>CAXKWD010000005.1:171079875-172427043 GCA_964059195.1 Ectobius pallidus
CTCATGAAATATCCAAAAGAGACAACAAATCCTACAGTTAATATATAATCACTCTCTGAAAGGGAGACAATACTTACCAATCCAATAGAGTTTCCTCTTTGTCGTCTTCTTTTTTTTTTGTGGAGCCTCCGGATCTGAGAATAGACAGAGAAAGGCACCATTAATAAATTCTCATGAAATATCCAAAAGAGACAACAAATCCTACAGTTAATACATAATCACTCTCTGAAAGGGAGACAATACTTACGAGGCGTTCGTGGAGCTCTCTTCTTCTTCAAGGGAGCCTCTGGATCTGAGAATAGACAGAGAAAGGCACCATTAATAAATTCCCATGAAATATCCAAAAGAGACAACAAATCCTACAGTTAATATATAATCACTCTCTGAAAGGGAGACAATACTTACGAGGCTTTTGGGGCGCTCCCCTCATCCTCATCAGGGCTTCGGGATCTGAGAATAGACAGAGAAAGGCACCATTAATAAATTCCCATGAAATATCCAAAAGAGACAACAAATCCTACAGTTAATACATAATCACTCTCTGAAAGGGAGACGATACTTACGAGGCGTTCGTGGAGCTCTCTTCTTCTTCAAGGGAGCCTCTGGATCTGAGAATAGACAGAGAAAGGCACCATTAATAAATTCCCATGAAATATCCAAAAGAGACAACAAATCCTACAGTTAATATATAATCACTCTCTGAAAGGGAGACAATACTTACGAGGCTTTTGGGGCGCTCCCCTCATCCTCATCAGGGCTTCGGGATCTGAGAATAGACAGAGAAAGGCACCATTAATAAATTCTCATGAAATATCCAAAAGAGACAACAAATCCTACAGTTAATATATAATCACTCTCTGAAAGGGAGACAATACTTACCAATCCAATAGAGTTTCCTCTTTGTCGTCTTCTTTTTTTTTTGTGGAGCCTCCGGATCTGAGATTAGACAGAGAAAGGCAACATTAATAAATTCTCATGAAATATCCAAAAGAGACAACAAATCCTACAGTTAATACATAATCACTCTCTGAAAGGGAGACAATACTTACGAGGCGTTCGTGGAGCTCTCCGCCCCTTCTTCTTCAAGGGAGCCTTTGGATCTGAGAATAGACAGAGAAAGGCGCCATTAATAAATTCTCATGAAATATCCAAAAGAGACAACAAATCCTACAGTTTATATATAATCACTCTCTGAAAGGGAGACAATACTTACCAGTCCTTTGGGGAGCTACCCTTCTTTTTTTTTTAGGAGGAGCCTTTGGATCTGAGAATAGACAGAGGAAGGCACCATTAATAAATTCTCATGAAATATCCAAAAGAGACAACAAATCCTACAGTTAATACATAATCACTCTCTGAAAGGGAGACAATACTTACGAGGCGTTCGTGGAGCTCTCCGCCCCTTCTTCTTCAAGGGAGCCTTTGGATCTGAGAATAGACAGAGAAAGGCACCATTAATATATTTTTAAGATAAAGTAAAAGCGTTGTAGCAGGAACTCGCTTCCTTTTCGTGGATGGAGCCTCCGGATCTGAGAATAGACAGAGGAAGGCACCATTAATAAATTCTCATGAAATATCCAAAAGAGACAACAAATCCTACAGTTAATACATAATCACTCTCTGAAAGGGAGACAATACTTACGAGGCGTTCGTGGAGCTCTCCGCCCCTTCTTCTTCAAGGGAGCCTTTGGATCTGAGAATAGACAGAGAAAGGCACCATTAATATATTTTTAAGATAAAGTAAAAGCGTTGTAGCAGGAACTCGCTTCCTTTTCGTGGATGGAGCCTCCGGATCTGAGAATAGACAGAGGAAGGCACCATTAATAAATTCTCATGAAATATCCAAAAGAGACAACAAATCCTACAGTTAATACATAATCACTCTCTGAAAGGGAGACAATACTTACGAGGCGTTCGTGGAGCTCTCCGCCCCTTCTTCTTCAAGGGAGCCTTTGGATCTGAGAATAGACAGAGAAAGGCGCCATTAATAAATTCTCATGAAATATCCAAAAGAGACAACAAATCCTACAGTTTATATATAATCACTCTCTGAAAGGGAGACAATACTTACCAGTCCTTTGGGGAGCTACCCTTCTTTTTTTTTTAGGAGGAGCCTTTGGATCTGAGAATAGACAGAGAAAGGCACCATTAATAAATTCTCATGAAATATCCAAAAGAGACAACAAATCCTACAGTTTATATATAATCACTCTCTGAAAGGGAGACAATACTTACCAGTCCTTTGGGGAGCTACCCTTCTTTTTTTTTTAGGAGGAGCCTTTGGATCTGAGAATAGACAGAGAAAGGCACCATTAATAAATTCTCATGAAATATCCAAAAGAGACAACAAATCCTACAGTTTATAATCACTCTCTGAAAGGGAGACAATACTTACCACGCCAATAGAGTTTCCTCCTTGCCTTCTTTTTTCTTCGTGGAGCCTCCGGATCTGAGAATAGACAGAGAAAGGCACCATTAATATATTTTTAAGATAAAGTAAAAGCGTTGTAGCAGGAACTCGCTTCCTTTTCGTGGATGGAGCCTCCGGATCTGAGAATAGACAGAGGAAGGCACCATTAATAAATTCTCATGAAATATCCAAAAGAGACAACAAATCCTACAGTTAATACATAATCACTCTCTGAAAGGGAGACAATACTTACCACGCCAATACAACTTCCTCTTCTTCTTTTTTTTTGGATCTGAGAATAGACAGAGGAAGGCACCATTAATAAATTCTCATGAAATATCCAAAAGAGACAACAAATCCTACAGTTAATACATAATCACTCTCTGAAAGGGAGACAATACTTACCACGCCAATACAACTTCCTCTTCTTTTTTTTTGGATCTGAGAATAGACAGAGGAAGGCACCATTAATAAATTCTCATGAAATATCCAAAAGAGACAACAAATCCTACAGTTTATAATCACTCTCTGAAAGGGAGACAATACTTACCACGCCAATAGAGTTTCCTCCTTGCCTTCTTTTTTCTTCGTGGAGCCTCCGGATCTGAGAATAGACAGAGAAAGGCACCATTAATATATTTTTAAGATAAAGTAAAAGCGTTGTAGCAGGAACTCGCTTCCTTTTCGTGGATGGAGCCTCCGGATCTGAGAATAGACAGAGGAAGGCACCATTAATAAATTCTCATGAAATATCCAAAAGAGACAACAAATCCTACAGTTAATACATAATCACTCTCTGAAAGGGAGACAATACTTACCACGCCAATACAACTTCCTCTTCTTCTTTTTTTTTGGATCTGAGAATAGACAGAGGAAGGCACCATTAATAAATTCTCATGAAATATCCAAAAGAGACAACAAATCCTACAGTTAATACATAATCACTCTCTGAAAGGGAGACAATACTTACGAGGCGTTCGTGGAGCTCTCCGCCCCTTCTTCTTCAAGGGAGCCTTTGGATCTGAGAATAGACAGAGAAAGGCACCATTAATATATTTTTAAGATAAAGTAAAAGCGTTGTAGCAGGAACTCGCTTCCTTTTCGTGGATGGAGCCTCCGGATCTGAGAATAGACAGAGGAAGGCACCATTAATAAATTCTCATGAAATATCCAAAAGAGACAACAAATCCTACAGTTAATACATAATCACTCTCTGAAAGGGAGACAATACTTACGAGGCGTTCGTGGAGCTCTCCGCCCCTTCTTCTTCAAGGGAGCCTTTGGATCTGAGAATAGACAGAGAAAGGCGCCATTAATAAATTCTCATGAAATATCCAAAAGAGACAACAAATCCTACAGTTTATATATAATCACTCTCTGAAAGGGAGACAATACTTACCAGTCCTTTGGGGAGCTACCCTTCTTTTTTTTTTAGGAGGAGCCTTTGGATCTGAGAATAGACAGAGAAAGGCACCATTAATAAATTCTCATGAAATATCCAAAAGAGACAACAAATCCTACAGTTTATAATCACTCTCTGAAAGGGAGACAATACTTACCACGCCAATAGAGTTTCCTCCTTGCCTTCTTTTTTCTTCGTGGAGCCTCCGGATCTGAGAATAGACAGAGAAAGGCACCATTAATATATTTTTAAGATAAAGTAAAAGCGTTGTAGCAGGAACTCGCTTCCTTTTCGTGGATGGAGCCTCCGGATCTGAGAATAGACAGAGGAAGGCACCATTAATAAATTCTCATGAAATATCCAAAAGAGACAACAAATCCTACAGTTAATACATAATCACTCTCTGAAAGGGAGACAATACTTACCACGCCAATACAACTTCCTCTTCTTCTTTTTTTTTGGATCTGAGAATAGACAGAGGAAGGCACCATTAATAAATTCTCATGAAATATCCAAAAGAGACAACAAATCCTACAGTTAATACATAATCACTCTCTGAAAGGGAGACAATACTTACCACGCCAATACAACTTCCTCTTCTTTTTTTTTGGATCTGAGAATAGACAGAGGAAGGCACCATTAATAAATTCTCATGAAATATCCAAAAGAGACAACAAATCCTACAGTTAATATATAATCACTCTCTGAAAGGGAGACAATACTTACAATTCTTTTGGGGCGCTCGCCTCTTCCGCTTGGCGGATGGAGCCTCCAGATCTGAGATTGGACAGAGAAAGGCACCATATGCATGAATATGTAAAATAAAACCATAAATGTTATGATCTTTCTATCAAACCAAGTACATATTTTACATTAGCATAGAATAGAGTGCATGAATGAAAATATGATTATTCTTATTCCCGGGCTCTGTTAATGATTCATTATGAGTAATTAATCTACCTCGACCATAGTCACATACTCTTACAACAATGTTTCCTGACGTTACCATGGTAACAAGAAGTTACTTTTCTTAGTCTTGTGGTTCAAGTAAAACATTGTGTTACTACAGACAAATGACTCACCATTTCTTATTTCCTTTTGGGAAATTAGTGTTGTATGGCCATTTACTAATTTGAATTTACGTTCTTTGTAATTCCGAGTTCGTGTTGTAGAAGAAGTCTTAATCTTTAGACACGGCCAACAGGACGTCTTTGTCTTCTATCTGAGCTGCTTTTTTTCTGTGAAATTAGGATTTCGTTATAAAAATAGGTGTGCTATAATGAGGTTAGGGGACGCCTTAAGCAAACTACAGTTTATACTTTGTCTCAAGTGACTTATCTGCGAAGTAGTAGGGGGAGAAGATATTAAATACTGTGTTGTGATTCTGTGAGTAGGGGAGAAATCATAGAATAATCAGCAGTGTTAGACTTGTCTTCTTGCTGGAATAAATAGCTTTGACTGCTGGTTACGCCGTAATCTTAGCATCTTCATTAGTATGGACAAAATTACTAAAATATTACATGATAATCATCAGGTCCCTTCTTTTGATGATAAAAAAATACGTAAAAAAATAAGATATACATTGTACGAAAATGCTACTTTATTCATTCTACACTTATGTTGTTGACACAATTATAGGCTTTTAATTAGTTAAATTGTATGTACAGTTAAATGCAAACCGCAAACACAGTATATTATGTGTATTCAAATTAAAATTGTAACAAGATTATTTAATTTTGCTTATTTAGAGTTACGATAATATTCAAGGTAATAAATGCACAAGGACTCTATATAATGCGATAAAGAACACAAAATAATGACTGTGTATTTTAAAAATAATCTAAAAATTTGAGGGTTAACCTAATCAAGCGACCTCCCTCATTTTCCATAGTAAATAAAGTCTTATCATATCTATTGTATACATATTGAATAAACCGTTCCTTAATGACCGATTCTTTGAAAGTGAAAAAATTCAAGGCAATTCTAAAACAATGTTACAGTACTTACTTTCCTGTGCTGGTAGCTGGTGGCTTTTCTACAGGCTGGGCTTGAACACAGAGATAAATTTTGTGTGATATATTTACTACAGTATTTAAAATATTAATTATAGCTTTCAAATCATAATTTATTTTAAATTACTGACTGCTAATACGAGGGTTAACCTAATCTAGCGTCCTCCCTCATTTTCCATAGTAAATAAATAAAGTCGTATCATATCTATTGTATACATACTGAATAAACCGTTAAAGACTAATTCTTTGAAAGCGAAAATATTCGAAGCAATTCTAAAAATTTTTTTTTTACAGTACTTACCTTCGTGTTGTTGTTGAGCTTGTTCTTTTTCTTGTTGTGGTTGAACTGCAACACAGAGATAAATTTTGTGTGTTATATTTACTACAGTAATTAAAATAAAAATTATAGCTTTCAAATAAGATTTTATTTTAAATTACTGACTGCTAATACGAGGGTTAACCTAATCTAGCGTCCTCCCTCATTTTCCATAGTAAATAAATAAAGTCGTATCATATCTATTGTATACATACAGAATAAACCGTTAAAGACTAATTCTTTGAAAGCGAAAATATTCGAAGCAATTCTAAAAATTTTTTTTTTACAGTACTTACCTTCGTGTTGTTGTTGAGCTTGTTCTTTTTCTTGTTGTGGTTGAACTGCAACACAGAGATAAATTTTGTGTGTTATATTTACTACAGTAATTAAAATAAAAATTATAGCTTTCAAATAAGATTTTATTTTAAATTACTGACTGCTAATACGAGGGTTAACCTAATCTAGCGTCCTCCCTCATTTTCCATAGTAAATAAATAAAGTCGTATCATATCTATTGTATACATACTGAATAAACCGTTAAAGACTAATTCTTTGAAAGCGAAAATATTCGAAGCAATTCTAAAAAATTTTTTTTACAGTACTTACCTTCGTGTTGTTGTTGTTGTTCGACTTCTTCTTCTTGTGGTTGAACTGCAACACAGAGATAAATTTTGTGTGTTATATTTACTACAGTAATTAAAATAAAAATTATAGCTTTCAAATAAGATTTTATTTTAAATTACTGACTGCTAATACGAGGGTTAACCTAATCTAGCGTCCTCCCTCATTTTCCATAGTAAATAAATAAAGTCGTATCATATCTATTGTATACATACTGAATAAACCGTTAAAGACTAATTCTTTGAAAGCGAAAATATTCGAAGCAATTCTAAAAAATTTTTTTTACAGTACTTACCTTCGTGTTGTTGTTGTTGTTCGACTTCTTCTTCTTGTGGTTGAACTGCAACACAGAGATAAATTTTGTGTGTTATATTTACTACAGTAATTAAAATAAAAATTATAGCTTTCAAATAAGATTTTATTTTAAATTACTGACTGCTAATACGAGGGTTAACCTAATCTAGCGTCCTCCCTCATTTTCCATAGTAAATAAATAAAGTCGTATCATATCTATTGTATACATACTGAATAAACCGTTAAAGACTAATTCTTTGAAAGCGAAAATATTCGAAGCAATTCTAAAAATTTTTTTTTACAGTACTTACCTTCGTGTTGTTGTTGTTGTTGTTCTGGTTGTTCTGGTTGTGGCGGTTGAACTGCAACACAGAGATAAATTTTGTGTGTTATATTTACTACAGTAATTAAAATAAAAATTATAGCTTTCAAATAAGATTTTATTTTAAATGACTGACTGCTAATACGAGGGTTAAGCTTAACCTTACAGTCTCCGTCATTTTCCGTAATACACTCGAATCTCCATATAACGAAGTCCGATATAATGATAAACCCACATTAAGCGATATTTTTCTATGGTCCTGGCACATTTCCTAGCTTATCGTTAGATGGCCTTGTTATAGGAATTAAGATATTTTGTTAACACCCTTTTATAACGATATATGTTGTTAAGAAGAACGATAAAAGTAAAATACAAGCAGCTGAAATGAGGTTTTTACGTTCAGTCAAGGGATGTACAAAGGAAGAGCACATAAGGAACGAGAAAATTAGAGAAGAATTACAAGTTCAACCACTTCTAAATCAGATAGAAAAATACAGAGAAGAATGGATGAAACATTTAGATCGCATGTCAGAGGTAAGAATACCTAGACAAGCATTAAAGTACAGACCTAAAGGACGAAGATCGATTGGACGACCAATCAAAAGATGGACTGAACAGATATGAGACCGGAACAGGCAAAAGCCTAATCCTTGAAAGAAGAAGAAGAAGATTCTCTAGTTCACTGAATTACATTGTAAATGGCAGAAAATAGAATAACTTTCAAAATTAGCTCAAAGCAGTAAGTTTACTGTAAAGTCTGTCCTCAAAACCTTAACATAGCCAAATTTGTTGTAAATGTTTGAATAGTGAATACAAATATACATAATATTTAAATTATTTCAGAAATATGTCGTACGGAACAAATCAAGGATATATTTGTTACTGTTGTATCAGTGAATTTTACCAATAGTTCGTATCGTTTTGGAATGGAAACGTTCTAGATACATTTGTAAATTATAAGTTTTTTCATAGTTGATGATCTTGACTTGGGTCACTAAACTTATGTATTTCTAGAAAATTGGTAATGCATGTGTATATACTTACGTCCGCCCTGTCCACAAACTTCCGCTTCGTCCATATTCTGAAATATTCTGAAATATAAATACAACGAAGCATAAATAACAATACACAACAGACATATTACATAAGTGGTGCCTGAAATTTATTGTATAGTGCAGTTATTCATTGCATGGCCAGGCGGCTTCAAAGAAATAAACCATTAAGTCTGTGTTCCTTTATGTTAATTGATCTGACTAAAACGGTCTTAGCTTCCGCTTTTCCAAAACAAAACCAATGTTGCAATATTCACTCATTGTTAACACTTTCCTCAGTTCTTCCTTCGCTTCAATCAATTCACACGTGTTAATGTTTACTGTAATTTGATCTTGCAACCGCGCATTCCACTCCACGTGGGGCTGGCGAGTAGCTGTCAAAATCGTCAAAGGACATTCTTAGATTTTGATTGATTGGGGTGCAGTAAAAATAAAGAACATGAGTTGAGTTGTTAAAAAAAAATAATAATAATAATAATAATAACAGAAAAAATGTGATTTAACTTGTGTACAATTTGGCGAAATTTTAAAATAAAAACTGAATAGAATTGCAGAACATAAATAACTAGGAGACAGCTAGCAATAAACTAAAGGTAATTTTTTATACTCCTAATAAATTTATTAACAGGGTTTGCTGAAAGCTCTGATTTTGTACTTTTTTGAATTGAGGAAATTTACATTCGCTCACAAGCTTCTTTTCGCACAGAATAGGAAACAAATGGATCAAAGCTCGTCATTCATTGCCACAAGGGTCCATTTAAAACCTTAAACGACCCAGTAACTGTTCCTTATGAAAAAACAGAATCATTGCTTTGTAATCATGTATTTATTTTATATTATTTATATTTTGCGGCAATGATAGGAAAGCCCATTTCCTTTTAGTTACTCTGAATTTGTTACATCTGTGAAAAGTGGTTTGAATTTGTTGTGATTCCAGTTTAGATGAGCAGGATTAGTTCCAAGCTTGGGGTTTGCCACTTAGACAGGCGAGTTTGCAAGACATTTATTTAACTTTGAAAAATAAAAAGCACTTGAGAGTTGTGCGAGTGAGTGAGATAGAGATAGAGATAGAGATAGAGATAGAGATAGAGATGAGAGAGAGAGAGAAAGAGATAGAGATGAGAGAGAGAGAGAGAGAAAGAGATAGAGAGAGAGAGAGAGAGAGAGAGAGAGAGAGAGAGAGAGAGAGAGAGTACTATGACAATACTCACTGCGAATTACATGTTGAACTCTCTGCACAGTTCGGCGTAAATTGTATCCTAGACACACAGAAAGAATAAAGCTCTTAGATTAACAAAATACTTCGAAAATAATACACTTCAGATATAAAAAATATCAAATTAATTGATGTATGAAAATGAGTATTATGACAATACTCACAGTCATCCTTTTGCCGCTCACTTCTCTGTCTAGTTCTTCTTAGATTGTATCCTAGACACAGAGAAAGAATAAAACTATTATAGTAACAAATTACTTAGAAAATAATACACTTTAGATATGAAAAATATCAAATTGATTGATGAATGGCAATGAGTGCTATGACAATACTCACTGTCATTTTCACGCTCCATTCTCTTTTCTTGTTCTAAAACAATGTTACAGTACTTACTTTCCTGTGCTGGTGGCTCTTTTCTGGTGGCTCTGGTGACCTTTTCTACAGACTAATCGTTTTTATTGTGATGTGGATAATCATTAATGTTACAATACTTACTTTCCTGTGCTGGTGGCTCAACAGACTGGGCTGTTGGCTCAACAGACTGGGCTGGAACACAGAGATAAATTTTGTGTGATATATTTACTACAGTATTTAAAATATTAATTATAGCTTTCAAATCAGATTTTATTTTAAATTACTGACTGCTAATACGAGGGTTAACCTAATCTAGCGTCCTCCCTCATTTTCCATAGTAAATAAATAAAGTCGTATCATATCTATTGTATACATACTGAATAAACCGTTCCTTAATGACTGATTCTTTGAAAGTGAAAATATTCAAAGCAATTCTAAAAAAAAAAATTACAGTACTTACCTTCGACGTGTTGTTGTTGTTGTTGTTCTGGTTGTTCTGGTTGTGGCGGTTGAACTGGAACACAGAGATAAATTTTGTGTGTTATATTTACTACAGTAATTAAAATAAAAATTATAGCTTTCAAATCAGATTTTATTTTAAATTACTGACTGCTAATACGAGGGTTAACCTAATCTAGCGTCCTCCCTCATTTTCCATAGTAAATAAATAAAGTCGTATCATATCTATTGTATACATACTGAATAAACCGTTCCTTAATGACTGATTCTTTGAAAGTGAAATAATTCAAAGCAATTCTAAAAAACATTTTTACAGTACATACCGTGGTTAGGTTGTTCTTGTGGTTGTTCTTGTGGTTGTTCTTGTGGTTGTTCTTGTTCTTGTGGTTCTTGTGGTTGTTTTGTAACTGGAACTAGCGTTGCCAACTGTCCCGAATTTGGCGGGACATCCCGCATTTTAAGAACATTTTCAGCGTCCTGAATCATGCCTAAGAGGGACGCATTATATATATTATATATATATATATATATATATAATTTTGCTAGTCTTTTCTTACATACTTCTTGTTACTGTTACATAACCTATTCAGTTTTGGCTTTGTAACGAACATATACCATCTTGCTTTTATTAATAAATTGTTCCATGTACAAATTTAGGTATGAAGATCGGCGATATGCATATATTCGATAATTGTCCCGCCTTAGCCTTACCAAAAGGTGGCAACCCTAACTGGAACACAGAGATAAATTTTGTGTGTTATATTTACTACAGTAATTAAAATGAAAATTATATCTTTCAAATAAGATTTTATTTTAAATGACTGACTGCTAATACGAGGGTTAACCTAACCTTAGCGTCCTCCCTCATTTTCCGGTAATACTGTCTAAAATTCATATAACGAAGACCAATATAACGATAAACCCGTGATATTTTTCTATGATCTTGGTAAATTTCCTATCTTAACGTTACTTGGCCCTTGTTATAGCAATTAAGATATTTTGTTAACACCCTTTTATAACGATATCTGTTGTGAAGTGAAATTGCCATTTTAAAGGCAACAAAGCATGAAACTGGTAAGTTTCATTTATAGACCAATGTTTGATAAATTAATTAAATATGATTAATTATGAGAATTATAATATGATGAGATATTTATATTGGCATTTTCCGGATTTGATTAAAAATACTTGGACATTGGATCACTCATGATGACTAGTCACTAAGATGGATATTATTTGGCTCATTATTGTAGACTAGTAATCTAAAATATGCTCTAGACCTATTTCAATATGTTCTATCGTATAAATAATTTTAATCCTACATTCTCTAGTTGAATGAATTACATTGTAATTGGCAGAAAATAGCATAACTTTGAAAATTAGCTCAAAGCAGTAAGTTTACTGTAAAGTCTGTCCTCAAAACCTTAACATAGCCAAATTTGTTGTAAATGTTTGAATAATTAATACAAATATGCATAATATTTAATTCTATCTGTAATATTTATTTTTCCACAATGAAACTAGTTTTACAGTGTTCCTTCTAATGTCTAGTTACTAATTTGCAATACAATACACGTTGATGAACAAATTGAATTATAAAATGTAAAAAATTTCTGCCATAGAGGAGGAAGAAGGTAAGAATGTTCCCATGACAGAGGCTGCATTTCCACGCTAAATTGCAAGACTTAGCCTTTGTCTGAGGAATAACTTTGATCTTTGTTCTCCTGTCACTGTTTGTAGGAGGTTTCCCAATGAATCAAAATTGACAGCTTCAGTGCACCAAGGATCCAAAGTTTCTACTGCAAAAAGAACAAATTTGTAGTTTTGTTCTATTGGATTTCTATATTTTGCCGATTTATTTTTTGCCACTCGTGAAGCCACTGATCCAGCGTGACGAGATAAATACCCCAAGTAAGGAGAGGCCAGGGTATCTGTGCAATTAGCATCCCACACTAGATAAGATAAGATACTTTATTCATCCGTAAAATCAATTTACATCGATGTAGGATTTGTCAGCTTTAACCTAAGATAGAAATTAACACTAGAACAGTAATACAGAGAATCTTAAACTATGAACACAATAATGAACTGATTTAAGAATACCTTAACCTACAAGACAAATTAACAAACTGGTAAAATGATAAAATTATGTACAGGTCACTACTGATAAAACTCAGTACTACTCTATGCTTAGTTAGGAGTAGCAAAAGATGCGCCGTGCCTATGGTTCAGATAAATATTCTTCTATTGAATAGTAGCATCCTTGCATTAGATAATTTTTTAGGGTTGATTTAAATCTTTTGATTGAGTTTATAGATTTTATGTAATTAGGGAGTCTGTTGTAAAAGTGAGTTCCATTGTGTTCAAAACTTTTTTCAAATAGGGAGGTATTGTGGGCCAAGATACATAGATCTGTTTTGTTCCTTGTATTATATGAGTGTTTCTGTAGATTTGTTTTCAATTTTTTTTTTTATAGACAGGTCATAATAGCCTTAGGCCTTTTTCTCGGTCTTCTTTGGCAGTAGTACTGCCTGGATGTTAGGCAGGATGTTGTCCCCTGCACCAAGGAATGAGTGTCATCCCATTAACACGATTTCAGTCGTCCTTGCTCAAACCAACTGGCTCCAAAACTGCAATTGCAATGCCCGACATATAATATTGTTTAATTCCTGATGCCTTGAGTGCCTGCCTGCACTTTTAGATCAGCTCAAACCATGAGTCCCTTCCTCATTAACCTTTTCACCACACACAAAGGTGTGAGGGGAACAAATATTACACCCTAAACGGAGTGCAGCTGAAATCCTGAAGGTATTGTTCTCCAAGAGGGTGCCGAGGTTTTTTGAAGGGAGTACTATGAGCCTACCATTTGATTCTTGTTCCACGGCAGCTATGAGCCTCACCTTTTGCTTAGGACAACTAGGGGTCAAATTGTGCCGAATGATCTGAATATTTACTTCATCCCAATTTTGTTGGGAACCCTTGTCTGTTGGAATATCACGTCCATGCCTGTTCCACTCTTCCAATACTTCAGTATAATCAGGGACAGAGATCTCGTCTGAAGTAAGGGATAACATCAAATTGACGAGATTTGTCGCCAAAACCACTGAACTTAAAAAAGCAGGCAGAGCAATATCCTCCACTATCCGGATTCCAAGTCTCTCAAAACGAACGGGTAGAGATGCAATGGTCCACTGTTGATCACTTAATTTATATTTAAATTATTTCAGGAATATGTCGTTAGGAACAAATCAGTAAAGTATGCACACATTGTGATTAATTAATCTACCTGTGAACTATCTCCACGATAGTCACATACTCTTACAACAATGTTTCCTGACGTTACCATGGTAACAAGAAGTTACTTTTCTTAGTCTTGTGGTTCAAGTAAAACCTTGTGTTATTACAGACAAATGACTCACCATTTCTTATTTCCTTCTGGGAAATTAGTGTGGCATTGCCTCCTACTAATTTGAATTTACGTTCTTTGTTATGCCGAGTTCGTGTTGTAGAAGAAGTCGTAACCTTTAGACACGGCCAACAAGACGTCTTTGTCTTCTATCTGAGCTGCTTTTTTTCTGTGAAATTAGGATTTTGTTATAAAGATAAGTGTGCTATAATGAGGTTAGGGGATGCCTTAGGCAGACAACAGTTTATACTTTGTCTAAAAAAATAATGGGTGTGTATTTTCAAAATAATCTAAAAATTTGAAATGTGGAAAAATGACCGTAAAATGGCCAAAAAATGATCAAATAATGAAATTAAGTCCTAAAATCGAGTTATAAACATTCCAAGTATCGATCAGGTGTACTCTTAATATGATACTCAACAAATTAAATGAACAATCATGAAAGGAATTTTTGAAAGAAAAATTAAAGACAAAGTTTTGGCTTAATTTAAAAGAAAATCATTAGCATACAAACATTTTTTGGTCTAATTTAAATTGCATTGAGAATTAATGCTAGAAGAATTAAGACCATTATCCATTCACTCGGATGCTGTATCATTAGCATATAAATACATATAAACTTGAATACATTCCTCTTTACATCTCTTGTAAAAATCTACACGTTCCTCGTGTGTATTTTATACGTGGCCGAGTTGGCCATTTAGTTAGATACTGTTTTTGTAGGGAAGAACGTCTGGTAGGTGGGTGTAATGAATCAGTCACTGAAAGCAGATGACTTTGTGGACACCTCAGGGCCCGAGGTGGACACGAAGTCTGTTGCTGTGCTGGTCAGTATGTCCACCACATTGCTGGACGCTCTTCTGATGTAGGTGCAATTAAGAATAAATTGTGGATGAGGTGTTAGTTTTTCTCATGGATGTCAATGTATGGTTTAACCAAAATATTAATTTTTATTCTAAGATAAATAATTGTAAAAATTAATTGTCAACAAAGAGGTGTAAATATAAAGCAAAATAGCAGTTTACGTATAATTCTGCCCATAACAAAATCAAAATTAAGATTATTAGATATTTTATAAAACAACTATAGTAAAAATATTCTTTCATTTAAATAGAATACAAATCATAGACCCAAAAGTCTTAATTATACACTTAAGCAGTTTGTCAAGTGGAATTTTGTGAATGCTCTCCTTTAGTCTAGAAATACGCCAAGAGTTTCTTTCTTTGAGTCTTTCCGTTGCAAAATACTAGTGATGAAGGGTGGTGGGGGGGGGGGATCAGCAAAGTTCGAACTCACACGCATGATCTGGTTTGTGGAACTTCTTACACTTGCACACTTTCCAGTGAAAACCATGCACTGCCATTCTTGTGACTAAGTTGCATAGCTCTTGGTTTGTATCTCTCCATTCAGTCGTCACCATTGCCTCTGTTGCAGAGAAGTTTTGCTAGATTGCGTCTCTTTTTTCCTTTCGGGTCTCATTATCTTCCATCGCTGTAGATGTCTTTGGCAGTAGGTGTATCAGCATTAGGTCTTCTAGCAGGATGGTTTCCCTGGACATTAGGTATACCAAACAAGAGGGAGGTATTTTGTGTGCCACATGGTACATTTTAAGAATCTAGCCTTGAGTCCTTCTATGTTAAATGTTCCCAGACAATTTGCAACCGTCCGTTAGTGCATGCATTATTTTAGCAGCAAATAGCAATTTGGCAGTCCTCATTGACAAGAATTGCAAGTTCTTTTTTCTGCATCAGAAACGTGGGTACAATTGAAGATTTCTGCTATCTCTTCTTTGTTATATTTCTACTGATACGATTTAGTATGATATTGTGGTGAAATTTAGATTTTCAAAGACTAGTTTGCTTGCTAACTACGTACCAAAAAACTCACTTATTTTTTATTTATTTATTGATTGTAGAAAACTTTTTTGTGCTCAATTCCATTGGAACATGTTGAAACAACCACTATATTTTATACATATAGTTGACCCATCCGTCAAATGTACTGCTGCAAACATTTGTCCACTTACGTTAGCAGCTAATATTCTTCTTCATTCCCACTTAACACTTATCAAATCAATTTGTCCATTGATATCCAGTTTTTATAACATAGTTTTCGATTAAAACTCTTTCTTTTTCTAGTTTTGTGTATTCGAACAAGAGATGCTCCAATATATGTATGTATATTTCTCAGCATTTCACACAATCATGTGCATAGCATCATCATAAAAACAAGACCAGTCTTTTACATTATAAAATTCAATATATGCTTTCCTCGTTGTATGAGTTTATCAACCGTTAATATCAAATTAGTCCATGAGCAAAGGAAGCTCTAAAAGACGCTAGTACATAATGATTTGAAAATACTTCAACATCCTTAGGATACTCCAAGGGACTACATTTCTGAGATCTCATAAGATTACATAAATCTGTGTTCACTCATATACTGTAATTTCCTTTAGCCTATGCATAGGAAATAAAACTTTCTCACTTCACATTCTGATGTAAAATAAGAGTCAGTATTGCACTCACATTGAAAAAGGCTTTCACAATAATACTCAATTCTCAAAAAAACAGTTAGAAATGAAGGAAAATATTATGTCACTGTTAAAAAAACAAGGCTGAAGGTAGAGGCAGCAAGGACTGTTGAAAAGGCTGAAGAAGCAATGCAAACTGATTCTTCCACAAATTAATCTATGGGATCTGCAATGGAAGCAAGTGAACCCAACTAAGGCAACAACTAAAGAAACAACTCATTCTGAAACTTTAGCAAATGAAGCAAAATAATCTGCAGAAACAGAAGGAAAAATAGATAGAACAAACCCAGTAGAAGAAAATGAAACAGACATGAAAACAGATATTGACAACACTAAAACTGCAGTCAAGCAGGATGGGAAAACTATTACTGACTGGCATACCAATTGGCCCTCATGGAAAGGTCCAGAAAACAGCAACCTTATGCGCACAAGCCTGTCACCAAAATGGGAGTGCAATCCTCTCTCCGTAAAGACTTCAATACTGATGCGAGAAATACGTGCAGCTGCGTGAATTTCTGCTGCAGTGCCATAAAATCCGTCTTGTCCCATCTCCGTCGCATATTCTTCTCTAGTACTATATGCACTCCCATCAGGTCTCTGAGTAAAATATGGCAGGTCGTCCCAGTGACTGACTATGTAGTTGACTAATTCCTGATCGACATGTAACTGCCCTGGGACCCTGTGACGAGATAACTCAGAGACCGTTTCCATCTATGGTGACAGGCTCAATGAAATGGGGAATAGTACCTACGTTGATAATCTGTCTCTGCTCTGCAAATAGAAAATAGAAACCAGTGGCAATTAATCCATACAGGATGTCAGGATCATCCTACACATCATTAAAAAAAAACAGAAGAAAAAAAAATCTCAGAAGAATATATTTTTTTTAAATCATGTTTGTACACAGTATGTTAGTTATTATTGTATTTGTATTGTATTCATTTCAGAATGTGTAATGAAGAATTTATTTCTTTAAAATTATGCCCTTAATTTTTTTTGTTTCATATTATTGAATTATTATTAATATTACAAAAAAAAAGGATATTTTGATTGTATTTATTTTCATTTTATAGGATGTCAGGATCATCCTACACATAAAAAAAAACATTAAAAAGCAAAAGAAAAAAAGGATATTTTTTTATGACTCAGAGGAGATTTATGTTTTCTAGGAATTATATTACTGATTAACTTATTATCAGAAGAATATTTTTTTTTTAAATGATGTTTGTTTCCGTATGTTAGTTATTATATGTCTAATGAAGAACTTATTTCTTTAAAATTATGATTGTATTTTTTTTTCATATTATTCAATTATTATTACTATTACAAACAAAGAAATCAAAACAAAACAAAAAAAAATGTATGTTTTGATTGTATTAGAAGAATATATATTTTTTTTAAATGATGTTTGTATATGATATTAATATTGTATTTCTGTATGTCTAATGAAGAATTTATTTCTTTAAAATTATGTTACATATTTTCATTTCATATTATTGAATTATTATTAATATTACATTGTGGTTTTGGCAGAACGAGATTTGCTTATTATTTATTTTGAGGGTAGTTTAATTCTTTCTTTATTTTGAATTTCCCTTACCAGCAATAAACCACATCAATTTAATTAAAAAAACAACTTGTTTTATCCTTTAGGATTATATCACTGTATCTTTATATTTCAATTTTCATTTTGACCTAAGTTATGTTATTTCTTTCGCTCTACTCATGCGAAATGCTCTAATAAGAGAGATTTTTGTTAGTAAAAAATAGCCATTTTCAAACAAAAGTGTCACCTATTCCATAAAATATGTAATCTGTTTTAATACCATATATAAATATAAGTATAAATAATTTAAAATGTTACAAAAGTTCACGGTGATCACTGATAACAAAAAGTACAAATTATTATGAACAGGGTTCCGATGTTTATGACCTAAAAAAGTAGAAAATATTACTGCAAATATGTCCTTAAAAATGACTAAATATGAGTAAAAAATCCTAAATATGACCTCACAAAGGAATTTTTTTTTCTAAAAAGAAATGTTCCAATTTAAAACTTTTAATGACACTAAATTATTACATCACATTAATTCAATCTACCATCCAACCCTAGCTTTGATTAATACCTTAAGTTGAAACTTAAAATATCGCAGATAGAATGCTCCATATTTCAATATTTCTTCATTCATCCTTTTATGTACATCAGTATCATAATATAGGAGACGTCAAAATATGCTATGCTAATACAAATTAATATAATAATATATAATATAATAAGTGATTTGTTGTTGTTTTTTAAACCAAATGGTCCTCTATATGATTGTATGGAAGTCATCATGTTTTCTGGTGTAATATGAATGTATTTTTTTTTTCTAGTCTCTATGTAGTTGTTCTGCTTTACATACGAGATTATGTAGTGTAGATACACTCCAATTAGGGTTAAAATCTTAAGTTTAGCAAAAGCTTCCCTGCATGAGTCTCTTGGTTTCAATTTTGAGATTATTCTAATGACTAGACTTTGGACTTTTAGGTCGCTAAAAATGCTGTTTTAGGTACCTAAAATAGGCTCTAAAATTGGAAAATAGGTTCTAAAAATCGTAAAATAGTCTCTTATAAAATCGTTAAGTTACCAATTTTCTGGAATATCTCAATTGCAATGCAGAATATTATATTTATTGAAGTCACCATTAATCAATAATCATGATAAAACACAGATATAGGCCTATGGTACACATAATTATATAGACCTATTATTAGGGCCTGTATTAATACAATACAGTGAAAACCTAATCCCTGAGCCCAGAAGCTACGCATATCATACTAGCATATTCAACCCCTTGTATCCCTAAGTGATTCAGAGAAATACTTTTTTGTTTGTTTGTTTTGTTACCGGATATGAGAGTCGGGAGAAAAACACTACATTTTCTTAGGAATTCCAATGAATTTTTCTACTGAAGACGAAACATTCCTTACTATTTAATCAAGTCACAAATGTGTCATGTACTGCACATTCCGAGCTAAAAATTTAGTACGAACTGAAAATAAATGCTAGAATTTATAACAAAAACTAACTTATTTCGAACTTTAAAGGAAAAAAGAGCAAAAAGGCAATATTAGGCTCTAACGTAAACATAGGCTGTTTTAGGTCCTATAAAAGTATAAGTTTTTGGCATAGTCACTTGCGATACATGCATATACAAGTTTTCGTCCGTATATCACTTAAGGATTAAAATAGGTTTTTACCTAAAGTCCGAAGTCTCTTCTATAGCATGAGAAGGGTGTTACTTTGTGATATAGATGCTGAACCCCATAACATCGCTCCATATTCTAGGTGTGAGTGGAAGAAGGTGCAATAAAATCTCTTTTAGTTGTAATAGAAGGAATATGACTTTGTTGAGTTTAAGACATGTGTTATCTATGTGATGACCAGTTTAGATTCTCTCTCGTCCAAGGTGATCCCTAGGAAATTGGTTGACTGATTATTAGGGCAAGGCATTTAATGACCATAAAATAGTGAAAAAATGCAAAATAAATGCATATATGACCTAAAAGTAGTGAAAAAATGACACACTATTTGAAAAAAAAAGACCAATAAATTTTCCTTTATTATTTATATTTAGTTTTTTAAAGTAATGATTTGCTAAAAGCATTTTAACGGATGACATTGCGTTATTTATGAATTTACATTATAAAACACTTATTTTGTTACTAAAGTAGTAAGTAAATTTATACTACTTGGACACCCTTAGCGAAAAAATAATTCTTTCTGAATGTACACTTGGTGGAGATTCTCAAATAAAAACGATTGTCTGTTGTCTGAAAGTAACGATTTGTACATGAAAAATCTCCTCTCTATCTCCACTGAAACATGACCTAAAATGCCGAATAAGACCTAAAAATGTTTAAAAAAATGACCTAAAATTGCCCAAAAATGACCTATCTCTTGAAAATGACGAAAAATGCAAAATAAAGTAAAAAAAAATGCAAAAACAAATTGCCCTTATTTAATCAATTATTTCGTGATACACATTTATATATATTCGAGCTATGTTTCAGCCTTCATTTAAAAAACATGCAAAATCATCAAATGCCTTGCCCTACTGATTATCGTTAATAATTTGGCCTTTGTTTGGTATAATAATATTGGGTTCTGTGAAGTGATTCTGTAAAGTAAAATGTAGTAGAGTGATTCTGTAAAGTAAAATGTAGGTACTGTATTTTACGGACTATAAGATGCACCTGGGTCATTCCATGCTAACAGGGAATTTTATCAAAAATATCAAATATGAATTTTAACATTATTTTTTCTGGAAGTTGGTATAGGGGACATCTGAGAGTTTGACAATTAGAGAAATACATGATAAATTTAAAGTAATGTATTTCCTAGCTAATTTCTTTATTGATATTCAGTTACTGTTTCTGACGTAATGTAAGTTACCAATGTTTATGTTAAATATCCAGAATGTAAATTTATGTAAGGAATTAAAATATGCCCTCAATGTTCTTTACACTTTTATGGTTTATTTTCAATAAAAATTATTTCAGTTTTCAATTCAAAGGTACAGAGTTCATTGTAAACACTTAGCAGTGCAATTGACTATTCCTTTTCTTGTAACGTAAGTTACCAACAACAAAATCGTGATTTATTTTTTAACTATGTTATGCTCCTATGCAGTCTGAGTCACAACTTGAAGAATATAGTCTATTCTTCAGTCTGTAAATCATACAGTTTTTTATTTCCACTCCAAAGCAACAGAATCCCAATGCAAATGTAACGTAAGTTACCATGGAATGACCCACCTTGATTTTAGGATGGAAATTTAAAGGAAAATAAATTTAATGTGATTCTAAACAGAACATTTTAAATTATAACTTTGTAAAATGCAATCAGTGTAAATTAGTGGCGTACCAAGGGGGGTGCGACCGGGGCGGCCGCACCGGGCGCCGTAAGGAAGGGGGCGCCAAAATTGAAAAGGATTTTTTTAGTTTAAGAAAAAGTATTTTTTTCAGGCAAAATATAAGGTTTTATTGGTCAAATTTTCTTTATGACTTTGTTAAATACTGCAGTAATATTATTTAGAAATGAAATAAACATTTTGTTTTAAACTATTTATAGACAATACGAAATAGGTCGTGGGCGTCGAGCACACAGGAAAAGTTTACGGTGTAATTTAGCAATTTTATCAATTGAACGTGATGTGGCTGCTACTATAGACTTCAACTCTATTGTAAATAAGTTTGCATCCATCAAGGCTAGGAAGGCACATAAAAAAAAAAAAGTTATGACTGAAACTTTTCTCTTTATTTTTTTTTCAAACAAACTAACTTTATAATACTTAGTTTTATTTCATTCATATTTTTCTCTTTATAATGTGTTAAAGTAACATACTACTTATTAAAAATAAATAATTGTGAACATTAAACTGTGCTTAAATTACTCTCATGGAACCTTGAACCTTTTAGTGTTAGGGGGCGACTACCATCTAATTAGCCCCGGGCGCCAAGTAGCCTTGGTACGCCACTGGTGTAAATCACTTCTAACTTGAAACCTGTGTTGTACAAAACTATTTTCTGTACAGGTGGTATTGTGTAAATTTTAACAACTGAACTGATTTCTCATGAAAAATTGAAAATACTTTTACACACTCTAACCTCTTAGCAGTAAACTGTCCAAAGCTATTTATTTGATAAGGAGCCTGAAAAATCATGTATCAGATACTTATATTAAAAATGCCTATTTCTCATTTTTCCAAAGCGTATTGACTTATTGACTGCTTGTATGGGGGCAATAGTACAGCCATTTCATAAAATATGGGAATTTTTCCCTCAAAGAGAGAAGTTATAAAATTATTGTAATTCGGAGGTCAAAAATAATTTTCAAATCTCAAATTCTCTGAATTTAAAGGACTTAGGTGTATTTGAAGTGGTTTCATGTGTAAAATATGTGTATTTTCTTATAAATTGCGTTAAGTTACTTTTTTTGCCATGATTTTAACACTCTTTAATACCAAGTAGTCAAGAGTAATCAGCTATGTCCATTTTCATTTGAGAAAATATACATCTTAAGGTACAATTTGGTATAAGATTAACTTCAAAAAATATGTGTGGTTAATTACTATGTAAATTAACAAACAAAGGAATTTTTGTCCCAACCGTAACAGTGATAGTTTTATTAAATTATTATTGATGAGTTAAATAAATGTTCTGACAACCTGGAAACAGTTTATAATTTGTATTTAATCCCTCATATCTTCATTAATAACAACATTAAGACCCTAACAGCAATAGCAGAACAGAAAATGAGCTTTTGTTTTGCATCATTAAATTCATTGTCCAAATTATGTCCCACCCATAACAGATTTTGAAAAGCAAATGTAAAATATTTAAAATAAATTTTAAATAATGCTTTGCATGTAGTGTGGAGGAGAAGGCATTGTAGATCTTACAGAATGTGAAGAACCAATTCTAGTTTATTATTTGTGATATGCAATAAACAAAAATAGTTTTTATAATTTGCTAGAATGTCCCACCCGCAATTATGAAATGGCTGAGTAGTCGTAAACATTCGTACACTTGCAAATACCACTAAGGATGAACACTACAAGCCACTCTTTAAAACTCTTGGTATAATGACTGTAATAAATCTGTATATTTATTCAGTGCTTCTTCATACAAAACGTATATTACATAACTTGCAAAGTAGAAAAAAAAAAAAACATTCATGACTATAACACTAGACAAAATACAAAGATTAATATCACTTTTGATAGATTAGCCAAATCACATAACTATTACATTGTGTTGGGACAGAAAATGATTCATAGACTGCCGACAAAAATCACTGATTTACCATTATCTAAATATAAGTTATTCTTGAAAAATTTTCTAGTTGATGACCCATTTTATTCTGTTAAAGAATATTTCGAATTTGATTTTAAGAATTTATAGTTTGTAATAGTTAGTAAATGTACAAGAATCTTAATGTAGTAATACCACTTATATTGTAAAATTGGTCGTGAATTATGTATTGGGTATGTAATTTATGTATGTAATTTATGTATGTAATTTTTGTATGCAATTTTTGTAATCCTGGCTTTTTCTATTACCTGAATGGTTCAAAGACAAGAAAATAAAATTATTATTATTATTATTATTATTATTATTATTATTATTATTATTATTATTATTATTATTATTATTATTATTAAGTTATTATTATTATCATTACCCTCAGTTCATAATACAATAAATCTAACGGTACATGGTTGTTTAGAGGTCATTGACTTCATTTAAACCACCCGGCGGAGACAACTCCTTTCGTATAAAAGAACTCAACATCCCTTTTTTCCCATTGTAGCCTATACCTGGTTTCCAGCTACCCTTATTTTGAGATTGTGACAAGTGCACTGATGTACTGTCTGTGCCATCTTATCGTTTACAACACCTTGTTTATAACTATGGTATTCCGGTAATATTTACCACAATTTTATTTTCTGACTGTACTTTGGACCATTAGATGCACCCAACTTTCAAGGCTCTGTTTTCAAGGTAAAAAAAAAAGTGCGTCTCATGGTCTGTAAAATACGGTAGTTAGTTTTGTTTATGTTAGTGTCAAAGTTAAAATGACTGACTGACCAGTCAGCGTCCATCCTTGGCATGTCTGCCATTAAATGATGCGAAAAGCAGTAGAGATGTAGATGTAGTTATCTCGTTCTGTATATCCTGTGTTGAGAGGGACTCAAGGATATAGAACACGTCAGATTACATTACACAAGCAAGTAATAAATAATAATATATAATATACTACACTGTAAACTTGTTCGAACTGGAAATACTCATCCATATTGTAGAAGGTGTGAGATATTAATTTCTTGAGAGATCCTTTGAAAGATTTGCTTTTTTTTTCGAATACATAGTAATTTAATGTTGTTTGGAAGTTTATTGTAAATCTGTATTGCGGAGTAATAAGCGCCATTCTGAAAAAGTTTTAATGCATTAACTGGTCTATGTAAATCATTCCTGTTTCTAGTAGTATGCTCATGAGCACTGCTATTAATTTGGAATCTCTCAATGTTATCTAACATATAACACATAACAGAGTATAAGTTATATATACTCCCCTGTGAGAGTGAGGACTTTTAATTTTTCAAAAAGCGGTTAACATGATTCTCTTTTTCTTTCCACACAATATTCTAATTGCTTGCTTTTGTAACTTAAATATTTTTTCCCTATGGGTCGAGTTACCCCAGAATATGATTCCATTTTAATTTAATTTAATTTAATTTTCTAATTAGTCGTTAGCAACACTTTGCTGCTATAGACATCGTCAATTTAAATAAAATGAATACTATACATAAATAGGTAAAACAATAAATCAGGAAACCCAGACTAGAATGTTATATTGATTTGAGCCTCAAAAAACTCTTGTACTCCATGAAATGGATTGTCAAGCAGCCAACGATGTAAATGAAACTTGAATTGCTTAAAATCTACATTGTGAGCCACTTGGGGCAACTTATTAAACATGGATACTCCTAAAATTTTACACCAGTTTTTTGATTTAGCAAGTCTCACCTGAGGCACTTCAAAAAAAATTATTAAATCTCGTAGAGTAGTGGTGCTTCTCTGATCTATAACCATACTTGGCCGGGTTTAACTTAATCATATTAAGAGTATAAAATACAGTGCTTTTACTGTACGACTTGGCCGGCAATCGCACGGGCCGCTCCACCGTCACAGATAAACCGCCTGCGGGGCAAGGCGCGTGACATATCACGGTACTCCCGGCGAATCGTACATATTTCCGAAATTGTAATCGCAATAAAATATGAAAATATAAAATAAAAATACAAACTTAGCCTACCTTATCACAGGAGATGTTGGAAATGCCGTCCTTCTGCATCATTACATCTACGGCACCTTTTGAGGAAATTGCTATTCACAATCACACGCAGTTCTAATGAATAATTATGTCGTGGCATTTTTAAAACACTTCAAGCAAAACTAAAAACTACTTTAACCATAAAAAACACAAACACTGCTGTAATAATTATTCACGTGTGAACGCAATCAGATCACATGCTAGACTTCAGCGGTGAGACAACGAGGCATCACTTGGGCGCTTGATGCATGAGTCACGGATAGTCGGCCCGCGCGCTTGCCGGCCAAGTCGTACAGTAAAAGCACTGTATACATATTAATTACTGTTAAAATTCTTTCTTTCTTAAATTAAGGCCTACAGTGGTCATTATATTTTGCTCCAGATAATATTCTAACAGCGTTCTTCTGAAGTACCAGAACATTATGAATGCTGCTACCGTTGCCCCAAACCTGAATGCCATATCTTAATACACTTTCAAAGAAGGCGAAGTAAGAACATTTTTAAAAATGTTTTAGACACTTGACTCTTTAGATTGCAGAGTAGATATATTACCCTTGACAGGCGTACATAAACTGCATCAATATGATCTTTCCAGGATAACTTACAATCCAGAATAATGCCTAAGAATTTAACTGATTGTTCCATACCTTTAGGACAAGAGTTAGTTAATGTAAATACAATATTTTGAGTTTTGTCATTGTTTAGTTTGAAACCGTTTGCCTGGAACCAGTTAGATGCCTCACTAAATGAATGAGACATATTATTAATTCCTCAATATTCTTGTTTGACGCGAATAAAGAAGTATCGTCAGCAAATAAAATCTAGTTACATTTTATATTAGAAGGAAGATCATTAATCATAATTAAAAACAACAGTGGTCCGAGTACTGATCCAAGAAAAAGGTTACATCTAAACCCTCGTGATCTGAGAAAGGGACTGGTACCACCTCTGTACGAATTTTCTGATTTGGAAGATTACTTATAGCATTGTCTAAACTAGATTTACCTCTAGTTGGAGCAAAATTGCTACAGTGACAATTCGCTGTTCTCAAAATATTTAAAAACTTGGCTGAAATATCTGAATTCGCATTTATGTCAATGTTCCAATCACCACAAAGTACCATTTGTAAGTTTAAAATGTTTAAAAAGATAAGTAATTTATCCAAATTATTGAAAAACATATTTAAATCTCCACTAGGTGACCTATATATAGATACCAAAATTATATTGAAATCGATCAAGGCACAGCAACCACTTCAAAGGTTTTTTCAATACAAAATCTCTTCACATTCAGTTCTTTGAATTTGATTTCAGATTGTAAATATATGGCTACACCCCCATTTTTCACACTGGTTCTGTAAAATATAGATGCACAAATATAACCGGTAAATTTAGCTAGAAAGTAATTATATTTATTTAGCCAATGTTCATTGACACAGAACGCTATATATATTCACCACAGTTTAAAAAGATATCAAGTTTGTTGATTTTATTCAAGATAGATTGCACATTTAGGCATAAAGCTTTGATTCCTTTGGGCCTGTCTGAAGGCACGGTACAAGCCTGTAATGTCTTTAACATGTATTGATCCTCCTGCTTGTCTGAAAAAAACGTCTAATACAAGCGTTTTCTGGACATATATTGGGGTCTAAAGCCGCCTGAAGATGCTCTTCCTTCCATTACTTCATTACCGAGTGGAAATTTACGAAATACACCATGCTTAAGGCATCCTGCTTTAAAACATGATTCAGCAACACCATGGTAGTCATGTACCTTGGCTAGACTCTGAAATTGTGAAAATACGCTTACCAGATTTCCACTAAAAGTTCCCTTAAATTAAGAGTAGGCCTATTCAGAGGAGGATGATGGGACTACTTTAAGTCATTCTAATATGTTGCACATAGGGGCACTTTAATTTCTTAGATAGTAGACAGATTAATTGCACAACTTGACTCATAAAAGATTGAAGGCTGATCCTGAAATAGAGAAGCCAACACTACTATTCAACATCCTCAAGTCCTCTACACCAACTTATTTAAATTATTTTTTTATTTAAATTACATTTACAAACTTATGTACAAATACAAATACAAAAATACACAATTAAACAAAAAAACATTTACAAATTTCAAAATTAAAGTACAATACTTTTTAAGAAAAGAAAAAGAAAGAAAAGAACCAAATATTTATTTAGAAATACACCTGAATGAGCAAACTGCTCGTGCTCGGGTGTAGATTCAGAACATCAGAGTGGAGAAAGAGGAGAAACAAAAAACAAAGTGAGAAAGAATGACACACTTATAAAAAAAGGTGAAAAATGTTAAACAGAGCTAGAAAAAGAAAATACAATTTTATAAAAAAGGAGACAAAAAAATATTAAACACAAATACATACAATAAATAATAATAAAATTAAATGACTTAAAGCTAATAAAATTACAAAAAATGTTTTACATACTTATTAAATTTAAAATTGGGGTAAACTGCGAGATCGGGGTATCTACTAGAAGCGGGGACCAAAATTAATGCTATGGTTTAATCCTGCTGATGTGAGACATTTAGGTTCTGATAGAAGTAGATTATATTTCTTCTAGCGCTATATGCATGATCACTGGATGTGTATTTTGCACGATGTTTGTGAAAATATTTTAATAAAGAAAATTTGTAGAGTTGGTCAAACTTAAAAACATAAAATTCCGAAAATATTAGACTAGTTGGGTAATCAATGTGTTTTCTTAGACGGATTTTTATTATTCTTATTTGTATGAACGTTTTCAACGGTTATCTTCTCATCATGATCTTGGTACTCACTCACAAAGAAACTCTATTCTAAGTATCCTTCGTCACAAAACAACCCATTACTCTTGCTCCTTTGTCGTCTCCATATCTCGATCTTGGAATGCTTTACCTGAGAACTGTAGGAACTGTCAAACACAAATACAATTCTTACGTAAGCTGACCAATTAAGCCATAGTTAGGGACTTGGTTTCACATTAATAACAATAAATCATCACATATCTAAATACTGTGTTTCCAAATATCCACAACTTTTAATTTTTCTTTCACATTATATTTCTTAGTAATAGTTAATATTTTAGTACTAGTTTAAATCTTAGTAAGTAGCAAACTATTTAACATATTGTTTTTTGTGTGTTGTATTATCTCTAGAGAACTAGTTCTTAAGCCTTAAATAATAATAGTGTAATCATGTTTCTACGTATTTGTAACTTTGTATTGTACTTGTATCATACTTATTCTTTTGTAATATTGTAAAGTTCATTTGTATTAATCCTGTTTGGGGTACCGACTGCGCGCGAAAAGGTTGATTATTTCCCAACTGCGCGCAAGCTACTGAATTGTAAACAGCCCAACAAACAATAAATTATCTCGCGATTTCATTCCCTAAAGAGTGTTTGTTGTTATTACAAGAAAGGAATAGGCTATCATTTAAGTGCATTTTTTAACTTCTTGACAAATGCCCTATTCTAATACGGGTATGCCTAGATATTTTCAGTAGTTGACAAATGCCCTTCGGCATAGATGCACAGGTATATTAACTTCTTGACAAATGCCCTTCGGCTTGTGTATTATGACACTGCATTTTAAACCATACCCATGAATGGCAAATAGGCCGGCATTCACAGAGATTCCTAAGTCTCCAAAAAATGGGAAGAAACCGCAGGAATAATTGCCATGCGCAGTTGACCTATACCCAAAACTTACCGTCGCACGCAGTCGGGGTCCTCCGCCTGGTTGAATGGAAGAGATGGACTAATGGCCTTAATTCCACCAGGTAAAATAAACCAATTCTAATTCTAATTCTACTTTGTTAGTGTGTACAAATTCAGGCTCAAGCTGGTTCAGAATATATAGTTAAATTGTTTAGCTACTAACGATATAATGACGGTTGTCTACCAATTGAGGGATAAACATACAGTGAGGGATTTCATATATAGTTGTGCCGGATTTCATATGTAGTTTTGTCGGTACAACTACATATAAAATACCGCGCTGTATGTGAGCTAAGCTAAACTAGCTTAGCTTAGCTTAGCTCTTGGTCGACAACCATAATAAACAGCTGATGAAGCTGGGAGTGTGGGAAAGCAAGAAAACTTAATTTTGTTCTATGATTCAACCTTGAATGCCTTTATTTTATAATAGCAGGTGTCCGCGGCTTCACCTACGATACTTAATTGGAAGATTGGGATATTAAATAATTAAAACAATATACTTATTAACACTTGCATGCAAAACATTCATAGGCCTAAACTAAACGATTAATAATTTATTAATGAAACAGCTAAAAATTCAGATTTGAAGTAAATTTTACGATTAGAAAGCGCAGCATGGGAAAAAGAACCTTAGATTCGAGTTCCCTAGCCCAGAAAACCATCGCATAGTGAGTTTCTTCCAAATTGAACAATGTTTTCCCAATTAGGTCTATATTTTTTATTATCCCTCTTCTGTCTAGATTGAAAATTTCAGATGTCTGCATGCCTTGACATTATAAACAAATGAATCGACCAGGGTAAGCATTTTTTATTTCCAAGGTATGACAAAAATAGGCAAAGCCATCTGCAATTGATTTGACAAATCCCGTTTTTCACTCATAACTCGCGAACGAAAGCTAAAATTAAAAATCCGGCTTCGAGGTGCATCTGCCCACCCTTCAGTCTATCTGCGTTTAAAATTTCAGATCTCTGCGTTCAGTAGATTTCGCTGGGCATCGGCGCATAGACGACAGACAGAAACAAAGACAGAAAGACAAACACTTCCTTTTATTAATATATAGATATAGCCTATAGATTAAGTTTGACTTTGATGCAGACGTCAACAAACAAACCTGCTTGCTTTGTTTGATAATCATTGTGTAATGATGTTATTCTTACATATATGGGTAAAATCCAAAATTTTTACTTTGTTTTTAAAATCTAAAAAAAAAATACTAAAATACTTCAGGGGCTACTTGATTATAATAAGACACCAGCAGAGCTTAACTGTTTGTATTTTTATTTTAATTTTTTTAAAGCCATGTGAATGACATCCGTGTACATGTGGATGGCAGAAGGCCACATTGACTAACTTTGGCCACAATATGCTTTTCTTTATGTGGTTTCATGTTTTTCTCAGTGTGCTTCAGTTGATTTTGCATCAAATTTCAAATTTGTGTGCATACTCCGGAATTAATGTAATTTTAACTAGACTGTGTTTTTATGGTTTTGGGGGGGGGGGACCAAGCAGAAATTAATTTAATCAGTTTTAAGATTTTAAGTACAGGTCACAGACCTACATGACTTGAGAGTCATTCACATACCCCTTCATGAGGCATGTGGATGACACAAAAATCAGGCATGTGGATGACAAAAAAGGAGTTTAAGTGGTCTCAGCAAGCCATTCCTAAACCTCTATAAGCTCAACTTCAGTCAGGTACTTTGAATTGGAAGGTTTATCATAGTGCATAATCAAAATTAATTAATATTCACTTTTTGCCTACTTTCTAGAAGTCATGTTAATGACTGGGAATAAAAACGCTTTCCTTGAAAATGATGCAAAGTCCTTCGTTAATCCCAAACTGTTTGTAAGCAAGCAAAATTCAACCTTACAATTCAACCACAAGCTGCCCTGTTGGCTTTCTAACACTGTTGCCAGTTATACAAATTTCTCATTTATGCAGAAAAAATTCTATTCTTTTCAGCCATGTGGATGACCAAAAACCCTTGGGACATACTTTGTTCATTAGGTGTGATGACAATTTTATTTAATTTTATTTTTTAGTGCTTAATATTCTTCACACATACCCACTGATGGCAGGAAAAAAGTTGAAAAGGATATAACATTTTGTTTTGTGGATAAATGCATTAGAATATACAAAACCGGGGTATGGGACAGGGCATGTGGATGACATTTAATTTAATTCAATCTAGTTTTGGAATCTCAGAATTTAAAGTTAGTTATATTTCATAGTTATAGTTGTGGTGGGAGTAGTAGAAAAAAATCTGATGTGAAAGTCACAGAACTTCCTCTGCCCAAATAAAAGTTTGCAACATTTATGCTAGTTATGCTATAAATATCTTATAGTCCCTTCTTTGAATGTTGCGACTAAAAACGCAGGCTATGTGGGGAAAAAAAAACAAGTGACTGCAAACGTTTATTGAACTTTCTGCTGTTAAGAATAATTTCCGAAATTTATCAAATATTCCCCTCAGACATTTCTTTACTGTAAGCAGGGCCAACAGTACATTTTTATCTCTTCACGTGCTTATATAGAATGAAATGCCTTAAATGTCCGCGTATTAAGTTGTTCACCAGGCAAGTTGGTAGGTTGCAACCACCCTTCAGAGAATGTTTTTGAAATGGTATAAGCAATCAATGTACAAAATTTAAAGGAAATTTTTAGAGCCGTTTATGAGAAAATAGCAAAAAACAAAATATTCTTCATGTAAAGTCCCCTTAAATGTAAGAAAAGGTTGTAGCCAATCTTCACAGCCTCAAAGGTACCTAACCCAAATACAAAATTTTGTTTTCGTACGATTTACAAGAAGCCGTATTGCAAAAAGCACGTATTCACAGTGGGTTGCTTATAACTACCCTTCAGAGAATTTGTTCGAAAAATGTTTCAAATAAACGTTTTAGCTCTTGGTACAAGCAATCCATGCGCAAAATTTAAAGAAAATCGTTAGAGCCGTTTTCGAGAAAATCGCGACAAACGAAAATTTCTTCATGTAAAGTCCCCTTAAAAAAATCTGATGTGAAAGTCACATAACTTCCTCTGCCCAAATAAAAGTTAGCAGTATTCACATATCATTGTACAGAATCACAAGACACAATTTTACGCTAATTATCCTATAAATACCTCAAACTTAAACAAAAAAAAAAACAAGTGACTGTAGACGTTTATTGAACTTTCCGCCGTAAAGAATAATTTCCGAAATTTATCGAATATTTCCCTCAGATACTTCTTTACTCTATGCATGGCCAACAATACATCTTTCTCACTTCACATTCTTATATAGAATAAGAGGCCATGAAAGAGTGCGTATTCAGTTGTTCATCACGCAAGACAAACTTTCTACAAACAGTGGGTGAACAGTTGGGGGCTTGTAACTACCCTCAGAGAATTTTTTCGAAAAAAAAGTTTCAAATAAACGTTTTAGCTCTCAGTAAAAGGAACACATGTGCAAATTTTAAAAGAAAATCGTTAGAGCCGTTTTCGAGAAAATCGCGAAAATCGAAAATTTCTTCATGTAAAGTCCCCTTAAAAATAAGAGAAAATAGTCGCCAATCTTCGAATCACATCTTCCGAAGGTACCTGACCCAAATACGAAATTTTGTTTTCATACGATTCTCCGTTTCGGAGCTAGCCTGTTCACAAGATATTCCACACAGACACACACAGACACACACACAGACATGTTTCCAAAAATGGTATTTTTGGATTCAGGGGGCCTTGAAACGTGTATATATGCTAAAAACTCAACTTCGAATTTTAGGGTCGAAAACAATACTTCCTCTACCTATAGTACCTATGGTACGGGCAGAGGAAGTAATAAGGGAAATTTGTCGCCAATCTTCGAATCACATCTTCAGAAGGTAACTGACCCAAATACGAAATTTTGTTTTCATACGATTCTCCGTTTCGGAGCTAGCCTGTTCACAAGATATTCCACACAGACACACACAGACACACACACAGACATGTTTCCAAAAATGGTATTTTTGGATTCAGGGGGCCTTGAAACGTGTATATATGCTAAAAACTCAACTTCGAATTTTAGGGTCGAAAATAATACTTCCTCTACCTATAGTACGGGCAGAGGAAGTAAAAGCTTATATATTTTTTTTTTTTTAAGTTGAATTTGAAGGGAAATATCACTCCAGAACACAAATTTTCCCGTATTTGAAAAATGACCCATATATACCCAGGAAAACGTAGAAATAGCGAAGGTCACATCAAGATATCGATCGGGGAAGAAAGCAGGTCAATGTCCTAGATAAGTCACGTCAAGATATCGATCGGGGAAGAAAGTAGGTCAATGTCCTTGATCAGATAAGACGAGCAGTGAAGACTTCAAACAGAAAAAACGCCATTAGTAAACCAGCAATACGCAATCACCATATCCATTAAGCAAGAAATGCATAAAAAAGAGAAAAGATGCGTAAATTACAATAGCAAATAGTACGATGAGGCACTGAATTAAATTAACATTAAAAACATTAACAAAAAAATAACATTTTGTTATGTAGAAAAGCATTAGAATATACAAAACCCGGGTATGGGACAGGGCATGTGGATGACATTTCATTGAATTAAATTTGATTTTGGAATATCAGAATTTAAAGTTAGTGACATTTCAAAGTGATAGTTGTAGTATGGTAGTAGTAGAAACAAACTTTTTTTTTTTTTTAAGTTTAATTTGAAGGGAAATATCACTCCGGAACACAAATTTTCCCGTATTTGAAGAATCACCCATATAGGCTAAGTCAGTATAATTGTGTTTGATAATTAGGGCTCGGAAGACAATGCGTCTCACTTCAAAATAGCGTACTTTTATTTTGCATTTCGGGAATTTTATTTTCTATTAGTCTTTTTTTTTTTCAGGAAGCTTTCATTCTCTCATGGCATTTTTCCTATTTTGTCTTCAGAATGAATTTTCCAACATTACTGACAAAGGAATCCCTTAATTCCTTAGCTATGAGGCATTAATTAATATAGTAAAAATAACAATAATAGCAAACACTGGCTAATATTAAGGTAGTAATATAAAGTACTTAAATCTTTTATTTTGTTTATCATTATTTATTAATATACTACTGTACATTCCGATTTTTAAATACGCATTTAGAAATACATCCACCGCTGTGGCGCAGGGGATGCGTTCGCTCTTCTCACGCATCGGGCCTGGGTGCGAATCCTAGTCGGGACAAGTTACCTAGGTGAGGTTTTTCCCGGGTTTTTCCTCGCCTTTGCGATAAACGTCGGGTAACTGTAGGCCCTTGTGGTCCCAGGGTATCAACGGGCTGTCATTATCATCTTCATCCCATCCTCGCCTTGTTCAGAGTGCATGTGTGTGTGAATGGTGTGTCTCGTCCTATGGGTTCGTGTTGTCTAGGAGGTGGCCCCGGTATTGGGCCGACCACTCATCCGGGGAGGCCCTCCATGTCCTGGTCTAAAAACGTATGTATGTGATCCATAGAAAATTCCTCTCCCGACAGGTCGCGGCCCTGTAAGGTCCGGGCGGCGTGGGTCGCTTAAATGTCCCTAAAAGGGAGAGGTGAAACTAGGCAAATAAAGAGTTAAAAGACATTTATAAATATCAAGTCATTTTCAATTTTTAATGTCACATTTTCATAAATTTAAGCTCTTTTATAGGTCATTTTTCAGACATTTTTAGGTCAACTTCTGAGCCCTAGTGACGATAGTATTAAGCTTATCACAGCTCCTGCCGAAAATAAATCTTGGATACGCCCTTGGCCAGTGGCGTACTAAGGCTACTCGGAGCCCAGGGCTAATTAGATGGTAGTCGCCCCCAACACTAAAAAGTTCAAGGTTCAATGAACAGGTTAATTTAAACACAGTTTAATGTTCATAATTATTTATTTTTAATAAGTAGTATGTTACTTTAACACATTATAAAGAGAAAAATATGGATGAAATAAAACTGTAAGTATTATAAGGTTAGTTTGTTTGAAAAAAAAAATTAAAATTGCTAAATTACACCGTAAACTTTTCTTGTGTGCTCGGCGCCCACGACCTATTTCGTATTGTCTATAAATAGTTTAAAACGAAACGTTTATTTCATTTCTAAATAACATTACTGCAGTATTTAATAAAGTAATAAAGAAAGTTTGACCAATAAAACCTTATATTTTGCCTGAAAAATTATTTTTTCTTAAACTAAAAAAATATGTGTTTCAATTTTGACGCCCCCTTCTTTAAGGCGCCCCGTTCGCACCCCCCTTGGTACGCCACTGCCCTTGGCCCTATGCCTTGTCAATAATTTGGGACTACACCACTGTTGTCATATATCTACCTGAGAATAGTAGGTATTTAGTTCTTATTAAATAATCTCTGGAATTCTGCCTCTTTTTAATCTAATAATGCGATTTTATAGGAGGCCATGTTTGCTGCTAAAGTGATGGAAGGGGAATGTTCAGGAATGAGACTTCTCACATTACGACGATCCACCCTCTCTGAGAGAAGGGAAAGCAATCTAACTTCCTTTCAACACAGTTTTCTACTTTTTTTTTTCTTCTTTCTTTTTTACCTCTTTACCGTTATTTCACTATTTAGAGCTCATTAAACGACAATTTAGACTTTTCAAAGAAGAGGAAATCTAATTTCGCCTAACTTTTTTTTTTTTTTTTTTTTTTTTTACAAGAATCCATTACAGAGATTTCGTTCGTTGCTCTTTAATGACAAAAGAAGACGGAGTAATTCCGTAACTTTTAAAAGAACTTCCCTTTGCATAAAAACGCTTTCTGGAATTTGCTATCTCTTTGTACAAAAAAATTACATCATTTATACTACCTAATGTAATAACAAGGAATTTTAGAGACTTCACAATTTCCCGATATTCTGTAGCCTACTCGAAACAGTTCGCGAGAATTTTAGTTTTCGTGTCTGTCTGGCCTGCCTATTTGAGAGTAGGCCTAGCTCACACTCGTAGTCCTTTTAAACATGGACGTGATTATTCTGTTACATTAACATGGATGGGAGGTCTGAGTGACCGCTCAGATTTTATGGGCTTTTAACAAAGAAAAACTTTTAAAAAGTGTTATTAAATTATTTATTTCAGCTGTGTTTATTCTCCTTTTAGCTGGGAGGCCATATCAGGAGTTCGGGATCTGTGTCCATACAGCAGGGTAGGCCATGGAACTATTAATTGTCAATAATTGTTTCTATTATTAGTATATTTTTATGGAGTAAATTTCAACTGATATTAATTTAAATGGTTATGATACAAGATGAAATGATAAGGATGATTCATGGTATGTAAATATCCAATTCGGCATTTGCCTTTACGACTAGGAAAACCATGAAAAAAACCTTTGTCAAATTGGCCGGTCACGGGATTTAAAACTCGGACCTCCCGAATGCGAGTTCAAGATGTTACCATCTCTGCCACCTCGCTCGGAAAATTTTAATTATTATTGCTAATTGACTCTTAGATGTACATTTTATGGGATTTTCAGGGCACACATCTGAGTCACTGCACCACAAATGCAATAAAATGCACAGTTTTGAAGAGGTGTTAATATTTTTCAAATGAGTAGCTAATAGGCCTATACACAAAAGTTTTAGTATCGTCATTCACATCACTCCCAACCAGATATTAATCAGTAATCACAGTTCATCTTAAAACTTAATAGGTGGCTGTGTTCAAAATTCCAGTAGCTTAACTTACAACATTTTCCCCTTAGAAATGAGGCATACTACAGTAATTCTCTCAAACATTCACTGCAAAATTTCACTGAAATAATTCAATATAGGCTAACTGACATCACGTAGAATTTAAAATCTCGGTCAATAACAGTTTTTAGGGTTCCGGCTGTTCACTCACTGATATTCACAAAATAGGGAGCAGAAAAAACTTAAAACAGGGTGCTTAGGAAAACATTTGGGCCTAAGAGAGATGAAAATGGGACTGGAGAAAACTGCATAATGACTAGTTTCATAATCTGTACTCGTCACCGGATATAGTAAGGGTAATTAAATCACGGAGGGTAAAATGGGCTAGACATGTTGCGCGCACGGGGGAGGAAAGACATATCTCAAAAATATTGACGGGGAGACCCGAAAGGAAAAGACCACTTGGAAGACCTAGACGTAGGTGGGGGACAATATTAGGATTTATTTAAGAGAAATAGGATTTGCGAGGGATGGTTGGATAGAGTTAGTACGGAATAGGGTTGAATGGCGGGCTCAGATAAGCGTAGCAATGAACCTCCGGGTTCCATAAAATTTATAATATTTATTTAGCTTGCTTAGGAATTGCTATTGCCATTGAGTAAGTAAGTATTTGAATTGTATAGAATTGCAAAACTGGATTAATTTGCTGAAATTACAAATTTATACAAATTGAACAAATACTAAGATCGAATTGTTACGGTTCTATATTAGGTCTACCCTCCAAGTTATGAAGTGTTACTTCTCTCTTCCTGATAGCAATCATTTGACGGTGGTGCTATAAAATATCTTCCAGTTAAACTACCTGGAAGTTAGGCCTACGTGTTGGATGGTCTATTGAGAGATGGTAGTATACCGGCATAAGGGTCATAAGCAGGGCCCGGATTCTGATGACTAGAGACGAGACTTTCATGCACTATAAAATTGCGAAATATGCATGCATTCATGCATTATCAAACCATGAAACATGCACTATCAAGGGAAAAATACACTAAAATATGCACTAACATTTATGGCCCAATATGAAATTTTTTAGAATACTTTATCTGAAATTATAATTGGTCTTACTATTATGGAAACAATGTTTGTAAACGGACATTGTAATTTAATTAAGTATTTAAGGTTTTTAATAATGTTTTACAAAAAACAACTGCCATAGAAAATATAAAAAATCCCTTTAGGCAGGCCTACAGGCGGAGGTAGATTTCGAAGTGCTTTTGGTTTAATTTATTGTCGCTGCATAGCACTCTTCTTCTTTAGCCTTGGCATGGTAAACCTACAGTAATAAGAACTGAATTCGGTAAAGAGGAAGAGCCTACAATCATTTGTTTTGACAACAAGAATAGGATATAATATTCTGGGAGGCCGTGCGCAAGATCAGCAATGAATAAAATTGGCAAAGCCGCTAAACAAGACAAAATTATGATATTTTAATAATTCTTTTAAGTGTTATTATTTTCAAACATTAAAATCTCGCGTCATATGAGAGCTATCAAGAAACTATTTATTGATTTGTAGAGTACTCATCAAGAGCTTTTCAACGATACCCCACAAGACGTGGTTTCAAAAGTTTCGAATTTTCATCCCCCACCCCCACCTCCACCCCCACCTCCACCCCCACCCTCACTCGAACCCCCGAATCGTTGGTGTCACTGTGAACTCCATAGGGAGTACTCTAATTTATTCAAACAAAGTTTCCCTCTATACTTCATAGGGGCCGAGATATAAAGTTTTCAAAATTTCAACCCCCTCCCCCGACCACCCCCTTGGGCCAATTTTGCCCATTAACGAACTTGTCCGAACTATTGGGCCTAGAAATAACATAATAAAATTTGGTTCAAATATCTTCAAAATTACGGCCGCTATCGTGTAAAGATATATATATATAAATATATATATATATATATATATATATATATATATATATATAAATATCACAAAATTTTTTTTTGAACGGGCGGTGGTTTCGTACTTAGGGGAGCATGAAACGTGAAAGAATTTTTCGAAAATCATAAAGTGGTATCCATTGCAATAGGTAGATTTTTCTTCGAAAATCTACCTAAAAGTGCTTACCTCTTTACTGCAACAGTTGCAGAAGACGACTTCCCCATCTGATCTAATAAAATCCTTACCCTTAATCCACTGTGCAAGGAGTTCGCTTTTGGAACATTTAGTTGGAGGAATAGTAAAATCACAGAACAGACAATCACACTAACCACTGCACACACTGTAAGGATACTGCAGGTTTCCCGAGCTCTGACAAAGTACAAAGAACCCCAAGTGCGGGCCGGAAATAGCTAAGGGTGGACAAAGGCAAGGTCAAATTCCTTTTCGCACAACTCGCGCCACTTCACAAACGTCTGTAAAAATGGGTAGTAAAAATCGAAGATAGGGAAACTTTGCCACGATGTCACTTTCTTGAAAACCCATTAAACATGCATTTAAACTGAATATAATGTATATTATATGCATGATTTAGCCAAAAATGCCCTAAATATGCTTTATGCATGTTTTTTCCTCCAAAAAGCTCAAAACATGCAAACATGCATGGAAAAAGTATGCATATTTGGAACCAGAAAGTAATGACATGGGTAAGTACTCAGTTTGAGCTATGTCCTAAGTTCTCATAAAAACATGCATTTGCATGAAAGTCTCGTCTCTACTGATGACCTAAAATTGTTTAAAAAAATGACCTATAAAATGACCCTGAATTTTAAAGAAAATGACTTAATAATTGTAAAATTTATATTTTATTTATATAAATAATTATTGTACACACAAAGTTGTAGACTAGTTTCTACATAATTGTTAAAACTGTAAATAACTGTGATGTTGTGAATGTCCTTTTCTCACGGAAATTTATACTGGCACTGAGACACTGGTGAGACAAAATTCAGCACATCCTTTTGTGGTCTGCTGGATTGTATTGTTGTTTATTGAGGGTAAACAGTAGTTTGCACTCTCAAATCCAAGCAGGTGGCAGACTCTGGTGCCAAGTCAATCTAATAATAATAGTAGGCCTCATAGGCGTAACCAGGCCGACCATATGGGGGGGTTATAAAGGAATACCCCCCAGGGAGAGGGGTCCGGGGGTCCTCCCCCGGAAAATTGTAAAAATTAAGATGCAAAATAGCGAGTTTTAAGCTTCCGGGGTTCCTCCCCCGAAAAATTTTAAAAATTAAGATGCAAAATAACGAGTTTTAAGCTTCCCACGCTTTATACATGTATTAAGTAATTTATGGGCAGACTTAAAAAAATTATACAATTTTCCTTTTTTTAATCAATGGGGTTGACACCCCCCCCCCCTCGGTACGCCTATGGTAGGCCTAATATAATACAAAATTTTGCCGTTTCTTTGACTCTCACTTCTGACTGAGACATGTCAACACTTTAACGCCGAATTTTTCCTTCTTGCATTAAACAAACAACACTTCAAAGACAGCACCGCTAGCGACGAAAAAAGTTAATACACTTGGACTTGATGTAAATTAGGGATGGGTCGATACCAGGTTTTCTCGATACTCGATACCGATACCAGATTTTTTCCTCGATACTCGATACTGTCAACATTTCCAGTTTCAATAAATAGGTACATTACAAATTAAAAGTTGAGAGAACTGTGTAATGCCAACTAAATTAATTAAGTGTGCATATTTAATGAGACAAAATTTAATTACATTAAAAGTAAAATTTGTTTTTGAAACAGTCCACTTACAAGTTTTTGTTAAAAAAACACTAGCATTCTCACTCTTTCGGGGTCAAGTCTACTTCTTTTTCAGTCACAAATGAGTCATGCTGTGTGTGCTAAACACGTAAAACAGTCTTTCAGAGAAAACTGTTGCTGGTGGTATGCACAGGTATTTCACAGCTAACTTCTTTAGTTTCTGAAATTTTGTGTTTGTTTTCCAGTAATCTAATGAACTAGAAAAAGGAGGTAACAAATCGTCTTTGAGTTATGCAGTGATTTCTTCCTGGGAACTGTTTACTGGCAGTGAATTTGACATATTATTTTCTTGCATAATGTTATTATACCAGGGTGTCCACCAAGTAATGCTGAAGAAATTCCCTGATTTTCATTGATCATTTCAGAAATTCCCGACCAAAACATGAAGCACTTTCTAATAACTGTGTAAGAAAAATTATAGGATTATACATACTTTATACGTACTTTAAATAAGAAAAACTTTTAGTAACAAAAGTAACTGCAAACAATAATTACTTAGGCTATTACTTACTTACTCCATGACAATAGAAAATTCCTAAGCAAGCTAAAGGAATATTATCTACTTTATGGAACCCGAAGGTTCATTGCCGCGCTCACCTGAGTCCGCCATTCAACCCTATTATGTGCTAACTCCATCCAATCATCCCCCATAAATCCGTTCTAAAATTGTCCTCCCACCTACGTCTAGGTCTTCCACGTGGTATTTTCCCTTCGGGTCTCCCAGTCAATACTTTTGAGATATGTCTTTCCTCCCCCATGCATGCAATATAACAGATACAAAAATTAGGAACAATAAAATAAATTAAATATAGGCTACACTCATATAGGCCTATTATTGTCTAGAAGTCTTTTTGATCACACTTTGCAATTTTTCGAATTTTCCCGGATATTTTAATAAACTCATTGACTTTCCCCGGATTTTCCCGACCATACGAAATTCCCGGCCTTTTCCCGGATTTTCCCGACACCCTGCTATACAGGTACCACATTCCTGGCAAATTCTCGGGCTTTGACGTCTGTGACATTTAAAATAAAAATGAATAAAATCAGGTAAACTGATGTAACAAAGTGCAGTATGTTTTTGTTTAATCAGTTATGACTGCAATTATGATATGCAGAATATGTATTTTTTAAATTGATTTCCAAGTTAAGTTCCAGATTTATTCATTAAGCAGGGCTTACGGAAGAACAAAGGTATAGTTTTTTTTAATGAGATTAAAATCTTCCAGCATCACCTGAACTGTACAGATTTTGTGATATCATGACAATCGCACACTCACATAAAAATACCCAAAAAAATTCAAATTGGCCGGTTTCGGGTTTTGAACCATGGACTCCAGAATGTGAGGCCAAAGCGTTACCATCTCGGCCACCGGGGTCATTTTAACGGTCTAGTTGGATAAGCGCATGTAAATGAATAGTGTTTTTTGTCATAGCCATCTGTATTTTAATTTCCAAGGCCTTATAAGATCACAGTAAAACAATAGGCAGTGTTGTCAAGATCTGATTTTCATTTTTTTTAAATAAATTCTTTCGAATACGTATATTACCATAAAATAGGCACTAAATTGAGCATTACTCCGAAACAGGTCAACCGATTTTATCCATTATAAATAGACGTCTTCCCATGGACATTATATGTAAATGCGTACATACGAAGTTTCATAAATATACGATAAAGCGTATTTGAGTTATTGCGCCTTTAAAGTAGACACTAAATTGGGGTTTACTCCGGCACCGGTCAACAGATTAGGTTCAAATTCAATAGGGCACTTCTCATGAACGTCATAAAGGAGTATACCAAGTTTCATGGAAATCCGATTAAGCGTATTTGAGTTATTAAAATAGGCACTAAATTGGGCATTACTCCGGTACCGGTGAACCGATTTGGTTCAATATCAATAGGGTTCAATGGACATTACAAATGTGTTTTCCAAGTTTCATGAAAATCCGAAAAAGCGTATTTAAGTTATGGCGCGTACAGACACACGGACGGACGGACAGACATTTTTCGTCCCCACACACAATCTCATAAAGTACCATACTGGCACTTAATAAAAAAGTTCTTGAATGATCGATTATTACGAGTACGTCAGTACATTACTATTCCCACATATATGTAATTTTGGAATAAAAAATTAAAAATCTTACCTCATTTTTGGCTGCAGTACATTCCTGTTGGTTGTCCACCAATCGGTCCTTAGAAGAATCGAGAGCACAAGGACTGCGAAAAATTCATCCTTTCACTACTGTTTCTTCTTCAGGAGTTAAATTTCCACTTCCGCAGAATTTTTTATAAAAGAGGTTCTGAAAAGGCAATTTTATGCACTGATGTAACATGTTTTTTAAGGTTACTAGTGTTGTGAGTTTTTCCACGACGCGAAAAACTTTTTTTACAAATGCGGCAAATGGCGCGATTATCACAATGAGGGTCTATTTGAAAATAGTTCCACACTTCACTCATCTGTCTTCTGCACTGCCTTCTAGACTGTATTACTCATGTATACACTGCCTGTCCTATACGGCTAATTTTGCGAACGCGGCGACATTACAGATGGCAGCACCTTGCACACCCAGCTGCAATATCCTTTACATTACCGTATGCTGTGTTGCCCTCTGAATTATTAACTCGGAAACTGAAATATGCTGGAATTTCATGCTATCTGGGTGTGAACTGTGTCGCCTCTACTGGAGAAATTAGGCAATTTAAACAATACTCTGAACTCCATGTTAAAATAATGCATGGACAGGCAGTGTGATGGTCTTCTGTCACGTAGATATCAACTGAAAGCCGGCATGCTGACCAGGGTTGCCAGATCAGAAACGTAGAACGGTCGTACCAATATTCGAAAATAGTCGTATTCTAGTCAAAACTGTCGTATACTTTGTAATTTTTCAGTGTAATGAACGTATTGCGTTAATAATAATAATAATAATAATAATAATAATAATAATAATAATAATATTACTAATAATTCATAATCGGAATTTTACACCTTACATAATGTCATGCAATTGTTAATAAATCATCTTATTTGTAAATGATTAGACGTGTTTCATTATCTCCCGATGTGTTAAATTAAATAAAATACAATACAATTAATAAACAGTAGTGCCACAGTGTTGTAATTATTGCAAAAGGAACAGGACTGCTTTCCATTCATATTGATTTTTAGTTACATGCTTACAAAAAAAAACCATGAATAAACAAGCTGTATTGTATAAATATATATCAAAATTTAAAATTCTACAGTACACTGGTTAAAAAATATAAAACTTTATGTTAAAAATAGTCGTACAAATAGGCGTACGACTCATTGTTGCGTCGTACGTCGTACAAATGTATGAAATAGTCATATGTGTACGACTATAGTCGTACGTATGGCAACCCTGATGCTGACTTGTTTTAAAAGCATACCAAAATAGATTGCTTACGAATGGAAAAAAAAATCATGTGACGTTCTACTCGGGGAGTACAATGAACAAACTGTTTTAAGGTTTGCAGAATAAGCAGTAACTTAATCTCTCTCTTCAATGGTGTTTGGACAGGGAGATTGCTTGTTGGTTGTTATTGAGACGTTTGACAGGAAACGAAACAATTAAGAATCTCTTCTGTTTGAAGTCACAGATCGGTTTTCTCCATTTAAAGGAGAAACAGAAGTATTTACTATATTTAGTAGACTACTAAAAGCAGAAAGAGATACGGATTTCCTTAAATTGCAGAATTTACTAAAGTATCGAAAAAGTATCGAGCGAGTTTTCTGAAGTATCGCTCGATGCCGATACAATGCAAGTATCGAGAGTATCGAGGACCCATCCCTAGTGTAAATACATGAAAATGACTAAATAAGGAAGCAAATGACACGAAAATGACAAAATAATGACCTAAAATTAAAATAAATGCCCTAAAAATATAAAATTGCAAAAAATAACCTAATAAAAATGCATTTAAAAATCTAGAGGCCATGATTAGGATTTATACACAAGTTGGCAATGTCTATGCAGCATCAATAAAAAGATGACATGTCACTAAACTCCGGGCCCTGGTCGTAAGGGTCTGTCAACGTTCCTACAGCAGGCCTACATAAAATGGTAACCAGACAGCCATTAAAAAATGCCCTTGAAATGTTTTTTCTACTTACAATATCTGTAAACCTGAAGAAGTGCTGCATAAAAGTGGAAATCACTTACCTGAAAAAACAAAAGAGTAGCAGATTAGAAATGAAACTAGGAACTTTTAACTAAATAACAATTAAGAAGCATACGAACAATAAAACAACTAATTTGAGTAAGTGTAACGATATATTTATTTGTGAGAATAAATGACAACAAAAGGAGATTGGTATTTCTTGCTAGGGTTGACAAGAAAGTCTGAGAAAATGCTAGAGCCTCCAAGTGGAGGTTTCTATTACCTAGTGAATTTTGTTACGTTTATTTTCCGAGAGAGGGAAGAGGAACAGGTAGGTGGAAGAATACTGTCAGAAGCACTTTATGAGCAGATTTAGTCACTCTGATTTTTTTTCTTTACCGGGGAAGCAGCATGTTTCCACACCATTAAGGCCTGCTTTGTTTGGGGCAAATAGTGGTACACCTATCACTTATCATCAATGACGATTCCCTTCCCAGTGAATAGATTTCATTTGTTTGGTCCCATGAAGAAATTCCTGACCGGTAAACGCTTTGCTTCAGATGCAGAAGTGAAAACAGCAGTCCACAGATGGCTATACTCCAACCGAACAGACTTCTATGAACAAGGTATTTTGAAAATGGTATCACAATGGGAGAAATGTGTTTGGAAACTTGGCTACTATAATAGAAAAACGGACAAAAGATGTTCCTTCGTGTGTGCATTTGTTTGTAATTGTAACTTTTTGACAAAAAAAAAAACGTTATTGAGCTTTACTTTTCGATCAACCCTCGTATTTACTGCAGATGGGAGTAAAAAATAATCGACCACTTCTCTACAGTAACTAATTTTAAAATTTACCCCCTATTTGAGTCGTTAAAATATGTCAAATAATCAAAACATGTATTAAAATGTGATGTATTTACTTAAAAGCTCATAAATATGCTACTGTATGTCCAATAAAATGATCAAGTAAACCACCATTAACGGCCGTGGGTGTCGGCATGCTGACCACATGCTCCCAATCCTGCTATCTGCCTGTGGTAGATGACGCAGCGGTCGGGTGGTAGGCCAAGTCCCTCCAGGGATGTAGTGCCACGGAGTTTAGTTTAACTCTATATAGGGTATATAAAAAGCTTTGTCCTGATTGACTGACTGACAGGAATCAATGTAGAGCCTAAACTATAACAGGTAGAGACTTGGAATTTTGACAGTACCTTCGTTCCGTAATGCAGGTGCTCACTAAGAAAGGATTTTGAAAAATCTTGATTTTAAATGCCAAACATCAAAAGTTTTTAAGTATACTTAATCCCTTTTTACACAGAATTATCAAATCAAAATCACATAACATGTTGTTGCCAGAGTGGTATCAGATGGGTTTGGAAAAAAAAAATGAAATGCAAGTTTCACAAATAAGAGAAGTTATCAATATAATTCGTGTTATAAATAAATATTACTGAATGAAATCCACGAAAATAATGCAGTCACACAACTTTCTGTACCCTGGACATAGAGAAAACAAAAGACGTATGGTAATGTGCATATTATTATTAGGCAGGTTTTTGGAGAGAGACAGTTTTATGGTAACATGAGAGTGAGAAATAAAATTTTCCGCCTCGATATTACAATTTTATGTTACAGGAATTTCTATTTCGTGTTATTTGAATCCCTACCAGGCTTGCTGTGTACAAGCGACGGGATGTAAAATTCTACATCCTCTATGAGCCATAAAAAACTATATCAAGTGTTTTCTGAGGGAATAGTTTGAGTGTGATAAGTCGTTCTTCCTATTTCAAATTATAAATACCTATATTAGGACCTAGAATTTAAAAATCGAAAGTCCTTCATAAGTTAATTTCCAATTACAAAATAAAAACCCCCGGGCGACGCCGGGCCTTTTAAGCTAGTGCCCAATAAAATATACTCAGAGCTGTATAAAATCAGTAATTCGTGAATATAATTTGTCAGCGTATCATAACATGCTTGAAAGTCCCTGACCCTGATCATAAGCAACGCTCATTGACGTCAAGAATATGCATGTACCGTACAAACGATACTTTCAGATTTGGAAAGGAATTCGTACGAGGAATCACGGACTGTTTATTCCTGGCGAGGTATTAATGACATAAGGTCCCGTTATCTCTTTATCTCACATGTAAACAAGTACTCAACCTCTTTGCTATTCTTAATTTAAGGCAGCGAAGAGGAACTCTCTATGGGAGCGGACCAAATGACTGAAAACATTCGAGACGCGGGCCGAAATAGTTTATTGAAATGCTGAAATGGTGCATTTTTCAGAACTCTGTTTCTCTTATTTATATTTAAAATTCCGAAATTATATAATTAATTCGAAGATTAAAAACAGTAGCCTATATATAATATATATATATATATATATATATATAATTCAGGGGATATATATAGTTTATTGAAACTAAATAGTTTATTGAAATGCTGAAATGGTGCATTTTTCAGAACTATGTTTCTCTTATTTATATTTAAAATATATTCCGAAAGTTTTTAGTTTATCCTCCGATATATGAGGAGCTTGTTTCCAAAAGGTACCAAATCCAAAAAAATCGAAAAATGAGTTACAGGTGGCAGCACATTCTTGACTAGCCACACAATCATAGTCAGTGGTTAAAATCGCCAAAAAGTACCAAATCCCATTGCTAGAGGGCCTGAAAGATTGAGTTTTGTAGCAAAAAGTACCACATCCCTCCACAGTTTAGTGACAAAAAGTACCAAATCCTTTCTCACGTTCCATTGGTGAAATATCATGGCCAAACAATTACGCCATAGAGCGTTCTTGCTTCTCATTGGCTAAGTGACATCACATGCCTGTAGTTTGTTGTAGAAAAACTTGTCCACAAACATAAGAGCTAAAGCTTTCTTTCAAAACATGAACCAGTGTCCACCAGATGCAATAACTATAAATTTTGATCTTATGCAAAATCACCCTCTCCCAAAAACTCAGATAGGACAGGCCTACTATGCAAGACAGGTTCGGTATTATATATTGGCTATAGTCATTCACAAGCAGGACAAAAAGATTTCTCCTGAGATTACCCACTTCTATAGATGGCTTATAATCTGACACCTTTTTGCCAACACAAGATGATAACACGGGGAACTGAGGTATGATCGAATGGTTGGAAGCCTGAAAGAAGTTGAGTGTAAGAGCTATGTGAAAGAGGTTAAAAAGAAAGATATGGTGGCACTGTTAGCAGCAATAGGCTACAAAGGCTTGATCAGTTGCCATTTTACAAAATGCATTCTTGACTACAATGCAGCTGATGAAGTGGAAGAAAATGACAGCGAAAATGTTTGTTTTTTATGATGAGTAGGAGCTTTATTGTTCATATGAAGCTAAGACAAGCTCCAGAAACTTGATTCTGTTAGTTGTGTATTGTTGTTTTTAAAATCAAGTAGGGTCAAGTAATTTTTGTTTGTTTTGCTCTTGTTTTTTATACGGTAATAGGTTTATCACTGTGAGTTATAATATAGTATAATTAGCTGCAATTAAGGATATTTAGGTAGGCCTAATCCAATAAATTTTAGTTTCAGTTTAATCTGTTTTAATGAGTTTCTAAAATTGATATTTTCATGCCAATAAGTACCAAATCCCAAGTTGCTTGCAAAAAGTACCAAATCCAAGTTTATTTTGTTGATAAACAGCATAATAATGAATGAATATCTTAGTTTCTTATGCAAATATGATTCATAGGTCTACCTGCACATGTAAGGAATGAATTATCGATATCAGTATAATTTATCAACTGTAAAACTTTTTTTCATTTCCTGTAAAATTTGTTGAGGTGGATTTGGTACCTTTTGGAAACAAGCTCCACATATATGTATATATATATATGTATGTATATGTGTGTATATATATATGCATGCATGCTTCGCCCAAGATAATTAATTCGAAGATTAAAAATTAAGAGCAATAGTAGCCTATCTACCTAGGTGTATATATATATAGTAGCCTAAGTGTTTATAGTAGCCTATATTTTTTTTCAGAGGATTGCACTAAAAAAAAAAATCGAAATTTATTTTAAGTATAAATAACACAAACATAGCTCTGGAAATTGCACCATTTCAGCATTTCAATAAACTATTTCGGCCCGAGCAAAACAACTAAAACATATTTACTAACACTTACACGCGAATCATTCATAAACTAAACGATTAATAAATAATTATAATTATGTAGCTAAAAATCCGGCTTTGGAGTGCATTCCACGATTAGAAAGCATCTCTATTGTATTTTACATTATAAACAAACGAAGCGACCAGTGTTATTCCATTCGAAATAACAATTCGACATTCCATGCGAAATATTGAAATAATCGCCATGCTTTTATTCTCCAAGTTATAGCAACAACAAAAAAAGGCAAAGCCATCTGCAATTTATTGATTTTACAATTGAAATGTATTACCGTCAACTGATGCTTCGATAGCGCAAAAAATTCACATTTTCTGCCAGTTTTTCACTCATAACTCGCGAAGGAAAGCGAAGGTTAAAAATACGGCTTCGAGGTGCATTCGGCCACTCCTCAGTCCACCTATATTTAAAATTTCAGATCTCTGCGTGCAGTAGATTTTGCTGAGCATCGCGCACAGACATAAACAAACACTTTCTCTTATTATTATTATTATTATTATTATTATTATTATTATTATATCCCCCTGAGACATGGTCGCTTACTCTTTGGGAAGAACATAATCTGGGAGTGTTAAAAAACAGGGGGCTTAGGAAAATATTTACGCCTAAAAGAGATGAAAATGGGGACTGGAGAAAACTGCATAACAACGAGCTTCATGACCTGTACTCTTCAACGGATATAATAAGGGTAATTAAATCACGGAGGATGAAATGGGCTGGACATGTTGCACGCATGGGGGAGGAAATACATATGTAAAAAATATTGACTGGGAGACCCGAAGGGAAAAGACCACTTGGAAGACCTAAACGTAGGTGGGAGGACAATATTAGGATAGATTTAAGGGAAGTAGGATTTGAGAGGGATGGTTGGATGGAGTTAGCACAGAATAGGGTTGAATGGCGGGCTCAGGTAAGCGCGGCAATGAACCTTCAGGTTCCATAAAATACATAATATTCATTTAGCTTGCGGTTCCCAACCGGGTTACACGTGGGTCGCGACTCGATCCTAAAACTATCAGAAACCATGGAGTAAACAAGATCAGACAAATCGAAACAAATCAAATTGTGTTTTGATTGTTTTCATGGCTCTTGATTTTTGGCATCTGGGGCAGACAACAGAACTACTACATCTCTCCCATATGTGTAGTATTCTTACTTAAAAACAGCAATTTTGCCTGAAAAATTAAAATGGTCTTTGTGTACTTTTATAATTGTAGTTTTTATCTTCACCTTAGAACACTTGTTAGTGAGTATGAAACCACTTGTTGCTTATATTGCAAACATATATCTATTGTTATATAAATAACTGTTTTGCTACAAAGTGCTTATATTTTATCAATCATTTTCAAATCAGAACACAAATTGTTTATCAGTAATCAATCTATATCTTCAAAAAAGCACATCGTCGTTGATAGGTCTACTGCAATACGTCGTATGTAAAAAGATTGCCATTTTAATTTTAGTGCTTTTGTGATCAAAATGATCAGACCTACCTTCTTGTAATTTTAATTTTAGTGCTTTTATGATCAAAATGATCAGATCTACTTTCTTACAAGAAGGTAGGTGTGATCATTTTGATCACAAAAGCACTAAAATTAAAATGGCAATACGACGTTATATATAGGGGCGGATTTCTATGACCTAAAAAATAGGATATATGCATGCATTTATGACCTAAAAAAACATTAAAATGTGAAAAATAAAATTTAAAATATGACTTTACCACTTACACATTATGTATATCTTTTTAAGTTTCATTACAATTCATTTGATTAAAATATCAATGTTAATTGTTTAAAATATATGTAAATTCTCAAAAAGTATCAGTATAATGCAAAATTTACAAAATATGATATGAAACTTCAAAATTTCTTTAATATGCACAAAAATATGCCGAAAATATGACCTAAATATGCATATTCATACTAAATATGCTACAATAGTTGAAAATTTCCTAAATATGCAGTTATATGCACAATAAAAGCCGTTCCATTTTCACCAGGATGCTTGGAATCGGGTTTAAATTACTCGGAAACCTGAAATAATGCGAAGGGGAAAAATATGACATGTCATAGAAATCCGCCCCCTACTTATATATATTTGCAATATTTGATGGTAAATTATATATAGGCTACATAAGGAAGGGATACGATACAAATAAGGTTTTTTACCGACCGATGGGACGTGGAGGTATTCCGGTAAGGAAAGGTGGGTCGCCAGCTGAAATAGGTTGGGAACCACTGGTCAATTGCCATTGATAAGTAAGTATTATATACCCCCCCCCCCCCGAGAACTGCAGACTCTAGTTCCGCGATTGGCGTTGGTTCGAGCAGTTCTTTACTTTTGTGCGCACAGGTGACGTACCGCTAGAGCCGCCGCTGAGAGGGAGTTATCAGCTGTTGGGTAAACAGCTGCCACCTGATATCAGAGATAGTGGGAAGGATGAGTGTGTCACGTTATTCATTAACGGGAGTGTCCTTGCATAGACGGACAAGACACAAATTAACAACAAGACAGTAGTTAGCCACTGTGAATGTGGGTTATTGGGCTTTCTAACAGTGCAGGTTTTGTAGTCGGTGATAAGTAGTGTTGGCCATGGTGTTGCACTTGCATTTGTGATAAGAGTGTTTCTGTGAAATTGAAAATATTCATCATGACGTCTTCCGCATCAGAATCTTTATACGCTTGAATTTAAAGGTAAGGTAGATATCAATGAAATTAAATTTTAACAGTATATTGCGATACAAGTGCCCTAAGCGGTGCATACGGATCGAGGAAAGAGTTTCTTCAATTTTCCGAGATCCGTTATGCGCTTACGGCACGAGTATTGCATGCTATTTTTTGCACGATGATTATTTGTATCAATTTATTTATATTAATTGAGAATTGAGATATTAGCTGAAAATATTATGTATATACACTATTGAAGATGGATGTTATATTTCAGAAAGTGATTCGCATGTGTTTGTTATGGGAACCGAATATTTGTCCTGCTAAAGTCGCCACAAACTGGGGGCCTTGGTCCATAAAGGCTTGTATTATGATGATTTTACTTACGGCACTTGTGCTTTTTGTAATTTTTACCTTGTTTCCATAGCAACAAGATTGCGTGCGGGAATGTCAAGTTACGATCCACGGCAACAATATTCGTAAGTACCACTAATTAGTTACGTCGTGCGAAAAGATTTTTTCACCACCTTATACCCTCAAAAATAATCCTATAAAGATAGACAACCTTCAAAACTGTCATAAGCTTTTGTAGGATTGCTTTGAAAATTACACAGTAATATAAGGTTTTGTACAGGAATTTATTTACATATTCTATACAAGGCTATATTGTTAACAGATTAAAAGAGTAAAATATATTTCCAAAAAAAACCAGGTATACTTGCCAGACCTAATATTATTTTAATGATAGATTATCGATGTGTATAATTTTGATAAGCAAATGTGAAGGAATATGTGGGTACTGTTATTTGTCAAAGCTAACTGCATTGCAACTTTTAAAGCCGTATATGAACACTGTAAAGCAATATGTTGTAATGAGAACTGATTTGCATTTGAAAAATTCTTTCTAATATATTGCCGTAAAACAGGCTTTACGCCGGTACCAGTCAACGATAGAAAATATTTTAGGTCTACATCCATTGGAGTAGGCCTATCAATTTGCAGAGCAACTTTAACCTGATGAACGTAGAAAGCATGGCCCACCTTGTTCAGAGATTATCGTTATCAACAAGTAAAATACCTTCTCGATTCTACAAAATGTGTTATCACAGGAAATTCCAGATAAAGCCATTGAATCACTTTCACTTCGTCTCTATTTTCATACCAGCTTCTTGCGTGTGTTTCTGTTTGAAATGGAGATACATGTTTCAGCCATTTGGATATGGGAAGTCCTTTAAGTGGTGAAAAATACGTTACATAAACTTTCTCACATATAAATAACTAGCTCATCCCCACGGCTTCGTCCACGTTAATTATAATTAATTGGAAGATTAAAAATTAAGAGCAAAATAAATAAAACATTATATTTATTAACACTTACACGCGAAACATTCATAGGCCCAGTGACGTAGGAAGGGGGGTGCCATCACCCGGGGGGTGACAAAATAAAAATGTGTCTTAAAATTGCTCAAGGGAATTTAAAGAAAATAATAATATGATTTAAAACAATTAAATAAGCTTAACAACTTTCTACAAGTCAACATGTGTATTGAAACTTCTTTTAGTTTTAAATTCTGTCAACAAAGGTAATAAAACGCGGTCGAACTGGCCGCTGTGTAGATAAGAACAATAATATTATGGTTAGGGGAGGGGTGTTTATTTCTATCGATGCTTGTCTCTGCAGTTTTATTAATTTAAATGAGACTTCAACAATCGGTGATTATATCACTTAAGCAGCAACCAATTCTACCCGCGGCGGCAGTCATGACTTTTTGACGAAAATAAACTTCCAATGTGAGTTGACTCCGAAGTCTCCTTCAATCTAGATTTTGAACTGGGATGTGCGCATATTTAATAATATATTATTAATAATGCAGTTCCGTAAAATAGTTACATTACTTGTTTATGAAATTTATTAGGATCAACCTAAAAAAATGATGTATAATTCACATAACTTCCTCTGCCCAAATAAAAGTTAGCCCGCCCTTAAAAATAAGAGAAAGTTGTCGCCAATCTTCGTATCACATCCCCAAAGGCTACCTAACCCAAATACAAAATTTTGTTTTCGTACGATTTTCTGTTGCAAGGGGACGTATTGCAAAGAGCCCGTATTCAGAGTGGGTGGCTTATAACTACCCTTCAGAGAATTATTTCGAAAAAGTGTTTCATATAAAAGTTTTTGCTCTATAAGCAACCCACGTGCAAAATTTAAAGAAAATCGTTAGAGCCGTTTTCGAGAAAACTTTCTTTATGTAAAAATAAGGTAAACTTGTCTCCAATCTTCGGTTCACATCTTGAAAGATATCTGACATAAATACATTTTTTTTTCCTTTTGTCAAAATTTATCTTTTCAAAATTCGATATTTCGCTTGGAAAACAAAATATAAAAAAATCACTCAAAAAATAAAAGTTGGCACAATTTCGGGAGTGTATTTTGGCCTAGATGTTCGCTTTATTAATGGTAACACCTACAGTCTGTCGCTCACGAAAACAATATATACATCTGTCTGTCTATAACGTACTTTAGATTAATAATAACGATAATAATAGCATTTATTGTCGTTTAACAGTACAATGTACAATGTACTGCATAATATGCTTGATATGCATGTCTTTCCTTCTAACAAAATTGGCTGAATTAGGTTAACTATGTCTTATATGCACCATTGGTAGCACTGGTCACAAAATGGTAACTCGAATCGATTCATAGATTGGTGATTCATGGTATACCATGATTTCTAAGCTTAGTTTTGTTTCTATATAACAAAGTAATTATTACTAATTTTGCATAATCCGTTGAGTTTACGAGTTACATCAGATAAATTCGTTGCAGCTGCATCCATCGATAAACTCTTAAATTCTCGTGGGATTACCTTTGACTATCCAAAAAGTAACACTTGGAACTGTTCCATTTTTTAATCATTTAAATGGGGGGGGGGGGTGTGAGAAGAAATTTTCCGCACCGGGTACCACCTAATCTTGCTACGCCACTGCATAGGCCTAACAATAGATATAATTATATATGTTTGCATTATATGCAATAAGTGGTTTCATAGTTACTAACAAGTGTTCCTAGGTGAAGATAAAAACTACAATTATAAAAGTGCACAAAGACCTTTTTAATTTTTCAGGCAAAATTGCTGTTTTTAAGTAAGAATACTACACATATGGGAGATATGTAGTGGTTCTGTTGTCTGCCCCAGATGCCAAAAATCAAGAACCAAGAGAACAATAAAAACACAATTTGATTTGTTTCGATTTGTCTGATCTTGTTTACTCCATGGTTTCTGATAGTTTTAGGATCGAGTCGCGACCCACGTGTAACCCGGTTGGGAACCGCAAGCTAAATGAATATTATGTATTTTATGGAACCTGAAGGTTCATTGCCGCGCTTACCTGAGCCCGCCATTCAACCCTATTCTGTGCTAACCCCATCCAACCATCCCTCGCAAATTCTGCTTCTATAAAATCTATCCTAATATTGTCCTCCCACCTACGTTTAGGTCTTCCAAATGGTCTTTTCCCTTCGGGTCTCCCAGTCAATACTTTTTAGATATGTCTTTCCTCCCCCATGCGCGCGACATATTTAGCTACGGTATTTAAGTGCCCCTAGGCAGAAAAAAATATTTTCGCAGCTCAATCCATTGTTCTCGTATCGGAATTACCGTATGAATTGTGATTAGTAATAAGTCTGATATGTATTCTGACGTCACAGTTAGGCATTACTGTATCACTCATGTGTCATTCATTATGTTTATTAATTGGAGTGAATTCATATCAGTTACATAGGCATGGCATTGCCTTGAAATGGTAAGTTATTCAGTTCGAAAGGTAGACATATTATGTGAGGATTAAGAAAGAGAGAAAGAGAGAGAAGGGAGATAAAGATATAGTAAGTAAAGTAAAAAAGAAAAGTGTTCCCTATAATTTTGGTGTTATTTTAAAAAGGCCTCTTCCCAAACCATCTATCTTCAAAAGATTATATAATAGCATTGTTCCCTAATCCGAAAATCTTCACCGTCTTCGACACCGACAAAGAACAGGTGCTCTTGTAGCCGCGTGGATTTCCCCAGTGTTGCCGCTGTCATTCACTACTTCTTAAGTGAAGTAAACGTGCTGTGGTACGTACTTGACAACATTTTACTTGACTGCAGACAAGTGTGAATACGCCTAATTACCTTTCTATTCACTTATTGACAGGTCGAAGAGGATTAGGGTGGCAGCAGGTAAAGGCATTCTTGAAAAAAAAAGTCTTTAAAAAGGGTACCCACTATACGGGCTATGGAAGCCCAGAAGGTCTCAGCAGGCTGAGGCTCCCAGATTTTTAGACATTCAACAGGTGGTAAGGTTGTCAGCCTTACGCACTGACCGCCTTTACTCCCAGGATTGCTCCTGGTACTCATTTCTGTTAGAAGCTGAGTCGACCCCAGGACCATAGTGCCACCAGAAGGATTAGGAAAATTGAAAAACTCCAACGATCTCATTAGAGATTGAATCCTCGACCTTCCGGTTTGTAGCGCAGTACCTCAACCACTATGCTATGGCATACCCCAATACAGATATAGTAGAGAAATAAAAATACATATATATATATATAATTGATAGTATCACCAAACAACCGTTATTTTATACTTAGGACTTTCAATATTCTTGTATCATCTTCAGGGCATCTTGTTGTGCAGACATAAATGTATTAATAATTAAAAATTAAAGTGACATTTTCTTCTATTTTTTGTCATATTATAACTCAGGACAAATATATCTGCCCAAGTCGTGTTTATGAACTATGTTCGTCCACAGCGATGTCATCACACTGTGCAGTACACTCTGCACAAAATATCAGTCGCCTATAATCTGATGAATTGTCATTGTGTCGTGCTGTGGACAGCATCATTAAATGTTAGTATACGTAACTCTTGGGATCAGTAGCTCCACTTCAGGATTAAAAGATAGGCCAATAGGGCAGTATTTCTAAAACACAGCACACCACTGTGGATGACACTCACATTCTCCCTGCAAGGACCTATATGTGGATGTAAACATCGACAGCACTGCTCTTTGCACAGCGGAATTCCTAAATATCCTGAATTATAATAAAATAATTAAAAGCTTTAAAAAGTTTTATTAAAACACTAGATGAAGCTGGGAGATGTCACAATGCTAGTGTCTTCCTAAACTGTATATCGTGGAATATTAGTGTTCCGTGAGGCGCATGTAAGTGTTCCACCATGGTCTCGGTGATCTCAGTGTTCTTGATGGCTTTAAATCTGAAATTCCTAATAGTAGTTGATGTCTAATTTTGATCAGGAACCAACCATTTCATTCCACAAAACGTGACATGTAACAGCTTTATTTTCAATCCTCTTTGTTATAAAATCTGTTTTCAATGTTGTGACAGCTAGCGTCTTGCTGTTTCCCTTCTGTCACTACAATAATAAAAAAATGTTGTGCTTCTTCCTTTTGTGACTACACATCGGTGTGAAATGGGAGTTTTGTATTGAGATCCAATGAAAACAGAAATTAACTTATGCCCGGTTTCTATACCTATGGGTAAATTATCCATGGGCAAATTAATTCCAGAATCACCCACAATGATACAATGAGGAAGGCCTTGGAGTTGAACAGTTAATTTAATTCAGAAGGCATTGATTCTCATTGTTTAAATTATTATTGATCCTACGAGAGGTTAAATTTTATCCAGCCATCCATGAAAGGATAAATTAACCCAACGATTTACCCTTGGAAAGATCTAGACCGAGTTTGTAGGAACATTTTTTCTGTCATTTTCATATTTATCCAGAGGACGTTTATCTAGAAACTCGCCACAAGTGTATGTGATTGCTATCTTTAAATTATTTGTGTTTGCGTGGTGTTGTTTTTGTGTAAATTCTGTCCATTGGATAATTTACCCATAGGTATTTTGTGAGTTTATAGAAACGGCATTAATGTCACATCTGAGATGATGATCTAGTAGCTGTCATCTGTTACTCCCAACTTCAAAATCATCTGTGATAGTAAACAGCAAAAACACAAATCACAATAAATTTCCAGATTCCAATTTGTTGGAATTTGTTTGGTAATCATTTTTTGAAAATTAAATTCAATCGCTTATGAAAAAGGAAAGCGCTCTGGGCTAGGAGGTCATAGTAAAACAATTGGTAAAATAAAATTGTAGAGGACCTATATTTTAAAACCGAGATTCTCTTCATAAAACACCTAATATCACATGTATTTTTTAATACATAGGTTCTGTGGAGAGGAGATGTTTTCTCGTCAAATTATTTGGTCTGACCCACCCGCTCTAAATAATACATTTTCTTTTATACCATGATCTAGCGAAAAGTAGTGAATTTTCTGCCATATTTTAGTCCTTCAATCATGAAGAAACTCATGATTTAATGTTAGAGGTGCAACGCCATGCCACCAGTTGGTAAACAGGTCGACAAACCTCGTGGGAGATATAATATGGCACATTTTCAAAAAGCGAGAATTCAGTATGCCCTACAAAACATATACCACTGTTCATAATCTAACGAACTTAACCTAACTGCCACTAAAGTAGAATCTACCTGCCACTACTTTGCAATGTGCAAGGACAGTAGGTCATTCTGCTTCACTCAGACACAAAAAACATCTTCTGTGTAAATGTGCATATCATGTGAATGGGTTCTCTACAATTGCCCTATGAAACAAATTGAGTAAACAAATATGAGTGTAACATTTATTTTAAGCTGTCATGATGAAAGTTTTAATTTTTTACTCTGAGTATGAGTGTCCCCATACTACAGAGAGATTATTTTTGCGATGTGCTGAGAAGGCACAGTTGGACAGCCTGGAAGCAAGTCATCGGCCGGTAAAGACGGACCAGTGGTACATCGCAAAAATAACGTCTCTGTATATTCCCTTAAACGAAAGGTGTTCCAGGGCCAAAAAAAGTTTGGGAAACACTGATCTAGTATATCAACCCCCTAGTCATTGACATAACTATATAAACAGTAACGTATTTAACATTCGCTGCTGTCCTTTATCATTGACAATTTATATCAAATAATATAAATCAGAGTAATTGAATATATCTAAACATTCATGTTGCAGGTATTAAAATTCACAACAATGCATCTAGTCAGACATTTTGTGACAGCAGCCATTTTGTGGACGGCTGTTTTGGCAGCAGGAAACAAATTACCACGCTGTGACATGTGTGAATGCACGGTATCAGACACAGTGTTGAGACTCAACTGCTCGGACAGCAAGCCCCATGCTGGGGACCCTCTGGGCCCAATCAGACTACCTTACCCTGAGAGTTACAACATCCACAGCTATGGTACTGTTGAGGCGGAATTTGAGAGAAACAAAATCACCATGTTGGTTCGAATCAACATACATGATCTTACAAAACTCTCCCTTGCAGAAAATAACATCACAAAGATTGAACCTGGCATCTTTATGAGGCTAAAATATCTGAGGTCACTATCTTTGAAAAGCAATGGCCTTAAGACTTTGCAAGGGAAGTCATTTCAAGGTCTTATTAAGCTTCAAACCTTAGACTTATCTCGCAATGCCCTAATCGGTTTTGGCAAAGAAACTTTCACTGAGTTGAAATCTCTGAAGAGTATATCTCTGGCACATAATAAGCTCAATAATGTCAGTGGAAGCATTTTCCCGAACTCACTACAAACTCTCGACCTCTCTTTCAACCTCATAACCAAATTCGATCCAAGTGCGTTTGCTAGCACGACAAACCTGACTGTGCTGAATTTGTCAAAGAACAAGATTACCTCAGTAGATAATTTCATGTTTATTTCATTAACATCGCTGATCGATCTGGATTTGTCACAGAATGACATAGTGAACCTGGATTCAAGTGCATTTGTGAGTTTGAAGTCCCTGAGAAAGTTGTCCTTGTCAAATAACCAAATGAAAGAGTTACCAACAAACATTGAACTCCCACCCAGTCTTACAGTGTTGGATTTAGGTAAAAACAAGATCTCCGACATTAGTGCTCAGATTGTTAACCTGAAGAATCTACAAGAGTTGCATCTACAGCAGAACTCCCTAACATCTATTCAGATCAGCACAACCACTGAACTTAAGGTACGGTACTGGTAGACACTTCCATGTGAAGACATGGGGAAGAATAATGATGATGGTCCAGTTTTTCTGATTTTTAGATTTTAATGCCATCTGTTTAAAGCAATTCGTGAGGTTTATTTGTGTATATATATGTTTGTTGGTAATGCTTAAGTGTTCTGTTTAGGATTCGAATGTTCATTCCAGGAACGTTTAAGTTCACTAACCCCTATATTGATAGACCTCTTTCAGGCAAGCAAGCTCTGCTACTTAACTTATCAATAATTCTAATGTGTCCTGCTTTTGTCCTGTCTTTTTAGTCTCGTGTGTCCTCTTTTCCATCCATAAACTTCTGGTAACCCTATCTTTACATTAAATGGTTTTTGTTATATTTTTTTCGTTGTTGTTCGAAGAATTGCATGAAACATTGTAAGTACATTGTCAGAGTATGGATAAGCTTTTCACAGAAAGTATTATGTTTATATGTGTCAGACAAGGGTATTATCTATTGTTTCAAGCTTTAAATCTGAAATATTTCAGAATAGTGAATATATGATTCTTCATATAAAATGTAGTAACTGTTTGACTATGGACAAGTTTTCACAGAAAGTATTATAAAACTTTGAAGGTTCTCCCGACGAATGCAATGTAGAAATTTACTGTTCTGGATTTCCAGTTGGGTAGTGAGAGAATTAAATTCTAAGCTTTCGGCGACTGACTGTGTCGTCATCTTCAGAGAAGTAAGGTCCAGAGGTTAGGGCGTTGTATATATACCCATGGTAGGACTAGTCAGATGCAATCGTGAATCCTGATTGGTCAGTGGAAGTAATTGGAGCAGAGAAATAGCAGGTTGCCAGGAAGCAGCCAATGGTTCCGTCCCTATTGATGTTATTGGGGTTCATGCATTTCTGCAAACAACAATGGAGAAAAGACAACAAAAACCATTTATTGTAAAGATAGGGCTACCAGATGGTTATGGATGGAAAAGAGGACATATGAACCCCAATAACATCAATAGGAATGGAGGGTTCCAATTGGCTGCTTCCTGGCAACCTGCTATTTCTCTGCTCCAATCATGGAGGCAGAGAAACTATTTACTTCCACCGACCAATCAGGATTAATGACCGCATCTGACTAGTCCTACCATGGGTATATATACAACGCCATAACCTCTGGATCTCACTTCTCCGAAGATGACGACGCAGACAGTCACTGAAAGCTTAGAATTTAATTCTCTTACTATCCGACTGGAAACCCGAAAACAGTTTCTACAGAAAGTATTATGTTTATATGTATTATGTTTATTGTGTTTATATGTGTTTTAAACTTTAAAATTGAAAAATCACAGAATAGTGAAAGTATGATTTTTCATATAAAATGTAGATGTGATCTTCCAAACTATCCATTTACAATTTTATTTACGATAAGTTGATCAACTTTTTGCAGTTTTCAGTAGATGCTGCATCATACTGTATTGATATTTTTAGGTTTTTTATTTCTTACTGGCACTGTTTATTATACAAATCACGATAATAATTTTAATGTGTAGAGCCAAATTTTCATGACACCTAATTTTTACTATTGCACAGTAATTTTTTTCTCACTATACTTGACATAAGTAAAATTTTCTGATGGAAAAGGAAAAAAATAGAAATTCTATATTTGTATTTCTGTATTTGCAGACTTCTAAAAAATCATGTTGTAGCATTATAACATTATCACATTCGAGTTTTGAAGTTTTGTCCAAGTTTTTAACACCCCCAGCTCACAGCAGGAATGTTAATGTTCTCATACCAGCTTGGCAGGCTTAGTATCTGTGACATTGAATTCTGGCTTAATTTGACAAAAATTAACTTCTAGGTACTGAATGTGTCTGGCAACCAGATCTCATCTTTCTCTGCACCCTCATGTCGGATGCTGGAGGTGTTAGACCTCTCGTCAAACCAGCTCACTTCAGTTCCGCAGGAGGTGCACGGAATTGCAATGCCCGCTTTGCGCTGGCTCAGCTTGGACTCCAACTTAATGCACCAGGTTCAGTTCCCAAGTCTGGAAGATAACGACCAGGCCTCAGCATGTCTGCTAAACCTCACCTGGGTGAGCGTCAGTCATCTGCCGGAACTGGTGGAGCTGAATGCAAGGGCATTCTCAGGTTAGTTCCTCTTGTTCTCACTGGGTTGCTGGGATTAGTGTCATCACTAGGGCCTGGATTCTTAGGTTTTAAACGACTTTTTTCCTTATTAGCTATCTCTGATATTTCATTGTCATGGCAGTCACATAGTCCAATCTTATAAAATCTAAAAATGGCTAAATAAGACGTTAAAAAACAGAAAGTAAACAGGTTTTAATTAAAATATGATATGATAAAATACCATCCACGTTCAGTGATGGTCTAAAAAATGTTTTTTTCCCCTAATCATAGAGAAAACACATTGTAATGAGACGAGAACCAATGAAATCCCATATGTATTCATTTCATGAAAGACAAGGACGCACCTGCCATCTGATAGAAACTATTGCAAATCTATCATTTTGTGATATCAATACTAAATCTCAGTATTCAGGGACTGTGTAACACTAAAAAAGGATTAAAACAAAGCAAAATTCCAAATGAGTAGTAGAAGTAGTAGTATCTAAATGCCCAGACACTTGGATGATCTCCATTCGTCTTCTAGCTTCCCAGTATAACTTTGAAGTTGAAGCCAAATCTGTTGATGTTAAAGCTGTGCACTTGTGCAAGTGGTCCATATCCATGTGTGAATCCATGTATAATGAAATTCCAAATGAAACCTCAACATTTTTAATGGGCAAAATGCATGAGATTCCAGCTCGAGAGCATGAGGGTGTGAAATCGACCTCAAATGCATATGTGTCTCATGCTCAGTGCATGAGAGTTAGCAAGTCTGGTATTGTTATTAATTTCTACTAACATATTATACTTAAATCAAAATTTTAATGTGTTATGTTACTTTGTTCAAATTCAATGATCTGAACCACCCTCAGTCCCAATCAGTTCGAATTACTGATGTTCTATGTATGTAGAAAGAGGTTAGTGCAAGGAATGAAAGAAAATGTCTGTATCCGTGTGTCTGTATGCATTACTCAAATATGCTTCATTAGATTTTCATGAAACTTGGTATACACATTTATAACGTCAATGGGAAGAACCCTATTGATATTGAATCAAATTGGTTGACCGATACTGGAGTAATGGCCAATTTAGTGCCTATTTTAAGGTGATACATTAGAAAGAATTTATCAAATGCAAATCAGTTCTCAAGACAACATATTGTGTTATAGTGTTCATATACGGTTTTGGAAGTTGCAATACAGGTAGCTTTGACAAATAACACTACCCACATATTCCTTCACATATGCTTATCAAACTTTAGACCTTTGTTCTTCCGTAAGCCCTGCTTAAAGATTCGATCTGGAGCTTAACTCTGAGGTAGATTACAAAAATAACTTATTTTCTGCATATCATAATACCAATTATCACTGATTAAACAAAAGAATTCTGGCACTTTGTTACATCAGTTTACCTGATTTTATTGATTATTATTATTAGTTGTTAAGTAACCTCTAAAGGCACCGATATCAGAATTAGGCTAATTGTTCACAAGGGTGAAAACAAACCTATTTTAATGCTACAATTCCTTACAATGCACAATTGATTCCAGGTCTGTCAGCTGGTTGTGGTTGCAGTACCAGCAACCTGATGGAAGAATCTGCAGGTGAATTGGAAGCTCTTACACAGGAATGCAAAAGAAAAATGTCCATCAGGGTGTCTCACAATCCTCGTCTAGTCAGAATACATCCAGACGCATTCAAGGATGTAGCTATAAGTAAGGTAGGCAGTGGTATAGTTGAGGGTGTACCCTCTGCTTCATTGTGTACATTTGTTTTGGTTACAGTCTAGTCATTTAGGGCCAATTTCATCAAACCTTACTTAAGTCCCTCTTAATTAATACTCTATTAATTTATATCCCCTCTTTAACCCTTTCACTGCTACAGCCGTATGTGTATATCGGTGCGCATCACTGCTGCCCATGCTATTCATGCATATACCAAAATATTTTACCTGTGTATAAAGGGGACATAGACAAGCAACTTTTATTAGGAGATTTTTGTTCTATGACGTAAATGTGTACGCTACAGGACATTTAAAGTCATTAAAATTTGGTGCTCTTAAGCCAATAATGAAGCAAAATAGGGTTGCAATTTTCATAAATAACTTCATGCCTTCTTCTTCTTCTTCTTCTTCTTCTTCTTCTTCTTCTTCTTCTTCTTCTTCTTCTTCTTCTTCTTCTTCTTCTTCTTCTTCTTCTTCTTCTTCTTCTTCTTCTTCTTCTTCTTCTTCTTCTTCTTCTTCTTCTTCTTCTTCTTCTTCTTCTTCTTCTTCTTCTTCTTCTTCTTCTTCTTCTTCTTCTTCTTCTTCTTCTTCTTCTTCTTCTTCTTCTTCTTCTTCTTCTTCTTCTTCTTCTTCTTCTTCTTCTTCTTCTTCTTCTTCTTCTTCTTCTTCTTCTTCTTCTTCTTCTTCTTCTTCTTCTTCTTCTTCTTCTTCTTCTTCTTCTTCTTCTTCTTCTTCTTCTTCTTCTTCTTCTTCTTCTTCTTCTTCTTCTTCTTCTTCTTCTTCTTCTTCTTCTTCTTCTTCTTCTTCTTCTTCTTCTTCTTCTTCTTCTTCTTCTTCTTCTTCTTCTTCTTCTTCTTCTTCTTCTTCTTCTTCTTCTTCTTCTTCTTCTTCTTCTTCTTCTTCTTCTTCTTCTTCTTCTTCTTCTTCTTCTTCTTCTTCTTCTTCTTCTTCTTCTTCTTCTTCTTCTTCTTCTTCTTCTTCTTCTTCTTCTTCTTCTTCTTCTTCTTCTTCTTCTTCTTCTTCTTCTTCTTCTTCTTCTTCTTCTTCTTCTTCTTCTTCTTCTTCTTCTTCTTCTTCTTCTTCTTCTTCTTCTTCTTCTTCTTCTTCTTCTTCTTCTTCTTCTTCTTCTTCTTCTTCTTCTTCTTCTTCTTCTTCTTCTTCTTCTTCTTCTTCTTCTTCTTCTTCTTCTTCTTCTTCTTCTTCTTCTTCTTCTTCTTCTTCTTCTTCTTCTTCTTCTTCGTCTTCGTCTTCTTCTTCTTCTTTATCTGGCACTATGACCCCGGGTGAGTTTTGGCCTTCTCAACAATTCTGTTCCATTCAGTCCTGTCCTCTGCTAGCTGTCTCCATTCTCTTATTCCCATTATTCTCAAATCGCTCTCTACTGTATCCATCCATCGGATTCGTGGTCTACCTCTTAGTCTTCTGCCCTCTGGCTTCCAGTTCATTATCCTCTTAGGTGTTCTGTCATCCTCCATTCTTAATGTATGTCTCAACCATGCTATTCTCCTGCTCTTCACGAATCTTACGATGTGAGCTCATTTTATAATCCTGTTAATTTCCATATTCATTAGGATCCTCCAAATTCCATCAGAATTTTTGATGGGGCCATAAATTTTCCTTATAACCTTACGTTCAAATATTCTAAGCATTTACTTAGTTCGCAGGCTTCCACGGCCAGAGTTATACTTAAAATGATAGTAATTAATATCTGGGTTAGGCCGCGTCGTGTTTATGGTGTCTTCTGATGTTTCGGACAACATATCGTGTCCTTCTTCTGAGAAAGAATTGCAAGAAAATAAGTGCCTGTGATTAGTGAATTGTAATTGTTTAAGTCGTTAAACATGGTTTCTCTATTAACACTATCAAACGCTTGTTTAAAATCTACGTACAGGTTGTAAAGATCAATGTTATATTCATATGCTTTTTCTTGTATCTGTCTTAATGAAAATATATGATCTGTTGTTGAACGGCTACCTCTGAATCCACATTGATATTCTCCAAGTATTTCTTCAGAGTAAACCACCAGTCTATTATATATTACACCAGATAGAATTTTATATGTTATGTTTAGTAAAGTTATCCCTCTATAGTTAGAGCATAGCAGTTTATCACCCTTTTTGTAAATAGGTTGAATTATTCCAAGAGTCCACTCTTCAGGTATCTTAGTGATCAATAAAAACCTGATTCTTAATAATTCATCAACAGCTATATTATAATTTAGTGTTTCCAAAATCTGCAAAAATTACAGACTAATCTCATGACTGGCTCCCACTGTATTATTTATTTTATTCATTACTCCAGTGTTAACAACATAGTTCCTTTGTTTTGCATTTTTTTAAATGTTAGACGTCAGTGGCAGCCATGCCCTGGGAGATTTTATGCTATCAAACGAACAGTCATGCTTCAGAACATGATGATCTTTGTGCCAGCTGGTACAGATATCAGCTCATGTCATCGGACAAATCAAAGTTTCCTTTTTGTCATTTTCATGAACCAAGCAAATTTTGACAACAAGAAATTAATTCGTTTTTGTATGGTATTAAAATTAACAAGAACAGAATTGATTTCATTTTAAATACAGGCTATTTGTTATGCAGATTTCAGCTGCTATCCTCAAGGTCTTAAGATCTGTTGAAATACTGTTTGTATAGTGGGTGTTTCTGGCTTTTTGTATTTCCTTTTTTATTGCCAAGTAGTATCCATGTAGTTCTTTTGTTTCATTTGTTTTTCGTTTCTCTTTGGAGGTTAGTAAAAAGGCGCGCGTAATGTCGGGATGTAGTGAGAAAGCAGTCATCTTGTTCTCAATATGTTAGAGTGATATCTTGTAAGCAGACAATGTACTGAATGCATTGTAAGGTATGGAGTGTCATAAAAATAAAGGAGTAAAGAGTTTGTGCAGTTTGTTCTATTAATTATTCCAAGAGAACAAAAAGATTTTGATAGGTTATGGGCCCAGAGCAAAGCCCAGAGCAGAGCAAAGCCCAGAGTAAAGCAGAGCATAGTCCAGTCAGCGCCAAACGACGCCGAGAATACGAGAGCATAAACAGATTGTGTAACGAGTGAGCATTTCTTGTGAATTATTGTGAGAAATACCATGTCGTCGGAGGGCATTGAGAGATTGAATACAAGAAATTGGGTACAATGGAGCACCCGAATGATGGCGTTTCTGAAGAAAAGGAGATTATGGGAAAGCATCGAACCTGGTTATGAAAATCTCGATTGGGACGAACTCACCGAAAAACAGAAAAATAGAAATGATGATGCTCTATCTTACTTAGTTCAGTATGTGAGTGATTGCTACCTAAATGATGTGGGTAAATGCACAAGAGCAAAAACTGCTTGGGAGAGACTAAAGAATATTCACTGCAAGAGGAGTCCAGTGCAGTTTGTTAATTCATTGGAGCAACTGTGTCCTCTGTCTAAATCATCGACTGAGTCAATGATGGATTATGTTTCGAAAGTGGAGAACCTGTGTGATATTTTGAGTCAACAGGGAACAAAATTGGATGACAACTTTGTTGCTGGTTTTATGCTGAGAGGCTTAAAGGAGGAATGCTACAAGTCCATCATTCACATCATGGAATTGAATCAAGAGAATATGACTACAGAAAATGTCAAGAATAAATTGCTGATTGAAGAACAGAGAAACCAGAGGGAGTTTGAGCAGAGAACAAAACGTGAAGAAGAATTAAAGGGACTGTTATCTAGGAATACTGTAAAGAGAGTTGGAGATCAAGCAAGTGTATCCTGTTTTTTGTGTAATCAAACTGATCACAAAGCCAGGGATTGCCCTAAGAATGTGGAAGCAAGATCGAGAGGAACAGTAATCTGCTATTCATGTGGAGAGGAAGGTCACACCAGTACCAACTGTCGAAAGGGAAGGAAGACAGGATTTCAAAGGGGACAAAATGTATTTAAACCTGGAGGACAAGTGCTAAAAAATTTCAAAAGTAAGGAAGCAAAAATGGAGAGTGAAGATACTGAGCAAAATGAGGAAACTGATTCAGTGAAAAACCTTGGTTGCAGAATGGTGAGAGTTAAATATAGAGCCTGTGTAGGGAAATCCAAATATTTACCTCTGAACTGCAATGATAAAAATGAGTGTAGTGACCCTAACCGTTGGTTTTTGGATAGTGGGTGCAATGCTCACATGACCCCTCATCGTGATTTATTAGACAATTTTTGTGCTGACACAGTAGGCAGTGTGAAGGTGGCCAAGAAAGAGGAACCATGTGCAGTTAAGGGTTATGGAACTGTTACAATGAAAGTTTCTGATAAATGCAGTGGATGGACACTTGGACTGCAGCGTGTTTTATGGGTACCTGAAGTGAGCGATAATCTCTTGTCAGTACGTCAACTTGAAAAATCAGGCTTTTGTTTCAACATTGACAATGGGTTATTTTGTGGTTATGATAAACTGAATGGTGACCAAGAAGTTTTCTCTGCCCGAGTTGTGGAGGACGATATGTATGCCATTGACTGTGATTGGTACGAGAAGCACAAAGTTGATTGTAATGGACAGAGCAGTTCATTTGTGCTTTCAACAGAGACCAAATCATGCATTGAGGGAGTGACGGTGCTGAAAGCAGTAACACGAGACATATGGCATAAGCGTTTTGGTCATGCGAACAACATTCCTGACTGTGAAGTAATCCCGAAAGAAAATACTATAGACTGTAGTGTGTGTCATCAGGGTAAAGCGAAAAGACTCCCATATCCAGAAAGAAAGGAAATATCATCCGAATTGCTTGAGTTAGTTTATTAAGATGTGTGTTACATGAAGCCTGAAAGTAAAGGGGGTGGTAATTATTTTTGTACATTCACTGATGATTTCTCAAGATATAGTGAAGTTGGAATCTTAAAAGGGAAAAATGATGTGTTTGACAGTTTTTTGGAGTACAAAAATAGAGCTGAGAACTTGTTGGGTACAAAAATCAAGTATTTTCAGACTGATAATGGAAAGGAGTATAATAATGAAAAATTTAAATCCTTGTGTAAGAATGAAGGTATTTTTCATAGATTTTCTATGGCAGGCGCTCATCAACAGATGGGAGTAGCTGAGAGGTTAAATCAACAGTTATTAACTCTTGCTAGATGTATGCTTATTGAAGCTGGCATGACAGCTACTTTCTGGGGGGAAGCCATAGACACAGCCTGTTTTATAAAGAATAGGTGTGTATCATCAGCCTTAAATGGTAAAACACCTTACGAGTTGTGGTTCAAAATGCAATTGAATGTAGAGGAGCTTCAAAGAATGAAAGTGTTTGGTTGTGAAGCTTGGGTATTTAAGAACACTGCAAAAGGTAGTAAAATGGAGTTTAGGGCAGAAATATGTATTATGCTTGGTTATCCTAAAGACAAAAGAAGCTATCGTTTATGGAGTGTAACTGGTAACTATGTAATACAATCCAGAGATGTCAGATTTGAAGAGACCATTTTCCCAATGAAAGACAAAGTTAAAGGCAATCCATATGTCAATTCAGTAGAAACACCTGATGTAATAAATGTTACTGAGAATGGTGATAATTCTGATATAGAAATAACAAACGAAGAGTCTGATGATGATGATACTGGGGAAATATCTTTAGGTGAGAATTTAGCTGATGTTCAGAGTCTAGGGGGAGTAGGCCTAGGTGAATTACTTGATATTCCTAATGAGGTAATCGAACCTCTTATATTTGATGTTCAGAATCTAGGAGGAGTAGGTGAATTACCTGATGTTCTTGATGTAATTGAACCACCTATACTGTGCAGATCTGAAAGGGTTAGAAAACACAAAGAAGTGTGTAATTGTTGTCAGTCAGCTGTTTTCAATAGTAGTTGTGAATTATGTGAACCTAAAACTGTAGAGGAGGCGTTAAGTAGTACACTTAGAAATGAATGGGTTAAAGCCATGGAAGAGGAAATGTCTATGTTAATGGGAAACAAAACTTGGGATCTAGTTAAGAAGCCCATCAATTGTAAATTAATTGGTACCAAATGGGTTTTTAAAGTTAAAAGGGATCAAGATGGAAATGTTATACAATTTAAGGCTTGCCTTGTAGCACAGGGTTTTAATCAGATTCAAGGAATAGATTACTGGGAATCTTTTAGTCCAGTTGTGAAACGGAAAGTAATCCGTCTGATGACCGCTCAAGCTGTAATTAATGATTGGGGGTGCCATCATGTAGATGTTAAGTCAGCCTATCTTAACAGTGAAATCAAGGAGGATCTTTATATTAAACAACCTGAAGGTTTTGTTAGTGAGAAGTATCCCAAACATGTGTGTAAACTTAACAAAAGTATGTACGGACTTAAGCAAGCTGGGAGGGATTGGAATGACCATTTGCATAAAATATTAACTGATTTGAGATTATTTAGATCTATTAGTGATCAGTGCCTCTATGTTCATCCAAACAAGACATTGTTTGTGACTGTTTATGTGGACGATCTTGGAATTTGGGGGCAACAGGAGCAAATTAACTCATTTATTAAGAAGTTGTCAATGAAACTAGAAATAAGAGACTTAGGTTTTCCAACTAATTTCTTGTCTGTCAAATTTCTTAAAGATTGTGAGGGAAATGTAAAGATGAACAAAACAAATTATATCTGTGTTGTCAGAATATGGTATGCTAGATTGTAAGGGATTGAGAACTCCTTTACTAGTACCAATGAGAGACTCAAGTAAGCCAAAAATTTGTGATAATATTAATAATAAACCTTATGATGTTACCTGTTATAGAAGTGCTGTAGGTAGTTTACGCTATATTGCTAATATTAGTCGCCCTGATATCATGTTTTCTGTATGCAAGCTTAGCCAGAAAAATGAGAAACCTGACCTATGTGACTGGAAGGAGGTAAAACACCTCTTAAGATACTTAAAACAAACCAAAGATTTGTCTTTGTGCTATTCAAACAGTGAAAAGTCACCTGTTAAAGTGTATGTAGATGCTAGTTGGGCAAAGAATAAGAGTGATGGAAAATCCATTACTGGATATGTGATTATTATGGCAGGAGCTGCCGTTATCTGGAAAAGCGTTACTCAAAAGAGACTCTCTCTTCATAATAATGAATCTGAGGTCTTAGCCATGGTAGATGTGTTAAGTGAGATTAAGTGGCTAGATATTTTTTTCTCAGATATTGGTCAAAGCAATTATCTTTCGAAGCCTTGTGTAATATTTGCTGATAATCAAGGTGCTATAGATATCTCAAAGGGAGAAAGCATATCAGATAGGACCAGACATTGTGCTGTAGAATCACATGTTTTGCAGGAATCAGTAAGAAATCATTTTGTTGAATTTAAGTATGTATCCACAAATGATAATGTGGCAGATTTATTAACCAAGTCTTTGTCAGCTGAGAGCACTCAAAAGTTTTGTGATATGTTAGGACTATCATGATTAAATGAATGAAAAAAGAGAGAGAAGAAAAATCTAGAAACGAGGGGGAGTGTTGAAATACTGTTTGTATAGTGGGCGTTTCTGGATTTTTGTATTTCCTTTTTTATTGCCAAGTAGTATCCATGTAGTTCTTTTGTTTCATTTGTTTTTCGTTTCTCTTTGGAGGTTAGTAAAAAGGCGCGCGTAATGGCGAGATGTAGTGAGAAAGCAGTCATCTTGTTCTCAATATGTTAGAGTGATATCTTGTAAGCAGACAATGTACTGAATGCATTGTAAGGTATGGAGTGTCATAAAAGTAAAGGAGTAAAGAGTTTGTGCAGTTTGTGGTATTAATTATTCCAAGAGAACAAGAAGATTTTGATAAGATCATTCCTTGTCCCATAACAATCGATACCACACCAATGTTGAAATGACAAACAATGTCCACGTGCATGCGCGTGTTAGTTCACTAGTTGGGTTGGCTTCTGGCAGGCCGTGGTTGGTGTTACCTACACTGAATTAGGTACCAGAGCGTTGTGCATGGCGCTTCGGGGTTCGGAGGCAACTAAATGTTCCAGGTGGGCCCCTGCTAAGGGTACCAGGGCTTTGCTGGATTAGCTCGACTCCCCCAACAAGCCAAAAAGATATGAAGAAGGATTACCATGCAGAACAGCAATAGAGGGAATATGAACAGTATGGTATAACATCAGAGAGTCATAGTTTTGTTTTAACAACGAAGCTAGAAAGAAAGATGAAATACAGAACTAATGTCTAACAAAAAAAGACAAAAGCTAGAAAGATCAGAAAGCAGAGTCAGATGAAACATTGAAGCTAATGTCTAAGAGAAATATGAAATTCAGAAAGACAAACAAATGTAGAACTTTATCATTTTGCCAAAAACTTAAGAAAGTCAGAAGGAACGAAACAAAAAGTGAAAACAGACCTACACAGAGTATGGCCTAGAGTCGAGGGCTCTGAAAATCAGATGATGGCCAAATATTATCTCTATATATATAAGAGGTTTTGTCCTGAATGAATGACTGACTGACTGACTGACAGAGAATCAACATAGAGCCTAATCTATAACAGGTAGAGCCTAATCTATAACAGCCTATAATAGGTGCTCACTAAGAAATGATTTTGCAAAATTTTGATTTTAAATGCCAAAAATAAAATGTTTTTGAGTATACTTAATCCCTTTTTACACAGAATTATGAAATCCAAATCACAGTTGGCATGACAACATATTGTTTCCAGTTGTTTCTCAGATGGGTTTGGAAATAATTGAAGTGGGACTTTTAGAAAAGCTACCAATATAATTCATGTTATAAATAAATATTAAATTATGAAATCCACGAAAATAATGCAATCACATAACTTTCTCTACCCTGGACATAGAGAAAACAGTACGAGGTATGGTTATATGTATATTATTTTACCGCATGTTTTTGGGGAGGGATGTATGAAAGTAATATCGCATGTCTGTTTAATTTCATCCCCAAAACAGTTTTATGGTAACATTAGAGTGAGAAATAAAATATTCCGCAAAAACAATACAATTTTATGTCACCGTAATTACTGTTTCTTCTTATTTGAACCCCTACCAGGCTTGCTGTGTACAAGCGATGGGATTCAAAATTCTACATCCTCTATTAGCCGTAAAAAGCTGCATCTAGCGTTTTCTGAGCGAATAGTTTGAGTGTGATAAGTCATTCTTCCTCATTTCAAATTTTAAATACCGGTACCTATAAAAGGACCTAGAATTTTAAAATGGAAAGTCCTTCATAAGTTAATTATGAATTACAAAATACAAAACCAGGGCGACGCCGGGTCTTTTAAGCTAGTTATATGTATATACCGGTACGTCATTTTGATACTGTTACATCATGTGTAATAAGCATATTATAGTATGTCGAACCAAAAATATTATATAATCTTTCATGAATCTGTTGTTGCAGTTATACTTGGACCACAATTCTCTGTCATCACTGGATCAAGGCCTCATGGAATGGGAGGCTTTGGAATCTGTGGATCTGCAGGGGAATCCCTGGCTATGCACCTGTGCTCTGCAATGGGTACTCAATAGAATCATGCCATACCTCTATGACAATCATCCAGAGCTTCTATACGAACTCAGGTGAGAAGAAAGGAGTATATAACATTTAAGTAAATATAAAACAGATGTTGCATTTTGTAAATGCTGGATTGGAATTTAATAGAGAAAAACTAAGTATAGGGTCATGAAATATCATAATAATGCACCTCAGAATATTACAAGAATTCCTTTATTGCAACCAGTGGTCATATTGTAATGAATGGATCAATGGAGGAATGATATATACCTAGGTAGCAGGGGAAATGGAAGCACCCAGAGAAAACCTGCCCTGACACCATTTTGCCATCACAAATACCAAAAAGATCCACCAAGTATCCCAGGTTCCAGCCCACAGTGACAGAAAAAAAAAATACAAATAATAAATTACAAATATAATAATAATTACACATTGTTAATACAAATATTGTCGGCTGCGGTGGTCTAGAGGAAGGGTGCCCGCCTCTAGATCCGAAGGTCGCAGGATCAAACCTGGCCGCAGTCGATGGGTTTTTCAGGACTTAAAAATCCTGGGCATGGAGTCCTTCCGGGAGGGACTTTAAGCTGGGGGGCCCGTGTCGTAGATTTACAGCACGTAAAAGAACTCCAAGCCTAAATTAGAGCCTCTGGACAAAATTTCCCGGCCCTTTCACGTCCAAGTAATACCTTAGTTTCCAGAGGGGGGTTCAGGGGGCGATGGGCTTAACACCTGTATTTCTGCCCTCTCTAGGAAAATCAGTGTAACAAAAATTCACATCGGTAAACAGAAACCTCCACTTGGAGGCCCTTCGCCCCAACATGGGGTCATAGGAGAGAGAGAGAATACAAATATTGAAAATAAATCATAAACCTTAACCCAATGTCATGAAGTAGTAGCCAATATATATTATAAGAGTAAACTTTTGTAAAAGATAATGGGAAATTATGATTCACAAGCCATTAAGGGGTGATTAACTAAGAGTTTTTTTGTCGTAGCAAGAGAATAACTTTGATAATAATGATACAGATGGAGTTTATTGTATAATCGAGAGCCTGTGCACATAAAAGATTTATGAAATCTAGTGGTGGAGTGTCTAGGAATTTGGAGTGTGCTTGAAGTAAATCTATTGGAGCGATCATAATTATGTTCTTTGCATGGGGAGATCTCAACAGGTAAACAGGATTTTTATGTTTCACAACTTAAAGGGAGCATTCACACCGAAGTAGCATGTCACTTGTGATGTGCTACCTGGATGCATGCTGCACGTTACTCATTTTAAATCCCAAATAAACAAATTCAAGTCTTCACACCGAAGTAGCATGGCAATAGTGCAGCTCGCAGGGTGCAACATTCATTTCTTCAGATAGATCTGGACTAATTTCATGCGACGCTACTCGGGATGACGCATGTGTACAGGTGCCTTTTCAGCTGTTTTCTAATTGTTAAGAAAATTCAACACATATTTGCTTGTGTAGCGGTAGATTATGGCAAAGATGTCATGAAAACTGCTAGAAAGAGAGCTATTTAACATACAATTTGTACATGCGTAGACTATACGATATGGTAATTGAAACTAGTATGAAAAAAGCCTGGATTAAAATTGCTGAAACTACATCCTCTTTAGGTAAATTACATTACTTTAAATAGGTTTCTTAATTGTTCAAGTGAAAATATATATTGTACGTGAGAATATTATAGGAGAAAAATTCCTCCGGCACTGGGACTTGAACCCAGGACCTTTGGCTATTCGCGCCAATGCTCTACCAACTGAGCTAAGCCGGAGCTCAATTCACAGCGCCAGATGGAACTGGCTCATGAATGCTTGTATATATATATTGTACGTTAAATTGCAGATCGCATTCCCTACTTCGGTATGAATGCAAAACTCTGAACCTTGCAACTCTATGTGCAGCCTGCATCCAGGTAGTGCGATTCACATGCTATGCTACTTTGGTGTCAATGTTCACTAAGAGTTAGCAGTGCAATGGCAAGGATCCTTCTTTCTTTTAATTTTAGACATTTTAGTTGCAGGTAATGAGGTGTGTTATGCTCATCATTTCGCACATTATATACAAAGCGAATTGGAGCATTTTTTACACATTGAATTTCTGTATTTGTGAGCCAAATGTGAGGGTGACAAATTTAATTCAATTATTTATCAATTCAGAGACATAAATTTGATTAAAAATTCATACATAGCCTACACTCATGACTAGGCCCTGGATTTTTAGGGTTTTATGAAAGGTATTTTAGCCTTTTATTTTTATGGAATAGCCCTTTTTAGGTTTTAAACAAACCATTTTAGCCGTCTTAATAAAACATAATAACGAACACTAATATTGACACCAAAAATTGTATTAGCCTAAAATTTTGACACAGTTATTCTAGTTTTTTTTTTAATATAAATAAACAACTAACTATTCTTTATATTGGCACTCGAAAAATGATACAGTTATTCAAGACATCACTCATTCACTTCGATGTACAAAAATAAGTAGCCTCAAGTGCCAAGAATTTGTTCCTTTAATGTACTTTTCTGTCATTGGTCGGCAACTTGTTATTTTAAAGTTAAACCGACAGTGGATTAGTTGCAGATTTCAAAGTATTGCAGATGGCTCATGTTTCATTTCCTGCGATGGCGAGGCCGCACATTTTCAAGTTATAAAGACATTGTTAATTTCAGTGTGTTGTATAAATTTATTCTTATTATTATGTCTTTTCGTAATATGCACAAATTCACATATTGGAAAACCTATTTAAAAATTGTTTTTTTTTGCAAAAGTCCTCTTTAGCCCCTAGTTTTTCGGAATAAGTCCTTTTTAGCTCCTAGCTTTTCAGCAAAAATCCTCTTTAGCTCCTAGTTTTTCAGCAAAAGTCTTCTTTAGCCCCTTTTAGGCCCTTCAGTCTGATTTAGCCCTTTTTAGGTTCTATAAGATTCATATATTTGGAAGCAAGGGGCATGAAACGGAAAAAGAGACTAAATGTTCTAATTAGGAAGCTGGCCCACCTGCATAAAAAATTCTGGCTTTTATTGTGCATATAACTGCATATTTAGGAAATTTTAAACTATTGTAGCATATGTAGTATGAATATGTATATTTAGGTCATATTTTTGGCATATTTGTATGCATATTAAAGAAATTTTGAGGCTTCATATCGTATTTTGTAAATTTTGCATTATAATGAGACTTTTTGAGAATTTACAGATATTTTAAATAATTGACATATTTTAATAAAATGATTGGAATGATAGTTTTAAAAAATATACACAATGTGTCAGTGGTAAAGTCATATTTTAATGTTTTTAGGTCATAAATGCATGCATATATCCAATTTTTTTAGGTCATAGCATAGATTTATTGTGACTATTTGGCGAATATTTACATAATTAAGCATGTAATTAAAACTATGAAAACTAACAAAACACACACTCAACTGAACAATGAAATTTACCAGTATTGTATTATATTTCAGGTGTGATGGCCCGGCACCTCTAAGGAACAAGCGTTTGGTTCATTTCTACAAGTGGGAAGAACCAGCCCTATGCAGCAAGATGGAGCTACTACGTATGGAGCCCACTACAGCTAGTTACGAGACAGAGATCACGATGGGATTCTCAGGCCCTATGCTGGTGGTCGTGTTGGTAGTGGGGGCTGTTGGAGTCTTCCTAGTGATAGCAGCAGTCGTCATGCAGAGGCGATATAATCGCAGATTTAGAATTCGAAACAGAAGGCTCTAAAATGTTTCCTTACTACATTTCATTCATAGTGTTCACCCCAGGGCCAGATCTTTCTCCACTCTTCCCTTCTCTCAGCCTTCCTTTTTGTGTCTGCATATAGTCATTTATTTTAATGTTGTCTATCATCTGGCATCTTTTTCTGCCTCGAACCTTATTTCCATTTATCATCCCTTCTATGGTATCCTTTGGCAGACACTTTTTTTCTTAGCCAATGTCCCATCCAATTTCTTTTCCTCTTTCTGATGATTTCCAATAAAACTCTTCTTTCTCCTACTCTCCCTAGCACATCTTTATTTTTAACTTTATTTGTCCATGGTATTCGCTCCATTCTTCTCCATATCCACATCTCAAAGCAGCTTTACTAGGGAAAATAGGTATAGTCCAGTTATTCATTGCATGGCCAGACGGCTTCAAAGGAATAAACAATGAAGTCGGTGTTTCTTTATGTTAATTGATCTGTCTAAATCAGTCTTGGCCACCGCTTTCCAAAATAAAAGCAACGTTGCAATATTCTCTCATTGTTATCACTGACCTCAGTTCTTCCTTCGCTTTAATCAATTCACACGTGTTATTGTTTGCTGCAACTAGATTTTGCAACCTTGCGTTTCACTCCACGTGGAGTTGACGAGTAGCTGTCACAGATTTAGCAAGACATTCTTAGATTTTGATTGGGTGGGGTAACTAGCTGATTGGTGCGGTAAATGTAAAGAAATGGGTTGAGCTGTCATCAAGCTTTTCATCCTAACATGCAATGAATAACTGGACTATACGGTAGTTTCCTATTCCTTTCCGTACACACTCTCTCCTTCCCATCTTCCAAGATCTTAAAATATCTCAGGAAGGTTCCAGGGGGCCCCGTGTGGAGGTGAGGAGAGTGGATTTGGCTAAGTTAGGCCCTCCAGACTTTACCAAAATTCACCACTGAGGTCAAATATCAGTTCCATCGGGGGTTTTGACTAGTTCAGAGACCCGGAAATCCCAAATAGAAGAGAGTTTTAATTGACAGATGTCTGTAACAGACAGAGACATATCTTAATTATCAGCTGGTAGAGTGCGACACTGTTGCATAAAGCCTTCTGTTCTGTATAAACAAGTTTTGTAGAACTAGAAGTCTAGTTTCTTAGTTTGAAGTCATGAAGTTTTTTGTAAATCCAAAATTAATGTTGTCAACTTTTTTCATATTCAAGATTTGTGGAACTTTCCTTGTGAGCAGATTTCTTGTAATTATTTTCAGCCAGCTAGAATGAAAAGTAACTTTGTTATATATCCAACACTGGGGAAACTTAAAGTCTCTTAACGATCTAGTTTGTTTAAATCTAATGACATAGAAAAGTGGAAAAAGTCTCAACATAAAGTATAGCCTACAATATTATAATGTATATGGTTTGTTTTATCAGTCTAACGATAAAGTCAAATGTTGTTAATTCGTTGAGCTTGCACTGATATATGTTATTGACATACACAGTAGATTTATAGGACTGATATGCTCTAGAGTCGTTAAAGTGCCATATTATATTTTCAGTACCGTAATGAAGGATTTATTTTAAGAGTTGTTATTTTACGTCTATATGAGTGTAACATTGTACAGTAAGTACGTGGAGAATGAATTAACTACATGCAGAATAGTTCACTGCCAAAGAGTAAGCATTAGTGAGTATGAATTTAAAATTCTTAGAAATGTAAGTGACAAGGGATATAAATTTGAAGTTGTTAGAAATTCATTCAAACATCAAGTAGAAAGATACCTGCTCCTATACTAGTTCCAACTAAAGAATAAAGTAGATGTAAACAAACACACTGATATGTATTACTCCGCGACCACGTGTCTGTTGACACATTGCAGACGACGCAATTTCAATGCAAGAGGAACTTGTTAATATTGATCAAAGTAAGCTAGCATCTACAGAAACAAAGCTGGATTTCACAAATATTACATATGCCTACGTTTAAAATGCTAATGCATTGTAATATTTTAATGTCATAATGAAAATCTACCTACTGCAAAATGTATTAAAAACATTCAAGATCACAGTTTTTTCGCCACTATTTAACGGCTTTCCCCGCTTGTGCTTAACAACACGAGGTGGTGAGGCCTGATTAGCTTCAGCCATTGAACTGTACTGCTGTTTTTTATTATTTATAATAGCTGTGGTAAGCTTGTTTTCACCGTATGAATTAAACGTTAACTGTCTTCGAGGAATATATGACAAGTGACTGTGTTATATTTTCATACTTTGTTGTCTTCAGGAATGCGCATCTCATTACATTCAACCGATAATATCAAATAATAATAATAAGCAAATAGTATTGCTTAAATCACATAGAAAGTGTTGCTACAAACTTGAGAAACGTGCTTAATTTAGTCGTACATCAAGTACATTACTTACTTTTTATGTTTCGAAGAAACTACATTAATACTTGGAAGAAGACGACAAGCAAGAACCTGGAGGGGTTGTGAGTCCAACTGCCAATCAGAAACCATCATGTCACGTGGTTTTGTTTACATCTACTTTATTCTTTAGTTGGAACTAGTATAGAAAGAAACCTTAGCTCATGTCTTAGAATCCTGTGACAAGGAACAACCTTGAAGCTCTGACAGCAGCAAATCAAACTACATAATAAAAAACCTGTATTTAAAATTAAATCAATTCTGTTTCTGTTAATTATAATATTATACTAATCTGAGTAATTTAGTGTTTTAAAGTCTCTTGCTTTGAAGTTAAAATGACAAGAGAAGTTTCGATTTCCCCATTAGCTGCCATCTATCGCAAAATATGAGAATGATGAGAAAACTGATCGCCGAGGTCAGCCTTCTCATTGAATCTAAAAACTCAAAACACGAGCATTTAATTATGGTCGAACAAAAACAGTCGTATGCAACTTGTATATGCAGTAGGCCCTAATGGGAATTAAGATAATCGTTTGAAATTCCCTTGCCACGTATCTTAATAAATGTCATTATAGGCTCGTTGCATAATGTACTATTATCCGACACAAATAAATTAGCGTTTCTCAAAAATGCACAGAATAAATTGCAAGTTCTTTGAGCAAATGATTTTTTAACCAAACAAATCATATAGTATAATCTTACGTTTGACTTAGGATTATTATGTACAGGTAAGGGAAAAAAAGCGGACCGACTCTTGTAGCTGATTCCAGAGCCTTGTGATACGTAAATAAATGTAAGAGATGTAACGGAAACGTTTGTTTTCACAAGCAATGCAAATGACGTGAAATTATTTCTCAATTGATTGTAACTGCACAATACACATCATCATATGGTCAGGGCAAAAATAGCTGAAGCTCTGAGGAAAAACGGTTGGACAGTTCATGAAGAAGTTCACTGCACTGCTAGGATGGCTCCAACAGATGAGTGAACATTATAGCTCTCTCTAAAATCTTGAGTGGTGCTATTATTCTGGATCCTACAATTCGAATGGAACTAGAGCATCAACAACCCCAGGAAGTGGAACTAAAAGGAAACATATACAGTGAAATCTCCGTACAACAATTACCGATATAAGGATAATACTCTTTATAACGTTAAAATATTTTGGTCCCAGCATTCTTTTCATTAAAATAATGTAAAATTCCCCTTGGTTTTACGATTCTCTTAATAACGATAAATTTCTCCATTACGATTACATTTAGAATCCCCGTGAAATGCCTTTTCCTCGGTACAATGATAAATGGAAGAAAACATTGTTGAGGAAATCCAAAACAAGCAGGCGGAAGATGAAGAAGGGGAAGAAGAGGTACAACAAAGTGTGCACCTACCAACCTTAACTGCACTCGAAGCCATTGGCTCTTGCAAAGCTCTGCAGAATTTTCTGTTGAGTGTTCCCTCGGTGCCTGAATGTCATTTAGTGAACCTCGAATCATTGAGGGCATTGTGTGTATCCCTGTCCATAAAAATAGCTAAACCCGACTGTCATTTCTGACTTTTACAAACCAAACAGGGGCAAAAATGATGAACCATCCTGTTCATGGTGCTGTACTATAATGCAATGTAAAATGTGTTTGCTCATAGTGTAATGATTTAAGTATAGCAGTTCTTGTGTTAAAAATCTTTATTTCCCTAAATACTTAAAGAATTTCAATTATTGAAGTTGTTTCCTATAGGCTTATATTACCAAAATTTGAACATTTTGTTGTTGTAAATTCTCGATTTAACAATATCTCTCTCTATAACAATATTTTCTTCTGGTCCCTGCGAAATCGCTGTATCGAGATTTCACTGTACAGGGTCTGGCAGAGAAACCTGACGGTTTTTAAATTGAAAGTACGACAAAACTGTATCGTTTGCTTAAATTATTTTATTTTAGAATTACTATACATCTCAAAGTATTTTACCTACATCAATTACTTTTTGAAAATTGTGTTCCTACTTCAATCCACAAAGCTAAATAAGTCCATTACATCAAAATTATTATTATGGTTTCGTGAAAAGTTGGAATCAGCCGAAACTGCATAGTGTCGTAACTCGTTGTTGCCAGTACATCTCGCGCTTGCGCATTCAAGTAAAAAACAATTGCAAAACTTAGTTATGAAATCTATGTGTAAACAAGATTGCATCAGTTTCGCCGCCATTTCAACATTCATCAAAATGAGAATATTCCATGTCGGAATACTATACTGTTGTGGGTGGCAATTGTTTTTTACTTGAATGCCCAAGCACAAGATGTACTGGCGACGAGTTACGACACTACGCCTATCAGATTTTCTATCCCAGTGGGGCCATGGTCGAAACAAAGTTGCACAGAAGATCACATGAGTAAGGGGGGGCGGGAAAACGGAAAGGATTGAATTAAGGATAGGGTTGCCACCTTTTAGTAAGGCTAAGGAGGGACACTGATCGCATATATGCATGCTCTCTCTTAGCTGTAATCACAAAAATACCTATCAAGTACGGTAGATGATATGTATTCTCAATAAATGATAAAGGGTTATGATTAGGGGTTGGAAATTTATGAAAAATCATATTTTTAATAATGCCCTCTATTATTTTATTTTTATTTTATTTATTTATTTAACCTGGCGGAGTTAAGGCCATAAGGCCTTCTCTACCACTCAGCCAGGGCAAAAACATGAAATACATAATGATAATAATAATAATAATAATAATGATTAATAATAAATTAAAATAGAACTGATATACATGAATACAAGAAACGAACATTAAATACAAAGAAAAAAAAAATAGAACATAAGTAATACAAATGGCTAAAAATAAAGAAAGAAAAAAAAAAATGATGAAAGTCTAAACAAATACATTCTTAGTTATTACAAAATATAATGAAAATTAAAATATATTACATGCTATTACATGCTATTACATGCTAGTGTTAAAATGTATACAAGACATAAAAGAAATAACAGAAAACGGTTGTTTCATTTTACATATTGTTGCATATTTTTCTTAGTTGTGTGATAATGAATCATATTTGATTGATATTAAAATATTACTACATATTTTTTAATTTGCCACATTTTAAACGGCATATTTTGTTTGGCTTCAGATGTTTTGACAAAAAATAATGAACATTATTGATGTTGAGGAATTTGTTGTAAATTCTTTCTAGTAATATTATAGTTATCCCACTTCACATATGCTGATCAAACTTTCTCAAGAAACCGTGGTCTAAACCTCAAATAGTTTCTGGAAATTTCCATGCAGACATTTGCAAATGAAAACTTAAATTCGCAATTAGGCCACCCGTCTTATGGTTATTTAATGACGGGGTTATACTGCATCTTATGCCTGTGCCGGAATTTTGTTGTACATCCTATATACAATATACATACAGGATATTTCTGACAGATTTTAAGTATTGTGCGTATCTCTCATAATTGAAACATTTATAGCATATTTGGCTAAGTGAATGTTTTTAAAATCAACTACAATGATTGACAGTACATAGCCTAATGCAGTGCTTTGGTTGGAAAAAAATATTTGGGGGAGCTCACCAAAATACGTAACGTCAAATTTAGAGTATATTTGCACGGATCTACCTAGAAACTGACCACCGCCACCGCCGCTATTCAAAATATCTCACCAAAGACGGTGCCTAAAATAGGGGTTAACCCGTAAACAACTTTCACCCTCAAGGCCTCAACTCCTACAACTGCAACCTTTTCTTGCATTCCAAGAATTCAGGATCAGTCAGAATCCTCTATTGGAAGTGAAAGACATAGACAAAGATGCCGCATTATTTATACAGTGGAACATTTCTTCAATGTTCAATTTATGTCTGTGGAAAATATGAGATCTCCAATTTAAAAAAAAAATAGAAATAAGGAACATTGAGCAAAATATTTCCCGGACCGCAGCTCCGGTGAGCTCCGGCCCAACTAAAGCATTGGCCTAATGTTTTCAGAACTGATTGTATAATATTATAATATTAAAGCAATGATACACTTCATTAGTTTTAATTGATTAAAATTTATTGCATTGACCTTGTTTTTTTAAAAGTTTTGTAATGTAATTTACACATCTTCTACTATTTTTTGTACTTTATTATGTAGGCTAATTAAGCTACTAAATGAATGTATTAAAATAACTTAAATGACAAAGCTTACTTTATTGGTCCAAGAGCATACACAGTACTTCAAAAAAATGTATACACACTTTGAAGTGTCATAGAAAATCTATTTTCCGTTCTACAAGGTTAAATTTCTGGAAATGGAAATCTTAAACTCCAATTTGAAAAATAAATGACTTTCTGATGAAAATGCCTTCAGCATCAATACATTTCTGAGTACAAGTCACCACTGATTCAGTACATTGGACCCTAATGTCCAATGAGATTTCTGAGCACACTGCTTGAACCTCATTCCAAAGTGTGTCTACGTTACATGGTTTACGTTTGTACACCTCATCTTTTACTGTGCCCCATAAGAAGAAATCCAGCAGAGTAAGGTCTGGAGAGAGTGCAGGAAACTCGATCTGCCCCCTGTGTCCTATCCACTGCCTTGGCAAATTTCTATTCAGGTATGTTTGTACGTCCCTATGATAGTGTGGGGGGGGGGGCCACCTTGTTGGTAATAAAACCGTATAATGCACGATTGGCAGGGAATATTATGGAATTAGCAAGCATTGCAGGATGATTATTCGGACGATTATTGGACGTTGTTGAAACTATTCTGCTGCCCCTGTTGAAGAAAAATAACGTTACTTTTTCCCAGAAATTTAACCTTGTAGAACAGGAAATAAATTTACTATGACAGTTCAAAGTGTGTATACATTTTTTTGAAGCACTCTGTATAATTTACAAATTTTAGCATATTTACATGCATGTTTCATCGTCTGATAGATATTTAACTTTTGGGTCTTAGTTATGACTAGGGTTTGGATGTTTATGACATGTCATATTTTTATCCTAACTTCCGATCTCGCCGCAAACACAAATTAAACACGAACTGCACGTATGTTATCCTAATGGGACCGTTTATATTTTGCATATTTAATGTTTAATGTTTAATCAAATCAAATCAAATACAAATAGGCTACAAAAATACGCAAATAAACAAAAAAATTTACATATTTCAAAATTACAGTACAATACTTTTTAAGAAAAGAAAAAGAAAGAAAAGAACCAAATATTTATTTAGAAATACACCCGAATGAGCAAAATGCTCATGCTCGGGTGTAGTTTCAGAACATTAGAGTGGAGAAAGAGGCTAGAAACAAAAAACAAAGTGAGAAAGAATGACACACTTATAAAAAAAGGTGAAAAATGTTAAACAGCTAGAAAAAGAAAAGACAAATTTATAAAAAGGAGACAAAAAATATTAAACACAAATACATACAATAAATAATAATAAAAATAAATGACTTCAAGCTAATAAAATTACAAATGTCATATAATGTCATATTTTGGGCTTTCTTTTCATCTGGGTCATATTTGTAATTTAACGTCATATTTCAGTTGTAAATTCGGTAAAAGAGCACAATTAACTTACACAATGTAATTTATGTACTAGGCTACATGGTCGAGTTAAATTTGAAATTTATTTCATGAACTTAATGTTTATGCCAAATTAATAGTAACTTAAATTTTAAAATTAATGCAATTGTTCTTATATTATAGGGATAATAATAGTAATAATAATAATAATAATAATAATAATAGTATTTTATTGTCATTAAACCTGTGATACAAGCAATAGACAACGTCAGAGAACATCAGAAAACATCAGAAAACAAATAATAAAACATATTGGATTCAAATAACTTAAATGACTCTAGGTGTAATTGTAATTGTAATTGAGCACAATTTCAAGCTTGTTCAGATGTTAACTTCTTTACATTCAAAAAATTCGTCAATTTTATAGAAGGGATTTTTGACTAACCAGTCATATAATTTAGATTTGAAAGTGTTAATTGAAAGTTCCAACAATTCTAATGGTAAGCTGTTATATAGTTTTAGACCCATTACTTCATGACTATTTAAGGATTTTGAAAGTCGATGAAAAGGTATGTCAACACGTTTACCGTTTCTAGTGTTATGGGAGTGTATATCTTGTCTAAGCTGTTTGTCTGAAAAATTGCGTTTAACATGTATCAGCGATTTGTAAATGTACACATTGATAACAGTCATAATTTTTAGATTGACAAACAATGCCCTACAGTGGTCTAACTTATTTGAATTACTAATTATTCTGATGACTTTCTTTTGGAGCAAGAGAACTTCCTGAACATGACTGCTATTGCCCCAAAACAGGATTCCATAGGATACAATACTTTGAAAATATGCAAAATAGGCTGATCGTATATAGTTGGGTGGTACATAATGTTTTAGATTTCTTAGCAAGAATATAACTCTAGACAGTCTACCAGTAATAAATTGAATGTGTGGTTCCCATGTTAGGTTTTTGTCAATATAAATTCCTAAAAACTTTACCTTATCTGCATTATTATTTGGGGGGAATTCTCTTAGGCTGAAAAACAACTCTTGATTTTTTTCTTCATTTAACAAAAATCCATTTACTCTAAACCAGTATGAAATTTGTGACATGGTATTATCCGTCATAGCTTTTAGTGAATCTAAATCATAACTAGCATTGAAGAATGTTGTATCATCGGCATACATAATTACATGCGTTTTTACAAAAGAAGGCAGATCGTTTATCATTAATATAAACAACAATGGTCCTAAGACGGATCCTTGAGGGACACCACATTTAATATTAGCAATATCCGATCTCTCTTTTCTTATACAGACCACTTGAGAACGATTTTCAAGATAAGATTCAAATAATTTAAGACTTGCACCCCTGATCCCATAATATTCCAACTTACTAAGTAAGGAATTGTGCTCAACACAGTCAAATGCTTTGCTCAGGTCACAAAAAGTGGCCTGAGCAAAGTACGCAAGGTCTGCAAAATATTATGAGTATTTGGAGCTGATGAAGCAAGCAAACAGGAGAAAATTCTTTAAAAATAGAAGTTCATTACAAGTAAAACTGTAATCACCAAAATTGTTAAAAAGTTATCTGATTGAATTTGTGTGTTTTTAAATTGGAACGCTTATTTTTTGAAAACATGTAGAAGTGGTTGAGGCGCTGTGCTACAAACCAGAAGGTCGCGAGTTCGATTCCCGATGAGGTTGTTGAGGTTCAATTGACCTAATCCTTCTGGTGGCACTATGGCCCTGGGGTCGACTCAGTCTCTAACATAAATGAGTCCCTGGAGCAATCCTGGGGGTAAAGGTGGCCGGTGCATAGGGCTGAAAACCTTACCACCTTCATGTGCCGAATGTCCAAAATCTGGGAGCCTCAACCTCCCGGAACCCTCTGGGCCTTCATGGCCTGTATAGGGATCACTTTACCTTTTACTTTTACGTTATTTTATTAGGTCATATTTAGGACTTTTGGGTCATATTTAGTCATTTTTAAGGGCATATTTGCAGTCATATTTTCCACTCTTTTAGGTTATAAACATCCGAACCCTAGTTATGACGATAAAGGGAATGAGAATGAATATGTCTTTTTTCATGTATGTTGAGACATGTGTTTCTTCAAGCAACTAAATCGGGAAAATTTTTTGTTGCAAATATCACATTCAAATTCTTTCTGCTCCCCAGAGTGAAGTAGCATGTGCGCACTCAAATTCCTTTTCCGACAGAATGCTTTGCCGCAAACATCACATGAAAAAGATCTCTGTCCAGTATGAGTGTGTATATGTTCTAACATATTCGTCTTCTTCTTAAAAGATTTTTTGCAAATTTCACAAGTAAATGGCTTCACACCAGTATGAACAAGCATATGCTCCTTTAACCGGGTACTTGTATGCCATGTCTTGTTACACACATCACACGAAAAAGGCCTTTCACCAGTATGACTACGTAAGTGTTCCTTCAGACTACGACTCGTTGAAAACGAGTTTGAACAAATATCACATGAAAAACGTTTTTGTTCAGAATGTGTACGCGCGTGCGCTTGGAGACATTTGTTTGTAGAGAAAGCTTTGTTGCAAACGAGGCATCTGAATACCGGCTTCTCTTCAATACCGTCACATAGATGTCTGAAGAGGTTTCTTTTTCCCTTAAAGGATTTTTTGCACAATCCACATGAAAATGGTTTCTCAGTTTCTGTATGGCTAAAATCATAATCATCACATAGATGTCTGAAGAGGTCAGTTCTTTGCTGAAAGGTTTCTTTGCACACTCCACATGAAACCGTGGGAACTGAGGAACTAGGTGCCTCAATACGTGTAGGGCTATTATCGCGAACAATATGGTATTTATCTTCATGTTTGGGTATATGTCCAAACACAGCCAAGCTCTCTTTCTCTTCAAGCAGTCCACAATCTTCACTGTGGTTTTGCAATTGAATAAACTCATCTTTAAATTCATCTTCAGCATATTCACATTTTACCGACACTGTCTCGAAGACAGTTAGTTCCTCTTTTATTTCAGTGTTGGCATGTTTTAATTTTAAAGAACTGCTGCACGTTATAGGTTCCTGCTTTATTTCAGTGTTGGCGTGTTCTAATTTTAAAGAACTGCTGCACGTTATAGGTTCCTGCTTTATTTCAGTGTTGGCGTGTTCTAATTTTAAAGAACTGCTGCACGTTATAGGTTCCTGCTTTATTTCAGTGTTGGCGTGTTCTAATTTTAAAGAACTGCTGCACGTTATAGGTTCCTGCTTTATTTCAGTATTAGCGTGTTCTGATTTTAAAGAACTGCTGCACGTTATGGGTTCCATCACTTTTAGCACGTCAGTTTCTTTTGGTCAGGTGGTAGGCCTTGTCTCTTCAGGGATGTAGCGCCACGGAGGAGTATATTAATCTAAATTAGGGTTTAGCAGAGCATTTATTAGCCGGTTCTACCTTAAAGTTTCGCCAAATCCGTTTCTCATTGAAATGAATACAGTTCAATGCCTTTTCTAAATATCTTTATTATCTTATGGACAGTGAACAAGACAACATCCCCGGAAACAGACAACATTAAAACCCCCTGAAAACTGTGCGTGCGATTGACGCATGCAGTGAGTCAAAGAAATGTATTCATAATTTGGGAACACGTAAAAATGTATAAGTTAAACGCAAAAGCCACCTATAGAATCGCTTGTGCAGAGTCATACTAATCGTTATATATTCTTAACTATACAAAACATGCACTTGTGGCGGTAGTGATATTTTTTTAAGGGTAAATAACAGGTAAATATCAGGGTATTACGTCTGAAATGGAATCTGGAGAATCAGTGACGTGCAAGAATTTTTCAGAATCCGAATATGCTGACACTGAAGTAAAGGTGAAAGTTGAATGCGAGCCCGATTTTTTTGAAACACCAGAATGGGAAAACCCTGATGAAGGATTAAAGAATGAAACTGACAACATAAAACCTGAAGATCCTGAAGAAGGTTATGAAGAAAAAGTTAGCATGTTTATGTCTGAAGAATCGCCTCAACATGAAAGTAATCTTCATTTTCTAGAGGCTAGCCCAGTATGTGTTGAAGAGAAAATATTTTCATGCGGTATATGTCAAAAACAACTGTCAAACAGAAAAGCCCTCACCAGACATGTAGCAATTCATACGGGAGAGAAGTGTTTCTCATGTCACATATGCAATAAATCATTCCTTCGACGTGTTGATCTCAAGAGGCACTTAGAAACTCATGGAGAAAAATCTTTTGCTTGCGATGTTTGCAAAAGGACATTCACTCGGAATTATTATCTGATAGGACACATGCGTACTCATACTGGAGACAAGCCATTTGCATGTAGTGTTTGTGATAAAAAATTCTCCCGAAATGGTACCCTGAGGAATCACATACGTATCCACACTGGAGAATGTTACCCATGTGACATTTGTCACAAAAGATTCTTTCGAAGTAATCATTTGACAGAGCACTTACGTACTCACACTGGCGAGAGACCGTTTGTTTGTCATATTTGCCAGAAGGCATTTTCTCGTCACAATAATTTAAGGGAGCATATTGTTACTCATAGTGGAGGAAGAACTTTCCCATGTACTCTTTGTAACAAGACATATTCCCGCAATCATCATCTAAAGGAGCATATGCGTATTCATACTGGAGAAAAACCATTTTCATGTGATACGTGTAGCAAGTTATTTTCTAAGAAAGAAAAGCTCAAGAAACATTTAATGACACACATGGAAAAGGTGTAGTTTTCATTATGTGTTTGTATGGAAAGTGGAATATGGCGATATAGAGAATTCCTGTTTTAAATGCATTGACCACAAAATGCATTAACCTAGCAACAACTTAACCTTTTCACTGCTACTGATGTATACTGTATTTTATGGACCATAAGACCCACCTTCATTTTACGATGGAAATTGAAAAGAAAAGAAATTTAATGTTATTCTAAACAAAATTTTTTTAAAGGAATAATATTCTCCATTGCATATAAAAATTATAACCTTGTATAACGGAATCAGTCTAAATCACTTCTAACTTGGAACCTGCGTTGTACGAAAATCTCTTCTGTACAGGTAGCATCGTGTAAATTTTAACAACTGAACTGATTTCTCATGAAAGACTAAAAATACACCTTCTAACCCCCAATTCAGCATACGGTAAGTGTAATGGAACAGGGCTGTTTAGAGGTCATTGCTTTCATTTAATCCACCCGGGGAGACAAATCCTTTCATATAAAAGGACTCAACATTTCTTTCTTTTCATATTGAATACCTGGATTCCAGTTACCCTCATTTTATAATTGTGACTAGTGCGCTTATGAACAGTCTGTGCCAAAATTTGTAACTATCTTATCGCTTACAACACCTTGTTTATAGCTATGGTATTCAAGTAGTATTTACCATAATTTTAATTTGTTTAGTGTACTTCGGAGCATTAGAAGCACCCAACTTTGAAGGCTCTGTTTTCAAGGTAAAAAAGTGTGTCTTATGGTCCATAAAATACGATATATACATCAACAAAAAAATTGCATAAGATCAGAAAATATAAAATTAATAGAACATACTTTATGTTACAATTTGAGGACTTTTATCTGTATGCTATTATTGCTGTTTTTTAAAACCAGCTTTTTTATTAAAATGTTAATGTTATTAAACCCACTGGTTGATGAATGTTTGTATTAATATCAAGTCAGCTCTGAAAGGGTTAACTAAGATAAAATAGTTTGCAAACAATATGTGTCAGCTCAAATAAAAATATCCCTTCTACTCACAACATACAGAAAAGTTGAAGCTAAAATACATAAAATAAAAATATTTGGTGGTAATTTGGTTATTGAGTTTGATTTATTATTAAAAGAAATTTTAAGAAGATTGAAAAATCATGAATCTTATTACCATCCCTTCATCTAGACTGGCATACTTTAGTGCACAAAATATATTACAAGCCCTTCCTTTACCCGTATGTCATATCCACTGGTACACAAATATATATTACACAAAATATGCCTACATATTGATGTACTTTCTTAATGCCACTATTTCATCATACCCATTATTATGATTACTTTCTATTTACACCAGTGGCGGCTCGTGTATAGGCACTGTGAAACTGTAGCACCCCCTATTTCCACTTGATATTATCGTTAACATTTAATAAAAGAGTCCTTTTTTCTTTAATCCTTTCTTTATACTTGTACAATATACAATCCTTAAGCTTAATGCCAGTAGCCCTCCACCAGTTTATTAAAAAGAGAAAAGAAAATCTTTATATGCACTGTGCATTTCACAGTTCCAGTGGCATGGTGTTTCACTGTTGTGCACATTCCCACATGCTGCGGCTACAAGGGTTAGAGAGCACTGTCGCTTCCACAGTGCCGACCACGGCATATTGGTGGAAGGTAGTTTTTTTTTATGTTCTTTTGCTCCGCGGGTGTTGTGGTTAAAAACCATGTTCCATATTCGCGAGTGTGAAAAAGTGTAGAATTAGATTATTATCTTGTTTCAGCGATTCTATTTCATTCATTTTTCGGTTCTTTTATGTAACAGAAAACTAGAACCATGGAAGAACATTGATCTTTTTGCGAAAATTAAAAAGAAGAATGGATTTCATTTTTAAATAAATAGATCAAGCTTCAACTCTAACAATTTATATTAAAATGAGTAAAAAATTTTGATTTTGCCCTTTTATGGTTTTATCAAGTTTGTGAATAAATTTTTGTTTTTATATATCTATAGGCCTATTTCCTTTTATACAATTTTAACAAAAAGGCTAAAAATTTTCAGGGGCAGCACCCCCACTAATTTTAGCTACCAGCCGCCACTGCACAGTTTGCTCTACTTATGATTATTAAAACCCCAAATAGTACCAGTATTCGGGAATCCAATGCTTTATCCTTCTGTCATATATTTCCATAGTAACTGTCACAGCAAAGAAAAATTCTAAAATGGCTGCCCAAAACAAAGTTGTCTGATCACAAGATAAGATTTCAGTGCTCATGGTGCTCCAATTGGTCAAGCGATTAACTATGGGCTTTTTAATCTTACTTCCAACCCTGTGTGTTCAGTTGTTTGTTGTAGTTATACGGTAGAATTGCCCGGAAAGAGTATCAGAGGTTCTGAAATGTACAATAAAAACTGGTTTTTACAAGACCAATGCTGTTTTATTTGATTTTGGTAACATTTTAATCATTAGGGCGTGGATTTCTATGACCTAAAAAATAGGATATATGCATGCATTTATGGCCTAAACAACATTAAAATATGACCAATAAAATTTAAAATATGACTTTACCACGTATACATTGTGTATATTTTTTTAAGTTTCATTACAATTAATTTTATTAAAATATAATTCATTCTTGAGTCCGACTTTAGCGTTATTCAAATATTTATTCAAATAAAATATAATGTTAATTATTTAAAATATCTGTAAATTCTCAAAAAAAGTATCATTATAATGCAAAATTTACAAAATATGATATGAAACTTCAAAATTTATTTAATATGCAAACAAATATGCCATAAATATGACTTGAATATGCATAATCATACTAAATACGCTACAATAGTTGAAAATTTTCTAAATATGCAGTTATATGCACAATAAAAAGACGTTCCATTTTCAACAGGATGCTTGGAATCGGGTTTAAATTAGTCGGAAACCTGAAATAATGCAAAGGGGAAAAATATGACATGTCATAGTAATCCGCCCCCTATTAATCATTTACCGAACAGAAAATAACCTCACAGTATCTAAGAACATGGAAACAATAAGAAAGAGATTTGTATTTTATGTACGTTATAGAAAAACCCAAACAAAATTATGTTTCAACAATGAAGTAATTTTACCTGCCAGACATTAACGATTGTCGACTGTTTGTACCAAACCAAGTTAAATGTTAAATGCTATGTTGGTAGTAGTACTGCTTAGAATAGAAATAAAACTGGATTTAATCTTGGGTTTATAGTTAACCAGGCTTCTTGAATCTGGAAATTCTATGATAGAATTACGAAACTAAATGTACAAAATTAAAATTAAATTTCTTACCATATTTCTTCGCTACAAATCATAAGACACAATAATGTTAAGACAATTGTTCACACTTCCTCGAAAACGACTCTAACGATTTTCTTTAAATTTTATTACATGGAGTGCTTATGCAAAGGGATAAAACTTTTATTTGACACATTTTTTTTTTCGAAAAAAAAGTCACCCACTCTGAATAAGTCTGTTTGCAATACTGCCTCTTGTAACGGTAAATCACATGAACACAAATTGTTGAATTTGGGTCAGGTACCTTCTGGGGATATGACACGAAAACTGGCGACGACTTTTTCTCAATTTTAAGGGGACCTTACATGAAGAAAATTTCGTTTGTTGCGATTTTCTCGAAAAGAGCTTGGACGATTTTGTTTAAATTTTATAAATGGCGTGCTTAAATTAAGAACTAATGCTTTTATATGGAACATTTTTTTTATAAAAAATTCTCTGAAGGGCAATTATAAGTCACCTACTCTGAATGCGCTCTTTGCAATATGGCCTCTTGTTCTATATCAGAAAGTGAAGTGAGAAAATTTATTGGCCATGCTTAAAGTAAAAAAAGTTACGAGAGTGTGGAAGGAAAAATGATAAATACGAACCTAGTTTGCAATGTTTACATACTCAGTGCTACCAAACACAGACAGATAAAGTCTTTTCCCGAAAATGTAGAGTACAGTCGGTCAAATAAAAAACGTCGGGTCATTCCACCTCAATTCATCCAGGGCATGTAACCCTCCGGTCTCAGATTTTGATGAAAATTTGTAGCGTGGTTCCCATATGCATGAGAAACAAAGATCTGAATTTTTAGCATCATGTCTGTTATAGATTCGGAGATACACTTCTTTGAAAACATCGTGTTTTAGGAAGAATAGAGTTGGGACAGGAGTAGGTTTTGTGTGCAGACTGTTACATTTTTGCTTGTACCATGCCTGTGAATGTTAGCAGAACCATAACACGTGATCATTCCAATGCAAAAATGACTGCTGAGTTCAAATCTGGTGTCAGAATTTGTCTAACACTTACAGAAATGTTGTTATTGGCATGTAAACTTATAAATTGAAACTATAAAAAGGTAATCGCGCCTCCTCATAAAAACCATGATATCTCAAAAAGTAAACTAGATACAGCTGAATGCTTTGCACCATTCGAACGAGCAGGACATTTCCACCTGGATCAAAGAAAAATACTTGTAGGAATTTGTTAGGTGAATTTTTTTTTCTGCACATATGTAAAAATAGAATATTTGAGTATGGATTACATACATATGTTGAACAGAGTTTCCAGATAATTATGGAGCTACAGTCTTACAAGCCAAAGTAATTCAGTGTTATAATCAGTTCTTACCATTATGTGCACAGTGTGGCCAAACCTAAAACCGTATTGGTTATTGTAGTACAAATTATCGGATTCTAGATAGTCACATATTTGTTTTTTCATTACTAATTCGAATACTTTAGAAAATACTGGTACAATATCGGCCATAATTAGCAGGATCGTGCTTATTTCCTTTTTAAAGATAGGAATAACTTTAGAGATCTTCAATGAATCAAGGAATATACCCCTAGTCAAGCTGGAATTAATGCAAATAGTAATAGGCTCAATAATGAAATGAATAATTTCTTTAAGAAAGTTATTAGACATATCGTAATAATCTTTAGTATCTGAATTCTTCATACTATTTACAACTTTGATTACATCAAGAGTGGTGACCACATTCCATCTAAAAATAGAATTGGCAGAAGCGCTGTTCAAAAGAAATTCCTTAAAAGAGAGATTAGGCCGACTTATTTTCTGTTTTATACTGCAGGGCTGTTCGACAAAAATGTTATTAAATTCATAGGCAGGTATATTAATATCATTTACTATTGTAGAACTATTAACTTTAATTAAGGACCATACAGCTTTACTCTTATTAACGGAAGATTCAATATATGCCACATTAGCCTCTAACTTCGCTTGCTTTATGGCAGCTTTATATCTGAAGTTAAGATAACGCAAGCAGTGTGCTAAGTTTAGATTTTTATTAACTTTAGCAATTGTACGAAGAGGCATTACTTTGTTTTTCAGGGCGGCTACATCATTATTATACCAATTGGTTTGAAAACTATGAACCATGTGTTTATTTTTCAATAACTTACTGTTCACTAAAGGGAAAATATGCACAGAATAGTTCATAAAACCATAACTTTATCTAAAAATTTATAGGCTCCGACTACCCTGACATCTGGCCGTTGCGGAGTTCTAGTTCCATGTACGTTAGCATGAAATAGAGTAAATTATTTAAAACATATTTTTTAATACCTTCAGGCCCCTAGTTTTGAAATAAGATTATATCTAACAAAGCAATTCAGCAATGTACTGACCTTGCCAGAAGCGCAAATGCAATGAAATCCTAGATCTGCTTATCGGTTCCAGTGATAGTGCATTCATTAACAAGGCTTCGATAAAAAACACATAACTGCGGTATAGGAATTTCCGGTCATATGTTCGTTACTAGCAGTAAGGCAATGAAGTGGAAAACGAAAAGACTCTTCTTTCCAACTGTGCTTTTCACCGTAACATCTTTGGGTATTCTGTTCAGATACTGCACATTTCCTGAAGAAGTGCGTCGGGTGGATGCAGAAACCAAAGAGGAACGCCCGGTCTACAAACATTTAAATACAACACGGATTTACACATTTATAAATTCGATTCGGTCGTTTATCAGCAATAAATTTGTGAGGATAAATACTCCAACAGTCATTAACGAAAGAGATACTGACGAAGAATTCTGTGTGATAGAAAATGCTATCTCTTCAGCGTACAAGAAGAGTAAGTGTCCAGAGAAGCCTGTAGTCACAGTTGTGGTGAGTGGGGGGAGATTGGGGAACAAAATGTGGGAATATGCTTCTGTTTGGGTTGTGGCCAAAGAGAGCGCTCGTGTGCCCTATGTTCCAAGCTGCTTAATTGAAAAGTTAAGTGACGTTTTTGAAAATTTGACTGCAATACCTCCACTGAAATCCATAGGACATTGCCCTATAACATTTTATGATTACACGAAAAAGTTTAAAACAAACGTAAACGAACGAAAAGACAAGAGTATAATTTTACCACTCTATGCTCAGCTTCCAAAATTGGTTGTTCCGAGGTTAACGGAAGTTCTCGAGTTATTCAAATTCAAACAGCATCTCAGGGAAAAAGCTGTAGAAGTCCTACGTGAAGCAGCTAAAGGGATTTCAGATCCAGTGTTTGTGTGTGTTCATGTTAGAAGACAAGACTACAAACGACATCTAAAGATTAAATATAACATAAAATTAGTAGGTACTGAATTCTTCGAAAAACAGATGAATTATTTTCGGATGAAATATAGCAATGTATTGTTTCTGGTGTTAAGTGATGATACAGAGTGGTGTGAAATAAATTTTCGTGGCAGTGATATTCTAGTGGTAAAGGGTAATTCTCCTGGACAGGACTTGGCCATTATGGCGAAGTGTAACCATACGATTATGGACTATGGTACATTCGGTTTATGGGGTGCTGTTATGGCAGGTGGAGAAACTGTACTCTATAGGCTGCCACATGGCCTAGAAGTAAAAATGGCAGACCTTATTCCTAACTGGAAAGCTGTGACGTAACAAAACCTGTCCGTGCATATCGTAAAAAATTACAGGAGCCTTTACACGAGTAAGGATACAGAGTGTTAATGAATCACATCGAAATATTTTACCCTTGTGTATGGAGGGTGCAATAACACACAAACAAAAATTTCGTATATTTTTCAAGATACTTCTTATTCCAGATTCTGTTTAGTCACAATGATATGTTTAATTTTGTGTCAAAATCGTAAGAAAACATTGATGTGATTACGGTACTACATAAACTATTTGCATGTATTTTTTGTCAATATATATATTTTTACTGCAGCTTTATTTATATTACTTTGAGCATCGAGGTTATAACATAGGGTGGCCAGACGTCCGGCTTTTGGCCAGACGTCCGGCTTTTGGCCGGACTGTAAGGCTTTTTGCTAAGCAGTCCTCCATCCGGCACGGCTTTATGCCGGACGTTGATTTGTCCCCCTTTTCGAGACTCTGATGGATCGGTAAATCATATTAATAAAATTTGTATCTTCCCAGTATCTTCCTGCCAACCCTAAGGTTGGCACGCTTGTCGATACTATCATTTGTTTAGTTGGTGCAGCGGAAAAATCTTAATCTATTCCTAAGGATGACACGCTTGTCCGTACGATGATCCCGTACTATAATTTATTTTATGTAAATGCAGTTATTAAGTAAAATTAGTCAGGGGTATACCATGAAATATCTACTGTCCAGCCGTCCATGCCCGAAGTTTTATACTATGCTAGATTACCGAAGAAGTGTGTCCTCCTTTCTGACATTTTAGAAATGGCCACCCTATTATAACAGGAGTTCAGGTTTTGGGTGGATACCGGTAGGCCATGCAACCATCGATGTGCAACTGTTTTCGAAGTTGATGTGTTTATGGCATCTGTTAAAATTCAACTGGTATTAATTATAATGTAGATGATTAGGATGAAACAGCGGTAAGTAAATTACAAATTCTGCATTTGCCTTTACTACTGGAGAAACCATGATAAACCCACATCAAATAGGCCGGCAATTAGAATTAAACCCGGGGTCTCCAGAATTAAAGTCCAAGGCATAACGTTGCGGCCACCTCGCTCGGTAACATATTATTGTGTAGTTTAATATTTTAATAAAATTTACTTTTACGGATACCTGGGATTAAATTGAGTTTTAATGAAATGAAATGTTTAATGAAATGAAAGGATCAAATCACATAACTGGTAAATTTGACAATGGTTTTTTTCATGGTTTTCCCAGTCGTAAAGTCAAATGTCCAATTGGATATTTTCATATCATGAATGAACACTACTTCATAAAATACGATAACAATAGAAATTAAATGACAATGAATGGTTCCTTGACCTACCCTACTTTATAGTCACAGATCCTGAACTCCTGATACGACCTCGTAGCTAAAAGAGTATAAGACAGTTGAAATTAAAATTAAATCCTTTCTTTTATTTTGTAGTTGGTGTATTGTTAAACAGTACTGCTGTATCCTATTGACAACCTTTAATTTAATGGCAGCTATCCGAAAGATGTTAGGCTATTCTTTATTCGTTATCAACAGGACCCGGAAGTTAATACTCTTTTAAAAGATGAAATATGTATGGAATTATGCTCTAAAATTTGTAAAATATGCTGAAGAACCAAAGAAATATGCTGTATCACTTAAGTAATGTTAATATTTTACGTTCTCTAGTAATTTGAAGTAAGCTTACATTCTGTATGACAGAAAATATCATAACTTGTATAAATTACGTTACAAAGTATTTTTTTAATAAGCTCAAAGTATTTTTAGTGAATTGAAAACGGTTCTCAAATCATTAACTAGCCAAATATGTTTTAAATGTTTCAATGCTTAATAAAGATAAGAGTAAATTTTAAATTCCCTCAGAAATATGTTGATAAAAAGGTGAAAAATTAATAAAATGCGCACAAATAATTTAATATCAACAAAAATGATGCATTACGGCAAGATTAATAAGATATGTTAGGACATGTAAAATAATACCGTACATTTTATGTTTTTTCTTTCATATAATAATAATAATAATAATAATAATAATAATAATAATAAAGTTTCATTTTGCCTGACAGAGTTAAGGCCATAGGTCTTTATCTTCATCTCAACCAGGATAAGTACAAAATACATTAAAGGAATACCTACAAATACAATAATAATAATAATAAATAATATGCCTACAATGAAACGTTAGAGAAAAATGCATTCAATAACAATGCAGAAGAGAAAACGATGTGAATTAAAAGTTAAATATAATTGTGTTTATCTGATTGTGTAGACTATAAATACATAAGTATATTATATTATAATAACTTACATATATTACGTATAATATAATATACACTAAAATTGAAACATAAACCAAATTTAAGTGATATAGGCTAAGTAACAAAAATATTTTACAATATAAATTAACCTAGGCTGGATGAAGATACTTTGCTTTTAGTTAACAGCGAGATACTTGAGTAACTTTGGCCAAAAATTCTCTAGGCTCGGACTACCTCTGAGGTCCGGTGGTAGGAAGTTCCAGTTTCATGTACATTAGCTTGGAATAGAGTGCATTATTTAAAACATATTTTTCAATAACTTCCGGGCTCTGGTTTCGAAATAATTTTATATCTAACTGAGCAATACAGTGGCGCCAACTTATAAGGACCCGTAGGGATCAAGCCCACTCAATAATTGTCCGTGTATCGTTATCATAATTACCAGTGATGGGAAAAGTACAAAAAGAAAGTAATCGGGCTGAATTACAATTACCTAAGAGACATTTTACATAAGTTTAATTAAAATTACTTTTTAAAAAAGTAATCAGTAAAACTACAGTTACATTTACAATAACTTTACATCTTAAAATTCCTTGTTTTTGTATGTTTTTGGGTACAAGCCCAAATTATTAATGAACAAAAAAAAAAAAACACATCAATGAGAATATTTTCGGAAACATTGAGTAGCTTTTTGTTAGTATTAACTCTAATTTGGATATTAGTTGCAGAAACAGTAGTGATGACGATGTAGCAAGCGAGAATGATACTAATACTAACGACTACTAAATTGTAACAATTACAATTTTGTTTCAAGAAGTAAATTACAAATAAAAATTACATTTTATAAAAAGTATTGATTACAAGTAAATGGGACCAAAAAAGGAATTGTTACTGTAATCCGATTACTTTTACTCAATTACTTCCCATCACTGATAATTACTTACTGCTATTACTAAAAATCTGGTTTTGTTATTTAATTATTGTTGACATAGTACAAACATGAGGACAGAATGGATTTATTAAGAAAGATTGAGTAAATCAGCAAGAGAGAACAAGCTAGGCCAATTCGTCTAAGGAAAGAAGAAGCAAATAATGACGCTTGGGATGATACATATTTTGCAACTCTCCACCCTACATAGTAGTAGTGAAACCCAGGGGGTATAGTATGAAGGGATTCTTAACGGGTAGCGCTAGACTTATAGATAAGAGATGTTTAAAGTGGATGTAGATAACTATGTATGTAAAAACATGTGTTCATAAATTCTAATTCTATATCTATCTAGTAGTAGTGACCTAATACCCGAAATAAAAAAACAAAAAAGGTTTTGAGCCTACCCAATGTTTAAAAAAAGTTTGCAACACTTGAGCAATGTACTGGCCTTGCCAGAAAAAACACGCAAACGTATTGAAATTCCGGATATGCTAATCGGTTACAGTGATATTAACAAGGTTTCGATAAACACACCGGTCTCGGAATTACAAGCATAAGTTCGTTACTAGCAGTAAGAAAATGGACTGGAAAACGAAAAGACTCTTCTTTCCAACTGTGCTTTTCACCGTAGTATCTTTGGGTATTCTGTTCAGATATTGCACCTTTCTTGAAGAAGTGCGTCGGATGGATGCAGAATCCAAGCAGAATAACAAAGTCTACAAACACTTAGATACACCACGGAATTATTCATTTATAAATTCGACTAGCTCGTTTATGAACAATAGTTTTCTGGAGATAAATACAATCACTAATGAAAGAGGTACTGACGATACATTCTGTGCGAGAGAAAAGGTTACATCTTCAGCGTACAAGAAAAATAAGTGTCCAGAGAAGCCTGTAGTGACAGTTGAGGTGAGTGGAGGGAGATTGGGGAACAAAATGTGGGAATATGCTTCTGTTTGGGCTGTGGCGAAAGGGAGCGCTCGTGTGCCCTATGTTCCAAGCTGCTTAATTGAAAAGTTGAGTGACGTTTTTGAAAATTTGACTGCAATACCTCCACTGAAATCCATAGGACATTGCCCTATAACATTTTATGATTATAGGGGAAAGTTTATAACAAACGTAAACGAAAATAAAGACAATAGTATAATTTTACCACTCTATGTTCAGCTTCCGGAATTTGTTGTTCCAAAGTTAACGGAAGTTCTCGAGTTCTTCAAATTCAAACAGCATCTCAGGGAAAAAGCTGTAGAAGTTCTACGTGAAGCAGCTAAAGGGGTTACAGATCCAGTGTTTGTGTGTGTTCATGTTAGAAGACAAGATTTCGAACGCAATCTAAAGCGTAAATATAACTTAGTATTAGTAGGGATTGAATTCTTCGAAAAACAGATGAATTATTTTCGGATGAAATATAATAATGTATTGTTTCTGGTGTTAAGTGATGATACAGAGTGGTGTGAAAGGAATTTTCGTGGCAGTGATATTCTAGTGGTAAAGGGTAATTCTCCTGGACAGGACTTGGCTATTATGGCGAAGTGTAACCATACGATTATGGACTATGGTACTTTCGGTGTATGGGGTGCTGTAATGGCAGGTGGAGAAACTGTACTCTATAAGCTGCCACGTGGCACAGAAATGAAAATGGCTGACCTTATTCCTAACTGGAAAGCTGTGACGTGCATATAGTAAAAAATTATTGGAGTCATTCCTCGAGTAATGATACAGAGTGTTAATGAATAACACCAAAATATTTTACTTGTGTATGGAGGGGACAATAACAAAAAAATTTCGTGTATTTTTGAAGACATTTCTTATTCCAGATTCGTTTAGTCACAATAATTTGTTTAGTTATCTGTCAAAATCGTAAGAAAACATTGATGTGATTACGGTACTATATAAACTATTTGAATGTATTTATATTCTTCAATGCAGCTTTATTTATATTACTTTGAGCATCGAGGCCATAACAGGAGTTCAAGTTCTGGGTGAATACCAGTGGGCCATGCAACCATCGATGTGTAATTGTTTTCGAAGTTGATGTGTTTATGGCATCTGTTAAAATTCAACTGGTATTAATTTTAATGTAGATGACACAGGATGAAACAGCGGTGATGGCTCATGGTGAGTAAATTTCCAATTTTGCATTTGCCTTTATGACTGGAGATACCATTATAAAACCCATTTCAAATTGGCCGGCCATGAGAATTAAACCCGGGGCCTCCAGAATGAAAGTCCAATGCATAACGTTGCGGCCACCTCGTTCGGTAACATATTAGTGTGTAGTTTAACATTTCAATAAAATTTACTTTTACGGATACCTGGGATTAAATTGAGTTTAAATGAAATGAAATGTTTTGTTTATTATAATTCGTTCCTTCGGTAGGCCCCAGGATCAAATCCCATAACTGGTAAATTTGACATTGGTTTTTTTCATGGTTTTCTCAGTCGTAAAGTCAAATGTCCAATTGGATATTTTCATATCATGAATCGTATTCATTTTAATATCAGTTGAAATTTACTTCATAAAATACGCTAACAATAGAAATTAAATGACAATGAATGGTTCCGTGACCTACCCTACTTTATGGACACAGATCCTGAACTCTTGATAAGGCCTCGTAGCTAAAGGAGTATAAAGACGGCTGAAATTAAAATTAAATCCTTTCTTTTATATTGTAATTTGTGTATTGTTGTTAAACAGTACTGCTTGATCCCACTGGGCAACCTTTAATTTAATGGCAGCTATCCGAAAGATGTTAGTCTGTTCTTTATTTGTTATCAACAGGACCCGGAATTTAATGCTCTTTTAGAAGATGAAATATGCATGGAATTATGCTCTAAAAGTTGTAAAATATGCTGAAGGAACAAAGAAATATGCTTTATCACTTAAGTTTACGTTCTCTAGTTATTTGAAGTAAGCTTACGTGTACATTCTGTATGACAGAAAATATCGTAACTTGTATAAATTACGTTACAAAGTATTTTTTAAAAAGCTCAAAGTATTTTTAGTGAATTGAAAACGGTTCTCAAATCATTAACTAGCCGAATATGTTTTAAATGTTTCAATATTTAATAAAGACAAGAGTAAATTTTAAATTTCCGAAACTGAAATTACTTTTTCCGAAATTGAGTTTGAAAAGGTGTGTACACAATCGCGGACTGATATAACGGCTTCAGCTACGAATAATGTGAGATTAGCACCTGGAATCCAGAAACAGATTAATGATTCTAACAAGATAAAAGCAAAGACTCTAACTCATGGGAAGAATTCTGATAGAGCGCATTGTGAGAAGGTGGAAAATCAAGCAGTCCTTTTATGCAAGCATCAGAGGATTCATCTCCCATGGTGGCTACAGAAGGTGGTTCTAGTGAAGCAGGAGACTTGGTCTAAAGTTGTTGCTCAAAAATTGAAACGTACAATAATCACGGGTATCGGTACTAATATTGATCAAGAAGTGAACGCTCCGAAGCTACAGGGTGTATCAAAAACAGTGTCACTGCATGTTTATTGGTTGGATCCCAAGGCAACTAGTGAACAAGTCACAAATTGGCTGCGATCTAGATTCCCGAAACGAAGTGTGAACAATTGAACTCACGACAGCCCTGATCTTTATTCTTCTTTTAAGGTGGACGTATTTGCTAGAAACATGTAATTAGTAGTGGACCCTGTACTATAGCCGGAAGATGCGTGCATCCGTCGTTTTTTATACCCAAGACGAAACCCGATAAACGAAGGTTAAAACATGACTCTACCATCCCGGCCGAAACTAGATCTTCTTTTATCAGTAGTGGAATGAAATGTTTTTTATTGGTGATACTCTACATGAATATACAATGCATTAAGAACAAAATTGATCTCTTAAATGCAACACTTTTAGCCCAGGAGTTTAATGTTTTATGTTTTTCAGAACATTGGCTGAATACATTCGAGGCTTCTTTGTACAACCCGATAGGATATACACTGGGGAATCATTATTCTAGATTTACTCATATTCACGGGGGAACTATTTATGTAAAAAACAACCTTTTATTTGAACCAATTGATCTGTCAGTGTACTGTCAAGAACTCATCTTCGAGGTTACGGGGATTCTTTTACATGCGATCAAAGTATCATTTTAACCATTTACAGATCACCTAATAGTGATTTTGCCATATTTATGGACAAGCTTGAGAAAGTTCTACAAAAAATGATGGGCTATAACTACGACCTGCTCGTATTTGGGGATTTTAATACTGATTTCTTGCTGAATTCTATTAATCATTAATTTATGTAATCTATTTTTATCGTGTGGTTGTTTTCGTACTGTAAATCAACCAACCAGAGACTCTACCTTTCTGGACAACATGTTTACAACCTTGAAAGGTGAACTGTAATGTCCGTGACATAGGCTTCTCTGATCATGACGTCATTATAAGCAAAATTAGCATTAATTCAAACAGTGAACCTATTAAAATTTACATAAACACATCTATTCGGAAAATGTCCGAGAACTGTGCCTTAGAGAACTGTAACTGGAAAGCAGTTCTTAAGGATAAGAATAATAACCATGCTTCTCTATTTGATCAATTTTTTCACTGGTTTTATGAACTATTCTGTGTATATTTCCCTTTAGAGAACAGAAAGTTATTGAAAAATAAACACTTGGTACATAGTTTTCAAACAAGCTGGTAAAATAATGATGTAGCTGCCCTGAAAAACAAAGTAATGGCTCTTCGTACAATTTATTGTTAAAGTTAATAAAAATCTAAACTTAGTATATTAGTTGAATAAAAACACTTTCTCTAACGCACTTTATTTACCTTAGTAAACTTCTGGACGGCCGTTTCGCAGGTGGTGTTCCTGCATCATCAGCAGAGTGCCAGCAGATGATGCAGGAACACCACCTCCGAAATGGCCGTCCAGAAGTTTACTAAGGTAAATAAAGTGCGTTAGAGAAAGAGTTTTTATTCAACTATTTGTTACACAACGCTAAAGTCGGACACAAGAATGACTTAGTATATTGCTTGCGTAATCTTAACTTCAGATATAAAGCTGCCATAAAACAAGCGAAGCTAGAGGCTAATGTGTCATATATTGAATCTTCCATTAATAAGAGTAAAGCTGTATGGTCCTTAATTAAAGCTAATGGTTCTACGATAGTTAATTATATTAATATACCTGCCAATGAATTTAATAATTATTTTGTCAAACAGCCCTGCAATATAAAACAGAATATAAGTCGGCCTAATCTCTCTTTTAAGGAATTTCTTAAGATCAGCACTTCTGCCAATTCTATTTGTAGATGGAATGTGGTCACCACTCATGATGTAGTCAAAGTTATTGTATGAAGAATTCAGATACTAAAGACTATTATGTCTAAGAACTTTCTTAAAGAAATTATTCATTTCATTATTGAGCCTATTACTATTTGCATTAATTCCAGCTTGACTAGGGGTATATTCCCTGATTCATTGAAGATCTCTAAAGTTATTCCTATCTTCAAAAAAGGAAATATCAGAAAGTGCGATCGATATCACGTCATCAATTGCAAGAAACGAGGAAAATCCCTGATTGAGTTCTGCAAGTAAGACTGAATATGTACCAAGTGTAGGGAACACAGTTTTAAAATATGCTAACTTGAGTGCACCTTTCTGTTATTATTAAAAAAGGAAATAAGCACGATCCTGCTAATTATAGGCCGATCTCAATTGTACCAGTATTTTCTAAAGTATTCGAATTAGTAATGAAAAAACAAATATGTGACTATTTAGAATCCGAGAATTTGTACTACAATAACCAATACGGTTTTAGATCTGGCCACATTCCACTGGTGCGGTCAGATATCTAGTAGAAAAGGTACTAGACGCCTTTGAAGAAAGCAATTCTCTTCATGCATCTTTTTGCGACTTAAATAAGGCGTTCGACTGTGTTAAACATGATGTATTAATACAGAAACTGCACTCTTTGGGTTTCGCAGAGAATGAATTGTCCACTTTGTCTTCCTATTTATCTGAGCGCAAGCAGTGTGTCAAGTTTAATGGCCAAACGTCTAATTTGTGCAATGTAAATTATGGAGTACCCCAGGGCTCGGTTTTGGACCCTATTTTGTTCCTAGCGGCCACGAATGATTTGGCATGTAATTTAAATCCAGATACCATCATGTATGCTGATGTTCAAACGGCAAAAGAGGAGGCAGTGTCCAATTTAGCGGTTGCTAAAAATTGGTTTAATGCTAATGACTTTCCTCTCAATGATTCTATGACTGAATTCTTACTATTCACTCTTAAGAAAGCTCAGGAGACCAAAAGTTTTAATATGTTGGGTATTGTCATTGATCACAGACTGACTTGGGAAGATCATATTAACAATATTTGTCTCAAATTATCTAGAGTTCTTTTTCTTCTCATAAGACTAAGATCCATTGTGCCTAATGCCTACATTAGGGTTGCTTATTTCGCCTATTTTCACAGTATTCTTACTTATGGACTCACCCTTTGAAACAATAGTTCGCACATTAATAAGGTTTTGTTCTCCAGAAGAAGGCCATTAGAATTATCACTAAATCACCATTGAATGAACATTGTACACCTCTGTTTATTGACCGTAAAATATTTACTAATACTTCTCAGTATATTCTTGGGTCTCTTTTATACGTTAAAAATAATATTAATGCCTTTAGTTATAGAAGCGATCTACACAATTACGAAACAAGACAACGAAAGTCACTGAACTATCCTACCTGCAGGCTTTCTTGAAATATGAAAAATTGTGAAGCCATGTCCATAAAAATTGCGAACAAAGTCCCTGCTGGATTGTTTAGGCTAAAGCGAAATCATTTTAAATCTGTGATCTCTAGTTGGTTGACTACATGGCCATTTTACAACATGAGTGAGTTTTGAATTGTGTTGTGTCTGATTTGATGTAATATTATCTCTTTGACCATGTCTATGCACTCTGTGTTCTCCGAAAGGCAATCGAACATTAAACAGTGTGAGATAAGACAAGAGTGAGGATTAATTATTGGATGTTGGTGACTAGTGAAAAAGAAAAAAAAAAGTCAGAGCGGAACGAACATCTAGAAAGAATGAATTTATTAAGAAAGATTGAGTACTTCAGCAAGAGAGAACAAGCTAGGCCTATTCGTCTCAGGAAAGAAGAAGCAAATGATGACGCTTGGGATGATACATATTTTGAAACACTCCATCCTGCATAGTAGTAGTGACCTAATACCCGAAAAAAAGGTTTTGAGCCCACCCAATGTTTTTAAAAAGTTTACAATACTTGAGCAATGTACTGACCTTGCCATAAAAAAACACGCAAACGCACTGAAATCGTAGATATGCTAATCTGTTCCAGTGATAGTGCTTTAATTAAATAGGCTTCGATAACCACAAAGGTCTGGGAATTACAAGCATAAGTACGTTACTAGCAGTAATGAAATGGACTGGAAAAATGAAAGACTCTTCTTTCCAGCTGTGCTTTTCGCCGTAGTATCTTTGGGTATTCTGTTCAGATATTGCACCTTTCTTGAAGATGTGCGTCGGATGGATGCAGAAACCAAGCAGAATCACCCGGTTTACAAACACTTAAATACACCATGGAATTATTCATTTATAACTACGATTCGGTCTTTTACGAGCAGTACAGTTCCGAAAGTAAAAACAATCAATAACGAAAGAGATACTGACGACAAATTCTGTGTGAGAGAAAAGGCTACATCTTCAGCGAACAAGAAAAATAAGTGTCCAGAGAAGCATGTAGTGACAGTTGTGGTGAGTGGAGGGAGATTGGGGAACAACATGTGGGAATATGCTTCTGTTTGGGCTGTGTCGAAAGGGAGCGCTCGTGTGCCCTATGTTCCAAGCTGTTTAATTGAAAAGTTGAGTGACGTTTTTGAAAATTTGACTGCAATACCTCCACTGAAGTCCATAGGACATTGCCCTATAAAATTTTACGATTACGGCGGAAAGTATATAACGAACGTAAACGAAAGTAAAGACAATAGTATAATTTTAACATACTATGCTCAGCTTCCGGAATTGGTTGTTCCTAAGTTAAAGGAAGTTCTAGAGTTATTCAAGTTCAAACAGCATCTCAGGGAAAAAGCTCTAGAAGTCCTACGTGAAGCAGCTAAAGGGGTTTCAGATCCAGTGTTTGTGTGTGTTCATGTTAGAAGACAAGACTACAAACGACATCTAAAGATTAAGTATAACATAAAATTAGTAGGTACTGAATTCTTCGAAAAACAGATGAATTATTTTCGGATGAAATATAGCAATCTACTATTTCTGGTGTTCAGTGATGATACAGAGTGGTGTGAAAGAAATTTTCGTGGCAGTGATATTCTAGTGGTAAAGGGTAATTCTCCTGGACAGGACTTGGCCATTATGGCGAAGTGTAACCATACGATTATGGACTATGGTACATTCGGTTTATGGGGTGCTGTTATGGCAGGTGGAGAAACTGTACTCTATAGGCTGCCACATGGCCTAGAAGTAAAAATGGCAGACCTTATTCCTAACTGGAAAGCTGTGACGTAACACAACCTGTCCGTGCATATAGTAAGAACTTACAGGAGCCTTTACACGAGTAAGGATACAGAGTGTTAATGAATCACACTAAATATTTTACCCTTGTGTATGGAGGGTGCAATAACAAACAAACAAAAATTTCGTATATTTTTCAAGATACTTCTTATTCCAGATTCTGTTTAGTCACAATGATATGTTTAATTTTGTGTCAAAATCTTAAGAAAACATTGATGTGATTACGGTACTACATAAACTATTTGCATGTATGTTTTGTTAATATATATTTTTTACTGCAGCTTTATTTATATTACTTTGAGCATCGAGGTTATAACAGGAGTTCAGGTTTTGGGTGGATACCGGTAGGCCATGCAACCATCGATGTGCAACTGTTTTCGAAGTTGATGTGTTTATGGCATCTGTTAAAATTCAACTGGTATTAATTATAATGTAGATGATTAGGATGAAACAGCGGCAAGTAAATTTCAAATTCTGCATTTGCCTTTACTACTGGAGAAACCATGATAAACCCACATCAAATTGGCCGGCAATAAGAATTAAACCCGGGGTCCCCAGAATTAAAGTCCAAGGCATAACGTTGCGGCCACCTCGCTCGGTAACATATTGTACAGTTTAATATTTTAATACAATTTACTTTTACGGATACCTGGGATTAAATTGAGTTTTAATTAAATGAAATGTTTTGTATATTATAATTCGTCTCCTCGGTAGGCCCCAGGATCAAATCACATAACTGGTAAATTTGACAATGGTTTTTTTCATGGTTTTCCCAGTCGTAAAGTGAAATGTCCAATTGGACATTTTCATATCATGAATGAGTACTACTTCATAAAATACGCTAACGATAGAAATTAAATCACAATGAATGGTTCCTTGACCAACCCTACTTTATGGACACAGATCCTGAACTCCTGATACGGTCCCGTAGCTAAAAGGAGTATAAAGGCAGTTGAAATTAAAATTAAATCCTTTCTTTTAATTTGTAGATGGTGCATTGTTGTTAAACAGTACTGCTGCATCCTATTGGGCAACCTTTAATTTAATGGCAGCTACCCGAAAGATGTTAGGCTATTCTTTATTTATTATCAACAGGACCCGGAAGTTAATGCTCTTTTACAAGACGAAATATGCATGGAATTATGCTCTAAAATTTGTAAAATATGCTGAAGAGCCAAAGAAATATGCTTTATCACTTAAGTAATGTTAATACTTTACGTTCTCTAGTTGTTTGAAGTAAGCTTACATTCTGTATGACAGAAAATATCATAACTTCTATAAATTACGTTACAAAGAATTTTTTTAATAAGCTCAAAGTATTTTTTTGGGCATTGAAAACGGTTCTCAAATCATTAACTAGCCAAATATGTTTTAAATGTTTCAATGCTTAATAAAGATAAGAGTAAATTTTAAATTCCCTCAGAAATATGTTGATAAAAAGGTGAAAAATTAATAAAATGCGCACAAATAATTTAATATCAACAAATATGATGCATATCGGCAAAATTAATAAAATATGTTAGGACATGTAAAATAATACCGTACATTTGTTTCTTTCTTTCATATAATAAAAATAAAGTTTCATTTTGCCTGGCATAGTAAATCCCATAGTGCTTTATCTTCAACTCAACCAGGATAAATACAAAATACACTAGAGGAATACCTACAAAAGCAATAAATACAATAATAATACAAAATAGTAGCAATAAAATAATATGCCTACTATGAAACGTAAGACAAAAATGCAGAAGAGAAAACGATGTGAATTAAAAGTTAAATATAATTGTGTTTATCTGATTGTGTAGACTATAAATACATAAGTATATTATATTATAATAACTTACATATATTACATATAATATAATATACACTAAAATTGAAACATAAACCAAATTTAAGTGATATAGACTAAGTAACAAAAATATTTTACAATATAAATTAACCTAGACTGGATGACGAGACATTACTCCTAGTTAGCAGCGAGATAATATAGTAACTTTGGCCTAAAAATCTGTAGGCTCGGACTACCCCTGATGTCTGGTGGTAGGAAGTTCTAGTTTCATGTACATTAGCTTGGAATAGAGTGCATTATTTAAAACATATTTTTCAATAACTTCCGGGCTCTGGTTTCGAAATAATTTTATATCTAACTGAGCAATACAGTGGCGCCAACTTATAAGGACCCGTAGGGATCAAGCCCACTCAATAATTGTCCGTGTATCGTTATCATAATTACCAGTTATGGAAAAAGTACAAAAAGAAAGTAATCGGGCTGAATTACAATTACCTAAGAGACATTTTACTTAATTACAATTACAAATTACTTTTAAAAAAAGTAATCAGTAAAATTACAATTACAATTAAAATTACTTTACACCTAAAAATTCCTTGTTTTTTGTATGTTTTTGGGTACAAGCCCAAATTATTAATGAACAAAGAAAAAAACACATCAATGAGAATATTTTCGGAAACATTGAGTAGCTTTTTGTTAATGTTAACTCTAATTTGGATATTAGTTGCAGAAACAGTAGTGATGACGATGTAGCAAGCGAGAATGATACTAATACTAACGACTACTAAATTGTAACAATTACAATTTTGTTTCAAGAAGTAAATTACAAATAGAAATTACATTTTATAAAAAGTATTGATTACAAGTAAATGGGACCAAAAAAGGAATTGTTACTGTAATCCGATTACTTTTACTCAATTACTTCCCATCACTGATAATTACTTACTGCTATTACTAAAAATCTGGTTTTGTTATTTAATTATTGTTGACATAGTACAAACATGAGGACAGAATGGATTTATTAAGAAAGATTGAGTAAATCAGCAAGAGAGAACAAGCTAGGCCAATTCGTCTAAGGAAAGAAGAAGCAAATAATGACGCTTGGGATGATACATATTTTGCAACTCTCCACCCTACATAGTAGTAGTGAAACCCAGGGGGTATAGTATGAAGGGATTCTTAACGGGTAGCGCTAGACTTATAGATAAGAGATGTTTAAAGTGGATGTTAGATAACTATGTAAGTAAAAACATGTGTTAATAAATCCTAATTCTATATCTATCTAGTAGTAGTGACCTAATACCCGAAATAAAAAAAACAAAAAAGGTTTTGAGCCTACCCAATGTTTAAAAAAAGTTTGCAACACTTGAGCAATGTACTGGCCTCGCCAGAAAAAAACACGCAAACGCATTGAAATTCCAGATATGCTAATCGGTTACAGTGATATTAACAAGGTTTCGATAAACACACCGGTCTCGGAATTACAAGCATAAGTTCGTTACTAGCAGTAAGAAAATGGACTGGAAAACGAAAAGACTCTTCTTTCCAACTATGCTTTTCACCGTAGTATCTTTGGGTATTCTGTTCAGATATTGCACCTTTCTTGAAGAAGTGCGTCGGATGGATGCAGAATCCAAGCAGAATCACAAAGTCTACAAACACTTAGATACACCACGGAATTATTCATTTATAAATTCGACTAGCTCGTTTATGAACAATAGTTTTCTGGAGATAAATACAATCACTAAAGAAAGAGGTACTGACGACGAATTCTGTGTGAGGGAAAATGCTACATCTTCAGCGTACAAGAAAAATAAGTGTCCAGAGAAGCCTGTAGTGACAGTTGAGGTGAGTGGAGGGAGATTGGGGAACAAAATGTGGGAATATGCTTCTGTTTGGGCTGTGGCGAAAGACAGCGCTCGTGTGCCCTATGTTCCAAGCTGCTTAATTGAAAAGTTGAGTGACGTTTTTGAAAATTTTACTGCAATACCTCCACTGAAATCCATAGGACAATGCCCTATAACATTTCATGATTACAGGGGATAGTTTATAACAAACGTGAACGAAAGTAAAGACAATAGTATAATTTTACCACTCTATGTTCAGCTTCCGGAATTTGTTGTTCCGAAGTTAACGGAAGTTCTCGAGTTCTTCAGATTCAAACAGCATCTCAGGGAAAAAGCTGTAGAAGTTCTACGTGAAGCAGCTAAAGGGATTTCAGATCCAGTGATTGTGTGTGTTCATGTTAGAAGAGATGACTACAAAGACTATCTAAAACGTAAACTTGACATAGAATTAGTAGGGATTGATTTCTTCGAAAAGCAGATGAATTATTTTCGGAAGAAATATAGTAATGTATTGTTTCTGGTGTTAAGTGATGATACAGAGTGGTGTGAAAGGAATTTTCGTGGCAGTGATATTCTAGTGGTAAAGGGTAATTCTCCTGGACAGGACTTGGCTATTATGGCGAAGTGTAACCATACGATTATGGACTATGGTACTTTCGGTTTATGGGGTGCTGTTATGGCAGGTGGAGAAACTGTAGTCTATAGGCTACCACGTGGCACATCAGTCAAAATGGCAGACCTTATTCCTAACTGGAAAGCTGTGACGTAACACAACCTGCCCGTGCATATAGTAAAAAATTATTGGAGTCCTTCCTCGAGTAGGATACTGGGTGTTAATTAATAACACAGAAATATTTTACTCCTGTGTATGGAGGGGGCAATAACAAAAAGTTTTAATAAAAGTATTTATCAAGACACTTCTTATTCCAGATTCTGTTTAGTCACAATAATTTGTTTAGTTATCTGTCAAAATCTTAAGAAAACATTGATGTGATTACGGTACTATATAAATTATTTGCATGTATTTTTGTCTATATATATTCTTCACTGCAGCTTTATTTATATTACTTTGAGCATCGAGGCCATAACAGGAGTTCAAGTTCTGGGTGAATACCAGTAGGCCATGCAACCATCGATGTGCAACTGTTTTCGACGTAGATGTGTTTATGGCGTCTAATAAAATTCAACTGGTACTAATTGTAATGTAGATGATACAGGATGGATCAACAGTAAGTAAATATCCAAATCTGCATTTGCCTCTACGACTGGAGAAACCATGATAAAACCCATATCAAATTGGCCGGCCATGAGAATTAAACCCGGGGCCCCCAGAATGAAAGCCCGACTTAACATTGCGGCCAAGGCTGATACCGAATTAATTCCGAAACGGATGTGTTGATTTCCATTAGCTGTCATCTTATTTTTCCATAGCATACGTGTTGATTCCCGTCAGCTAACAACAGTGCCATAACATTTCCCTTCCCATGTTACACAGTCTTAGGACTATCTACATGCAGTAGATATGGTTAAAAATGTTTGGCTTTTGTTATTCTCATAATGTAAGTAAAACAGTACATGCAAAGTTGCAATTGTCAAGCATAAGTAAAAATTATGCAGATGGGAGAAACTTGTAGCAGATGTTTTGAAGATAACTAATCCCAAAAAGTTGCGGGACAAGCACAACTACATAAAAGAACAAATGGAAAAGATACCTAATTCCGGATATGAATAACACCGAAATATATTACCTGTGTATAGAGGGGAGTTTTTTTTTTGCCCCGCCTTCCACCCCCGCAGTACCTGAGCCGTAGGCTATATATCCGGTCCAACAACCGATTTCGCATTTATTCTAAGATCGTAGCGTCGCTTTCCCGTAATCACAGGAGACAGGGAAAATATTTGGTGAATTTACTTTGGCATTTTATTTATTTAATTATACCCTTGTTTATCTGTCTGTTGTCACGGGGGCGCGTCTTAGACAAGCAACTTTTATTATGAGATTTTTGCTCTGTGAAATAAATTTTTCCTGTTACAGTCTAAAATCTTCCTGGGCATGGCCGCCACTGACTTATAACATTTGAAGAAAATGCAAATCAGAGGAAGTTCGTTGATAACACTCTAGTTTGAATTTAAAAAGTATTGCAGTGGCAGTCAGTCATGCAATTAGTCTGTAAATTTTGCAGATTATGGAAACTCCGATTTATTAAAGTCTATAGCTGTTGATGAATGATTAAGAATAAGGATTTCGTCGATCACTAAGAAGGAATGAAATCAAATTAATGAAAATGTTAACCTTATTTCGCCTCATTAATGACTTGAGTCACCAAATTGTAATGACTTTAATGCCCTGTAGCCTACACAGAACAAGCATCTCCTAGTGTAAGTTGCTTGTCTATGTCCCCTCTATACACAGGTAATATATATCGTTGTTATTCATTAACACTCTGTATAAAAATATGAAAATAATATTGACACAATATATAAGTACTGGTAATACATAAATGATTTCTAATTGCAGCTCTCTGAAAAAATCGGATGAAACAAAATTTGATGCAATTTTTAGGGGACTGCACCTCAAATCCATATTATTAGGCTCTGGTTTTGAAATAAGTTTATATCTAACTGAGCAATGTACGAACCTTGAGAGAAGGAAGACGTACTGAAACCCTAGATCTGCTTATCGGTTAAATGATAATGCGTTGATAACAGGGCTTCGATAACCACACCTTATTGCGGTCTGGGAATTAGAAGCACAAGTAACACAAGGCAAATTTTGTTACTAGCAGTAAGGTAATGGACCGTAAAAAGAAAATACTCTTCTTCTCAAAAGTGCTTTTCACCGTAGTATCTTTGGGTATTATATTCAGATACTGCACATTTCTTGAAGATGTGCGTCGGATGGATGCAGACACCAAACAGAAACGCCCGGTCTACAAACACTTAAATACACCACAGAATTCTTCATTTATAAATTCGACTAGCTCGTTTCTGAAGATAAATACAATCACTAATGAAAGAGATACTGACGACGAATTCTGTGTGAGTGAAAACCCTACCTCTTCAGAGTACAAGAAGAGTATGTGTCCAGAGAAGCCTGTAGTCACAGTTGTGGTGAGTGGAGGGAGATTGGGGAACAAAATGTGGGAATATGCTTCTGTTTGGGCTATGGCGAAAGGGAGCGCTCGTGTGCCCTATGTTCCAAGCTGCTTAATTGAAAAGTTGAGTGACGTTTTTGAAAATTTGACTGCAATACCTCCACTGAAATCCATAGGACATTGCCCTATAACATTTTATGATTATAGGGGAAAGTTTATAACAAACGTAAACGAAAATAAAGACAATAGTATAATTTTACCACTCTATGTTCAGCTTCCGGAATTTGTTGTTCCAAAGTTAACGGAAGTTCTCGAGTTCTTCAAATTCAAACAGCATCTCAGGGAAAAAGCTGTAGAAGTTCTACGTGAAGCAGCTAAAGGGGTTAAAGATCCAGTGTTTGTGTGTGTTCATGTTAGAAGACAAGATTTCGAACGCTATCTAAAGCGTAAATATAACGTAGAATTAGTAGGGATTGAATTCTTCGAAAAACAGATGAATTATTTTCGGATGAAATATAGTAATGTATTGTTTCTGGTGTTAAGTGATGATACAGAGTGGTGTGAAATAAATTTTCGTGGCAGTGATATTCTAGTGGTAAAGGGTAATTCTCCTGGACAGGACTTGGCTATTATGGCGAAGTGTAACCATACGATTATGGACTATGGTACTTTCGGTGTATGGGGTGCTGTAATGGCAGGTGGAGAAACTGTACTTTATAAGCTGCCACGTGGCACAGAAATGAAAATGGCTGACCTTATTCCTAACTGGAAAATTGTGACGTAACACAACCTGTCAGTGCATATCGTAAAAAATTACTGGGGTCTGTTTCATAAAACTGTAGTAAAATACTCTAGCACGTAGCTTTCTATGGTAATTTTATATTTCTACCAGAGTTAGTTTTTCTGTTTCATATAATTTTCGTAACCTTAGCAAATATTTTACTCTAGTAAGACTGTCTGGTTAAAAATAAATAAAATAAAATAAATAAATTTAAAAAACTAATAGCTTGACATTCAGTATTACGGGTGGCCATGATTACTGATATGACACGAAATGATCTCATTTGGTCAATGTTCATTACATCTTTATAATTTATGGCGATGTTAGAGTAAAAATTAATGAAAGTTTTAAAAAGTAAATAGTTTATTTCTACCATTAGCCAAATTAAAATATTCTGCTATCAAAGAGATATTGACTGTAAAGAGTGTATGATATCAACGTTAATCTGACTGTCATAAATAGAGGCATAGGCGTAACCAGGTCGACCATATGGGGGGTTATAACATCCGGGGGGTCTGGGGGTATGGAATACCCCCCAGGGAGAGGGGGGTTCGGGGGTCCTCCCCCGGAAAATTAAAAAAATTAAGATGCACAATAGCGAGTTTTAAGTTTCCCACACTTTATACTCGTATTAAGTAATTTATAAGCAGACTTAAAAAAATTGTACAATTTTCCTTTTTTTAATCAATGGGGGGGGGGGTATTCAAACCCCCAAACCCCCCTCTCGTTACGCCTCTGAATAGAGGTACTGAAATATTTTTAATTCATTGGAAGACGAAGCCTCATGCTATCATTAAAAAACTAAAGTTTGTTTTAGTTCATTTCCATCTGCCTATAAATGACAGCTTATGGTGGAATAGACTCTTTTGGGGTAGTTAAGAACTGCTGCACACAGTTTATAACTACTAATACTTAACTTGAGCTAGACAGTCTAAGATGAACGTTGATATCAAAGTTAAGATCCCAGACTTTGTAAATATAGGTTATGTTGCATTCATGGGAGAACTCCACAATCCTGATAGCCTTCTTTGCAGTTACTTGCACAGTTCCATACAAAGTGTATGTGTGGAAAATAAATAGTTTTAAAGATACAGGAAAAAGAAAAATGGTCAGGAACATAAAATACTTGGTTGGTGCCTATTGGTTTATCATAAATATTTCGAACAGCATGGCTAACAGAGGCTTTAGAAACCGCATGCATATCAACAATTGCATGAAACTGGATTCCTTGTTTTAACCAATATAGAGGTGTTTGTAGCTTGTTGCTGCTTCAATGCTAAAACACAATTACTTGCAGTTTTGGAGAAATAGTATCTAATACCATATGTAATTGATTGAACATTAACGGTAACCAATGCTGATTGAATTCATTAGTTTTCTTTCTATTTCAAATTCTGATTTTGACCTAAATACTATTTGCCTTATATTATAATACAATTTTGTCTGTGTTGTCAGTTGAACCTAAATAAACAATCCTTGTAGATAATGTTACCCAACTATAGGCATGAGTGTCCGCCGGCGTGGTCTTGTGGTTAGCGTCGCTGACTACAGATCGTTCGGACCGGGTTAGATCCCCGCTACCTCCTCGGATTTTTGTGAGGTAGGGAGGTCTGGCAGGGGTTCACTCAGCCTCGTGATTCAAATTGAGGAGCTACTTGAAAGAGAGGTGGCGGCTCCGGTAATGAAAACCACCATTAACGGCCGTGGGTGTCGGCATGCCTACCACATGCCCCCAATCATGCCATCTGCCTGTGGTAGATGACGCAGCGGTCGGGTGAAAGGCAAAATCCCTCCAGGGATGTAGCACCACGGAGTTTACTTTAGTTTAGTATAGACATGAGTAGAAAACCTTACCATTTTACTCAAATCAAATAGGCCTACCATCGTCAAAATTACCGTACGGTTTGAAATTGTATAACAAGTTTATTGCTGAGCACCCTGAATATGTAAATTACAATCTTAAACATTTTAACAGGAAAATAAAATCAGGTAAACTGATGTAACAAAGTTCCAGTATGTTTTTGTTTAATCAGTTATGATTGCAGTTTTGATATGCAGAATACAAAAAAAGTCAAATTGGCCGGTTTCGGGATTTGAACCATGGAACTCCAGAATGTCAGGCCAAGACGTTATCATCTCAGCCACCTGGGTCAGTTTAATGGTCAAGTTGGATAAGCGCATTTAAAGCAATATTGTTGTCATAGCTAACTGTATTTTAATTGCCAAAGCCTTATAAGATCACAGTAAAACAATTGACTATGTTCTCATGATAACTGATGTGCATTTCATAAATTCTTTCGAATACGTATATTACCATAAAATAGGCACTAAATTGAGCATTACTCCGAAACAGGTCAACCGATTTTATCCAATATCAATAGACGTCTTCCCATGGACATTATATAGGTAAATGTGTTTTCCAAGTTTCATGAAAATCCGAAAAAGCGTATTTGAGTTATGGTGCGTACAGACACACGGACAGACAAACAGACATTTTTTCGTCCACCACACAATCTCATAAAGTACCATACTGGCACTTAATAATTAAAAAATATTATACAATATTAGTAGCACAACTTTAATTTTGTTTGGTCTTTCAATGTTTTAACCCAATTTAGTCTATTTTGTTGTTGTTGTAAATTCTATATAAACCACTGGTTAATACTGCAAAATTATTTTTGTGTACATTGTACTCATATATTTATAATTTTTCGTTTGTAGTTATTGTGCATTTGTAGTACAATTAGAATAATATTTAATCTACGGTACTATACCCCTTAAACACGAGCTTCGCTCATATAGGGGCATACCTTACATTTTAAATGCTAAATTAGAAAAAAAAATCTGTTTGGTTTTATTTATTTTTACTTGTAAGTTACTAAATGAAATAATGTAAGTAATGTATTGTAATAAATAAATAAATAAATAATAATAATAATAATAATAATAAATAACACTAAATTATATGAAACACATTCTAGTTTAATCTGGTTAAAAACTAAAGTAAATTTATGTTTCTCTTAGTAAAAATAATGAGTTTCTTGGACCTTTGTTCTTGTTCTAACTTATCATTCTTTGTTATTGTTATTTTGTTAGTAGCCTATACTGAGTCCACTGGGCTACCTCCAATGGGAGGCAGTTTGTTTGTTTGTTTTTTTAAGAATCAAATTTACTTTAGTAATTTAGTAATTTTGTTTTTTTTTTTACTCGTGGAGATAAATGAAACATAGTTTAGTAAACTACACCTTTTCAACCTCAATTTCGGAAAATGTAATTTCAATTTCGGAAAAAGTAATTCCAATTTCGGAAAAAGTAATTTCAATTTCGGAAAAGGTAATTTCAATTTCGGAAAAAGTAACTTCAATTTCGGAAATGCGAGGGCTATGAAGAGGGTATAGTAAAGTTGGTACCACGCTAGGACAAATGACTCAATCGGAGCGAGATTATGTAGAGAAGTAGCTAGAAGGTGTACCTAAGAGTTCCAAAAAAAACAGTTTTGATTTTCACTGTGGTTTTCATTTTATGCCCCATCGAATGTTTTAAAAAATAGCCCTCGTATTTCCGAAATTGAAGTTACTTTTTCCGAAATTGAGATTACTTTTTCCGAAATTGAAATTACCTTTTCCGAATTTGAAATTACTTTTTCCGAAATTGAGGTTGAAATGGTGTAGATTGGCAAATACCAAGATTCATTAGTATGTACTATAGTAAACTTTTATGAAACAGGCCCCTGGAGTCCTTCCACGAGTAAGGATACAGAGTTTTAATGAATAACACCGAAATATTTTACCTGTGTATGAAGGGGACAATAACAAACAAATATCGTGTATTTTTCAAGACACTTCTTATTCTTGATTCTGTTTAGTCACACAATCACTGTTTAATCTTCTGTAAATATCTTAAATTGATGTGATTACTGTATAGACTATTTGCATGTATTTTTGTCAATATATGTTTTTTACTTCAGCTTTATTTATATTACTTTGAGCATCGAGGCCATGACAGGAGTTCAAGTTCTGGTGAATACCAGAAGGCCATGCAACCATCGATGTTTTCGATGTTGATGTGTTTATGGTGTCTATTAAAATTTAACTAGTATTAATTGTAATGTAGATGACACAGGATGAAACAGCGGTGATCATTCATGGTAAGTAAATTTCCAATTCTGCATTTGCCTTTACGACTGGAGATACCATTATAAAACCCATTTCAAATTGGACGGCCATGAGAATTAAACCTGGGGCCCCCAGAATGAAAGTCCAAGACCTAACATTGCGGCCACCTCGCTCGGTAACATTGTACAGTTTAATATTTTAATACAATTTACTTCTCCGGATACCTGCGAATAAATTTGTATAAAATAATTCGTTCCTTCGGTAGGCTCCAGGATCAAATCCCGTAGCCGGCGAATTTGACATGGGGTTTTCATGGTACTGCTGCATCCTATGGGGAAACCTTTAATTTAATGGCAGCTATCCGAAAGATATTAGGTTATTCAAATGCTCTTTTAGTAGAAGAAACATGCATGTTTAAAATATGCTGAAGAGAAAAAGAAATATACTTTATCGCGTAAATACCGTATTTTTAATACTTTACGTTCTCTAGTTAGCTGAAGTACACTCTAAATGGCAGAAAAAAGCATAACTTGTATAATTTACATTACAAGTTTTCTCAATAAACTCAAAACATTTTTCGTGTTTTGAAAACGGGTTTCAAATCATTAACACAGCCAAATATGTTGTAAATGTCTGAATAATTATTAAAGAAAGGTGTAATTTTTTAATTCCCTCAGAAATATGCTGTTAAAAAGGAGGAAACTTAATAAAATATACATAAATATTATAATATCAATTAATACGATTCTTTGTGACAAAATTAAGGTATTTGTAACCCAAGAAACCCAAAAAATTCTGAATAATTGCATTTTTTCGAAAACTACATACGAGGGCTGTTTTTTTTTCAACCTTCGATGGGGCCTAAAATGAAAACCACAGTGAAAATCAAAACTGTTTTATTTGGAACATTTAGGTACACCTTCTAGCTACTTCTGTACGTAGTTTCGTTCCGATTGAGACATTTGTCGTAGCGTGGTACCAACTTTCCAATACCCTCTTCATAGAAACTTGCCGCCAGCGTATTGAGAAGGGTCCTCACGGCATTTTGAAGTTTTTTTTTAATTTCTTCGTTGGTGTGGAAGCCAGATCTTAGGTTTGTTCGGGAAATTTGTGTGCATCCATTGTTTGGATTGTTTTTTGGATTCTGGATTGTCGTAACGAATTCACGTTTCATCCCCTGTCACGATGGATTTCAAAAACTTGTTCCCGTGCCGAGTGACTTTCATTTTTTTCGGCAGCTGAAGAAAGATCTGGAAGGACAGAGCTTCCACACCAACGAAGAACTTCAAAACACTTCAAAATGCTGTGAGGACCCTTCTCAATACGCTGGCGGCAAGTTTCTATGAAGAGGGTATTGGAAAAATGGTACCACGCTATGACAAATGTTTCAATCGGAACGAAACTACGTACAGAAGTAGCTAGAAGGTGTACCTAAATGTTCCAAATAAAACAGTTTTGATTTTCACTGTGGTTTTCATTTTATGCCCCATCGGAGGTTGAAAAAAAAAAACAGCCCTCGTATTTAGATAGTCAGTTCTTTTCTTTTTTTAATTTCATATATTAATTTTTAAATTCTGGCTGCTAGTTCCTTAGAAAGAGCCCTTTTCCTAAGAATCTTCATTTTGCCATGCCCCTTAGCTATCTATCAAATTTCAGTATTTTTATTATTCCCTATCTCGATAGGAATTCTCATATTAACTGTTAGTTGTCACTAATAGGCCTACATTAGTAAGTAAGTGGAGCCATGCTGGGGTAAGAATGAACTGTTTGAACATCTATTTTCATGTCTATCCCTAGATGTGTTTTCCATGAATTTCGATACAAGGTTTGCTTTCTTCTCAGTTTCTCGTAAGTAGGAAATCGCTCAGTATTCAATGGTTCCAAACGTCATAATTCTTCTATAAATTAACATATCATGGTGATTTTGGTGTCTTTGGAAGCTTGAAATGTCCTCTAGTGCTTGACATTGAGAAATTTTTGGTATATGAATATTCTACTGTATTCTAGATTTTTGTTTATAATGATGTGAACAAAAAATATTATCAGTTTATATAAATCTATGTAACAATTTAAAATCTTAAGTGAACGAAGACCCTAAACGTCAGGAACTAGAGAATTATTCTGGATACAAATTAGTGAAGATTTTGTGTTTCTATCTTCCGTGGTTTTGAAGTAATCGTGTTTCAAATTTATAAGTAGTCTAAATTTTGAAGAAAACAATTTTTATAAACGAATTATGAATAATTACGAAAAATTTTTCTTGTAAAATGTCTTAATATACAGTTTTATAATATACGCATATAAAAAACTGAAAGCCCTGATGATTAAAAATAAAATTTTCATATCTAAAGGTATACAGCTGTCTTAATAAAATATATAACGATACGTAAAGTAATATATGGAATTATGTTCCGTACATTTGAAGTTTTATTTTGCCTGGCAGAGTTAAAGCCAACATCTTCAACTCAACCAGGATAAATAAAAAATACATTAAAAGAATACCTGCAAAAAACTATAAATACAATAGATACAAGAATAATACAAAATACTAGCAATAAAATAACATGCTTACAATCAAACATAAGACAAAAATGCATCCAATAATAAGACAGAAGAGAAAACAAATTGAAATAAAAATCTAATATAATTATGTATATCTGATTGAGATCAGATTATTAATACATCAGTATATTATATTACAACCCGGCCGCGGTCGATGGATTTTCAGGACGTAAAAATCCTGGGCACGGAGTCCTCCGGGAGGGACTTTAAGCTGGGGGTCCCATGTCGTAGATTTATGGCACGTAAAAGAACTCCAAGCCTAAATTAGAGCCTCTGGACAAAATTTCTCGGCCCTTTCACGTCCAAGAAATACTTAGTTTCCAGAGGGGGGTTGCGAGGCGATGGGCTTACCACCTGTCCCTCTACCCTCTCTCGGAAAATAAGCATATCAAAATTAGTATAGGTAATGAAACCTCCATTGGAGGTCCCTTTGCCCCACCTGGGAATCATAGGGTAACAGATACAGATACAGATATTATATTACAGTAACTTACATACATTACATGTAATATAATATACACTTAAATAGAAACGTAAAACAAATGTAAGAAATACAGCCTAAGTGACATAAAAATATTGAACGAGACTTTGCTTTTAGATAGCAACGAGATATTTGAGTAACTCTGACCTAAAATTCTGTAGGCTACGACTATTCCTGATGTATGACGGTATAGAGTTCCAGTTCCATTGTACATTGGCATGAAATAGATTGCAGTATTTAAAACATATTTTTCAATAACTTCCGGGCCCTGGTTTTGAAATAAGTGTATATCTACTTGAGCAATTCACCAATGTACTGGCCTCGCCAGGAGAAACACGCATTAAAATCCTAGGTCTCCTTATCGGTTCCAGTGATAATGCATTCAAAACAACATGGCTATATTAACCACACTTAACTGCGGTCTAGGAATTACGAGCATAAGTAATGCAAGGCAAACTTCGTTACTAGCATTAAGGCAATGAACTGGCAAACGAAAATACTCTTCTTTTCAACTGTGCTTTTCACCGTAACATCTTTGGGTATTCTGTTCAGATATTGCACATTACTTAAAGATGCGCGTCGGATGGATCTAAAAACCAAACAGGAACGCTCGGTCTACAAAGACTTAAATGCATCACGGAATTATTCATTTATAAATTCGACTAGCTCGTTTATGAATAATACAATTCTGAAGATAAATACAATCACTAATGAAAGAGGTACTGACGATACATTCTGTGGAAGAGAAAAGGTTACATCTTCAGCGTACAAGAAAATTAAGTGTCCAGAGAAGCCTGTAGTGACAGTTGTGGCGAGTGGAGGGAGATTGGGGAACAAAATGTGGGAATATGCTTCTGTTTGGGTTATGGCGAAAGGGAGCGCTCGTGTGCCCTATGTTCCAAGCTGCATAATTAAAACGTTGAGTGATGTTTTTGAAAATTTGACTGCAATACCTCCACTGAAGTCCATAGGACATTGCCCTATAAAATTTTACGATTACAGCGGAAAGTATATAACAAACGTAAACGAAATTAAAGACAATAGTATAATTTTACCATTCTCTGCTCAGCTTCCGGAATTGGTTGTTCCTAAGTTAACGGAAGTTCTAGAGTTATTCAAGTTCAAACAGCATCTCAGGGAAAAAGCTCTAGAAGTCCTACGTGGAGCAGCTAAAGGGGTTTCAGATCCAGTGTTTGTGGGTGTTCATGTTAGAAGGCAAGACTACGAACGATATCTAAAGGTTATATATAACATGAAATTAGTAGGGACTGAATTCTTCGAAAAACAGATGAATTATTTTCGGATGAAATATAGCAATGTACTATTTCTGGTGTTAAGTGATGATACAGAGTGGTGTGAAAGGAATTTTCGTGGCAGTGATATTCTAGTGGTAAAGGGTAATTCTCCTGGACAGGACTTGGCCATTTTGGCGAAGTGTAACCATACGATTATGGACTATGGTACTTTCGGTTTATGGGGTGCTGTTATGGCAGGTGGAGAAACTGTACTTTATAAGCTGCCAGGTGGCACAGAAGTCAAAATGGCAGATCTTATTCCTAACTGGAAAGCTGTGACGTAACACAACCTGTCCGTTCATATAGTAAGAAATTACTGGTGTCTTTACACGGAAATATTTTACCTGTGTATGGAGAGGGAAATTTTCGTGTATTTTTCAAGACACTTCATATTTCAGATTCTGTTCAGTCACAATCATTGTTTATTTTTCTTTCGTTATCTTAAGAAAACATTGATGTTGCTATTTGCATCTACTTTTGTCAATATACAGGGTGTTAATGAATCACACCGAAATATTTTACCTGTGTATAGAGGGGACATAGACAAGCAACTTTTATTAGGAGACTTTTGCTCTGTGGATTCAATTCTTCCTGTTACAGCATAAAACATCCCAGGGCATGGCCGCCACTGACTTCTAGCATTAGAAAAACAATGCAAAACAAAGGAACTTCGTTGTTAACACTGTAGTCAGTAGTTATGAATAAAAAGAAGACTAATGCAGTGGCGACCAGTCATGTGATTAGTCTGTAAATTTTGCAGATTATGGATACACTAAATTATGATATAGCTGTTGACAAATGATTAAGAGTCAGGATTTTATCGATCACTAGGAAGGCATGAAGGCAATATAAAGAAAATTTTAACCCTATTTTGCGTAATTATTGATTTATGAGCACCAAATTATAATGACTTTAATGCCCTGTAGCATACACATTTTACTTCATAGAGCAAAAATCTCCTAATAAAAGTTGCTTGTCTAAGTCCCCTTTATATACAGGTAAAATATTTCGGTGTTATTTATTAACACCCTGTATATTATACTTCAGCTCATATTACTTTGAGCATCGAGGCCTTGACAGGATTTGAAGTTCTGGGTGAATACCAGTAGGCCATGCAACCATCGATGTGCAACTGTTTTCGATGTTGATGTGTATATGGCGTCTATTAAAATTCAAGTGGTATTAATTGTAATGTAGTTGATACAGCATGATACAGCTGTAAGTAAATTTCCAATTCATAATTTGCCTTTACGACTGGAGAAACCATGATAAAACCCATATAAAATTGGCCCGCCAAGAGAATTAAACCTGGGACCTCTAGAATGAAAGTCCAAGGCATAACGTTGCGGCCACCACAGTTTAATATTTTAATAAAATTTACTGTTACGGATACCTGCGATTAAACTGAATTGTAATAAAATTAGAGGTTTTGTATATAATAACTAGCTTAAAAGGCCAGGCGTCGACCGGGTTTTGTATTTTTTAATATGAAATTAACTTATGGAGGACTTTCGATGTTGAAACTCTAGGTCCTTATATAATATGTATGTAGAATTCGAAATGAGGATGAACGACATATGAGACTCATAGACTATTCCCTCAGAAAACGATAGATATAGCTTTTTATGGCTCTCAGAGGATGTCGAATGTTGCATTCCATTGCATCTACACACCATGCCTGGGAGGAGTGCAAATAAGAAGAAAAAGAAATTCCGGTTACATAAGATTGTATTGTCTTGACAGAAAATTGTATTTCTCACTCTCATATTACCATACAACAGTTTCGGAGCTGAAATAAAAAAAAATCAATAGGCCTATCACTTTCACACCTTCCTTCCCCAAAACCTGGACATAATATACTGCGCGCGTAGGACTGAAAATGTTCCATGCTATTTTGTCTTCTTGTAGATGATTAGGGCCTATGAAAAACATCCCTATACAAAGCCTACAGCCAGGAGTGACGTATCAGTGGATAGGATTTTTTACCGACTTCTGATATAGCATACTCACTGGCACACACTTAAGTTGTCCCTGCAACACGACCGCTTATTCTACACCAAAATGTGAAGTGAGAAAATGATATTTTCCATGTCGAGGGTAGAGAAAGTTATGTGACTGCTTTATTTTCGTGGATTTTATTCTTCAAGAATTATTTTCACAAATGTATTAATTACATCGATAGTATCATAATTTGTTAAAGCCCAGTATTATAATATAGTTTCAAAGCCCTATGTGAACACCGTAAACATAACTTTCGTTATGTAAACAATTGAGAGCAGAGCTTTCTAACTTTGCCTCATTTCACATTTCAAACTTTTCCCGTGGGTTTTCCAAAAATTTTCTTTCATACAAACCTTGACCTGACAATTACGAACACAACAAAACAAAAATCAGTCAAATCGGTCGAGCCGTTCTCAAGTGATGCGGCAACATACATTTTAGAAATCCATTTTTATTAATATAGATTCGTTCCTTCGGTAGGCCCCAGGAACAAATCCCATAGCTGGTAAATTTGACATTGGTTTTTTTCTTGTTTTTCCCAGTCGTAAAGTCAAATGTCCAATTGGATATTTTCATACCATGAATCGTATTCATTTTAATATCAGTTGAAATTTATTTCATAAAGGGCACATAACAATAGAAATTAAATGACAATGAATGGTTCCATGACCTACCCTACTTTATGGCCACATATCCTGAATTCCTGATACGGCCTTGTAGCTAAAAGTTAAATGCAGTTGAAATTAAAGTTAAATCCTTTCTTTTAATTTGTAGTTGGTGTATTGTTGTTAAACAGTGCTGCTGCATCCTATTGGGCAATCTTTATTAAGTGTCAGTATGGTACTTTATGAGATTGTGTGTGGGACGAAAAATGTCTGTCCGTCCGTCCGTGTGTCTGTACGCGCCATAAGTCAAATACGCTTTTTCGGATTTTCATGAAACTTGTAAAACACATTTAATGTCCATGGGAAGAACCCTATTGATACGCTGTATCGGATTTCATAGAAACTTGGTATACGCATTTATGACGTCCATGAGAAGTGCCCTATTGAATTTGAAGATAATCTGTTGACCGGTGCCGGAGTAAAACCCAATTTAGTGTCTACTTTAAAGGCGCAATAACTCAAATACGTTTTATCGGATATTTATGAAACTTCGTATACGCATTTATAATGTCCATGGGAAGACGTCTATTGATATTGGACCAAATCGGTTGGCCAGTACCGGAATAATGCCCAATTTAGTGCCTTTTATGTTAATATATAAGAAGTCGCGATAACTCAAATATGCTTTATTGGATTTTCCTGAAACTTTGTAAACCCATTTATAATGTACATGGGAAGACGTCAACTGATTTTGGACCAAATCGGTAGACCGGTACCGGAGTAAAACCCAATTTAGTGTCTATTTTAAAGACGCGGTAACTCAAATAGGTTTTACCGGATTTTCATGAAACTTGGTATACAAATTTATAATGTCCATGGGAAGAGGTCTATTGATATTGGATAAAATCGGTTGACTTGTTTCGGAGGAATGCCCAATTTAGTGCCTATTTTATGGTAATATACGTATTCGAAAGAATTTATGAAAAGCAAATCAGTTATCATGACAACATATTGTTTTACTGAGATCTTATAAGGTTTTGAAAATTGAAATACAGTTAGCTGTGGCAAATAAAACTATTGATTTACATGCGCTTATCCAACCAAGCCGTTAGATTGACCCAGGTGGCCGAGATGGTAACTCCTTGGCCTGACATTCTGCAGTTCCATGGTTCAATTCCCGAAACCGGCAAATTGACTTTTTTTGTATTTTTATGTGAGTGTGCGAATGTCAAGATATCACAAATCTGTACAGTTCAGCTGATGCTGGACGATTTTAATCTGATTAAAAAAAAAAAAACTAAATCTTTGTTCTTCGGTAGGCTAAGCCCTGCTTATAGAATAATTCTGGAGCTTAGCTTTGAAATCAATTAGGAAAACAAAACATATTTTTCATATAATTGCAATCATAACAGATTAAACAAAAACATACTGGTACTTTGTTACATCAGTTTACCAGATTTTATTTGAATGGCAGCTATTCTTTATCCCTTATGAACCGGAAGTTATGGCTCTATTACAAGACGAAATGTTTATGTCAGTGCATACAGTAAAAAATTACTGGAGGCCTTCCACGAGTAAGGATTCAGGATGTTAATGAATCACACCGAAATATTTTACCTGTGTATGGAGGGGACAATAACAAAACGTTTTCGAGTATATTTCAAGACACTTCTAATTCTAGATTCTGTTTAGTCACAATCATTGATTAATTATCTGTCAGTATCTTAAGAAAACATTGATGTGATTACTGTATAGACTATTTGCATGTATTTTTATCAATATATATTCTTTACTGCAGCTTTATTTATATTACTTTGAGCATCGAGGCCTTGACAGGATTTGAAGTTCTGGGTGAATACCAGTAGGCCATGCAACCATCGATATGCAACTGTTTTCGACGTTGATGTGTTTGTGGCTTCTATTAAAATTCAACGGGTAACTTATTAATTGTAACGTAGATGACACAGGATGAAACACCGATGATGATAAATTTCCAATTCTGCTTTTGCCTTTACGACTGGAGAAACCATGATAAATCCCATTTCAAATTGGCCGCCCATGAGAATTAAACCCGGGGCCCCCAGAATGAAAGTCCAAGGAATAACGTTGAGGCAACCTCGCTCGGTAACGTATTATTGTATAGTTTAATATTTTAATAAAATTTTCTTTTGCGGAAACCTGCCATTAAATTGTCAAATCTATCGGTAAAGTTGAAATCTCTCGTGGGATTACCTATGACTATTCCACTCATACACCGCGTTTTTTATATTGGCCAATAATGTTTAGCAATTCCGCGGATATAGACCAATCACGGCCGTTTATTTTACAATATCCTTGTAGGAATCGCGAGGAAGCTGTTTTACCTGATAAAATGTTCTGTGAAGGTCGTAAGTACAATTGAATTAAATTGAATAGGAAATCTCAAATACTGCAGATTGGGCCATCAATAAGAGAAAATCCAACGGACAAGAAAAATGTGTTTTTAACCAATGCACATTCAAGTTGCGTGGCAATGTACGAATAAATTACGTGCTTGGAAAAGTGTTATTTTTATGTTCCGGTTTTAGCTTCTCTTTAATTTTGATATTAACTGTTTTGTCACTACTTCGTTGGTAGCATTGCTTAGTATTCCATAATGCAGTCTGTTCATTAATTCAGTATGCCGTGATCTGATTGCTGACACTATTAGCAATTTTATTTTAAACAAACCAGAAATAACAACATATATTAGAATATAAAGTTATCTCTATATAACTTATATAAAAGGCTTTGTCCTGACTGACTGACTGACTGACTGACTGACTGACAGGAATCAACGTAGAGCCTAAACTATAACAGGTAGAGACTTCGAATTTTGACAGTACCTTCGTTTCATAATGTAGGTGCTCACTAAGAAAGAATTTTGCGAAATGTTGATTTTAAATGCCAAAAATTAAATGTTTTTGCGAATACTTAATCCCTTTTTACACAGAATTATGAAATCCAAATCACAGAACATATTGTTGCCAACGATATCTGATGGGTTTGGAAAAAAAATGCAAGTTTGACAAAACAAGAGAAGTTATCAATATTATTCATGTTATAAATAAATATTACAGAATGAAATCCACGAAAATAATGCAGTTACATAACTTTCTCTACCCTGGACATAGAGAAAACAAAAGAGGTACCGGTATGGTAATGTGTATATTATTATATCGAAGTTTTTGGAGAGAGAAGTATGAAAGTGATATTGCTTTCTGTTTAATTTCATCCCCAAAACAGTTTTATGGTAACATGAGAGTGGGAAATAAAAATTTCCGCCTCGATATTACAATTTAATCTTACAGGAATTTCTCTACCACTGTGCTGTGCTGTGCACTGTACAAGTGATGGGATGCAAAATTCTACATCTTCTATGAGCCATAAAAAAAAACTATATCAAGCGTTTTCTGAGGGAATAGTTTGAATGTGATAAGTCGTTCTTCCTATTTCAAATTATAAATATCTATATAAGGACCTAGAATTTAAAAATAGAAAATCCTTCATAAGTTAATTTCCAATTACAAAATAAAAAACCCGGGCGACGCCGGGTCTTTTAAGCTAGTTTCTATATAATGCAATACGTTTTATTCATGGATAGCCTGAATAAATCCAACTCAAGGTTACGAGATTCATCAGTTGCGAATCTATCGATAAACTCGTAACCTCTCGCAGGATTACCTATGATAAATTCTTTCATTCGGGAAGTCCCAAGATCAAATCCCGTAACCGGCGAATTTGACATGGGTTTTTCATGGTTTCCCCAGTCGTAAAGGCAAATGCCAGATTGGTTATTTTCATACCAATGAAACGTCCTCGCTATTTCGTCCTGTATCGTTTTCATTTTAATATTAGTTGAAATTTACTTCATAAAATATTTATTTATTTATTTATTTAGTTAACCTGGCGGAGTTAAGGGCATAAGGCCTCCTCTACCACTTAGCCAGGGCAAAAACATGTAATACATATTTATTTTAATAATAATAATAAATTAAAACAAGAAATGATATACCTGAATGCAGGAAACGTACATTGAAATACAAAGAAAAAATTCGAACATAATATAAGTACTTGAATAATCTATCTTCTATCTATATTAATAAAAATGAATTTTCAAAAGGGTTGTTGCCGCATCACTTGAGAACGGCTCGACCGATTGGGCTGGTTTTTGTTTTGTTGTGATCGTAATTGTCTGGAGAAGGTTTGTATGAAAGAAAATTTTTGGAAAATCCACGGGGAAAGTCGGAAATGTGATGAAATGAGGCAAAGTTAGACAAAGTTAGAGAGTTCTGCTGTCAATTGTTTACATAAAAAAATTGAAGTGTGACATATTCACAGTTTGAGAGTTCCGCTTTCACATGTTTTCATAATAAAACAAACAAACAAAAACATATAAATTTCAGTGGATAGCGAAATGTGGCACTTATAATTTATAACCCAGTCTTCGAGAAGCATTAATCATAATGACTGAAATTCAACCCGGTCTGAGTGGCATAATTAAAATTAAGAGAGGTAAGTCTTTGCGAAGTGGACAAAAGGAAATAATATTGAATGTGTTTAGTGGATTTCTTAAAACAATATCCCAGACTTGCAATAGAGGACATTGTAAAATTGACATGGGAATTCACCGATCTGGAATGTGACTGGAAAGTGGGTAGTGAATACAGAGACTCCGATTTTGTGAAAACTCATCCAATAAAGCCGCATAGTGTTTTAGATAACATTTCTTGACCAATTTGCACGACATTTTGCACACATACCCAGTTAAGCCCGGGAAGTAACACGGTGAACACTAAAATTCAAACAGACCACTCCTTACCTTTAAAATGTATACAATTTCTGAATATATTATACTGAAAAATGAAATGCAATTCAGTTATAATGACAACAGTGTATTGTTTAGAGTGTTCACATAGGGCTTTAGGAATTACATAAAACTGGGCTGTATCAAATTTTGATGCTATCGATGTAATTAATACATTTGTGAAAATAATTCTTGAAGAATGAAATCCAAGAAAATAAAGCATAATGTGAAGCAGTCACATAACTTTCTCTACCCTCGACATAGAAAATATTTCCTCACTTCACATTTTGATGTAGAATAAGCGGTCGTATTGCAGGGACAGCTTAAGTGTGTGCCAGTGAGTACGTACATCAGAAGTCTGTAAAAAATCCTATCCACTGATATGTCACTCATAGCTGTAAAGAAGACAAAATAGGGTGGATCATTTTCAGTCCTATGCCCGCAGTATATTATGTCCCAGGTTTTGGGGGAGGAAAGTATGAAAGTGATATTGCATTTTTTTTTTTTTTTTTTAATTTCAGCTCCGAAACGGTTCAATGGTAACATAAGAGTGAGAAATAAAAATTTCCATAAAGACAATACAATCTTATGTAATCGGATTTTATGTTCCTTCTTATTTCAACCCCTCCCAGGCATGGTGTGTAGAAGCAACGGAATGCAACATTCGACATCCTCTGTGAGCCCAAAAAAAAAAAAAGCTATGACTAGCGTTTTCAAAGGGAATACTTTGAGTGTGATAAGTCGTTCTTCCTCATTTCAAATTCTACGTACATGTTATGCAAGACCCTAGAATTTGAAAATCGAAAGTCCTTCATAAGTTAATTTCAAATAGCAAAATGAAAACCCGAGCGACGCCGGGCCTTTTACGCTAGTATATAATACAAATGAATAAAATAAAGAAATAAAAAAAGATGAAAGACTAAAGAAATACATTCTTAGTTATTACAAATTGTAATGAAAAAAAAACCATGGAGGCCATGGAATGAAAGATTCCAATGTTCTATGGGATCCAGTCATTTCTATTATTTTCATTACATCTGAAGTTAGAAACCTGGAAATTAATATTGATGTATGGGTTCTTAATAGTGTTTGTCATGTGGAAGAGTTGGTATATGTTTTAGTAACACTATTATGGCTGAAAATGTTGTTTAATATGAGCTTGTAGATTTGTTTATTATCCTTAGCAACATGACTGTGACTTAAGATATTCAGTGTTATAATTGATATTTCTGATGAGTTCTGACCTTGGTGAACCGTCTACATCATTAAATAAACCTTCCGTTCTTTTAACATGCACTCTGTGTGATAGGAAATTCTCTAAAAGAGGATTGAACATACATATAGCCAGAAGTCATGGCTCTCCCCAGGAAGAATTAAGAAGTGATAACTCTCAGAAAATCAGTGAACAGTGTTCTCAATGTGGAAAAAATTACCAAAACACTAGAGCTCTTCATATCCACATAAGTAAAGCTCATCCCGCTCACCATCGAAGCCAATTAGTGAACAACCATTACAGTGGATATAAACTGGCAACTCAGAGCACTTCTAGTGCTGGAATAGCGCCTGATGATACCAAACAACAGAAATCACAAAAACCCACGGAAATTACATTGGAATACAAAGATACATTAAGAAAATTCAATGAGCAACTGTCCACTGAACTCTCTGATACAGAGTTTGATGTTTTAATCGACGAGTTTCTAACCTTTTTAGCATCAGCTATATATATGCTTCCTGGGCCTAAACACCCCGCGAAAAAATATAATGAAGCCCGTCAGAAACATAAAGAATTACGCAACCAGAAGAACTACAAGAATTCTTCTAATCCAGAAAGGGCTTCGAAAAGGGATCGTGATAGAAGGAAAAGTAAGTACTTATATGAACTGACACAGTTTCAGTATTACAACCAAAGGAGGAAAGCTCTACGTACTGTTTTGGGATCTGAAAATATTTCATGTAATATAAAGCTCTCAGATTTACATAAACACTTTTCTGCCCAGTTTTCATCCTACAATACTTGTGACAGACCTGAATATCCAAATAAGCTTACTGAAGCTCAGCAAGTAGAAGTAGATGAACTGTTTGATTCTACAGTCAGTAAGGATGAAGTAGCCAATGCAATACAGTAGAACCCCGATAATTCGAACTAATTGGGGCTGAGGCTACCTCGAATTACAAAAAACTCGGATTATACGGAAACATCACTAAATCAATGGGTAAATCATAAATAAATGTTTATGAGCACAATAATTGTTTAAAAAATAAATAAATAAACAATATAGTAGGCATACATATATTTAATAGGCCTGTATGTATATTAGCAAACATTTACAATTTGCTACATCGGCATCCTTTAAGGATTAAGTCAATGTCTGACTCTTAATGGAGTGGAACGGGAAAGCGGCGCTACTAGGAAAACAGTTTTAATTACCATTGTTGCTGAGTAGGGATTACTGTAACAATACAGTAATTTATTTTCTGAAAGGATGATATGCACTGTATGCACCATATGATTGACACGAGGTCCCGACAATGAAAAATCGAACCTAACGGTTTCTGTCAATCTGTAGGCCCTAATAGAAATGCATTAGCAGTCTGAAGCCAAGGTTATTTCTGTGTATTATTTACCTGCATTTTTGTACATGGGAAAATTGAAAGAAAGCTCAATATGTAACACATTCGGAAGTGCGTAAAACTTACATGCGGACACCGTATGGATTTTACTCTAGTTTTATGGAAAATTTTAATTTTCTTAAGACCAGCTCGAATTACACGGAACCTCGAAATACCGGGGCTCGAATTACCGAGGCTCTACTGTACGTAGTATTGCTGTTGATACCTCTCCTGGCCCAGATGGTGTTCTCGTTCGTGTAATCAAAGATGAAATAGCACACGAAGTAATAGCCAAAATAGTTACGAGAATGGCTGTTACCTCTGTTGTACCAGGAGCATTTCAAAAGGCTAAAACATTTCTGATATATAAGAAGGGAGATCCAAAAGATCCTATGAACTACAGGCCAATTACTGTCAGCTCAGTTATAAGGAGAGTAATAGAAAAAATAATCAATAAGCGCCTCCAACAATATATCTCTCTAAACCCTTTATCAGACCGGATTCACTTTCCAGCCTGGTGCACAGATTAACACTGCCATAGTAGGATCCATTTTATCAAAAACAAATGATTCAAAGGAGGATGTGTGTTTGGTTTTCCTTGATATTCAAAAAGCTTTCGATAATATAGGGCACGATCACTTGCAGAAATCACTTCTATCTCATGGCATTCCATCCAAGCTACTGAACTTAATAATGAATCTGCAGACCAGCAATGTAACTCATATAACAACTCACGAAGGAAAATCAAGTCCCATTTCACTTAAAAGGGGCGTTTTACAAGGATCGCCATTATCTCCCTTCCTCTTCAATTTGGCTATTGATCATATACTTGAAGAACTTTCAGAAACTCCTGTATCTGACCAATATGGATATCCCTTGGTATCTGAACTTGCCAAATTGACAGTTCTTTGCTTTGCAGATGACACAGTTATTATTGGGAAAAATGAGACTGCTGCTATAGAACTAACAAACTTAGCATTGCAAAGATTTTCAGAAATAGGACTTGCCATCAATCCTGAAAAATCGACATGCATTAATGTTGTTAATGGAGATATAGTAGCAAAAAATTTAAGCATTACGCATGACTGTACCATCCAGTCTCTTAATAAAGGCGAAGAAATCAGTTACCTAGGGACAACATTCAGAAATATCCAAACATTCAACCCTAGTATTATTATTAAAAAGCTAAATTTCAAGCTAGAGAAATTGGTATCATCACCATTACTGCAATGTGATAAAAAAATATCAATACTGAATGCGTCCATTACTCCTAGTTTGATATACCCTTTCCAGACATCAAAAGTAGAAGATGTTACATCGAAATTTCTTCATGATGTCGACAAATTACTAAGAAGTGCCACTAAAGAAATCCTACAACTGCCATCTGACACACCTGATTCAATGTTGTACAGCGCACCTAAGGTGAAAGGATTGGGACTTTTTCGTGCTACATGGGAGATAAGATTGCAGCATATTAACTCCTGCAGAACTTTATTTTTTGCCAATAATCCGTACATTTCATCATTACGGAATCTCATTGAAGAAAGCAAGATCAGTACCACTAAACTCAACGTTGAAGTTAATAACGACGTTTTGGATGTCCGGAGTAACACCATCTCCGCACGGAAAGTCAGACAGCAATTACGGCAAATAGAATTTAAAAAGTGGACAGAATTACCAACAAAAGGGAAGGGTGTCGAGTTATATGATGAATGTACCCCAGCCAATAGTTGGATAAAAAATCATAAGGGCCTTTCTGTAAACGAATGGCGAGAGGCCTTGAAGATGACAGCAAACGTCTCTGCAGTGCGATCAATACCAGGCAGATCTTTGGACAATAACCTCTGTCGGCGATGCCGTAGAGAGACTGAAACATTGGCACATGTCCTGGGATCCTGCCCGTATGGTGAGCTACTGAGAAACGCCAGGCATCATCAGATCCGAACTGAAATTGCAGACCTCCTACGTGAGAAAGGTTTCAAAGTCTTCGAGGAGGTCCATGGTGTGGCCACAAACGGAAGCCACCGCCGTATTGACATGCTTGTATACGCTGAAGATTCGTTAGAGGGATACATTCTTGACCCGACTATAAAATTTGAAAAACACAGAGGTCAACCAGAAGAGGTCAATAAAGAGAAACAACTAATATATGAACCTACAATTCCATACTACCTGGAAAAGTACCACCTGAAAGAAATAAAAATATACGGCATGTTAATAGGAGCTCGAGGCACAATTCCACGTCATGTAGTTAACATCTGGAAACAATTTCAACCAGACGTGCAGAAGCTGAAGGATTTAGTTCTTCTTGCTTTGAAGGGATCAGGTGAAATAGTTTTTTTAGGTTTTTTGTCCAAAATATCGTTTTCGGGTAGAATAATTGGTTTAGTGAATTTGAATGTGCTACATAGGATTCTACACGTAATACTTGTAAAGTTTAACTGAACAAAATTGATTTAAATTTGTGTAAACTTGCTTTAGTACAATATTATACAATTGAAGAAAGAAAGCATAAACAATCAAAAGAAGCAGTGAAAATAAGATTGCCTCACATTTCCTGGTTACAGTATATCACTAAATATCTTTCAAGATTCTCAACTGTGGAGTTCTTCCTGTTATCTCTTAGTTAATAGTTAATACTGTATCTAGACACTACCCTTCTCAGGATTCGAATCCGATGCTTATAATTTAGTGAGTAAAATACTTTATGGTTGGATGTGGATAATGTGAAACTGATTATTTTCCTTTCTTCGGTTTTTACCCATGCTAACCGCACAACAGATCAACCAGGGACGAAAACTTCCAACTTTTCTACAGTAGAAAGGTAAATAACACTCACGTGTTTCTGGCAGGCTTTACAAAATATTATTTTGCCATCGGTAGTAAAATTCAGGTCGTCGCCAATCCACTGCCGGAATAAACTCGATTTAATTTGTTTCGACATAATTAACACGTCTACTTAAAACTCACAGTGTGGCCACTCAGTATGAATAACAGGGAAGTACTAAAGGCAAACAAGCGCTTTAAAACACAGAAATATATATCCTTGTTCATACACGGCAACAATGGTTGTTCGTACGAATATTTTTAAAAATACGCCGGTACTTTCACACTTCCTCTCTAGATACCGTCCATCCTAGACGACAATGGGTTGAACGAAACGCTGGTGGTATTAATTTCAACCCGACAAAAATTATTGTCTCCCCGCAAAATACCGATTTCTCAACCGACAAACAAAAAAGACAAAAAAGTAGCCTAAATTAGATATTTTAGGTTTTATATCCCGTTTAGGTAGGCCTATATTTAGGTTTTTATACACCATTTTGGTTAATATTAGGTGCTACAGAATTAATGTGGGTGAATCCTATGGACATGATTCGAAAAAGTGTATGAGCGCTTTTTGTTTTGGAAGTAAGGAAAAAAAAATAGGTAAAAACCTAAGAATCCGGTCCCTATTTATGACTATAAAGTCACAGAGTGGTTTTCTCCATTTCAAGGGGAAATAGAAGTATTTACTATATATTTAGTAGACTACTAAAAGCAGAAAGAGATACCGCATTTCCTTAAATTGCAGATTTACCAAGGTATCGAAAAAGTATCGAGAGAGTTTCCATCGATGCCGATACTATGCAAGTATCGAGAGTATCGAGGTATCGAAAGTATCGAGGACCCGTCCCTATAATTTATAAAAGTTATGCTATTTTCTGCCGCTAACTAGAGAACGTAAAGTATTAACATTACTTAGGCCTACATGATAAAGCGCATTTCTTTGGTTCTTCAGCATATTTTACAAATTTTAGAGCATAATTCTATGCATGTTTCGTCTTCTAAAAGTGCATTAACTTCCGGGTCCTGTCCATAACGAATAATGAATATCCGAACATCTTTCGGTTAGCTGCCGTTAAATTAAAGGTTAGGCCTACCCAATAGGATGCAGCAGTACTGTTTAACAACAATACACCACAAATTAAAAGGATTTTATTTTAATTTCAGCTGTCTTTATACTCCTTTAGCTAGGAGGCCGTATCACTATATCAGGAGTTCAGGATCTGTGTCCATAAAGATGGGTAGACTATGGAATCATTGATTGTCATTTATTCTCTATTGTTAGCGTTACGACTTCACAGTTCAAGCTCCACTTAATAAATTTAGTGCACAATAACATTTAGGAATTGATGCTAATTTGTTTATTAATATAGCTATTAGTATATATATATATATATATTTTCAACACTTCCTACCACTGTAGGCTGCCTAGTGACAAAGTATAATATACAATGTAATCTTATATAAAACCTAAAATATCTAATTTAGGCTACTTTTTTGTCTTTTTTGTTTGTCGGTTGAGAAATCGGTATTTTGCGGGGAGACAATAATTTTTGTCGGGTTGAAATTAATACCACCAGCGTTTCGTTCAACCCATTGTCGTCTAGGATGGACGGTATCTAGAGAGGAAGTGTGAAAGTACCGGCGTATTTTTAAAATATTCGTACGAACAACCATTGTTGCCGTGTATGAACAAGGATATATATTTCTGTGTTTTAAAGCGCTTGTTTGCCTTTAGTACTTCCCTGTTATTCATACTGAGTGGCCACACTGTGAGTTTTAAGTAGACGTGTTAATTATGTCGAAACAAATTAAATCGAGTTTATTCCGGCAGTGGATTGGCGACGACCTGAATTTTACTACCGATGGCAAAATAATATTTTGTAAAGCCTGCCAGAAACACGTGAGTGTTATTTACCTTTCTACTGTAGAAAAGTTGGAAGTTTTCGTCCCTGGTTGATCTGTTGTGCGGTTAGCATGGGTAAAAACCGAAGAAAGGAAAATAATCAGTTTCACATTATCCACATCCAACCATAAAGTATTTTACTCACTAAATTATAAGCATCGGATTCGAATCCTGAGAAGGGTAGTGTCTAGATACAGTATTAACTATTAACTAAGAGATAACAGGAAGAACTCCACAGTTGAGAATCTTGAAAGATATTTAGTGATATACTGTAACCAGGAAATGTGAGGCAATCTTATTTTCACTGCTTCTTTTGATTGTTTATGCTTTCTTTCTTCAATTGTATAATATTGTACTAAAGCAAGTTTACACAAATTTAAATCAATTTTGTTCAGTTAAACTTTACAAGTATTACGTGTAGAATCCTATGTAGCACATTCAAATTCACTAAACCAATTATTCTACCCGAAAACGATATTTTGGACAAAAAACCTAAAAAAACTATTTCACCTAATGGAAAACCTAAAACAGTGTTTTTAAAAATCCAATCAGAAGAGATTCTTAATTGTTTCGTTTTCTGCCAAACGTTTCAATAACAACCAACAAGTAAGCTCACTGTCCAAACCCCATTGATCGATGCTACTGCAAAGCTACTGCTGATTCTGCAGACCTAAAAACAGTTTGTGATCTGAGTAGAACGTCACTTGATTATTTTATCCATTCATAAGCAATGTACTGAATTTTGTTATGCTTTTAAAACAAGTCTACATACCGGCTTTCAGTTGATATCTCTACGTGACAGAAGACAGATGAGTGAAGTGTGGAACTATTTTCAAACAGACCCTCATTGTGATAATCGCGTCATTTGCAGCATTCGTAAAAAAAAGTTTATCGCGTTCATGGTATTATCGAGTATCGAAGTATCGAGTATGAAGGAAAAAATCATGTATCGGTATCGTGTATCGATAAAATCCGGTATCAACCCATCCCTAATAAATTACATTACACAGTTTTATTAATAAGTTCAAAACATTTTTAGTGAATTGAAAACGCTTCTCAATACATTAACATAGCCAAATATGTTGTAAATATTTGAATAATTATTAAAGAAAGGTGTAATATTTTAATTCCCTCGGAAATATGTTATTAGAAAGGAGGAAATTTAATAAAATACACGCAAATATTTTAATAACAATAAATATGATTCTTTGTGACAAAATTAATAAAGTATGCAACGATATGTAAAATCAAATATGGAATTATATGCCGTACATTTTATTTTTTCTTTCAAATATTAATATTAATAATAATAATAATAAAGTTTTATTTTGCCTGGCAGAGTTAAGGTCATAACGCCTTATCTTCAACTCAACCAGGATAAATAGAAAATACATTAAAAGAATATGTACAAAAAACAATAAATACAATAATTATACAAAATTGTAGCAATAAAAAATATGCTTACAGTCAAACATAAGGCAAAAATGCATCCAATAATCATTCAGAAGAGAAAACAAACTGAATTAAAAATTAAATATAATTGTGTTTATCTGATTGTGTAGACTATAAATACATAATTATATTATATTATAATAACTTACATGTAGTACATATAATGTAATCTAATATATAAAGTCGAATGTGTGTTTGTGGGTATGTATGTTTGTTCCTTATACAAATCTACATTTCTTCACCAATTTACACGGAATTTTGCACACATACCCAGTTAAGCCCGGGAAGTATAGCGGTCAACATTAAAATTCAAACAAAATACTCCTTCCCTTGAAAATTATATAATTTCTGAGAATTTTATACTGAAAAAAATGAATTGCTGTTTAGTTCACATGACAACAGTCACTGCCTTCTATAAGGCATTGCAACAGTGAATTGTTTACTGTGATGACATAGGGCCTTGGCGACTATTTAATGCTGGACTTTAACGAATTATGATTCCATTGATGTAATATATTGGCGAAAATAATCACTGAAATTGAAATCCACGAAAATAAAGCACAGTGTGATATAGTCACATAACTTTCTCTACCCTCGACATAAGACATATTTCCTCACTTCACATTTTGATGTAGAATAAGGCGTATTGAAGGGATAACTTAAGTGTGTGAGTATGCTATATCAGAAGTCTGTAAATAGTCAGTTATCCATAGCTATAGGCTTTGTATTAGTTGAGATTTATCATAGGCCCTAAGCATGGGATGGAACATTTTGGGTGCTATACTCGCAGTATATTATGTCCCGGGTTTTAGGGGAGGAAAGTATAAAAGTGATACTGCATTTCTATTTTTTTTAGCCCCGAAACGGTTGTAACATGAGAATGAGAAATAAAATTTTCCGTCAAGCCAAATACAATTTTATGAAATTTATGTTTCTTCTTATTTCAACCCCACCCAGGCATGATGTGTAGAAGCAACGGAATGCAGCATTCGACATCCTCTATGAGCCATAAAAAGCTATATCTAGCGTTTTCTGATGGAATAGTTTGAGTGTGATAAATCTTTTTCTTCATTTCAAGTTCTACATACATACTATATAAGGACCTAGAGTTTCAAAATCGAAAGTCCTCCATAAATTAAATTCAAATTAAAAAATACAAAGCCCGGGCGTCGCCGGGCCTTTTCAGCTAGTATACAATAAAATTGAAACGTAAAACAAATTTAAGTAACGTAACATAGGCTAAGTAACATAAAAAAATTTACAATATAAATTAACTAGGCTGGATGAGGAGACATTACTCCTAGTTAGTAGCGAGATACTTGAGTAACTTTGGCCTAAAAATATGTAGGTTCCGACTACCACTAATGTTTGGTGGTAGGAAGTACCGGTACAAAGTACATTAGCATGGGATAGAGAGCATTATTAAAAAAAAAAAAAATCAATAACTCCCGGGCCCTGATTTCGAAAGAAGTTTATATCTAACTGAGTTATGTACTGGCCCGGGCGGCTTGGGTCGCTTAATTCCTAAAAGGGAGAGGTGAAACTACGGGAAAGAAAGAAAGAAAGAGTTATGTACTGGCCTCGCCAGGAGAAACACTCATTAAAATCCTATATCTGCTTATCGGTTCCAGTGATAATGCATTCAAAACAACATGGCTATATTAACCACACTTAACTGTGTTCTAGGAATTAAAAGCATCAGTATTGCAAGGCAAATTTCGTTACTAGCAGAAAGGCAATGAGCTGGCAAAAGAAAATAATCTTCTTTTCAACTGTGCTGTGCTTTATTCTGTTCAGATACTACACTTTTCCTGAAGATGTGCGTCGGATGGATGCAAAAACCAGACAGCAACGCCCGGTCTACAAACATTTAAATACAACACGGAATTATTCATTTATAAGTACGATTAGGTCTTTTACGAGCAGTACAGTTCCGAACATAAAAACAATCAATAACAAAAGAGATACTGACGACAAATTCTGTAGGAGAGAAAAGGATATATCTTCAGCGTACAAGAAAAATAAATGTCCAGAGAAGCCTGTAGTAACAGTTATGGTGAGTGGAGGGAGATTGGGGAACAGAATGTGGGAATATGCTTCTGTTTGGGCTGTGGCGAAAAGGAGCGCTCGTGTGCCCTATGTTCCAAGCTGCTTAATTGAAAAGTTGAGTGACGTTTTTGAAAATTTGACTGCAATACCTCCACTGAAGTCCATAGGACATTGCCCTATAAAATTTTACGATTACAGCGGAAAGTATATAACAAACGTAAACGAAAGTAAAGACAATAGTATAATTTTAACATACTATGCTCAGCTTCCGGAATTGGTTGTTCCTAAGTTAACGGAAGTTCTAGAGTTATTCAAGTTCAAACAGCATCTCAGGGAAAAAGCTGTAGAAGTTCTACGTGAAGCAGCCAAAGGGGTTTCAGATCCAGTGTTTGTGGGTGTCCATGTTAGAAGACAAGACTACAAAAGACATCTAAAGGTTTTATATAACATAGAATTTGTAGGGATTGAATTCTTCGAAAAACAGATTAATTATTTTCGGAAGAAATATAGTAATGCATTGTTTCTGATGCTCAGTGATGATACAGATTGGTGTGAAAAAAATTTTCGTGGTAGAGATATTCTAGTGGTAAAGGGTAATTCTCCTGGACAGGACTTGGCCATTTTGGGGAAGTGTAACCATACGATTATGGACTATGGTACATACGGTTTATGGGGTGCTGTTATGGCAGGTGGAGAAACTGTACTGTATAGGGTGCCACATACCCTAGAAGTAAAAATGGCAGACCTTATTCCTAACTGGAAAGCTGTGACGTAACACAACCTGTCAGTGCATATCGTAAAAAATTATTGATGTCCATTCTCAAGTAAGGATACAGAATGTTAATAAATAACACCGAAATATTTTACCTGTGTACAGAGGGGACACAGACAAGCAACTTTTACTGGGAGATTTTTGCTCTATGAATTAGATTTTTCCTGTTACAGCCTAAAATCTCCCTGGGCTTGGCCGCCACTGACTTTTAACATCTGAAAAAATGCAAAGCAGTGGATCTTCGTTGTTAACACTGTAGTTATGAATTTAAAAACTAATGCAGTGGCGGCCAGTCATGTGATTAGTGTGTTATTTTTGCAGATTATGGAAACACTGAATTATGCTATAGCTGTTGATGAATGATTAAGAATCAGAATTTTGTCGTACACTAAGAAGGCATGAAGTCAATTTAATGAAAATGTTAACCCTATTTCGCTTCTTTATTGACTTATGAGCAAAACATTGTAATGACTTTACTGCCCTGTAGCATACACATTTTACGCCATAGAGCAAAAATCTCCTAATATGATTTTCTTGCCTTCGTCTCCTTTATACACAGGTAATATATTTCGGTGTAATTCATTAACACTCTATATAATCGTATATAAAAATATTACTTTATAACACACGTAACACGAACAAATAGTAGCACATTATCACACTAGTATTAAAAATCCATTTTAACCAACTATTTTTGGTTAAGAATATTTGTATGTGTTTATTAATTAAACTTAGTATGATAACAATTCAAAACGTCTAAATGTTGCCGCCTCTGAATGCAATGGCGTAGGGAATGGAGGGGTCCAGGGGTTCCGGATCCGTCCCAAAATAAAAACCTAGTTCTTTTTAAGTTATTTAAGTTAAGTTCCATTTGGTCAAATATTTAATTATTTTATTTTATAATAAAATCCTGAAATTGTAAATGTAGGCCTATTATTTCCACTGTTCCATGTGTTATTTAACTTTTCGTGTAAGTAATAATGTGTTATAACAAGACCTGGAATTTTAAGGAAAATGCCTATTTTGTAGCATGAATATTTCCAAATATGTGGACGTTTTATGATAAATCACGTACATTTACAGAGTTTTATAGTGCCCTAAAATTCCTATTTGAACCTTTAGAGCCTATTTTACTATTTTAGTGCCTAAAATGCCTATTTTGTATATTTAAAATCAAATTCTACTTCTGTAACTTTTACAATCTTATAATGGTCATCCCTCAATGAAAAGCAGAACAGCAGAGGTGGGTTTTTCACAGAAACTAGATTATTCCAAGCAATTGTCGCTAAAAGAATGCTGACTGACCGGGGAGGGGGAGGATTAAGGGGGAAGGACTACTGTGTCAAGTTACCAGTGAAAGAACATCTGTTTAAGTGAATATAGTTCGTGATGTCTAATTTTGAAATGAATTCTGTTAAGAAGAGATATTTCACATTTCTTGCAGTAAAAAAAAAAGACCATGTTACAGTTTAAGTGTATATTGTAATATTTTAAAGTCTATTTTCTATCTATTTACACATTTTTAAAGCATATGGTAAGTGCCTATTTTCTCTTTTAAAAGCCTATTTACTTGTTTTAAAAGCCTATTTTAGGTGCGTAAAACTAACTTTTTTAGAGCCTAAAATCCCAGGTCTAGTTATAACTTAGGTAACGATTTCTTGTTTTAAGTTGGCATTGTCTTGGAGTATAGTAAACAAATTTGCTAACTAGTTTCTCAGTGCTAAAATAGCATAAAATGTTATTTTCAATAGTTGAATATTTAACAATTTTCCGGGGGAGGTCCCCTCATACCCCCTTTCGCCTATATAGACGAGCGGCCCTGACCACAAATAGATTTATTAATATTTTCTTTAAATCTCCGATGTGAGAGAAGATAGCATTGAAGACTGAAGTTAGGTAAATGGTTGCGTTCATTTATACCACGGCTATTAAAAAATGAATATCCTCATTTGTTCTCTTTTTTCTACTCTTTATTCTGAAACCATGACCATTCTTCCCTTATTATGAATGAAATATTGTAATGGCTTACTTTGCGTTTTGTCAAAAACATTTAAATCATCTAGTTTTCGGACCAATCAGTACTGAAATAGTTATTAATATTATTTTGAATAATAGTAAATGACTAATAGGTATAAGATAATAGTAGTAGTAGTAGGAATAATCTCTATATATATAAAAGGCTTTGTCCTGACTGACTGACAGGAATCAACGTAGAGCCTAAACTATAACAGGTAGAGACTTGGAATTTTGACAGTACCTTCGCTTCATAATGTAGGTGCTCACTAAGAAAGGATTTTGAAAAATTCCGATTTGAAATGCCAAAAATCAAATGTTTTTGAGAATACTTAATCCCTTCTTACACAGAATTATCGAATCCGAATCACATTTGACATTAAAACATATTGTTGACAGTGGGTTTCAGGTGGGTTTGGAATTAAATTAAATGGAAGTTTGACAATTACAGTTGGCTTTGTCTATTTTTGTGGTCATACCTTGAAATAAAACTTTCGCGATCGCTTGAATGTTGTAAGCCCTAATATGGTCAAACATTGTTTTATTTGGACGAAACTTACTCTACAGGGGTTTTCTGGACCAAGGAACTCGAATCTGAGGTCGCTTTTACCAGGCGACGCTATCTAATCGTGGTATGTAGTCCACGTGATTTAGGTGTTAATAAATAAAGAGTGCGGCAAAACATCCTCCCTATTTTAAAATTCAAATAAAAAACAGATGGATCAAAATAAAGAAACTGTATTAATATTAATGATATCTACATAGTGGGAGTTTAGGGTTTTCAGTATAATACATTAGTTCACCTCACTGCGAAGTGTCAATAGACCTTAATCCTGTCTCCGTGCTCTTATAGCAAGATTCACCATATCAATGATGTTAACGTGATTATGAAAATCATGTGAGGTCAAGTGCAAACATCCTTGAAGCTGTACCAGAAGATGCTGTGGTCCTTTTTAGTAATGAAGCACATTTTCACTTATCTGGATGTGTTAAAAAGCAAAATTTCCGTTATTGGAGTGGACAGAACCCTCGTGAACTTCATGAAAAACCTCTGCATAGCAACCGTGTTACTGTATGGTGCGCAGTTGGAAGAGTCGGGATAATTGGTCCTTACTTTTTTTGAAGAGGATGGTGCTACTGTGACAGTAATCTCTGAAAGATACACTCACATGATCAACACATTTTTTTCGCCAAGACTCAATGCACTGCCAACTGAAGAGGTATGGTTTCAGCAGGATGGAGCCACTGCTCACACAGCTCGGATTTCTCTCCAAGTGCTGAGACAGATGTTTCCCGGGCGCTTAATTTCTTTACATGGCGACATTTCCTGGCCAGCACGATCACCAGACCTTACACCCTGCGATTATTTTCTGTGAGGATATCTTAAGGGTGAGGTGTTTAAACATCGGCCGAGGACTCTGCCAGCCCTAAGAAATGCAATACTGGAAGAGATTGGTCTTATTCCTCAAGAAATGTTGGTTAGAACGATGGAGAATTTCCGAAGTAGCATTCAACAATGCATTGATAGTGAAGGACACCACTTGAGTGACTCATTGTTTAAAACATGAAACTTCCCACTTTGTAGAATCATTCATGTTAATACAGCTTCTTTATTTTGATCCATGTGTTTTTTATTTTAACTTTAAAATAGGGAGGATGTTTTGCCGCACCCTGTATAATGATTTAACTATTATGCTCTTAATTTTTAATATTTGAAATAATTATCGCGGGCGAAGCCGCGGGCACATGCTAGTAGTGTATGTAATTGTTAAAATGAAGGATATTGTCAACTGGATAATACATTATTTATTTGTACGAAAAAGAAGAGAACGACAATGACGACTGGTGATACCCTCAATAAGTGTCATAATGCGCGAGTAGGCTACCTTTCTTCTTTACACTTAACGCACTAGCGCCCTTCTCTTTTACAGCTCAGCTCATATGGCATGTTTAAGATAAAAAAAAAATCAGGTAAACTGATGTAACAAAGTGCCAGAATGCTTTTGTTTAATCAGTGATATTGCAATTACGATATGCAGAAAACAAGTAATTTTTGTTATCTATTTCCGAGTTAAGCTCCAGATCGATTTATTAAGCAAGGCTTATGGATGAACAAAGGTCTAGTTTGATAAGCGTATGTGAAGGAATATGTGGGTAGTGTTATTTTGTCAAAGGTAACTGTATTGCAACTTCCGAGCCGTATATGAACACTGTAAAACAATATGTTGTCATGATTACTGATTCGCATTTGATAAATTCTTTCTAATATATTACCATAAAATAGGCACTAAATTGGGCATTACTCCGGTACTGGCCAACCGATTTGGTCCAATAACAATCGGCTTCTTCCCATTGACGTTATAAATGCGTATACCAAGTTTCATGAAAATCCGATAAAACGTATTTGAGTTATCGCGCGTACAGACACACGGACAGACAGACAGATATTTTCCCGACCCCACCACAATCTCAAAAGCGCACTTAATAACATAAAACTATTAACAGTATCAGCAGTTTTTCCATAACAAACTTTACTTGGATTATTGAATGCAAATACCATTACATTGTAGATACAGGATAAAACTGAAAGGTTTGGTAGAGACTGAAATATTAAGTTTTCGTACTGAAAGGTTTGTCGTGTGGAAATATAACAAGATCGTCAGGGTGGTAAGCTTGCATGCTTTCAACCCAGCCATAGCCTTCTGTCATTGGATTTGTATTGTGCTTTCAATAGCTGGAACAGAGTTACCTGTAGATATGAAATCCCTCAACTCAAACATTTCCACAAGGGGAACATCAGTGTATAACACTATAGGATTTAGTATGTTTTGACGTGTTAACGTCTTTAAAATTGGTATTATGAGAGATCACTTGCACTATAATATATATTTTTCTCTATATCTCTCTATATATAAAAGGTTTTGTCCTGACTGACTGACAGGAATCAACGTAGAGCCTAAACTATAACAGGTAGATTTTAACTGCCAAAAACAAAATGTTTTTGAGAATACTTAATACCTTTTTACACAGAATTATCAAATCCAAATCACAGAAAACTTGACAACAGTATTGTTGCAAGTGGTTACAGATGCGTTTGGAATTAAATGAAATGAAAGTTTGACAAATCACAGAAAGTATCAATATAATTCATGTTATAAATAAATATTAAAGAATGAAATACATGAAAATAATGCAGTCACATAACTTTCTCTAAACTGGACCTAGAGAAAACAATACGAGGTAAGGTAATATGGTTTGGGAAGATAAGTATGAAAGTGATATTGCATTTCTGTTTAATTTCATCCCCAAAACGGTTTTATTGTAACATGAGAGAAAGAAATAAAAGTTCTCTGCTACGAGAATACAATTTTAGGTTACCGGAATTTCTGTTTCTTCTTATTTGAACCCCTACCAGGCTTGCTGTGTACTGTACAAGCGATGGGATGCAAAATTATACATTCTCTATGAGCCATAAAAACCTATATCAAGCGTTTTCTGAGGGAATAGTTTGAGTGTGATAAGTCGTTCTTCCCATTTCAAATTATAAATACCTATATTAGGACCTAGAATTTAAAAATCTAAAGTTCTTCATAAGTTAAATTTCCATTACAAAATACAAAACCCGGGCGACGCCGGGCCTTTTAAGCTAGTTAAGTTATAAATAAGTTGATAACCTATGTAGGCTAAGAGGCTGCGGTGGTTTTTGATAAGCAGTCCTCCATCCGGCGCGGCTTTATGCCGGACGATGATTTGTCCCCTTTTCGAGACTCTGATGGATCGGTAAATCATATTAATAAAATTTGTATTTTCCCGTATGTTCCTGCCAATCCTAAGGTTGGAACGCTTGTCGATACTATCATTTTTTGTTTAGTTGGTGCCGCGAAAAAATCTTAATCTATTCCTAAGGATGGCACCCTTGTCCGTACGATGATAGCGTACTATCATTTATTTTATGTAAATGCAGTTATTAAGTAAAATAGTCAGGGTTATACCATGTAATATCTGCTGTCCAGCCGTCCATGCCCGAAGTTCTATACTATGCTAGATTACCGAAGAAGTGTGCCCTCCTTTCTGACATTTTAGAAATGGCTACCCTACTCTGGATCCGAAGGTCGCGGGATCAAACCCGGCCGCAGCCGATGGGTTTTCAGGACGTAAAAATCCTGGGCACGGACTTTAAGCTGGGGGGCCTGTGTCGTAGATTTACGGCACGTAAAAGAACCCCAAGCCTAAATTCGAGCCTCTGGACAAAATTTCTCGGCCCTTTCACGTCCAAGTAATACCTTTAGTTTCCGGGGGAGGGTTCAGGGGCGATGGGCTTACCACATGTCCCTCTGTCCTCTCTAGGAAAATGAGCGTAACAAAATTTACATCAGTACACAGAAACCTCCACTTCGAGGCCATTCGCCCCTTCATGGGGCATAGGATTCGAGAAAGAAAGATAGAAAGAGAAAGAGAGAGAGAGAGAGAGAGAGAGAGAGAGAGAGAGGGAGAGAGTGATGTAGGCTAAGGGTGCCTAAAGTACTTCTCCTCTAAGGCGCCCTTCTTGGGGTAATGATTATTTAGCCTATTATTGTGTTTCTGTTAATACGCGTATATTATTATTATGTTTGTGTGTTATTACTGTGTATTTGTATTAATGTCATTTTTCGTTTACATATTATATGACTGTAAAACTATCACCAAACTACGGCCTAACTATAGTAAAATAAACATATATCTATCACTTTTACGTAAATCTGTACGAAGTATATTTTAGTATTAGGCTAACCTGTGATAATGGTTCAAGAAACAAAATGTCTCTGTTCTAGTATATTGCGATACAAGTGCCGTAAGGCACGTTTACGGGTCGAGGAAACAGTTGAAAACCCGAGGCGCAGCCGAGGGTTTTTAAGTTTTCGAGACCCGTAAATGCCTTTACGGCCCGTGTGTTGCATGCTATTTTTTGCACGATGATTATTTATATCAATTTAATTATATTAATTGTGATATTACCTGAAAATATTATGTAAATACATTCTTGAAAATAGATGTTTATTTCAGAAAGTGATTCGCATGTGTTTGTTGTTATGGGAACCGAATATTTGTCCTGGGGGCTTTGGCCATAAAGGCTTGTAGTATGAAGTGTATCGTAATGAATTATGACGTATCGCTTGGACCGTAAGTGTTTTAACCTCATCGCAACGGCCATAGCAACAAGACTGTGTGGGAATGTCAACTTACGATCCATGTAAACAACTTTCGTAAGTAACACTTACTAGCTAAGGAGTGCAAAAAATAATATACCTAGTACATAACGGTGTCATTATGGAAAGAGGTTCCTGCAAAGATTAGTTTTGATTACGGGGGTCCACAGATTGATGTGGAAAGCCTGAATCAAGATAAGACCAGCAATATGAATTTGCTAACATGAAGAAAATAATGCAATAACAGGAAAAAGATGAAGACCTCATCCAATTAGGAAAAGCAATCTTGAAAAATCTCCAGACGAAGTAAAGGCTTGATGAATGGAGCTTAAGAAAGACGGAAGACCTCTTCAAAAACAAACAATGACCTCAAAAATAATGACCAATCAGCGTCGTTTCCTATATCACGTCAACCAATCACAAGCAACAAAAACACTTTATCTTGCTTTTGTCTTGTGTTAATTGGAGTGGCAGCCACTAGGTGTCATCTTTATCAAGTGAAGAGATGACAAAAGAAACGCGAGACGCGCACCATTGTTATCAAGTGATATTCAAGAGATAGAGGTTAATTGTTGCACTATGACGTCACAGTCCTCGGCCCCCTGACTTTGTTTTAGCCGCGGCCACTTCTAAACGTCAGTGTGAGAAAATAGGGTTAACATTCCCCTTCTGGCTTTAAACTCCCTTCTAAAGACCCTGACAATGTACCTTGGTTTTAAATGGACTGCGTTTAGGATTACAGACATCTTCACTTCAAGATGACATCTGTTCCTGTGACAACCGGTAGGTAATATTATACGTAAAGGAATAACTTTCATAGACTATTCCACTCATAGGCCCATTTTGGGGCCCGGCCGACCAGGTTTTATTTTTTACTTTCTAAATTTACTCTAAAATAAAATTTGTTATAAGTCAATAAACAGCTTAAGTTATGTTTTATGCGATTATTTTTATCTGCATTGTCATGTCGTATAACGGTGACACGGAATTAATCAGTTAATCCGAAACGGATTATTCTTAAAGAAAAATTGCTATTTTTGAAAAGTAGAAGCAGAAATCCTTTCGGACTCAACAGTAGGCCTCACGAAAGTTCGGCATTTAAAATCATAATTTTCAAAAGATTAAACTGGTACATGCAGATAAAATTGTTCCTAAATAGGACATTTTAATGTATTTTTTAGTACACGTTCTCTAAAACAGCTGCTTATCGGACTGGTAACACGACGAAAAGCTGCACTTTAAAGGACAAGTCCGCTAAAATTGCATAAAAGTGCATTCAAACTGCATTCAAAATGCAATTTTAGCGGCCTTGTCCTTTAAAGTCGGCATGGCAATCTATAAACAAAACCCAGACGGCATTGACCAGTCACACCAACTTTAACATGGATTTACGCATATAATTGGTCATAAAACAACAGATTTAAGCCAACACGTTTCTTTATGATAATCATAAACTTTACCAGGATTTTTCGCAAAACACGGTAGCCCACTTCTTCTTCACATGACAACAAATATAAGCCAACAACTTTTCACATTTTGGTTCACTTGAAAAACATTCCTTACCATGAACGAACAGCATTTAAATGCCGTAATATATCCCTTCTCATAGCCTATTTCTGCCGTGAAGTTGCTGGTAGCAGCTCCAATTCAATGTTTCTGGCTTGGATTGAAATTTCCTCGGTATTATCATTTCTAATTTCACAAGCTTTTCATAAATACTAGTTGGTATGCAATATTGTTTACAAACAAGGGACTCATATATTATGCATCTTTACTACCACATTTGTTAATGGTACGTACGGTCATTGTTGTTTTATGATCTAGATGGCCATGACAATATAACTTAAAGAAATGACTGACTGCCTTGCATTATATTTTATTGTACGGTAATTTTTGTTTTATTTCATATAATTTATAGAACTTTTACTAAAAAATATTGTATGCACCACGTACGCAAAAACTTTAGCGGACTCATCCAGTATTTCAGCCTCGGCTTACGCCTCGGCCGCTATACTAGATTCGTCCGCTAAAGCGTTATTTTGCGTACTTGATACATAAATAGCTATTTCCGTTTCGTGCCCGGCATCAGTTAACTGATTTGGTCCAAAATCAGTAGGCTTCGAGGGCGTTATAAATGGTATACCAAGTTTTATGAAAATCCTTTGAAGCGTATTTGAGTTATCGCGCTTACAGACATACGGACAGACACACAGACAGTGTGTCATAAAGTACCGGTACCATTCTGGCTCTTAATAATTATGTAATAACATTACATAATCTTTTTGTTCCATACATTATAAAGGGCGAGTTGGGTAATGAATTTAATATTTGACGGGGGCCCGGGAAAATTTGTTCCTGGGGCCCTTGCTTTCTTCACACGGCCCTGTCCACTCATATTCCGCGTGTTTGATATTGACCAGTAACTTTTAGCAATTCCTCGATCGTTTATCTTATAAAATGCTTGCTATTAATATGAGGATAAAATCGTCTGCTTATTACTGGACATGTGAGCATCAGTGTGCTAAATGAAAAAAAAAAAAATGAAAAAACAAAATGCCCTTTTTTAATTAATTATTTCATGATACACTTATATATATAAGGTAGGTGGTCCAGTTAAGGCCACGTTAATTTTCAAAATCAAAAACAAAGTATTTATAATTTCCAAATTTATAATTTTCACACTCAGCTATCAACAGATGACTATAATAAGTTGTTTCGGGAAAGAAACAATGATATTACTTAATTACATTGATAGCAAAAAATATATAATGAAATCAAGTGACAGTGGCCTTATGAGGAGCATGTAGTCATGATAAGGCCACTTGGGTACACTGTAATCATCTGACCAGCTCTGTACTCTTTGCCTCACTTTTTTATGCATCTGAAATAAATTGAACGTATAGGCACATCAATATGTGTTAAGTAGTGTAAAAATAATAAAAAACTCAATTAATTAATTGATTAATTAATTAATTATAAACAATTAAGCAAATTATGTATGTGTTCGCGGTCAAACCCAGGTCAGTATGAAAAGTGTGAACATTATTGCTTAAATGTTATAAATTAAGTAGATATTCACAAACAGAACTTGAACATTATGACCGAGAAATAGCGTTCCTCATCGCATCGCATCGTATGTGGCCTTAACAGGTGCACTATATTTTTTTTTTTGCAATCTCGGTTATTAAACTTGGTATGTTAATGCAGATACAACAAAGAGATGCTTTAAAAGATCACATTGTAAGATATATATCTATGTATAATTTTATGCTGATATGAATCTACTTAAATAGTTAGACGTATTTTATTTCTTATCTTGTTTTTATTTCTGAAGCGCGTATTTCACAAAAGTCTCTGCCTTTCCTCGAGGAATGGAGAAGGAACCCTGAAATTCTGGTCAGTTGACCTTCGAAGGACGAGCTTCAAGTAGGTGTTGAAATCTGGGGCCAAAGTATGATACTTTTACGTTAAAGTATTAGTGGCCTTATCAGGAGCATGGCCTTAACTAGCGCACCTACCTTATATATATATATATATATATATATATATATATATATATATATATTCGTGCTATATTTTAACCTTCATATAAAATAGATGCAAAATCATTAAATGCCTTGTCCTAGTAATAACATTTGAGAGAAGAAGCAAATCGGGAAAACCCGGCCTCGTTTAGAGAGGGTAAAGACGCTAATGTGCATAGCCACCCCCTACCCTAGAGGGGGGAACGAAATGTCAGTTTTGGACGGGCGATTAGTGGATAGGGAATGGACCCACTGACCCGTCACAATATTCAGCTGTCCTCTGGGAGTTTAACTAATCATTAACGTGCTAATCAGGATTAAGCGGCCTTAACTACCAAACTGTTAGCTTAATTAGCTCCTGTCGAACGCTGCTGTTTGGTCATTCTTGACATTTCAACGCTAATTCCAACCCCCATGAGGAGGGAGCAGGACAAAGCCGCTCAGCATCTTCATTTATTTAACGACAGTTCATTCCCAACTCGCGGTCTCTATGGTAACAGCATTTAACAACAATAATAACCAAGGAAGGATTTCCATGCGCTATCGAATCTTAAAATATGCATGTAATCATGCGCTATCAAATCTTAACATTTTTAAGTTTATGTGCAATCAAATCTTAAAATATGCATGTATTCATGCGCTATCAAATCTTAACATTTTTATGTTCATGTTCAATCAAATCTTTAAAAATATGCATGTATTCACGCGCTATCGAATCTTAAAGTATGCATGTATTCATGCGCTATCGAATTTTAAAATATGCATGTATTCATGCGCTATCGAATCTTAAAATATGCATGTATTCAAGCGCTATCAAATCTTTAAAAATATGCATGTATTCACGCACTATCAAATCTTAAAATATGCATGCATTCAGGCACTGTAAATCTTAAAATATGCATTGTACTCTCGCGCTTTAAATCTTTAAAATAATCATGTATTTATTCGCTATCAAATCTTGATATAAGTATGTGTTCCTGCGCTATCAAATCTTAAAATATGCATGTATTCCTGCTATATAAAATCTTAAAATATGCATGTATTCATGTGTTATCAAACGACCAAATATGAAAAATGAAGGAAAGCACTACAAATTAATTAACACTAATAATTATGCACTATCAAAATTCAATTTTACATTTTATTTTCGAGTGGCACAATGTAATACTTGTTCCAAGATGTGTTCGGAGCAAACGTAAACAACAGACTTACCTCGAAATATTTGTGTCCTGTCGTTTCATTGGTTAATCGCACCAGCGCACTTCACGATAGTGCGACAAGCTCAGTCAGATGTTTACTTCCATTCCTCACATATCGTAAACTTATTTATATATTATGCAATTATGAAAACAAAAGTTCTGTTAAGTGAGTTTCGCTTTCGCTTTTATCATAGGCTTACATGTTTTACAACATGGATCTAGCAAACAAGATTTCATTTGTTTTTATCGTTACCTTCGCAAATTTGTTGATTCTGAAGAAAAACAAATGACATAAGTTACTAAATACAATATTTATTTTATAACATGTTCAATTAATTCTTTGTACTTTTCATTTACATAACGTGTGATGAAGTACACCACATATTGTAAGTAAAAGTAATAGGCATAACATCTAATAATTTGTATTATTGAATAAAATTGCGAGCCGGGGCCTTCAGAACTTACGTCACCAGTAAAGAAACGTGCGATGAAAAGGTTTGTCCAGCGACGAGAAGATACAGATTGTAAATATATACAACACATTAAAAGAAAACCCTGAAGTTTCTGTGCAAGATGTCATCCGTGGGAGTGGTTTTAAGTACGGTTTTCAAAGAATAGGCCTATAGATCTACAGGAGATGTCAAGTCACCGGCCAAAATTAAACCGAAATCAAAGACAAGAAAGTCACTTAGCAGAATTGGGAATCGAACCTGGAACCCTTGGCGCTTAGTATAAAAAAGAAAATTAAATTGACTTTACTGTATGTAATCGACTAAACAGTCTTAAAAACGAACTCTTGTGAACTGTGCTTTTTACTTTCACATTGGGTTGTTTACTTCTGCTCCGAACACATCTTGGATCAAATATAACAGTCTATCATGTAGGGTGAGGTGGTACATTTTCGAGCACTTAAAATATATTTTTATTGACAACATAGTTGACCCTTCACAGAAATATAAAAGTCAAACAGCTGTTAAATTGGTCATGGCCATTAATGTTTCATTTCCAGAATATCGTTCGAAAATGTACCGCAGTAGGCACAATTCTAAACACCAGTGGGTAGGCCTACTATTTCGAACAGAGGAATTTTCAACGAACGAACTGCTTTCTTCCAAATATAAATTTATTTATTATCATTACCAATAATATGAACGTAATAATGAAGTGTGAATAGGCAGATGGCAGGATTGGGGCAGGTGGTCAGCATGCTGACTCCCATGGCAGTCATTGATGGCTTACTGAAGCACGCAGGCTGTCTATCATAACACCAATAATACAAATTACTGAACAGCTCAAGAACGATTGCTGCATGCAATTCGGTACAGCATAAATTGCTGAGATGTAATAACAATGCAGAGGATGTGTAGTGCATAACTCTTCGTTGAAATAATACCACTGTTGAAATACGTATGAATGTGATCCTTTTACATTTGACTAGCCCAGATAATGGCAATAAACATGCAGAATGCTGTGATGGCAGTTTTTCCATGCAAGGCATAAGCGAGCAATTGCGGGTTAAGCTGCTGTTCGAAATTGTTACTAAAATGTGTTTGTATTTGTACTTCGCGTTAGTTTTGGTAAATTACTACATAGTTGCAAATTACGCTCACGAATGACACATGTTGTGCCAATGACTTACGCATTAAAGACTAAGCCATTCGTTGGTATGAGTTAAAAATTGGCCCTCAGCAATATATTCCAGTAATACGACATGAAATTATGAGCAATTTTATAACTTGCCATTTTTCAAGCATGGAGTTCTTACCTTCGAGTGGAAAATAATAATTTATGCCCTAATCAGAAAGCTTAAAACATCATTCTCGCGGACAAAGGTCAACAAAACAATCAGTATGGACGCTATATAATTAAAAAGAGGTTGGCCAATATTTGCAACCCAAAAGTAGATTAAAATCTTAGTTCGTTCAGAACTGCACCATGTTCGAAAATGTACCGCCTTGTCCTAGGCCTAGGAAAAACAACAGGCTATGGATAGCCTAGTTATTGTACAAAATCAATGAAAATATTTTAACTACTTACTAGATCTGTAAATCAGTCCAGTTTCACTTACCTGAAAAACAAAAGAACAACAGATTAGAAATCAGGTTAGAAACTTTAAAATGAATAACACAAACCATAAGAACATTGAGAAAAACTAATTTGAGTTAATGTAACGATATATTCATTTCTGGCTTAGATGGCTTAGGAATTTATTGCTAGAGTTAACAAGAATAAGCCATTTTAATAATTATAGGTGGGACATTCTAGCATATATCCTAGCATATTTTTGTTTATTACGTATCATAAATAATGAACCAGAACTGGTTCTGCTTATTCTTTAAAAATGTACTATGCCTTCTCCTCCATAAAAAAACTGTTTTAATTATTTTAAATTTGTTTCTTAAAATTTGAAAAAAATCTTGATAAAGTACAACCTTATCCCCTAACTTAAAACTTATCTGGGTCCATATCATAACTTCAGCCTTCACAAAATAAAACACAACACTATATACACAGTATATACACACTAAAACAATGGTGTCACAGGATTAAAAATAATATTTAGGGATCCAGATAAGTTTTAAGTTAACGGTATAGGGTTGTAGTTTGTCAGGATTTTAAAAATTGTAACCCTTATCTGATAAATGAAATTTCTTAATGTTGTTTTCAAAATTTATTACGGATGAGACATAATTTGGATAATGATTTTAATGGTGCATAAAAACAGTTAATTTGCTGTTCTGCTATTAATGTTAGAATCTTAATGTTATAATTAATGAACGTAACAGGAATTATATAAAAATTATAAACTGTTTTCAGATTTTCAAAATATTTATTTAACTCATTAACAATAGTTTAATAAAACTATTACCTTTATGGGTGGGACAAAAAGTCACTGTTTGTTATTTTACATAACTTAGTAATTAACCACACATATACCTTCTGATGTTAATCTTATACCAAATTGTACCGTAAGATGTATATTTTCTCAAATGAAAATGGGCATAGCTCATGACCAGGGCCCGGATTCTAATGACATGTCATCTTTTTATTGATGCTGCATAGACATTGCCAACTTGTAGATAAATCCTAATCATGGTCCCTAAATTATAGAAATGCATTTTTGTTGGGTCATTTTTTGTCATTTTATGCAATTTTATATATTTAGGGCATTTATTTCAATTTTACGTCATTATTTTGTCATTTTCTTGTCATTTCCTTCTTTATTTAGTCATTTTCATGCATTTACATTGAGTGTATCAACTTTTTTCGTCGTTAGCGGTGCTGTCTTTGAAGTGTTGTCATGTCTCAGTCGGAAATAAGAATCAAAGAAACGAAAAAATGTTGTATTATATTACTATTGTTATTAGATTGACTTGCCGAATTTTGACTCACCAGTTCTTCAGTGCCAGTATAAATTTCCGTGAGAAAAGAACATTCACAACGTTACAGCTATTTACAGTTTTTACAATTATGTACAAACTAGTCTATAACTTTGTGTGTACAGTAATATTTTTATATAAATAAAATATCAGTTTTTAGGTCATTTTTCATAATTATTAAGTCATTTTCTTTAAAATTCAGGGTCATTTTATAGTTCATTTTTAAAACAATTTTAGGTCATCAGAATCCGGGCCCTGCTCATGACTCTTGACTCCGTTAGAAGAACTTAAACTTGAGTATTCAATCCCTGTATAAACGTTCGAAGCCTAATTATAACATAACTGAAATTGAGACCTAAACCTAACAAAAATTAACACATTTAAGCTCGTATAAGTGGCATACAATAAATATAAAGTAATTTGGGCTGGATAACGAGACATTGCTTCCAGTGGCGTAACTAGACCACTTGGGGCCCGGGGCGGATTTATTTTTGAGGCCCCCAGCAAAAGCTATCAGCACGGCTATTTTCAACTTCTTTTTCTATGGCTAGCTTTTTTGTCTTTCAGTTCGTCTCCATGGGCTAATCTGTACGAAAAAATAATAGACAGAATAAGGGAGTGAATTCATGCAGTATTTAATGTACGTATTTGTTATTATATTAGTCCAATAATATTAAGTTAACTGATTATAAATGTATGCATAATTACAAAGTAATGAATGGAAAAAAAAAAAGGTTATGTTTAAATATGACAAAGTTAAAGAAATTTTAAGGTTTCAAACAACAGTTTTAATTTATTCGGAGAATCAGATAATAAATTAGCAAAATCTGGATTATATTAATTCAGAATATGTAATAGTCATGTTTAAAATGGTCTTTTTATAGCTTTTACATTTGGAAATAGTCTAATTGTCTCATGAAAGTTTATTTTAAAAGCCAAATTGTTCTTCATTGCTAGTCCATTTAGTCTGATTTGGCTCACTGTTGAGCGCAAATAGTTTTTTATTAATTTCAGTTTTGAAAAACTTCTTTCACAAGTTTCAAGTGAAATGTAAATAATTCAAAATAACTTTTCTCCTGATTACTGTGTTGAATCAAAAGGGCCTAGTTTGTTTTGGAAAAATTCACTGCCTCCTTTTACAAAATCAGGTGGAACATTAATTTTTTATATTAGGATGGGGCATCAATGGGGACCCCATAGTAAGTGGGACCCGGGGCTGACCGCCCTCATCGCCCCACCCTAGGAACGCCACTGATTGCTTCTAGTTAGTAGCGAAATACTTGAGTAACTTCGACCTAAATCTATAGACTCCGACTACCCCTGAGAGTGATCATTGAGGCCCACAGTTTCCCCACCTCCATCTGGTGGTATTACACGATGACGTAGGGTTTCCATTTCGCTCACATTATCCATTCCACCCCCAGTGGAAAGGTCAAGCTCGCGTTTTGCTTCTCAAGGACCGCCATCCTGTGGCATTTTATTGGCATTTTGCGGCTCGAGGCCAGTGGTGGATCCACTCCGGAACAAAAATACCTGATTCAGTGTTAAGTGCCAGAATGATACTATTTAGGTACATTTCGAAGAAAAATCTACCTATTGCAATCAATACCAAGTCATAACTTAAAAATTCTTTCATATCTTTACGTTTCATGCCTCCCTAAGTACGAATTGTGATATATATATACGGTATATATATATCTTTACACGCTAGCGGCCGTAATTTTGAAGATATTTGAACCAAATTTTATTATGTTATTAAGTGCCAGTATGGTACTTTATGAGATTGTGTGGTGGACGAAAAAATGTCTGTCCGTCTGTCTGTCCGTCTGACCGTCTGTCCGTGTGTCTGTACGCACCATAACTCAAATACGCTTTTTCGGATTTTCATGAAACTTGGAAAACACATTTATAATGTCCATGGGAAGAACCCTATTGATATTGAACCAAATCGGTTCACCGGTACCGGAGTAATGCCCAATTTAGTGCCTATTTTAATAGATTATGGCGCCTTTCTAATAGAAAGGCGCCATCACTCAAATACGCTGTATCGGATTTCCATGAAACTTGGTAAGCCCATTTACGACGTCCATGAGAAGTGCCCTATTGAATTTCAACCTAATCTGTTGACCGGTACCGGAGTAAAACCCAATTTAGTGTATATTTTAAAGACGCGGTAACTCAAATACGCTTTACCGGATTTTTATGAAACTTGGTATACACATTTATAATGTCCATGGGAATACGTCTATTTATAATGGATAAAATCGGTTGAACTGTTTCGGAGTAATGCTCAATTTAGTGCCTATTTTATGGTAATATACGTATTCGAAAGAATTTATAAAAAAAATAAATAATTTAGGAATCGCGCACAATGTGCATTATCTTAACCTAACACCCAGTCCTGAACCCGGGGAGGGGATCTTTCACTACTGAAAAATCCCCGACCCGGCCGGGAATCGAACCCGGGCCGCTGGAGTGGAAGGCAGGCGTGCTACCGACTCACCCACGGCGGCGTTATCTTGACAACATAGCCTATTGTTTTATTGTGATGTTATAAGGCCTTGGAATTTAAAATACAGGTAGCTATGACAAAAAACATATTGATTTACATGCGCTTATCCAACTAGACCGTTAAAATGACCCAGGTGGCCGAGATGGTAGACCTTTGTTCTTCCGTAAGCCCTGCTTAATGAATAAATCTGGAGCTTAACTTGGAAATCAATTTAAAAAAAAACACATTCTGTATATCATAATTGCAGTCATAACTGTTTAAACAAAAACATACTGGCACTTTGTTACATCAGTTTACCTGATTTTATTTCTAGGTTCAATAGTTCGGACAAGTTCGTTAATGAGCAAAATTGGCCCAAGGGGGTGGTCGGGGGAGGGGGTTGAAATTTAAAAAAAATTATATCTCGGCCCCTATGAAGTATAGAGGGAAACTTTGTTTGAATAAATTAGAGTACTCCCTATGGAGTTCACAATGACACCAATAATTCCGGGGTTTTGGGGGTACGAGTTGGGGTGGGGGATGGAAATTCGAAATTTTTGAAACTACGTCTTGTGGGGTATCGTTGAAAAGATCTTGATGATTACTCAACAAATCAATAACTAGTTTCTCGATAGCTCTCATATTAGGCGAGATTTTAATGTTTGAAAAAGTGCTCTTTCCTCTTTTTTGCAGTTATTATTGCCGGTTTGTCATGGCAAGGCTCAAGAAGAAGAGTGCTACGCAGCGACAGTAAATTAAACCAAAAGCACTTCGAAATCTACCTCAGCCAATAGGCTTGCCTAAAGGGATTTTTTTGAGATTGTGTGGTGAACGGGAAAATGTCTGTATGAGCGATTACTTAAATAGGCCTACGCTTTATCGGATTTTCATGAAACTTGGTATATGCATTTATAACGTCTATGGCAAGAAGCATATTTATTTTGGACAGAATCGGTTGACCGGTATCGGAGTAATGCCCAATTTAGTGCCTATTTTATGGTAATATATTAGAAAGAATTTATCAAATGCAAATCAATTCTCATGACAACATGTGGTTTTACAGTGTTCATATACTGATTTGGAAGTTGCAATAGGCCTACATTTAGCTATGACAAATAAGACTACCCACATATTTCTTTATCAAACTAGACCTTTGTTCTTCCGTAAGCCCAGCTTAATAAGTCAATCTGGAGCTTAACTCGGAAATCGATAAGATAACTTTTTTATAAGCATATGTGAAGGAATAAGTGGGTAGTTTTATTTGTCATAGCTAACTGTATTGCAGCTTCCAAAGCTGTTAATGAACGCTTGTAGAATAACATGTTGTCATGAGAACTGATTTGTATTTGATAAATTCTTTATAATATATTACTATAAAATAGGCAATAAATTAGGAAAGACATCTCTCAAAAATATTGAATGGGAGACTCGAAGGAAAAAGACCACTTGAAAGACCTAGACGTAGGTGGGAGTACAATATTAGGATAGATATAAGGGAAGTAGGATTTTCGAGGGATGACTGGATGGAGTTAGCACAGAATAAGGTAAGCGCGGCAATGAACCTTGGGGTTCCATAAAAAGGATACTCGTAATATTGCTGAGGAATTGTCTATTGCCATTGAGTAAATAAGTAATTATAATCCGTTACATTTTTATTCATGGAATAGTCTTAATAAATCCAACTCGAGTTGACGAGTTTCATCACATAAATTCGCTCCTTCAGAACAGTCGCAAATCTATCGATAAACTCGTCAACTCCCGTGGGATTACCTAAGATTATTCCCTCAAAAGTTCAACTGATTTCGAAAATACATTTTTGAAAAACTTGTTTCCGATGTATTCATTCGAAGTACAAAATCTAGTAGTCGCTGTTGGGCATTTATTTCCTGGATCCGCCACAAGGTTCGTGGTCGGTAAGGGGCTAATAGATGTTAGTGACGTCATAACCAGCTGAAAGGTTGTGTTTAATTCAATGGTCGGCATTTCCAGACCAGAGATGTGTCCGCTAATGAATGTGGGACACATCTTAGCGGTCTCTAGGGCCCTCACCCCACATGCGAGCTGCGATACGCTACAGTGGGAACATGTCAGATATTCAGATCAAGTATGTGTATGAGAGAGACTTGCTTACGTGTCATATGTATTATTAAGTGCCAGAATGGTGCTTTAAAAGATTGTGTGGTGGACGGAAAAAGTCTGTCTGTCTGTTTGTCCGTTTGTCTGTACGCGCGATAACTAAAAAACGCTTTATCGGTTTTTCATGAAACTTGGTATACGCATTTATAACGTCCATGGGAAGAAGCCTATTGATATTGGACAAAATCGGTTGACCGACACCGGAGAAATGCCCAATTTAGTGCCTATTTTATGGTGATAAATTTGAAAGAATTTATCAAATGCAAATCTGTTCCCATGACAACATATTGTTTTACAGTGTTCATATGCGGCTTTGGAAGTTGCAATACAGTTAGCTTTGACAAATAACACTACCACATTTTACTTCACATAGGCCTATGCTTATCAAACTATACCTTTATCTTCCGTTCTGGAACTTAACTCGGAGATAGATTACAAAAATAGCTTATTTTCTGCATATCATAATTGCAATTATCAGTGAATAAACAAAAGCATTCTGGCACTTTGTTACATCAGTTAACCTGATTTTGTTTATTTATTTTGTCATTTTATACTTTTAAGACCTAATATTGGGTCAGCAGGACTGAGTGAGGTACCAACCGAAAGTTTTTCTTTACTACAGTTTGATTAATTTCCACACCATTGAGTATTTTTGCTGAAATATTGAAATGAAAATGTTATATTTACTCGTTGACGTGTAATCGTACTGGTAGCGATAGTACGATACCGCTAATATTAATTTCTTCTACGTCAAATATTTATTTCTTCTGTGAATTCGGCTTTCCCCTTGAGAAAAGCTAAACTCTTGAATATCAGCCTTTCTTGTAGATGTAGTCTAGTTGTTTATCTGAAGCACTGAAGTCTAGATGAGGAGAGTAATTAATTACTAAAATAAATACGAAGTATTGACGTGATGAATAGCAGTAGTTCTATAGTTTATTCCAATCAAAGTATACAGTAATGAAGATTTGACAGTAGTCAACTGTCGACGTTCAAGTTACATTGTGCCCCCTGAATAACAAAAATCCAGAGTTTTTATATAAAATAATACCTCATTGATGACATGGTATTTCCTGCTTTGTTAGAGAAATGGGAGAAGATTAACCTTCAAATCAACAATAAAACTGCTTGTATAATTAATATTATTGTCTTAAAAATGACATTCCTAAAATAACTGATGAATCGGATCTGCTGTAATGTGATATTGTGCATGGTATTGCATCCGCTTTCCTGGTCATATGAGACACTAAGAAGCTACTCGCATACTTATCAATGCGTGCAAAACTGGCACTCTTACATTAATTTTAACATTCAATCATAAATTTGTCACAAAATATTACTTGAAATTTCTTAAAATAAATGTATTACAAAAGTTTCTCTATATTATCCTTTTATATAACACTCTTACACGACATCGTATACATTTTTACTTCCTCTGCCCGTACAATGGGTACTATAGGTAGAGGTAGGATTGTTTTCGACCTCCAAATTTCAATTTGATTTTTTAACATAAACACGTTTTGAGGTCTCCTGTCTCCAAAAATACTATTTTCCGAAAGAAGTATGTTTGTCTGTTAACAGCCTAGCTCCAGAATGAAAAGAATGTCACACATATATTGTACTAAGATGCTTACTTTTATTTGGGCAGAAGAAGTTATGTGAATTTCACATCAGAATTTTGGAAACATGTCTGTGTGTCTGTGTGTCTGCCTGTGAACAGGCTAGCTCCAAAACGGAAAATAGTATGAAAACAACATTTTGTACTTGGGTTAGGTACCTTCTGAAGATGTGACACAAAGATTGGCGTCAACTTCCTCTTATTTTTAAGGGGAATTTACACGAAGAAAATTTCGTTATTTCCTCGAAGTGGGAACTAACGGTTTTGTTTAAATGTTGTAGGGCCTGCATGGGGTGCTTATACTAAGAGCTAAAACTTTTATTTGAAACACTTTTTTCTCTGAATTCTCCAAAGGATAGTTATAACAAGTCACCCGCTAATGTAGAAACTCACAAGGGAACTGTACGGGTTGTCATGTCGAAACCTACCCTCAAATTGTACATGTCGTTAGGTCCTTATTGTAAAAAAAATCCCTTTAGGCAAGCCTACAGGCTGAGGTAGATTTCGAAGTGCTTTTGGTTTAATTTACTGTCGCTCCGTAGCACTCTTCTTCTTTAGCCTTGGCATGACAAACCCGCAATAATAACTGCAAAAAAGAGGAAAGAGCACTTTTTTAAAGCGTTCAAATCTCGCCTTATATGAGAACTATCAAGAAACTAGTTATTGATTTGTAGAGTACTCATCAAGAGCTTTTCAACGATACCCAACAAGACGTAGTTTCAAAAATTTCGAATTTCTATCCCCCCACTCGTACCCCCAAAACCCCCGAATCGTTGGTGTCACTGTGAACCCCATAGGGAGTACTCTAATTTATTCAAACAAAGTTTCCCTCTATACTTCATAGGGGCCGAGATATAAATGTTTTAAAATTTCAACCCCCTCCCCCAACCACCCCCTTGGGCCAATTTTGCTCATTAACGAACTTGTCCGAACTATTTGGCCTAGAAATAACATAATAAAATTTGGTTCAAATATCTTCAAAATTACGGCCGCTAGCGTGTAAAGATATATATATATCACAATTTTTTTTCTTTGAACAGGCGGTGGTTTCATACTTAGGGAGGCATGAAACGTAAAGATATGAAAGAATTTTTCGAAAGTCATGACATGGTATCGATTGCAATAGGTAGATCTACCTAATTGTAGCTGCTCATATAAACCTTAAAATGGTGAAAATTAATAGCGAATTTCGCAATTTCGAAATATTGAGTAGTCGACAGCTTTCACTGTTCCCGCTTTCCAAGTAAGCCTTAGTTTATCTTATCTCCCTCTATCCTTATCACTAAGAGAGCGAATAACACTATAATAATGATTAATACCATTGTCTCAAACATACACTTGTATCCATTAGGTCTCGTGAGGTAATTAGTCCCTGTTTAAGTGTTTAGAATTACAGAATTACTTACTTACTCAATAATAATAAACAATTCCTCAGCTAAAGGAATATTACCTATTTTATGGAACCCGAAGGTTCATTGCAGCGTTTACATGAGCCCGCCATTCAACCCTATTCAGTGCTAACTCCATCCAATCCTACTTCCCTTAAATCTATCCTAACATTGTCCTCCCACCTACTTCTAGGTCTTCTAAGTGGTCTTTTCCCTTCGGGTCTCTCAGTCAAAACTTTTTAGATAAGTTATGTCTTTCCTCCCCCATGTCACGCCCATTTCATCCTCTGTGATTTAATTACCCTTACTATATCCGGTGAAGAGTACAGGTCATGAAGCTCGTCGTTAAGCAGTTTTCTTCAGTCCCCCCATTTTCATCCCTCATGGTCCCAAATATTTTCTTTGTCCCCTCTATAACATGTAAAATATTTAGGTGTTATTCATTAATAGAACTGGGATTTTAAGGCAAATGGCTATTTTGTTCCTTATGAAATAACATGAAAATTTGTAAATATGGGGACGTTTCATGATAAATCACTTACATTTATAGAGTTTTATAGTGCCCTGTTCTGTGCTAACTCAATCCAACCATCCCTCGCATATCTTACTTCTCTTAAATCTATCCTTCTATTGTCCTCCCACCTACGTCTAGGTCTTCCTAGTAGTATTTTCCCTTCGGGTTTCCCAGTCAATATTTCTTAAAATGTCTTTCCATCCCTATGTTCAGCCCATTTCATCCTCCGTGATTTAATTTCCCTTACTATATCCGGTGAAGAGTACAGGTTATGAAGCTCGTCGTTATGTAGTTTTCTCCAGTCCCCATTTTCATCTCTCTTAGGTTTGAATATTTTCCTAAGCACGTGTTTTCGAACACTCGGATTACGTTCTTCCCGAAGAGTAAGCGTCTTAGTAATAATAATACAAAAGAATACAGCAAAATTATGAATAAAAGTAATAACAAACTCTAAAGGAATATTATCTATTTTATAGAACCCGGAGGTTCATTGCCGCGCTTACCTGAGCCTGCCATTCAACCTTATTCTGTGCTAACTCCATCCAATCATCCCTAGCAAATCCTACTTCCTTTAAATCCATCATAATATTTTCCTCCCATCTTCGTTTAAGTCTAACAAGTGGTCTATTCCCTTCGGGTCTCCCAGTCAATACTTTTGAGATATGTCTTTCCTCCCCCATGCCCGCAATATGTCCAGCCTATTTCATCCTCCGTGATTTAATTACCCTACTATATCCGGTGAAGAGTACAGGTTATGAAGCTCGTCGTTATACAGTTTTCTCCAGTCCCCATTTTCATCTCTCTTAGTCCCAAATATTTTCCGTTCATAATAGTCCTCAATATTTTAAATATTATCAAAATCGTTTGTCTGAAACCTTCTTTATAACAGCAACCCATAGCGCAAGGTTTGAATTAATTAGTTTAAGCTTAGCTTACATACAAAAATAATATTAAGGCCGAAATTAAGTGTCGACTTAAATCAGGAATTGCTTGTTTTTATGCAGTTCTGAAACTTTTTTTCTTCTCTTCTGCCCAGAAATTTAAATAAAAATATATAAGACAATTATCCTGCCGGTTGTATTAAATAGATATGAGACACGGTCCCTTACTCTTCGGAAAGAACATAATCTGAGAGTATTCGAAAACAGGGGGCTTAGGAAAATATTTGGGCCTAAGAAAGATGAAAATGAGGATTGGAAAAAACTACATAACGACGAGCTTCTTAACATGTACTCTTCACCGGATATAGTAAGGGTAATTAAGTCACGGGGGATGAAATGGGCTGGACATGTTCCGCGCATGGGGGAAGAAAGACATATCTAAAAAAATATTGACTGGGAAACTCGAAGGAAAAAGCCACTTGGAAGACCTAGATGTAGGTGGGAAGACAATATTAGGATAGATTTAAGAGAAGTAGGATTTTACAGGGATGGTTGGAAGAAGTTAGCACAGCATATGGGCTCGGGTTCCAAAAAATAGATAATATTCCTTTATCTTGATTGTCTATTGCCATTGAGTAAGTAAGTAAGAGGCATCCATTATAGTAGGTGATGTATGAAAACTTAGCACGGTAAAGTTGTTGAGGAAATTCAAATGATTATTTTTTTCGTCGTACTCAATCTCTATATATATAAAAGGCTTTGTCCTGACTGACTGACTTACTGACAGGAATCAACGTAGAGCCTAAACTATAACAGGTAGAAACATGGAATTTTGACAGTACCTTCGTTTCATAATGTAGGTGCTCACTAAGAAAGGATTTTGAAATTTTTTTATTTTAAATGCCAAAAATTATATGTTTTTGAGAATACTTAATCCTTTTTTACACAGAATTATCAAATCCAAATCACAGTTCATTTGACAATAGTATTGTTGTCAGTCTTCACATAAGGCTTTGGAAATAAATGAAACGCGACTTGACAAATTAGAGAACTATCAATATAATTCATGTTATAAATAAATATTAAAGAATGAAATCCACGAAAATAATGCAGTCGCATAAATTTCTCTGTGTATAATGTGTATATTATTATATCGCAGGTTTTTGGAGAGATAAGTATGAAAGCGATATTACATTTCTGTTTAATTTCATCCCCAAAACGGTTTTATGGTAACATGAGAGTGAGAAATAAAATATTCCACAAAGAGAATACAATTTTATGTTACCGGAATTTCTGTTTCTTCTTATTTGAACCCCTACCAGGCTTGCTGTGTACAAGCGATAGGATGCAAAATTCTACATCCTTTATGAGCCATAACAAGCTATACCAAGCGTTTTCGGAGGGAATAGTTTGAGTGTGATAAATCGTTCTTCCTATTTAAAATTCTAAATACCTATATAATGACCTATAATTTAAAAATAGAAAGTCCTTCATAAGATAATTTCCAATTACAAAATAAAAAACCAGGTCGACGCTGGGTCTTTTAAGCTAGTACTTTATAAACTCAATATGTATCGATATATAAATGAACATATTTTGCACCGTTTATTTGTGATGGTCGACATAAGCAATTTTATGATGCCAGAAGCGAACAGCTAGCGTTTTAAAGCAAGGGGAATGCAGTAAGTTGGTATTAGGTGGAGATGGATATGGATCTCTCTCCTCCCCCATGTGAGAGAAAATCCCTCTCTTGTCTTGATGATCTAATTTGCTCCACAGCACAGCATCGCATTCTCCGTGTTTGTGTGGATTATTAACCGCTACATGTTTCATTTCACTCAACATGTTTGTAACGAAAGCATTGAAGTGTCGCTAGCTGCTATGTATTCACTTAACAGCGATATAATAGTATGTTGAGAAATGAGTAGACCTGGGATTTTAGGCACTAATAGACTTGGATTTAGGGACCTAAAATAGGCTTTTAAAACAAGTAAATAGATTAGATTAGATTAGATTAGCAGTTTAATGTCATTTTAAATGTACGAAATAAGCATTTTAGGCACTAAAGTAGTAAAATAGGCTCTAAAGGCCGAAATAGGCATTTCAGGTAAATATAAAACTCTATAAATGTAAGTGATTTATCATGAAACATCAACATATTTAAACAATTTTAAACTGTCAATAGGCTTTTAAACTGTAAAATAGGCACTTAAAATATGCTTCAAAAAGGTGTAAATGGACAGAAAATAGACTTTACAATATTACAACATATAAGCCTACTTAAACTGTAACGTGATATTGTTTATTACTGTCAGAAACGTGGTATATCTATTCCTAACTGAAATAAATGCAAAATTAAGACAGAATTAAAAAATATATTTATCAAAAGCAGTTGTGGGTCATTAGAAAAATTAGATCACTACAGGCCTTGAAGAGCCTTGGATTTCAATAACGGCCAGCTCATGGCCTGCAGATATTGGATGGTCGTGTGGTCAACAAACTGGCGACTAGACACATTAGGCCTATGTCTCTTCTTACTGCAGAAACTTGGTTCTGCTCTTCATTCAAGGATGTCCAGATTGTAAAAATTACAGCCTGAGTTAAATTTCATTTTAAATGTACGAAATAAGCATTTTAGGCACTAAAATAGTAAAATAGGGTCTAAAGGCCGAAATAGGCATTTTAGGGAACTATAAAACTCTATAAATGTAAGTGATTTATCATGAAACATCAACACATTTAAACATTTTCATGTTATTTCATAAGGAACAAAATAGGCATTTTAGGGCACTATAAAACTCTACAAATGTAAGTGATTTATCATGAAACATCAACACATTTAAAAATTTTCATGTTATTTCATAAGGAACAAAATAGGCATTTGCCTTAAAATCCCAGGTCTAGAAATGAGCCTTGGAAATATGTTTAACGGAATCGAGGAAAGGCACACACTTGTATTGCATATTATTTCTTCTATGATTAGCTAATGATAAAAGCTCATGAATCAGTGACCAATCCAATAAGAATACGTGGAGTTTCAACCAATCACAGGTGTTTCTCGACGTACATTTATAGTATTATTTATATAACTTTCATTTTACCGCACCTACGTGCACTTGTTTTTATGTAAATTCAATGCCATAATTGAGGGGGACAAGGGGAATATATGAAGTTTTAAGTTAAGAAAAATAAATTACATATCCATATAATTTACGAAAACTATTTTGAGATGGAAAATGGTGAAAAAGAAAATGGAAGAAACTTTAAACCACTATAATATAAAATATCATCTAGAAATCTACCTGATAAACCAAAAGACTATAAGCGTATATGCTAAAAACTGAACTAAACACATTTAATGCGTTATCAGGCGCATCTTTATGATGATGATGATGATGAATATGATTATTATTATTATCATCATCATCATCATTATTATTATTGTTGTTGTTATTATTATTATTATTATTATTATTATTATTATACTATTAATGTTTACCCACTTCCAAATCAGCTAGAAATTTGAAACTTTGCACACTTATAGCTTTTACCCTGCAACTGATGGGAAAGTTCTAAAAAGTTCAAATTGTTGATTTTTTTACCTCAAAAAATCATCCCGTGCAGAATGTTACAAAATCTTGGAGTCTCAAGCTAAAGGAACCCTAAAGGCCTTCATGGGCTATTCAGGGCTCACTTTTCTTTTCTTTATTTATAGGAATATAGGTATACGAAGGACGTATTATGTAATGGCATTGATTCACTATATCTTATAACTTGACATCAAATGATTCAATGTTTAATGAATGTTTAAATACCTCCCAGTCTAACTTCTGCAGGAGACTTGCAGAGAAATGTTTAAAAATCCACCCTACAGCCCGGATCTCGCTCCCATTGATTTCCATCTTTTCCTACACCTCAAGAAATGACAGAGAATGACATAGAAGCGTAGACTATATGGTTGTATCACAGTGGTTCAAATCTCAGGCGGCAGACTTCTACGACACAAGCGTTCAAAAGTTGGTCCCGCGGTATGACAAATGTCTCAATTCCGGTGGCGATTATGTTGAAAAATAGCTGAACACTTGCTGTATCTGTTGCAATAAACATTTGCATGAAATTGTGTTTTGTTTCTGTAAACGGCCCCAGGGAAACTTACTTTATGGACGGCCCTCGTATATGCTATACCCCAGGGAGACATCGAGATTTAAACACGTAAAATGTGAATTTTATGTCGAGAAGAGTGTACTGGGAGGGTACAAGTTGTTTCGGAAGCGAATGTGTGGGAAGGTTTGGCTGCAAATTGACAATTTACCGCGCCATTATTCGGGATATTGGTGGGGCGATAGAGGTGATAAGCTAGCAGGTTCATTAGGAGCCACTTCACAGCGAGACACGAGGAGATTCCCAAACAGCGTACCCTTCTTATTGTGTGCCAGCACCAGATTGTGCTGATTACCATGCATGTAACAGCTTTTTTATTATTATGCTACTTCTTTCTATAATAATAATAATAATAATAATAATAATAATAATAATAATAATAATAATAATAATAATAATCTTATTATTAATTCAATTTAGGCTTACGTATTTAGCCAGGTAGAAATACAGGACTCTAAAAACTGCAATCACAATAAAATAATATAATAAAAATATGTCTAAAAAAAACACATTGATTACCAACTAGCCTACTATTTTCGGAATTTAATGTTTTCAGTTTGGACCAACTCTACAAATTTTCTAAATTAAAATATTTTCACAAACATCATGTAAAATACTCTTCCAGTGATCATATTTTCAAAACTAGACGAAATACTAATTTACTCCTATCAGAAACCAAATGTTTCACATCGGCAGGATTAAAATATAGCATTAATTTTGGTCCCCGCTTCTATAACTCAATGATCAGAAAGTATCCTGATCTCTCAGCATAGTCCACTGTTAAATTTAATAGATAGCCTATGTAAAGCATTTTCTGTAACTTTTTAGCTGTTTACGACATTTTTGTTTCACTCCTTTTATGTATTTATGTTTAATATTTTTTTACTTTCTTTATTAGTTAATCACATTCTTTATACACTCTGTTTCTTTGTCTCCCCTCTTTATTCACTTTGATATTTTTGAAACTGCACCCGAGCACGAGCAGTCTTGCTCATTCGGGTGTATTACTAAATGTTAATATTTCTTATGAAGATATAGCCTATATTTCTTTTCCTCTTTTTAAATAGTAGTTGTAGTTACTCTTGGAATTTGAAAATTGTTTTATTTCACTTGTATAAATATGTATTTGTATTTGTATTTGTATAAATATGACCTTAATAAATAAATAAATAAACAAAAAATACGAAATACAATAAGGAAAGGAAAATAGCACTGACAGTAAAATTAAGATGTTAAATTGCAATAATAATAATAATAAAGTTATTTTAACAATTTTAATCTTAATAATGATGTATTTATGTAATAATAATTACTCTTAATAATTATGTGATTAAATCTCGGGGGATAAAATGGGCTGGACATGTTGCGCGAATGGGGGAGGAAAGAAATATCTCAAAAGTATTGACTGGGAGATCCGAAGGGAAAAGACTACTTGGAAGACCTAGACGTAGGTGGGAAGACAAAATTAGGTTGGATTTAAGGGAAATAGGTTTTGCAAGGGATGATTGGATAGACTTAGCACAAAATAGGGTTGAATGGCGAGCTCAGGTAAGCGCGGCAATGAACCTTCAGGTTCCATAAAATAGATAATATTCCGAGGAATTGTCTATTTACATTGAGTAAGAAAGTAATTATTTTATTTAGGCCTATTTAATCTATTCAGTCAGCAAGAAATACAGGATTCTAAAAACTACAATTACAGTGTAAAAATTACATGCAAAACACAATAAGGAAAGAAAAATAGCACTGATACTAAAGATAAAACGTGAAATTACAATAGTAATTAATAAAAATAAAGTAAATATAACAATTTTAGTCTTAATAATTATTTAATTTAGAACTATGTACTCAGCCAAGAAGAAATACAGGATTCTAAAAATTACAAATACAATAAAAAAAGACAATAAAAATGCAATACAGAAAGAAAAATAGCACCAGAATTGGATGACGAAGGTAGGCTACATGAGGTAGAAATCGGATGGTAGGCCATACCTCCTCATGGGATTATAGGGAGTTTAGATTAGTTGACTGATAGTGACGTTCGTTATTACTAGTTATCAGTATATTATTATTATTGTTATTGTTATTTCTATTATTGCTACTATTATTATTAATATTACTATTGTTGTTACTATTGTTATTATTACGTTATTTATTTAAGAACTGCTTTATGTTGCCATTTTCTAAATATTATTATTATTACTTACTCAATGGCAATAGACAATTCTTCAGCAAGCTAAAGGAATTTTATCTATTATATGGAACCCGAAGGTTCATTGCCGCGCATACCTGAGCCCCCCATTCAACCCTATTCTGTGCTAACTCCATCCAACCATCCCTCGCAAATCCTATTTCCCTTAAATCCATCCTAATATTGTCTTCCCTCCTACGTCTAGCTCTTCCACGTTGTCTTTTCCCTTCGGGTCTCCCAATCAATACTTTTGAGTTATGTCTTGATATGAGAAATCAACCCAGTGGCTACTTACAACCTGTAAGTACTTTAAGACCCGGGCTTCATAGTAAACCACTAGTAGGTCACATTGGAATGATAAGTCTTTCACACTGGCCGTGCGTAGGTTTTTTTTAATTAAACATTTTTATTAATATTACTTACTTATATTATTATTACACATTTAATACAAGTACAAACAAATAAAACCAAACATACCCCTATAGGCTATGATCAAAGCTCGTGTTTAGGGGTATAGTAGATTAATAAAATATAATTACCTATCAAGGTAAAGGATATAAAGGTTAAAGTGGAATATCTCATATCTCAGGATATATCATATTGAGAACGCCTGGTGGTATACTGGGATATTTGAGTCAGTTGGAGAGTTTAATATTGTACCGGAATGTTGTAATGGTAGCTCAGTTGATAAGAGCAGCGGCACGGAGAGCCGAAGACCCTGGTTCAAATCCCGGCTATGGCATTGAATTTTTCAGTCTGACTTCACCTGCGGTTATATTATGGGGAAATTCTTCTGGCGCCCAAACAGTGTTCAAGTGGCAGAAAATAGCATTAAGAGTAATTACGGGAATTGTACGCCATGAATCAAGTAGACCGATTTTTAAAGAGCTAAAAATCTTAACTGTACCATCACTCTACATTAAAGAATGCATCCTTTCAATAAAAACACAAACACTTTACCACTCAGAACAGCTATTCACGGGTATGAAACTAGAAATAGAAATGATTTAAACATGGACTACACCAGATTATAGGGCCTACATGAGTCAAAATAGTTTTAAATACACAGGTATGAAGTTGTACAATATGCTACCGGTTACAATGAGAAATTTACCAATTCATGTCTTTGAGAAGTACCTTCATAATGTTTTAATTGAAAAGTGTATATATGATGTTAATGACTTCAATCTCTGTTAATTTTATTATGTTTTTGTTTTTTATGACTATTGTCTATTTCAACTTGTGTTGACAAATGACTAATAAAGAAAATTCAAATTCAAATTCCACCTTAGCCTCCACACGGCCAGTGTGAAAGAATTATCATTTCACATTAGAAGATGTCACACGATCCGATTTGATGGTCTGTAGAGTATCGGACCAAAAATTGGAAATTTTAGCCTGATACAACCCCACTGGCAACTTCTCCAGCTTCGGTACAACGCGTGTTGCCGAATCGGTCAGCGTTAGGCGCAGCCCTATTCATTTCTCATCATAATACGTGTAAGATAAGCAGGTGGTTACGTTAAGAAAGAGAGTTCAAATACATTTTCATATAAATTATACAATTCAGCTGTGTTTATACTACTTTTAGCTACGTCACGCATTGTTGTTTTTATACAAATTACTTAATAACGAAATAGATTATATTGAGATTTTCGAAGAAATGTCTTTTTATATTACAAGTTATAAATCTTATAAATTGCATAATCTGTTTTTCATCCCAAAAGCAAACACTGACTCCCATAATAATTCCCCTCTTTATAATGTGCTCTGTCTATACAATCAACTGCACAAAATGGGCAATGTAGGCCTAGATGTATTTAATACTATCAATAAGCGGTTTCAAAGTACCTTTGATAAAATTTCGAAAACTTTAAAATAGTAATAATTAAAAAGTGATAGTTAAAATATGCTCAATGTCATTTTCTTTATTTAAGTATTTCGTTTCCTCCAAAACTGTTATATTACTTATGTTTTGATATGTTCCCCTTCATTGTGTAATTTTTATATTGTATGTGTTTCTTGTTTCTTTTTTCTATATATATTTTTAGTTGTAGTATTAGTTTAAATATGTTTAGTGTTACATTAAACATAGGCTATAATATTAGTGTTGTAAAACTGGTGTAATTAGTACAAGAGAATGTTGTCTTTGGGCAATGAGTCTGTTACATTCTCAATAAAATAAATAATATAGTATATTGCTATACAAGTGCCATAAGCGGCGCATACGGATCGAGGAAATAGTTTTTTTAATTTCCGAGTTCCGTTATGCGCTTACGGCACGAGTATTGCATGCTATTTTTTGCACGATGATTATTTATATCAATTTATTTATATTAATTGAGATATTAGCTGAAAATATTATGTTTATACACTATTGAAGATGGATGTTATATTTCAGAAAGTGATTAGCATATGTTGGTTGTTATGGGAACCGAATATTTGTCCTGTTAAAGTCGCCACATACTGGGGGGCCTTGGTTCCGGCCTTCCATAAAGGCTTGTATTATGATGGCTTTACTTATGGCACTTGTGCTTTTTGTAATTTTTACCGCACGGAGATTTCTTTTGTTTTCATAGCAACAAGATTGCGTGCGGGAATGTCAAGTTATGATCCACGGCAACAATATTCGTAAGTACCACTAATTAGTTACGTCGTGCAAAAAATACATAACTAAATGTGATATAGTTTGTGCCATTTATTTAATAAGAATTACTGGAATTATAATTAGGATAATAAAACCTATTAATTCTTTAATTGTGAAACTAGATCGTTTGATGAGTTATGTGCAATGGCAAAGAGAACATTTATTGCATTGGGTATAAAGCGGAGAACAGTATGAGTTAATATATTCAGTCTAGCACCTTAATCAAAATCCTCGCTTTGAGTTGCTGAGGAAAAAGACAAGAGCAGCAAGTACAATGAGGAACACTTCTTTCTTATCGATGTTTTCAACTAATTTAGCTTACCCCATCAAAGACAATATTATCCAGCAATTCCCCTATTATACCCGAGTCTCATTAGATTCTCCAATTTGTATCCCCAAAGTGGGGACACTGCGTTGCTAGGGGCAACCCCCATCACCGGGGGCGAGGTCTGGGGTGAAAGAGGCAGATTCCTCCAATGAAAGGGCTGGAAAGCCACACCTCCCCTATTGTTGCAGCCAATGAGAGGCCGGGGTAGTTTCATGGGGTGCAGAGTGCAAGGCACGCCGGCATGGGGGTCGTCAGTCGGGGTTGATGATCATGGGGGTGCTAGTCTGGTGATTCTGTGTGTTCTAATGTTGTGATATTCCACCGTAACCATGGACATCCTCCAGCAAAGGGACAAGAGACTTCAAGACGTCAGAAGTCAACATACTTCCTTCCTCATTGAGGACATCCTCTTCCGACCCAAGGCTAGTCTTCCTCAGGTAAGCTCTGAGCCGGGAAACGGACCTAGTTTTTATGCACAATGGACCAATCTGTGAAATCTAGGATTTCTACATTTTTCATACGAATTCTTCATTGTTTTACCTGACTGTGGAAGCATTTACAGCAATAAACCCTAAAATTTTCAAAGCTGTAAATTTATTAGATATCGATAAAAATGTGTTATTTCTATTTTTTATGGGTTTCAGTCAGTGCCGTATTTAAGCCTAGGCAGACTAGGCAGCTGTCTAGGGCGGCAGCTTTGAAGGGGAAGCTTTTAGATGTTATTGTTTTTTTTATTATATTAAACATCTTATTCATAACTCTTCTAAATAGTACTAATGCAACGCACAATGAATAACACTGACAACAATACGCACCTATTTATTTATTTATTATTATATATTATTGTTATTATTATTATTAATATTATTATTACTACTATTATTATTAGCCTATTATTTCAGTTACGATAATGCTTATTGTAGGTTACTTTGTACATTCATGTGGAAATAAGGTGGCGAAAATATTTTTCTCTGCCTAGGGGCGCTTAAGTAGCTAAATACGCCCCTGGTTTCAGTGCAAAAGGTCCTTGCGAAGTGGTTTCCAAATTTTTAGGAGCAAATTGGAGGTTAGATGTCTATACGCTCCAAATGAAAACAATTATAGATTTGACTTTTTTAAATAAATTATACGTAGATGCAGGAATGATTTGTTAAAAGAGTCTAAAATAGTAGAATATTGACAAAGATATTTCAATGTTAGAGATACGTTTTCCAGGTTAACGGATAATAAAATACTAGAATTTATAAGAAAATATCTAGCAGCTTTTCATATAGGGAATTTCACGTAAATTGAAGGGCTGTCGAAAACTTTCTGCGAAATTTGGCTAAAGAATGAAGGACTGCCATCACGAGAGAGTCTGTACGGACTATACATCTGGTTCGGCGTGGAAAGAAGGATCGGAAAAGATAAATTAGCCTACTTGAAGATCTCATTAAGCTGGGTAACCACTTGTTTAGCTTAAAAGAGGAAAGGATCCACAAATAAATTTTAAGTGAATACAGACTGAAAAAACAGGCCGTAAGGGATATACCTTATTTAATATTTAATATTAGAATCTGGTTTATTAATATAAGCGAGAATATTGTAATTAGGCGTTAGCCTGTAATATTCTTAGTACAATAAATAAATAAATACTCTAAATATAAATAAAAATAAATACAAATACATATTTATACAAGTAAAATAAAACAGAACAAATACAAATTTCAGATGTAACTACAACTAGGCTACTATTAAAAAGAGGAAAAGAAATATAGGCTATATCTTACATAATTTATAATTACTCTAGCACAAGAAATATTAACATTTAGAAATACACCCGAATAAGCAAGACTGCTCGTGCTCGGGTGCAGTTTCAAAAATATCAAAATGAATAAAGAGGAGAGACAAAGAAAACAGAGTGTATAAAGAAAGTGGTTAACTAATAAAGAAAGTAAAAAATGTTAAACATAAATACATAAAAGGAGTGAAACAAAAATGTCTTAAACAGCTAAAAAATTACAAAAAATGCTTTACATATCTATTAAATTTAACAGTGGAGTATGCTGAGAGAACAGGATATTTTCTGATAATTGAGTTAGCCTATAGAAGCGGGGACCAAAATTAATGCTTTGTAACTAATTATTGTACGTAGTTTTATTGAAGAGTCCCCCCCCCCCCGAGAAATACAGTGTCATCGAGGGGGGACCCACTCAAGGCAACGTCAATTCTGAATAAGCATATCCATCTAACAAAAATAAAAAATAAATAACAGTTAACCATCATTTTATTTTACTTTATTTTATTAAGTTTAAACCATAAACAATATGTTATAAGGGCACAAATGTTTTTAATGAAAAATTCATATACTTACTTACTTACTTAATTGCAATAGACAATTCCTAAGCAAGCTAAAGGAGTATTATCTACTTTATGGAACCTGGAGGTTCATTTCCACGCTTACCTGAGTCCGCCATTCAACCCTATTCTGTGCTAACTCCATCCAGTCGTCCCCCACAAATCTTACTTCCCATAAATCCGTTCTAAGATTGTCCTCCCACCTACGTCTAGGTCTTCCACGTGGTCCTTTCCCTTCGGGTCTAGCAATCAATACTTTTATTCATATAGTAAGTTTTATTTGCTGATATGTCTAGGGGCTCTGTTGAAAATGTCAAATAATTTACTAAAAATTGAATAGTGAAACAAAATCAACTTTCAAGTTGAGACACAATTTTTGCCTTTAAAGTTGTCCTGCTCTTTCTATAGGTCTAAATAACGAATTCCTTGGAGAAATTGTCATGCATTGTTGTTTTTGTATAAATTACTTAATAACGAAATAGACGATATTAATATTCTCTAATAAATATTTTTTTTGTTCCACGTTACAGATCTTATAAATTCCAGTTGTTATTATTTCATAAATTTTAACTGCTATGGTGTTTACAATAAACCTGAATTAAAATGAACTATGAACTCTTGGCGGAGATTCTCAAATAAAAACGACGGTCCGTTGTCTGAAAGTAACGATTCGTTCATGGAAAAGCTCCTCTCTACCCCCACTGTAACGGATTTTAACGGCTGTCTAAAAAATAATGTATGGTACACGTGATAAAATGTTTTAATTTTGCTCGTAGGATTTGCCACTCGTCCTTGCGGGCTCGTTTAGCAAACATATATGAACGCAAAATAAACAACTTGTATCATAAATAAAAAAAAAAATCAGGTAAACTGATATAATAAAGTGCCAGTCTGCTTTTGTTGAATCCAAGACGTTACCATTCGGCTAACTCAGTCAATTTGACGATGTAGTTTGATAAGCTTATGTGAAGGAATAGTGTTATTTGTCAAATCTAAATGTATTGAATCTTGAAATTCTTAAAAGATGTCAACATTTCACAAAATTCAGTGGCATATAACTCCGCTAATTATTTCACAGTAATATACCTTCTGTATGTAACAGTATTCATGTAGTACCAAATATTATAGTAAATCGTAGTACTCATTTTCAACTACATCAGCGAAGTAAACAAACATCAGACTGCACTGCAGACAAAGCCCTCAAATGATTAAAAATGCGGCATTGTAGTATAGACATGATTTTAAAAAAAGTTACCTTTAATTAGTTGTTACTCTGGTACCGGTCAACCGATTTGATCCAAAATAAGTAGGCTTCTTGCCACGGACATTATAAATGCATATACCAATTTTCATGAAAATCCGATAAAGCGGATTTGAGTTATCGCACCTTTTCCTATATGATACCATAAAGAGGCACTAAATTGGGCATTATTCCAGTACCGGCCAACCGATTTAGTCCAATATCAACAGACGTCTTCCCATAGACATTAAAAATGCATATACCAAGTTTTAGGAAAATCCGATAGACCATAGCGTATTTGAGTTATGGCGCTTTTAAAATAGACACTAAATTTGGGTTTACTCCGGTACCGGTCAACCGATTTGGTCCAATATCAATAGGGTTTTTCCCATGGACATTATAAACGCATATACGATGTTTCATTAAAATCCGATCAAGCGTATTTGAGTTATCGCGCGTACAGACACACGGACGGGCGGACGGACTGACGGACGGACGGACTGACGGACGGACTGACGGACGGACGGACAGACATTTTCCCGTCCACCACACTATCTCATAAAGTACCATACTGGCACTTAATAATTATTAATAATGAAAGGAAATAGGCTATTTAGGCCTAAGTCACTTTGAAGTTCCAGGCAAACGATAGATTTACAATTGTAGCATACAATGCAGATTAAAGCGGTATTAACCGAAAACTTAGCAAGTCGGGCTCTTCTCCTCTTGTGTTGAATACGTTGTATCGATAACAGGTCGATGCATCGTTATTACGTCATCAAAGTGTTGAGTTACTGCAGCAGTTCCATTCGATAAATGCCTCAATAATTCGATGATTACTCGTTTAACGACGCTGCTCTAGTGTCGAATAAAGCATTGAAAACTGGCTCGGATTCCATTCTGCCATCCGAAGCCTGCTATACCATACATGCCTGTTAATCTTCTCGAGTTGCGAGTAGGAATATTAACTGATACCACGGCCTCCTGTTACAGACACAACATGACCCTGTTCAAATCATTCATCATTTGTTTTGTATATCACTAGTAGGTGCTCGTGGCTTCGCCCACGATAATTAATTTAAAAATTAAGATTATAATAACTATTAAAGCATTATATTTATTAACACTTGCACGCGAATCATTCATAAACTAAGCCATTAATAATAATTAAAGAAACAGCTAAAATTCCGGCTTCAGAGTACATTCCACGATTAGAAAGCGCCGCCTGAATAAACGATCTCAGATTCGATTATGCAGTTCCAAATCTAATTGTGAACACATAATACATATTATTTCTCAACTGTTTGTTGACAGATGAATATGATGTGAATTTTATTTGATCAATTCAGTGTAATTTTCAGAAATTATATAATGTTTCAAGGGAAGGAATGGTTTGTTTAGATTTTTATTTTCAGCGATATTTTACAGCTGGTGCCCGCGACTTCGCCCGCCATTATTAATTGACTCCAGGATTTTTAAGAAATTTACACTGGTAGTTTATTAAAAATGTTTGTAGTTCAGAGCTATGGAAATTGTAAGTAAAAATAAAATTAAATATTTGTTCATTGTGTTCATTTCACTTAGGCTTTATATAATAAAGAAACGGGTTTCCTAATTTTGTATTCTTCGTGAAAGTTTAGACTGCGAGAGACGAACATCGCCGAGTATACCCGATGTTTCACGAAGCGGGCGTGCGAGTGAGCACGCTATTTAGGGCCATTGAATTGTATAAGAGTAGATATTTTTACTTTCTTTGCACGCTGGGGCCGTGGAGGAAATGTTTTTGGTATTTTGGATCGCATTGGTTATACTTTAAATAGAGTCGATATTTTATTTTAAGGTTTCGTATATTTTCGTCACATTATGTAATTTTTTATACACGTATAGGACAGATAGAATCGTAAAAGTTGGCAGAAATATTGGCACATCTTACTGCCATAAGCGTACTGAATTTGGTGTTCCTAGCTGCCCTATTCGTGACGTCATTCATATCTAGATCATCCTCTCATTATCATCGATGTTTTCTCACTTCCACATGCGCTACAAAATTCCAAAAACTTAAACTGTTTTTTTTCCTCCAAAACAAACAAACATAAAAAAAACTAATATGCTTTGAGTGCGTATTTGTATGCCTGCAGATGATTTTGGCGTGAGGAAATTGCGTAAATTCGTTCTTTTAACGTTCTAGTAACCCCACTTATTCCTTCAGGTCATAGGCCTACATATTACACTAGCATGTGCCCGCGGCTTCGTCCGCGATAATTATTTCAAAAATTAAAAATTAAGAGCATAATAGTAAAATCATTATATTTATTAACTCCTAAATCACATGGACTACATACCACGATTAGATAGCATCGTCTGGTAAAAGCGACCTCAGATTCGAGTTTCTTGGCCCAGAAAACCTCTGTATAGTGAGATTCGTCCAAATAAAACAACGTTTGACCATATTTAGGGCTTACAACATTCAAGCGATCGCGAAAGTTTTATTTTCAAGGTGTGACAAAAATAGACAGAGCCAACTGTAATTGATGTGACATTGAAATGTATAACTGAAAACTTATGTTTTGAAAACGCAAAAAATGCACGTTTTTTGCCCGTTTTTCACTCATAACTCACGAACGAAAACTAAAATTAAAATTCCGGCTTCGCGGTGCATTTTCCGACCCTTCAGCCCACCTTTGTTTAAAATTTCAGATCTCTGCGTTCAGTAGATTTCCCTGGACATCGAGGACAGTTCCTTTTATTAATATAGATAATATGAATTATAATGATAGGCTACCTTCTCTAATTTGTCAAACATCCATTTAATTTAATCCAAACCCACCTATACCATTGGCAACAATATGTTCTGTGAATTTGTTTCGATAATTCTATGCAAAAAGGGATTAAGTATTTTCAAAAACATTTAATTTTTGGCATTTAGAATCAGAATTTTTCAAAATCCCTTCTTAGTGAGCATCTACATTATGAAACGAAGGTACTGTCAAAATTCCAAGTCTCTACCTGTTATAGTTTAGGCTCTACGTTGATTCCTGTCAGTCAGGACAAAGCCTTTTATATATATAGAGATAAGGACTTAGTGTTTGAAAATCGAAAGTCCTTCATAAGTTAATTTCACATTACAAAATCCAAAACTCGGCGACGCCGGGCCTTTTAATCTAGTCTAATATAACATTTTAGGCCCGTTATTACCATCTCCAGTAAAATATTTACGGCTACTTTTACGGTTACTTTACTGACAGTTCGATTTTACAATATCTGGTTAGGCGTTAACTGTTGGTAAAAAGCTCTTAACTGGCAGTAATCTTTACTGTAGGAAAATGTACAAGTAAACTCCTAACCGGAGGATTTTTTGAGGTTATACTTCTCGCGAACTGAATTAAAATGGAGAGATGAAGTTATTTAGCTGCTTTCGTAATGTCACTGGTGATGAAGAACAATGCCAATATATGTAAAAATAAATAAAAAAATATTGAAAACTAGATCAAATTATTATGAAAGTTTGGACAACAATTACTTTACTATTTGCTTCCTCTACCCGTACATCAGATCATATTTGGGTTTTTCATCCTTCGGGGATGGGGTTTCGAAACGTGGTTTTTTTCTTTTCATTTTTACAACCACTTTACTTGAGGAGGATTGTATTCTTATTTAACAGGAATTGTATAATAAGCGTAATATATAAACTATATAGGCCTATATATAATGTATTTTAATATGTTATGCTAAGAGCTAATAATATCATTTGAAAACATCTCGTAATATATCCTGTAGTTATTAGCTACACATTTCATACACAAACTTATTAGGTTTTAGGTCTTGCCTCGCAAATTATGCGACCTTTTTAGGCTAAGACAACTGATTGCGCACTACTGCCCGTACTGTGTACTGCAAACTATAATTAAATTAAGAGGAAGTTATATATTTCACTATAGGTTTTTCTGATACGTCTTTTTGAGCTTTGCTCTTATGGCCACACCTTACTGTGTGTTATTTAGTTTGAATTATATGACGCTTTTCGTCGATATCATTCAGAAACAATATTATTCTTCACTTGAAAAGAAATTGCTGTCTCTTTATTTTTTTTTTATATCAGCCATAACCTTATTATCCATTGCAAAATCAAACCAAACAATGAAAACAGATGAAAAACTGCTGCAAACAACTGAGAAACGCTCGTACCAACTGCTGTGACTTTTGTCTGATTGCGTTAACTGGGAGTAAACTTTAACTAGAAGATGATAAGAACAAAGAAGCGTTTACTGGAACTTTACTCCGACCGTAAAATAAACTACCAGTTAACATTTACTCCTACTTAACTGGACATCGTAAGAACGGGCCTTAGACTCGTCGTTTCCGTGCACATCCAACGCCACCTATTAACAAGACAGTATTCAATTGTGAGATTAATTGCCATAGCAACCGGGAAGTAAAATTTAATTCTGACTGCTTTCTTTTGAAAGATTAAAACTTCTCTCGTGTAAGTGTAATTTCCCAGATGTGGTGAAATGAATCAAAATATTAATCAAATTATTCTATACTTTTACGAGGCGCATACCCAATCAGATCAAATGCTAAACGGTTACCTTTAAAAACAGTGTCATTGCGCACAGGACAATTTAAATTGTTAATAGTGCTCAGAATAACAGCCGTCAAAACGTACATTATTAAGTGCCAGCATGGTACTTTATGAGATTGTGTGGGGGACGGGCAAATATCTGTCCGTCTGTCAGTACGCGCGATAACTCTAATACGCTTTATCGGATTTTCATGAAATTTTGTATATGCATGTATAATGTCCATGGAAAGACGTCTAATGATATTGGACCAAATCGGTTGGCCGGTACCGCAATAATGCCCAATTTAGTGCCTTTTTTATGGTAATATATCATTAAGGCGCGATAACTCAAATACGCTTTATCAGATTTTCATGAAACATGGTATACACATTTATAATGTCCATGGCAAGAAGCCTGTTTATTTTGAACCAAATTGGTTGACCGGTACCAGAGTACCACATTTTTTAATCATGTCTATACTACAATGCCGCATTTCTAATCATGAGGGCTTTGACTCCAATGCAGTCAGATGTTTGTTTATATCGTTGATCAAGTTTAAATTGAGTACTGCATGAAAACTGTTAAATGCAGAAGGTATACTACTGTGAAATAATTAGCGGAGTTCTTTGCTACTGAATTTTGTTAAATGTTGACATATTTTAAGAATTTCAAGTTGCAATACATTTAGCTTTGACAAATAACATTATTCCTTTACATATGGTTATGAAATCAGACCGTTAAACTGATCCAGATTACCGAAATGGTAACGTCTTGGACTCGTATTCTGGAGGTCCTTGGTTCAAATTTCGGAGCCGGCCAATTTGGCATGGATTTTTAAAAATATTTTTATGTGAGTGTGCGGATGTCAAGATATCACAAATCTGTTGTTCTGTTAATGCTGGATGATTTTAAACTGATTAAAAAATATATTTTCTGCATATCATAAAATGCAATTATAATTAATTCGACAATAGTATATTGTGATACAAGTGCCGTAAGAGGTGCATACGGATCGAGCAAAGAGTTTGAAAAAACGATCCGCTTGTGCCGAATTTTTTCAATTTCCGAGATCCGTTATGCGCTTGCGCCGAGTTTTTTCAATTTCCGAGATCCGTTATGCGCTTACGGCACGAGTATTGCATGCTATTTTTTTGCACGATGATTATTTATATCAATTTTTTTTTTTTAATTGAGATATCAGCTGAAAATATTATGTTTATACACTATTGAAGATGGATGTTATATTTCAGAAAGTGATTCGCATGTGTTCGATAAAGGCTTGTATTATGATGGTTTTACTTACGGCACTTGTGCCTCTTGTAATTTTTACCGCACGGAGATTTCTTTTGTTTTCATAGCAATCAGATTTCGTGTGGGAATGTCAAGTTACGATCCACGGCAAAAATATTCGTAAGTACCACTAATTAGTTAAAGAGTGCAAAAAAGCATTATGACAATTTGTTAAATCAGATTACGTTGTGATATGCAGCATTTTTAAACAATCCAATCTACTAATCTATCCAATCGCGGGTGCAGCCGCGGGCACCTGCTGGTAATAAACAAATCTCAGTTTAGAGTATGACACCTGAAGAAGTGTTGAATAAGCAGTTAATGAGCAGGCTAAATAGCTGCTAACTGACGACGATCAGGGTTAAATATATGCACGATCAATACACAAGGGGCGGGCTGATCGGTGCACATGCGACAACATGGCGAGAATTCCGCACCCCCCCCCCTTTCATATGCGACCGCACAAGCGCTTCAAGCAGATCCAATCCAACTGTGAAAAAACTGGAATATTTGAGTTATCGTGCGCAGACACACAGACAGACGGACAGACATTTTAATTTTTTTGTACCCTAAACAAAAGGTAAATGTCCATGTTCTGAAGACAACCAAACAGTCATACATCTTCTACTCCACTGCAAACTACAGGATAAACATAGACCACCGTATATGAAAGATTCCAACATAGTTCTGCAAAAAGTGATCTCATCTCCACGAACAATCAAGTATATATATGAAATCTACAAGACACTACCTTAAAAATGTAAAATGATTAGTTTGTGTAATTCCCTAGAACACTAACTCAGACAACATGTAATATTTTGTAAATACTATGTATTCTTTTGGACTAAATACCCTGCGATATACCCTCAGGGTAAAACGCAGGTTGTAAATATGAAGCTAAATAAAAAAAATTAAAAAATGAATAAATAAAAAAAATATAAAAAAGAATAAATGTTTATGACGTAGGGGGCGGATTTCCATGACCTAAAAAATAATATTTATGCATGCATTTATGACCTAAAAAGCATTAAAATATGACCAATAAAATTTAAAATAGACTTTACCACTTACACATTATGTATATATCTTTTTTTAGTTTCATTACAATTCATTTTATTAAAATATAATGTTAATTATTTAAAATATCTGTAAATTCTCAAAAAGTATCAGTAGAATGCAAAATTTACAAAATATGATACGAAACTTCAAAATTTCTTTAATATGCACATAAATATGCCGAAAATATGACCTAAATATGCATATTCATACTAAATATACTACAATAGTTGAAAATGTCCTAAATATGCAGTTATATGCACAATAAAAGCCGTTCCATTTTCACCAGGATGCTTGGAATCGGGTTTAAATTAGTCGGAAACCTGAAATAATGCAAAGGGGAAAAATATGACATGTCATAGAAAACCGACCCCTATTTATGAGCATATAAAATGTTTTAAAACGCTTTGTAACCCAGATGGGACTCGAAACCACAATCTCCGGTTTAGGAGACCGATGCCTTATCCTTTAAGTCACAGAGGCTCGTAGAGATATTTAGTTTTTTTACATAGATGAAGAGTATCCGAATGTAAGTTACCTCGAAGAGGTATTTTTAGCGTTTTAGTAATTATTAATAGGTTTCATTATTTATCACTAAGTTACATGTAAGGATAAGATTCATAAATCTGTGGTTCGTTTTAACATCTTGCATCTAATATTAAAAACAATTTCATGCAATTTATGTAAAATCTACAGGTCTATTATTGTTATTACCAGGGCACGGATTCTGATGACCTAAAATTGTTTGAAAAATTACCTATAAAATGACCCTATATTTAAAGAAAATGACGTAATAATTATAAAAATGACCTAAAAACTGATATTTTATTTATAAAAAATTATTATTGTACACATAAAGTTATAGACTATTTTGTACATAATTAGAAAAACTGTAAATAACTGTAATATTGTGAATGTTCTTTTCTCACGGAAATTTATACTGGCACTGAGGCACTGATGAGTCAAAATTTGGCACATCCTTTTGTCTGCCGGATTATATTGTTGTTTATTGAGGGTAAACAGCAGTTTGCACTCTGAAATCCAAGCAGGTGGCAGACTCTGGTGCCAAGTCAATCTAAACAATGGTAATAATTATAATACAAAATGTTGGCGTTTCTTTGATTCTCATTTCCGACAGAGACATGACAACATTTAACGCCGAATTTTTCCTTCTTGCATTAAACAAACAATACTTCAAGGACAGCACCGCTAGCGACGAAAAAAAGGCAATAGACTCAATGTAAATAGATGAAAATGACTAAATAAGGACGCAAATGACCCAAAAATGACTAAATAAGGAAGCAAATGACCCGAAAATGACAAAATAATGACCTAAAATTGAAATAAATGCCCTAAAAATATAAAATTGCATAAAATGACAAAAAATGACCGAATAAAAATGTATTTCTATAATCAAGAGGCCATGATTAGGATTTATCTACAAGTTGGCAATGTTTATGCAGCATCAGTAAAAAGATGACATGTCATTAGAATCCGGGCTCTTGTTATTACATATTAAAGACTTATAATTATTTTTTGTGTTAAATAAATTATTTAAAAACAATCAATCAATTGAATCAGCAAACGCAGAAGAAGTCGTAGGAAATAATAAATAGGAGTGTTATAAAAATAATAATTACCCCTGGTGGGACTCGAACCCACAATCCCCGGTTTAGGAGACCGATGCCTTATCCATTAGGCCACAGGGGCTGACGGCGAAATGTGTTCGTTACCAACTGGCAATTACGAATTCAAAGTAACGGGTCTGTTATCTTTGGTCATGAGTCACATGACACGCTTCCTAAATAATTAACTATTTTATTTCGCTGTACAGTACATTACTATGGGAATGGGTGACCCGAAATGTTTCAATTATTAAATTCCAGTAATAATTCAATGCTAAGAATAGGCATATTACATTATAAACAAACGAATCCTCGAGGTTGAGCTCACAAAATCAAAGCGATCGGTATTCCATGCGATATATTGAAAAAATCGCGATGCTTTTATTTCCGAACCAAAGGGCAAAGCCACCTGCAATTGTTTTGACAATTGAAATGCGAAATTTTATACACAGAAGGGTGGACGAATGCACCCAGATTTTTTTTTGTCGCTTTCGTAATTAAATGATATATCGCCCGTCCTCGTTATTGGTATCTAAAAATACGTTTTGATTCAATGTTTACTATCAGTTTGCTTGATAAAATAGGTTACGACCAGCTATATAACATCTGAGCCTCATGACCTGTACTCTTCACCGGATATAGGCTAGTAAGGGTAATTAAATCACAGAAGATGAAATGGGTTGGACATGTTGTGCGCATGGGGGAGGAAAGACGTATCTCAAAAGTACTGACTGGGAGACCCGAAGGGAAAAGACCACCTGGAAGACCTAGACGTAGGCGGGAGGACAATTTTAGGATAGATTTAAGGGAAGTAGGATTTTCGAGGGATGGTTTGTTGGAATTAGCACAGAATAGGGCTGAATGGCGGGCTCGGGTAAGCGCGGAAATGAACCTTCGAGTTCCATAAAATAGATAATATTCCTTTAGCTTGCCGAGGAATTGTCTATTGCCATTGAGTAAGTAAGTAAGTAATGTCCAACAAAGACAATAATCTGTGGTAATTTCAATAATCTAGGCAATAATAGAGTGGATGCTGAAACATCCCTCAGCCGAACTTCTGCAGGAGACTTGCTAGGAGGTGTTTAAACAACCACCCTACGGCCCGGACTTCGCTCCCAGTGATTTTCATCTTTTCCTACATCTCACGAAATGACATAGAACGACAGAGAATTACAGAGAGGAAGAGATGTTTGTCAGACAGTGGTTCAAGTCCCTGCCGGCAGACTTACAGGTGTTGAAAGGTTGGTGCCATAGTAAGACAAATGTTTCTATTCCTATGGCAAATATTTTGAAAAGTAGCTGAACACTGGCTGTGTTGCAATAAATATTGCCTTGAAATTATGTTTTGTTTCTGTAAACAGCCCCAGGGAAACTTACTTTGTGGACGATCCTCGTATTATTCATACAATCCGTTACATTTTATTCATGGAATAGTCATGATTAGGGGGCGGATTTCTATGACATGTCATATTTTCCCCCTTTGCATTATTTCAGGTTTCCGATTAATTTAAACCCGATTCCAAGCATCCTGGTGGAAATGGAACGGCTTTTATTGTGCATATAACTGCATATTTAGGAAATTTTCAACTATTGTAGCATACTTAGTATGAATATGCACATTTAGGTCATATTTTCGGTATATTTGTGTGCATATTAAAAATAGTATATTGCGACACAAGGGCGGAAAGGCACGTTTACGGGTCGAGGAAACAGATTGAAAACCCGAGGCGCAGCCGAGGGTTTTTAAGTTTTCGAGACCCGTAAATGCCTTTACGGTCCGTGTGTTGCATGCTATTTTTTGCACGACGGTTACTTATATCAATTTAATTATATTAATTGTGATATTACCTGAAAATATTATGTAAATACAGACTTGAAGAATGGTGCTTATTTCAGAAAGGGATTCGCATTTGTTATTGTTTATGGCAACCGAATATTTATAAAGCGGGGAGGCCTTGGTCATTTCTGCCCGCAAATAAGCATTTGCGGGCGGTAAAGTAACTTTCCGCCCGTCGCCCCTAGCAACAATTCACTTTCCGCCCGTCGCCCCTAGCAACAAGATTGCGTGTGGTAATGTCAAGTTACGAGCCATGTAAACAACTTTCGTAAGAAACACTTACTAGCTAAGGAGTGCAAAAAAATTTTGAAGTTTCATATCATATTTTGTAAATTTTGCATTGTACTGATAGCCTACTTTTTGCGAATTTACAGATATTTTAAATAATTAACATTATATTTTAATAAAATTAATTGTAATGAAACTTTCAAGATGTAAATGGGACCATCGCTCACAACAACACAGAAAATTGCAAGATACTGGCGGAGTACTTTGAGAAACTCTTGAATTGTGAACCCATCCTCGAAAAATTTGAATCAGTCCCGAATAACACTGAAAAGCCAGGCTCAGAACCACCGACAACGGAAGAACTACACGAGATAATTTCAAAACTAAGAAACAACAAAGCATCTGGAGAAAACCAAATAGTGGCCGAACTGTGGAAGAAAGCTGACAAAAATGCAATTACATCCCTGCAATGTGTTTTCGATAAAATCTGGAAAGAGGAAGAGATCCCTGTAGAATGGAAAACAGCTATCATCCACCCTATTTACAAGAAAGGCTTGAAAACAGACCCAAATAACTATAGGGGAATATCGTTACTGGATGTAACATACAAGATTCTTTCCAAAGTACTTTTAAACAGGGCAGAACCACAATTGGATCCACAACTTGGAGAATACCAGGGAGGTTTTAGAAAGGGTAGGTCATGCTCTGAACAAATAATAAACCTCAAACACATTATGGCATATCAAAAATCAAGGGCAAAGAAGTACGTAATCTCCTTCATTGATTTCAAAAAAGCATATGATTCCATTGATAGAGAATCCCTTCTATCAGTCCTGGAGGAAATGGGTTTGGATAAGAAAACAACTAATATTATAAAAGCGACTATCACAAAGACGTTTTCAAAAGTTAAATTCATGGGTGAACTATCAGATCCATTCGAAATAAGAACAGGAGTGCGACAGGGAGATGGGCTGTCACCGTTGTTGTTCAATTGTGCACTTGAGAAAGTAGTAAGAGAATGGAACAAAAATATAAAGATTGGAATAAGACTGGGTTGCAAAAAGAAGAACCTTAAAATAAATTGTATTGCCTTTGCGGATGATATGGCCTTAGTTGCTGAAACGATGGAGGAAGCAAGAGAACAAATACTTGAACTAGCTAAACAAGCAGCTAAAATAGGTCTTCACATTTCCTTTGAAAAAACCAAAATCATGACAAACAACAAACACCCACGTCAATACCTCAAAATCCAAGAACAAAAAATAGAAATAGTAAAAGAATTCAAGTATCTCGGAGAATGGATCAGTTGGAATGCGGTGGAATGCAAAACAATGGAATCCAGAAAAAACAAACTTGAAATGGCCTTTCAACTAACAAAAGATACATACAACAAGAAATCCCTTTCATGGGGGTCAAAAATTAAACATTACAGATCAGTAATTAAACCAGAAGCACTGTACGCGGCAGAAACGCTAAACATGAATTTCAAAGGTCAGATGGAGAAACTTGAACTAAAGGAAAGGAAGATTTTAAGAAAAATCATAGGACCTAAATTTCAGGATAATAAGATGATATACATCAAGAATGAAACCCTCTACAAGAAAATTGAAAAACTTTCAGACACTATGCGAAAAAGGAGGATAAATTTCTATGGTCATCTTCTTAGAATGGACTCTGTTAGATTAACCAAACAAATCTTTGACTTCTTCCGCAACCGCAAAACAAAACCCAACTGGTTTAAAGAAACTGAAAAAGACCTAGTCGAGTTAAAAATTACAGAAAAATCACTATTAGATCGAACGGCTAAAATAATAACTAAAGACGAAAATACAAGGTTCCAAGACAGGTCGTCACTGAAGTCCAAACCTATTATCTCTGAAGAAGAGAGGAAGAGAAGATCAGAAAGAATGAAGAAATACTGGGCACTTAGGAAGGAACAACACACAAAGAAATGACTGATTCAACGTACCCCAAAGAGGGTGAAACGAAAGAAGAAGAAGAAGAAGAAACTTTAAAAAATATACACAATGTGTAAGTGGTAAAGTCACATTTTAAATTTTATTGGTCATATTTTAATGTTTTTTTAGGTCATAAATCATATTTTTTAGGTCATAGAAATCCGCCCCCTAATCATAATAAATCCCACTATAGAGGTTACGAGTTTCATCAGATAAATTCGCTCCTGCTCCGCAAAGATTCTTTTTATGAGGAATTGTAGACCTGAAGATCTGTAAAAATTCTGGCACTTGAAAATGACGCACAGCAACTCATAAAATGAAAGAAACCAGGTGTGGATATTTCATAAAGGGTAATTTAATCAGTGAGATACGTAAAGCATCTCCAGTGAATGGAGTAAAGTTGACTCGCTGAAATATCAAGCTGTAATGTGACAGGTTTGTTAGGTGATTGCAGGAGTAAGGCATGTCTTTTTCCTCTCCCACTCCCCCTATTGCCGCCCTAAGCTGATTAGTCTGGATGTTCAGTCGGAGAGGAAGGGAGGGAGTTGAACAATTTACACAGCTTCTTTTCCAGATACAGAGAATTTCAACCGGAAGTTTCACCTTCTTCTACTCAAATTACCTTTCAGTCTGCTGTGTGATAGGTCTGTCATGGCATGTCCGTATAAACAAAAGCAAGTCACATAGATGAACTTGTTGCTAGGTGACACAATTTTTTAAAAATTCAGTTGTTTTTATACTCATTTTAGGTACGAAGTCATTTCAGGAGTTCGGGATGTGTGTCTATACAGTAGGGTAGGCCATGGAATAATTGCTTGTCAATTGTTTCTATTATTGGTGTATTTTTGTGGAGTAAACTTCAACTGAAATTAATTTAAATGGCAGGAGCTTTTTAAATTTATACATAGAGCTAGATGTATGAGAGAAAGCCTCTGATGGAGAATTTTAGAAATTTGTTATTAAGTGCCAGAATGGTACTTTATGAGAATGTATGAGGGACGGGAAAATGTCTGAAAGTCTGACTGTCTGTCCGTGTGTCTGTACGCGCGATAACTCATATACGCTTTATTGGATTTTTATGAAACTTGGTATATGCACTTATAACGTCCATGGGAAAACGCGAACTGATATTGGACCAAATCGATTGACCGGTACCCAATTTACTCCCTATTTTATGGTAATATATAAGAAAGAATTTATCAAATGCAAAACATTTCTCATGACAACATATTGTTTTACAGTGTTCATACACGACTTTGTAAGTTGCAATACAGTTAGTGATGACAAATAACACTACCCACATATTCCTGAACATAGGTTTATCAAATTTAGAATTTTGTTCTTCCGTAAGCCCTGCTTAATGAATCTGGAGCTTAACTCGGAGATCGATAAAAAATAACTTATTTTCTGCAATATGATAATTGCAAAAGCATTCTGGCACTTTGTTACATCAGTTTACTTGATTTTATTTTTTTCTAAGTTAGTAACGTCTATGCGTTTCTATGACTATTCCATTCATGCACCGCGTGTTTGATATTGACCAATAACGATTAGCAATTCCTCGGAAATAAACCCTCCAGGGATCGCAAGGATGCAATTTTATCTTATTAAAGTCAGCTCGTTATTGGACACGTAAGGCATCAACATGCAGTGATTACTTCGTCACATGCTGCCAGTGAACATAATGAAAACACTTTATTTCATACAACACAACTTATTTAGAAATTAAAATAATGCAAATGTTCACTTATTAAAAACATAATTCCGATTCATTAAAAACCAGTTTCTGTATTTCTATTACGTTCTGATGTTAGCAATCTACACCGACGCTCTCTATCGTGGTTTTCGAATCAACTGTCCATTCATTTAGTAGGCCTGCTCTCACAGTTTGAAAGTAACTTATATGAATTGCAACAAAGTAGGAAAATTATTATTATTGTATTATTATTATTATTATTATTATTATTATTGTATTATTATTATTATTATTATTATTTACAAAATCTGTCATATTTTAATCATGGAATAGTCTTAATAAATCCTTCTCAAGATTACGAGATTCACCAGATAAATTCGTGGTGATGGAATAGTATATATATATATATAACTTATATATAATATATATAAACTATAGTATAGTATTTGTGTAAGCTCAAGCCGGTCGATTCTTTTGTTTAGAAGGCCAGTAGACACATGAAATTTTCAAACTACACGGAAGAGGGATAATCAATATAGGCCTAAATATGGTCAAACATTGTTCGATTTGGACGAAACTCACTATACAGGGGGTTTCTGGGTCAAGGAACTCGAATCTGAGGTCGCTTTTACCAGGCGACGCTATCTAATCGTGGTATGTAGTCCACGTGATTTAGGTGTTAATAAATAATATAATGATTTAACTAATAGGTCTATGCTCTTAATTTTTAATTTTTGAAATAATTATCGCGGGCGGAGCCGCAGGCACACGTTAGTAGTAAATGTGATTCAAATTTAGGGTAATAGTTAAACTGTTTCAATACGTATATTCTAGAAATTTACTTTGAATGGACTCTATTCATTTCTTGTATTTAATGGTAGCAGGATTCCAAATGAATTAACAATATTCCAATTTTGATGTGGCAATGGTTCTATAAAGTCTAGGCCTATCTGTTTTATGGTGGTGGATTTAAAAAAAAAATTAATAATACATTATGTCTATTTCAGGTGCCGACGATGGGCCCCACGCTCTCTAGGGGTGGGTCGGTGTTGTCGGATGGCTACTCCATGCTTCACGCCGCCTACCTCCACCCCGCGGCGCACCCTTACCTGCACAAGGCGGAGCCCTTCTTCCTCACCCCAGGTATGTTACACCACCCTCCCGATATTCATTCAAATCAACATGCACTACAGTGAACGCCACTTAATGTAATCGCGGATCATGTTATCAATCGGGTAATATTATCACTTTTATGAAGTCCGGTACGGATTAATACTTATACATTGAAAAAATGCTGTTTATTGTGATCAAAGATACGGTTAATGTTATCACATTTTCCTTTTTTTTTTCCTTTTTGAAAGCAGTTTTCTCGTAACTTTTATTATTTAATAATTTATAATAATATGAAATATAATAATAATTATTTATTGTCGAACATGAATATACATGTATGACATTGTCAATATAAACAAACACACTCCATTCTGCTGTCTGACAATAGGGTTACAAGAGCTCAACAAAGTTAAAATATTCATCCAGGTCATAAAAACAATTGAGGATTAAAAAATTCTTAACATAAGATTTAAAAGCCATAAAATCTAGATTTCTTGTTGACCTAGGTAGTGCGTTATACAATTTCACAGACATATATATATATATATATATATATATATATATATATATATAAAACTCTTTTGTTATAAATGTTCCTATTAAAGTAAATTATACATTGTTTGTTGTAAATTTTCTTATAATTATGTGTAGAATTGACATATAACAAACATTTTAAGATAAAATGACATATTACAAAAATACAAGATTGATTGATTGAAGTAGACTAGGTGACTCATGGGGCGGAAATTGCGGTTGGTCCTAATCTCCTGCCCTTGTAAATGTGAGGGTGCTTGTGGGTGAAGGAACCTACTTGGCCTCAACCGCCATCCCTGCTTGCTAAGGGTATAATGCATAGGTGTACACCAATCCACTATTTCAAATAAGCATGTGCGACCTTAAATTCAGATAAAAGCTATAGTGAAACCTCATTTCTGTTTTTGCAGGTTTGGGTTTCGGCGGCTTGTTCGCGGGAGGGTCCGGAGATCTGGGTGCCAAACACTGCAGAAGACGGAAAGCAAGGACCGTATTCTCAGATCACCAGTTAACAGGACTGGAGAAGAGGTTTGAAGCTCAGAGGTACCTGTCCACACCAGAGAGAGTGGAGCTAGCGAATGCACTCAACCTCTCGGAAACCCAGGTGAGCTGATATTTAATCGGTAGGGAAGACGACAAATGCATCTTTAACTTTCTTTACTTATTTGGTCTAGGAGATCTTTTAATCTACTCTTATACAATTCAATGGCCCTAAATAGCGTGCTCACTCGCTCGCCCACTTCGTGAAACATCGGGTATACTCGGCGATGTTCGTCTCTCGCAGTCTAAACTTTCATGAAGAATACAAAATTAGGAAAACCGTTTAGCCTATTTATTATATAAAGCCTAAGTGAAATGAATACGGTGAACAAATATTCTAATTTTATTTTTACTTACAATTTTCATACCTCTGATCCACAAACATTTTTAATACACTGCCAGTGTAAATTTCTTAAAAATCCATCCCTTGAAAAATTATATAATTTCTGAAAATTACACTGAATTTATCAAATAAAATTCACATCGTTTCATCTGTCAACAAACAGTTGAGAAACAATACGTATTATCAGTGTTAACAGGTCGCTTTGGAACTGCATAATCGAATCTGAGATCTTTACCAGGCGGCGCTTTCATATCGTGCAATGTACTCTAAAGCAGGAATTTTAGCTGTTTCATTAGCCCTAATTATTAATGGCTTAGTTTATGAATGATTCCCGTGTTAACAAATATAATGCTTTAATAATTATTATACTCTTAATTTTTAATTTTTCAATTAATTATCGTGGGCGAAGCCGCGGGCACCTGCTAGTTATATTACATAGAAATATAAGGACTCAAAATTCAAAAAGTTGATCATTTTAAGTATCTGTGATCGATCGTAGGCATATAACTGGATACATCTTCAAAATTAGATATAGATATGTCAAGAAAGAAGGACAATTGGAACATTAAACTCATTAGGTCTATTATGGAGCAGTAAAACTTACTCAATGGAAATAGACAATTCCTAAGCAACCTAAAGGAATATTATTAAGTGCCGGAATGTTAATTTAGAGATTATGTGGGGGCCGGGAAAATATCTGTCCGGCTGTCTGTCTGTCAGTCTGTCCGTGTTTCTGTACGCGAGATAACTCAAATACGCTTTATCGGATTTTCATGAAACTTGGTACACACATTTATAACGTCCATGGGAAGAAGACTATTGATATTGAACCAAATCATTGACCGGTACCGGGGTAATTCCCAATTTAGTGTCTTATTTGGTAACGTATTATAAATAATTTATCAAATGCAAATCAGTTTTCATGGCAACATATTGTTTTACAGTGTTCATATACGGCTTTAGAAGTTGCAATAAAGTTTGCTGTGACAAATAACACTACCAACATATTCCTTCACATATGCTTATCAAACTAGACCTTTGTTCTTCAGTAAGCCCTGCTTAATGAATCGATCTGGAGCTTAGCTCGGAAATTGATTACAAAAATAACTAATTTTCTGCATATCATAATTGCAATTATCACCGATTTGGTCCAAAATCAATATGCTTCATCCCATGGATCTTATAAATGCGTATACCAAGTTTAATGAAAATCTGATAAAGCGTATTTGAGTTATCGTGCGTACAGACAGACGGACAGACATTTCCCGTCCACCAAACAGTCTCATAAAATATCAACAGTAATTGAACAATCTAACACAACCATTAATATAAATTAGAACAAATAAAAAGTTTTCATATGCTAAGAATTATGTGCTGCATACACTAAATTTTTTCTTAAACGAGCTCCTATTTTAACCCAACCATTCGGCATTTTACCTGTTAGATGTTTAGATAAAGTCCGCCTATATAAAACTAAAAACTAAAACTAAACCCCGTGGCGCTACATCCCTGGAAGGACTTGGCCTACCACCCGACCGCTGCGTCATCTCCCGTAGGCAGATGGCAGGATTGGGGGGCATGGAAGTCCGCCTATATACCACTAGATATTTGAAAACAAACAGCTGAAGCCTACATGAGATATAAGACAACAGTTAATAAAAACACGTTGTTTTAAAATTAACTTTTATTGTATTGTTGTAAAAGTACCTTTATTGTATTAATTGGTCTATCACTTAATAAAAGAGTCTAGTGAATTAATAACATTGAGCTCAATGTATTGTCAATTAAATTGTTTGCAACGATAAATAATAAAAAAATAAAAAATCTACAAAGTTGACATTAACACAATAGCTAAAACATGATTTAAAAAATTACAAACATACATGAAAATAAGATTAGTAGAATATTAAAAAAATACTTGTCATTTCTTGTAAAATATCAAATATATGTCTATGCGTGTCCGTAATAGACATATTAGAGAATATATATATATATATATATATATATATATATATATATATATATATATATATATATATTACGGACACGCATAGACATATGTTTGATATTTTACAAGAAATGACAAGTATTTTTTAATATTCTACTAGTCTAATTTTCATGTATGTTTTTAATTTTTTAAATCATATTTTAGCTATTGTGTTAATGTCAACTTTGTAGATTTTTTACTATTTATCGTTTCAAATATTTAATTGACAATACATTGAGCTCAATTTTATTAATTCACTAGACTCTTTTATTAAGTGATAGACCAATTAATACAATAAAGGTACTTTTACAACAATACAATAAAAGTTAATTTTAAAACAACGTGTTTTTATTAACTGGTCTCTTATATCTCATGTAGGCTTCAGCTGTTTGTTTTCAAATATCTAGTGGTATATAGGCGGACTTTATCTAAACATCTCATCTATAATTATACCACTTGAAAAAATATGAAGCTAATCAATAGGGCAAGGCATTTAATGACCATAAAATAGTGGAAAAATGCAAAATAAAAAATGCATTTATGACCTAAAAATAGTGAAAAAATGACCCAAAATCTTAAAATAATGACCAATAAATTTACCATTATTACTTATAATTAGTTTTTTCTTAAGTAATGAATTGATAAATACAGTTTATGACGATGCTTTATATATGAATTTACAATATAAAACACACTTATTTTGTTACTAAAGAAATCAGTAAATTTATACTACAGTACTTGGACACCCTTAGCGAAAAATAAATTCTTTCTGAACTGGCATGCCCATCAAATTGCCCCTAGCAAATATGTGCCATTTAGAAAGAAAGAAAAAATATTTATTGCTAAAATGCCGAAAATTACCTAAAATTAAAAAAAAAAAGACATAAAATGCTGAAAATGACCTAAACATGCCGAAAAAGACCTAAAAATTGCCAAAAAATGACCTATCTCTTGAAAAATGACGAAATATGCAACATAAAGCAAAATAATGCAAAAACAAATTGCCCTTATATAATTAATTATTTAATCATATACATTTATATACATTGGAGCTATCTTTTAACCTTCATATAAAAAAGATGCAAAATCATCAAATGCCTTGCCCTACTAATCAACTATTTTAACTGTTAGTAGGCCTATATTTTTTTTTTTTTTTTTTTTTTTTTTTTTTTTTTGCTGTCAAACGCATTGTTTGATTTCCTTCTACTTTAACATGAATGTTCCTTGAAGTCGTTGAAACGACGTATGTGTAAGGATTTTTATTTCTTTTACTGTTTCATGATGGTGGACGTTATTACTTAGGAAAGCTAATTTTGGATTTTTTTCGGAAGCGTGGTTTACTGCTTACAGACATACTAATATATTTTTAAATAAAATGATTAAAAATAATGAAAATTATTATGGCCCTTGGTGAAGACACTTATAGCCCACTCCTGTCTGGTTGTTTCAGGTGAAAACGTGGTTTCAGAACAGACGCATGAAACACAAGAAGCAGCTGAGGAAGCTGAGTGAAGAAACCAAACACAGCAGTACGGAGAGAACAACAACCGGTGAGTCTCGATTGTAAAGTTACATTGTAGTCTCTGCCCCCAAACCACAGTGAGGTTTTCGGGAAAAGTTTTTTATTTGAACTGATACCGTTACGGAGATAGAGTCCGTGTATTTAGGCAGTTAGATAGTTGCTTCCGTCATTTTAAAGGTTTTATTTTGGAGGTAAAAAATTTAAAAATTGAAATTTTTGGACTAATACTTATAAGCAGGCCCAAGGCTCGGAAGTAGAAGACCTAAAAATGCCTAAAAAGTTACCTATAAAATGACCTTAAATTTACAAAAATACGACATGAAAAATTGAAAAAACGACTTAATAATTCTAAACATGTACTTAAAAACTGAATGCATAAATAATGAAGAAAGAAGAAGATTTAAGTATTTTATATTTTAGTTACTATAGAAAGTTACGTGTTTCACATCAAATTTCATAGTTACATTTTGTATTTCTGCTGATATTTATATTATAATATAAACAATAAAATATAAAATACACACCTAGTTGAAAAGCTTAATCAGATAATGGTAACTATTTCAATCCGAGTACACTGGATATGATCAGTAATTCAGTTTGTCGAAAAATACACGAACCACTTTTAACTAGATTAATTTCATTAAAAAGTTATATATCAGGAAATTATTTTATAAAAACACTCTTTGATGATAAAATACGAGATTAATCAAATCACAGCATGACTAACGCAGAGTTGTGTACAGCAGCGAGATAAATCAAAATACTGCAATGCAGGAGTTTTATCTCTGAAAGACATAGCCTATGAGGAAATGTCGATGAGTATCCACAGAACATATTTTTTATGTTACTGTGAATCGTAAACATTGTTGCACAGAACTATCTCCATCTATGTAAAGTTCCATTTTACGGGCTGAGGGTAAATAAAACGGTGCTAGCACGTTATATGGATTACTGAGGATATCACCAGGTGTTAGTGTCGTTCTCTTCCTTTTCGTACAAATATAGTATATTGTGATACAAGTGCCGTAAGCGATGCATACGGATCGAGGAAAGAGTCTTTTCAATTTCCGAGATCCGTTATGCGTTTACGGAACGAGTATTGCATGCTGTTTTTTGCACGATGATTATTTATATCAATTTAATTATATTAATTGTGATATTACCTGAAAATATTATGTATATACATTCTTGAAGATAGATGTTTATTTCAGAAAGTGATTCGCATTTGTTGTTGTTTATGGGAACCGAATATTTGTGCTGCGGGGCCTTGTCCATAAAGGCTTGTATTATGAGGTGTGGCGTAATATTCATAACAGCACGGAAACTCTTACCGTACATAGCAACAAGATTGCTTTGTGGGAATGTCAACTTACGATCCACGGCAACAACATTCGTAAGTACCACTAATTAGTTAAGGAGTGCAAAAACATTATTTCACAGAACTCCTTCCATCTATGTAAAGTTCCATTTTACGGGCTGAGGGTAAATAAAAAGGTGCTAGCACGTTATATGGATTACTGAGGATATCACCAGATGTCAGTGTCATTCTCTTCCCTTTCGTACAAATAAATAATTATCTACTTCCTTCATTTCAACAACTAAAATACTATTATTGCTACTACTACTACTACTACTACTATTATTGTGGGTCGACTCAGCCTCTAACAGAAATGAGTACCAGGAGCAATCCTGGGGGTAAAGGCGGCCGGTGCGTAAGGCTGACAACCTTTCCACCTTCAAGTGCCGAATGTCCAAAATCTAGGAGCCTCAACCTCCTGGAACCCTCTGGGCCTCCATGGCCTGTATAGGGATCACATTACCTTTACTATTATTGTGTATCCATTAATCACTTAGTTCCAAATAGCCTAAATAACTCGGTTTTGAGAATTTGGTCCATAAACTAAATGTCTTTTGACAAAGCTCAAACATAAGTCAACAAGAATAAGATTAGGTAAACCGATATAACAAAACGTCAGAATGCTTTTGTTTAATCAGTGATAATTGCAATTAGGAAATGCAGAAAATAAGTTATTTTTCTAATCGATTTCCTAGTTAAGCTCCAGATCGATTCATTAAGCAGGACTTACGGAAGAACAAAGGTCTAAAGTTTGATAAGCATATAAGTAGTGTGGGTAGTGCTATTTGCCTAAGCTAACTGTCTTGCATTTTCCAAAGGCATATATGAACAGTGTAAAATAATGTTGTCCTGAGAACTGATTTGCATTTGATAAATTCTTTCTAATAAATTACCATAAAATAGGCTCTAAATTAGGCATTACTTCTCTACCGGTCATCCAATTAAGTCCAATATCAATGGGCTTCTTCCCATGGATGTTATAAATGCGTATACGAAGTTTGCTTAAAATCCGATAAAGCATATTTGAGTTATTGCGTGTACAGATACGGACAGACAGACAGACATTTCCCCGTCCACCACACAACCTCATAAAGTACCATTATGGAAACTTAATAAAATCAGGTAAACTGATGTAACAAAGTGCCAGAATGCTTTTTTTTTTTAATCAGTTATAATTTCAATTATGATATGCTGAAAATAACTTTTCTTTTTTCCTTAAATTGATTTCAGAGTTAAGCTCCAGATTCATTCATTAAGCAGAGCTTACGGAAGAACAAAGGTATAGTTTAAAAAATCATATTAAAATCGTCAAGCATCAGCAGAACTATACTAATTTGTGATATCTTGATAATCGCACACTCACATAAAAAAAAAAAATATCAATTTGGCCGACTATGGGGACTGAACCACGGACATTCAGAATGCGAGTCAAAGACATTACCATCTCAGCCACCTCGCTGGATTTAACGGTCTATTTTCATAAGCGTATGTGAAGGAATAGGGTTATTTGTCATAGCTAACTGTATTGCAATTTCCAATGCAGTATATATGAACACTGTAAAACAATATGTTGTCATGAGAACTGATTTGCATATTTTGATAAATTCTTTCTTATATATAACCATAAAATAGGCCCTAAATTGGGCATTAAGCCGGTACCGGTCAACCTTATTTGGTTCAATACCAATAGGCGTTTTCCCATGGATGGTGTAAATGCGTATACCAAGTTTCATGAAAATCCGATAAAGCGTATTTGAGTTATCACGGGAACAGACATAATGGACATTTTCCCGTCCCCCACACAATCTCATGAAGTACCATTCTGGCACTTAATAAGAAAAGTTGATATCGCTCATTTTGTTAACTTCGTGCTTGCCAGTTAAGTTCTATACAATAATAGTCTAACGTTGTAAATAACTATTACAAGAAGGGAAGATGTTTTCGAGACAGGCTGTATGATAATGGTATATTAGCGCTCGACTTCCGTTCCTAACTTTTCCGCGCTCTTCAGGAATGCCAATGACGCTCGTCTGCGTAATTAAAATTAACTTTTGCATCATTAGCATCTGCGCAAAAATCCCTTCCTTCCCTTGCTGTATCGATTCCTGTAACAAGTGTCGCTACAGCCGTGACGTGTTTTATTTTTTTACCTCCACGAAAAGACTTCGTAAATAAAATCTAATAATAGAGTAGGAAATGCCGCGAGTGACTTGGAAACTGTCTAGGAGATTTGCATTTATAGACTATTCAACGAATAATGTGTAATGGTACTAGAAAATAGCCCGTGGCACGGTTAAAATGATGCTTAAATACGAAACTAACAGGTCTAGAATCCTGAAATATTAATACTGTAATATTAGTATTAGCCCATAATGTCCCCGAGGGGCACGGGCCTCTCTCCTGGGAGAGGTGGCTTGTGTTCGCAATCCCGGTTAGCCATTCCGGGAAGGATCTTCCTATTATTACTTATGCCTATAGTCTATCATTTATGGTCCGATATGTAGTCTATCATTTTTTTTTCCTATATATAATTCTAGGTCTTCGCTCTTCGGTCGTGCACTGCTTTCCTGCTCCTTGCTATTTACTGTCTTCATCCTGTGTTGTTGTGTTGGATTGCTGTCTTGGCTAGAAGTTGCCATTTTCCTCTGCCTTTAGCTGTGGTGGTCCATCTGTTGCCGAAAGTTGCCCTTAGTTCATCCGACCACCGTGTCCTCTGTCTTCCTACTTTCCGTCTTCCCGTCCTTGGTTCCCATGAAGTTATACTGTGAGTCCAGCGAGCAGAGTCTTGTCTCATTATGTGTCCGGCCCATCTCCAATTTAGGTACCTGCTGTCGTTTCCTGCATCTGTTATTTGTGTTCTTCGTCGTATTACGTCGTTCCTTATTCTTTCTACTAATATTCAATTAACACACTATTTAATACAATATTTAATCGTGGCCTCTTGGAAGGAACGTAGGCATTATGGTCAACCATGTTTCAATGCTTCCTTATCTGGATATATTACGCTTTTTCCTTTAGAATACGTTCCTACCAGTACGTAGATTTCAGAAATTAATTATATCGTAAGTTTTATGCAGTTCCAAACTTACCTCTGAACACTGATAATACGTATTGTTTCTCAACTGTTTGTTGACAAATGAATAAGATGTGAATCTGATTTGATAAATTCAGTGTAATTTTCAGAAATTATATAATTTTTCAACGGAAGGAGTGTTTGTTTGAATTTTTATTGTCCGCGATACTTTCAGGGTTAAACTGTTAATATATTACAGCTGGTGCCCGCGGGCCATTATTAATTCACTCCAGGATTTTAAAGAAATTTTCACTGGCAGTTTATTAAAATGTTTGTCGTTCAGAGCTATGAAAATTGTAAGTAAAAATAAAATTAGAATATTTGTTCATTGTGTTCATTTCACTTATATAATAAAGAAACGGTTTTCCGTATAATTTTGTAGTCGTCATGAAAGTTTACACTGCGAGAGACGAACATCGCCGAGTATACCCGATGTCTCACGAAGCGGGCGAGCAAGCACGCTATTTAGGGCCGTTGAATTGTATAAGAGTAGATAGATAGGGAAAGGCATTTAATGATTTTGCATATTTTTTTTATATGATGGTTAAAAGATAGCTCGAATATATATAAAAATGTATGATGAAATAATTGACTTAATAAGGGCAATTTGTTTTTGCATTTTTTTATTTATTTTGAATTTTTCTTCACTTCGAATAGATAGGTCATTTTTTGGCAATTTTTAGGTCATTTTCGGCATTTTTGGCCATGTTTAGTGGGGGTAAAGGGGAGCTTTGCCATCTACAAATCGTTACTTTCAGACAACAGACAATCGTTTTTATTTGAAAATCTTCGCCAAATGTTCGTAGTTCATTTAAGTAAGGTTTATTGTAAACGCCATAACAGTTTGTCTTGTAGCAATAAACAATTGTTTTTTATTTCTTTTTAAATGGCACATATTTTCTAGGGGCAATATGATGGGCATGCCAGTTTAGAAAAAAATTCTTTTTCGCTAAGGGCGAACAAAATAAGTGTGTTTTATCTTGTAAATTGATATATAACGCACTGTAATCTATTAAATTGCTTTTTTAGCACACGCTCTCTAAAACAGCTGCTTGTCGGGCTCGTAACACGCCGAAAAATTGCATGTTTGCGACCTATAGGAAGCACATTATAAGATAAACGATCGTGTTTGGTCTATGATAAACCCTTTCGCATAAAATGGTTGGAGTTTTCCTTCTCTAAACTGTACCGTTAGAACGATAAATATGAAACGATGTATCTTTTTTTGCTATGGCAGCTACTGAAACCTGGTTCAACAAATTGACAGGATTAATTTGTGACATCAAAGAAATTAATTGTGTCTATTCATGCGCTCGTATTAAAGTTAATTACTGTTTTACCGTTCCACGCTGCATGTTATCGACGTAATTAGAGGTAAACAAATTAGTTTTGGCTTTATTCAAACTTTATTCAGGTCGCCAGGTTATCAAATTATATCGGTTGCAAACAGGCAAAAATAGAAACTTCAAAGAATGCTAACACAATCAAACTACAATTTGCAGAGCTGGGTACTGCACGTATCTAAATGCAGCCATGATGTGATTTTGTTAGTTATTTGTAGCAATGTCTGCTTTAGTTTGTTAGCAATAAAGCTACCAGATATTACTGTTCATAACAAGACATATTAGTAAATACCATATTAGAACTCCAGGTGGTTCTGACGAAGTTGTGAAATACTCATCTACAAGATTCCTGCAGCTGAAATTTACTTTTAATTGCGTTATTCAGGCGATTCAATAATAATTACGGACCAGGGAAATTCTCCAGTAAACATACTACAATTAAAAACATATCATGTTTTATAAATTGCATTCCTGAAACTTCAATAAACCCTAATATGATGAAAATTATAAACTAATGTTTTAAAATTTACTTTTTACTTTTTAAAAAAACTGATATGAAGCACATTACTTCCTCTATACAAATAAAAGTTACGGCACTTATTAAAATCTATATTAATAAAAGGAAGTGTTTGTTAATGATAATGATAATACTTTATTTGCTTATAGACTTTTACAGGAAAAGTTTCCAGCATCGTCACATTTAACATATTATTAACAGACATTTGATACATTTTCAGTAATTAGTTATAAATTACACTATTAAATAACATTAAAACTAATTATAAAATTACAATTTAATGTAATATTAAATTGTATTATAATTCATTATAAAATTACATTATTAAACATTAAAAAAACACTATAACCACATTTTAAAATTCTAAAACTTTATTAAATGAGTTTCAATAGTAAATTAGTTAATTAAGCTAAAATTCATCTAACCTATAGAGACATCTTTGTATCAGATAATTTTTAAGTGTAATATTAAAATTTCCTTTCTGTTCCTTTTTTATTTCTATCGGCAACTTATTGTACAGTAAAATTCCCTTACTTAACGGATTTTTATATGTTGAATTCTTATTTATTGTCACCCTGTGGTAGTCGGTTTCACCTCTTGTGCAGTGAGAATGTATGTCTTTATTTATTGGAGGCTGTTTTTTATTCCTAACATATAATATCACTTTATATACATACAGGCTAACTACTGTCAAGATTCTTTTGGTTATAAATAATTCTTTACATGATTGTCTATTACTAATCCCATATATACATCTCAGGGTCCTTTTTTGCAACACACTTGTCTTTCTGTCTGTCTGTGCGCGACACCCAGCGAAATCTACTATTTCATCTTGAATCATATCTATTTAAATTAATATCAGTTGAAATTCACGCCATCAAAATGCACCAATAATAGAAACAATTGACAATCGATAGTTCCATGGCCTCCCCTACTGTATACACACATATCCTGAACTCCCGATATGGCCTCGTAGCTAAAAGGAGTATAAACACAGCTGAAATAAATAAAAAATGAACGTGTGCTTCGAACTCTCTCTCTTATCCTGACCACCTGCTTATCTTACACGTGTTATGATGAGAAATGATTAGGGCTGCGCCTAACGCTGACCGATTCGGCAACACGCGTTGTACCGAAGTTGGAGAAGTTGCCAGTGGGGATGTATCAGGATAACATTTTTAATTTTTCGTCCGATGTTCTACAGGCCATAAAATGGGATCGTGGGACATCTTCGACTGCCAATGCACACAATTTCATCCTGGGCCATACTAGTAGGTCGAAACCCTCTTGGTCAGAGTCTGTAGGCCTATACTATAATGCAACAAGCCTATATTGACATTTATTAAGATACGATTATGTTTATGAAACAAGCAATGCTGATCATAATTTTCATACGAGTATCTTAATCTATATACATAAAAATGAATGTATGTGTGTGTGTGTGTCTGTCCTTTATGCATTGCTATACCATTCATCCGATCGCCATGAAACTTTGGGAAGTTGTTGGGTACATTCCCGGGAAGGTTTCTGTCATACTACATTTTTAATTTTAGCTTTCGTTCGCGATTTATGAGTGGAAAACTGGCAGAAAACGTGATTTTAGCGCTATCGAAGCATCAGTTTTCGGTAATGCATTTCAATTGTGAAATCAATTGCAAGTGGCTTTGCCTTTTTCTTTTGTCATGACTTGGGAATAAAAACATCGCGATTTTTTCAATTAATGACATAGAATTATCGATCGTTTCGATTCTGTGAGCTCACCCTGGTCGATTCGTTTGTTTGTAATGTCAAATACAATAGAGGCGCTTTCTAATCGTGGAATGCACTCCAAAGCCGGATTTTTAGCTGTTTCATTATAATTATTAATCGCTTAGTTTATGAATGATTCGCGTGTAAGTGTTAATAAATGTAATTATTTTGCTCTTAATTTTTAATCTTCGAATTAATTATAGTGGGCGAACTGCGGGAACCTGCTAGTATATTATAGTACATAATCGATCGATCGATAATATATTGTGCATATTAAGGAATTCGTGCAGGAAACTTAAACAAAACCTTATTCTCCAAGATTTGACGAATACAAAATATTTTATCAAGGTTGATCTATTTCGCCTAAAACCACATTGGAAATTTTGTTAATCTAGAAGTTCCATAGCAAAAGCAGTTTGATGGGATCCCCATAACGTTTTACAAGTCATTTATATGATTAAAAACTAAAAATTAAGTTTTCAAATATAAATCAAGCGAGTGAATTTGTGTCATCAAGATATCAGTAAACATTTTCAACAAATAGGTGAGTTTTACGTTAATTTTATTTCTTAGTTCATAAATTATTGTAGCTTGCCAACTGAATTCTGCTTCTTAGCGGATTCTCGCCTGCATAAGTGGTGCGGAGCGACTTCTTGATGGAACTATACCAGCGTTTCTCAACCTATGGTCCGCGGGTGCAGATGGTCCGCAGACATAATTAAAAAATATCATGAAGCAAGTGGAAAGTAAAGAAGTAAAATTTTGTTCACATATTTCGTTATAATGACCTATGTTTAATACCCCAAATATTAAGAATATAGGCCTTCTTTTAAAAATGGGATGTAAAATTAGGGGTCCGTAAAATTTTTTTAGACATTTTAGAGGTCCTCGGGTTCAAAAGGTTGAGAAACGCTGAACTATACCATTAATTATCTGTCTCTGGTTGAGTGTAAGAGAAGGCCTTAAGGCCTTAACTCTGCCAGATTAAATAAAGATTTATTAATATTATTATTAATTATTCAATTTAAATTTTTTTCTTTCTTATGATATCAAAAGAAACATATTTGGTACAGGCCTACTTCATGTCTAGTCCAACCCATTCTCATTTTACAACCAGTACAGAATGATGCAAGGTAGTCACATCTAAGACATGCCCTATATGCATGAATATGGTCTTGACGAGGCATTAGTTGTAAAGCGAACCATTAGAGTTGTGCTGAGACTTGTTAGCCCTCTGGTGGCGGACTGGCAAGTCTTGCTCTCTACTTTGATCTAATTAAGTGAATCTGGAGTGGAGTTCATGAAGATGTCAGGCAGCGCATAGTTGGCGAGTTGCGCAACTAATATTGTGGAGGGGAGAGCGCCCCCAATTAGGGGCACAACTTACAAGTCTTCAGGAATAATTACTCTCCCAAGATTCTGCTTCCAAATGGTTCTACAGCTACACCCTGACTCCAAACACTTTACTACATCACGGCCTTCTACTACTGTATTAACTTGTCCATTGCTATTGACGTATATATGCGTCTGCCCCTCAAAAAAAAAAAGTGCACGAAAGCGTAGATGTAGGCCGAACAGAGACATTTTTAACTCCAAACACTTTACTACATCAACATTTAAATGCACGGAATTCTACTATTGTTTTAACTTGTTCATTGCTACTGACGTATATATGCGTCAGCGCAAAAATGTGAACGAAAGAACAGATATAGGATTAACAGAAGTATTTTTACTCTAAACACTTTACTACATCAGCATGTAAATGCACGACCTTCTACTACTGTTTTAACTTGTTCATTACTACTGACGTATATATGCGTCAGCGCAAAAAAGTTCATGAAAGCGTAGATATAGGATAAAAAGTGGAATTTTCAACTCCAAGCACTTTACTACATCAGTACCTAAATGCATGGCCTTCTATTACTGAATTGATTTGTTATCTGTTACTGACGTATATATGCGTCAGCGCAAAAAAGTGCCGGAAAGAGTAGGTATAGGATTAATAAAGGAATTTTTAACTCCAAACACTTTACTACTGATCCCGCGTTTTGGGAGGTGTATCAGTTAGGCCTACGCATCAACTTATTAAATTGTACATTGTGTCAATAGCGTGTAAGAAATTACCGTATTTATTTAAATAAATATTACCCTGCTAAAGAAATTAGGCAAATGCAATTTATACTTAAACTTTTTAGAAACAAGGACAACGCAACAAATTTTAGTAAATTGAAAACTAACGAAGTGAAACGTCGCCTTAAAATTATACAATCAGTTCCGAAAGCATTAGGTTATTTACTATCAACCATTGTACAGTCGGTACTCAAAACATTCACTTAGCCAAATATGCTGTAAATGTCTGAATTAACAGGGGTGCACTCAGCCTCGTGATTCAAATTGAGGAGCTACTTAATAGAGAAGTAGTGGCTCCGGTCATGAAAACCACCATTTACGGCCGTGGGTGTCGGCATGCTGACCACATGCCCCCCAATCCTGCCATCTGTCTACGGTAGATGACGCAGCGGTCGGGTGGTAGGTCAAGTCCCTCCAGGGATGTAGCGCCACGGAGTTTAATTTTTTAGTCTGAATTAACAGGGATATGCACAATATTTAAAATCTGTCAGACATATACCATTAAATGTCAAACATTAAATAAACATACATACATATTCTAATACACCAGGCTTTTACGATGCACTATCTCACTATGTAATTTAGTTTTGTTTTTAATCGTAGTAACTAGGAATCTTAATTGGAGATCTTTTTGATACTTGTAACCCGTAGCCTAACTTCTTGTAACTATACGTTTTTCTCTTTAGTATTCGTTAGTATAATTTTAAATATCTTAGGCTATAATCCTAATTATTTTCTTTAGTATTTTTATATTTTGTAATTTAATTTTGTAATTTTCTTTTGTATTTTAATGTTTTATAGCACTCTAGTTTATAAATTTTAACAATGTTTAGTGCTTGGTATTTAAGTATTAATTAATTTTCTTTAATATTATGTATTTGTGTTATGTAATTGTAATGTAGCTTTTTTTTTTACTGGTAGAGCGGAAGAGAAGGCCAAATGGCCTTAGCTCTGCCAGAATAAATAAATAAATAAATAAATATCTCAAAGCAAACAAAATATGGAACAATATGCAAAATGAAACATGAATTTTCTATTATTTCTCTCAAGTATTGTACACATTATAACACTAGCATGTAATAGAGTGTATTATTAAAAATATGATAGTTCATAACCTTCCTGGCCCTAATTATTACAGTAGAATTGTGTTGTTTTGGGGAGGGGGTGATTTATATTTACCGTAAATGAGATTTCTTGGTCCTGTCAGGACTGTGAAGGTAAGCTCTGCTTTCAGAAAGTGTTCACAGAACGGACGGTTGTTTAGTAAAGCAGATAAATTAAAATTACATTGATATTTTAGGAACATGTAATTATGTAATTAAATTAAGCAGAAACGAGCTTGAATTTTATAAGAGCGCCAGTTAAGGGTTTAGGCTTCAAGAGCTAGGAAACAAGATATACTTAATAAGGGTGTTTAAGCTACCTCATTACAACGTTTATTCCTCATTACGTAATGTAGGCTAATTATAATATTATAATGCACAATACTCGCATAATTACATGTATAATACAGACCGCAGGGTCCACAATTACAGCTAATAGAGACGACCGACATTGTCAGCTCTGGTTACAGAGAGTATAGTGACTGACATATTACTAGACCAGGGATTTTAAGGCAAATGCCTATTTTGTTCCTTATGAAATAACATGAAAATTTTGAAATATGTTGACATTTCATGATAAATCACTTATATTTATAGAGTTTTATAGTGCCCTAAAATGCCTATTTGGACCTTTGGAGCTTATTTTTACTATTCTAGTGCCTAAAGTGCCTATTTTGCATATTTAAAATAAAATTCAACTTGTGTAACTTTTACAATCATTTAATGGACATCCCTGAATGAAGAGCAGAACAGCAAAGGGTGGGTTTTTCACAGAAACTTGATTTTCCCAAACATTTGTCGCCGAAGGAATGGTGACTGACGGGGAGGATTAGCTCAAAACAACAAGTAGCAGGTATATAGTAAGAAGGGACATACTGTGTCAATTTTTCATATAGTTCAAAACTGTTTTCGATAAATGTATTTTTAATTCTGTCTTAATTTTGCAAATATTTCTGTTGAGAATAGGTATATAACACATTTTTTACAGTAAAATAAAATAACGTTACAGTTGAAGAGCATATTGTAGTATTTTAAAGTCTATTTTCTGTCTATTTGCACATTTTTAAAGCATATTTCAAGTGCCTATTTTCTCTTTTTTTAAACCTATTTACTCGTGTTAAAAGCCTATTTTAGGTGCCTAAAACTAATTTTTAGAGCCTAAAATCCCAGGTCTACATATTACACAAATAGGCCTACGTCCAAAAATCAGTTCAAACACCATATCCTTTAACAGTGACATTTCTTAATAATCATTTTTAAATGCGGGATTGAAATCGATCTTAAACCGATCCCAAAACAATACTTTACTGGTTTACATGGACAGCCGTCGGTGTATAGAGCTTTTTGTATTTTTAAGATGTTGGCTAACATGGTTTTTTATATATAGCTAATAATCATATACATATAGTCCAGTTATTCATTGCATGGCCAGGCGGCTTCCTTTTATTAGGAGAAAAAGTTTGCCGACAGCTCAACCCATGTTCTTTTAGTTTTACCGCACCAATCAGCTAGTTAACCCAGCCAATCAAAATCTAAGAATGTCCTGTGACGATTTTGACAGCTGCTCGTCAACTCCGCGTGGAGTGAAACGCGAGGTTGCAAGATCCAGTTACAGTAAAAAATAACACGTGTGAATTGATTAAAGCGAGGGAAGAACTGAGGTCAGTGATAACAATGAGAGAATATTGCAACGTTGCTTTTGTTTTAAAAAAGCGGAAGCCAAGACCGATTTAGTCAGATCAATTAACATAAAGAATCACCGACACCTTTGAAGCCGCCTGGCCATGCAATGAGTAACTGCACTATACCGGTATATAAATAAATGGTGCAAAAATATGTTGCACAAACTTTCTCGCATATACATGTTATAAAAGCTAGCACAGAAAAAAGTAAATTATAGAGACAATTAAATTTGTTTATTACATTTTCATAAAACTAACAAGTATCTAGAACGGAAAGCATCAGGGTCGATCTTTATGTTCAATGCTTTTACCGGGAAATAATAATAATAATAATAATAATAATAATAATAATAATAATAATAATAATAATAATAATAATAATAATAATAATAATAACTTGGAGTTTGCATGGTTTCCTCAATCTCAAAAGTAAAAATCCCTTTAGACAGGCCTAAGGGCCGAGGTAGATTTCGAAATGCTTTTGGTTTAATTTATTGTCGTTGCGCAGCACTCTTCTTCTTTACTATCCTTGATAGTAGCATTAAATAGCTATTGTGAGCTCAACGAAACGTTAATAGTTGTTTATTTAGCACTATTCAACCATGATTAAAAATGCACTCTCATTGGTGAAGAAACATGAACGACTATTCTTAAAAGAAAAGACGTAGATCGAGAAGCAATCTGTCATTCATATGATGAGAGGACAATTTATATGTTCATAATTATTGCTTAATTAAAATAATAAAAAATAGTAAGTTAATTGAAAATAAATGTTGAACTGAATTCGGTAAAGAGGAAGAGCCTACAAGCATTTATTTTGACAACAAGAAAAGGATATAATATTCTGGGAGGCCGTGCGCAAGATCAGCAATGAATCAAATCAAACAAGACGAAATTAATGATATTATAATAATTCTTAAAGAGAGCCATGACTGTGATAACTCTATCAAACTCAAGGTATCAACATAACTGAACAGTAGTCCCAATGTTCTTTGAGGACAACTCTCTTTTTTCATTGATCCGTAACTTGCATATTAAACTCCTTTTTACTGAGAATTATTTTATCACAGCAATATCAAAGTGTACAATGCACCATATGAAATATAAATAAATATGAAATCTTTTTTTATAAAAGTAGAGTTGTTTATTATGTTTTAAATTGATATTAAACTTTATTTTTTTATTTTGCCATGCATTATTGTTTTATTACTTTTAATATTTTAACAATTATTAACTATTATTTTTAATATTTCAAACTCTATTACATTGGTAATTTTATACTTAGTCGGTCCTCAAACATTCCTTTCGGCAGGCCTTCAGGCTGAGGTATATATTTAAGTGTTATTGCTTTTCAAACATTCAAATGTCCCCTTATATGAGAGCTATCGAGAAACTAGTTATTGATTTGTAGAGTACTCATCAAAAGAATTTCAACAATACCCCACACGACGTGGTTTCAAAAGCAGAAAGTACCTTACCCCCAAAATTCCGTGGCAATGTTATCTGATATAAAAAATGTGCTCCTAATAGATTTATAATCGCTCTATTCTGAAGTAATTTTAATGGTTGCAACTCCGTTAAATGAAAAAGACCACAGACAAATATCATGTAAGCTATGTGAGACTGGATTGATATTTTTAGGAAGGTGCATAATTAGGGCTAAGAATTTGATGACCTAAAATGCCTGAAAACCAGCCGCTATTGCTGGAGTTAAATAATATTGTAATTTAGCTCCTTGCCCATGCGACAACTTCTCTGGCATCCGTGTAGTGCGTGTAGTCTAAACACCTTCACCAGGCGTTATAATCCGAAAATTCCTCTCTTCAAGCGAAACTAGATTGCTGTTTGACTAAGCAGGTTAATCCAAACTGCTTTAGTGTTCTGTACTCTTAAGAGGGTTCAGATGGACCTCAGATTTCCTATCTTACTTCGACGTTGTACGGCCGCTAGCGTGTAAAGATATATATATATATATATATATTAAAAATAATTTGAACGGGCGATGGTTTCGTACTTAGGGAGGCATGAAACGTAAAGATATGAAATAATTTTTCGAAAGTCATGACATGGTATCGATTGCAATAGGTAGATTTTTCTTCGAAATCTACCTAAAAGCAGTGCCTATTTTTAGCTTCTAAATCATGTGAAGAAAAAAGCAACACACTAACATTACATTAACAATATAACATGGGGTCTTATCACATATTGCATGTCGTTTATGACCTATGAGCTGTCAATTTGAGGGTCAAAAAATAATCAAGCTTTTACTTTTTCTGTACTTCGTACAGTTTTCGTCCTACGTATCCAAAGTATGGTCAAGAACCTTCACTAACTATATTATCAAGAACAACAATTGTACAAGAATAAGTTAATGACACTCTATATAAAAGTAGACCTGGTAGAGAAAAACTGTTTGCATATTTGGAATAAGCACACTAAGTACAGTCAAAATCCGATAAAACATCTGAGACACCAAACAAAAAGTTATTTTTTGCTGGGCTGTGTAATAGAAATAATTGACAAGCAATAGTCCCATGGCCTACCCTACCGTATAGACACAGATCCCGAACTCCTGATATGGCATCGCATCTAAAAGGAGTATAAACACAGCTGAATGAAAAAATAAAAAAGAACTGCGGAGCGACTACTTGATGACACTGTAGTAACAGTTAGTCCAGGAAGTGTGTTGGGAATGTTTGTAATACAGGGATGCCTGGATATCGCCGGTTTTGGTATTGCCAGTGATTGGTATTGAGAGAACTGTAATCAGATGCAATTTCCACATAATTGATATAATTAGTAGCGACTATAACAATACAAATTTAATTATGTGCGTTTAATAGGACCAACTAATGAATCAATTAATTAATGAGCCCTCTGAACTGCATATCTAGTAGTGCGCTTTACCTTTAATTATCGGATCAGCGAGGCCATGTCGTTGATGATGATGATGATGATGATGATAATAATGATAATAATAATGATACTAATGATCATAATAATGATTACAATAAGTATGACAATATGGATAATGGAAGGATCATGATTTTTTTTTTCAAGGTTTCAAAACAAGTTTAATGCATTTCTTTTTTCCAATGGGAGATTATATTACAATTTATATTTTCAGTCAACCAACTTGTACCCGCATTCTTCCAATACCTATGTCTTCTAACCATTAAATTAACTGGTTGTCCCATAAGCAGGGCCCGGATTTTAATGACATGTCATCTTTTAACTGGGACATCATGGACGTTGCCCACTATTCTCTATCCCATTTAAGAACGATCCTGTTCAAAACAAAGAGGCGTGGCTGTCATAGCCCGCACGTGAGAACGCACGTGCTCATCGTGTTTGTTTATTCTCAGTACAACTGTCCCACAGGGTCGTCGTGAACAATGAATCCTTTGTTTTGTTTGCTAATTGATATACTATAATGATGACGATGCCAGTGAGAGTTTGTTATTTCACGTGTAAATGTTATTATTGTTGCAGGAACTTACGAGCACTCGTTAGCCACACCCTGCTAATGACGCATGATAATGACATTAACCAATCACATTTTGTCACATGATGCGAATTTTCCGCGAATTCTCTGTGAGTTTTCCTCCCCTTTGTTTTGACTAGGATCAAACTGGAATGGGATCAATTATAGTACAGATATTCTGATCTTGACTGCTAGATTGTAAAAATCGTAATTTTTAGGGTCATTTTGGTAATTCCCCCCATATTTTATATTTAGGTCATTTTTAGAATGTAATGTTATTATTTGGCAATTTTTTTGTTATTTTACGATATTCTTTTCATAATTATTTCATGTTTTTAGGTAATTTTTTAAAATATAAAGTCATTATTTATCCATTTTGTGTTGTTTCTTGCACTATATAGAGTTCTTGTGCATTTATTTGCATTGAATACTATCGGAACTCTAAATAAGCATAAATAAAATAATACACCTTGTTATAATTTTAATTTGGATTAAAAAAAGACGTATGTACTAAAAAAGTTTAAAATGCTCCACCTTATAATAAATGAATTAGGTTAGTAATGACATGTGCATATTCTGGATCATTTTGGTGAAGACATGAATGTGCTATGCTTTCTCAAATTTATTTTCTATTTATAGCTTTAATTCTTATAGGCTACATGCCAAATGTTGAAAGAAAAAATCTGATTGTACAATATTATCTTATTTTTGGTATGTATGGTACCTGGCAACATGTTCACAAACTTTCATTTCAAAGTCTATGAATGCCTTCGGAAGGCAATATTCACAAGGTATTTGAGAATAGCTTTGGTTTGTTGTTGTTGTTGTGGTATCTCCAAATATAATTAACCCTATTTCACCTTTCGGTACGCTAGGGTTGTAGTTACAGTACAATTAATGCAATTTACATTCATTTACAGTTTGCTTAATTTCTATACTTACATATTACCAATATAGCAGATATGAATAAAATTAATTAACAATCAAATTCTAAATACTAGTTCAAAGTTTCTTAAAAATAAAATTTAAATATTGACATAACTTCTTGTAGCAGTATTTCGTATGCAAAACATTTGTCAAAGGCTGTTCAAATCTATTTTGGAAATAATCTAATTGAGTAATAATTTTTTATCTTTGGATTTTCAAAGCAGAGCATTCAAATATAAGATGTGATACAGTCTGATTTGTGTCCTTGCAAATACAGATATTGGTTCATATTTTGAATCGTTCCAGATAGTGCTCAAATTTTCCGTGACCAGTTATAAATTGTGTTAGTATAAAATTTTGTTCTATATATTTGCACTTTAACCGATCAAACACTGAAGGCCGAAATTATATTCTTGTCAGGGAGTCATTGCTACTATTTATCCAATCAGTGTTCCAACTCAATATTCGTTCTTTCCTTAATTGTTCTCTTATGTGTGACAGTGGACAGAGAGAGTAGAAATTATCCATTCTTGACTTAGCAGCTGATTTGGCAAGATGGTCAGCACGTTCATTTCCCATAGTTCCAACATGTCCTTTGACATGAGATATGTTTCTATATTCGTTTTTAGTACAACGTTAATTGTGGTCATTTTGTGAACAGTTTGTGTTGGTATGAGACCAGAAACACGCGTCTTTGATGTGTGTTTGTAGGCAGTGTTGCTAACATAGGCAAGTATGTGTTACCAACTTCCTTGTTACTCAATTACCAGCCCAAACTTTCCCCACAAGCATTATACTTGATGTCTAAATAGCCGTCAATTTTGTTAAATTTCTAACAAGTAATGTGAAATCTGATTATTCGATTAAAAATGTATCATAATAGGTATAAGCCTATATTTTGCTATATTTTATTACGCCATGTTTATGTTATAACTAGGGTTCGGATGTTTATGACGTGATATTTTTATCCTGAGCTCCATTCTCGCCTCAAACTCAAATTAAACACGAATTGCACATTTGTTATCCTAATCGGAACGTTTTTATTTTCATATAAAGGCATATTTTGGCCATTTTCATGGTCTTTGTCATATTTCGGTCATATTTGTAAGATTCCTTTGGGCCGTTTACATAAACAAAACACAAATTTAAAGAAATATTTATTGCAACAGACGCAGCCAGTGTTCAGCTATTTCTCTCAACACATTCGAAATTGGAATTGAAACATTTGTCTTAGCGTGGTATCAATGTTTGAATACCTTTGTCGTAGAAGTCTGCCGCCAGGAATTTGAACCACTATGTGACAACCACCTTCGCCTCTCTGTCATTATTTGTCATTTCGTGAGGTGCAGGAAAAGATGGAAATCACTGGCGACGAGGTCTGGGCTTTATGATGAATGTTTAAATACCTCCGAGGCGAACTTCTGCAGGAGACTTGCTAGGAGGTGTTTATGCAGTGTTACACCGTAACGGGCATGCTGTTTATTTGCTTAATAAAATAAAATAAAAACATCCACCCTACAGACCAGACCTCGTCCCCAGTGATTTCCATCTTTCCCTACACCTCATGAAATGAAAGGGAATGACAGAGAATGAAAGAGAGGCGAAGGTGGTTGTCACACAGTGGTTCCAATCCCAGGCGGCACACTTCTACGACACAGGCGTTCAAGTTGGTGCCACGGTAAGACAAATGTTTCATTTCCTATGGCGAATATGTTGAAATAGTATATTGCGATACAAATGCCTTTACGGCCCGTGTGTTGCATGCTATTTTTTGCACGATGATTATTTATATCAATTTAATTATATTAATTGTGATATTACCTGAAAATATTATGCAAATACATTCTTGAAAATAGATGTTTATTTCAGAAAGTGATTCGCATGTGTTTGTTGTTATGGGAACCGAATATTTGTCCTGGGGGCCGTGGCCATAAAGGCTTGTATTATGAAGTGTATCGTAATAAATTATGACGTAGCGCTTGGACCGTAAGTGTTTTAACCTCATCGCAACCGGCCTTAGCAACAAGACTGTGTGGGAATGTCAACTTACGATCCATGTAAACAAAGTTCGTAAGTACCACTTACTAGCTAAGGAGTGCACAAAATAGCTGAACGCTGGCTGTGTCTGTTGTAATAACTATTTACTTGAAATTGTGTTTTGTTCCACGGCCCCACGAAACCTTACTTTATGGACGCACCTCGTAATTTAAGGTCATATTTCAGTTATACATTCTGTAAAAGAGCACAATTTTGCAGTAGCCTATGTGCACTAAATTTTCGACTTAGATGTTTTTCCAAATAGAGTCACGAATATTTTGGTTTTACTGTAACTGAAATTTGAAGGGACAATGCATATGTGAACTGTTTTGTTTTTGTTTCAGATGGACCTGTAGACTTTTCGAGTCGCCCTACCTCGTCATCGCAGAGTGGCAATATGGCGATGAGCGCTCACAGCGACAGCGACGAGGACGAAATCGACATCGTGGGGGAACATCATACCACAGGGGGACCATCAATGCTTGTTTAATATAAACACTTTACAAGTGATCAATACAATGTGTACTTTACGGATTTAAGGTTCTCTGCGGAGTAAAAACAAAGCTTACATGAACGATAAGCAAATATGAATTCATGACGTCAGATACGTCCTAGTTGGAATCCGGGTGAAGAGACCAGTGAGTGTTTAATGCTTCATCGTATTGTGAGGCTTTCTGTGTAAATATAAAACTTGTAAATCTGTGAAACTGTAGGAATTGGTTAAATGTTAAAAACATGGTGCAATTTGATACGTGGATGATGTAAATACATGTGGAATATGTGGAATTTGATGTGTGCTTCAAGTTGGCTACATAACCAGGGCCCAGGTTTTAATGACATTGAAGTTTTTTTATGATATACTGAGAAAAACCCCTATTGAAGATAATTAGAATTCATGGAATCAGGGACGAATGAAAAGAAATAAAATTAATTTTTAGAAACCTTGAATTAAAAATAGATCGTCGCCGAATATAGTAAGAGTAATTAAATCACGGAGGATGAAATGGGCTGGACATGTTGCGCGCATGGGGGAGGAAAGACATATCTCAAAAATGTTGATTGGGAGACCCGTAGGAAAAAGACCACTTGGAAGACCGGCAAAAAATAGATTTATGCTGCGCACCAACCAAGCTCCGCCGTTTTGATAGGTTAGGAACGTTTATGTTAGTTTAGGAGCAATATACTGAATAGCACGAGGTTTATTATTTCTCACATTTAATTTCTTCTGTGACGAAACCCTAAACCCCACCTTCCCAGGCGGGCCTCATTAGAGAGGAGCCCAGTGTGCAGCATAAAGCTATTTTTTCACGGAAGACCTAGACTAGGTGTGAGGACAATATAAGGATAGATTTAAGGGAAGTAGGATTTTCAAAGGATGGGTGGATGGAATTAGCACAGAATAGGTTTGAATGGCGGGCTCAGGTAAGCGCGGCAATGAACCTCCGGGTTCCATAAAATAGGTAATATTCCTTTAGCTTGCTTAGGAATTGCCTGTTGCCATTGAGTAAGGAAGTAAGTATGGTCATGTTTAACTCATGATAAGGCCATTTTTCAGGTCATTTAAGTATTTTTAGGTCATTAAAATCCGGGCCCTACTCATAACAGTGTATAGATCTGGAAACACTTAATGTTCTTTTCTATATTTTCAATTAATAAGTTATTCGTGCAAGAAGATCTGTGACAATGTGCGGAAATCCACATAAAAAAGTATGGAGAAAGCATAGACTTGGCATAATCAGACATTCTCTGACGTAAGTTAGATAAACTCGGCTTACTTCGTAGCCTATGAAGGATACAATCATCAGGAGTTGCCGTAATTGAGATTACGGAAAATAAATTATGTTATTTCACATGTAACTGAAACATGTACCAGTACTAAAATGGCAAACTGAACTTACCGTTTATGGTGATGGAGAAAATGTAGTGATGCATTATGGAATCCTGGAAAAGAAAAAAAACCGAATTAGATCCAAGAAAACTGGAGAATATCCTGCAAATGGGTGTATGTAATCTGCGCCACGGTTGACACCGAATTTGAAATAGAATAAAAATGAGATATGTAAACTGCGCTACGGAGGTTGCGGCAATAGTTATAAGCAAACAAAAGTTAGACCTATTATGTGAATGTTCGTTTCTATTCAGTAACAATTTTTTGCACATGAGGTGATGGGAGTGACTTGTCTTTAGGTTGGTACCGTTCTATGTATGTTGGTAACGAGTGCTTTATCTACTCTAGGTTGGTAACAACTTTTCTCTAGCGAAGCACATCAAAACACAATCGCACTAACGAGTCATTCGCTTGTGTTTTACAGTCTCAAGTCATTGTGTAGGCTAAGTTACATTATCTTTTAGTGGTCGCAATTTCATAGCCAGTCCTAAGTCTGGAGAAGTGGGAAGGAAAATGTTAGTGCGTTAGTATGACGGTGACGCCATTTAAATGTCGGAGGCGCAGTTTACATATGTCGGTGGCGCAGTTTACATATGTCGGTGACGCAGTTTACATCGTGTAGGTTGGGGGGAAAGGTAGAAGTGGCGCAGATTACCTTTTCCCCCTGCAAATAATGGATATATTTCTAAAATATAGTCAAAACATGTCGACATTTCGTATCCCTGTTAATTTTTAGTTTCAGCTTAAAGTTATCACAGAATATTGTGGCAAAACTTGATTCCAGGTAATATTTAAACAAGCAATAAATTTCAAACAAACATTTAAGCATGAAACTTTTATTAAACATTTGGGCTCTCAATTTTTTATAAGTATTATACAGCTTGATTTCAAATGGACAACTTTCTTCCTCTTTTCTTTATTTTTTATTTTTATTTTTTCTTTAAGTTATGCTTTGTCTTAGAACAACTTCCAATTGTAAGAACATAAATAATCAATTAGGTATGATCCTACTCAGGACGCCTCTTTGCTTGGTCAACTAGTACAGACGAGTGCATGGAACCTTTCCGATATAATGCCCAGTGGTTTATGGTTGGCAACGGAATGCATAACCAGCTCCCCCATTCCCACTCCCCACCCCTGCTCCTATTCTTTTTTCGCGCTGGAGGATCAGCAGACGCTACCCTTCCACTCAATGTCTCTCTTATTCCCCTCCCTCGTTCGCTTCTGAACCCGAAAGTGACCTGTGTTCATACGTTAATTTTTGAGTGCCAGACTTTTACATCAAACCAATACGAGTCAGGCTCATTCTGGGGCTGGTGTGAACGTTTGTTGTGAGGCCTTCTAGCCATAATCCACCCAAATCTCCGCTTACCTAGGCCTGGGCCTTGTCCGTAGGCTAATACATGTGTTCGGCCTTGAATTCAAACAAATAAGAGAGGGTTGGTGTAGAATACACAAGATTTAATGCCAACTTTAAATAAAGGACAACACTAGAAGAAACCATAAGCATCGGAAAGTTTTCGTGCGCTCGACTGTACAGGTAGGGGAAAAAAAGCGGACCGACTCTTGTAGCTGAATATAATATAATTTGTGTTAGTATTTTATAATAACATTAATAATTAATAGGGGCGGATTTCTATGACCTACAAAATAGAAAATATGCATGCATTTATGACCTAAAGAATATTAAAAATATAACTAATAAAATTTAAAATATGACTTTACCACTTACACATTGTGTATATTTTTTTAAAAGTTTCATTGCAATTCATTTTATTAAAATATAATGTTAATTACTTAAAACATCTGTAAATTCTCAAAAAGTATCATTATAATGCAAAATTTACAAAATATGATATGAAACTTCAAAATTTCTTTAATATGCACACAAATATGCCAAAAATATGACTTAAATATGCACATTCATACTAAATATGCTACAATAGTTGAACATTTCCTTAATATGCAGTTATATGCACAATAAAAGCCGTTCCATTTTCACCAGGATGCTTGGAATCGGGTTTAAATTAGTCGGAAACCTGAAATAATGCAAAGGGGAAAAATATGACATGTCATAGTAATCCGCCCCCTGATACTTAATATACAGTATTCAGTTATAAAACAATACGATTAGAAACCATATTCTGGGTTTCGAAATGGGCTAAGTCAACAGTTGACACTAGAACAAATTTCAATATATTGCCTGCTATTCTGTGAATGCCGCTAGGCATGCGCAGTGGCTCATATCGCAACTTGGATATTTTAGTTGGTCCGCTTTTTTTCCCTACCTGTACATTCTACAGAAATAAGATGACAAAACATTCGCTGTAAATAGTGCATCAACGTTGATTTATTCATCGAATGCTGAAAAATGTATCCACTGATCGTGATGTAGTCCTGTGAGTTACCTTACAAAGGTAATGCAAAGTTGTAAATAAAGACGCAATGTACCTAACAGAGTGAACCAATTATTTCCTTCTTCTCCTTTTTCATGAAATTTACTGGTACATACTGTGTGATAAATGTCGGAATGGTGACAATTTGACAATTATGTCACTTTTACAGGGAGTTGTCTCTATTACTTAATCTACATATTTGTTGGTCTCGACGAAAAAGTAATATTGTAAATTATCATAGAAAATGTCTGCCATGAGGGATATGAAAATTGCCGATAATCAATGTGGCAGTTTTTTTGTGAACAAAAAACGATCAGCTAATAAACATCTATTTGCTGAAATTTAATGTTGGGGATATTTTTACGTATAACTAGGCCTACTATATTACTATAATTTTATCACATAAATTTATTGCTTCTTATTCCCTATCAAATAATTAATCATTCATGCATAGTACATACTATCAAAATTCAACATAACTACATCCTTTCATCACCATCTCTGATATTTTGTTCTGTTGCAATAAATAATTAAATATTTTTCAACATTTTCTGTGGGGAGAGATTTCGTTTTATTGCTTAAATATAATAGTTCAGTAAGAAGAGAAGATAAAAATTAAGTTACAGAGCATAATCGCAAACAGGCTGTCATTAATATTTGTTTTGATGAAATGACTACCAAACGGCATTTACCAAATAAAATAAGAAAAATAAATGAAAGGAAGAGAGAATTTGTAGGGTAGGAGGGTAAAGAATGTTAGTGAAATGAAATTTGGGAAACGGGAGAGCCTTAGAAAAATCCTAACTATCCCGAGTTTGTCTTGCACAAATACGGCTGAAACTTAATTCCTACATCTCTCCAAGACTATGCACTGGGATCGAATCTCGGTGGATCCAAGTGGAATTTGTGGTGGACAAAATGTTATCGGGACAGGTTTTCTCGGGGTGCTCCTGTTTCCCCTGTCATATATCATTCCACCGTTGCTCCATTCATCACAGTATGACCATTTGGTTGCAACAAAGAATTATTATTATTATTATTATTATTATTATTATTATTATTATTATTATTGTTAATATATTTTATTAAACTTTCATTACAAATTTGTACTGATTTTCTTTTTAAATTTTGGAAATCATGAAAAAATGATAATTAAAATAAATCTAAACTTGCATGTGTAATACATGCATCCACAGGCACATATTACTGACATATGTACTACCCTCTTAAATATGCTCTTATATGCGCTCTAAAACTTTCCCAGTGGCATGAAACGCATAATTCTCTTACTTGCATAAGTTTTACTCTCAGGAATTAAAATAAAATAGACTTGATACTAGCTACTCAAAAATATTTTATTTTAATATTTGCCTAGGCCTTTCGGCGTATTTCCGCCATCTTCAGGGCATCAGCTGTTTTGGATGCCTCAATAATTAAAACCATTAAAACCATTGTCTTACATCTTGTCACATTGATAAAATAAAATTTCTAAAAGCTTTATAAAAACACTATCAATGAATCGTCCACAGCTATATCACCCTCCTGTGGCCTCTTGGTTGTGCGTCCACAGGAAGCCACGGGATGCTAATAGGCCTATACGAGGCGCGTCCAGAGAGTATGTTTCCCTGGGACCGTTCACAGAATCAAAACACGTTTTCATGGAATATATATTGCAACATAACTTATACGGCAAATGTTCAGCAATTTTTAACAAATTCGCCACCGAAATTGACAATGTTTGTTATACCTTGGAACCAACTTATGAATAACTGTGTCGTAGAAGCCTGCCGCTTGCGATTTGAACCACTGTGTGACAACCATTTCTTCTTCTCTGTCTTTCCCTGTCATTTCTCGATATGTAGGAAAATATAGATATCATTGAGAGCGAGGTCCGGGCTATAGGGTGGATGTTTAAACTCTTCCCAGCCGAATTTCTGCGGGAGACTTGCTGGGAGGTGTTTAAAAATCCACCCTACAGCCCGAATCTCGTCCCCAGTGATTTTCATCTTTTCCTACGCCTCAAGAAATGACAGAGAATGACAAAGAGGCGGACATGGTTGTCACACAGTGGTTCAAATCGCAAGCGGCAGGCTTCTATGACACAAGCATTAAAAAGATGGTCACGGTATGGCAAATGTCTCAATTCTGGTGGCGAATATGTCGAAAAATAGCTGAACACTTGCTGGATCTGTTGCAATAAATATTTCCTTGAAATTGTGTTTTGTATCTGTAAAAAGTCCCTGGGAAACTTACTTCATGGACGCGCCTCGTACCATCAACGTGTCATGCAAGCCTGCGAAATCATTCGACACCATCCCGGAGTATTTGAAAGGGTGCGACAGTCCATGATTCGATGAGTGCATGCATGTCTAGAAGCAAGAGGAGGACATTTCGAGCATTTGTTATGAGTTTTGTGTGTTGACGTGTTATGAGTGGACCAATGAGTTGAACAGTTCCTAACGAGAAAACAAGAATTATGGGACATATGTTCATTAACTTTTTTACTTTTGGTGTAAGGAGTCTATGCCCGTAGTTTGTAAAAGTATTTTTTGCACTCCTTAGCTAGTAAGTGTTTCTTACGAAAGTTGTTTACATGGCTCGTAACTTGACATTACCACACGCAATCTTGTTGCTAGGGGCGACGGGCGGAAAGTGAATTGTTGCTAGGGGCGACGGGCGGAAAGTTACTTTACCGCCCGCAAATGCTTATTTGCGAGCAGAAATGACCAAGGCCTCCCCGCTTTATAAATATTCGGTTGCCATAAACAATAACAAATGCGAATCCCTTTCTGAAATAAGCACCATTCTTCAAGTCTGTATTTACATAATATTTTCAGGTAATATCACAATTAATATAATTAAATTGATATAAGTAACCGTCGTGCAAAAAATAGCATGCAACACACGGACCGTAAAGGCATTTACGGGTCTCGAAAACTTAAAAACCCTCGGCTGCGCCTCGGGTTTTCAATCTGTTTCCTCGACCCGTAAACGTGCCTTTCCGCCCTTGTGTCGCAATATACTATTTGAAACACCCTGTATAATTGTACAAGGATGAGCAAAGAAAATATATCTAGTAACAGTATATGTTTTGTCTACATTTTAATTTAAGGCATTAAGGACATGGGTCTCAAGAGGATAGCGTGTTTACATTGTGGAATCAAGGGTGCCGATATTGACTTCCCGGTCGTGTGGCAGCTGAAGGGGATGATTACCCTCTTAATATGCAGCTAATCCGGAACCACCCTGCCTGTTTATTGACGCTAATAGATTATGACACGCCACGCGACCGGCTTTTGTTACCACTATTGTAGTAATGTTGCCATGGAAGCAATTACAGGGCGTGTGTGTACGGCCCTAAGAGTTTAGCAGTGATTTGAATGGCAGGTTCATGCAATTCCTACAAATAAACCCTCCAGAGTAAAACTCACAACATATTACCCTACGCTGTAATTTGCAAAGCTCTTTTTCATCGAGTGGATGTCCTAAATCGCTCAAACTTATTCAACTTAGGGCAAGATAATTAGGTTTAATATTTTCTTCATGTTGATAACTAACTCACACGGGATAAATTATCAGCAGTATTAACACGAACGCTGATTTGAGCTTATGGGGAAGCAGAATAGCTTATCTTTACAGTGTCAGCACTGAAACAATGATTTTCATAAATATAATTATTTACTAACATATGATTTTTTCATAGGCAATCCCATGGGAGATTACGAGCTTATCGATATATTTGCGATAGGCTATATTTATCGATAGGCCTATATATATATACATACATATATATATATATATTAGGATAGATTTAAGAGAAGTAAGATTCGCGAGGGATGGTTGGATGGAGTTAGCAGAGAATAGGGTTGAATGGCGGGCTCAGGTAAACTCGGCAATGAACCTCTGGGTTCCATAAAATAGATAATATTCCTTCAGCTTGCTTAGGAATTGTCTATTGCCACTGAGTAAGTAGGTATTTATATTTTATCTGACCCTCAATAAGCATAGGCTATCAGCTAAAGTCAATTAAGTCCATTTCGCCTTTCTGGTCTGTTTAGACTACCACGCATAACAAGGTTTTGCGGGTAGTTTAAACAGAGCAGATAGGCGAACTGCAACATGTAGCCCACTTGGTACATTGAATTTAAACAAAATCTTTGGAGAAAGTAACTTGCTTAGGAAACTATTTGGGCCTAAGAGAGGTGAAAATGGGGACTGGGCAATGAACCTCTGGGTTCCATAAAATAGATAATATTCCTTCAGATTGCTTAGGAATTGTCTATTGCCATTGAGTAAGTAGGCAAGTTTTGTCCCTTCTGTCATCACAAATACAATGGATAAATTAGCCATTCTTGAAAGAGACCAAGCTTTGAGGCCTGTTAAGGACAGGGAAATTGGATTCACAAACTGTTGAACTAAGTTATATGCAAAAGTTCTTACTGCTGCCTAACATACTACTGTAATCCTCAAAGGCGTATTTATCCTTGTCACCTATATCTCTTCTAACTACTAAAGATATGTTTCAATCCTTATCTAAGTAAGAAGTTAATTGCAACTTTCATATCCTCTGCACTTGAAATGCTAATGGCCGAATCATTTAACCAGATTGATAAAGGTTTTATTATAAGCATTGCCGAAAAAATAGTTTGAGGGTGGGCGGAATATGAACTCAGAGTGGGCCCTCACCAGGCCTGCTGAACTGAATTTTTTTTTGTGCCTTTCCTTTGAATTTTTGTGTGGCTTGTATTCTATTATTTTCTGTGACTTTCACATTTAAGCAATAAGTTTTTAATGTACTCTTTTTATAACTATACAAGGTGGATGACTTACAAATATTTTTAATATTATTTTGCACCATTTCAATTTAAAAAAATTAATTCTTATAATAATCCATATTTTGATAATTATTAGACCACATGTATGTACATAACATCTTTACATTAACAAGAGGAAGTGTTTGGCTGTTTGTCTGTCTGTGCGTTTTGCCCACCGTAACGTACTGCACGCAGAGGTCTGAAATTTTAAACATAGAGGGATTGAAGGGTGGCCGAATGCACCTCTAAGACAGATTTTTAATTTTCGCTTTCGTTCGCGAGTTATGAGTGAAAAACTGGCACAAAGCGTGAATTTTTTGCACTATCGAAGCACCCGTTTTCAGTAATATACAGGGTCTGTCCGGAAAGTAATGTCAGTGAGTCAATTACAAGATACTTATTGATCCGATTGGTACAGTACATTAAAGATTTCAAAATAGGTTCCTCCTGTTTCGATATATCGCTTCCAGCGAGATTTCCAGGCATCGAGGGCATCACGGTAGGCCTTTTTCCGGAATGTCCTTTGGAGCCTTGGTACAAGACTCTTTGACTTTGTCAACTGTCCCGAAATGATGTCCTTTCATGGGAGTTTTCAAGCGGGGGAACAAGAAGAAGTCTGGGGAGCCACGTTAGGACTTTAGGGCAGCTGGGGAACCGTTGGCACCTTTGAATCGGCCTGGAAGCGGGTCATGAAGAAGGCGTTGTCGTGGTGAAGTTTCCAATTATCCGCAATGTCGGTCCGGATGCATTCGTTTGAGTCTCTTGAGCACTTCCACCTTAGAATTTGGCATTGACGGTTACACCATGAAAGTGCAACATTTTGGGACAGTTGACAAAGTCAAGAAGAGGTTTTCACCAAGACTCCAAAGAACATTTCCGAAAAGGCCTACCATGATGCATTTGATACCTGGAAATCTCGCTGGAAGCGATGTATCGACACAGGAGGAACCTAATGTATTGTACCGATCGGATCAATAAATATCTTCTAATTTACTCATTGACATTACTTTTCGGACAGACCCTGTATTTCAATTGTCAAATCAATTGCAGGTGGCTTTGCCTCTTTTTTTTTTCGGTCATAACTTGGGAATAAAGGCATCGAATTTTTTTCAATATTTCGCATGGAATTATCAATCGCTTTGATTCTGTGAGCTTATTCTGGTCGATCCGTTTGTTTATAATGTCAAGGCACGCAGACGATAATGAATGTAGGCTTAAATGGGCAAACATTGATTGATTTGGACGGAACTCACTGCAAGGGTTTTCTTGACCAGGGAACTCGAATCAGAGGTCGTTTTTCCCAGGCTGCGCTTTTTAATCCTGGAATGTAGTCCAAAGCCGAATTTTTAGCTGTTTTTTTATAATTATTAATCGTTTAGTTTATGAATGATTCGCGTGTAAGTGTTATACAAACCGGAAGGTCGCGGGTTCGGTTCCCGATGAGGTCGTTGGAGATTTTCAATTGGCCTAATCCTTCTGGGGCACTATGGTCCTGGGGCCGACTCAGCCTCCAACTGAAATGAGTACCAGGAGCAAAGGCGGGGGTAAAGCCGGCCGGTGCGTAAGGCTGACAACCTTACCACCTTCATGTTCCGAATGTCCAAAAATTTGGGAGCCTCAACCTCCTGGAACCCTCTGGGCCTCCTTGGCCTGTATAGGGATCACTTTTTACTTTTACTTGCTAGTTACATATAAATCCAAACCCTGGTGACGTTCATTGTAATAAAAGCCTTACAAAAGTATCAACATGTAAAAGCAAATATCAACAAACTTATCCCTGAAAAGAGAGCGTTTCGCCACATAATAGAGCAAAATTAATTTGATCGTACACGAGTTTAATTGACCGTGAAGTAAACGCTAATAACTTGGGACCTGTTACTCAGATTGTTGGGGGAGGAAATTGAATGGGTGATAATAGGAAACGGACATGTAAATTGTGTACATTTGCTGTCCAAGTGGCGGTCTGTTCTTCAGAGTGCTGGTTTGATTGGATTGAAGGGGCTAGCTTAGTGGGAGTCACAAACTGTAATCAAGTTTTAGCTCAGCCAATAGAAAGCCAGGGAGCCAACGCACAGCACGCGACCCTATAATTGTGTTTATTAATAAGTCCAGTTCTCATCGTGGGAAACATGAATTATCCGACAAGCACATCTAACAACGCTCTAAGTCACTTTGTGTCTATAATCAGCCGCATACGGTGGGTCATAAGTCAAATTCTCAATAGGTTACTATGTCTTCATCTTTCAAATCCCACGCTTAAAAACCTGATTTGAGACATTCATATAGGCCTAAATAAATAAATTTTCCGTAGTTCCATTTTCATCGACTGTTACAGGTTTATGAGAATTAAAATAATGTAATTTAAATTTAATAACTCATATCCCTATAATATAAAGCCACACGGCTGACTCACTCACTGACATTAATGTTTGCCCACTTCCAGAAGCGCTAGAAACTTGAAATTTGGTACACATATAGCTATTAGGCTGTAAACCACGGGGGAATTCCAAAAAGTTTTTTTTTTTTTAATTTTTAGTCCTAAAAACTCCAGAAAAAGGGCTCACTTAATGGCATTAATGTTTGTCTACTTCCAAATGAGCTAGAAACTTGAAATTTGGTACACATATAGCTTTTAGGCTGTAAACCACAGGAAAATTCCAAAAAGTATTTTTGTTTAATTTTTAGCCCTAAAAAACCCCCGAAAAAGGGCTCACTCACTGACATTATTGTTTGCCCACTTCCAAATGAGCTAGAAACTTGAAATTTGGTACACATATAGCTGTTCGGCTGTAAACCACAGGAAAATTCCAAAAACCTTTCCCGAGAATCTCAGCGGGGGTTTGGGGGCGGTGCCCCAATGAGCGAAGCTAGTTTCTATCTACAACTCTGCATGCGCCACTTTTAATAAATAATAATAATAATAATAATAATAATAATAATAATAATAATAATAATAATAATAATAATAAATGGTTTTATTAAGTGCCATAATGGTTCTTTATGAGATTTTGTGGGACCGGAAAATGTCTGTCCGACAGTCTGTAGGCGCGATAACTCGAATATCCTTATCGGCTTTTCATGAAACTTGGTAGGTTTATACGCATTTATAACGTCCATGGGAAGCCTATTGATATTGGACCAAATCGGTTGACCAGTACCGGAGAAATGCCCAATTTGGTGCCTATTTAATTTTTTTTTAACAGAAAATAATTAAAACATTATATTTATTAACATTGATATCGTTTTTACATAAATGGCAGGAATTACATAATTTTATTCTTAATTATATTGTTTTACGTAATAAATATAAATAATTAGACAAACAAAACTAATCTTGTGCAGCCATATGGGCATACAGATTCGAAATGAAATTATTAAAACATACCACAGATTCATGAACCTTACCCAAATCATGTATAAACAATTAGAACGATTGATAATTGAAAAGATAAAATCCCGACTTCGAGGCACCTCAAATTCGAGTTCCCTAGCCAAAAAAAAAAAAAGTGAGTTTCGTCCAAATCATTCAGTTTTCCCGTTTGGGCGTAGGTTCATCATCCCCTTCTGGCCCCTATTTAAAAAATCAGATTTCGGGTGAGTCATAAACAAATGAATCATTGTATAAATCGAGCAAGGCCACCTTCAATTTGTACTATTGAATTCAGTCTTGTTAATAGGTGGCATTGGATGTACACGGAAACACAAGTTCAAATATTATGCAATAGGCCTACTAGAGCAGCAAAATTATATTGCATGTATTTTATTTATTTTTTATTTCAGCTGTATTTATACTCCTTTCAGCTACGAGGCCATATCAGGAATTCGGTATTTGAATCTATACAGTAGGATAGGCCCTGGAACTATTGATTGTCAATTGTATCTGTTATTGGTGTATTTTTAAGGAGTAAATTTCAACTAATATTAATTTAAATGGATACGGTACAGGATGAAATGGTGTGGATGATTCATGGTATGTAAATATCCAATTCGGCATTTGCCTTTATGACTGGGGAAACCATGAAAAAACCCACGACAAATTGGCCGGCCACGAGATTTGAACCTCCCGAATGCGATAATTAACTTAAGTTATGTTTTCCCTCTAAAAAAAGTATAGCTGTAGGTCTAACAGAGGGATATTCTTCGTGTATTTATTGGTTGATGAATGTAAACCAATGGGAAAAAGTTAAGAAGATATGAGAACACGCTGTATACAGTAATCTTGTGGAAAAGGGCAGTTTTGGAATCTAAAACGTTAATTGTGAGCTCCGAAGAAAAGAGCTTGTCTGCTTCAGGTTACACGAAGCACCTGAGCTCTCTTGAGAAGATAATTGCCTCAAGAATAGTCTTTTTTAATTTTCCCCGGAAAGAACAAGCCATAATTACAAAGAGCTGTGGTCTTGCACAAAATTACTGTTTATCCAGTTACAATCAACAACTTCTCTCCACTAAACCCCTCTACAATTAACAAAGAACAACTTGAAGAACCGACCAATCAAAATGCATGATTTTACTCCTTGTTTCTTGCATTTATGTATTTACGTAAGATATACTTTTACCACTTTATACCCTCATTTAAAATAGCAATGCTTGGATAGATTGCAATAAATTCCTCAAGTATTTATTCTTTAACATAAAATAATATATTGATACTCGATTGCTTTTTGTTTAGATAGAAATTCCCAAACCACAGCCAATTAAGCTGTCGATTGCCTTTTGTTTGACGGAAAATCCCGAAACAAAGCCGATATCGACCTACTAGTCAATTGACTTGATATGCTGTCCATTTTCTCCGGAAAACAAATTAACATCTGAAAATTTTAAGTTCAACACGCTGGGTTTGCATGCCAAGTCAATTGGAACGCGAAATTGCAATAAACATGTCAATATCAACTTGTTAATCTTGACATGCTGGTGTTAAATGTTAAGCACAAATTAAGTTACACAATTATAGACATTCTATATAGTTAAAAAAATTACTACTAATAAAACTCAAATTCACAATTTTTGTACTTAAAATGTTATTCGAACGGTACAATTTTCTGTATACGGGAAATAAAAAACTTCACCATTTGGACATGGTAACTTGATGTAAGAATGGTATTCTTAAAACAAAGATTCAACCCTCATCAATCCTTGAGAATTCTAATCCAACAATAATTTCGTTTCTATGTTTCACCTATGTTGACCACGTCTTTCGGTTTTACTGAACAGGAACTACACATTTTTGGTTGGATCGTGTTTTAATTTTACGGTGGGATTTAACTTCTTCAACTCCTTCTTTGCTTTCTTTCCTTCTTGGCGTACAGGATTAACATGTAACGTTAGGTCGCTGCTAGCATGTGGGCATCTATGCCAATTGTAGTCATAATAGGTCCTGAATGGCATGCGACAAAAGTAGCACATACCAGCTCCACAGGTACAATGTATCACGTTACACCCACTTTCTTTTATGAACTTTTTCCCACATTTCCAACATGTCCTTACCAATGCCTCCGTCATCCTATTCTCAATAGTAGTACGCATCCTCACTTCGTCTGCATTCTCCACTTCTTCACATCGTAATGGAATGTGACTAGGTTCTCTGCACATTCTGCAAGTTTCTTTCATGCAGTCTGGATTCATACAACGGAAAACTTTGTCTTCTCTTGGTGGTATACTGGCAAAATCACAGTAGGGGCAAGTTTCCAGGCCTTCAATACCTGCAGCCTTGACTTCTTCTAACTGCTTTCGCTGAAGCATTTTTGAGAAAACGGATGGGTTTAGAACACTCTGCAAAATTATCAGATGAAATTCTGCCTCGCAATGAGACAAGCAGGGAAACTTTGTTTCACCATCACCAATTTTTACTTCAGCAGCTTTCCTAATGCACTCTTTGCAAAAGAGATGACCTTCACTGCAAGTAGCCACATCTTCTTTCATCAATTCCTTAGCAAAACAACATACACACTCCAAGAGTTCCCCATTAGCTTTTGCCTCCAAAAAGGCTGCTTTTCTCGTATCTTCCTTTTCTTGCAGATAGCTTGTTATCTTCTCCTTGTTTATTATGAAAGCAATCTCTTGTAAAATGACAGTGTAGACTTCGAATGGCATGTTCACCTTCCAGTCAAATTCTTCACGTTCTTTCCTTAGAAAGGGTCCTTTAAATTTGTCCAATTTTAAACAAGTTCCAGTCAGACTATATTGAGATTTCCGTAGCTTTTTATGAAGATCCAATTGTCTAATTCTCTTGTACCTCGATTGCAAATAAGCCAGAGTATATTTATGCATATCTATTGGGTTTTTCTTTTCTTCTAAGAAATACTTAAATGGATCAGGAAATATTTCCAGAAATTCTTCTACTTTAAAATCGTCTATGTATTTTTGTTGTAGACTCAGGAGTTGTTGCCGTTTTCTATACTGTTCTAAAGTAGGATAATTCCTTCTTTCCAGAGCATCAGTAACGAAAGTTCTCATTTTATCCTCATTGCCCCTAATCCTAATAAAGGTTTCCCTTAAGAAAACAGGATCAGCATTTGGAAGAATTTCTTTCAGGGTTTCATATTGCTTTTCAATTTCGTCATCATCGTCTGATTCAGAAGCAGCTGAAGGACCAGACATTGGATCATCTGTGGGTAAAGTTACTTGCTTACGAATGGGATAAGCTTTTCGTAACATATTCAAGATCAAAATATTTGCAGCTTCTTCACTGTGGAGACCGGCACACTCACTCTTCAGGTACTGAGGATCTGCGTCAGGAAACATTTCAATAATCCTACTTTCATATCCTATTTGTTCGACTGTCAATTCTATTTTCTTTTCCTGAATTGGTAGTAATATTTGATTGTTAGTCCCTTCACCCTCGATCTTGTCTGAAGTTTGTGGCAATAAACTAGCACCAGATCTCACCGTATTTTCAGCTGGATTATTAAAAAGTGTTGCTGCATTGTCCACATCTGTGTTTAGTCTTGTAATAGTACCTGGTTCTTCACCATCGTACATATGATCGTTGTAATCGGTCACAGAGTCAACGATAGAGATCTCAGCTTCAAACTCCATAGAATCTATAGTCGTAACTTCAACTTCTTCGTTTTCAGTTTCATCCTCAGAAATACTAAGAGACTGAAGAACCATAGTAATATCCTGGTCTGTAGAAAGTTTACTGATTTTACTATGTGGAGGTGAATGGGAACTTTCTTTATCTGTAGAATCATCTTTTTCTAAAGTACGCTTCATAGTTATTGGACTTTTTGGCTGTGTCTCCATTTCCTTAAGCATTTTCGTAACTATTTTCACTCGGCTTGGATTATGTACATTTGTTTCCAAGAACGTATAAATCTGCTCTAGACTGTGTCTTTGTATTACACGCTTGTTTAATTTAGCCTCTTCTATTAATTTATCGCGGAGAGCGTCCTGTTTGTGAAACCTGATTTAAACATCTGCATCAAATTCTTCTGGTCGAAACTGGTGTGATTTTGATAATTCTTTTTACCTTTATAAGAGAAAAAAGTAAAATTTAAAATAAAATTAGACTGTGGCATAAAAACTCAATTCCATATCGTCTACATCAATAATAGAAGTAAATCTTCCTAAGTAGCTCAGTGTTAGCAAGCTAGGCTGCGGTGCAAGAGGTCTCGGGTTCGATCCCTGATGCCTCGGGCATGGGTGTTTGTTTATAATAAGGAAAAAAGCAAACGGGGAAAACAAAAAAGTTAAAAAAGATAAATTATTCAGGAAAATTGACCTATGGCCGGCTAAATTTAAAAACTGGAATAAGTAATCATAAATACAATTCTAAACAATCTTGTTATAAACTAAGTAATATTTTTAATTTCAAATAAAGTTTGAATTTGTAGGCTTTCCAAGCTTAATCCTAAGAATGTAAATGATGAATAGTAGGAGATGGGAACAAAAGTAAAACTACACTATAACCCAACTATGGAGGAAGTAACATATGATATTCTTAATTCCAGGGCCCTGTTTCATAGAACTTTTACACTCATATTATTAGCAAATACATAATAATATTAGTTATTATTATTATTATTATTATTATTATTAGTAGTAGTAGTAGTAGTAGTAGTAGTAGTCTTCGGTTTCATAAGCATATTTTCTAATAATATTAGTTATGAGTTCATGGCTCTAAATTATTAGTAAATATTGCTAGTATTAGTGGTAAACTGTTTCATAGACTGCAGAACTACTAAAATTTACTGATAATATTAGGTGTTTTTTCTATAAGTGTATTTGGACAGATAACAAGTAATTCAGATTTCGTGATCCTAAATGTTTTGAAAATGAATCACTCTGATTTAATTATCAATTTAGAAAAAGCTTACATATGCTATCAAAGGAATTTTTGCCATAACAGTTTTTAGGACTTGAGGTAGATTTTAGTACATAAGCCTACTGCTACCTTGAATAAGTGCCTGGCAGATTTATTCAGTTCTTAGAACTATTTGTTACATTTATGAAAAGACTAAGAAGGGGTGAAAAACTCAAACAACAATCCAGACATATCCTCCAAATCAATCAGCTGACTAATGTACTGAAGAGATTGTACATAATCATTTCTATGAAACAAGATTTTGATAACTAATGAATAATATTATGAGTTCTAATATCATTAACTAATATTATTACCAAGTTCTATGAAATAGCTCCCAGATCAGAGTCGGGAAGATTTTTGTAATAGTTTCGAAGCGCATTATGTTGTGAACGGAGAGTTTTCCGAAGAGAAAGATTGTAACGTGAGAGGACAAACAAATATATGGTTGTATTCTTTAAACCAACCGATAAAAATTATACAGTTCCGTTAAACCCTATTATATACTTCACTATTTTAAGAATATAATGGAACTACAGTATTTCAAGAGAACTAAAAGTAAAAATAATAAAATATAACTTACGGAGTTCCAGATGATTTGATTAAATATTAATTTCTGTTGATTTAGTTTCCAGGGTTACCATTACAACATAGCTTCCACATTATCATGGCCTTCTTTATACAGACTAGATAATAGGGATAGTATGAATATTATGTATAAAGCTACTTTGTTTCCTCATGAATATAAATGAAGAAGCCTAATTGCTGAATATTTATTTATTTTTGGCAATGAGTATCCTTCTTGATATAAATGCCATCAAATTGTTCATCTTCATCTTAATTCCCTTAGTATAATCAGTTCTGTTGTAGGGAACGTTTATACGGGGGAAAAACCGAAAAAACTCACCTACCAGGAATCGAACCCGGCCCGCTGCATGAGAGAAACGAACGCAATCTCCTGCGTATCAGCGGTGAACCAATCAAATTGTTGAAGTCCAAAAAATGTAAAAAATTATATGTTTTTAAATTGTTGAAAATCTTTGGGTTTATTCTGGAATTTTTTTCTCACCTATGAGGCAAATGTTGGGTAACTTTAGGCCCCTCTGGTCTACCATCTCGCCGTCATTATAAACTTCATCCCATCCTCGCCTTGTTTCGGGTGAATTTGGGTGAGAATGTTGTGTCTCGTCCTATGTGTTCGTGTTGTCTCGGAGGTGGCCCCTGCGTAGAGGTGATCCCTCAGCCGGGGAGGCCCTCCTTGTCCTTGTTAGTTCATATGCTAGTGTTAAAATGTATACACGACACGAAAGAATTAACAGAAAATTGATGGTGTCGTTTTGCATATTGTTGTATACTTTGTTAGTTTTACATCATATTTGCTTCATAATAAAATATTTGTATGGTCATGTGAGAAGGATGGGGAAGATCTTCAGATGGAATCCTCCGGGCAGATCAAAGAATACATGGTTTAATGGGATACAAGAAGACATGAAGGAGAAAAACATTCCTGAGAATCTATGTTAGGATAAAGAAGCTTGGAGATCGAGGATACGAAAGACGTAGATATAGCCTACATAAAAAAAGAACCGTGATTATGATAAAATATTTGTGCATATTGTACCAATTTGTGACTTTTTAACGGCATATTGCCAGATTTTAAATATTGTGCATATTTCTGTTAAATGAATCTTTTGAAGCATATTTGGCTGAGTGATTTTTTTTATTTTGTAAATTCATATATAACTTAACGCACTGCTATCCATTAAATTGTTATAGCAATTCTTTACTTTAATAACTAATTATAAGTAATAATGGTAAATTTATTGGTCATTTTTTTTAAATTTCGTGTAATTTTTCACTAGCTTAGGTCATAAATGCATTTCTATGTTGCATTTTTTCACTATTTTATGGCCATTAAATGCCTTTTCCTAATGATGAGGTAACGGTTTATTCAGTTCTACTGCGGAATGTCCATATTGTATATGCACTTGAAGACAATGAAAGCAGGAAGAATATAACATGGGCAAAGTCTTCATTGTGAATGGATTGTTGGCAACTTTCAGGTAACTTGCTGACCAAGGAATTCAGATACCTGCTTTAAAGGCAAAAACGTTTCTTGGCTAACTTCATCGTTTAGTAGCACAAACTACACCAATAAGAACTTAGAAGAACACAACTTCGTCGGTATCCAAGTTACTGTCTCAAGTTCCGTTCAGGTAGAAATTAATTTGAACAATAGTTTGTATTAAACTAGCAGGTGCCCGCGGCTTCGCCCACGATAATTAATTGAAATATTAAAAATTAAGAGTAAATAACACTGGGCAACAAAAAAGAAACTTTTTTTTGTCTCAGAAAGAAAAATATGTGATTCTGATAGCATTTCTTCTCCTGAATTCAAATATGATATCGGTTTTTCTCCATCACGCAAGGTTTCCGAGAGACAGGCATTTATAATTTCAAACACTTTAATATTTTCCACATTCTTAAATACACAATATCCGAACATTCGGACTCACCTAGAAAGTAAGAAATGACGATTTTCTGCTATATTTCTCCTGTGGAGCATCCCTCTTGATGGTCCAACAATAATCGGCCAGCATATTAGAATTCCATTTGCCTTGATATCTCTTTTCTATAGCTGAAATCTCCTGATGAAAGCGTTCCCCATGCTCATCGCTCACTGCACCAAGATTTTCCGGGAAGAAATCTAGGTGCGAGTGCAGGAAGTGAATTTTTAAGGACATATTACAGCCCAAATTTTTATAAGATGTTATAAGATCATTGACAATATCACGGTAATTTTCCGCCTTTCGATTTCCCAAAAAACTGTGAGTTACTTTTTTGAATGCTTGCCAAGCTGCTTTCTCCAGTGGATTCAATAGTTCCTCAAACTTCTCATCATGCATTAGTGATCGTATTTGTGGACCCACAAATATCCCTTCTTTAATTTTTGCTTCACTAATTTTAGGAAACTTCTGTTTTAAGTACATGAAACCAAGAGTATTGCCCATGGCTTTCATGAAATTCTTCATCAATCCTAGTTTGATATGTAAGGGAAGTAGATACACATTTTTTAGGATTACACAATGCGTCATGTTTCACATTTTTCTGTCCAGGAATGAATGATTCGCGTTTAGGCCATTCTTTTCTGATGTAATGTTTTTTTCTGTCCCTACTATCCCAAAGACACAAAAAGCAACAGTACTTTGTGTAACCAAGCTGCAGACCAAGAATAAGTGCAATTACCTTCAAATCACCACGAATATTCCATTCATACACAGCATATTGAAGCTTTGCCAATATAAATTGAAAGTTTTCATATGTTTCTTTCATACTAGCAGAGTGAGCCACAGGTATTGATGGGAATTTTCTTCAGAAAAATAGCCTTTAAATTGAGAATGACGACTACGATAAGTTCATATCTTTGTATTCTTTTGAAGAAGATTCCATCCTTTTAGCCGGGAACCAAGCATTTCAGACTGGTTTTTGGATAATTTTAAATCCCGTATGAGATCGTTAAGATCTACTTGAGTCAATAAATGAGGCTCAGATGAACAGCTTTGTTCAAAAGTTGTATCACCAAAATCTGTTTCTTCTTCTTCCTTACTTCCATCGGAATCTGAGCTCTCTTCATCTAATGTCACATGTTCTGGAGGCTTTGGTATGGGCAATTCTTCGCTGTGTGGAACTGGTCTCATTGCAGATTGCAAGTCAGGGTACACCACTGTATGTTTTGATTTTGACGTAATCCCTGTAATGTTTGTTAAGCAGAAATAACAGTCAGAGGAGTGATCTTTGGGTTCCCTCCAAATCATAGGGATAGCAAATGGCATGTGGCGTGTGCCATTCTTCCATGCAGTGAGAAGCCTACTGCACGATAAACAACAGATATATGGGGCCCAGGTCCTTGTTTGGTCCCCCACTTTACACCCAAAATAAAGTTCATAACACTTTTTTACTAATGGAGTAAGGTTTCGCCTTTGGGACTTGAGCATCACTTCACCACATATATAGGCCCTAACAAAAGTTGTTAGGATGATTTAAACAAGCTCTAGACATTTGTAACTAACAACAAATTAAAAGAAATAAATTTGTAAATATGTAATATACAATATACAATAATCCAGACACAATGCACTCACAATTACGTGTTTACTGGTTCACTGCTCTCTCACAACTGACATCGTTGTAATGAATGCATACATGATCATGTTTGTGCCTGTCTGTACAGTCTGAACTTGCACAATAGTAGCAACGGTACCATTTGAGTTAGCTCATTTGGTCCCATCACATTTACAATGCTCTAGGAGTTTTTATTTTACAATGGACAAATGACCGTTTATTAAAAAAATATATTAAAATCCATTAATTGAAATTGAAATAAAAAAAGCTGTGGGTGATGGAGAAATTCCGAATACATATTTGAAAACATGATAAAAAACTGCATTAAGTACAACTATTGATACTCATGAGACAAAAATCATGTTGACCAGTGTAATTATTATACTCTTAATTTTAATTATTATTAATTAATTATAATTATTAAAGCATTATATTTATTAACACTTGCACGCGAATCATTCATAAACTAAGCCATTAATATAATTAATGAAACAGCTAAAATTCCTGCTTTAGAGTACAATCCACGATTAGAAAGCGCCGCCTGGGAAAACGATCTCAGATTCGATTATGCAGTTCCAAAGCGACTTGTTAACACTGATAATACGTATTGTTTCTCAACTGTTTGTTGACAGATGAATATGATGTGAATTTTATTTGATAAATTCAGTATAATTTTCAGAAATTATATAATTTTTCAAGGGAAGGAGTTATTTTGTTTGGATTTTTATTGTCCGCGATACTGCCCGCGGCTTCGCCCGCCATTATTAATTGACTCCAGGATTTTTAAGAAATTTACACTGGCAGTATATTAAAAATGTTTGTGGTTCAGAGCTATGAAAATTGTAAGTAAAAATGAAATTAGAATATTTGTTCATTGTGTTCATTTCACTTAGGCTTTATATAATAAAGGAACGGTTTTCCTAATTTAGTACTCTTCGTGAAAGTTTAGACTGCTAAAGACGAACATCGCCGAGTATACCAGATGTTTCACGAAGTGGGCGAGCGAGTGAGCACGCAACTTAGACTTAGGGCCGTTGAATTGTATAAGAGTAGATTAATAACAATTATCAATATAACAATAATACTAATAATAATAATAATAATAATAATGAGCGTAGTCGTGTTTTAGGAAATACAGCTTTCGGTGAAATTCATAGGTAAAAAATAGGTGGAATATATATACTTTTTCCTCAGCATTGAATTGTTCTGTAACCTTGAAATCTGGTATGTTCTTTATTGACTATTTCTATAATTGCGTACTATTTATATAATTAACTAGCTTAAAAGATCCGGCGTCGCCCGGGTTTTGTATTTTGTAATTGGAAATTAGCTTATGAAGGATTTTCAATTTTAAATTCTAGGTCCTTATATAGGCATTTATAATTTGAAATAGGAAGAACGACTTATTACACTCAAACTATTCCCTCAGAAAACGCTTGATATAGTTTTTTATGGCTCATAGAGGATCTAGAATGTTGCATCCCATCGCTTGTACAGTGCACAGCAAGCCTGGTAGAGGTTTAAATAAGAAGAAACAGAAATTCCTGTAACATAAAATTGTAATATCGAGGGGGGAAATTTCCCACTTTTATGTTACCATAAAGCATTATCACTTTCATACTTTTCTCTCCAAAAACCTGCGATATAATATAATAATATACACATTACCATACCTCGTTTTGTTTTCTCTATGTCCAGGGTAGAGAAAGTTATGTGATTCCATTATTTTAGTGGATTTCATTCTGTAATATTTATTTATAACATGAATTATTTTGATAACTTCTCTTATTTGTCAAAAGTGCATTTCATTTGTTTTTTCCAAGCCCACCTGATACCATTTGGCAACAATATATTCTGTGATTTGGAATTGATAATTCTATGTAAAAAGGGATTAAGTATTTTCAAAAACATTTAATTTTTGGCATTTAGAATCAGAATTTTTCAAAATCCTTTCTTAGTGAGCACCTACATTATGAAACGAAGATACTGTCAAAATTCCAAGTCTCTACCTGTTATAGTTTAGGCTGTACGTTGATTCCTGTCATTCAGTCAATCAGTCAGTCAGTCAGTCATTCATTCAGTCAGGACAAAGCGTTTTATATATATAGAGATTAGACTGTTACAGTTGTGGGTAATTTACCGTTACAAAATGGCAGCCACGTTTCGTTCACTAAAATGCCGTTTCCGTCATAATTTCCACAAATGGCAATATTTTTGGAGTGATTATTTTTTCTATTTACAAATATCATATGAACAACATCATCTACAATCTCTGGAATATCTGCATTACAAGTATTAAAAATATTTTTATTTTATTTTATTTTTTACTAGCATGTGCCCGCGGCTTCGCCCGCGATAATTATTTCAAAAAAATAAAAATTAAGAGCATAATAGTTAAATCATTATATTTATTAACACCTAAACCACGTGGACTACTTACCACGATTAGATAGCGTCGCCTGGTAAAAGCGACCTCAGATTCGAGTTCCTTGGCCCAGAAAACCCCTGTACAGTGAGTTTCGTCCAAATCGAACGATGCTTAACCATATTTAGGTCTATGTTGATTATCCCTCTTCCGTGTAGGTTGAAAATTTCATATGTCTACGGGCCTTGACATTCTAAACAAATGAATCGACCAGCGTGGGCTTACAACATTCAAGCGATCGCGATGCTTTTATTTCCACGGTATGACAAAAATAGCCAAAGCCAACTGCAATTGATTTGACATTGAAATGTATTACTGAAATCTGATGCTTCGACAGCGCTAAAATCACGTTTTCTGCCAGTTTTTCACTCATAACTCGCGAACGAAAGCTAAAATTAAAAATTCGGCTTCGAGGTGCTTTCGCCCACCTTTCAGTCCATCTATCTTTAAATTTTCATATCTTTGCGTTCAGTAGATTTCGATGGGCATCGTGGACAGACAGACAAACAGCATGTGCCCGCATGTGCCCGCGGCTTCCCCGCGATAATTATTTCAAATTATAATTATTAACACCTAAATCACGTGGAGTGCATTCCACGATTAGGTAGCGTCCCCTGGTAAAAGCGACCTCAGATTCGAGTTCCTTGGCCCAGAAAACCCCTGTATAGTGAGTTTCGTTCAAATCGAACAATGTTTGACCATATTTAGGGTTGATTATCCTTCTTCCGTGTAGGTTGAAAATGTCATATGTCTGTGGGCCTTGACACTCTAAACAAATGAATCGTCTAGGATGGACTAACAAAATCAAGCGATCGCGTTGCTTTTATTTTCAAGGTAGGCTATGAGGTATGTTGACAAAAATAGCCAAAGCCATCTGTAAGTGATTTGATATTGAAATTTATTACTGAAACTGATGCTTCTAAAACGCAAAAAAATGCACGTTTTCTGCCAGTTTTTCACTCATAACTCACGAACGGAGGCGAAAATTAAAATTCCGGCTTCGAGGTGCACATTCCGACCCTTTAGTCTGCCTACTTATAAAATTTCAGATCTGTGCGTTGAGTAGATTTCGCTGGGCATCGCGGACAGACAGACGGAGGACAGACAGACAGACGGAGGACAGACACTTCCTTTTATTAATATAGATAAAAGTTATATACGAGGGTCGTTCAATAAGTAATGCAACATTTTTTTTTTTTCTCGGCCAATTTTGGTTGAAAAAAATTGAATTTTTTGGGGGGCATCTTTAAAATAGGCTATTCCTCCTTCATCTCATATGGTTTCATTAATTTCCGATTGGTGGCAGCGCTATAACTGGCCTTCAAAATGGCGTCTGTAACGGAGGTTTCTTTTGGCGGAAAACCAGAGCATCACAGATATTCATAGGCGCTTGCAGAATGTCTACGGAGACCTGGCAGTGGTCACTTGTCCACCAGTCGGGGTACTCAAATGTTTGTTCCCGCTGGGTTCCTCGACGCCTAACTGAAGACCACAAAGGACCATCTGTGCGAAATTGCTTGCTCGTTATGAGGCTGATGGTGACAATTTTTTGTCAAACATTGTCACAGGCGATGAAACATGGGTCCATCACATCGAACCAGAAACAAAACAGCAATCCATGGAGTGGCACCACACCAACTCGCCTTCGAAGAAAAAGTTCAGAGCCATACCCTCAGCTGGTAAAGTCATGGCTACAGTCTTCTGGGACTCTAAAGGGGTTATTCTGTTTGATGTCCTCCCTCATGGTGGAACGATCAACTCTGAAGTGTATTGTGCTACTCTAAGGAAATTGAATGTAGCAAGACGTTGGCTCCGACATAGACCAGTAGAATGGTACCATGCATGCATACAGGCCCTCTCATTAAGGTGGCGTAAGGCTGTAGCATTGAAGGGAGATTATGTTGAAAAGTATAGTTTTGTAGCCAAAAGATTGGGGAATAATATGTTGTATTTGAATCCTGAATAAAACCAACCTGCTTTAAGAAAAAAAAATGTGTTGCATTACTTATTGAACTTATTAAAAAAACTATTAATGTTAAATGAATGATTGTAGATAGTGTTGTTAATATGATATAAACAATTGCACAGAAAAATAATCACTCAGAAATATTGATATTTATGGAAATTATCGAGGAAACTGCATTTCAGTGCATGAAACGTAGCTGCCATTTTGTAACAATAATTACCTGTATTTATTTATTTAATATACAATTTCTGTTAGCCCTATTTCACCATAAGGTACATTAGGGCTATAGTTTTATGTCAATTACAATTTATAATGTACCTGTTATCTTGTATACTAGAGTAGCCTGTTTTGCTAAAGTTTAAATAAAATTATCGTAAACTCTTAAATATAGAACATATGAAATAGTGGAATTCTCTACAACAACAATCCTTGCTAAAAAAACTTTAAGAGTGGTTTATCATATTTAACACCACAATAGTTTAAGTGTCCTGTTAAAGAAAATCTTTTCCTTTCAAAGAGTGGGCAATCAAAAAGTAGATGTTCTACGGTCTGGTTTTCTTTACAAATACACAAATAACCATTCTCCCTTATAATATTAAACCTTTCAAAGTAAGAGCCAAAAATTCCATGACCTGACAAGAATTGGGTTAATACAAATTCAGGTTCAATTTTGCTTTGAAGTCGGGTTTCAATATTTGGAAAAAATAATTCTTTTTTAACTAATTACCTGTAACTAACTTCAATAGCAATATTAATTCTGAAAATAGTATGTAACTGTATAAATAGTCAATAAAGAGTATGTCAGATTACAAGGTTGTACAACAATTCATTGCTGAGAAGAAAATAATGAAATTCACCTATTTCTCACCTATAAATTTCATCCAAAGCTTAAGTCGACCGATCGGCATTTTGTCTGTTTGTAAATCGATTTTCTTCCTAAACTTAACCCATCAAATTGTCGATCGCTTAAATATTGTTATTGATATAGTATTTTGCATTATATCGCAATGTACGGCTACCAATATCTGCATTAAATTTTAACGTGGATATTTTTCAGTTTAAACGCTCCTCAGCTATGTGCAAGCAATAGACCTAATGCAATACATGACAGATTGTTTTCATATTGAATTTAATTCATTCCTAACCAACGTGGCCGCAATATTATTGCCAAATCATAATATAAGTATTACAGTATAATCATGTAAATTGGTTGTAAAAATGAAGAGAATGTCGTTACCACATCACATCGCATCCCCGAAGGATACATAACCCAAATAATATCTGATTAATGTACTCTCATAAGTTTCTTTACTCTGAGCATGACCAATACATTTTCATCGCTTCACATTCTGATACTGAACAAGAGGCCATATTGCAAAGAGCACGTATGCAGAGTGGGTGGATTATAACTACCCTTCAGATAAGTTTTCGAAAAAATGTTTCAAATAAAAGTTTTAGCTCTTAGTATAAGCACCCCATGCGTAAAATTTAAACAAAATTGAAAGAGTCGTTTTCGAGAAAATCGCGATTCACTCTAATAATAACAAACCAACCCATAATTTTGATCACGAACAAGAGGCCACACTGCAAAGAGCACGTATTCAGGGTGGGTGGCTTATAACTACCCTTCAGATAAGTTTTTCGAAAAAATGTCTCAAATAAAAGTTTTAGTTCTTAGTAGGGATGGGTCGATCCCAGATTTTCTCGATACTCGATACTCGATACCGATACATGATTTTTCCCTCGATACTCGATACCGTCAACATGTCAACAGTTTCAATAAATAGGTACATTAAAATTAAAAGTTGAGAGAGCTGTGTAATACCAAGTAAATTAATTAAGTGTGCATATTTAATGAAACAAAATTTAATATCATCAGTAGAATATAATTATTTTTAAACTCTACATTAAAACTAAAATTAGTTTTTGAAACAGTCCACTTAAAAGTTTTTTTTTTTTTTTTTTTTTTTAAATACTAGCATTTTCATTTAATTGCAGAATTGCAGAATTACCAAAGTATCGAAAAAGTACCGAGCGAGTTTTCTGAAGTATCGCTCGATGCCGATACCATGCAAGTATCAAGAGTATCGAGGACCCACCCCTAGTTCTTAGTATGAGCACCCCATGTGTAAAATTTAAACAAAATCGTAAGAGTTGTTTTCGAGAAAATCGCGCTTCACTCCAATAATAACAAAACAAAAGGGCCTCAAACAAAAGCGTCCGTTAATAAACCCATAATTTTGATCATGATTATAGAATCGTCGAGTAATTTATTCGGATCTCCTATAACTGGGAATTCAGAGCTCTTATTGGGAAATGTGTCCTGCTGCGATCCCTTTGTGAAGAGGAATGCCATAGCTCCGATATGAAAAAAGAGAAATGAAAAGGCAATTTTTTAATAAAGGCACCCATTCAATGTCATTCCTTCACTAAAACGTGAAAACTGGAAAAAAGGAATTGTCAATTAATTTAATTCACTGCTTCTGAATGACAATTTTGAGCATGAAAGACTCATCGATATACACCCACCTATCGTTTTTATAATTAATTTCCTTTGTGCTGTCAGTAAAAATACATCTATTTATATTCATATTCCCGATTTTTTCAGGTAAAATTACCTATCAGTCCACCGCTGTGGCGTAGGAATGCGTTCACATTCCTCACGCAGCAGTCCCAGGTTCGACAGGACATGTTTCCTGGTCATTTGCCCAGGGCGGCAAACCTATAAAAGGGGCGAATTTTTCAGGGTGAAATTTTTTTTAAATATTACAAAAATTGTATTATACAGAGTGTTAATGAATAACAACGAAGTATTTTACCTGTGTATAGAGGGACACAAACAAGCAACTTTTATTAGGAGATTTTTGCTCTATGACGTAAAATGAGTATGCTAGAGGCCAATAAAGTCATTACAATTTGATGCTCATAAGTAGGGACCGGATTCTTAGGTTTTTACCTATTTTTTTCCTTACTTCCAAAACAAAAAGCGCTCATACACTTTTTCGAATCATGTCCATAGGATTCACCCACATTAATTTTGTGGCACCTAAAAATACCTAAATGGGGTATAAAAACCTAAATCTACCTAAACGGGATATAAAACCTAAAATATCTAATTTAGACTATTTGTTTTTTGTCTTTTCTGTTTGTCAGTTGAGAAATCGATATTTTGCGGAGAGACAATAATTTTTGTCGGGTTGAAATTAATACCACCACCGTTTCATTCAACCCATTGTCGTCTGGGATGGACAGTATCAAGAGAGGAAAAGAGTACCGGCGATTCCTTAAAATAGTCGTAAGAATAACCATTGTTGCCGTGTATGACAAGGATAAAGATTTCTGTGTTTTAAAGCGCTTGTTTTTTGTTTGCCTTTAGTTTCCTGGACGCTCTTTTCTAATCCACTGTGGATTGTGCTTCAATGTTGTCGATTTCGTAAAACTTCTGCAAACTTTTTATGTCTCTACTGACTTATATATAATTGTCCTGACTATAGAAAGAAAAAAAAACACGTGACAATAAATATGAATATACATTTTTCCTTTCCCTGAGAGCTGGGGGGGGGGGGGCGGCCCCCCTTGCCCCCGGGTATGGGCGCCCATGGTTGAGAATCTTGAAAGATATTTAGTGATGCACTGTTACCAGGAAATGTGAGGCAATCTTATTTTCTCTACTTCTTTTGATTGTTTATGCTTTCTTCTTCAATTGTATAATATTGTCTTAAAGCAAGTTTACACAAATTTAAGTCAATTTTGTTAAGTTAAACTTCACAAGTATTATGTATTCAATCCTATGTAGCACATTCAAATTCATTAAACAAATTATTCTACCCAAAAACCATATTTTGGACAAAAAAAACCTAAAAAAAAAAAACTATTTCACCTAATGGAAAACCTAAAACAGTGTTTTTAAAAACCTAAAAATCCGGTCCCTACTCATAAGTCAATAATGAAGCGAAATGGGGTTAAAATTTTAATTAATTTGATTCATGCCTTCTTAGTAATCGCTAGAAACCTGATTCTTAATCATTCATCAACAGCTACATCATAATTTATTGTTTCCATAATCTGTAAAATTTACTGACTAATCACATGGCTGCCAGCCACTGCATTCGTTTTTTATTCATTACTCCAGTGTTAACAACGAAGTTCCTTTGTTTTGCATTTTTTTTCAATTGTTAGAAGTCAGTGGCGGCCATGCCCTGGGAGATTTTATGCTTTAACAGGAAAAATTGAATCCATAGAGCAAAGTCTTTAGGACTCTGTAGTTTTACAATGATCGCGAAACAGCCCTCCAATGCAAATCGAAATTCCAAGAAAACTTTGTAAAATAAATTTTAAGCCAATTGAATTTAAAATAATTAAACTTGAGACAACCAATTTATATTAAGAGAATATCTACGTAATATATTACACTAAGAGGCAAAACTTTTATTTGGGTAGTGGAAGTTATGTGTTTCACATCAGTTATTTTACTAACGTAATTTAATTAAATTTAGCATGTGTTTCAAAATTACCAAATATATTAAATGTTTTTGTAATATTTCAAAGAATGACTATCTCTATATATATAAAAGGCTTTGTCCTGACTGACTGAATGAATGACTGGCTGACTGATTGACTGAATGACAGGAATCAACGTACAGCCTAAACTATAACAGGTAGAGACTTGGAATTTTTACAGTACCTTCGTTTCATAATGTAGGTGCTCACTAAGAAAGGATTTTGAAAAATTCTGATTCTAAATGCCAAAAATTAAATGTTTTTGAAAATACTTAATCCCTTTTTACATAGAATTATCAATTCCAAATCACAGAATATATTGTTGCCAAATGGTATCAGGTGGGCTTGGAAATGCACTTTTGACAAATAAGAGAAGTTATCAAAATAATTCATGTTATAAATAAATATTACAGAATGAAATCCACTAAAATAATGGAATCACATAACTTTCTCTACCCTGGACATAGAGAAAACAAAACGAGGTATGGTAATGTGTATATTATTATATTATATCGCAGGTTTTTGGAGAGAAAAGTATGAAAGTGACAATGCTTTATGGTAACATAAGAGTGGGAAATTTCCCGCCTCGATATTACAATTTTATGTTACAGGAATTTCTGTTTCTTCTTATTTAAACCTCTACCAGGCTTGCTGTGCACTGTACAAGCGATGGGATGCAACATTCTAGATCCTCTATGAGCCATAAAAAACTATATCAAGCGTTTTCTGAGGGAATAATTTGAGTGTAATAAGTCGTTCTTCCTATTTCAAATTATAAATGCCTATATAAGGACCTAGAATTTAAAATTGAAAATCCTTCATAAGCTAATTTCCAATTACAAAATACAAAACCCGGGCGACGCCGGGTCTTTTAAGCTAGTTAAGTTATAATATAAGAAACATTTTATACTACAAGAATAAACAGGCGTTAGAGGCAAACTATCAAAGATTATTATTTAAATGAGGGTATAATGTAGACACGAATATTATATTTTATTATAAACTTCCTCTACCTATAGTTCATAAGGTACGAGTAGAGGAAGTAAAATGGCGACCCCCACAGAAGTTCTTGGTGGATTAATATCAAATAACTGAAATGTGATTAAGTCATGAATTATGTCTGCCACTCTGTGATTCAAAGCAGTCTGAAAATTCGGGAGGTATTCGCCGGCATCTCCTTGCAGCCCTAACAGGTGAAATATGCTTCATTATTGAACCTCCGCTGTGACATTGTTTGGGAGTAATATCCTGGTCTCCCATCGTGAACTTCACCCCGCCATTCCCCGTCACAATGCAGCCTGTGATCTGCATAACTTTCCCTTGCTATGGAACTACAAACCCACGACATAAAAAGCTAATATGGTATATTATACAGTAGAGCCTCGGTAATTCAAGCCCCGGTATTTCGAGGTTCCGTGTAATTCGAGCTGGTCTTAAGAAAATTAAAATTTTCCATAAAACTAGAGTAAAATCCCGTTTTTATACGGTGTCCGCATGTAAGTTTTACGCATTTCCGAATGTGTTACATTTTGAGCTTTCTTTCAACTTTTCCATGTAAAAAATGCAGTAAAACTGTCCCACTTAGGGTTTTCGTTCATAATACACAGAAATAACCTTGGCATCAGACTGCTAATGCATTTCTATTACAGATTGACAGAAACCGTTAGGTTCGATCTTGCTTTGTCGGGACCTCGTATCAATCAATTGTACAGTGCATATCATCCTTTCAGAAAAGAATACTTTATTGTTAATTATTGTGCCCATTAAACATTTATATATGATTTACCCATTGATTTAGTGATATTTCCGTATAATCCGAGTTTTTTTTTAATTCGAGGTAGCCTCAGCCCCAATTAGCTCGAATTATCGGGGTTCTACTGTAGTTGTCATGAAAAATCCAGCATGATGCAACCTCCTCTGCAACATGTTTTTCTAATCACATTAGCCTAGGTACCATCCACATTAAATCTTAGCTACCTGGGAATGCTGATAAATTTCATTTTTCCTTTTGTGGGGGAATGTCAATGAAATTAATTTTTAAAGATTTTTTCACCACCTTATACCTTAAAAATAATCCTATAAAGATAGAAAACCTTCAAAACTGTTATAAGATTTTTGGGGGGATTACTTTGAAATTACATAGAAATATAATATTTTGTACAGGAATTTATTTTCATATCCTGTGCAAGGCCGTTGACCATGATTCTGCATATTGTGATAATTCAATATAAAATAAAATCAGGTATTGATGTAACAAAGTGCCAGGATACTTTTGTTCAATAAGTTATAATTGCAATTATGAAATGCAGAATACTTTTTTAATTTGATTTCCGAGTTAAGCTCTAGAATGATTCATTAAGCAGGGCTTACGGCAGAACAAGGTCTAGTTTTTAAAAATCTGATTAAATTCGTCCAGCATCAGCAGAACTATACAGATTTGTGTTAACTTGACAATCGCACACACACATAAAAATACAATATATATATATATATATGAAATATATCAAATTGGCCGACTACGGGAATTGAACCATGGACCTCCAGAATAAGAGTCCAAGACATTACCATCTTGGCCAACTCGCTCAGTTTAATAGTCTAGCGTAATAATAATAGCGTTTAATAATAAGCGTATGTGAAGGAATAGGGATTTTGTCATAGCTAACAGTATTGTAATTTCCAAAGCCGCATAAGAACACTGTAAAACAATATGTTGTCATGATAACTGATTCGTATTTGATAAATTCTTTCTAATATATTACCATAATAGGCACTAAATTGGGCATTACTCCGCTATCGGTCAACCGATTTGGTCCAATATCAATAGGCTTCTTTTTATGGACGTTATAAATGTGTATACTAAGTTTCATGGAAAACTGATAGTGTATTTGAGTTATCGCACGTACAGACACACGGACGGACGGACGGACAGACATTTTCCCGTCCCGTGCACAATCTCATAAAATACCATTCTGGCACTTAATAAATTGGCGTTGAGCAGCTGGTATCACATCTATTTTATTTCACCTTTCCATATTAACATTGATGTTTAGTCACTTCCAGATGAGCTAGAAACTTGAAATTTGGCAGACTTATACCTTTTGGAGTTTTTAATTTTTTGCCTATTAACTCCATCTGACATTTTGTTTTATCGGTTTAGGTGATTTTATTTTGCTTAAATATAAATCCGGGCATTTCAGAAGCATGCAGTATGCGCTACTGGAGAGGGTTTTCTTCTGTCTTGAGTGGGCCTAATGAGTGGCACGAGGATTGAACCCCTCCCTGCCGCGTGTTGACACTCACTGCTGTTGTCAAGGGCTAATCCAGTTGCAGCACAAAGACATAGACCCCAAACAACAGCTGTGCAATCCTGTCCTGATTACAGGCCGGTCACTTCATCACTTTATTCACTAACATAATAATTACAAGCTCTTATATTGCTGCTTCCCTTATACAATTCCTGCGATTCCGCTCGACTATTCATAGACAAAAACGGCATATCAGTAGGGCAAGGCATTTTATGATTTTGCATCTTTTTCTATATGATGGTTAAAAATAGCTCAAAAATATATAAATGTGTATCATGAAATAATCGATTAAATAAGGGCAATTTGTTTTTGCGGTTTTTTTTAAGTGAAACCTCTTTAGCCGCGGTAGGGGTAAATCCAGAGCTTGTGTCACGCTCAAAAATCGTCACGAAATTAGTGTCACACTCAAAATCGTCACGAAATTAGTGAGGTGTGACGGAACGGACTGCAAGAAAACAATCAACTCAGATTAGGCTTATCCAAAATCTAAAAAAAGTTAATAATTAAAAATCCAAAATCCAAAATTTAAAAAATCTAAAAATCTTAAATTAAAAAATTGAAAATCCAAAATTTAAAAATGCAAAAATAAAAAAATACAGATCCAAAATTAAAATATCCAAAATTTTAAAAGTCCAAAAACCCAATAATCCAAAATTGAAAAAATCCAAAAATTAAAATAAGTTTCACTTCCACGCGCACTTTTTTTTAAATATTTTGCTTTCTCTTGCATTTTTCGTCTCTTTCAAGACATAGATAACTTTTTGCAATTTTAGGTCTTTTCCGCATTTTTAGGTAATGTTTTAGTGAAAGTAGAGAGAAGCTTTTCTATGTACAAATCGTTACTTTCAGATGACAATCGTTTTTATTCGAGAATCGATGAGTCAGCTAGTGTTTTCATTATTGATAATGGACCAAATCGGGTGACCGGTGTCGGAGTAATGCCCAATTCGGTGCCGATTTTATGATAACATATTATAAAGAATTTATCAAATTCAAATCAGTTCTCATGGCAACATACTGTTTTAGAGTGTTATTATTGATATTATTATTATTATTATTATTATTATTATTATTATTATTATTATTATTATTATTATTATCATCATCATCATCCATATAATGCCACAACGTTTGTTATAATTACAATATTGAGAAGTAATTCATCTTATTTAGCAGCTCAGAAAGTTTCTCACAATGTGGTATATTTGGAGTAGGCTATATTGCTGATTAATTTAACAGGAAATGTATTTTTTGTGTTTGTTTATTCTGCATATATTTTGAATATCTGATATAGTTGTTTTGTTAACAAATGACAATCTATGAGTCAATCGAAATAAGGATTGTAACTGCAGACTAAAATTTAATTATCAGAAGGCACTGCCACATAAGAAGCCATAATACCTCGGCCTACTGTATGCAATGATTCACAAATAAAACAAAATAGCATCAACCCCTTACATATCTCAATATTGCATAGAAATTCCAGTAACGCTTGTAGTAATATAATATTGTTATAAGAATAAACCGGTTATTAGTAAGAATATGGCTGTATTACAGCGAGTATTCCTCCTTAGAGCACAGAGGAGAAGCGCTACAGAGAGGCAGGCAAATGGAATTAGCCTTGTATTATATAAGCCATGCCTGTATTAAGTTATTACGGGCTGGGGGCGGCCGGATTGATGGAAGCTAATGTGATTTGCAACCCGCTATTGTACTCCTCTGGAAATCCAGTTACTCCCAGCATTTAGCGTTTCCTAAACACACTATTCAAACTGCGTCTTAGCTCGTACACTCCTATCCAAACACACACTCCAACTAGCTTATCTCAAGAGCTTAAAACTATGGTAATAAAGATCAGGGCCTTGGAAAGAAAGCAAGGGCCAAGGGACACATTTTCCCGGGCCCCCATCAAATATTAAATTCACTACCCAACTCGCCCTTTATAATGTATGCAACAAAAATATTATGTAATGATATTACATAATTATTAAGTGCCAGATTGGTACCGGTACTTTATGAGATTGTCTGGTAGACAGTATTGTCTGTCTGTCCGTGTGTCTGTAAGCGCGATAACTCAAACACGCTTTATCGGATTTTCATGAAACTTGGTATAGGCCTACCATTTATAACGCCCATGGGACCGAAGCCTATTGATTTTGGACCAAATTGGTTAACTGATGCCGGGCACGAAACGGAAAAATACATTAAAATGTTATAATTAGAAACAATTTTATCTGTATGTACCAGTTTAATCTTTTGAAAATTATGATTTTAAATGTCGAACGTTAGTGACGCCTACTATTGAGTCCAAAAGGATTTCTGCTTATACTTTTCAAAAATAACAATTTTTCTTCAAGAATAATCCGTTTCAGATTAATTAATTAATTAATTCCGGTATACGACAGGACAATGCAGGTAAAATAAACACAAAAACATAACTTAAACTGTTTATTGACTTATAACAAATTTTACTTTAGAGTAAATTTAGAAAGTAAATAATATAACCTGGTCGGTCTGGCCCCTTTTGGGGCACGGGCCCCGGGGCTAGGAACCCGAGTATTTAGAATAGATGGTAGCCTACGCATTAATTGTAAACTCACATCAATTTATTCTGACAACTTATCGACTGTTCTGCAAAGGACATTATCACCATTGCTGGAAGTATGTCTCGAAGAATTCTTTCCTAGCTTTTACAATTTAAGCAGGGACCGGATTTCTACAGAGAGGGTATCGAAAAGCTTGTGCGACGGTATGATAAATGCCTTAATTTGAATGGAAATTATGTAGAAAAATAGCCTATGAGTCTACCTTCAAAATGTGTGTGGTAAATTTTTCACTTTGTTTATTTTTTATTTCAAAACGTCTGTTACTTTCTGGACAGCCCTCGTATAAGAAAAAACTCATGATTTCATCAAGATTTGGATTTTTATATGCTGAAAATCTTTCCTTTGTTCAACCCTAATATAATACGCTTATTACGTGTGACGCAACGGTAACATAATGACACTCATTTCGACACTGTTTTTCATTTTGACATCGGTGTGGCATCGATTATTTTCGAAAACGGAACGATTTTGAGACCTTGAGGATAGCAGCTGAGATCTGCGTAGTAAATAGCATGCATCTATAATAATAAAAGGAAGTGTTTGTCTTTTTGTCTGTCCATCTGTCTGTCTGTGCGGGATGTCCAGCGAAATCTACTGAATGCAGAGAACTGAAATTTTAAACATAGATGGACCAAAGGGTGGCCGAATGCACCTTGAAGTCGGATTTTTCATTTTTGCTTTCGTTCGCGAGTTATGAGTGAAAACCTGGAAGAAAACGTGAATTTTTGGCGCTATCGTAGCATCAGTGCTCGGTAATACATATTTTCAATTGTAAAATCAATTGCAGATGGCCTTGCCTTTTTTTTTTTTTTTTTTTTTTGCTGTCATAACTTGGAAATAAAAGCATCGCGATTTTTTCGATATTTCGCATGGAATTATCGATCGTTTCGTTCCTGTGAGCTCACCCTGGTCGATTCGTCTGTTTATAATGAAAAGTACAATATAGGCGCTTTCTTATCCTGGAATGAATTCCAAAATGGGATTTTTAGCTGTTTCATTATAATTATTAACCGTTTATTAACAGTTTATGAATGATTCGCGTGTAAGTGTTAATACATAGGGTATAATGCTTTAATTATTTTGCTCTTAATTTGTAATTTTCGATTTAATTATCGTGAGCGAAGCCACGGCACCTGCTAGTTAAATATAATGACAATGTAATAAAATATTAATTCCAAAGGTTTTCTCGAATATTTAAACTTCTATATTTTGTACTTAGCACTTACCATCTCTGATATTTATCCGGATTATATAAGTGGAATGGTCTACCATGTTTAGAGAAATATACACGTTGTTGATAAAGAGCGTTAATAAACGGAAAATTAGCGAACACAATGGAGCTGCCAGGTTGCCTGGATACCGATCTCCTCGCCAGGGGTCCTCGCTATATTACCTTCCCCCCCCCCGAGCATTTCGCTGTTAATATTCTGCAACTGTCATCTCGCATGCTATATAGCAATTCATGAAATGTGGTATGTAATTTGTAATGAACAATAGTACATTGCGATATATATGTGCTTCAACTGAATCGAGGAAAAGTTAGAGAATACGAGAAAAGTCCATTTCCCAGATTATGCTATAAACTTCACTCACATGCACCGGATATCGTCATTCTTCTACGATAAGGAAAAATACTTGAAAATCCTTACTTGAAAAATAATCTACTCTTATACAATTCAACGGCCCTAAATAGCGTGCTTGCTCGCCCGCTTCGTGAGACATCGGGTATACTCGGCGATGTTCGTCTCTCGCAGTCTAAACTTTCATGACGACTACAAAATTAGGAAGGAAAACCGTTTCTTTATTATATGAGGCCTAAGTGAAATGAACACAATGAACAAATATTCTAATTTTATGTTTACTTACAATTTTCATAGCTCTGAACCACAAAATTTTTTAATAATCTACCAGTGTAATTTTCTTAAAAATCCTGGAGTCAATGAATAATGGCGGGCGAAGCCGGGGGCAACAGCTGTAAAATATTGATGGTTTTATCTCTTGAAATATCGCTGATAATAATAATCCAAACAAACCATTCCTTCCCTTGATCATTATATAATTTCTGAAAATTACACTGAATTGATAAAATAAAATTCACATCATATTCATGTCAATAAACAGCTGAGAAACAATACGTATTATGTGTTCACAGGTTCTTTGGAACTGCATAATCGATTCTGATATAGTTTTCCCTGGGGGCGCTTTCATGTCGTGGAATGTACAGTCGGTCAAATAAAAAACGTCGGGACTCGTATGCTGCTAAAAATTAAAGTTTTGACGCATTAGTTCACAAGTTTCCTATAAAAAACACAAAATACAGGTCATTTTCGGAACATATGAGGCCATGCGGCAGGAGGGAAAGTATGAACAAGGAGGGAAAAAATGAACATCGCGGAAATCGCAACACACGATATTCAACTTAATGCATTGTCATAATTCATTTTGCTTTGTGTCATCGCCACATACAAATGCTAACGTGAGAGAAAGTGTGGTTAGGGCTGTAATTGACCTGCATTTTTCGGTCTCTGAAGCAGCGAGAAGGTTCCATATTTATGAAAAGAAGCTCAGAGGTGGGAACGTTACTATAATGCGACCGGAAGTTTTCATAGCAAACGTTGATCTGGCCGGACGCGTATTTCGATGCTAAGATTGGTTGCAGATGCTGAGCGTAAGTTATTGATTTTGCACTACAAGTACCGGTATTATAAAATAAAATCTTTAAAAAATGCTCCTTGAATAAACATATTCCTCGCGAATCTATTAATTATTAATATTATAACAATTTGCAACCAAGAATATGGCGGATTTGAGGCATATAGCCACAGCCTTCTATACATGTTTGTTTTGGAACAAAACTGACTAAATAATCAAGAAAATACATGGATAGACAAGAGGCGTGTGTGAACCTAACCTTAAGTCTTCCTGTACATGCGCATATGCTCGTTCGTGATACTTAATCAAATACCGCCCGACGTTTTTTATTTGACCGACTGTACTCTAAAGCAGGAATTTTAGCTGTTTCATTAATTATTAACGGCTTAGTTTATGAATGATTCGCGTGAAAGTGTTAATAAATATAATGCTTTAATAATTATTATACTCTTAAAAGAATTATCGTGGCGAAGCCACGGGCACCTCCTAGTTATATACAAACAGATGTTAAATATGATGGTCATATTCCTAGGGTACCAATTTTAAAGTCTGATGTCAAACTCACTTAACTTCTCTGTCAAAATAAAACTTTGCCTCTTACTTACTTACTTACACAATGGCAATAGACAGTTCCTAAGCAAGCTAAAGGAATATTATATATTTTATGGAACCCGAAGGTTCATTGCTGCGCTTACCTGAGCCCGCCATTCAACCCTATTCTGCGATAACTCCATCCAACCATCCCTCGCAAATTCTACTTCTCTTAAATCTATCCTAATATTGTCCTCCCACCTACGTCTTGGTCTTCCAAGTGATCTTTTCCCTTCGGGTCTCTCAGTCAATACTTTTGAGATATGTCTTTCCTCCCCCATGCGCGCAACATGTCCAGCCCATTTCACCCTCCGTGATTTAATTACCCTTACTATATCCGGTGAAGAGATACAGGTTATGAAGCTCGTCGTTTTGTAGTTTTCTCCAGTCCCTATTTTCATATCTCTTAGGCCCGAATATTTTCCTAAGCCCCCTGTTTTTTAACACTCTCAGATTATGTTCTTCCCGACCAGTAAGGGGCCATGTCTCACATCCATATAATACAACCGGCAGGATAATTGTCTTATAATTTATTATTATTATTATTATTATTTTAGATTTCTGGACAGAAGACGAGAAGATAAGAGCTTCTGAACTGCATAAAAGCAGGCGTTTCCTGATTTGAGTAAACTTTGACTCTTAGTATAATATATTATGTATGACATTCCTTCATGTAAATTGGTTGTAAAACTTTAGAGAATGTCGTTTCCACACCGTATCGCATCTCTGAAGGATACATAACCCAAATAAAATCTGATTAATGCACTCACGTAACATTCTTTACTCAAAGCATGGCCAATAAATCTTTATCACTTCACATTCTGATATAGATTAAGACGCCATACTGCAAAGAGCGCGTATTCAGTTGTTTGAAACCAGATGCAAAGCTTTATTGTTGACCAGGCAAGACTGGGTTTCTACAAACAATGGGTGGCTTATAACAACTCTTCAGAGAATTTTTCGAAAAAAAAATTTGAACTAAAAGTTTTAGCTCTTAATATATGTTTATATGCTAACGGCAGTTAAAACGTTTTATTTTCGACTTTCTTGCATCCCTGCACCTTTTCGTCTCCCAGAAACAAAAATGTTATTATATTAACAATATAACTGAGTGATACAGTGTAGTAACGTTATTGTCTTTAGTTTTGCCAGCAATTTGCATGAATTTGGCATTAGATTTTTTCATAAAAATTATCTTAGCCAGCCGAATAAACTCAGATTTGTGTCTAGCAAGGCGGGCACACGCTAGTAGTAGATATAAATAATACAATAATAATTTTATTGCCATGTGTTGCCATTAATTGTTTTACTGTTTTAGTGTATTTATAAATCAGGGATTATTAATTTTGATTAGGGCTTGTAGGAAGAGAGATAATAAATATAGGTTTACAATTGGACCACATTCTGCAGAAAGGAACCAATCCACATGATTTTTAAAACACAGAATTAAGCATTTAAAGTTAAACAAAAAGGCCTCTGGAACTTTTCAGTGTGTTTTTGTTTGCTCCATAGATGGCATACAAATGGAAAAGGAGAATTGGTTAGTTTGCACAACATAGGTATATAGTTCAGTAGCAATAATTTAGCATATACTCCGGTTTTTTAAATTTGAGGGTTGGTTCTTTTCTGCAGAATGTGGTCCAATTGTAAAATGTCATACTCCACAAAGAGAGGTTTACAATGAGACCTACTGGGGCATTTTTAATTGATTCTAAGAATAATTATTGTCTTTTGCAAAAGCGATCAAGGCTTCACAGAAAAGAAAGAAAAAACACATGGGGTGAGTTAATGAGAAAGGACTCACGTTGTGTAAAAATATCCATATTCTTATTGATTGATCAGGTTATGAATCCACTCAGCCGTTCATTACGTTCTCAATTCAGTTTTTAAAAACACACACACATGTGAAAACTCAATTAACCTACACGCTCCGCTCTCATCAGCAATATACACTCCATATACACAGCTAATTACTACCTAAGCCTTCCGCCATATCTATGAAATTACTTATACTAGAGATGTGGCCTGCTACGGTAAGTTATTAAGTTATTCTTCCAGTAATACTGCCCAAGCATGCAACGGAAATATATGGTTTTTGCACCATTTTTGGGTAAATTTCGCATCTCATATTTTGTAAAGCGTTGTAAATGTAAGAAATCTGATGTGAAAGTCACATGACTTCCCCTGCCCAAATAAAAGTTAGCAGTATTCACATATCCTTGTACAGAATCGCAAGACATATTTTTACGCTAACTATCCTATAAAATACCACTTCGTTCAACGATGCGACTAAAAGCGCAGGCTATATAACAAACTAAAAAACTAAAAATAAAAAATTAAATAAATAAAAAAAAGTGACTGCAGACGTTTATTGAGCTTTCCGCCGTAAAGAATAATTTCCGAAATTTATGGAATATTTCCCTCAGATACTTCTTTACTCTATGCATGGCCAACAATACATCTTTCTCACTTCACACTCTTATATAGGCCTAGAATAAGAGGCCGCGAAAGAGCCCGTATTCAGTTGTTCACCACGCAAGACAAACTTTCTACAAACAGTGGGCGAACAGTGGGTGGCTTGTAACTACCCTCAGAGAATTTTTTCGAAAAAAAGTTTCAGATAAAAGTTTTAGCTGTCAGTATAAGGAACACGTGTGCAAATTTTAAAGAAAATCGTTAGAGCCGTTTTCGAGAAAATCGCGAAAAACGAAAATTTCTTCATGTAAAGTCCCCTTAAAAATAAGAGAAATTTGTCGTCAATCTTCGAATCACATCTTCAGAAGGTAAGTTACCTGACCCAAGTACGAAATTTTGCTTTCATATGATTTTCCGTTTTGAAGCAAGCCTGTTCACAGACATCCTGGATTCAGGGGGCCTCAAAACGTGCACTTATGTCAAAAACTCAACTTCGAATTTGGGGGTCGAAAACAATACTTCCTCTACCTATAGTACCTATGGTACGGGCAGAGGAAGTAAAAATTCTCTGGTAGAATTAATGTTCATGTTAAAAACTAGGAGATGAAACAGGCTACTGTTTTATCGGTGTCCAAGGTATTTTCCTTGTTGTTTCTGGGAATTTCAGTGTGCAGGGGATTAAAAAAAAGGAGTGGAATGTTGGCACACCTGTAGAGAGAATGTTGCTTCCGTGATAATTGAATCTCATTTATTTGTCTCATGCAGAGCAAATTCACACACCAGGATGGAAAGCCCACTTCAACAGCTCAAAGTTTGAGCGATGTTTTGTTTTAGCGCGTTAGTTCGGCATTTCCATTGTTTGTATGTGAACGGGTAATTTGATTTTCATCCAACTTGGCATGAATGTTCCTTGAAGTCACTAAAAACAACGTATGTGTAAGGATTTTTACTTTTTGATTCCATTTCAAGTTGATGAACGTTTTAGTGGCTCCGTTTCATGGCATGTTCAGCTTTTTTTCAACGATTCTAGTCAAACGGTTCAAGCAATAAAATTTTGAAGATTACTTCTGGTCTCGAGTGTAAAATTTTTGTTCAACTATGTTCCAGTACATTTTTGACGGTACAACTTTCGATGAAATTCATAGATGAGAAATGGGTGAATTTAATTATTGTTTCCTCAGCAATGAATTGCTCTACAATCTTGCAGTCTAACATATTCTTTATTGACTACTTCTACAATTGCATAATATTTTCAAAATTAATAAAACTATTACAGTTATGGGTAATTATCGTTTCAAAATGCCAGCCACGTTTCATGCACGGAAATACTGTTTCCTCAACAACTTCCACAAATTTCAATATTTCTGAGTGATTATTTTCCAGTGTATTGAACTGCAAATTAGAAGGCGTAAGTGGAGGTGGATTGGACATTCTCTAAGGAAACCAAGAGAGGCCATTGAAAGACAGGCCTTAGAATGGAATCTCCAGGGATCCCGATCAGTAGGACGTCCAAGAGGGTCATGGACAAGAACTGTTAGAGAGGAATTAGAGAGCTCAGGAAGAACGTGGAATGAGGCCAAAGTTATTGCTGCCAATCGAGTCAGATGGAGGTCTCTCATTGATGCCCTATGCTCCACCAGGGAGTGAAAGGAATTACTACTACTACTATTTTCCAGTGTATTTGTCAATATCATATAAATTACACTATCTTCAAACAGTCATTTAACATTAATAGTTTTTTTAATCTACATATTTTAGTGAAAAAGAAAATTTGAAAAAAAAAATTAAAAAACTTATACTGTAGAAATTTGAAAGTTTATACATTATGTTGTTCACACAATGTTTGGAAATAGATAGAATAAATAATCACTAAAAAATATTGCCATTTGTGGAAAATATCACGGAAATGGCATTATAGTGCCCGAAACGTGTCTGCCATTTTGTAACGATAACTACCCATGACTGTAACAGTTTGATTAATTTTGAAAATAGTATGCAATTGTAGAAGTAGTCAATAAAGAGAATGTCAGATTGCAAGATTGTAGAGCAATTCATCTATCTATATTAATAAAAATGAATTTACAAAAGGGTTGTTGCCGCATCACTTGAGAACGGCTCGACCGATTTGGCTGATTATTTTTTTGTTGTGTTCGTAATTGTCACGACAAGGTTTGCGTGAAAGAAAATTTTTGAAAAATCCACGGGAAAAGTCGGAAATGTGAAATGAGGCAAAGTTAGAGAGTTCTGATGTCAATTGTTTACATAACGAAAGTATTGTTTACGATGTTTACATAGGGCTTTGGATACTATATTATAATACTGGGCTTTAACAAATGCTGATACTATCGAAGTATTTAATACATAATTGTGAAAATAATTCTTGACGAATAAAATCCACGAAAATAAAGCAGTCACATAACTTTCTCTACCCTCGGCATGGAAAATATAATTTTCTCACTAAAAAAAGACAAAATGGGATGTAACATTTTCAGTCCTACGCGCGCAGTACATTATGTCCCAGGTTTTTGGGAAGGGAAGTGTGAAAATGGTATTGAATTTCTTTTTTACTTCAGCCCCGAAACGGTTGTATGGTAATATGAGAGTGAGGAATATAATTTTCTGTCAAGACAATACAATCTTATGTAACCGGAATTTCTTTTTCTTCTTATTTGCACTCCTCCCAGGCATGGTGTGTAGAAGCCATGGAATGAAACATTCGACATCCTCTATGAGCCATAAAAAGCTATATCTAGCGTTTTCTGAGGGAATAGTCTGAATGTCATGTGTCGTTCTTCCTCATTTCGAATTCTACATAGGCTACAAAGACCTAGAGTTTCAACATCGAAAGTCCTCCATATGTTAATTTCATATTACGAAATACAAAACCCGGGCGACACCGGGCCTTTTAAGCTAGTTGCTGATAAAAAACAATGAAATTCACCTATTTCTCACCAATGAATTTCACTGAAAGCTGCATGTCCCCACCCTTAAACATTCAAACAATTCAACAAAATAATAAAGCAAAGTAGATTTTATAAGGAAGAAGTCTAGAGGAATGTCTGCAGACTGTACCGTGTGTATATATAACCACAAATAAAATGGATAAAGGTTTCGATCTCAATGCAGGAGCAGCTTCTCTGATTCTTTTATTCTCTCTACACACTCAACCCCTTCTCCCTTCTACCCCGCGACTAATACGTCCAAATTGTCCGTGTTACAGGGCTGATTGAACCAAGTCTCCCCGGTAATAGCGCCAAATTGGAGCCTTTACAAGCCGACAACACTACAACACAATATGTCTCTGATACTGGCTCTACTATCCAAACTCAAAACATCACCTCCTTTAACCCAGGGAGACTGGAAATGCTACCAAGCGGAAAACTTGTGTTTTTATTAAGTGGATTGGAAATTAACACAGAAAAAACTAAGTAAATGGTCATGAAACTTCAAAATAATGCTCTACAAAATATTAGAATAGCCGAAAAATCGTTCGAACATTCAAATATCTGGGAACAGTAATTACAGATACAAATAACATCAAGGCCGAAGTTAAGTGTAGACTCAACTTAGGAAATGCCTCCTTTTAAGCAGTTCAGAAACACTAATCTTCTCGTCTTCTGTCCAGAAGTCTAAAAATAAAAAAGTATTGTCCTGCCGGTTGTATTACGTGGATGTGAACATGGTCGTTTACTCTTCGGGAAGAGCATATTCTGAGAGTCTTCGAAAACAGGGGGCTTATGAAAATATTTGGGCCTAAGAGAGATGAAAATGGGGACTTGAGAAAACTGCATAACGACGAGCTTCATAACCTGTACTCTTCACCGGATATAGTAAGGGTAATTAAATCACGGAGGATGAAATGGGCTGGACATGTTGCGCGCATGAGGGAGGAAAGACATATCTTAAAATTATTGACTGGGACAAGATCACTTGGAAGACCTAGACGTAGGTGGGAGGACAATTTTAGGATGGATTTAAGGGAAGTCGGATTTGCGATGGATGGTTGGATGGAGTTAGAACAGAATAGAGTTGAATGGCGGGCTCAGGTAAGCGCAACAATGAATCTTCGGGTTCCATAAAACAGATAATATTCCTTTAGCTTGCTTAGGAATTGTCTATTGCCAGTGAGTAAGTAAGTAAGCCAGAATGGTATTTTTTTAAGAATACATGGTGGACAAGAAAATCTGTCTGTCCGTGTGTTTGTACGCGCGATAACTCGAATACGCTTTATCAGATTTTCATGAAACTCGGTATACACATTCATAACGTTCATACGAAGACAATTATTGATTTTTAACTAAACCGGTTGACGGTACCGGAGTAGCGACTAATTAAAGGGCACATGATTTTTAAATGGCAAATCATGACTATACTACAAAACCGCGTGGCTAACTGACTTCCACATGAGTTAGAAACTTGAAATTAGGCAAACTCATAGGTTATAGCCTGTAATCGACGGAAATATTCCAAAAAGTAACGATTCTTAATTGTTTCCCTCTAAAAAAATCAAAATGATGGACGCAACTTTAAGATCTATGCAAACCTTCTTGGAGGCTTATACGAGTAGTAGCTAAATGGTAAGTGGTATCAAAAAACTGATTGCACAGAACAGTAACGGATTCTGAGAGATTTACACGTTTGGTCTTATGCCTTTTTGTCGTATCTCCATCGGTTATACCTTAGATAGAGGTAGATTTTTTTATTTTAAGTAGATTTTGTATATTTTCCTGACATCATGGAATTTTTTACACACTTATAGGACAATTTTGCAGAAATATTAGAACATCCTACTGCCATATCATGCATTTTTTTGGAAGTAGGTCTACTGTTTTAAAGTAAAGCTTAAGGACGCGTTTTATGCTTTTAATTTTTCTGCATGAGTGTCACAGTACAAGCAACTTTCAAGTAAACATTTTCGCACAGCATTTTGCAGTTCATAATTTTTATTCCACATCAGGCTCAAATTTAATATTCTTCCATAACGTACCCTAGCCCATCCTGAGAAATATATTGCCCACCCTGGTCTTGAATTCTGCCTTGCGAGATTTTCAAGCCGTTCTGATGTCTCCTAGACTCAACTCTGTAGGATTCACCGTCGTCCCGAAGCATATGAGCACAATTACAGCTACATAACTATAATTTACTATAGCTTATCAAGTAGTTTTACTGTTTTCTACCTGTACCATAAGTAGCCTGCTATTGGTAGAGGAAGTGTTGTGTCCGAATCTGAAATTCGATACTAATATGCAACAAATAATTAATTCTTGTGTAGTAATATTTACACCCATGACGTTACAAAAGTGTACCTCCTACCATTACAAATTAATATTAACATAAAAGCCTTGAAAACTTGCAAATTATGGCATCACTGTCTTGCTGTATGTGCCTTACTTAAGATATGTATAAAGCAAAAGGATCGCTTGCTCACCTAATTCTAGGATTCGTTTTTTTTTTTAATTTTCTTTTAAGAATATATAAAAAGTTCCCCATTTCCTTCAAAGTTTTCATATTCTTTGTCGTTGTCACTTTCTTATAATTATGCTATTTCTACGTTAACTCCTAGCAATTTTTTATTCCAAAATTTTTGTCTGATCGTTTCAGTTTCCGGACATTTTAAAATTACGTGTGCAGCGTCTTCGCTATTTAGACATATTTTAGACATATTTCTTCTTATGCCCCTGAGTTAAATTCGATACGTGGTCTCTTGATTAGCGTCGCTGGCTAAGGAGCCGCAGACCCTGGTTCGATTCCCGGTATAATCCTCGGTCCCAATAGGCCACGCAGGTGTGGCCACGACCAATAATCCAGCCTGTCAATGAGGTAGCGTGCCCGCCTCTAGATCCGCAGGTCGCAGGATCAAACCCGGCAGCGGTCAATGGATTTTTCAGGAAGTAAAAATGCTAGGCACGGAGTCCTCCGGGAGAGACTTTAAGTTGGGGGCCCGTGTCGTAGATTTACGGCACGTAAAATAACTCCAAGCCCAAATCAGAGCCTCTGGACATAATTTCTCGGGCCTTTCACGTCCAAGTAATACCTTAGTTTCCTGAAGGGGGTTGTGAGGCGATGGGCTTACCACCTGTTCCTCTGCCCTCTCTCGGAAAATAAGCGTAACAAAAATTAGTATAGGTAATGAAACCTCCACTTGGAGGCCCTATGCCCCACCATATGGGTTACATGAACGAGTCAGTCAGTCAGTAGGCCTAAATGAGGTTAAGAAACACAGGCCGAATGACTAAAAATAAAGAAGAATATGAAGAATTCCTTAGAAGGCCTCAATATGTCATATGGCGTGCATATGTAATTCCAATCGACTTTTAGGGAATCGATCTAAGCTCCTCAGCGTGACAACCAATCACAATGGGTTCCGCTGGGATATTGACAACGACACGGCTTTCAATTACTCGGCGTAATTATTTTTACAAAGCGCTGTGCCCCTCATTAAGTGCATACACTCGCTGCAAATCACAATGGAGCTCCAGCGAGAATTTTAAACAGGCATGCCAAACTCAACTTTCATTGAAGGCCAACTCGACTTGACAAATTTAAGTCCAAGGGCTGCCGATATGAGTCCTTTCAGCTTAGTCTACGAGGGCTATTTTTTCCTACCTCCGATGGGGCATAAAATGAAAACCACCGTGAATATCAAAACTGTTTTATTTGGAACGTTTAGGTACACCTTCTAGCTACTGCTCTACATAATCTCGCTCCGATTGAGTCATTTGTCGTAGCGTGGTACCAACTTTACTATACCTCTTCAAAGAAGCTTGCCACCTGCGTATTGAGAAGGGTCTTCAAGGCATTTTGAAGTGTTTTGAAATTCTTGGTTGGTGTGGAAACTAGATCTTGGGTTTGTTCGGGAAATTTGTGTGCATCCATTGTTTGGATTGTTCTTTTGATTCTGGATTGTCGTAACGAATCCACGTTTCATCCACTGTCACGATGGATTTCAAAAACTCGTTCCCGTGCCGAGTGACTTTCATCTTTTTCGGCAGCTGAAGAAAGATCTGGGAGGACAGTGCTTATCTGATGAAAGTCATCAACTCGAGTTGGACTTATTAAGACTATTCCATGAATAAAAATATAACGGATTACACAAATAATAATTACTTTCGTGCTTTGCTATATAAAAACAAAACTAACAGCTGTGAGATCACGGCATACTATGAATCAACCAACCATGAATCGATTCGAGATACCCTGGTATAATCAGTGATACCAACGGCGCATATAAGACACAGTTAACTTCATTCAGGTAAGCTGAGCAGAACAGAATAAAAGCACATGAACTGGCTTTCACCTAATCGAAATTGTGTTTTTAATCAATGTAGCCTACATTTATATTATTTCAATTTCCAAAAAAGTTGTGTTTTATAAAATAGTCTGTTTGCGTGCTGCTTAATGGCAGCATGTGACGTATTAATCACGGCACATTGATGTTTACGTGTCCAGTAACGAGCTGACCATTTTATCGGATAAAATCCCATCCTCGTAATTAACAGCATTTTATAAAATAAACGATCGTGATTGGTCTATAGGCCTATCTGAGGAATTGCTAAACGTTATTGGTCAATATCAAACACGCGGCGTGTGAGTGGAGTTGTCGTTAACAACAACAACAAAACCATATAATAAATAATTCAAATAGCGTATTCGATTTTATGACGCATGCATTTAATAAATGAAAAGAACTTTCACTTTTATAAATAACAGATGCCTTTGGAAACTTGTCTATAGAAGTCATGGCCGCCTGGGAGTTCGTCTTTGCAATGTATAATATACGCAGCAGTCATTTTGTTCAAAAGAGCAGAGTTAAAACATTCCTACAAAGGGGAGAGGAAGAAGCTGAAACATCTTAACTCATAGAGTTGAACTCTTTTTAAAATCAATTTGTTACAAGTGCTCCTCCTCTTCTTATCATCTTCTCTTTCCAGTAACCATGGTAACGTAATGAGACATGGACTTACGCAAGTGAGACGTGCCATGTTATCAAGATCCAGTGAGATAGGAATTGTAAACTTCAAGAAAGGATCTGAATGGTTATTGAATGTCTTGGTATAAAATTGATATTAATGGATTCTCATGGGCCAGGCAGATACTTCGAATGTATGCATATGTGTACAATTTCAATTGCTACAAATTACAATATGAGTGTATACAAATATAGTTTCGAACAGTGGCGGACGCAGGAATTTTTTCGGGGGGGGGGATTTGAATAGGTAGAAAGAATACTAAAAAAAATTAATCAACTTACATATACAATTAGTTTATAAAACTGGCCACTTAGAGTACATTTTTCAAATTTCGGGGGGGGGGATGTATCCCCCCTATCCCCCCCCCCTGCGTCCGCCACTGGTTTCGAACGCCTCCTGAAGAAGCAAAACTTGTGCTCGGGGGCGGTTCAGTCCAATACAATAAAGTAACTTAGACTAATAGTATATTGCGATACAAGTACCGTAAGCGGTGCATACGGATCGAGGAAAGAGTTTGAAAAAACGAGGCGCTTGCGCAGAGTTTTTTTCAATTTCCGAGATCCGTTATGTGCTTACGGCACGAGTATTGAATGCTATTTTTTGCACGATGATTATTTATATCAATTTAATTATATTAACTGAGATATTACCTGAAAATATTATGTATATACATTCTTGAAGATAGATGTTTATTTCAGAAAGTGATTCGCATGAGTTGGTTGTTATAGGGACCGAATATTTGTCCTGTTAAAGTCGCCACAAACTGGGGGGGCCTTGGTTCCGGTCTTCCATAAAGGCTTGTGTTATGTTGATTTTACTTATGGCACTTGTGCTTTTTGTAATTTTTACCGCACGGAGATTTCTTTTGTTTTCATAGCAACCAGATTGCGTGCGGGAATATCAAGTTACGATCCACGGCAACAATATTCGGAAGTACCACTAATTAGTTACGTCGTGCAAAAAATAATTATTTACACTAATTCAAAAAATTGATTTACAAAACATAGAAAAGTGTGATAAAATGGCAACATTCCGGTATAACATTAAATTCTCCAACTGACTCACATTTCCCAGTACACCACGAAGAGCAAAAGATCCCGGTTCAAATCCCGGCTATGGCATAGAATTTTTCAGTCTGACTCTATGAATGTTGCCATGAATGCTATTTGTTGGCAACTACTATGTTACCATTTCAATAGCAATTTTTATCGACTTGAACCTTGGATCACCCAAATTTATCGTCTAATTAAAGCGTATCATTTGGCGAGGCTCAACTCCTCACACAATACATAAACCCGTGTCGGACTGCAACGAAAACAGTTATGACAATGATTAACTCCATAGTTTATTTCTTGCTTCCTTATGCTCAAATATATATGACATTTAAATTAGTTTTTTTTAACTTCTTCTCATTCGTGTCCATGTAAATTTAAGATAAACCACTGTATCCTGTAGGATAAGTTTTCCATTTAAGGGTTAACATATAACCCTCTTATAAAGGTGAATGCACTTATTCAGTAAACCTTCGTGCTACACTATATCGAAAGCTTGGGTAATATCTAACAATATCATATTAAAATGTAGGCATATGTTTGTTAGACCTGTATGGTAGACTAAATTTGTAGCAACTAAAAGTTACTTTCTTTGAATTGCATAAGTTTTCGAAGTAAATTGTGTTTTGCTGGTACCGGTACTCCAATTCAATCCATACGATATTTTAGGCCACGGAATATATAAGCACTCAATTTATCACACATTACATAAACCCGTGTCGGACTGCAAAGAAAATAGTTATGACAATGATTAATCCCATATTTATCAATTAACCCCAAAGTTTATTTCTTGCTTCCTTATTCTCTAATATATAATAAATGGTATACCAAGTTCTATGAAAATCCGATAAAGCGTATTTCAGTTATCGCGGTTACAGACACACGGACAGACAGACAGACAGTCCTGTCTACCAGACAATCTCATAAAGTACCGGTACCATTCTGGCACTTAATAATTATGTAACATCATTACATAATATTTTTATTGCATACATTATAAAGGGCGAGTTGGGTAGTGAATTTAATATTTGAAGGGGGCCCGGGAAAAATTTTCCCTGGGGCACTTCCTTTCTTTCCACGGCCCTGGGCCTACATCATAGAAGTTGCCCACTAATGCAATTATTCAGATCATGACTCATAGATTATATAAATGTTTTTAGGGTCATTTATTGGTCATTTTCCCCATATCTTTTAATTTTTAAGTCATTTTTAGAATTCAATGTCATTATTTAGTAACAGTTGGCCATGTTACAGTATGATTTTTTAAACGTAAGGTAATTATTTTCTCATTTTGTGTTGTTTATTGCATTATATAGAGCAGAGTTTCTCAACCTATGGTCCGCAGACCACTGGTGGTCCGCGAAGATGGTGCAGATGGTCCGCAGACATAATTAAAAAATATCATAAAGCAAGTGGGAAGTAAAGAAGTAAAAATTCTTCACATAAAATGGACACTAGAAGTCAAAGTTTTTAAAATCTTCTAAAATACAGGTCATATTGCAAGTTTCGAACCACAGTTTCAAGCCCCTGATGCACTGACGTCTATGGTTCCCTCTTTCATTCATAACCCTAAAAAATAAGACTTTGTCGGAATCCGTTATTAGAGTCGCTATGCAGTTTTCAACAACCTATCTTTGTGAGAAGGGATTTTCATCGCTCGTTTAAATAAAAACAAAATACAGAAACCGACTTAATGTATCTGCTGATCTTCGACTAATTTTGACTAATATTGAGCCAAATATCCAGGAACTCTGCAAGAGGAGACAAGCTCAACCGTCTCATTAAAAGTGAGTAATACCATAATTCCTAATTATATTATCAAGTTGGTAATACATATTAAAGTCTGTTCAAAATATAATTTTACTGTCAATAGTTTAATTCCAATTCAATAACTGTGTTTCCGTCGAACTAAAAAAGATGTATTTCGTTATAACTAATTACAAGCCTAGATATAACTGGGTTAACAACAAATCCGACGGATAACTAGTATTTTCATTTAAAAAATTGGGTCTTTTTTTTAGTTTTCGGGTCATTTTTTGTATTTTCCCTGTCATTTTATAGCTCTTTTTTTAAAAGTATTTTAGGTCATCATAATCCGGGCCTGGTTACTATTTAGTTATGCCAAATCGTTCTTTACTTTCTGGACGACCCTTGTAGGCATATGTTTAGGAATCAAGTATTCCGCCAAGTGTTTCTATGTACAGGTAGGGAAAAAAATAAGCGGACCGACTCTTGTAGCTGATTTTAGAGCCTTGTGATACGTAAATAAATGTAAGAGATATAAAGGAAAAGTTTGTTTTCACAAGCAATGTTTATGTGTTTTTCCAATACAGATATTTATAGGCCTACCCCTTTTCACCCCTTATGGTTGATTTTAAAAATAAAAAATACGTATATAATTATTAGAAAAACAGGCAATTAAAATTCCTAGTGCGGTATATATTCGACTTAATCAAATTAAATTTACTTACAATTAGGTGACAATCATAAAACTCCAAAACTCCTTACCTGTGAAAAAAAAAGAAATAACATTACATATATTTCCAAATGCCAACACAACAAGTACATAAAGTATGAACAAAGTATACTTTTTTCCCGAGGAGTACATAGCCTAATATAAGACTAGGCTAAGTACAGATAGGGGGGGGAAGCGGACCGACTCTAGTAGCTGATTTCAGAGCCTTGTGATATGTAAATAAATGTAAGGGATGTAACGGAAACGTTTGTTTTCACAAGCAATGCAAATTACGTGAAATTATTTCTCAATTCAAGCAATTTATCGACACTAGAACAAATTTCAATACATTCCCTGCTATCCTGTGAATGCCGCTAGGCATGCGCAGTGGCTCATATCGACAACTTAGATATTTTAGTCGGTCTCCTTTTTTTCCCCCTACCTGTACATCCCGTTTTTTGCTTTAAAAAATATATGCAGACTGTACAAAAGATACAGTTTCTATAATTATTATGTCCTGAGTTTCAATGGCCTCTCTTGACGAAGGAAATTTTTATTTTCTGGGAATAATCCGTTAATTAAGTAGTTAAATATTGCGGAAATAAAAAAGTAGTGAGAAAACAATGTGAATTAAGGAATAAAAAAATTTCCTTCCTCAGCAGGATTCGAACCCTAAGAACCTGAGCTATTCAACTAAGAAGAAAGCAGTAACCAGCTACGTGGCTGTTGTCCAACTACACAGGTCTATAAAGCTGCGTCTCCATTGATATACATTTAACACCAACATGTCAATATTAACAAGTTGATATTGACATGTATATTCCAATTTCGCGTTCCAATTGACTTGACATGCAAACCCAGCGTGTTGCTTCTTAACTTTTTCGATATCGACTTTGTTTCGGGAATTTCCGGGAAACAAAAAGCGATCGCCAGCTTAATCGGCTTTGGTTCGGGAATTTTCGTGTACACAAAAAGAAGTCGACAGCTTACTCAATATTGTCGGCATCCATTTTGTATTATGTGAGTATTTGGTATATCAGTGCTCTCAATAGTATTGCATCTACTTTTAAAATTATTTTTTATGGCATATTCCATTGTTGACAAATGTGATAGTTATTTTGAAAATACCGAGACATTTATAGAAAATTAGTATTTAAGAAAGGCATAGACAGTTAACAAGAAGATAATAACGAGTATACAAAATTACTCTCATTTTGTAATGTTGGCTGCCCTCTTCAGAGGCGTTTTTCTTTTTGAATGTTATGTAGGCCTATTATTCATTAATTTCTGTTCGCAACCGCGCCAACACATGTTAAGTCTAAAACATTGTAGTGGAGACAGTTGTTAATTGGCAAACCACTTGACTTGTATACGTCAACAAGTTGATGATAAACATTTAGCATATGTTAACTGCAACATGTTGGTGCTAAATGTATATCAATGGAGACGCAGCTTAAGGTATAGGCCTACATATGGACACTCGTGTGAACAAGGCTCTGAAATCAGCTACAAGAGTCGGTCCGCTTTTTTTTCCTACCTAAAAATACAGATTGAACAAAAGAGACTAAGTTTCTATAATCATTATGTCCTGAGTTTCTTTGGCCCCTCTTCACGAAGGAGGCCATGCCGCTCGCAGATATTGGATAATTCGAACCGCTCTGCTCTTTGCCGTAATAAAAGCTTTCATTCTGTTCGTCATTAAGGTTAAGAATTCTGCTGTTCTTCGCTTGATCTAATAATAAGGTTTTATATATAACTTAATATTATATTATAGATGCGCAGCACTTTTACCCTCTTTGGAACCCTTCAGGGGGAGGGGGACGCCTATGACGTCATTACTAAATTACACCTATACCGGTAGCTTTTATCTGCTGAGTGCTCGATCATCCCCCTGTCCAAGACAATTATCATCATTACTACATCGACATCACTGTTATTAGAAAGTTACTATTTTCATTAGCAGTTTTTTATTTTATTTGTTGTGATTATTTTTCCGCGGTTTTGCATATGATGAAAATTAAAAATTAAGAACAAAATAATTAAAACCTTATATTTATGAACACTTACACGCGAATCGTTCATAAACTAACCGATTAATACGTAAGACTTGAGGCTTTCTCGGTGCTGATTAATAATGATGGTTTCACGGGCTATAAGCCGAGTAAAAGGATATAGGCTATAGCAGCGCTTCTCAATCTTTTTGAACCCGAGGACCTCTAAAATGTCTAAATTTTTTAAGGACATCTAATTTTATATCCTATTTTTAAAAGTAGGCTATATGTAGGCCTATATTCTTAATATTTGGGGTATTAATTATAGGTCATTATAACGAAATAATTCTAAATACATTTTTTTTTTAATTCGACGGAAACACAGATATTGAATTGGAAGTAAACTATTGACATTCGAATTATATTTTGAACAGACTTAAATATTTATTACCAATTTGATAATAATGGGTGTCCCAAAATTAACGCAAGATTTTAAATTGCCACCATTTGTGCAGTAAATTGTTGGCAACCCTGAAAAAAAACCAATTTGACAGCTGAGAGTTTAGGTTTAGTAAAAATGGAGCGTTACACGATACAACCATTATATTTCTCTTTTATGGGGTTATTTGAAGTCAAAGGTCTATGTCAACAAGCCCACAATCACCCGTGCATTACAGGAGGAAATTAAACGCTGCATCAGCGAAATTCAGCCACATTTATGCAGAATGGTCATGGAAAATTTCGACAAAAGAGTGCATATGTGCCAGCAAAGCCGTAGGCCATTTGCCCGATGTGTTATTCCATAAATAACCCTATCCTATGTACTTTATGATTCAATAAAAAAAAATAACAATCTAAAGACTAAAACTGTGTTTTCTATTTTATTCAAATCTTGCGATAAATTTTGGGACATCCTTTAAAATGAGGAATTATAGGCTAACACAGGTTTACCGGTATCAGACACTCGGGCACCTCCAACAATAAAACCCTTGTTAAGAGAGCGCCTCTAATAACAAATTCCGACAAAGTTTTATTTTTCAGGGTTTTGAATGAAAGAGGGAACCATAGACGTCAGTACATCAGGGGTTTCAAACTGTGGTTCGTAACTGCAAAAATAAGGAAACTTGCAATAGGACCTGTATGTTCGAATATTTTAATAAGTTTGAGATCTAGTGTCCATTTTATGTGAAAATGTTTACTTCTTTACTTGCTTTATGACATTTTTAAAATTATGTCTGTGGACCATATGCACCATCTTCGCGGACCACTGGTGGCTATAGCATCCAAGCTTTCGGTCGCTAGCATCTCTTCGGCCTTTCTCACTCATATCTCTGAGGAAGGCCGCAGAGATGTCAGCGACCGAAAGCTTGGATGATATATATTCTTTTACTCGGCTTATAGCCCGTGAATCCATCATTAATAAACGATTAATAATTATAACGAAACAGCTAAAAATCCGGCTTTGGAGTGAATTCCACGATTAGAAAGCGCCGCCTGGGAAAAACGACCACAGATTCGAATTATCTGGCCTAGGAAACCCCTGCATAGTGAGTTCCGTCCAAATCGACTATGTTTGTCCATATAGGTCTATATTCACTATCGCTCTTCCGTCTGGGTTGAAAATTCCATATGTCTGCGTGCCTTGACATTATAAACAAATGAATCGACCAGGGTGGGTTTACAAAATTCAAGCGATCGCGATGCTTTTATTTCCAAGGAATGACCAAATAGGCAAAGCCACCTACAACTGATTTGACAAATGAAATGTATCACTGAAAACTGATGCTTTGGAAGCGCAAAAAATGGATATTTTCTGCCCCTTTTTCATTCATAACTCGCGAACGAAAGCGATTATTAAAAATCCAGCTTCGAGGTGCATTGAGCCACCCTTCAGTCCAACTATGTTTAAAATTTCAGATCTAGATGTGCAGTAGATTTCGCTGGGCATCGCGCACAGACAGACACTTCCTCTTAGATTCTCGTATTGGGCTAAAAATCCTCAAAATATTTTTCACCCGTTGCGAAAGACAAGTAGCCAGCTAGTAATGCATAAAACATTATGCTTTTAAATTTATAATTTTGGCATTTATTCCCTTTTTTGGAGTGATACAAATATACGCCAGTAGTAGCGAAAAGATAATCCGCATGTAGGCCTATATAAATCTACTTGGATCCGCCAGTGACGTGCGACAGGAAAAAGCGAACTCGTACAGGCTTGATTGCAATTGCGAATGTTTACTTTTAATTCATTTCAGTCTGTCGTATTCCATAATAATGTTTGCTATTATTCGGTTATCCAGGATGCGCGCGCAGCTCGACGCCTCACATCCCCTTCATTTTTAAAATGCTTCCAAATGGTACCATAAATTGAATTTTCTTCCACCATATTCTGTCTATTATCATGCTGTTGCCATGGCGACTGGCTCGGCGGGGGGCGAGTTTTCGCAAAGTAACAATGGGGGATGATTATTAGTATTTAGCTAGTGCTCCTTGTAAAAGATAGATGGCAGGTACAAGTTAATGCAATAACAACAGCCGATTCCTGCTTTTTACGCTTCTATTGTGCTGTGGTGAAGGATTTCATACAGACATCAGTGGCGGATTTAGCTTTATCATTGATATGTGAAATTCAGTCTTAGCATAGAAACACAGATGTATGTATGTATGTATGTATATATGTATGTATGTGTGTATATATGTATGTATGTATGTATGTATGTATGTATGTATGTATGTATGTATGTATGTATATATGTATGTATGTATGTATGTATGTAAGCCTATGTATGAATGTATGTATGAATGTATGTATGTATGTATGTATGTATGTATGTATGTATGTATGTATGCATGTATGTATGTATGTAGTTGTTTACTTACTATATTTAAGCCGTAGCCTAGTGATAACTTTACAGTCAGTAATAAGCAATAACACGTAGCCTATTCTACATAATAAGAGGAAATGTTTATCTGTCTCTTTAACTCTGTCACTGGACGTAGCCACTGTGTTTGTTTACATGAACGGGACGCTTTAGTTAAGTTTCTGAGAACGTTAGTAACGTTAAACGATGCTCACGCAACGAGTAGAGCCATCTACAATGGTGAAGGGCTCACCACGCCACTAGCTTGAAGCAGTAATAGTCCCCCACTCAATGCCTGATACCTTCCCCCCGCGCGCCCCCGTGGCCCCACTCTTTCGATAACAACTCTACGCTTGCTACTTACTCCCACTGCTTTCGTGATGATTTTGTTCGTAATGCTAGAGCGCAACGCAACTTTGGGTTAGCTCTCGATTTACTCCTAGCGCGCCTAAAGAAGTTTCACTTCAAAAAATAAATAAATAATCATCTAGCGGTTGAACTAATAATCGCATCTAGTAATACTAACAAAATGAACAGGATAGTTTAGGATAGCTACTGCTGAAAGGGTGCACAGTTAACGCTACAAGTGCTCGTGATAATTATAAGGGTTGAATGTCTGACCCACCCTCACCACTTGTATTGAGAAGTGTGGTACTTGTGATGAGAAGCTGACGTAGAGAGAAGAGAAATGCGAGATGCGTGTGATTGAGGCAAAGCACCAATGTTCAACTGATTGAGTGGAATAGAAATTAAATATCCTGGGTTCATAATCTATTTGCGGATCCCGCCAGATATTTCTCTCGTGTGGTACCATTTACGCCTATCTCAATTTATTATTATCATTTATCCCAATTATACTTACTTACTTATTCAATGGCACTAGACAATTCCTCAGCAAGCTAAAGGATTATTATCTATTTTATGGAACCCGGAGGTTCATTGCCGCGCTTACCTGAGCCCGCTATTCAACCCTACTCTGTGCTAACTCCATCCAACCATCCATCTCAAATCCTACTACCCCTTAAATCTATCCTAATATTGTCCTCTCACCTACGTCTAGGTCTTCCAAGTGGTCTTTTCCCTTCGGGTCTTCCAGTCAATATTTTTTAGATATGTCTTTCCTCTTCATGAGCGCAACATGTCCAGCCCATTTCATCCTCCGTGATTTAATTACCCTTACTATATCCGGTGAAGAATAGGCCCTATTTGGACCTAGAGATCTGAAATTTTTACCATATGTTCTCCATGACCTGCGGAGTCTATCAAAGTGGGTTTGATGAAAATATATATTTTTTTTAAGTTTATTTTTTGTGCTTTTGGTATGGACAGTGCTTTGTTATTAAGTGCCAGAATAGTGTGGGGGACGGGAAATTGTCTGTCCATTTGTCCGTGTGTCTGTATGCACGATAACTCAAATACGCTTTGTCGGATTTTCATGAAACCTGGTAGGCCCTATACGCATTTATAACGTCCATGGGAAGAAACCTATTGATATTGGTCCAAATCGGTTGAGCAGTACCTGAGTAAAGCCCAATTTAGTGCCTATTTTATGGTAATTTATCAAATGCAAATCACTTCTCATGGCAACATATCGTTTTACAGTGTTCAAATACGGCTTTAGAAGTTGCAATACAGTTAGCTATGACAAATAACACTATTCCTTCACATATGCTTATGAAACTAAACCGTTAAACTGAGCAAGGTGGCCGAGATGGTAACGTCTTTTACTGCATTCTGGGGGTCCCTGGTACAAATCCCGTAGCCGGTCGATTTGATATGAATTTAATTTTTGTATTTTTATGTGAGTGTGCGATTGTCAAGATATCACAAATTTGTATAGTTCTGCTGATGCTGGACAATTTTAATCAGGTTTAAAGAAACTAGACCTTTGTCTTTCCATAAGCCCTGCTTAATGAATCGATCTGGAGCTTAACTCGGAAATCAATAAAAAAAAAGTATTTTCTGCATATCATAATTGCAATAATAACTGATTAAACAAAAGCATTCTGGCACTTTGATACATCAGTTTACCTGATTTTATTTACATAGTGAATTTATTTATATGCAGAGCTTGGTGTTATGTCATGGTAAACATTATTTTCCCAGGCAAATGTAACGGGCTTAATGATCTATAGTAGGCCTACATATTGTGATCTCCCTAATAATGTTTTCGACTATTACTTTTCTGGTAGGCCTATTTGTAATTCATTATCTTTTTACTAGCGTTTATTTTGCACTCCTGTAAATCTACGTAGGCCTACAAGGTCCTATCATACTTATGCACACATAAATGACATTGACCTGGGCTGAAGTCGAACGCGTGACCTTCAGTAAGACAAATGTTCCTGCTTATTATTATTTATTTATTAAGCAAATAAACAGCATGCCCCGTTACAGTGTAACACTGCATGCATTCTTTACCAGATACAGTATTTGTATGAACTACTTTTTGTGTTTTGGTAAATACTTATTCTAGCATTTTCATTCTTGTATAATATATCCTCTACATGTTTCTGCCTATGATGTTTGTTACCTATGTTAATGTACCTAACTTTATTGTATTATTACAATTAGATCGTTTTCCATATATTATTACTTATTTCATTTGCTATCCTTGTTAAGAACTAATTGGAGTTGTATTAACAATTTACATCATAATATAAATTTATGTACATTTCTTATTTAAACAAAATCGTTTGGAGCCCTTTTCGAGAAAATTGCTAAAAACGAAATTTTCTTCATGTAAAGTTGCATTAGAATAATAGAAATCTTCGTGTTACATCCCTAGAAAAACCTGACCCAAATACAAACTTTTGTTTTCATACGATTTTCCGTTCTCGAAAACTTAATTGCTATTCATTGTTTGACAGGTCTAAAGGGTGTGGTTAAAAGGGTATAAGCAGCAGTTTTATAAAAATATCTCGTCATAACATTAAAAGTTCTGTAATGAACTGGGTCCTTGGGATGTATCTCGTCATGAAGCGCTGGTCCCTTTTGCAGCAGAATGCCTCGACAGCCAATTTTCTAGTTTACGTCAATCACGGAAGGGATTACGGGAATAATGAAGACTAAATTCAAAAATAAGAGGGCCGGTCTCGCCGGAATATGCAGATCGGCTTAAAGCTCGCCCATCGATCCAGACAACTGACGAGGTACAACAACCCAAGACTTGATCGAAATCTCGTTACACTGCACGTCAAGAAAATGCGCTTGTCTTCTGTTTGTTAAAATAACAATACCGAAAACTACAAACTGTGTAAGTTTACCTTTCGTTAATATGTTAATAAATTATATTAAACTAGTTTTTTTTTTTAACACTGTGGGCTATCAAATATCTGGGAGCAATAATTACAGGAACAGATCATATTAAGGTAGAAGTTAAGTGTCAACTAAAATCAAGAAATGCTTCTTTCCATGCAGTTCAGAAACTCTTATCTTCTCATCTTCTATCCAGAAACATAAAAATACAAATTTATAAGACAATTTTATTATCCCGCCGGTTGTATTATATGGATGTGAGACATGGTCGCTTACTCTTCGGAAAGAACAATCTGAGTGTGTTTGAAAACAGGGTGCTTAGGAAAATATTTGGACCTAAGAGAGATGAAACTGGAGAAAACTGCAAAATGACGAGCTTCATAACCTGTCCTCGTCACCCGATATAGTAAGAGTAATTAAATCACGGAGGATGAAATGGGCTGGACATGTTGCGCGCATGAGGGAGGAAAGAAATATCTCAAAAGTATTGTATGGGAGGCCCGAAGGAAAGAAACCACCTGGAAGACCTAGACGTAGGTGGGAGGACAATATTAGGATATATTTAAGGGAAGTGGGATTTGCGGGGGATGGTTGGATGGAGTTAGCACGGAATAGGATTGAATGGCGGGCTCAGATAAGCGCGGCATTGAACCTCCGGGTTCCATAAAAAGAATGATATTCCTTTAGCTTGTTGAGGAATTGTCTATTGCCATTGAGTAAGTAAGTGTGTGTGTGTATGTATATATATATACATACTATATATAGCCTACTTGGGACAAAAGCTTGTTAATAGGCTAAACTACCTCGCACTGTATTGGAACAGCCACTGAAAGAACTGAAAAAAAAAAATCCCTTTACGCAGGCCTACAGGCGGAGGTAGATTTCGAAGTGCTTTTGGTTTAATTTATTGTCGCTGCATAGCACTCTTTTTCTTTAGCCTTGGCATGGTAAACCTGCAGTAATAAGAACTGAATTCGGTAAAGAGGAAGAGCCTACAATCATTTGTTTTGACAACAAGAATAGGATATAATATTCTGGGAGGCCGTGCGCAAGATCAGCAATGAATAAAATTAGCAAAGCCGCTAAACAAGACAAAATTATGATATTATAATAATTCTTTTAAGTGTTATTATTTTCAAACATTAAAATCTCGCGTCATATGAGAGCTATCAAGAAACTATTTATTGATTTGTAGAGTACTCATCAAGAACTTTTCAACGATACCCCACAAGACGTGGTTTCAAAAGTTTCGAATTTTCATCCCCCACCCCCACCCCCACCCCCAACCTCACTCGAACCCCCGAATTGTTGGTGTCACTGTGAACTCCATAGGGAGTACTCTAATTTATTCCAACAAAGTTTCCCTCTATACTTCATAGGGGCCGAGATATAAATGTTTTAAAATTTCAACCCCCTCCCCCGACCACCCCCTTGGGCCAATTTTGCCCATTAACGAACTTGTCCGAACTATTGGGCCTAGAAATAACATAATAAAATTTGGTTCAAATATCTTCAAAATTACGGCCGCTATCGTGTAAAGATATATATATATATATATATATATATATATAAATATATATATATATATATATAAATATCACAAAATTTTTTTTTGAACGGGCGGTGGTTTCGTACATAGGGGAGCATGAAACGTAAAGATATGAAAGAATTTTTCGAAAATCATAAAGTGGTATCCATTGCAATAGGTAGATTTTTCTTCGAAAATCTACCTAAAAGATTTTATACATGGTTAATGAAAACTGCATTTTATAATATTGTCGAATTTCTCTCATTTCATAACAGTGATCTCTCAATATAACTTTGAAAGAATATGGGAGCAACAATTGTAATCGAAATTACATTTATATAATAAGATTGACACTGTCTATTACAGTTTTTACTGTTAAATGACAATAAATTATTATTATTATTATTATTATGATTATTATTATTATTATTATTATTAATATTATTATATATATAGCTTTGTTGAAATTCATAATTGAAGCCCTGCCTATTTGAATTCGACACTACTACTCCATCTGTTGGCCCGGAATTATCGGTACCAGTACAGCAGTTCGCCGATTGCATAATGATGAGAGTGATCGGTATCAATATTAAAGGTATTTGATGTAACCTCTTGACCCAAGATAAAGGATCCGGTTTGTTTAGCTTTTCTAAAGTGAAAATTATTACCGAACGTACCCCAGTACAGGACAGTTCGAAGTACATCCCTTTCCCCGCTAGATGGGAGGAGGTTACGTTGATACAGCTCTGGAACTACACCAAAGTGATTACTAGGGCCCGGATTTGGAGGTTTTAACCTATTTTTTCCCCAGCCTCCTAATTACAACATTTTAACGTATTTTTTTCGTGTCATGCCCCTTGCTCCCAAATATATGAATCTTATAGAACCTGAAAAGGGCTAAATCATACTGAAGGGCCTAAAAGGGGCTAAGGAGGACTTTTACTGAAAAACCTGGGGCTACAGAGGACTTTTGCTGAAAAACTAGGAGCTAAATTGAAAATTTAAAATACTTTTACTAACATGCATATGCGGTTCAAATGAAGTTGACATTTTTCATTAACATATTATTATTTTTTAATTATTGCCATCTTCTTAGTGTTCGTTTGTTGAATTATAGATTTTTCATTAAAATACTATAAAAAGGAAGAATAATTGTATCATTAAAGGGTAAATATCTCAATTGTTTATTTTACAAAAAAAAATCGTTTGTTTAAAGCCTAGAAAAGGGCTATTCCACGAAAATAAAAGGCTAAAATACCTTCTATAAAAGGCTAAAAATCCAGGCTCTAGTGATTACTTATTCAAATATAGTAAGGATTTTTTTGCCAAATGGGACATTTCCGTTGTTAAGTTACGTCGTTTGTTAAGATGGTTAATATTTGCAGTGTTCGTTGATCATCTGAATGTAAGTTGTTACTACATCAACCTTTCCTATCCAAGGCGTATCCAAGATTTATTTTCGCAAGAGACTATGATAATCCTAACATTATTATCACCAGGGCTCAGAAGTTGATAATCTAAAAACGCCTAAAAATGACTTATAAATTACCTTAAATTTATGAAAATATGACATGAAAAATCGAAAATATGACAATATTTATAAATACATACCTAAAAAATGGAATATAAAAAAGTAAAGCTAACCCTATACAAGCCATGGAAGCCCAGAGGGTTCCAGGAGGTTGAGGCTCCCGGATTTTGGACATTCGGCACATGAAGGTGGAGAGGTTGTCAGCCTTACGCACCGGCCGCCTTTACCCCCAGGATTGCTCCTGGTACTCATATCTGTTACAGGCTGAGTCGACTCCAGGGCCATAGTGCCACCAGAAGGAATAGGCCAATTGAAAAATCGCAACGACCTCATCGGGAATCGAATCCGCGACCTTCCGCCTAGCGCCTCAGCCACTACGATACGGCGTACCCCAAAAAAATGGAATATACAGTGGTATATTAATAAATAATAATAAATAAAGGACATTATTTAAGTATGTTATGTAACTACTTTAATATTATGTTTATCAGGCCTATATTAATGAATTACGAGAATGCTTTGTCTACAATGTTGGAAAAGTTCATTCTGAAGACAAAATAGGGAAAATGTAACGAAAAAATGAAAATTTCTTAAAAATGACTGGTAGAGAATAAAATGCTGAAAAACGCTAACATATGAGTAAGGTATTTTTGTTCGTTTTTAGGCAAGATGAATTTATACTACATCCTGCATTGTCGTCTCAGAAAAGAGATGACATATCATCAACCTCCGAGCCCTAATTATCACACACAATTATACTGAACACGTTAGAATATCGCCTTTCATCTTTTATAAGACAAGATGTGTAATTGAACTGTCTACTATCTGTGAAATTAAAGTGCCCTTATGTGCAACATACTAGAAAGACTTAACGTCTCGGGGGGGGGGGGCTGTAGCCCCCTCGGCTCCCCCCTCTGAATACGCCCTTGTTTCCTATTTTCATTTCCGTAAATAAATATTTTCCATGACTGTATTTTCTCATTTTAATCAAAATTTGAGGGCTTTTCATGCTATTAAGAAGATCGCTGGCTTTATTGTCATCAAGTTTCAAAACGCGTTTCGTCTTTCCAGAAGAAATTAAAAATTTTGAGTATTACTCTAAATATATAATATTAGCATTGTAAATCTGGTGTATTAATATAAGCGAGAATATTGTAATGGGGCATTAGCCTGTTATATTCTCAGCACAATAAATAAATAAATAATGTCGTTGGAACATATGGGACACAAATCTAAACACACGAGTAATACAGTCTAGAAGGCAGTGGTAAATACCATCATGTTTTCCGAACGATGCCGCATGTAATTTGTGGGCGTTTTCCGTCATGAATGATGCGTTTTTGTCAGTTGATAATTTATTGGGGTTCCACTGCCTACTAGACTGTATTACTCGTGTGTGGTTCTGATCCTCGCCAGTGAACTGGATTGAAAGGTAATCCATAATAATAATAATTATTATTATTACATCGTTATAGATATTAACATTTTACATATTTAGGATGTCGTGCTAGGAGCTGACTGAAGTTCCAATATTACATAATATGTACTTCGTCAAACGAAAACATGTCGGAAGGCCATCCTAACCGCTTCAGTATCGGTACGTGACATTCTTCTCAGAATATTACGAGAGTCAAAATTTCCTTTTCGTTGTTGGTATAAACTATATTATTTAGATCGCTAAACTCTGACCAGAAATCTAAAAATAAAAAGTTATAAGACCGTAAGCTTCCGTTGAATTATATGGATGTGAGACATGGTCGCTTACTCTTCGGGAAGAAAGAGTGTTCGAAAACAGGGGGCTTAGGAAAATATTTGGACCTAAGAGAGATGAAAATGGGGACTGGAGAAGTCAAATTATCATGTTCCTAAATATATTTTAAGTACCGATACAGACAACAGACTTGATGGTGATAAATATAGATATTTCAACAAATAATGCTTGGAAACCTGAAAAGAATTTCGCGTTAAAGTATGCATGGAACACCACGCGACAGAAGTGAAACTTTTTTTAATTTTTGGATTTGTTCAATTTTGGAATTTTGGACTTTTTTAATTTTGGCTTTTTGGGTTTATTAATTTTTTATCTTTTATTTTTTTTTAATTTTTAACGATGGATTTTTAAATTTTGGGTTTTTTAATTTTTTTAATTTGCATTTTCTATTTTTAATTTTGGATTTTTAGATTTTTTAAATTTTGGATTTTTTAATTTTGGATTTTTAGATTTTTTAACTATGGATTTTTTTATTTTTTTAAATTTTGGATAAGCCTAATCATTGAGTTGTTTTCTGTGCAGTCCGTTCCATCACAGCCCCACTAATTTTGTGACAATTTTGTTCGTAACACAAGTTTGGGTTAGCTCTCGATTTACTCCTAGCAGGCCTAAAGAAGTTTCACTTCAAAAAGGGGCAATCAAAACAAGAAATTTAGTTCTTCTTGGTTGGATAAATTTAACTGGCTAGCCTATTCTCAAGAAGAAGAAGATCGCACCCAATACAGTGGGAAATGATACCGCCCATCAAGAATCAGGTCAAATGGTAAACGTCAGTTTCCCCTCTTGGAGTAGGCCTTGGAAAATTTTGAGAGTCATCAAAAATCTGAGTATCACTTAAACTGTGTTCTTAAAACATCAGATTTTATGAAAATCAAAGAAAATGTAAAAGAATCAATAGATATGGCCATTGATAGATTTTAAAAACAGCATGCACAGGAAAACTGGAAATCCTTAAGCCGATCATATTCTACTAGCACCCCCCAGATTAATTTTTGGGTGTGCCACTGAATCTGCGCACCATTTCCCCTTCCCCATGTTATGACCAGGGTTTGTGAATTAAGGGGGGATTTCCCCTTCTCGTCAAAAAATTTCCCCGGCATGTGAAATAAAAATATCTTCCTTGCCAGGGATATATTTTTCTACATTTCATAAACTTACAATGCAATTTTCATCCCTCTTAAAATAGATTTATCTTTTGGTACCTACTACTATCATGATAATATGCAAGTTCAGTTTTTATAAATATTTGCCTGGATGTTAGCATTGCGGAAAATAAAAACAGTTGGTAAACACACCTCAATAACAAATAGAAAGTGTGCCTTACCCCTGTATGGAACTGTTATGAAGTAGAATGAATGTGCAGTCTCACAGGTCTTTTCTTATAAATGAGCAGAGGTTTAAAGCACAAGTACAAATAGTTCACTGAGTATTTACTTAAGAGAAGAAGGCATAAATGTTAAAAACTCAAAATTAAAGATTTGTGCCTTACGCTATTATGGAACTAGGCCCTTTAATTGATGAATACTCTGGTATGAAATGAAATAATGTGATGTGATGACAACTTTCAGACTATCAACTGTGTTGACAATTCTGAAGCTGAAAGGAAAGAAGACAATCGGCTCATCCAACTCAATCAATGGTCCCAGCCACCGCTTCTCAGAGATTGTGAGTGGAGGAAGCACAGGGACCCTAATAGGGGCAAACAAGACAGGATTGAGCATGGTAGAGAAAAAAGTGCAACACATGAAACTGATCAAGAACCAGCAGCCAAGCAACAACCACCATGGTAACCAGGGCATCAGAGACTTCAAGATAGGACAGGTATGCTCTGAATGTTAATAGGTTTGTTCCCAAAGCACTCAGAAACCATGAACATATCGTTCGCGCAAGTGCTCTTTCTCCACACGCGTTCCCAAAGCGAGAATTCATGATTCTGATTCTCAATCTTCTGTTCCATGTGTTTTCATGGACAGTTTATGTACTATAAGAAAAGTCTGCAAGTTCTACCATGAATATTGTTATCAGAGACATGCGCAGTAACCTATTTTCATGTGCCCATCTCCTCCCTCCAATTACCTTGCGCTTGATTTATAAGCATAGGCTACTTATATGTATGAATAATGGAAGATAATTAAAAGTTTCCCGAAATATAGTTTATATTGGCGATGTAAATTGCATATATAACATGTTAAAGGGAAATACATATTCTATTCGCATCTCATATCAATTAAATGCAGAATCTATTGATTCCAAATTCTTCTAACCGTTCCCAAAGTGCAAAATCACGGATAAGTTATAGACTGGGCATGCGCAGTACAGCAAGTATTAATGAGAATTTCATTTCCACTAGTGCTGTATGATAGTTAGAGAATTCAAGTTTTTCAGTGCGTAAGGCTGAAAAACTTGAATTCTCTAACCGCAGTACAGCAAATTCTCAAGCAGTCATGGGTTTGCGTTGGGAACAAACCTATTATGTTTTATGGTGTAGCCAGCAGGTAAAAGATACGATATTTAGTCAGGGACTGTGTTTTTGGTAAAAATTCTACAAAACAGCTTCCCTGCTGGCTTTATAAATGCTTAAAATATCACAAACAAATCATATCTATGAAATATTGCAAAATCCTGACTTCATCGGGGATCGAAACCCATGACCTTCCACTCAGTGCCTCAACCAACTGTGCCACAGCATACCTTGCCTCAACAGGCACCAAAGATGAAGTATAATGTACCAAAGGGCGGTATGCAGAAAATATAAAATCATAGTCAATGCTTTTACATTTCCTACAGGAAAAGGTAAAAATAAAAGAATAAACTTCATATCATTTTCATAAACACAATTCTTCTGCTACGAAGGGAACGCTAGCATACTATAGGTTTTACTTTCCGATAATAATCGATTTTGTGCTCTTCGGGGAATTCTGTTACTATTGGATATTAACGTACAAAGTAGAGTTCTATACTACACTTGATGCATACATTTCATGGTTTATTCTAAGGCTTCAAGGAAAATCTAATCATGGCCAACACTATCTACATTTCGCTAAGAGAAATAGCTTTCCTTAAGGTTTTTATACATACAAATCTTAGTAGGTAGTAATAATATCTAGTACTATTTTATGCATTTCACCCAATATTTTTATGAGAATAAAGATCATTTCAAAAGTAGGGAATCGCCAGATGACTGAAAGCAAGTAATGGTCTGTTAAACCAATCAATAGTAACCAAATAGACTGTTCAGTTTGATCAATAAAATAAAAATAGTCTTGATATCAGCAACTCAACAATATTTTACTTTAATATTTGCAGCGATGTATTTCCACCATCTTCAGGGCATCTTTCTTTGCTAGCCTGGATGCCTCAATAATTAAAATCAAAACTGCATTGCCTTACTTTCTTTTATTCAGATATGTTCATACTCCTTTTAGCTGCAAGGCCATATCAGGAGTTTGAGATCTGTGTCTATACAGTAGGCTAGACCATGGAACTATTGCTTGTCAATTGTTTCTACTGTCAGTGTATTTTATGGAGTAAATTTCAACTGATATTAATTTAAATGGATATGATACAAGTTGAAATGGTGAGGATGATTATGGTATGTAAATATCCAATTCGCTATTTATGTTTAACGACTGGGGAAACCATGAAAAGAACCCATGTAAAATTGGCCAGCCATGGGATCTGAACCTGGGACCTCCCGAATGCGAGACGTTACCAGCTTTACATCTTGTCACATTTATGAAATCAAAATGCTTTATATAAATTAATCATCCTCAGCTATATCCCCTTACTGTGGTGGCCATGATTCAGAATGGTTTAGTGATAGTCTTTTTATAAAGCTTTTTTGATTTTATAAATGTGACAAGATGTAAGGCAATGTAAGGCAAAACAAAATAAATACTACAACATATCTTGTATACTCAGTCAGGTATCGACAATACATGTATTAAAGACATTATATTTCAGCTGTGTCCAATCAGTATTAAGTTATGGTATTCCTTTTTCGGGACATTCAACAAAAGCTAAGGAAATATTCAAATTATTAAACGTTATGCTCCAATTACCAGTCAGGACACCTAGTAAACCGATATTCGAAACATTAAAAATCTTGCCCCTACCATCTAGTTTATTATTTATTTAAAAATTAAATGGAAATGCGCACAAATTGTGCAAGTTTTTAAGAGTTATAACATCTTACATCTTACAAAACTCCACTAGGTTCTTATGCCTTTGTTTGCACGTGATGACGTGATATCTCTCACAAAGTTGATCGCACAGTTCACATACACAGTTGCTGTCAGGGTCGTGATAACTCTTAGTTTTACATATTTTATGGTGGTAACCATGCACTGCTAACGAGTTTACCAGGCGTCGGAGTTCTTGGTTGGTTCCTGTCCATGTTCTGCTCGTCATGGCCTCCATCGTGTAGAAGCTGGGCCAGATCTCTTCTCTCTTATTTTGTCTCTCTTGTATCAACCTCTTCCAGCTGTCCGTGGATGGTAGGGCTAACTTCATTCGTAGGTCTCCCATGAAGAAAGGCTCTTTGGCAAGTTCGTAAACTAGTCTGGATCTTGTATGCTTTGATACTCCTAAGGCAGCTTTCAGGAAGCGTGATTTGACAGCTTCCGGTGTTCTTAGGTCTCTAGAGACCTAAGTTTATTATTTATGATATGTAATAAACAAAAATAGTTTTCATAATTTGCTAGAATGTCCCACCCGTAATTATGAAATGGCTGTCCTATGAATTAATATTTTAGAGATCAATAGAATTAAACTTATGTTTCAGGTTTAGATGGATGGAAAACGCTTGGCTGCTCAGCCTCACAGGACTGAGGCGGGACTCCGAGGTGCTATATGCAGGCTCGTACGACACCCAATCAGGAGGAAAACAGCGAGGCGAACTGGGCAATGTGTTTGACACCCAGTGAGAGCTCAGTCGCTCTACATCAGAGCCAGACTTCCTGCACAACACAGACAGTGGCTTTGGGGATGAAGTTTTGCTGCAGGAGCCCCCCAGCATGTTCGAGAGGCAGTGTGACATTCAGGTATCTTCCTCCTTCATAAGTGTTAAAATACATGATAAAGCATCATTGGACTCTATTAATAAAATAAGATAAAATAAAATCAGGTAAACCGATGTATAAAAGTGCCAGAATGATTTTGTTTAATAAGTTATAACTGCAATTATGATATGCAGAAAATAAGTTTGATTTTTAATTGATTTCCCAGCTAAGCTTCAGATTGATTCACTAAGCAGGGCTTTCTATCCTCTGCTTCCTCCTTCAGCATCCAATATTTCTGCTTTTCCCTTAAATCATCCAGTAGCTGAATTCTTCTTCTTCCAAATCTAGTTGTTCCTTCCGGCCTTCCTTCTTGGACGTCATAGGCTACAATAAACAGTTTCTTCTTAGGATGTGCACAATCCAGTTTGCTTTCCTCCGACAAACTGTGTGTAGGATTGACTTCTTCTCACCCATGCTACTCAGAATCTCTGTTTGTCATCATGTCCATCCACTTTATCTTTTCTATCCATCTCCAGCAACGCATTTCAGATCTTTTCAAATATTTCTTCTCTATTTTCCTCCAAGTCCACATCTCTGATCCATACAAAGCAATACTCTAAATGTATCAATTCACCGGGTTTTTATGTAGCTCTACGTTCAAACTATTGGTTAGCAGTGTTTTCTTCTTCATATGCTGCCTTGGCCTTTTGATACTCTTATGTTATCTTCAGGGTATCTTGCTGTGCTGCCGTAGATGTAGTAACTATTAAAAGTTAAAATGGCAATGTCCTGTAATATTGTCATACTGATAATAGCTATTTATGTACCAAGTACGCAAAAGGTTTAGTGGTTGGAATACTGGATAAGTCCGCTAAAGTTTTTGCGTACGTGGTGCATACAATATTTGTTAGTAAAAGTTCCGCCGACCGAGTGGAGTCTTCTTCATCCAGAGAGTCAGTCGTTGAGTGGAGCGCACCTGAAGAAAGCTCGGTGGAAGAGCTGAAACGTCGTGCTTAATTTTTAATTTTTAAGGCATTTTATCCACTAAGGGTAAATTTTCTTCATCATTTTTTAAATTGTTATGCCTTGTTAAAAGAAGCAATCTTACAAGAGCCTCATCTGAACTCACTTCCTTCAACTGGCACTTGTAGTTTAGTGGACTAAGAGATGGCTTCGTAATGCAAGATTCAAGCATTCACGTCCACCCTTAGTCATGAAAAATATAAAAAGTTGGCGCCACTGATTAGCAGCTAATACAAATCATGCATGCAGTGCTACCAACTTATATGGGCCCGTGAGGCTCAAGCCCACCCAATAATCTGCCATGTATTTTAATAAATATTTATTATTTTTACTAAAAATCGCGTTTCATTAATCAACTAAAATCAGACAATTGTTCACACATATAACATGGTTTCCCTTTCTTTCAGTTAACTCACAATCGCAATCGTTTCAAATTGTTACTGAATTCTTTAAATTTATATGTCTAATTTAGTCTGTCAATGTCAGTTTCTACAGCATTCTCTGAAATATATTTTTCTTCTTTGCAAAGACTGAGATATTTTACTTACTTACTTACTTACTCAATGGCAATAGATAATTCCCCATCAAGCTAAAGGAATATTATCTATTTATGAAACCCGAAGGTTCATTGCCATGCTTACCTGAGCCCACCTATTCTGTGCTAACTCCATCCAACCGTCCCTTCCCTTAAATCCATCCTAATATTGTCCTCCCATCTACGTCTAGGTCTTCCAAGTGGTTTCTTCCTTTCGGGTCTCCCCGTCAATATTTTTGAGATATGTCTTTCCTCCCCAAGCGTGCAACATGTCCAGCCCCATTCATCCTCCGTGACTTAATTACCCTTACTATATCCGGTGAAGAGTACAGCTCATGAAGCTCGTTGTTATGCAGTTTCTCCAGTCCCCATTTTCATCTCTTGTAGGCCCAAATATTTTCCTAAGCACCCTGTTTTCGAACACTCTTCAGATTATGTTCTTCCTTATCAGTAAGCGGCCATGTATCACTTCATTTAAAATAACAACGCAGGATGGAGATATTTTTACGTTCGAAAATGTCCTAGAAAAGAATCACACAGACTGTTGTTCTAAGTATAGTTCAACTACACATGTATAGCTGAGAAAAGTTGGACTTAAGGTAAACGCACCAGTCTTTGACAGTGCTCCAGTCATTGACACTTATGCTAATTTTTTTAAATATTAAGGAAAATTATTTTATTTTTTCCACTGTAAATATATGTAAATTTAGTTCAGTTCATGTGTCATTAGTGACGAGCATCTGAGGCTAAACTCTTTCTTGGTTTGAAGGAAAAAAAATTGTGAGATTATTGCAGCACAAGTTCTTCAGATTTTCTCATTTTTGTTGCTGCAACTCTTAAGGGGAGGCATTACTTTGTGTGTTAATAACAACAATCTTATATTGCTATTGATAAATAATATTATGCAGGGCTGATCTATGATGATGAAAGAATAGATATATTATGTAAAACTTAACACTAACCTCAATCACTGATTTATAGTAGGGGTGTCAATTACTGGTACGTTAAATTATATGATGATCCAGTTTTAGACATCCCCTGTCAATGACTGGTACAATGGTCAATATGTTGAATTGACATTATTTATTCATTAGTTGCATAGGCTAAAAATATTAGGGATTCCTATCTAGAAAATATTAACATATGACCCTTTTTACCAGTCTTTGACATGGGTGTCAATCACTGGAACACCCAACTGTCAATAATTGGAACACGTTTCAGGTATGACTTCTAAGAGGAAGTACACCTCTGAACAAATAGCTAAGACCATAAAGGCTGTGGAGATGGCAAGCCTACAGCTACTGCTGCCAAAACATTTGATTTTCCTAGAGTTACATTGTATTAGAAATCGAGTGGTAAGAGCCCAAAAGTTTGGACTTTTCACTGTTTTGACCGAAAGCATAAACATGTCTTCATCCAACTACTTCGTAATCATCACAGTCTAATTTGGCTGCACCCATGATACTGTTCTCAACATTAAGTGTATCCTTTTTAAATTCTCATCCTACACCACCAACCAGAGGTGCTGACTTGTGCAATATTGATGGGGAGCAAGAACTGTATTTTACTAGTTAGCCTATACATAGGCCTTATATGATAACAATTTAAAAGTTGGGGAGGAGTAGAAAGTACCTTGTCCCCCCAAAGTCTGTGTCTAAGCCTTCAATGCATTCTTCTATTTTGACTATTCCCATAGCACCAATGATAACAATTTAATAAAAGTTTGGGATTGGTCAGAAAATACCTTGTCCTCCCAAAGTTGGTGCCTATGCCTTCAACACATTCTATTTTGACTGTTTCCATAACACCATCTGGTATGCCTATATTTACAACACAGCCTGCCCTGATGTCAAATGTACCTTCACCATTTAAAAGGATATTATTTTGGCCCCAGCCTACATCCACTAAAGATGAAAGATTACTTGGAGAAAATTTCTTCTGTAGAAACATCTGAGGCTTGGAAAACTAAAACTAAACTAAACTCCATGAAGGGACTTGGCCTATCACCCAACCGCTGCAACATCTACCATAGGCAGATGGCAGGATTGGGGGGCATGTGGTCAGCATGCCGACACCCATGGCCGTTAATGGTGGTTTGCATGACTAGAGCCGCTACTTCTCTATCAAGTAGCTCCTCAATTTGAATCACGAGACTCCAGTTCTCTTTCTCACTGGAGAAAGACAAAGTATGAATTTTCTAAGTCCGTAGATATTTTTGAAGTTTTTTTATAACTTAACTCATTGTAGAGGTAACCACTTAATTTCAGTAATCAGCCTAGCTTCATATTTTCATGTTTGTATGACCATAAGAAGAAAGAATGTATGTGCAAGAATTTATACTTTGGCATATTTTAAAAACCCTTACAGTTTGCGCCTTGAATGAGAATGCTGTTCTGTTAAAAGTTGTAAAATCATTCACCAGTATCATTATAATGAACAGAATTAAAGGTTAAACGATTTTGTTAATTAATATTATCATTATATCATCTTCTAAGTTTAATAGATTATAAAGTGACCGAACATAAATGTCAATGACTGGTGCATGGACACTGTCAAAGACTGGTACATGCTGAAATCTTGAGTGTCAAAGACTGGTACAGAAAACATGTGTTAGAAAAAAAATCATAACTTAAGGTAGACGCACCAGTCTTTGACAGTGCTCCAGTCATTGACACTTATGCTAATTTTTTTAAATCTTAAGGAAAATGATTTTATTTTTTCCACTGTAAATATATGTAAATTTAGTTCAGTTCATGTGTCATTAGTGATGAGCATCTGAGGCTAAACTCTTTCTTGGTGTGATGAAAAAAAATTTGTGAGGTTATTGAAGCACAAGTTCTTCAGATTTTCTCATTTTCGTTGCTACAACTCTTAAGGTGAGGCATTACTTTGTGTGTTAAAAACAACAATTTTATATTGCTATTGATAAATAATATTATGTAGGGCTGTTCTATGATGATGAAAGAATAGATATATTATGTAAAACTTAACACTAACCTCAATCACTGATTTATAGTAGGGGTGTCAATTACTGGTACGTTAAATTATATGATGATCCAGTCTTAGACATCCCCTGTCAATGACTGGTACAATGATCAAAATGTTGAATTAACATTATTTATTCATTAGTTGCATAGGCTGAAAATATTAGGGATTCCTATCTAGAAAATATTAACATATGACCCTTTTTACCAGTCTTTGACATGGGTGTCAATCACTGGAACACGTTTCTAGTATGACTTCTAAGAGGAAGTACACCTCTGAACAAATGGCTAAGGCCATAAAGGCTGTGGAGATGGCAAGCCTACAGCTACTGCTGCCAAAACATTTGATGTTCCTAGAGTTACATTGTATTAGAAGTCGAGTGGTAAGAGCCCAAAAGTTTGGACCTTTCACTGTTTTGACCGAAAGCATATATGTTAAATCCTCATCCAACTACTTCGTGCTCATCACAGTTGCACATGGTTGCACCCATGATACTGTTCTCAATATTAAGTGTACCCTTTTTAAACTCTCATCCTACACCACCAACCAGAGGTGCTGACTTGTGCAATACTGTTGGGGAGCAAGAACTGCATTTTACTAGTTAGCCTATACATAGGCCTTATATGATAACAATTTAAAAGTTGGGGGAGGGGCAGAAAGTACCTTGTCCCCCCCAAGTCGATGTCTAAGCCTTCAATGCATTCTTCTATTTTGACTATTCCCAAAGCACCAAAGATAACAATTTCATAAAAGTTTGGAATTGGTCAGAAAATACCTTATCCTCCCAAAGTCGGTGCCTATGCCTTCAATTTTGACTGTTCCCATAACACCACCTGGTATGCCTATATTTACACACAGCCTGTCCTGATGTCAAATGTACCTCCGCCATTTAAAAGGATATTATTTTGGCCTGAGCTTACATCCACTAAAGATGAAAGAATAAGGAGAAAATTTCTTCTGTAGCAACATCTGAGGCTTGGAAAACTAAACTAAACTCCCTGAAGGGGCTTGGCCTACCACCCAACCGCTGCAACATCTACCATAGGCAGAGGGCAGGATTGGGGGGCATGTGGTCAGCATGCCAACACCCATGGCCGTTAGTGGTGGTTTGCATGACCAGAGCCGCTACTTCTCTGTCAAGTAGCTCCTCAATTTGAATCACGAGGTTCCAGTTCTCTTTCTCACTGGAGCAAGACCAAAGTATGAATTTTCTAAGCCCGTAGATATTTTTGAAGTTTTTTATAACTTATCTCATTGTAGAGGTAACCACTTAATTTCAGTACCTTAGCTTCATATTTTCATGTTTGTATGACCATAAGAAGAAAGAATGTATGTGCAAGAATTTACACTTCTGCTTATGTTAAAAACCCTTACAGTTTGCGCCTTGAACGAGAATGCTGTTCTGTTAAAAGTTGTGAAATCATTCACCAGTATCATTATAATGAACAAAATTAAAGGTTAAATGATTTTGTTAATTAATATTATCATTATATCATCATCTTTTAAGTTTAATAGATTATAAAGTGACCGAACATAAATGTCAATGACTGGTACATGGACACCGTCAAAGACTGGTACATGCTAAAATCTTGAGTGTCAAAGACTGGTACAGCAAACATGTGTTAGAAAAAAAATTATAACTTATTTAATATAGGTTATTAATAATTAAGACTACCATACAGTATTCATAAAACCTCAAGCAATTAGTTAATACTGATCTTATTTAATTTAGTGAGTTTGTTTAATAACAACAGAGAAAATTAAGAAATTTCATCACTAAAATGTCAAAGAATGGTGCGTCTACCTTATTTAATATATGTTATTAATAATTAAGACTACCATACAGTACTCATAAAACCTCAAACAATTAGTCAGTACTGATCTTATTTAATTTAGTGAGTTTGGTTAATGACAACATAGAAAATGAAGAAATTTCATCACTAAACTGTCAAAGACTGGTGCGTCTACCTTAGAATATGATTGATGAATTTATAGAGAGAAGTGCAGTCAAGAGAAATAGGATATATTTACAACACGCAGTACTACATAATAGTCAGTCCATGGTCTCTCGGATTCCGTTTATCTCCCAGCAACTATTTCCCCCTCCCCTCCAGTTCAAATTTTTAAAAGTGAAGCGTTGCTAGATTGAATGCCAAATCTCCAACTCCAACACTAGCCCCTTCTCATTCTGAAATATCAGATAGCTCTCTATTGCAGTAACTCTTAAAAACTACTCAGATCACACATGTTTTAAAAACAAGAAATGACGTCAATCAAGTTAATTTTTATTATTATTATTTTTTTTATTCTGTAACCATTAGAGCCTTTTCACACTTGGTCACTTGTGATGCTCACCGGCGAAGAAGCATTGGTTTAAATGAGAGTATTCACACTGGGTCACTTGTGACAGTCACCGCACGGTCACTTTTATTATGATTGCCAACAATGCAAGTTGTATATAACCTACACAATTTAGTTGTAAAATCGAGCTCAGCGAAACTAGTTATCCAGCCATGAGTTTAGATTTGATTAATACTGAAGATTTTATAAGTGAATTGGAATGTCGATCTGTCATTTGGGATGTCAAAAGTGATGGCAAATTGTTTTATCATGTGGCTACTATTGGCAATACTAGCGGTGACCGTCACAAGTGACCCAGTTGTGAAAAGGACCTTGGCCCCCTGAGTAGTTTAGAAACATTTTATATATTTGCTACATTTTTATTATAGGCCTAATCCTTCTCTTGTAACAAAATTAGTTTTCCAGACTTATACTCTTTCTGTTCACAGAAATAGCATCAGTGCGACATTGAGTGCGCTGCCCCACCCAGATGACAAGAGTACAGTGACCTCAAACAGCAAGAAGGGCATAGGAGGAGAGGGCAGTGGTGTGGAAGACTGCAGTATAGGCAGCCTGGCCAAGCGAAACCAACACAACCTGATCAATACAGAGGACCTGCAGTAGAGTCCCACAAACTTAGCCTAATGTGGACCGAAAGGGTGCAGAGTTTCTGAAATACTGAGTTATCAGGAATAAGGGGTTAAAAACTAAAACTGTTATTGCAAAATTAAAAACATGTTTATTGGAAACAAATTTAACAAATACCGGTAAAAATCATAAAACATGTAAATACGGATATAGTGAAACTTCCCTTAATGAACACATCCCAATAGCAGACTTCTCTCAATAGCGGGCATTTTTAAATTCCCCTGCAGAATAAAATTGGCCCTTATGATAAAATTCTTCCAAATAGCGGACATTCTCGAAAACGGACGCGGACACTGAAATGTAACCCTCAACAACAATTAAAACTTCCAAATAACGGACAGCGTGAAAGAAAAAGATTGTTGTAAATTAAACTGAATTCTAATGGAATTCTTTGCAACAATCAATACTGTGCATTTTTACTGTTACATTCAGTTCAGTCACAATCTCTTAGTTGTTAGCTGTGATACATGAGCAGTTCGTACATTCTTAGTTTGTGAAGTTGAGTGTTCGGAAGTGCAATCATATTAAAAATGTCACAAAAACGTAAACTTTGTCGCTAAAAGAGAAAGTGGATATTGTAAAGCATAGTGAGAGGGAGAAATTAAGTGTTTGTGAGCTGGCCACAAAGTTTAATGTGGGAAAAACACGGATTAGTGTATGATTTTAAAACAATATCCTGTATTGTATTGTTGTAGCCTACAAACTTTTTCTACAACTTAACTTTAGTTTTGATACTACTGTATACATAGACCTTTTTGTATAAATTTTCTTGACCGCAAACAATCTCACAATCTCACTGTCTACTGTACTGTACTGAAAATTATAGTGTCGAATAAGATTTTTTTTCGTGCCAACGATTTTATAAATAGCGGACACTTGATAATAACGGACATTTATTTTTTCCCCCGTGGTGTCCGCTATTAGGAAGTTTCACTGTATACAGTAAAACCCCCTTTTTACACTTTTCAAGGGACTGTTGCAAAAAAGTGTAAATGGCAGGAAGTGTTAAAACTCTAATGCAATATATTACAAAATCTACTCTTATACAATTCAACGGCCCTAAATAGCGTGCTTGCTCGCCCGCTTCGTGAGACATCGGGTATACTCGGCGATGTTCGTCTCTCGCAGTCTAAACTTTCATGACGACTACAAAATTAGGAAGGAAAACCGTTTCTTTATTATATAAGGCCTAAGTGAAATGAACACAATGAACAAATATTCTAATTTTATTTTTACTTACAATTTTCATAGCTCTGAACCACAAACATTTTTAATAATCTACCAGTGTAATTTTCTTAAAAATCCTGGAGTCAATGAATAATGGCGGGCGAAGCCGGGGGCAACAGCTGTAAAATATTGATGGTTTTATCTCTTGAAATATCGCTGATAATAATAATCCAAACAAACCATTCCTTCCCTTGAAACATTATATAATTTCTGAAAATTACACTGAATTGATAAAATAAAATTCACATCATATTCATGTCAATAAACAGCTGAGAAACAATATGTATTATGTGTTCACCCATGGCCTCCTTTATAGGTTCTTTGGAACTGCATGATCGATTCTGATATAGTTTTCCCAGGGGGCGCTTTAAAGCCGGAATTTTAGCTGTTTCATTAATTATTAATGGCTTAGTTTATGAATGATTCGCGTGCAAGTGTTAATAAATATAATGCTTTAATAATTATTATACTCTTAATTTTTAATTTTTAAAAGAATTATCGTGGCGAAGCCACGGGCACCTCCTAGTTTAATACATTATAATAAATAAAGGCACCTATGTACACTTACATAGGCCTAGTCTATTTTAAAATATGATTCAAAACATGTTGTACAATATATAATATTCTCCTTGTAGCATCACACATATTAATTGGATAAATAATTGCTCTGACTATTCAATAGATTTAGATGTATTCAAAGTTGAGACAGACAGTGCAAGCTCTTCTGCCGACTGAACATGTGTTCCGACATGTGAATCAATATGACGTAGATGTAAATTTTCTTGCAAAGAAATGCATTTTCTATTGTTTTCTTCACCTATATTATATCGTCAAAAATCATGCAATACAGACAATTGGTTCAATCACAACGAATTATGCCATATGAATAAATACAGTAAAATAAAATGCAGTAAATTGTACCCACACAAAAGAAACCAACTTCACCTGGACCAACACAAATAGCAACTGACACACCATGTCTAAAAGAGTTGGCAACATAGCAAAAAATTTAGTTAGTGAAACTCGTTCTTTATCAAAAACCAATGTAATATGTAAATGGCAGGAAATAGAACTGTTTGAAAGTTGTTAATAGCAGGAACGCTATGTATTATTGGTACAGGATAGAAGACTGAACCAGCAGAAAATGATGTAAATGGCAGGAATATAAAAAGGGGGTTTTACTGTAGTTGCATGTTCAATTGAACTTTCACTACAACTGAGGTTGTAGCAATTTTCATTTTTCCTGTCATGGTTTCTGAATAATCCGAACTGCCGGGCTATCAAGTGCTTAGTTACTGTATATAGGCCTATTATGTTTCATGTTAAAAAGTGTAGACAGTCATCTTTGTGTTACAAACATCACTCCTAAAACACAGCTGTTCTATTGAACATTTGCTCAGTGAATTAAAAATTATCTTCCATAGTCACAGTGACGGCTACGGCAGTTAAAAGATTAATTTCTCTTGATATGAGATCATTCATGCCTCCGTTACAATCAATGAAGTCAATTCCGGGCCCCATATTGATCTCAGGTAATAGGATCAGTGACCGCCGGCCTGGTCTTGTGGTTAGCATCGCTGACTACAGATCTGTCAGACCATGTTCGATCCCCAGTACTCCTCGGATTTTTCTGAGGTAGGGAGGTCTGGTAGGGGTGCACTCAGCCTCGTGACTCAAATTGAGGAGGAACTTGATAGAGAAGTAGCGGCTCTGGTCATAAAAACCACCATTAACGGCCGTGGCTGTCAGCATGCTGAACATATGCCCCCCAATCCTGCCATCTGCCTGTGGTAGATTATGCAGCGTTCGGGTAGTTCCTCCAAGTATGTAGTGCCACGGAGTTTAGTTTAGTTTAATAGGATCAGTATAGCAAATTATGTGTGCAAACATTTCCACCTTTTCTGACACAAGCAAGTTAAGGGAATAGGTAAACGTGGGCACATGGTATTGCAATGTCAAAAACACTTTTTTTTTTTTATATAAGAAGAATGCAAAACGGCATGAGGTTGTAATGTTCTTTTAGAAAGTATAGAATTCTTTATGAATGTTCTTGAAAATGTCCGAAACGGAAGAAAAATTGTGAAGACGTGGACAGTTATATGACCTAAAGTGACGTAATTTTTATGCTGGTTACTCACAAGATTTGGCAGTGCCATGACATTTGGTGAGGTGGGGGAACGGTGTGCAGAATCAATCTCATTGTCAAACAGTGCAGGAAACTTGACAATGTTGACTGTGGTTATGGTGTTGCTGCTAGAGCTACCTAAATAATCTAACCTGACTGGTCATAAACATCACACATGTCACTGACATTGCTCTTGTTCTTCCCATATGCAAAGCTAATGGCAGCATTGTATATGGCAACCAGTGAGTCAAATTATTATAGCCAGCTAATCAGAGTGTTGGGAGGTAATCTACATCACAACGTCAAGCAGACTGCATGCAGAGTCCTACTAGACATGCACAAGATGCATTGCTTTACAAATTTTGGGGGAGGAAATGGGGGAATTTTCCTCCCCCAAAATTTGTAAAGCAACGACATTCATTATTTTGAAATACATTTATAATAAAATGCCGAAGTGTTCATTTTGATTTCAACTGTATACTGGGAATAATTAATTTTGATCGAGTAAAAACTTCCCTCTCTACTTTGGTTCCCCTCTCCCCCAAAATGTCTCTCTGGATCCGCCCCTGCCCTAGCCTCAATGTCGACAGCACATTGAGGGCAGCTCAAGTGCTGCTCCCAAACGGCCAACTGCAATTGTCAACTTCCGACTGCACATTGTGGATAAAGCTGAAGAAGTGGACACTTTTATAACCTAAAAATGGGGTAATAATTTGTACAGGTTTTGACTTGTGGAATGGTGCACAGATTCAAACTCATCATGAAAAAGTGTAGGCAATCTGACAATGCTGATGATGGGTATGGTGGTATCACTAGAGCTACCAGTCACTAAATTAAACTTACCTAACCCAACCTGTCACAAACCTCGGGGAAAAAATAGTTTTATGCCGTGCACTAGGCTTTTCCCACCAACTCTCTAATGGGACCTGCTTGGGAAGGCGGGGTTTAGGGTTTCGTCACAGAAGAGATTCAATGTGAGACATACTAAACCTCGCGTTATTAAGTATATTGCTCCTTAACTAACATAAACGTTCCTAACCTAACAAAACGGCGAAGCGTGGTTGGTGCGCGGCATAAATCTATCTTTTACCCAAACCTTGATCTTGTTCATCCCACATGTAAAGCTTTTGGCAGCATTGTAAGATGCAATCAAGATAAGTTGTACGACCATAGCCAGCCAATCAGAATCTTGGGAAACAATCTGCGGACCGCATAACCTGCAATGCAAATCCGGTGAATTTGCATCACCAGGCGTTAACACCAACAGAACATTATCAAACCTAAGAAAGAAGTATTGTGAAATATTACTGACTGAATAAAATGTTATGGCCAATAAGTATTTCTCCGTAGGGGACATGACGAAAAAATTGAATTCAAGAATCCAAGATTTTTTCGTGAATTAGGCCTAAGTTATTACAAGGTTATGTAAGAGCATGTATTGACTTTATTTTTATCTCACTCTGCTAGTAGACTAATTATCTTTCAAAGCAATAATGATAATATGTGACAACTGCAAACACTAGCAATTCAGAAATTTACGAGCCGCCTCTGAAAAGAACGACATACATCATAAAGTAACTAGTAGGTATTAGTAGCAGTTGGTGTCGCTAGCCGCGGCATGCTTTGACAACTATCTGATTGGATTATCATAAAGTTTAATATTCACAATAACCTAATAGCAGGGCACTTGTATTTATTCCTATGTAGATAGCACATGTTATTTATCCTGTCATTGTTGAAGACTTACATACCTGTTGAGGCACAATCATCTGCTATCACAATTCACACACTTTGAAATAACACTTTAATAAATAGTAGAACATATTATAAAACACCACGTTATAAATTCACACACGTGCGGTTTGTTTACTTCGTTCATCGCCGGCGATCAGCGATCCAGTGTTGCCAACCACAAAAGATAAAATCTCTTTGACAACACATACTTTCTTTAATTTCTTTGATGCATTAAAAAAATAATTTCTTTAATTATAGGCCTATATTTTATCAATAATAATAATAATTAATAATAATTTTATTAATATGAATCTTGCCTCAATTTATGCAATAAACATCCGAAGATAGCATGGGTAGTACAGCACATTTAAATAGTTGTAGACTACTCTCTCGCTCTGCCTTTTATTTTTTGTCAGAATTTCAGCTTTATCTTTATTAATTATCTACGGAAAACAGTAAATTAATTTGTTCTGTAGATGTGGGACGAAATTCTTTGATGGAAGCAAGATTTCTATAAATCTACAGAAATTTCTTTGAGGTTGGCAACACTGCAGGGATCATAGCTACCCCTTATTGACCTTGACCTTGACCTAAAGATTATCCAATGCGATAATTATCATTTCTCCCAGATGGAAATCACAGCTTTCAAATCGCGCAATTTACAATTATTGCAGTCGTTTACAAATAAGCAAATTCCAAGGCATGTATAATGCCTCAAGACAATTTCACATAACAGTCCGAAAAAAATAGAGCAATAGGCTATAGCTACCACAAGAAATAGATGCATTAATTCGCACATAATGCAAATACAATGATATTTACTGTCCACTAGTAACGCATTTTAAGTTTTTTTGAGTATTCAATCTAACAAATAACGCGCCTAAGCAGACATTTTGTATCGTAAAACCGTTTTAAGTTAGGCCTACGTGCATTCTTAACGACAAAAAGCAATATGGTACACGGAGTGCCAAAGAATAGCTGGAACACATTTTTATTATCGGTAACTATGACAACAAAATGCGGCGAAAACAAATAAAAATTGAACTGATTATTAACTTGTAAGAACTATCTAATTCATTAATGTGGTATACTATACTTGAAATATTGTAGGCCTACTCTTACAAAGAATGCCTCACCTGATGCTTCCCGTCCATTTCACCACGATTTAAGTAATCTTCATGTCCACACATCCTTGTAGTTTATTGTTCTTTAGATCACACACTAACTAAACATTCACTAGACACTTCACACAAAATAATAGATTGTCTAATTCGCGCGCGGGAACGATTTTTTCAAGGACCGAACAAACCTCAAACAAACGCCGCCGCGCCGGAAGAAGAAACTCGCCGGAAAGATGGTGGGTCATACCATCGATATATCGAAACGAGTTTAAAGCGGATTTTCAAATTATTGCTGAAACGAGACTGAGAATAAAGATTCTAGATTTGTTTAAGAAATGTGGGACAAGGCTTACAGCTATTGTCGTTTCCGCTAAGCCTTTACCAATACCTCTTTTACCAGTAATTTTACAATTCGTTCCCTTGACAGCCCTAGCAGTAGGCCTATGCAAAACATACTGGTACCCCTATTAACAACACTATTTGGACTCGCCTGGGTAGCACAATGAGTATGGCTCCGACTTTCTGTGCTCGAAGTCGTGGGTTCGATCCAATGCTATAGTCCCAAAATTTGCCCAGTGCTGTAGACAGGTTTCTAAGAAATTTTGGTAAAAGTTATTTTTCAAATGAATAGCTAATTGACACAAAAGCTTATTTAGTATTGTTATTCACATCACTGCCAACCAGATATTTATCACTATGGTTCGGATGTTTATGACATAAAAAATTTGAAAATATGACCTTAAAATTGACTAAATATGACCTTGTCATGGAATGTATTTTCTAAAAATAAATGTTTCACTTTAAAATGTTGTGTGACACAAAATTATTACATCACATTAATTTAATCAGATAATCACTTTTTAAGAGTTTTACATTTGATTTACAGTTTTACTTATCAAGAACTTTCGGCTTTCTTCACTCTGTGGCCTTCCTCAGGAATGTGTGCATAGAGGAAGCGTGTTCGTATTTATAGGGGCTAGACAAATATTAATAAAGGAATGTGAAATTTCATTGCAGACAACAGCACATTTGTTTATGTGCCTAAACAAATGTGCTGTTGTCTGCAATGAGATTTCACATTGACCTTTTGGACAATGTTGAATGTAAAAAAGAGTGTATGTATGAGGGCTATTTTTATTTCAACCTGCGATGGGGCATAAAATGAAAACCACAGTGAAAATCAAAACTGTTTTATTTGGAACATTTAGGTACACCTTCTAGCTACTTCTCTACCTAGTCCCGCTCTGATTGAGACATTTGTCGAAGCATGATGCAACTTTCAAATACCCTCTTCATAGAAGCTTGCCGCCAATGTATTGAGAAGGGTCTTCACGGCATTTTGAAGTGTTTTGAAATTCTTCATTGGTATCGATGCCAGATCTTGGGTTTGTTTGGGAAATTTGTGTGCATCCATTGTTTGGATTGTTCTTTTGATTCTGGATTGTCATAACGAATCTATGTTTCATCCCCTGTCATGATGGATTTCAAAAACTCGTTCCCGTGCCGAGTGACTTTCATCTTTTTTGGCAGCTGAAGAAAGATCTGGGAGGACAGAGCTTCCACACCAACGAAGAATTTCAAAACACTTCAAAATATCGTGAAGACCCTTCTCAAGCTTCTATGAAGAGGGTATTTGAGACAAATGTCTCAATTGGAGCAAGACTATGTAGAGAAGTAGCTAGAAGGTGTACCTAAATGTTCCAAATGGTTTTCGTATGTTTAGTTTGGACATTAAAATATGTCACTGCTGGGGGTGTGATACCGTGTTTCCTTGCACATTTTGTGGTCATAGCCATGGCTTGTTTAGCAGGCTTGTTTAGCAGGCATCTTTAATTTTCTCCCAAGTCCTGGTGAAAGCCACATGCTATGCCTGGTAGAAGTCCTATGGTACTATAGTGCTTCATACTATACATTGATAGCTCTTTGTACAGCGAGTCCTGTGCAAGAGTTGGCTAATGATGCAGGTTTCTGCATCGCGGCAGGCACAGCTCCAATTCCCGAGCGATCGGGTGAAACATCTATGCAATAAAGGTGCGATCAGTGTAGTGGTTCAGGTTCTCACATTTACAGTTGGAATTACAATGAAAATAACCATGTACCTCATCACAAGAGATGTTGGAAATGTCCTCCTCTTGTATCCACAAAATACTGGCACCTTTTTAGGAAATTTTCTTTCACTGCGCATAAGTTCAGCTTCCGAGATGGAGTTAATTTCTCTTGTGATGTTGTCTTTAAGTTCTTCTAATGTATGGGATATTGACCTATGCACTTTATTTGTTAAGTTTCCCCATAAATAATAGTCACATACTGTTAGAAGAACTTAAAGACAATATAACAAGAGAAATTAACTCTGTCTCGGAAGGTGAACTTATGAGTGTGAAAGTAAATTTCCTAAAAAGGTGCCAGTGTTGTGTGGATGTAAGAAGAGAACATTTCCAACATCTCTTGTGATGAGTAGACTTCGGACTTTTAGGTCGATAAAAATGTTGTTTTAGGTACCTAAAATAGGCTCTAAAAATTGGAAAATAGGTTCCAAAACTCGTAAAATAGTCTGTTATAAAATCGTTAAGTTGCCAATTTTCTGAAATATCTCAATTGCAATGCAGAATATGATATGTATTGAAGTCACCATTAATCAATAATCATGATAAAACACAGCTATAGGCCTATGGTACACAAAATTATACAGACCTATTACTAGGGCCTGTACCATAACAGTGAAAACCTAATCCCTGCGCATAGAAGCTACGCATATCATACTAGCATATTCAACCCCTTGTATCCCTCAGTGATTCAGAAAACTAAGTTTTTTTTTTCTGGGTGTGGGAATCATGAGAAAAACACTACATTTTCTTCAGAATTCCAAGCAATTTTTCTACTGAAGATGAAACATTCCCTACTATTTAACCACGTCACAAATGTGTCATGTACTGAAAATAAATACTAGAATTTATAACAAAAAATGACTTATTTTGAACTTTAGAAGAAAAACAAGCATAAAGGCAATATTAGGCTCTAATGTAAAAATAGGCTGTTTTAGGTCCTATAAAAGTATCAGTTTTAGGCATAGTCACTTATGAAACATGCATATACAAGTTTTCGTCCATTCATCACTTAAGGATTAAAATAGGTTTTTACCTAAAATCCGAAGTCTAGTGATGAGGTACGTGGTTATTTTCGTTGTAATTCCAACTATAAATGTGAGAACCTGAACCATTACACTGATCGTGGCTTTATTTGCTTAGATATTTCACCCGATCGCTCAGGAGTTGGAGCTGTGCCCACCGCGACGCAGAAACCCACGTCATTGGCCAACTCTTGCGTGGGACTCACTGCATAAAGACTCCCAGGATGTGGAAAAGTATGGATTAGCCTGGAAGTAAGAACACACAAGCCAAAGTTTAATGTCATCAGATATAATCATTATTCCTGTGTTCAACTCCATGTGTTTTACTACAAAATTAAAAAACAACTATTTGTGGGCATAATTTTGTTGTTGTCGAGATAAGCTACAATATAATATAAAAGTGAACACAGACAATATAACAAGCCAACAAGAAAATTCATTATTATTATTATTAACTAAAATTAACACCGATATGTACAAATAACACAATGGCACACAACTAAATACAGGAATTAAAACACTGTGCCTTTTGGTCTCATCTGGCAGATTGGTTATTTTGGCCCATTCACAAGAATTCATCTGTAAGCACAACAGAACAGATGGACAGAGCGACTGCCAGTCAACAGTCAGGTATGCTCCTACTCTTCCACCAGGTGCATATCCAAGATTTCTTTTTGGAAGGGGCTTTGATAAGCCTGACACTATTATCACTAGGGCTCAGAAATTTATCTAAAAATGTCTGAAAAATGGCCTATAAAATGAATGAAAATTTCCTAAAAAATTACTAGTAGAGAATAAAATACCAAAAAATTGCAAAATAAAAGTAAAGGCTAGTTTTCACGATAAAATAAGGTTTTGTAACTAACTTTCACAACTGTGCAAGCACGAGATGTAATAAGTTACGACACTACGCAGTTTTGGCTGATTCCAACTTTTCACTTTACTATAATAGTAATTTTGATATCTTATGCATATTTAGATTGTTTGCATTTTGTAAAATGAAGTAGGGAAGTAAGGAAATTGTGAAATGCGTGAATTCAAACATGTTTCAAACGAGTATGTGGGAATTAGTTTTAATGAAAATGGGTGAAATTAGTTTCAAGAAATCACTTTCATGGAAGTGGTTATGAAACCTAGTATATTAATGTAAACTAGCCTTAAACTATTTTGAGGCAATATGAATTTATACCACATCCTGCACTGTCAGTGATGTCTCAGAAAAAAGATCTGATTTCATCAACTTCCGAGCCCTAATTATCACACACAATTATACTGAATTATACGTTAGAATAACGTAGCTACAAAACGATACTCAAACAAAGCAAGCAGGTTCGTTTGTTGATATCTGCATCACAGTCACACTTAATATAAAATAAAGGCTTTAAAGTTGAGTCACAAAACAAAATTAGGTCTTCTTGCTTTCCCACTATTGGAAAATTCATCAAGCACCATTTCAAACACTGCTCACTCTGCTGCTATAATCTACCCGAGATGCAGTACTGCCAGCTTATCAGCTGTTAGCATTACTAGCTAAGCGAGCTACTATATATTCATGCCAGCTTGAGCAGCTTAGGTAAAAATTCGATGTTAGGCTGAATTTGTACATACTAACAAAGTAGTGCTGGCATCTCTATTTCACGATTTGCCTTTAATCTTAGATGAGTCAAGAAGTGCAATTAAACTGTCTAATATCTGAGAAATTAGAGTGCCCTTGGAATGACTTAACTTTTTTTTTTTGGGGGGGGGGGCTGTAGCACCCTCAAAGGAATCTGACTGTTCACTGGCATACACAATCTCGAGCTGTTTCATTATTCGTTCTCTACCAGACTTATCTTTGTGACAAGAAAAAGTACACTTTCTTGTTTGATCAAAAATATCAAACAGATTATTCTTTCAATATTTTGCCAAATGTTTGCAGTCAATATGGATAGCAATGCTACACAATACCATGTACTGACGTTAATGTTAACTTTTCACCGTGAATGGGCCTTTACTTAGAATAACAATGACATGGGTTACAGCATGTTTTAATCTTTTGGATTTATTTAAAGGTGGATTCTAAAGCTGCATTACTACACTTTCTCTTTCAATTTCTGTAAATATCTTGTTTCTCTGAACATATCGTCATTTATGAATGGAGACCTCATATGTACAATTTTGCTGAAAAATGCTCTATTGTTATACTACGATCTTACTAAGTCTCCAGACCATTCTATGGAGACCACATAACAAAATAACCAATAGAATTACTTGAAGTGAACTTACACTGCCACCTGGTATTTTTGCGATCATACTATTAGGCTAGCTAACAATGTTTAAAATATCACTTATTCTATTCCTATGTACTGTACTTCTAATAAAAATCTCTTTTTTGTGCAACTTAACATATTTTTAGATATAGGATCTCCTTATAATTCGTAGGCCTATACTGGGGTAAGAAAATATAAGCATGAGTGTGTGTATGAGAATAAATCCAATTTGTTGGTTGAAAAATTTGTATCAAGTAGCATTTCTATACAATTATTTCTGGCTGTGCACACGAGAATGCGTTTTGATCCAATATACAGTACCAGCTGTTCTCTTGAAATGAAAATCAACAGCTACTACAGTTGACATGGCAGTCGATATGTACCCACTTGACACAAGTAACATTTTTTATGGAATCTCAATCATAATTCCGGGGTGCGCGGGCAAAGAAAGTTAAGTCCACTTTCTTGTTACTGAGAATTAGAGTGACTTAACACACTATACCAGCCCAACATAGCTTTAGAGATGGATAAACCCATGAGGCACACATCAATAACTACCGTACAATTTTGAATATGACTTACTGGACTTAACACAAATGTAGAGAACATTTTTATCTATAACTCTATGGCCATATCTCAATTTTTTTAGGAGAATTTCCACAGCACCTCAGCATTTATGCTGGTTGTAATAATGCTTGTTGTTAATATTGTTGTAAATTCAAAGTCTTAGCGTCCATTAATCTTCTTTACTTTAATATTATATCATTTTATCTTTTTGGTTATGTTCGCTGGTTGAGTGAGCATTGGCAGCGGAGAGAATCAACTGTATGGAGGAAGAAGCCATGTTTCTACGTCATGCAGGTCACGTGGGGATAGAATGACGCTCATTGGATGATTTAACATTTTTGGATGGAAAAATAGAAACATTTCTATTCAGTTGCATGCAAAACAATTATTTGGAAAATATAGAATGAAATTGTGTGCAATGGCAGTAGCCATGTCACACGATCCAGTCTGACGGTTTGTATACAACTGGACCAGAAATTGGATCGTGGGACATTGGCTTTACTTGCGCTGTGTTAATGTGATGCTGTTATGGTACAGTACAATTTTTTCACTATCCTGTAAAATCATGTTTTTGATACACAAGATGTCTCCATTCTTAAACACTGATAAGATTTAAATTTACATATATCCTTTCCTGCAAAACAAACCCTACGTACAAGTCAAGAAATCTCTTTGCTTCAAAGCCTTCTTACAGCAGCAGAAATAAAATTACATCCATAAATACAAGAAAATTGCTCCTTATATCATGTTTTAGAGAAAGCTAACAGCTTATATATATGCCTTAGAAACAGAATTCCAACTTTAAATAATCCAATAAATTTCTTTTTATGATGTTATTATTTACAGACAAATATTTTTCACGTATCGTAATATTAGATCTTTACAATGTATTATATTACATGTGTTGAGTAGTACTTTTCATTTGTAGTTCTTTATCATGAAAAGGCACAAAGCTAAAAAATAGAAAGGAATTACTGAATTTGTTATATAGTTGCCTTTTAAAAAAAGCTTGTAAAATGTAATTTTGTATTGGAAATAATGTATACAAAAATGAATTATTACATTTAACTTATGGGTGGAACGAAGGTGGATTTGAATTAACCTTTACCCACAAATAAAGAATTTTCAAAGCTGAATGTTGAGGAAGTACTTATAAGGATTAGTAATTTTAACTTTTACTTAGGCCTATCCTACGGAAGACTCAATAAATGGAAGCATATGTAAATGAATTAACTTATTTTGTCGCCTCAAATGTATATTGAATGAATTTTGAGAAGTATCAGTACATTTATAAGAATAAAAATTTATAAGGCAATTATCCTGCTGGTTGTATTATATGGATGTGAAACATGGTCGCTAACTCTTCGGGAAGAACATAATCTGAGAGTATTTGAAAACAGGGGGCTTAGGAAAATATTTGGGCCTAAGAGAGAAGAAAATGGGACTGGAGAAAACTGCACGACAAGCTTCATAACCTGTACTCGTCACCAGATATAGTAAGGGTAATTGAATCAAGGAGGATGAAAGGGCTGGACATGTTGCGCACATGGGGGAGGAAAGACATATCTCAAAAGTATTGAATGCGAGACTTGAAGGGAAAATACCTCCTGGAAGATCTAGACATAAGTTAGAGGACAATATTAGGATAGATTTAAGGGAAGTAGGATTTGCGAGGGATGGGTGGATGTAGTTAGCATAGAGTAGTATTGAATGGCGGGCTCAGGTAAGTGTGGCAATGAACCTCAGAGTTCCATAGATAATATTCCTTTAGCTTGCTTAGGAGTTGTCTATTGCCATTGAGTGAGTAAGTAAATAATTAAAGGCAGATTATCTGATAAATATAAAAGCAAGTCGTAGGCCTTACAATAATTTTCTAATCCCACAAATCCTATGGACTTCAAAAAAAAAATAATAATAAAAGAAAATTTACTTAGTGAATAAAATACCTTAAAAATTAAGCACAACGTTTCAGCTCTTCCACCGAGCCTTCATCAGGTGCGCTCCACTCAACGACTCCTTTGATCCAGAAAATATTGGACCTATTTCTTTGAATATATTAAACTTGCAAAACGGTCCATAATTTTCACTAGTTGATGATTTAAAAATAAAAATGATAAAAGAAAATTTACTTAGTGAATAAAATACCTTAAAAATTAAGCACAACTTTTCAGCTCTTCCACCGAGCGTTCATCAGGTGCGCTCCACTCAACGACGTTGAAGGCTCGGTGGAAGAGCTGAAACGTTGTGCTTAATTTTTAAGGTATTTTATTCACTAAGTAAATTTTCTTTTATCATTTTTATTTTTAAATCATCAACTAGTGAAAATTATGGACCGTTTTGCAAGTTTAATATATCCTATGGACTTCACTGCAAACTGGAGCAATATGGGCACTCTAGGTTAAACTATCACCTAATATAATTCCAACTTATAACATTATTTTTCAACTGACTTAAAAGAAAAATTATTGAATGTCTTTTTTGTTACCTAAAAAGATTATTAATTCAGAACCATCTTCAAGGATCACTTCATGGCATTCATAAGATAGTGTTAGGCTTCTCTCACTAGAATAAGCCTAGAGTCATCCACATACCAAACAACACTCACATAAAACTAGTACGGGCATTTATATTTAAAAACAGTAAAGGTTCTGAAACACACCCCTAAGGGATGCTATGAATAGGCATTGCCAGAGAAAACTGGCCATCAATGCCAACAATCTGCATTTAAGGAAGACAAAGACCATTTCTCTTTTCAATTCCACCTTGTTCCACACATTCAACATAGATAAATTTTATTATTTAGATGGGACTCTGAATTCGAAGCAATCAACCTGTGCCTGACATTTATGGAAATTGGAAAATACACAAGTAGTGACGTTTGTTTAAAAGCAGCGTTATCCATAATAAAATAATGAATTTAAAAAAAAAAAGTTCCAATTTAAAACGTTTAAAGACATTTACATCACAGAAATTCAGATAATAACTTTTTAACAATTTTGGTGATTTGTAATGAACTTTTATTTTTTAAATAATTTTCTCCTGTTTACTTGCTTAATCAGCTCCACATACTCGTAATATTTTGTAGACTTGCGTGTCGCTATAAAATATTAACAACTGCATTAATTTTAAAATGTAAGTACCATTAATTTAGCATTTAACTTAACCATTTAACTTGACCATGTGGTACATACGCTGTATAATTGTGCTCTTTTACCTTATTTATAACTGAAATATGACATTAAATTACAAATATGGCCAAAATGTGACCAATACCACAAAAATGATCAAAATATGACTTTAAATGCGAAATAAAAACGGTTCAATTAGAATAACAAGTGTGCAATTCATGTTTAATTTGTGTTTGAGGTAAGAGCGGAGGTCAGGGTAATAATATGACATGTCATAAACATCCGACTAAACAGCGTCAAGTACCATTTCTCTGTCAAAGTTAATATGTTTGTTGTACTACATATCTTTCTACTGTGGTTTTTTTTTCCCTGTTTGTTTAATTGAAATGGTATTCTTTGTGTTTGCAATCTGTAGTGACAGAAAGAAATTAAAATAAATAAGCTTTTAAGCTTTATAGTTGGATATCTGTTTTTACAAAAAAATGTCTCGTCATTAGCATCGCTAGCTATGGATCTGCAGGCCCAGATTCGATCCCAGGTACCTCCTCGAATTTTTCTGAGGTATGAAGGTCTGGAACAGGATGCCTTGTGTTTCGAAGTCGGAAGTATAACTTATAGTAACTCATGTATTTTCCTTTTCCATAATGAGAGGACTATATTCTTTGCATTCCATTTATGTCCAAACATACTAAGGTTTATATTTCATAAATTTGTTACATTTAAAAGATGTAAATAAAAAAAATGTACAATTAAAATTTAGCAAAACAATAAAGATGAAGAAAGTTCCGGAATGTATACCTAAACAGCCACATTCGATTTTCATTATAAGAGAAGATACGATATGATACACAATCATGATTATAATATAATTATTGTCACTAGGAGTATGTTTGAGTTAACTTCGCTCCACATTATGTTTTCCAAGCTACGTTGAGGATAAAGGATACGAGAAACTAAATTCTGTACACTCGCTCAGGTTACAGCTCATTAGTCGCAATACTTGAAGAGTTTGCCAAGCCCTCTTTGCATTCTGAGTTCTCCAGAGATCCAAGTAATACTCTGTATGCACAATATGGTGACATTTATTAATTTTGAATTTCCTGCACTTTTTTCATCATAGAAAATGTTACATGACTTCTAGAGAATGGGCATGTTTTTAAAATCAACTGTAAAATCAGTGGTGGAAAAGTCTGAATAATTCCGAATACGTCATTTATTTTTGTGATGAGTTCCTGATTAGAAATTTACAAACAATTGAAGCGTTTAGTTTTATAAGGGTCTAAGTGCCAAAATCATGATTTTTTCAGTTGATAATTTTTAGATGGATCTATGTACCCCGACCAATGCATTTCAGAAGGGTCCAATGTCCACAGAAAGCCACGTCAGTAGCAATAAATTCAAAGACATAGCACTGGGTCTATCTCCGGCACATCTTTCTGTGGGTATTTTTCTTGTTTTCTACACAATCATGATTTTGGCACTTAGACTCTTATAAAACTAAACGCTTCAATTGTATAATTACTAGGAGGTGCCCGTGGCTTCGCCACGATAATTCTTTTAAAAATTAAAAATTAAGAGTATAATAATTATTAAAGCATTATATTTATTAACACTTGCACGCGAATCATTCATAAACTAAGCCATTAATAATTAATTAAACAGCTAAAATTCCTGCTTTAGAGTACATTCCACGACATGAAAGCGCCCCCTGGGAAAACTATATCAGAATCGATTATGCAGTTCCAAAGAACATGTGAACACATAATACGTATTGTTTCTCAGCTGTTTATTGACATGAATATGATGTGAATTTTATTTTATCAATTCAGTGTAATTTTCAGAAATTATATAATGTTTCAAGGGAAGGAATGGTTTGTTTGGATTATTATTATCAGCGATATTTCAAGAGATAAAACCATCAATATTTTACAGCTGTTGCCCCCGGCTTCGCCCGCCATTATTCATTGACTCCAGGATTTTTAAGAAAATTACACTGGTAGATTATTAAAAATGTTTGTGGTTCAGAGCTATGAAAATTGTAAGTAAAAATAAAATTAGAATATTTGTTCATGTGTTCATTTCACTTAGGCCTTATATAATAAAGAAACAGTTTTCCTTACTAATTTTGTAGTCGTCATGAAAGTTTAGACTGCAAGAGACGAACATCGCCGAGTATACCCGATGTCTCACGAAGCGGGCGAGCAAGCACGCTATTTAGGGCCGTTGAATTGTATAAGAGTAGATTACTGTATCATGGATTTGCAAAAGTGGAACTTATAATTTATGATGGGCAGGGAAACAATAGCTAGCTAAATTTATATGTATATATAGCCGCCAGTCTTATAAATCATGTTTTGAGCATATTAAAATTTATTTATTTAATAACAAATTTTGAATATTTAAATATTTTAACTAACTTTAATGGACAACTATGAATAACCTGAAGTGCTGTCAGTTTCGAAATATTGGAAACAAACATTAATAATTGATTTTTTACATCACTTTCGCTTTCATAGGACTCATACTCTACTGAAAACAATTCATTAGCTTTTGCACCGAAAACAAACTCAATTTATTTATGCTAGTGGCAATTGTTGTCTGCCTCTCTGTCCTCAATGTCTGTCATCTAAGAAGCATCGTACATAAAAGTTTGATTAATCTGATGGCAATTGATGACTTTCATCACACAAGCACCAGTGTGTTTACAAACAGCCTGGTGCTTTACTGGTGAATTGTCCGGTGACTTTACAAACAGGCTGATGGAATTACGATGGCATCAATGGAATTAATTGATGGCTTTAAAAACATACTCAATCTGCACAATATGACAAATAATGTGGGAAATTCAAAATCTCACATCCACTTATATCTGTATTCTACTTCCAAAGGTTAAAAAAGCAAGGAAGAACCTTGCACGGATAATTGGGCAGTGCAGTCCCTATCTTGAAATATATTTGTGACCTGTCTGCAATCCATTAAACTTCTCAACATAATAATATAAGTAAAATAAGTTATGTAAGAATCATTACTCAACTTACACTACTAAAAGCTCTCCCGTGCTGTTCCGATAACCAACTGGTATGCCACACTTGAGCTCCATATTAACATTAAAAAAAAACTTACAGTTCAGTGTAAGAGAGAGATGGCAAACTTTTCAAATCAGCGATACTTCTGTATACCCCAAAACCTGAACTAGTGTATGTATTGATCTCAAATGTCATGGTTATGGCAGAACAACATGATTGTCTTCTTGAAAAGACAGAATATAATGGAGACGACATCAAGGTATTATCATCCTCTAATATAATAACTCTCTGAATACATTGCTTCTTATTGAATAAATTAGTTTTATCAAATGAACATGCAAAAAGTTTTGAGTAATTATCACCAGCTTTGGAGTTTAACAACAACAGAGGACTTAGTGCTACGAGTAAGACTCTTTGAGTATTGGAGAGTAGCTGGGCTAGGATCTGTGAATAATATATATTTATATATATATAGTTCTGTAACCTCATAAAGTAGAATTGTAAAATAATGAAACTACGAGAACCATGTGACAATATCTACAGCACAAACACAAAAACTTTTGAGTTTTCTTTCATTTTTTTTTTTTTGTAAGGCAGTGCACCACATTTATGAATGGTCCCGAAAATATGTCTATATCTACAAGGCTAGGCTAGTTACAGGTGGATGAAGTGACTGAAAGTTCAAATCTGCAATTCAACATTAATTTATAATGGGAATCGCAATGAAGTCGGACAAATTGATTAGCACATAATATATAAAAATACACTTGCTATATGATTAGAATTTATCTCCTAGAACATGTTTTGGCATAAACTCATTCTAGAGGACCAGTTCATGCCATCTGCACATTTGCACGTACGGTGTAAAGTGTTTTTGTTTCTGAGCGAGGCAGGATGACCAACTGTCCTTCTTGTAAATTGCTTATCAGTACCGGATAGTCAAAATAATGCATAATACTATCTACACAGTTAAGCATGCGAAGCAGAGGTGGTAGACATAGTGAAGCGCAAATGCATTTATAGAATAATATATCATAAACTGAATCAACAGGTTTCGAAAATGTGCCATATTATATCTCCTGCAAGGTGTGTCAACCTGTTTACCCACAATTACAGCTGCTCTAGTGTTTTATTTCCTACATATTCGATAATCCGAAGAAACTAAAAATCGAACTGCCCTCAGCCCCAATTAGTTTGGATAGATGACATTCCACTGTAGGTTCTTTACATCCAAAAGTTTTAGAAAACGGTATTTTTGGATTCAGGGGACATCATGTGACCACCACATTAAAAAAAAAAAAAAAAAAATCAAACTACTCAAACATGTTAAAAGGCCAATAAATCTCAATATTTGGGAAAAAATCTTTTTAATAAAAAACCAAGACGTTGTTATGAATTTCAAAATTCCGCTAGTTAATGACGTGATCAGATTGACCAATAGGGAGAGCGCCAGTCGACCATTAGCCGGGGATGGGGTTTTCCCAAAATTAGTTCATAAAAATGAGACGTGAGTGGAGCTATAAGTGTTTATAAATTGACCGTTTTTAATAATGACCTAACATCAAATTTCATAGTTGAACACAAATCTTCCCCTACATATTTTAGTGCTAATGTTACAATATTTTTCTACGCTGAATATACATAATTTTGAACTTTCAACCACTTCATTCTGCTTACAAAAAACAAATTAATCATTAATCAGCTAGGAATCTTCAGCCAGTACACTGATAAACACATGGTTCTAGTTTCAAGCTACGATTTCCAAGTAACAAATATATTACCAGGAAAAACACTTATTCAATCTCTAGAGTGCAGACTTTTCAAATGCATTATTATGCCTCTACAGTGTAATCTCAGTATAAAGTACACTAGAAAAACAAATTACTTAGATTGAGATAGATTGAGAACATTGTAGGAAAAAAATACCTCTGACACTGGGACTTGAACCCATGACCTTTAGTTATCTATGCCACTGCTCTACCAACTGAGCTAAGCCAGAGTTCACTCCACAGGGTCAGATGGAACCTCTCTCCTATGACCTTAATGGTCTACCTCACTGACAGACAAGTTATGTCATATGCAGTACTGCGAGGCACACTAATTAGTGATTTTTGTGACCGGGCTTCCACTGTTATGGTGCAGTTTACATTCAAGACAGATATATATGCATTCATGAACCATAGATTATTGCCTCTGGCTTAGCTCATTTAGTACAGCAGTGGCACAAATAGTCAAAGGTCCTGGGTTCAAATCCCAGTGACGGAGGAATTTTTCTCCTATAATATTCTCATGTAATGTCCAACAGAGACAATAATCTGTGGTTCATATCCATATTTATACTTTACTCTGAAGATTACGTTATATTGAAACATGCAAATCTTGTCCAAACCAAAGACATTTAACTGTTTAACCACTCAAAATAAAATAATTTTGATTTCATAATAAATAAATGCGATAAGAGTTATTTCACAACACACTACGTCTTTTCCAAAAATTCGTTCATTTCAAGGGCATTTTTTCTTTGTGCTTTAACATAGCTGACACAAATTTGATATACTTAGCATGCCCGAAAATGAATTTAAAAATGCATTAGCCGAAGTTAATTGAATACTGAATTGAAATTATTAAACTTAGTTACAATAAATTGTAGTTAGTGTATTGGTTTAATGTATCATGCCAAATATTCTCCTCACTCTTCCTTTCTTTTTCTAAATGTTTCTTATTCTCAAAGGCATTATGTACCGTGTTTAGAGAAGAAACCTGGCAATTGCTTGAACCCAGAAGTGGCTAGGAATTTTTTTTTTCTTTTTAGTAAATTGCAATAATGATCATAAGAGTATTCTTATTTTTTGTGTATTCTTATATTTTGTTTTTATTACATTGTATGGATGAATTGTATTTTTGTCATGAACATTGTAATTGGGTTTTCAATCTGTAATGTTCGTTATTATTAAATAAATAAAAAATAAATAAATAAATTTTCCAAAGTTCTCTACCTTCTGTTCTACCTTAAATTCCTTTCCTTCCTTTGTCTCCATTGTCCCAACATACAAACATAAAAGGAGCATCCCTAGTTTTCAATATTTCGAAAAACATGAAGATTTAAATTAGAAGATGCTACAGTATACAGTAGATACGATGCAATCCTTCGAGCCACACTTGGAGAAACTAATTGTTCCTCCATGTAGGCACCATCTCATTATAGAGTATTGAATTTTTGAAGTAGATATGATTCAACGATTGATCGTTCTCCCCAAAATACAACAAATTTAAATAATATATTAATATTTACTTAATAAATATTTATGGAAAAAATAAAGCTGTCTAAGGTAATTGTTAATTTTTTATGTTTAAATTTTCATATGTAAAACTGAAATGATCTTACCATATAAATGAAATACCTTTGTATTGAGCAGGGATTTAAAACATGTACGTAAAACTGAAAAGTATACTAAACTGAGGTCTGTAATATCGAGATTAAACTGTACTAGCTATAGGTGGCAAAGTAACATCAGAATAAGATGAAGTGGTGATGTATGAAGTTATAGTTTCTGCACTTTCATAAGCAATATAATAAGTGTTTTTCCCAACATGTTTCTATCACTTTCGTTGAGGAAACGAGCAAAATGCTATATTAATGTCACTGTGCCTTTTTACAGTACTTCTAGCTATTTCTCAATACCTTCATTATTTTACAACTGAGATATTCCAGTTTTCTGATGAAACGGCATTGCAGAAAAATATAACAGAGGATATTATTTACAATTTCATCCTTTCCTGACTTTTTCTTTACCAAAACAATAACACATTTACACAGGTTTTAACAGATTTAATGATGTTTTTGCTTCATAACCAACTGATTTCAAAGAAATTATGCAAAACCTTAAGCTTGATATTATTAAAGATGTAGTAAAAAGGAATGCCTGTTGAAATCTCTTCTGGTTGTTTAATGTAAATTTACACTTTAGTATTCACTGCCAGTGTGTACATTTTATTGTATTTCTGAAACAATAAACCTGGTGTTTTAATCATTACACTGCACGATTTCACTATAGATGTGTTGGCATCTGGCTTCATTGCTAATTTTGCTCAGCAAAGTTAAAAACTGATGTCAAATATTAATCACAAGCTAAAAAAGCTAAATCTGCATTAACTTAATTTTTGCAGAAATGTAACATACTGCCTTTTCTGCATATCTACTTCATTTTTAATACAAATCACACAACGGGCATTGAATACTATACCCAAAGAATGGAAGACAGAAAAAATACTTTCATTTCTTAAATTCTGTCCGAAATAAATTACTTTCATTTCTTAAATTCTGTCCGAAATCTGTATGATTATAACTAGGGGGTGGATTTCTATGACCTAAAAGATAGGATATATGCATGCATTTATGACCTAAAATCACTAAAATACAACCAATAAAATTTAAAATATGACTTTACCACTTACACGTTGTGTGTATTTCTTTTAAAGTTTCATTACAATTCATTTTATTAAAATATAATGTTAATTAAATTTAAAATATCTGTAAATTCTCAAAAAGTATTATTATAATGCAAAATTTACAAAATATGATACGAAACTTCAAAATTTCTTTAATATGCACACAAATATGCCAAAAATGAATAGTTGAAAATTTCCTAAATACACAGTTATATGCACAATAAAAGCCGTTCCATTTTCACCAGGATGCTTGGGATCGGGTTTAAATTAGTCGGAAACCTGAAATAATGCAAAGGGGAAAAATATGACATGTCATAGAAATCCGCCCCTAATTGAACCCTTGCCCCGAAAAACAATGTATCTGACAAAAAATTGGAAGCTGGTATTTTGATGGAAAAAACAGTGTATGAGTACCAATATCTATGCCTCTGTCATCTAGTGTCAAATTCGTGCACCCATACCAGTGGTAGCATGCCTGTGAATATTAACTTTCATTGAAAAACAATGTATATGCAAGCAAGATGGTTTTTTAAAAATGTTTCTTAAGAATATTAGAATGTCAGATACATTGTTTTTCGGGGCAAGGGTTCAATTATAACAATACATTTGAGCGTAAGGGTACTATTTTCACACAAAATTGTCTTGCGACAAATATTTTTATATTTTGGCAAATAAATTCATTGGAAGATATCCTACTCTTCTTTTCGATTTCTGTAAACAGTTAATGTACACAAATTTAATTTCTCATTAAAACAAAATAAAAATTAACAACTTTTGTCCTGAAAACACCATGGGTTTGTACTAAAAATTGTACCCAATAATGTTAGAACATAATAAAAATAACATCACTTCCAAAATGCCCTTTCATCAGAATTATTCTGGAATCCTCATGCCTAAAGCAGTTGACTAACTTAATTCATCTCATTATTTTACAATACTGTACATCGCTTCGGAAGCTCGTCTTGAAGAAACAAGAGATAATGTATAAATCAGATTGTTGTGTTAGAAAAAGCACACGTTAGTACCAAATGCAGGTAGCACGTAGCAGATAAAAATTCATTATCTTGTGGGGCAGTCACTCCTGCCATCTTAAGCACCCTCGATTCTGTCTCTATATTACAAACCTCACACACAGAGCTTTATCACAGGCGCGCTTCCCTCTTTTCTCTCCAGCTGGCAGCACCTCCTGAAACATTGAACTCATGTGAGAATTAGGAGAATTCCCAATTTGACTGACAAAGGAACTATTAATGAGCTCATATTGAAACTTGGCTTCAAATTCGCTGACAGAACCTGTATTTTATAGTAAGCTCATATACCAAAAACTTGCTGTTTTCTTAAGGGGGGACATACAGGTTTCGATACTGAGAAATAGGTGAAATACATTTTTCCCTCTCAGCAATGAATTGCCGTACAACCTTGTAATCTGACATACTCTTTATTGACTACTTACTATTTTGAGAATTAATCAAACTGTTATAATCACAGGTAATTATTGTTACAAAACAGCAGCCAGGTTTTGGGCATTGAAATCCTGTTTTCATGATAATTTCCACAAATATCAATATTTCTGAGTGATTCTTTTTACAGTCCATTAGTTAATATCATTGTAGTTAATATCAATGAATTAGAATAGCCAGTAAATTGTTTGAACAAGTGGAGAAATTCAAATATCTGGGAGAAATAATTACTGAAACAAATAATATCAAGATAGAAGTTAAGTGTCGACTAAAATCAAGTAATGCTTGTTTTTATGCAGTTCAGAAACTCTTATCATCTCGTCTTCTGTCCAGAAATATAAAAATAAAAAGTTATAAGACTATTATCCTGCCGGTTGTATTATATGGATGTGAGACATGTTGCTTACTCTTTGGGAAGAACATAATCTGAGAGTGTTCGAGATGCTTAGGAAAATATTTGGGCCTAAGAGAGATGAAAATGGGGACTGGAGAAAACAGTATAACGATGAGCTTCATAACCTGTATTCTTCATTGGATATAGTAAGGGTAATTAAATCATAGAGGATGAAATGGGCTGGACATTTTGCATGCATGGGGAGGAAAGACATGTCTCGAAAGTATTGAATGGGAGACAAAAATTTATACCTCGTCTTATCTGAAGGCCACCTTATCTGCAGAAGTACTACACCACCAAGTTATCTCTGCATGCAGAAAATATGTTAGGAATGTGCCTTCCGTCTCGATCACCCTCCTTTGACGTTGCCACTTCCTATTCTTTGAGTTAAGTGATTTGGCTACAAGAGGGGTCCTGAGAATTACTGTGTTTTTAAATGACCTGACACCTTTGGCACTCGTTCTCAAAATGAATAATCTGGCAACCATGTCCCTACTGGGGAAAATGCGTAGAAATGATCTGTTGAAGGAACACCCCCTGCCGCCACGCTGCCACTTCCTGTCCACTGTGTTGGGTTATTTGGCTGGAAGAGGGGCGCTGAGAATTGCTGTGTTTTTAAATGACCTGACACCTTCGACAGTCATTGTCCAAATGAATAATCTGGCAACCACGTTATGATCTTTCGCACGTGTTTGGGTATTCGCCACCCACTGCTTCCCCTACATCCCTTCCGTATAGTGTTAGCTGAGTGACACTAGCGCTAAAACACTTCCCCTATCGCCGTGCAGATTTAACTTGGTGGCATAGTATACAGTAATTAATGAGGTGCAAAGAAGGAAACGAAACCAAATTTACATGATAAGAAGCATTGAAATTTTCCTAACGGCAACTTGATCCCACTGATATGACAATTAACTCCTACCTAAACTGAAGAGAGATATTGCTTCCCAGCTGGCGTGGGCCTACTAGGAGGCTGACTTCTCGGATCCTTCCGATTTTCAAAGATTGCAGCCATATCTTTTATACAGTACGCAGGCGAGGTCTGACGGCCAGGGCAGTCTGTGGCGGACTTTCTCCTTACACTATCAAGACTCCGCTCTGGCGAACGTATGGGAATAGAAGTAGGCCGTCTCTCGCTATCTCCTAACATTCCTGCAAATGAAAGAAGATGTTAGACTCCATCAATACAAATTGTGGTGTCAATGTTGATCAAATTCTAGCGGTTCTTTTGAATAAAATCTTTTTCTCAAACTAATAGATCTGATTGTGTTCGAACATGTTTCAGTAGGTCTATGCTGTCTTTGAATTCATGGCCTTCTTCCCAAAAATGCGCTGCCAAAGCTGATTTATCTGTTTGTTTGTTCACTACGTTCCTGAAATGTTCTTTCCTTCTGATATTTAAATTTCTTGAAACATGTTAAAAAACAAGTTGGTCCCACGGTTTGAAAAATGTTTCAATTTCAGTAGCGAATATTTTGAAAAATAGCTGAACAATTGTATTATACGTTGCAATAAACATTTTTGTGATATTTTGTTTTGTTTCTGTATACGGTTCCAGAGAAACTTACTTTATGGACAGCCTTCGTAATATAAATGCAGGAAATGCAGACAACTGGTGATCTTAATGTACATATAGCCTGTTTTTTAATGGAAACTTTTGAAAGAAATGGGATTCTTATACAAGTAAGTATAGTACATAATTAAGAATATGTGCAACAAACTCACCCCTAGAAGATGACAAACGGATCTCGACTTCTGGCTGCTCAGCTTTTTCTGTGCTCCTCTTACGTAACGAGCCATCATACGACTTTGTTAACCTTTCACTCGCAAAAGGCGTTTTCCTCAGTTCAACAGCTGGTTCAAGTTCAATACTTGAAAAATGTCTCTTTGCCTCCGACACAGAAACCTGACCTGTCACACTCTTAAGCACACACGGTTTTGAATATTCTTCAAATTGGTTCCTAGCTTTCATGGGCGACCTGTCTGTACACGTTGGTCCCACGCTCACAACCATTCTATCCGAGCCTAGCCTTTGCCTAACTGTGACACACGTTACAGGTGACTTCTCAGGACTTGAAGACGTCCCGTTAAATTTCTGTTTATCGCTCGACGAAACACGACGATGATGTGAATTCTCAGAGTCCTCACTAAACTTCTTAGGTTTCCTATCTAAATAAATTGACCCATGCTCTGGACTGGATGTGTTTTCTTCATCCTGATCTTTAGTGGAAAACCTTTTTGTTCTCACTCTTTCTAATGTTCCTGACAAATTTTTTTCAGGCGGTGTCATATTATCCCGTTCTCTTTCGTCACTTGTTGACCTAAAACTATTGCTCCTGACTCTTTCAGTTCCTGTAACCGAGCGGGATAAGTCTATCATCTCATCCGATGTAGGGCTTGAGAGTGTTTTCCCAGCTTTTTGTTTCAACCTCTGCAAGATTTCGTCTCGGTCCCCTCTAAAACTTTCAGAACGATACTTCTCCCTGAGGAACAACCTTCGCTCTTCTTTATATCTTTCTATGCGCTCTCGCCTTTGTGGATCATCAAGATCTGTTGCTGCAAGCGCTAAAGGCTTCTCCATAACTGACCCACTAAGTTCCGAAGCACTTTTGTTTTTCTTTAGAGAGCTGTCCGTTGATATTTCCCTGTTTTCTCTTGCATCGTTTATATCCGGTGATGTTTGTACTCGCACAAGCTGTCCTGAATCTTTTCCGCTGGAGGTAAGGAAGTGTCCTTCGTCAAGCGAGACACTCAACACTGTTGAATTAGCTAATTTATTCCTAGCTGCTTTTGCTAACCTTGCTCGAACACATGGCGGCAACGATGTAGTAGAATTGGCAGGGGAGTTTGTGTCTGACCGACGGGAAAGCTTAGGTGTTACAGGAGAATAACTCGGGTCTTTACCTGGTAAGCTGAGGATGGGAGTACAGGAAAACTGAGACTTTATATCAGAGGAATCTGCTTTGCGTGCGAGGTTAGATGTATCAAAGGTCTCATGGCTGTCATGGTTGGAATAACCAAATTTATCCGAGCTTGGTACAGCAGGAAACTGGGGTTCATCAGGTGTTGTAGTAGGTGAGGTCTCAAACTTGGATAGAAGCTCTCTCACATTGCATTTGGAGGCAGTTTTTGGTGGCCGATGGGTCATGGTATCACAACCTGTCAAACAGAACAAAACAAGGATGAGAGATAATTGTTATAAAAAGGGATTGAATTTTAACAAAATTAATTTTTTCTGAAAAGCTCTTGATAATCCATGTGGTAATTAAATGAGCCATTTATTTCCCCAAGTGGTGCTGTTTTGAGATATTTAAAGGTTTGTGTTTGATATCACTGTAAGTTCTCGAAAATACATAGTTTAGGTTTTTTAAATGTTTTCTAAACAAAAATAGCCACATATTATTGTTTCTCGCGCTTCCAACCAGGTGAGTTGGAGGTTTGGTTGCAAATTTAATAGATATGTAAAGAATTTTTTGTAATTTTTTAGCTTTTAAGTAATTTTTGTTTATTTCCTTTTATGTATTTATGTTTAATATTTTTTTACTTTCTTTTTTAGTTAAGCACATTATAAACTCTATTTCTTTGTCTCTCCTCTTTCTTCACTTTGATATTTTTGAAACGGCACCCGAGCACGAGCAGTCTTGCTCATTCGGGTGTATTACTAAATTTAATACTTCTTGTGAAGATATAGCCTATATTTCTTTTCCTCTTTTTAAATAGTAGTTGTAGTTAATTTTGAAATTTGAAAATTACTTTATTTTACTTGTATAAATATGTATTTGTATTTGTATTTGTATTTGCAATTCTATGTAATAATGTAAATAAATAAATAAATTAACATAAAAAAAAGTTTTCAGCAGCTATCTTTGCTGCCATCTTCTGGGAGAAGTGAGCTGGATTGGGGAAAAAACTGTTTCTTATATTGGAAAAGACTGGATATACTGGAATTGGTGGTGGGCCAATAGGAAAATAAAAAAATGGATTCATTAAATGGAGAGTTCTGATAAGGATCGATTTCACATCCAACAACATGCTGCTGCTGAAAGCTTGGAACCTAACCTCCAACTCACCTGGTTGGAAGCCCGAGAAACAATAATATATTCTCAACACCGGGAAACCTTCAAGTCATACAAAAATAGCCATATTCTAAATTCCAATAAAATAAATATATGTTTTTTTTTTATTAAAAAGAGAGAAAGCAAAAATTTGTCTTAAGAAGTATCAAAATAAATTCAGTACAGATGTGAAATGTCACCAATAAAACAGTCATCTTGATACAGAACAAATGAATTAATAAAAACCCTTACACATACGAGGGGGATCCAGGAAATAACGACCGTTATGTTGTAGTAATTAAAAAAAAAATATTTATTTGAAAAAACAAAGTCTGTTACATAATTGAAGCTTCCTTTACTTCTCTACATAATCACCACCCACATTTAAACATTTGTCGTATCTGTTCACTAGCTTTAGAATTCCTGTGTTATACTCCTCTGCCGCCAGTTCATTAAGCCAGGTGTTCACTGTCTTCTTCAACTCGCCGACTGTGAGGTGAGGAGTGTGATTCGATTTTTGAATGCCAAACATTTGAAACCTGCAGAAATTTACCGGCAATTGAAAGAAGTGTATGGTGATACTGTAATGAATGAAAGAAATTCACGACAACGCCCGCCCGCACACTGCTGCTGCAACTCGAGAATTGCTGGATCAATTCGGTTGGGAAATCTTTGATCATCCGTCCTATAGTCCAGACCTTGCTCCTAGCGATTTTCACCTTTTCACTAAGCTGAAAGACTTTCTGGGTGGTACGCGTTTTGGAAGTGATGAAGAGTTGAAGAAGACAGTGAACACCTTAATGAACTGGCGGCAGAGGAGTATAACACGGGAATTCTAAAGCTAGTGAACAGATACGACAAATGTTTAAATGTGGGTGGTGATTATGTAGAGAAGTAAAGGAAGCTTCAGTTATGTAACAGACTTTGTTTTTTCAAATAACTATGATTTTTTTAATTACTACAACAAAACGGTCGTTATTTCCTGGATCCCCCTCGTACATAACTTTAGAAAAATTATTGCAAGTTGGAAGAAAAGTAAAAACGCATTTGGTCATATTTATATAACAAACAAATTTACAAACAAAATATTTTGCTCGGTCAAATAACGTAAGTGGACAAAAAGGAAAAACATGGAGGCAAATCCACCATTCCCAAGATGCTCTTTCTTCAACTAACCTTGATTGGCAATCCTCATTTCCTCTAATTCTTGTTTCATCCTTCTCTCTCGTACAATATCTCGACCGATCTCTGACTCAAAACGTCTTCTGTTGGATTCAGAATCCAACCCGGAAGATCTCCTATGTTCTGGAGAAGAGTGAGGTGATTCAGATGAGCCCCGGGCAGGGCTGCTATCAGATTCACTTCTGTTATTTGAGTTTTGTCTTTTGCGATGACGCAACTGCACCAGAACATCTTCAATCAGTACACTACGTTCACTGTCAACGGGTTCTATCACAGATTTGCAAAATCCACCCCCTGGGTCACTGCACTGACTCGACTCCCTTTCTGTCAAACCTTCGACTTCTGATTCAACCACAGATTCACCACCACAAACTTTTTGTTCCATGAATTCCTTTTGAGGTTCACGCAGCACTTCATCGTTTGGGGTGAAACTCTCTTGCATTGCGCAAGTTGCTGACTCTTGCTCATTGAATGACTCGTTCAGTTCATCAGTCTGGGACTCATCTAACAACTCATTTACTTCATGTACGGAATTGCGGAAGTATTTGACCTGCTGGTACACCTCCTTGTCATTAATAAGTGGAGTGTCTTTCAACTCGACTAGAGGCTCTTGTGGAGGACAGAGGTCAGATTCACTGCCTGGAAACTGTAACAGAGGGAAATATATTCAATATTCAAAAGCGTGTGTGAAATAAAAGTATAAAGATGATTAAATGCATACTGATGGAACACTTTAATTTTAGTGTTTGTTTTCACAGTTAAAATTTTAAACTCTAGAAAAATACAGTCAACTCCCGATTATCCGGGATAATAGGTGGTAGCCACCTCACGGATAATATTCTTGCTTTAATTTTGGCAAACTTCAGCTTTTAGCTTTATCTAAATCTAAATATTCCAGCCCCTAAATGTTTCTAAAAATTTCCGCCATAATATTGCATAATATTGAAACATTCTATTGACACAATTTATCCTATTGTATTTCATTTGTATGACTTCTGTCCTTTTACTTATATGTTAAGTTTTGTATGCATGAGAATATTATAGGAGAAAAATTCCTCCGGCACTGGGACTTGAACCCAGGACCTTTGGCTATTCGCGCCAATGCTCTACCAACTGAGCTAAGCCGGAGCTCAATTCACAGCGCCAGATGGAACTTCTCTCCTATGACTGATTGCCCTAATGGTCTACCTCACAGACAGACAAGTTATGTCATATGCAGTACTGTGAGGCACACTAAGTAGTGATTTTTGTGACCGGGCTCCCACTGTTATTGTACAGTTAACATTCAAGACAGATATATAAGCATTCATGAGCCACAGATTATTGTCTCTGTTGGACACTACATGAGAATATTATAGGAGAAAAATTCCTCCGGCACTGGGACTTGAACCCAGGACCTTTGGCTATTTGCGCCAATGCTCTACCAACTGAGCTAAGCCGGAGCTCAACCATTAGGGCAATCAGTCATAGGAAAGAAGTTCCATCTGGCGCTGTGAATTGAGCTCCGGCTTAGCTCAGTTGGTAGAGCATTGGCGCGAATAGCCAAAGGTCCTGGGTTCAAGTCCCAGTGCCGGAGGAATTTTTCTCCTATAATATTCTCATGTAGTGTCCAACAGAGACAATAATCTGTGGCTCATGAATGCTTATATATCTGTTTTGTATCCAGTATCCTCTGAATGGGGGAAGCAATTACAAATATATATATATATATATATATATATATGAGATAATTGGTTTTTAGATGTTAGGAAAAAAAATTCTTTAACATCAGGACTTGAACCCATTACCTTCAGCTTTTTGTGCCAATACTCTATCAACTGAGCTAATATGCATCACAGCTCCAGAAGGAATCTCTCTCTTATATTACTGTATTATTCAGAACATTGGTTCTGTGGTTTCATGAATAGATTATACCTACAGGTTTTGGCATATTTTGAAAAATAAATTTTTCAAAAGGAACGAGCCAGGACAGAACAAATTTCTCATGGATCCAGACAGCAGTTAAAAAATCTATGGCAGAGATAAATTTGATCTTCTACATCCATGAATAGGGAGCGGATTTCTATGAGCTAAAAAATAGGATATATGCATGCATTTATATATGACCTAAAAAAACATTAAAATTTGACCAATAAAATTTAAAATATGACGTTACCACTTGCACATTATGTATATTTTTTTAAGTTTCATTACGATTCATTTTATTAAAATATATTGTTAGTTATTTAAAATATCTGTAAATTCTCACAAAGTATCAGCATAATACAAAATTTACAAAATATGATATGAAACTTCAAAATTTCTTTAGTATGCACACAAATATGCAAAAAAATATGCCCTAAATATGCATATTCATACTAAATATGCTACAATAGTTGAAAATTTCCTAAATATGCAGTTATATGCACAATAAAAGCCGTTCCATTTTCACCAGGATGCTTGGAATCGGGTTTAAATTAGTCGGAAACCTGAAATAATGCAAAGGGGAAAAATATGACATGTCATAGAAATCCGCCCCCTATCCATGAACATGTCTCGTAGTTTTGCTGCACATCATGTCATTAGCTACGAAAGATTTCAAACCAAAAGGCAAATTTTCCAGGTGCCATTTTGACATAAACAACTCAAAATTTATCATCATATTATATCAGAGGGATATAAAGTCATGGAGTTTAGTTTAGTAGAATATTAATGGTTCTTACCTGCACCACCTCATAAAGATGTTCCTCTTCTCCGGGGGAGTTTTCCACATTCTCATACAGTCTCCTGCTTTCACATCCAGAACCTTCGCAATGTTCACCATCAGGTATAGGCTCGTACCCTACAGGTTCGTATCCAGGTACTTCCTCCAGCTCGCTCACCAACTGCTCATACACTACACTCTCTTCATTTTCATATGCGTTTGTAACAAGGGGATCTTCTACAGTGTGGGTTTCCTCCTCGGTACTCTCTCCGTTATCTGCATTCTCGCTTGCATCGTATCGAGACACAACATTTTCATACCCTGGCAAATTGTTGATAGTATCCTGTGCAAGGACATTCTCATAAGGGTTTCTAGTCGTGAGACATGGGGTGGGAATCGGAGATGGCGACAGACTTGGGTCTCCTAGCCTGTGGTAAGTGCCAAACTCAGCACTTCCAGGGCTCTGCATCATCTTCTGGTAGTCTGGAGTGTTGTTATTACTGCTACTATATGTTTCATCATCACGCAATGGCGTGTACACAAATAACGGTGTATCCGGAGTTGGCAACCCAGAGCTGTGGATCGTCAAGCTCTCATTGTCTGACACTGTTGCATCAGCAATGGATGGGCTTGTGATACTGAGTGCACTCATAGAATTCATGGTGTTCAGAGGACTTTCTGCTGTAATACCAGGTGGTGATGACGAGCAAGACTTGAGGTCTGGAATATTAACATAGGCGTGGTGTGGATGCACCTCAGCCTGGACTAGCAGCTGCTGAAACAACAAAAACGTTCTAGGTGAAACACCCAAACCAAAATAAGGTAAAACAAAAATCTAACCCACAGTCATAATTTAACCATTTGCATGTGAAATTCAATATATTAAATCCAATGTCTGTGGTAGCATGGAATTTAATATATTAAATTCACATCACCGTCCTGCCTCTCTGGTGACAAAGTGCACAAAATTGATACTAGATGTCACACACATAAAACCTAAGGATTAAAATACGAGGGGATTGTTAATGGATAGTGCTAGACTTATAGGTAAGATATAAAGTACTTGTAGTTAACTATGTAAGTAAAAGCATGTGTAAATAAAATTCTATTCTATTCTATTCTACTAGATGTCATGGGAAGTCATGTCAGCATATCATTTCCTCCTGAATTGCATCAGTCAACGAAATATAAATTATGTTGAAGGGCAGCAGTAAATTTTTCTAGTGTCTTTCTTTCTTGTTTATTTACTGTTTTGACAGCTTAACTCTGTAATAACTCTGTGTTAAAAGAAACACGATGAGGAAAAATTGATACCAGATGACACTACTGAGAGAAACGACGACACAAGTGACAGTGAATGGTAAAGCAGGCTGCATACACGTGACTGATTCAGATCCAGGCGTATCCCCATTTACAATAACAACCAAGGTCCCATATTACCATCTCAGTTCAATAGAAACACAGATCCGACAGATTACTTTTTATTCTTTGATGATTATAGGTCTTGGAATATAGTGGAATATCGCTTATGCCATTATTCTGGTAACTAAGTCCCACAGAAATTTTTCTATCATCTCCTACTTATTCTAGCTGTATTATATTCAGAACAAGGTAAATGTTTGATGTTATGCAATATTGCATGTCTTTTGGGAAACATTTCATAATTTACAGGATTTTTTTAATTTTAAGGAGAATCTGCTGCGTATAGCCATAAAATTCGGTGCTAACAAAAGGTTAAAATCACATCCTGGCCGCCATTATTGGCCTCTCTCACTTCCTGAAAGGGCATTGGCTGTGAAAAGGATTATTTACACATCATCTTACTACTAATCAATTCAATTCAATTTCTCTTCTCAACCAATCAGTTTTCTCCATCTATCTGTTGAATTATTGAAAACCACAATTAACAAAATTAAATGATGATGGAAGCTCCTCTTCTGTAGATATTATGAATGTTTGTGGGAAATATAAGATGTTAATCTTGATGTTGTGATTATGTTTAAGATTAATCGTTTAGATCAAAGAAGACAGAAAGATATTTCAGATATTTATGATTTCATTAACAAACACATAAACATAGGTGCAATAAGAACCATCAATAAAAATAGGGTAATAGGCAGTGGTGACTGGCTTAAATTTACATATCCTTACATAGAATTTGGTCACTGATTCATGAGCAATGATTCATGGTAAAAACAAAAAAATTAAAAATCCTGTAAAAATCTCATTACAAACTTTCCTTAGGCTGTTATTTATTAACTTTGTTACTTTTTAATTTCAATTCAATACATATAAAATCATTTTCGCCCACAACTTTCACAATATTGGGTATTTGTTAGGTATACTGTCGGTATACAAAAGTTACCTGTTGGTTTTCAGGACTCTGGCTGTCGATAAATCTCAAATCTGATGCCGAACATGCCAACTGTTCCTCCAGTCTTGAGCGTTTAGAACGTGTTGATCCTTGTGGTGAGACTTGTGCCGCACTGGTCTTTTGCTTCTTTGGTGATGGATCGGCACTTGGACAGCCACTTAAAGGATCCTCTGGTCGCGCTCGAGGAACAGGTACTCTTTTACTGGAAGTCTGAAATTTAATTTACGATTTTACTTCAAAATTCTTTTAAATCTCTGCACATACATCACAAAAAATGCATGGGAAACCATACAGAGAAGAAATGAACTAACTTATGAGATCTTCCGAGGAAACTGATTGCACACAAAATTATGAACAAAGCATTATACTGATAATAATTTTCCAGTTTTTAAATATTTTGAATGCATTAGGAATATCTTCCTTAAATGTTAAGTGAATGTTTTATTAGCAAAACTACTCTAATCCCTTAATTCAAATTTAGAGAAAGTCTAAAACAATTACTACAGAATCATGGGACTATATGGCTCAAGGAAAATAAGGCAAGTCATTAGCAAGGCTTGCTTGTGACAATAGTAAATGATGGCAAAGCAATATTGCCCGGTTTAGGTAACTCCACGCCTAACAGAACTGTTGCATTACATAATTTCAATTCTATGCTAAGGAGGTGTATACAAACCAACAATTTTGCAAGAATAAACATATTTTCCACTTTACAGCTCATAAACATCTGAACCATAAGTATTACACATAAGGTTCTGAAAGAGTGTAAAAAAGTCATTTGTATACTGGCTCTTTGTAATAAGCCTATTCCTCTTTAACTTCAAGGGAATACTGAAGGTATGATAGCAATAATTGAGGGGGTCAGCGCAACAATGGTCTATCCCACCCTGACAATTGTTTTCTACCGTTGTGTAGAAACGTGTTTACCGACCTACTGCCAAGATTCCCTGGCACAGTCGGACATATTTTACTTCCAAATCTCATTTTTTACTATTATCAGAGATTCTACTGAACTACTTTCTCTCTAAATCAGAAGCATGCTAAATACTTTTACTTCAATCAAACTTCAGTCTAAAACATTCATCCACTACCAAAATGCATCAAACTTACACACTTTTCTTTCTACTCTACAGTTAATACTTAAAATGCAACCACCATACAATTTCACTGCTGTACTTATAGTGCATTTGAGGTTAAGAAAACAGACTCATGAACTCAATAACTTGATTATGTAATTAACAAATTCAATAACTTGAGCTTAATAGTAAAATGAACGAAGGATTGAATTTGTTACATTTTACAAAAATGACGATAACAATGGCATGCCAAATAATATAACCAATATATGGAGTGTTCCAGATGCAGGAGGTACAGATTATAAAGAGTTTATTGAGAGGAGGTATTTAAGGTCCGAGATGCCTAATGAACCTTGAAATACAAGCCAGCTTGTAGCTATAGGGGGAAGGACAGATTGCACCCGAACTGTCGGGAATTCTCTCTTGATTATTGAATATTTATCATTTTCACATGATGTCTCTAGAATCTAAACTTCCTGTGTATTCATAGGTAGCACTGTTATATTATGTAGGCTTACATATTTTATTGAATTCTTATAACGTAGATAAAATTAGCAAGTAAGAATGTGAACATGAGAATAAAATGCATGGAAACTATGATCTTGTCAATTGACGGGATTAGCAGTCAAAGAATTAAAGATTTTCTGAATTTTAAATATTCAAATAAAGAATCTTTGCCATCTGTACCATTCTGATCTGTTTAAATCCAAAATACTACAAAACAGGATGGGAAAGTACAGTAAACAAGACACTAGGGAAGTATGGCAGCTCCCGAAGTCAAGTGATGGGAAACCTGCAGTAACTGTTCTTAAGCCTTTAGAATTCCTAAGGGTGGAGATAAGAAGGGACAGCAATAAAACATTCTTATATAGATATGGAAACTGTCATGAGTCCAGAGTTTGATGTCTACTTTTACCGTATTTTTTGGACTATAAGACACACTTTTTTGCCTTATGAACAGAGCCTTGAAAGATGGGTGCGTCTAATGATCTGAAGTAAACTTAGAAAAAAAAAAATTACTGTCAATATTGCCGGCAATGTCATAATCATAAACCAAGTGTTGTGATGACAGGTTAACTGAAAATATTGTGGCACAGACTGTACATAGTTTACTACTCACAATCGTAAATGGGAAGCCAGGTATACCACATGAAAAGAAAGATATATTAATTAATTTTAATTTTTTGGCCTTCATAGGACCACTTTAGTCAGGTTTCTGGTTGAGGTTTTTCTTCTTTTTGTCAGCCCAGTACTTCTTCATCCTTTCTGACCGCAATTTTCTTTCTGCTTCTGGAACTACTCTTCCTATTCTCTGTTTGTTGATTTTCATCTGTAGTGTAGTGTGTTTGTCTTTCAATATCTTGAGTGTGTCTGTCTTATATATTAAATCCTCTACTGTAATATGTAGCTCTGCCATATCTTCCTTAAGTTCTGTAATCCATCTTATATTTTTCTTACTCTTACCCTTCCATAATTTTTCTATTATTTTTCTGCTAATTCTATTTTCTGGTGTCCGTAAAATATGTCCCAAAAATGATATTCTTTTTTTTTTCATTGTACTTGTCACTGGTTCTATTTCTTTATATACTGTTCCATTAGAAGCTAGTTTCCAGACTCCATTTACTTGGTAATTTTTGTTTAAACAGGTTCTTACTATTCTCCTTTCTACCATGAGTACTCTATCTATTGCAACTGTGTTAGTTGTTTTGAATAGTGTTTCACATGCATACGTGATTTGCGGTTGAGTCACTGTTTTATAATGTTTCAATTTGGAAATATATATATATATATTTTTTTTTTAAATACAAAAGGAGTTGTCTCTGTGGGGTGGTCTAAGGTAATGACCTCTAAACATCCTGACAGTGAGCACTGAAAGTGATTAGCATTGTTTCCATTGTAGAAAGTCTTGATTTGTGTATGCAATGAAGAATATAAACATTTCATTTAAAATAACATTAGTTTTTCCCCTTAAATTTTCATCTAAAAATCAAGGTGCGTCTTATGGTGCGGAACGTCTTACAGTCCGAAAAATATGGTGGTTGATTAATTAATTTACAGAATATGTATGAAAATTATCATTATAAGTTCGTGAGAGAACGAGATGTAGTAAATTGAACACGATCATTGGTTTTATAATTTATATAATTTTTGTGACTATTCCACTCACATGCCATGTGTTTGATAATGACCAATAATGTTTAGCAATTCCTCGGATATAGACCAATCACGATCATTTACCTTATCCTTCCTCAGATTGCAATGATGCAATAATCCAAGTTTTGTACTTATTCAGTGCAGTTCGATGTGGCTTCTATTTGTTACCCTACACACATCTAAATGATATTCAAGTTCTTCCCACACACGGTTAAGGATGTCTGGTGTAAAAGAGTGAATAACATCCGTGATTCTCTTTTACTTTTACTTGTGGGGTTATGTGAAGCAACATGTGTACAGTGAACACATCAACGACATTAATCATTTAAAACAGAGAATCACAGACGTTATTCACTAGGTGGAAAGAACATTACCGAAATATCAGACAAGGGGAAATCGAAAAGTCCGCAGTAGTTTCACATGTTTGGAATTTTGAGAACCATATGGTCAATAAACCGGAATTACTGAAAAACCTATATCATCCAACTGAATTAACTGTATGGGAAAAAATTTTCATACAGAAACATAGGAATAACCTCCAAAATTTCGACATACCAGGGGAGAATGAGTTGGGTCTGATTGGAAAATTCGTGAAACCTCAGCATCGTCATCAGGTGATACAGGATGGAAGTTCAGCAGTGGGTGGAGTCTGACGATGGGAGGAAGGTCCTCTTGAAAGCTGGCTAACTAGTAAGTTAGTTATTTTAATGAAGTAGCGAGTGTTTTTGTGATAATGTGTTTTATGTTATTCACTCTGTTACACCAGACGTCCTTAACAGTGTGTGGGAAGAACTTGAATATCGTTTAGATGGGTGTAGGGTAACAAATAGAAGCCACATCAACTGCACTGAATAGGTACAAAACTTGGAGAGTTTTCCTTTCATTTGGTGAAGATTTCACATTTCTATCTTGTTTCGTTGCTTTCGTGTGACCAGTCAAAAGTGGACCATGACTTTACAGACTTTATTTCAGACAAATCACTAATGTTTCAGCTCGTTTTTCAACATGTTTCAGAACATCAAACTCTAGACTCTAGCCTTAATTGAATTAAATATTTAATTGGTTAGGGAAGAACAGATTAACTGCAAATTCTTACAGTGGCTATACCATACCAATATGACCTTATCATCAGATATTTATCAGAGTTCCTGTATTTGCTGCAGTTTCCCTCCAGATGTCTCTATACACATAGTGCATACGTGCTCCTCTACACACGACACACGGATAATCTAAGTTTCTCTCCCTCACCATGATCTGGCGTACCCTAAAAGCAGTGCCCATTCTGGGCGATGCCTGCGACATGATGCTTCCGCTACCCACTGAAGTGGATACCAGTGTCTCGTCTTCAGAAAATATCCTCATTTCAGATTCCTCCAAGTCAAAATTCAACTGGATCTCGCTCAGGTCCAAAGATGAAGAAAAATGGTCTTCTGCTTCCTCTGTCAGCTGGGAAGGCCTGAAATAAGTTGAATTACTGTTGTAAACTGTAGGAATTAACAACATGCATCATATATAGTAAAACTTATGTGTCAAAATGGACATGTTACAAAGATTTTCAATAAGGGCTCAGAGCCATAGTGATCCATCTCCACCAACAGCAAAAATGAGGAAGTAATGTGGTACATCTCCATGGGCCTCTTATTTATGTATTACTATATTGTGCAGGTATTTCAATATTTTATTTATAAGCAATTAAAATATTGTATTAATTCAACTTTACTCCTTGGTTTCTCCTATTTTTTTAATGGTACATGGCCCACTATGGTTCTGAACCCTTCACTATTCTCTCAAAAGATTAATTATACAGCTATACCTTACAGATAGAACTTACAAGGCAACCGTAAGGGTTGTCATGTCGAAACCTACCCTCAAATTTTGCATATTGATAGGTCTTCATTACAGACAGACACAGGCAAAATATTAACTGCTCATATAAACTGTAAGTGGGTGAAAACATCTGTAGCAAGATTGAGATTGGAAATATATCAGCTGATTCCGACTCAGCTGAGTCGGAATCAGCTGATGATGGCGGGAAGACCCGTTGAAATGATCATCCTGTGTAAATATACCTTTTAGTGAAGTTTAGTGTGTATATTTCCAATCTCAATCTTGCTACAGATATCAACACTTCTCTGTAAATTTCCATCTAATATTTATAGTGGGTGAAAACATGTTTGTTATGATCCATTAGGAATCACTGGCGGGCAATGGTAGAGCTCACAATGGTTCATGCGATAGCAGGGTGTACGATCAAGGAGGGCAGGAGCTACCCTGTTAGGCTGAATGTGCTTCACTAGATAGATTTTAGATAATTATTTCTTATCATTTACACATTTTGAAACAATATAATCTGTACAGACAATGAGGGGTTAGTTATGATTGTTAGTGTGTGTGTAGGTGTTATAGAAGTGTCATCACTCGACTTGCGTGGTTTTTTCGCCATATGAAATTGACTCACCATCGTGGCGTGCTCTGGGTAGAGAAGATCCAAACCCCTCCTGCCGATAGCTGTGTGAGACTACTCAATATTTTGAATTTCTAGATTTGTAATTAATTTTCACACACTAAACGTTTATATGAGCAGCTAATTTTTGGCATCTACAATGACGACCTACCGATGTGCTAAATTTGAGGGTAGGATTCGACATGACAACCGTTTGGTTCCCTTGTCAGTAAGATGTAAAATTGGTTAAATTTAGGTATTAATATGTATTATTTCTAGGTATCATCATAATCATCAAACCAAAAGAAAACAGACCAACAGCAGTTTCTGAAACAATTTCTTAGACTAAAAGAAAATAATTGAATACCTGAGTACAACACACTCTGAACATGCAGTCACTAATTAAGAAGAAACACAATTACAAATCGGGAAACTACAAGATTAACTGCAGGAACTGTGAAAAGATATACACTGGCTAAACCAAAAGAAACCATGAGTTAGATTTAAGGAACATTTTAAAAATATAGAGCACCAGCAGCACAGAAAGACTTCCACAGAAAGCCCGACATCTGTTGACAGAATGCATGACATATCTAAAGATCGATCAGCTATACTACGAACAGTTCCTTTGCCATTGGTGCTGAAGTATGATTTCAATACAGCCGATGTTATTAACTTCCTCATGAAAATCTTTCACTCTATCCAACAATGTTTGAACTATAGTTAATGTAGAAAATCTTCTCGGGTTTGCAGCCAGGTGAGAAGTTTGTTGTGGTCCAACGTTTCCGAGTCTGACGCTGCCTCCATCCTCAGGACCGAAAACAGAACAGCTGCTCCCTGATTGGTCGACTCCGCCCAACTCGGGTTGGTATATATTTCCCCTACATGACAAAACTCGACACTTCAGATTCCCTGAGGATGGAGGCAGCGTCAGCCTCGGAAACGTTGGACCACAACAAACTTCTCACCTGGCTGCAAACCCGAGAAGATTTTCTACATAAGATTCGCCAGGAAAGCCTCAAATCTTACATTATAGTTAATGTAAATTACTGTATATATCCCATGATATACCTTTAGGTTTTAACACCTAAGCTAAAATAAATAAACCAATAAAAAAGCAGCCATAGCAGAGGAAAAGGGCCATGAAATAGAAACAGAAGTCAGACTTTTGAAACATGCAGGAAAGCAGACAGAATTAGTAGTTTGGAAAAAAATAAATAAATAAATAAATAAATAAAAGAAAGAAAGAAAAAGGAAGGGAAAAAAATGACTGGATACTGATCAATTTTGGCATCTCAGCAGAAAACAACCTCACCAAAGGTATTCATCAGCTGATGATGAGAAAGATTAAGTTCTCAAGGTAAAACACCTCTTTACTGAAGTATGTGTGTTAAAATTAGTGTGTTTATTGATTATATTTATTGATTCCCACTCACTAGTAAGTTATATTAAATTTAACATTTATGGTGTTTGATTCATTAGAAGTTTTTTTTTATATTTTTTATTCTTTCATTTGTTATGGAACTAATCCAAAAAATATTCATAACATTGTAGAAAAAATAGAAAGTTGACTTAGATATAATTCTCTATCACTTCAAAATGCTCTTCTGGATTTTGACTTGTCATTGAATCAGTACATAGGACTTCTTCATAAACTGTTATATGTTCCATATGATTTGGCTTAAATTTTAGATTGTCTTGTTAAATTAATTGTAGTTATTGTAAATCATTTATGTATTTTTTTCTTTATCCTCGCACATTCGTTCATTTATTGTATTGTATTTTTTTATAGTGTAAAACATGTATTGGCGAAACTACGCCAACTGTAATTGGGATTTATTCCTGTAGTTGGCAGAATAAAATAAATAAATAAATAAATAAATAATACAGAAAATTACTGGAGGACATGCCCCATCCCTGTACATCTCTTGAACCATGCCCGTGCTAACATTGAATACACCATCCTATATGACATCTGTCTACTAACCTTGAAGGATGGACTGGAGTTTCAGCTAAGTGGTCGAAGTAAGAATCGTGTGACACTGAGCGACTATGACCAGCTGACTTAACACTCGCAGGACCGGGTGATAATGGATCACGGTCAGAGGTTTTCTCACTGTTCTGCTCCGATTCCAGATCCAGTGCTGCAGAGTTGCGACAAGAATTTGCACCTGATGCTAGCGACTCCGCACTCTTCACAGGTCGCAATCTGCGACGGCCTTGAGCCAACTCTGTTTCTGTCACAGCTTTCTCCAGCTTTGGTAAGACAATCACATATTTATCACAAAAATGTACTACACGTTCCACAAATCACATTCAGCTGTAGATGTACTCTGAAGTGTCAAAAACAGGAATTAAATAAGTTTACACTGAGATTGAGTTTAAGATATGTATGCCTAGGGCTACCAGACGTTCAGATTTTGATGGACATGTCCTGCTTTTTATAAAGGGTGGTTCAAAAAGAGCGCCGGTTTTGAAACGGCTGGTAAATTTCTGTTTGTCGGTTGGTGACATTGTTTTGTTTCATTTATATTTCCAGGAACATTCCGTTGTTGATGCAGTTGGAATTTCTCGTATTCTGTGTCTAACCATGGAGCAGTTCACTTGTGAGCAACATGTGCTAATCGTGAAAACATTTGATCAGAATGGAGAAAGTTATGCAGCAACTGTCAGGTGACTTCTCGCGATTTTAGGGCGTAATGAAGCACCGAATGAATCCACAGTTCGCAGACTTATGAAAAAGCTCTTTGAGACAGGTTCAACAGTAAACCTCAAAAGTCCTGGTCGTTCTAGTTGAAGTGAGCAGAACGGTGGTTCGTGACAGTGTGGCTGTTAGCCCAATGAAATCAATTTGTCGCCGTTCCTAACAATTGGGATTAAGATGTTCTTCAGTACGGAGAATTCTCCGGTATGATCTCCATTACTACCCCTATAAATTCAGTTGATCCATGGGAAGTTCCCAGATTCGACTCATTTCGGGCAATGCTGAACATCAATGGCCACCAAGGTCATGTGACTTAACTCCTTGTGTTTTTTTCTTTGGGGTCATCTTAAGTCATTGGTGTATGCCAATAAACCACGAAACATCCATGACATGAAGGAGGAAATTCGACGAGTTGTCGGCGAAATGGGAGTGGAAACTTGTCGTGCAGTTTTAGTGAATTTCATGGACAGAATTCTCGCATGCCAGCGCGGTAGAGGAGGTCATATGCCCGACATAATTTTTCATACATGAAATGGGAAGGTTGGATGAACATGTTCATGTATTTTGTTTATGTTTTTTGTTAAAATAAATTTCTTAATTTCATATATCAAAACCGGCGCTCTTTTTGAACCACCCTTTATCTGTGTTCGTCATCCGGCCAGCATTATAGAAAATCAAACACGATCCTGCTTATAGATATTGATATTGGGAAGAACACAGTGAGGTCATAACATATTATTATATGAGAATATTATAGGAGAAAAATTCCTCCGACACTGGGACTTGAACCCAGGACCTTTGGCTATTCACGCCAATGCTCTACCAACTGAGCTAAGCCGGAGTTCAATTCACAGCGCCAGATGGAACCTCTCTCCTATGACTGATTGCCCTATTGGTCTACCTCACAGACAGACAAGTTATGTCATATGCAGTACTGTGAGGCACACTAAGTAGTGATTTTTGTGACCAGGCTCCCACTGTTATTGTACAGTTAACATTTAAGATAGATGTGTAAGCTTTCATGAACCACAGATTATTGTCTCTGTTGGACATTTCTCCTATAATAATCTTCACTTTTTAGAGAAAATGTCCTACTTTTCATTGTTTATATCTGGTAACCCTAAGTAAGCCAGGATATTAAATTTTATTCCTTAAAAATGGGAATTCCCTGAAACTAAACTAAACTCAGTGGCACTACATCCCTGAAGAGGGACTTGGCCTACCACCCGACCGCTGTGTCATCTCCCTTAGACAGATGGCAGGATTGGGGGGCATGTGGTTAGCATGCCGACACCCACGGCTGTTAATGGTGGTTTTCTTGACCGGAGCCGCTACTTCTCTATCAAGTAGCTCCTCAATTTGAAACACGAGGCTGAGTGCACCCCTACCAGACCTCCTTATCTCAGAAAAATCCGAGGAGGTACCGGGAATCGAACCCGGGCCAACGGATCTGGGGAATTCCCTAAGAGCTGGAAAATTAAAAAGAGGTTTTATTGCATCCACAAAATTTAACACTAGATTCAATAAATGATAAATGTGCAATTGTGAAGTTTGTCGTGGACTCTACCTGGTTCAGTCCCAGCTCTGAAGGGGTTGATGCCTTCCGCTGAGGTGGAGCAGAACTCTTCCGTCCGGATTTGCTGAAGAATGCCTTCCATCCCAGCGGGGATCTCTTGCTGGAGCTCCCGCTTCTTTTCCTACCAGAGCCTGGAAGCTCAATCACTGTGTGATACTTTGCAGGTAAATTAGCAGGTCCTCCACCTGAGGAAAAGAAAATGCAGTTAAATATTGTATTTATTCGGCTATAGTTACCCCTCATCTATAATTATTTAATCATAATTTTAGAGATATTAAAAATTGTGAAAAATCGAAGTTTCATATTTGGATAAAAGTGGCTACGTATTCTTTCGACGGAACATAGCGGTAAATTCTTTACCTTCCTGCTTGACCTTCAGTTTCTATCTGCGTGACTCTTCCCCTCTGAGTTCCACCATTAACATTTTGCAGGAGTATGTTTTGTTTCGACTTGTTCCATGGCATGGGGTGGGCAGTGTTTAATTTGAAAGCAGGCAGAGAAGCGCCGTGTAAAAATGACTGGTCGAAGAATGAATTGTTCTGCCCCTTGGAAACTAAGCGTTAGTGGCATTTGCAGAGCAAAACAGTGTGAGAGCAGTGGGTAGAAAGTTCGATATACAACCAAAAATGGTTTTTTACTGGCGCAGTTAATAGGCTGCAGAATTAGAAATCTTTTTTTTCTTCTTTTCAGGTAGATCTGGCAACAGTGTAGACTGCACTTCATTCAGCAGCGCATTTGCGCATGCCAAACACTTAATGGTGGCCATTCTGAATCTACCGTAGTTATGATACCACTGAATCCACATATTGGCAAGCCTACATTCCTTTCTTTCCTCCCATATCAAACAACATATCCAGGCTTCTAGTGAAGCACAATATCAAAACCGTCCATCTACCCCCTCCAAAAATACATGCCCCACGAAGGATTCATTGGGTCTTCGCAGTTCAGGTGTCTACCAAATTCCCTACGAATGTGAGATGTTTACATTGGACAGATAGGCCACACCGTGGAGGAAAGATGCAACGAACATCACAGATGCATCAGGCTGTATTACCCAGACAAGTCCGCAGTAGCCCATCACTGTGTCGGCAGCTGCCTATATGGATGAGCCAGCCCTGACAACAGTTTTAAAACCTCAACACTTGGTAAAACTCCCTTGTTACATTTCAATGGTCAACATTTTAATACTGTAGTGTAACTCACCAACTTCAATGTACTCTTGATTTTCCTTCCCTGCAGAAAGAAATGCACGTGTTCGAGCTTCTTCAAGTGAAAGGAGTTTGGTCGGTGTTGAAATGGCCAATGACTTGGGTCTGCTACGCTTTGGAGTTGCTGCAAAAATAATGATTCCATTAATATCCTAGATATGATGATTACTGTAACATTTAAATAAATACCATAACCTTCATTGCAAGAAAGCCACAAGAATGCACTTATCATGAATAACACAATACAAACAGCAACTAAATAAATCATTAGAGAAGTTTTCCTGACTTATAGGCCATGGTCCAGCGGTGTTTGATGTTCTCAACGTTTTGCCAGTGACTGAGTCTGGCATCCTCAGGGGTCCTCTGTCAACCCACAGCAGTCTGCAGTGAACTAAGGTGGGTCTCACTGTCACTCCTGTTTATACCTGTGTCAGTGCGCTCTCTACAGTAAGAACTAATCGCTGATTGAATGGCATGTGGGACCACTGAACAGCAGCCTATAAGCCGGGAAAACTTGTCTAATGATTTCAATCCCAGCCATAAAAGCTTAAACTGTTATATAAGTAAATGAATAATTGATTTTTGTGTTTGCTATTTTGAAGCAGATAAACAGAGACCACTAAACATATTACACTGACAAAACGAAATGTTCTTTAAATTGTCATTTAAATTTCATTATCTAATCGTGAAAAACATACAAGTTATTCAACTGTGGGTAGTGCTCTGAAGGTTCAAATCGTATGTGATGTTGCAAGGCTAAGTTTATTCAGGAGATGTGTAACGATTAGAGTAGTAATTTAAAAATTTTATGTCTAAAGTGGAATAAGATAATCAGTAATATGGAGAGGTTCTGCCTAATACACCACTATATAAGACCAATTACAGCTGGAAGCTGAAGGAGAGAGCACTGATGAATACAGTAATGAATAATCAAGTTTGCTAATTTTATAAGGAATAATATTGTTTAATCTATTCAATTATAAACTTGTTTGTTTATTGGATTAAAGTATTGTTTGATAAAACAACAAATATAGGATAAGATTAAAACATATTGTAAACTATGACCCAATTTAGGTCAATTCTAAATATATGCCTTATCACCGTTATAATTACAATGAGCTCAGCATCAAGAATAATTCTTAATAATTACAAAATCAGTAATGAAATTTTTGTAATATATGTCTTTAAATGTAAGATTCTGATAAGAAAGCCAATATTTTTTCATTATCAATAATAGCCTAATTTAATGTACTAAGGGCCTATACGATGACCTGCTGATATCATATTTATGTGCCACAAGAGAACTTATGTGGAAGCAAAAGAGATAACGATACAAAGGAGGCAACAGGAGCTTAAACACAAAATACATCAAAACAGAAGACAACAGAATACAAAAGACCTCCAAGGCAGGAGATATGAACACACAGCTAAACATGCAGAAAAAATCAAACACCTCCCCAGAAAAACAGCAGTAGCGCTCTTCAGACTAGAAACAGGCCACGACTGTCTAGATGACCACCTTAATAGAATGGAATTGTCCCCAGAACCAACAGATGCTCCTTGTGCAGTGAAAGTGTCCTCCTAAGCAAGGAACACCTGCTGCACTGCAGGCGATTAGACCCCAAGAAAAAGAAGAAACAAGATATAGCGGGACTCTATTGGGAAGCAAGAGGACTAATGGTGTAAAACCAAGCTCCAACCATTTGAAAACAACAAACAACAACAACTTATGTGGAAGTTGGCCAAGAATTGCATACTGTGATCTCCTGACCAAATCCGTCCGCGAAGTCAACTCCCAGTTAAGCTAGAAGGAGGATGGAGTGGCTGATAAACTACCAATGGCCAGTTAGGGAAGCTTGGTTGAAACAAGGTGCCAGCACTCTGAAGCTTCCTGGCCACCTGAATTTCAGAATTGATGCTGGATGATTTAACTTACACAATAATGCCATTTTAGGCTCACATATGAATGAAATAGAATTGCACAAATCAATTAGTGTTCTTAAAACAATATGTTCTTATGTATTTTAATTTTACAAATACAAATTCGAGCTGCCACACCTAGCAGAGGCCTATCGAACTACAACAAACACACCTCTTCACTCAACAAGCTAAGATCGTACTGCATTCTTCCAGATAGCAATTCTGCGGTGGTATTACAAGACATCTTCCAGTTAAGCTATCTGGAAGTCACGTATCGGGAGGTAATACAGGTCCTAAGAGTTAAAATATTTTATAAATACTCAGTTCAGAAAGAAGACTTTGTGTAATATAGTTATTTAACTAAAGCTTGTATCTATAGTTTGATGAAGGTCAATGTATTTTGTTATGTCGTTATGTGTAGTATAAACAAACATTATCCTGATCTGACATTAACAGTTATTTTGATATTCTTCCATATAACGAGTGGTACATTAGGTGGAACCTCTCCATATTACTGATTAGAATAGGCCTGCTAGAGCACATTACAATCAAGATGGTGGGTGTATTGCAGGTGGGAATTCATGACAGAGTGAATCCCTTTCAATCTGTTACAAGCTCAGTTTTGTAGATTCCATTATGACATTTTTACAGTTGTTGGGAACAGAGTATGGCCTATGGTCTTACCAGTCGGTTTTAGTTTTGGGTTAATGCAATCTCATGTGCACAGCCAGAAATATCTGTATAGAAATGCTACTTGATACGTTTTGAACATTTATTAAATGAACAGAAACTTACTCTGAGGTGGAGGTATATTTGTCAGTGGAGGAATTCCATCGCTAAAAATCAAGTCTGTGTAGCACACAAGGAATTCCGTTACCACTGCTTGCACTCCAACACCCTGCAGAGCTGCCACCCCGCCAACTTCCAATTCCTTGCACCTCAGTAGGTTAGGTGCCCATACTATTGCAACGTTACGTGGTGTCATTCCTGTTGTATTGCCACGTTCTGCTACTCGTGCAAGATGGCGCATCAGATATTCAAGAGTTCTGGAAACGAAAGTCACATTTGATTTCATTGAGGTACATTTTCACAATGCTAAATGAAACTGATGTCTGGAGCCATCAAACATCATAAACAAAATAACACTGACATTTCAATCACAGCATCTCGTTCTGACAAAACAAGCAATAATATACTGTTTGAGGACATATGAGGGCTATTTTTTTTCAAGATCTGATCAGTCGCAAAATGAAAACCACAGCGAAAATCAAAACTGTTTTATTTGCAATATTTAGGTACACCTTCCAGCTACTTCTCTACATAGTCGCCACTCCGATTTGAGACATTCGTCGTAGCTTGGTACCAACTTCCCAATACCCTCTTCATAGAAGGTTTCCGCCAGCGTATTGAGAAGGGTCTCCAAGCCATCTTCAAGTTCTTCATTGATGTGGAAGTGCTGTCCTCCCAGATATTGGGTATATTCAGGAAAGTGGAGTGCATCCATTGTTGTTCTGATTTTGGATTGTCATAACAAATCCCTGTTTCATTCCCTGTCACGATTTCAAAAACTCGTCCCAGTGCTGAGTGACTTTTATCTTTTTGGGCAGCTGAAGAAAGATTAGGTGGGGACAGTGCTTCCACACCAACAAAAAACTTCAAAATACTTCATAATGCTGTGAAGACCCTTCTCAATACGCTGGCGGCAAACTTCTATGAATTTAGGTATTGGAAAGTTGGCACCACGCTATGGCAAATGTCTCAATTGGAGTAACGACTATGTAGAAAAGTAGCTGGAAGATGTTTCTAAATGTTTGAAATAAAACAGGTTTGATTTTCAAAGTGGTTTTCATTTCGCAACTGATTGGACCTTGAAAAAAAATTAGCTCTCGTATCATTGCTAAAACAAGAAAACATTAGATTTCCTATGCTAGTTAATCCTAATAACATAAACAAAGATGACAGTAACAGGATCAGAGACATCTGGTGGGAAAATCTCTCAAAGCTTTAAAAGTTGACACATGCACCTTCTGACGTCAGCTGCTACAGTTGACAATTTGCTCACAGGCAGTTTGTTTAGTTTGAGTCTCTCTCTGAAGAAAAACATGACTTGATATTCAAAACATCAAATTTTAACAACACAACGCAGTCCAATCCAGAAAGTCAATACAAACAGTTTATATGTGCCACCAGCCATGGTAGCCTATGAATTCAACATTCTACTCAATTTGTGAGCTTTTTACCCGTTACATATATCGTACACTTAAATGAATGAAACATTGCTTACCTATAGTGAGGTGGTGGCAACTTTTGAACGGCATCTCGCATTCGTAACAGTCTGTAACTTTCCTCTTGCGTTGACTGAACAGCACTTACAAACGTGTGATAAAGCTGATACGTGCATAACGGGTTTGGCAACTCCCTGAAGTACATTTTGAGAAGCGAAGCAACTGAGTGAATATCTTGTAGTATTGCTTCGTCTTCATACAGTGCAGGCACTCTGTCTTCATCGAATGCATTTCTGCAAGTCATATAACATTTCAGACATTCGTTAGTTATCAGCAAACAGTGCTATAGTTTACAGTACTAATGCAGGAAGGGCTTCTTTACAAAACGAGTATGAAATTTGTTGAAATTTACTTGAGTTTTGTAGTGGTTTTTCCTTCAACTGAGATACATGACATTTTTTCTAGGAAAATATTGTAATTAAATATTATACAAATTAAAAATATTTTAATTAAATGTTACTATATTTTACAGGCTTTAAGACGCTTCAGACCATAAGATGCACCTTGATTTTAGAATAGAAATTTAAAGGAAAATAATTTAATGTGACTCTAAACAAAACATTTTAAAGGGAATAATATACTTCATTGCATAAATAAATTATAACCTCGTACTTTTATTTTAACATTCTTCTGTAAGATTTCCTGATAAGGAGTTATGTATACATCATAGTTTTCTGGTTTCTTCAGTAATACTTAATTAGAAACTGGACATAACAGGTGGATCTCACAGATGAAAAAACAGATCAATGAGAATATTAAAAATGATAGTTGAATGTGTACCTTAGTTTCTGGATATTGGAAGTAACTCCTGAAAGACGATAGATACCATCTACAATGCCATGGCTCTCTATAAATTCTGCACAGCACTTCAAAACCATCGGGACTGTAACAGAAAAGAAAAATAAATGAGTTACAATGTCATGGAAATATTGTAATATGCATGCAACAAAATCTGAGAATGAATAAACATCTACTTTCAGAGCAGAAAACACTATTATGCAGGAAATAATACCCTGAACTTCGCAAGGAATTTTAAGAATACAATTTTATAAGAAAACTCAAATGGGCTGGTACACACGTACTGGCTCTTCTCTGCATCAATGAATTTCACACCGACACTTTTTCTTCTCTATTTAGATTCTCTGCCGACATGTACATTGAATCTATAGAATATAATAAATCTTAACATATCACTGTCTTCTGTAGCAGGAATATTTGTAAAAGCTGGAAGAACAGAAGTACAACTTACTTTCATGCCCAGAATTCAACAGATGCTCCCCCAGATCACATCCAAAAACTCTCTCTTTCAAAATGCCAGACTGCTTTAGCCGCCGACGTGAAGGCCGAGAGAGTATAAAAGAGCGGAAGAAAGCGATGAGTTTCCCATGCTTGCGTAGTACAGGCTTGCTCGGCTGCTCGGGAGTGGAATGCTGGGTAAGGTGTCCTGGTACTGGAAGATTTCTAGGCACCTTATCGCCTATAACAGCCACACATTCACAAGGGAAAAAGCCCACTTGGAAGCCTCGTTTCCCCCGCCACCATACGGATTCCTCAGGGGGAGGCATATCAATCACAGAGATCATATCGCCCACCTGAAACAACAATAACTTATGTTAACAAAATAATTATAATATGAGCTGAACTATGACATTTACGCTTCCTTTATCAGCATTTTTGGTAGCACATCCAGGGTGCGGCATTTAAAGTTTCCCATTTTCAATACCATTTAACACATTTATTTAACAAAGAAATAAGCTAAATTAAACCTTTTTAAATGTCTTACAGTCTTGGATTTACAATTCTGGTCTTACTTTTTTAATATGATATCCTTGAGATGCCCTCTATTAACTTTAACACATTGCTGCAATCTCCCTCGTACACTGGCCATTACACGGTGTGTGTTCTCTTGTGTAACATTTGCACTTTCCTGCTGAATTGCAGGGAGGGCATGAGTGAAAACTTTAGACTTCAGATAGTCCCACAGAAAAAAATCTGGTGCAGTAAGGTTGGGGGATTTGGAGGGAAAGAATTTGGAAAGAATTCGGCCAGGGAAAGCAGCATGAAGGGGGTCCATTGAAAGATGTGCAGTATGTGCTACCCTACAATACCATCCTGTTGAAACCACAATCTCTCAGTATGTAAGTTACGATGTGTCAATTCTGGTAGGAAGAAAGTTTGCAGCATGTGATTGTAACATTCAGAGTTGACAGAAACCGAAGCACCATTATCACTCTCAAAGAAATAAGGGCCAGTAATACCCTGTGCTGCAATGGCACACCACACCACGACCTTAGGACTGTGAAGTGGCCGCTTGTGGATTGTGCGTGGATTTGCAGGTCTGAACTGTATGGAGGATGCTGGAGCATCTCCCAACCAAATTTGTTGATTTTTTCACAAACAGCTGCAGCAACATGGGGGTGAGCATTGTCGTGAAGAAGTTTGACACCATCAGCATGAATGTTTGGTCCCATGAAGAAATTTCAGGCTGGTAAACACTTTGCGTCAAATGCAGAAGTGAAATAGCAGTCCGCAGATGGCTATACTCAAACTGAACAGACTTCTACGAACAGTGTATTTTGAAACCGTTATCACGATGGAAGAAACATGTTGAGAAACTTGGCGACTATATAGAAAAACAGACGAAAGATGTCCCTTCATGTGTTTGTAATTGTACCTAGGCCTATTAAACTTTTTGTACAAAAGATTATTGTGCATTACTTTTTGATCCACCATAGTATAAAATTTTATTGAAGTGATTTGCTGAGAGATTGTGTTATATACTTATGCAGATTACAAAATCCTTGGCCTGGAATATTTGAAGAGATGGCAGGTAGTGGGTAGTGAATGTAAGAATTATTCCAAGAAAGAAAGTAACAATATGTAATAATAATTATCAATACCTCAAACGATATCTCATCCCCAGCTTGAGCAGTGTATCTTTTGACAGCATATGCTGCAGCTACGGCAGGAGTATTGATTGGACAATTGTCCCCATCTGGTACAAGGAGCCGGCGCCCTCTGTTGTCCAATTCCAGCCAATTTAACACTGGTCCACAATTAATGAGATTTCCAGCTATCTGCGAAAACTGGCTCAAGTATTCCGTAAGCAGGTGTTTTATGTTTGCCTGGAAGAAAAAATACAAAAAAATATCAATTAAGACAGTTCATGAAAACAGATAAATCTGCTAATTAGGCACACATTTGTGGTTCCTTTAGGCCGGTTCTTAGTTTATGTTGCTTCACAGTGCCAGATGGCACCTTTCTCTATGACTGCTTGCCCTTAATGGTTTACCTCATTGAGAGACAAGTTGAGAGACAAGTTAACTACTATTCTGTATCTGTATCTGGTACCCTATGATCCCCAGGTGGGGCGAAGGGGCCTCCAAGTGGAGGTTTCATTACCTATACTAATTTAAATATGCTTATTTTCCGAGAGAGGGTAGAGGGACAGGTGGTAAGCCCATCGCCTCGCAACCCCCCTCTGGAAACTAAGTATTTCTTGGACGTGAAAGGGCCGAAAAATTTAGTCCAGAGGCTCTAATTTAGGCTTGGAGTTCTTTTACGTGCCGTAAATCTACGACACGGGACCCCCAGCTTAAAGTCCCTCCCCGAGGACTCTGTGCCCAGGATTTTTACGTCCTGAAAAATCCATCGACCGCGGCCGGGTTTGATCCTGCGCCCTGCGGATCTAGAGGCGGGCACGCTACCTCTAGACCACCGCGGCCGACACTACTACTATTACTATTGTTAATAATTTTTTAATTTTTGGATTAAAGTTCAAATTGTCTAAGAGGATAGTTGATGTACAGATGCTTCTAAGGAATCTGTATGCTGTAGGTTAAGTAAAATTGACACCTGTATTATTTCGAGCACAAAAATCATTGTTTTCTGCAGAACTTCAATCACCTGGACAAAGTGAACTTACTGAATAAAACAATTGTAACAAAGTGACAGACAGAGAAACTTAAACCAAACATGCACACACTCTAGTTTGCACTGCCAGCTTATCAGCTTCACTCTGAAAGGTACTACAGGATGTGGTTGTATCATTCTTCCCTTGTGTTAGGAAGCATTACCTCCACACTGAAGAACAGAATGTTTACAGCTCCCAACCTTTTCATCCAATTTTCTATAAATTTGATATAATGATAGCACTCATGAGTCAAAGTGAAGCCAACTCTTGTGTGTGTATGTAATCTTGAAGCTTCAAATATTATTCACAAGAAACACAGTGAAGTAATAAAATATTAAACTATAATGAATGAATGAAACTTAATTAATTTTTAGATAAGTTTTTCAGTGAATTAATTTGCAATGTGATTTGAGCCGTGTATTCTAAAGGAGGACATTTAGTATGGCCAATGCTTTTTTTTTTCTAAAGAACATTTAAAGGGTACTCTCGCTTTTCACTTGACAGAACATTGCCAGATTTATATTTGGAATGAAAGTGGAATCGCACACAATATAAGATCATACAACTTTAAGTCCTCTGAGGGGGAGTCAGTTCGTACACATCAATTCTGCCCTTAAGCTGCAATTTAGTCTATGATACGCTTACAGGGATTCATGCACCTTTCACAAACACATATGGAAACACAACTTATAATCCTTTATGTTCAGAATCAATTCCTACATGACTTTTAGTCCTCTATTCAGAGTAAGTTATTTTACACATATGTTTTAATTTGGAGACTCGGACAACAGTATCTGACATCTTCACATTTTCTCTCATTGCTTTTGGTGTCTGTTCCAAGATGCCATCCTTTCAGAAACCAAGGATTCAGATATGCGACAGGTTGGAAACGCCTCAGAGGTGGACCAAAAGAAAAGGAATATAACAAACTATTCTGCACATGCTAATGTTGAATCAGTAACATAACGTCATAACGTACTCATGGTTAACATTGCAACAGTGCTGTAGCACTTACTTGCTTTCCTGATTACAGCTTTAATGTCAGGCCCCACATCTCGAAAATCATGGTACAGATAATAAACATAACACTAAAAATAGCTACTTATGATGGTCTCTCGGGATTCCAACCAGGTGAAAATGTTTGTGTTGTCCGAGCTTTTGGCTGCTACTAGCTCTGCAGCCATCTTCTGGGAAAGAAGTGAGCTAGAAAAGGTAGATGGAGCTCTTATATATTGTGTTTGGTTTGGTGAAGGGCAGCCAATCAGACTGCAGGAAAACTTGTGGTGAAGCACCGGCATTCTATTGGTTTGAGCAATTCAATAGTCCTGATTTGGCCCAATTTTGACGCTGGTGCTTCACCACAAGTTTTCCTGCAGTCTGATTGTCTGCCCTTCACCAAACCAAACACAAGATATAAAAGCTACACCACCTTCCCTAGCTCACTTCTCTCCCAGAAGATGGCTGCAGAGCTTGTAGCAACCAAAAGCTCGGATGACACAAACATTTTCAACCGGTTGGAATCCCGAGTAACCTACATTGGGAAAGTCTCTACAACAACAACAAAAAATAGCTACTTTAATGCATACGATGCACATAATCACATTTGTTATTGTCTTTGGCACAAATTTCTCCAGATTTCAAAATTGGGAAAATTAATTATTTTATGCTATATGAAACTGGAAAAATCTTTAAGCGGTATGCTTACCCCCGCATATAGCTGGAAAAAAGCACTGAATATGGCCATTTTTCCAGTGCTTTAATCTGTACCTACTCCCCTAAGTTCAGAGAAAGGAGATGATATAAACTGTAAAATTGATTTCTTAACTGACCTCACTGTTTTCGCCAGGTATGTTATCTTCCGGTGGAAGCTCCTTTAGCCCGGAGAACTTCCTATCGTAGATGCACCGATGCAGTTGCTGATCAAGCATCCGGAAATTCTCAAACGTTCTGCGCAGTATCCATGACTTTCCTTGAGATGTCACCGACACAAGCCAGTATTTGTTTTCAGTGTCTTCATAAGCCAAAGGTTTCAATTCCTCGTCATGAAGTGTAGCCTGCAATCAAATCATTCAGATGTGTTCAAGCAAAACTGTGCAACTCATGTTCAAGTCAATTCAATATTTTATTCATGCCATGAGCAACAGCTGATAGCAATAAACATATTTTATAATTATTAAATTATACAATAAAATACACATTCTACAACATAATACAATGCATGTACAATACTCTTAATACTTATCAGGTACATGCAGCAAAATTATGGTAATGGTAACATTAATAATTTACTTTAGGAAACATTTAAAATACAGAGCACGCTCCTTATTGTGATCACTTCAGGACGCAGCTAAAACTAAACTCCGTGGCATGACATCCCCGAAGGGACAAGGCCTACCTATAGGCAGATGGCAGGATTGGGGGCATGTGGTCAGCATGCCGACACCCATGGCCGTTAATGGTGGTTTCCATGACCGGAGCCGCTACTTCTCTATCAAGTAGCTCCTCAATTGGAATCACGAGGCTGAGTGCACCCCTACCAGACCTCCCTACCTCAGAAAAATCCAAGGAGGTACCGGGGATCGAACCTGGGCCGATGGATCTGTAGTCCGCAACGCTAACCACAAGACCACGCCGGCGGTCTCAGGACGCAGCTAATCTGATAATATTAACCGATTGATAACAGTAGCCGAAGGATTTAAACGAAGGCTATTTATTTATATATACGATAATACTCTACAAAACAGAATTAAAAATATTTATTCATAAAATAATGTGCGACTGTGAATCATTGAACCACTCATAGGCTAATACAGTAATAGACTGTAAGCAACTATTTTTAAGTGGTAACAAGTTTTTAATTGTTTTTACTTTCCTTTAGGAGTTCATTAACCAATACTCCATACTCAGTTAGGAGTTACGAGTACTTTTCTTCATAAATCAAAAGCTGCAGCTTAACAGTGGAGTGAAACATGTTTTATTGCTTAAAAGAGAAAGTTAGTTAATGCCCAGTAATGCTATCCCCTCGAAATGGTCATCCTGTGAACTGGGAACAGAATTGCTATCTCCAGTACAGCACAATACAGTTGACTTAGAAGCAAAACCCTTAAAAACGAAATTTTGAATGACGTACAGTACTTGGAATTAAGCCACAAAAAGGAAAATGTGATAACATAAATCCATTCTTTCATCACAATAAACAGCATTTTTTCGATGTATCAGTACTAATCCATACAAGACTTCATAAATGTGACAACATTACTCGATTGATAACATTATCCACGATTACATTAAGCGGCATACATTTAGTTAAACTTTTCCAGGCTTTGTGGCTTTGGTCTATCGGTTAAGATACCGGACATTTCACCTGCGTCTATGGCAAGCATCCTCAGCAGCATGGTCTCAAGCGAAATCTCCTCGGAGAGGTCTCATGGATGACTGAGTTCACAGTTGATTGGTTGGTCACTGGAACTATCTATTCTGGTTGTCTTTTTCCTTCTGTTGATGCGATATTATCTAGTTGGCTGTTAATACGGTTCAGAGTGAAGCTACTATCTTGCATATGTGTTTTCAGTGCTGGATACTATACTTTGTTCAGTTTTAGGTCTTCTTCTTTCCTGTTGAAGTTGTTACTATGCTTGTAAATTTCTATGGCCTCTCACTGCAATCGGGCATGATAATGTTCTGTAGTTGCCGAAACTGTGGTTTGATTGAAGCAAATATCATGCTCATTACCTGAGTATGCGAGCTCTGCTACTGCTGATTTTTCAATCTGTCCCAATCGGCAACTTCTTCCATGTTCTTTTAATCTTATATCAATAGTATGCTTTGAAGTGCCTACGTACACAGCACCGCAAGAGCAGGGTATTCTGCACACTTCAGCGGAAGAAAGAGGGTTTCTAGTGTCTTTAATGGAACGCAGAGGGTAGGTTTGAACACAGTTTTTACTCCATGCTGTGTTAATAGTCTGCCGATGTGGTCAGTTAACAGCCAACTAGATAATACTGCATCAACAGAAGGAAAAAGACAACCAGAATAGATAGATCCAGTGACCAACCAATCAAATGTGAACTCAGTCATCAATGAGACCTCTCCGAGGAGACTTCACTTGAGACCATGCCGCTGAGGATGCTTGCCGCAGATGCAGGCGAAACGTCCAGTATCTTAACCAATAGACCACGGCCACAAAGCCCGGAATCATTTAACCAAATGGACACCGGCCGTGAAAGCCTACATCATTATATTGTCATACAGTTGCAAAGCTCTGTACATTTTCCCTATCATATATAAAAAAATGCATCCTATTTGATAGTTGGTGGGATACTAGTGCCTCCAGTGGTACACAAGCTGTACATAATCTTTCTGTGTTACAATAGGTATATAAAATTACTTTGAGAAAATTTTTGTTATTGGAATTTGATAAAGTGAGACCAGATGCTCTTAATGTTTAATGGTACTTCTAATGTTTAAGTTTTCTGAATAAGAAACATGCTCTAACATTATGATTTTGTATGATAAGTACATTCTCAGACAGAACCAGTGGCTTAACTCATATACCAGCAGACTCTGCAACATGGGGGACCAGAGGGCCAGAAGGGATATCAAATAGAATTTTTGGGTATTTTGAGTTTCACACATAAATCTAATATGTATTTGCATCTGGCATGAAGCTTACCAGAGCTATACATTACATTCCTTTTATTCCTCATACATCTTGTTACTGTATCTACTGCTGAAACATGCCTTTTAAGTTGAAATTAATTAAGACTAAAGTGGGCAGAGGTCTGTCCGAGTTATGAAATGTCCGGCTTATGGAGGGGAAATGAGGCAATGGTATCTAAGTAACGAAATTTCGTGTTTAAGCCACAAGAAAAATGTATGAGGCAGATTATAGGCAGCTTACAGTTGGAACAAAAACAAATAACACTTCAGTAGTATAGTAAAATTACTAGTCAGAGTCTGAAATACACACTATTACATTATTAGGACACGACGATGATTGATGTGGGCATTTTGAGCATATTTTTCTCAGGAGATTTAGGCCAAGAGACGCTTTAAATGTTCTTCTGTGTACACTTTTTCTGTTGATTTTGAGCAATTACTTCTCTTGCAGTCCTGAAATGGCCGTAGAATGACTGTAGATCTGGGTCTGGATCGTCAAGAATCTGTCTAAAGTTATCCAAAGTCCGGCATATTGAGGTCCGAATTATCGAGAGTTCACTGTACAACAATTGAAATATTTTTCTCTAAAAAATGGTATAAAGATAGCTTATATCTGAAAGTCATGTATCGGGAGGAATTGTGGCAGGTGGTAATACAGGCCCTCAGAGTAGGACTATTGTTTGGGGGGGTTACTTTTCATGATGTTATGATGATACGAACTTGGGGGTTACTTTTAATGAAACCGGGAGGGAGAGTCATGAATCTACTTTTAGGAATTTGCATTCAATAAGACTTTTTCTGTGTGCATATAAAAGTATCGTATTTTTCGGACTATAAGACGCTTCGAACCATATGACGAATCTTGGTTTTAGGATGGAAAGTTAAGAAAAAAAATAATGTGATTCTAAACTAAATTTTTAAAATGTAATAATACACTTCATTGCTTACAAAATCATGACTTTCTACAATAGATTCAATGCAAATCGCTTTCAGTCCTCAAAGTCAGGCTGTTAGAGATCATTGCCTTCATTTAGACCACCCCACGAAGACAACTCCTTCTGTATGAAAAACCCAACATCCTTCCTTTTCCCCTTGTATAACTGGCTTTTCCCGCTACACTTATTTTAACGATTATGATAAGTGCATTGATGTACAGTCTATGCCAAAATTTGCAATTAACTTATCCTTACAACACCTTCTTTATGATTGGCGACATCTACAAAGGATGTGATGGTTACTGCTTCCAGATTAAAATGGATGTGGGCAGGGCATGTCATGGACACAGATGGACACATGCGATGACAGTGTGGTGACAGCGTGGGAGCCCAGAATTGGGAAAAGAAGTGTTGGAAGGCAGGAATCATGATGGGAGGACAAGTTTAAGAGTGTTGTGGGGAACTTGTGGTCTAGGAGTGCCAGAGACAGAAAGAAGTAGAACACTCTTAAAAATTAGTACTAAAGCTAGGGTCAGTTATATACTTAAATTTTAGCGTTCTCAAGTGAGGCTAGCCTGAAACGTTCCTTCAACGAGTCAGCCACCCTGCTATGCCAGGAGGCCCTTGCCCGCTATGGGATGCTTGAGGGCTAATTCTAATTCTAATTCTAATTACAGGCAATATTCAATTCAATTCAATACAATTTAATTTTGGTTTACTTCAGACCATTAGACCCACCCAACTTTCAAGACTCTTTTCAAGATTAAAAGTGCTTCTTATGGTCAGAAAAATACGGTAATTGGGTATCCAAAATATTTAAAAATAGTTATGCCTCTGTCTTGAACCTCCTAATTTGGATAATACCCGAGTGTCTGTTTATTGATATTGAACTGTACCCTCTTTTAAACAACATCTATGTCTACTCGTCATAAGGAATGTTGTAACATATTACCTGAAACGGTCCCAGCTCCACTTGCTCATAATGAAAATGAGCACATTCATCCAGTTTTGGGAATCTCGATCTGCCTTCTTGAGGCGCTCCAGATGTTGCTGTTAAGTGATGGATACGGATACTTCCGCCACGAGACGATTCCATGTCAGAAGCAGTGCACAAACCACTCTGAAACACAACAAATCCCACTTTGTTAAACAAGCACTCATCATACATAAGAAATATATAATTCTATTTTATATTCAAAGATAATGGAAAGGATATCTACATAGTAGCTTATTATGTGTAAGTTATTAATGTATTAATGGTTATTGGAGCGACAATAAATGAACAAAGAAGCAACGCTTTTCTACCAGATAATGGTAGCATTCGTTAACATTGAGGTGTTCATGTTGGAGCAAAGATAAAAGCAACTTTGAAAGATAAGAACCATGAAAATTAAGTGATCCATTTTGTGCATCCTTCTCACAAACTGAAATACAACACTGATCTATTGTATTGTCTTCAATAGATCTATTGTATCGTCTTCAATAGATCTATTGTATCGTCTTCAATAGATCTATTGTATTGTCTTCATAGCATTACACAAAACCATAAAAGTATTTAACAATAATCTACTCTTATACAATTCAACGCCTCTAAACAGCGTGCTCACTCCCTCACTTCGTGAGACATCGGGTGTACTCGGCGATGTTCATCTCTAGCAGTGTAAACTTTCACGAAGACTACAAAATTAGGAAAACCGTTTCTTTATTATATAAGACCTAAGTGAAATGAACAGAATGAGCAAATATTCTAATTTTATTTTTACTTACAATTTTCATAGCTCTGAACCACAAACATTTTTAATAAACTGCCAGTGTAAATTTTAAGAATACTTCTTGCTTAATTTTAGAACTACCCCTGTCATTTCCAGCTTCACCACAAACTCAAGAAGAACTTTTTCAATTAATCGATCAACTTTTAGAATACTTAATTTTGTGGTTCAGAACCACGGAAATTTAAGTAAAAATAAAATGAATTAATACGTTTTTCAATGTGTTTACTATACTTATTAAAGTGAAACTAATAGAATTGTCTGAGAATGGTAAAAAACTAAAATAAAACTATTTTAATATGTTCAAAAAACTAAAACAGGGTTTATAAAAACCTAAAAATCCAGGGCCTAATTATAAGAAACTGTGATTGGTCGATACCTGAGGTTTTGCTAAATCTTAATGGTCAATATCAAATACACATCCTGAAAATACATAAAAGGGAGCGCCACATGTTTTACGGAATAACAGATCTAAATGTAATGTAAATTACGTTGCTCTTTATGATATTGGCTTCTAAGCCCATACAGCTTGCCTCATAGGGGATACATCTTACATCAGTGCATTTCATCTGGAAATAGAACAGAGCTATTGACACCTCAGTGTGTCAACAAATACAATATGGAGGGCAAAGTTCAATGAACCCTTCCCTTGGCAGCTGTCCTAAGTTTTATTGTGATAGCAGGTTACTTTAAAATAGATGAGACTTCACCCTTGTATCTATTTCTATAATCCCTTCACGGAACATAAGGAAGCTCTAAACATGCTGGTATACATCTATTTCCCTCTACTAATGTCAAGTGTAATGAAAATGCTGTAACATAAATCACTGTAGCCGTATACAGAGTGATCCATTTGATAACTGATGTGTTACTAAAGCTAAAATATTACAATTTCTCTCCTTTTCTTTCACACTGGATTATCCTCAACTGTAGCAGTTTCTACCATAGGCAGATAGAAGGCCTTCACCCATAGCCGTTATTAGTGGTTTCCATGATCGGAGCCGCTACTTCTCTATCAAGTAGCTCCTCAATTTGAATCACGAGGCACCCCGTTCCAGACCTCCCTAACTCAGAAAAATATGAGGAGGTACCGGGAATCGAATCCAGGCCGACGGAACTGTAGTCAGCGCTGCTAACCACAAGACCACTCCAGCGTTCATTTCTATCTTCTTATTTATTTGAACATTTTTTACCCTAAGTAATATTATTCTTCCATGTGTTTCGTTTGATTGTCTTTTGTCTCCATACTTTGACTTTATACTTACGTTATCTGAAATGTCCTATCTCCAAAGTCGTGGTTCCATTTCAAAGTATTAAAGCTTGCAAAAGGCAAATTGTACTTGAACGAACCGCATACTGAGTGCTCACGTATTTGTTGGGGTTCACATGTTCAAGTGTTCAAGGAACACTAAGGGATTTTTTTAAAGAAATTATTAAATGTTACTAATGTTGTGCTCTATGTGCAGTTCATGATTAAAGTGCGATGCCCAGGGGAAAAAATCTCAGATTCAAGTTCCCTAGCTCCCCCCTCCCAAAAAACTGCACATAGTGAGTATCGTCAAAGACTTTTTTTTCCTGATTGCTATGGCAATTAATCTCACATTTGAATACTGTCTTGCTAATAGGTGGCGCTGGCTGTGCGTTCATCACATACATATGAAGTTGGTTTTTATACAGGGTGTTAATGAATAACACCGAAATATTTTATCTGTGTATAGAGGGGACATAGGCAAGCAACTTTTATTAGGAGACTTTTGCTCTGTGGATTCAATTTTTCCTGTTACAGCACATACGGTTAAATGCAATACAGCAGGGCATGGCCGCTGCTGACTTCTAACATTAGAAAAAAATGCAAAACAAAGGAACTTCGCTGTTAACACTGTAGTCAGTAGTTATGAATTAAAAGAAGACTAATGCAGTGGCAACCAGTCATGTGATTAGTCTGTGAATTTTGCAGATTATGGAAACACTAAATTATGATAAAGCTGTTGACAGATGATTAAGAGTCAGGTTTTTATTGATCACTAGAAAGGCATGAAGTCAATTTAATGAACATTTTAACCCTATTTCGCGTAATTATTTATTTATGAGCACCAATTTGACGTCATAGAGCAAAAATCTCTTAATAAAAGTTGCTTGTCTAAGATCCCGCTATGTACAGGTAAAATATTCCGGTGTTATTTATTAACACCCTGTATAGTAAATTTTTGTCTACGCTTTAGGCCTATCTATGCTTTTATGCGAAATATCAAGTAATTTTGTTTCGCAATTTAACATTTTTATTCACGGTGAAATAGGATCTCTACCAGTATAGCCTAATATCTATGAATTATCGCGGATATTTTGGATATAAAGTAAAAATGCACGTGGAAACTCAACACACGCACCTACATGGGCCTACGATACAACGTGAGTTAGTCATGCAAACATCAAAATAACATCAGGCAAACTGATATAACAGAAGTGCCAGAATGCTTTTGTTTAATCAGTGATAATTGCAATTATGATATGCAGAAAATAAAGCTACTTTTGTAATCGACTTCCGAGTTAAGCTCCAGATCGATTCATTAAGCAGGGCTTACGGAAAAACAAAGGTCTAGTTTGATAAGCGTATGTGAAGGAATATGTGGATAGTGTTATTTGTCAAAGCTAACTGTATTGCAAACTTCCAAAGCCGTATATGAACACTGTAAAACAATATTTTGCCATGAGAACTATTTTGCATTTGACAAATTCTTTCTAATATATTACCATAAAATAGGCTCTAAATTTGGCATTAACTCCGGTACCGGTCAACCGATTTGGTCCAAAATCAATAGGCTTCGTCCCATGGAAGTTATAAATGCGTATAGTAAATTTTATGAAAATCCGATAAAGCGTATTTGAGTTATCGCGCATACAGACACATGGACAGACGGACAGACATTTCTCGTCCACTACACAGTCTCAGAAAGTACCATTCTGGCACTTAATAACCAAAACAAATGTCAAGGAATGTAAAAATCTCGTGAGAATCAAGAATACTATACTCTCTCTATACTAAAGTTATGGAAGGCCATGTATACGCACCCAACAAGTCGAGAATAGATTCCGCAGCGCGGCAAATCTCCTTCGGCGCTTCTTCGACATCAGGTCTTTGATATTCAGACTCTTTTTAAGTTATCAGTCACATATCTGACTGCAATGAACACAAAGTAATAAAGTCTCACTACACAAATTAATTACGGTCGAACAAGTAATTTTACACTCACAATGTCATTTAAAACTCATTTCCTATCAACAAGCACTTCAAAAAACTTTCACATTAGAATTTAATACACTTTACCGATGTTATTTATTCGTTTATCGTTCGATTATAGCCTAACTGCGTTTCAGTTAAACCTGAGTTCTACACCCTTGAAAAGGGCAGGGCATTTATAGATTGTTTGCAAGAATAAAAATGAAATTAAAGCGTATGCAAAACACAAGACGGCAACTGATGGCGAATACTGAGAGCCAGCAAGGACAGTACTTGTCTAGACTTGATTTCGAAATATTATTTTTTGTTTTAGGGCGGTATTCCACTATCCAAGGCATTGGACAACAAGAACTTCAGTAAGAACAGGCGATATTTGAATCATAGATACGTTATTACTAGGGTTCGGATGTTTATGGCCTAAAAAAGTGGAAAATATGACTTCAAATATGCTCTTAAAATTACCCAAAATACGAAAATATGACTTAATAAAAGCAACGTATTTTCAAAAATTAAATGTTCCAATTTAAAACGTTTAAAGACACTAAATTCTTACATCACATGAATTCAACCAGATAATCACTTCTAACCCGCCCCTGAGAGAAATTATAAACAAACTATTTCCATTTCAGTTCAATTGGGTAATGCATATCACCTTACATCAACTACACGTAGGTGTAACCAATACGGCTAATCTGCATTACAATATATTTTCTCCTCTATTTTCAATAACATATTCAAAATATATTAGATAGAAAACATTATTAAATATTTCATAACACTTCGCTGTAATTTTTAGAGACATGCTAAGAATTTAGTAGGCCTAAATTAAATAATTCACACAATTCATCTAATTCAGCAATTCTTTACTCATGCAACAAGATGAAATCTAAGTAGGCCTATAAGGAAGGGGTTTCTATAAGTTTCACGAGCCGAAAGAAAATACCTCTCAGAAACAAATGCTCTAGCTAGAATGATCTGTCCTCTCCAGGAAAATAAGCATACCTAAATTAGTATTCGGTAAAGAAAGCTCCACTCCTGTTCGAGGAGAGGACAGGATGACATCCTTCATCTAAATCAAGAGTTATATTTTTTATCCACTTTCTCCAATAATGGGGGAAAAAATTGATATTTTAATTCAGACATATTTTAATAAAATCAGGTAAACTGATATAACAAAGGGCCAGAATGCTTTTGTTTAATCAATGATAATTCATAATTGCAATTATGATAGGCTATGCAAAAACGAAGTTATTTTTGTAATCGATTTCCGAGTTAAACTCCAGATCGATTCACTAAGCAGGTCTAGTTTGATAAGCATATGTGAAGGAATATGTGGGTAGTGTTATTTGTCAAAGCTATGTGTATTGCAACGTCTAAAGCCGTATATGAACACTGTAAAACGACATATTGCCATGAGAACTGATTTAGTTCTTTCTAATACACTCGTATTTCCATAAAATAGGCACTAATTTGAGCATTACTCCGGTACCAGACAACCGATTTGATCCAAAGTCAACAGACTTCTTTCCATGAACGTTATAAATGTGTATACCAAGTTTCAAGAAAATCAGATAAAGCTTGCTTGAGTTAACGCGCGTACAGACACACGGACAGACATTTTCCCGTCCCCCATACAATCTCATAAAGAACAATTCTGGCACTTACTAAAACGAAACTGGGGTTCATTTTTAACATGTCTATATGACTTATAACAGTCTCAGTTAACGACAGAATTTAATTAAAGAAAGAGTTGAGGGCCAAGAAAAAGATAACTTTCTTCTACTGGCTATTTTCAATTTACATTCTCAGGATTTCCTCTGCTAGGAATGCTGTCACAATCTACAAAAATCTCATTTGACACATTCACGTATATTTCTCTGGCATAAGCATGCGAAATACACCTTCTTCAAAACCCGACATAGGTCTGGAATAAGTGGCCGCATTGCAGAAAGCGTATTCAGTTGAATCAGCCTATGGCTCGCCATGTTCTCCAGGCAAGACATAAATCTGAGTTTTGCTGCCTTATAACTACCCTTCAGAGAATTTTAACGAAATAATATCTGAAATAAAAGTTTTAGCCCTTTTGATAAAATTTAAACACAAACGCTGGAGCCATTTTCGAGAAGAAAAATTTATTTTGTTGCTTCATATACAGTGATAGTCAAAGTAATAAGAAAATCGTAGCGAATCTTGCTGTCACATCCCCAGAAGTTATCTAACCCATTTTTTCTATGACGTTTCGTTCTTGAATTATGTTGTACACTTACACATACAGATAAGCTTCCGAAAAATAGCATTTTTGGATTCACAGGACCTCAAAACGTGTACTTACGTTGAAAACTGTAAATTGTATTTCAGGGTAGAACACTATACTTCCTCCATCTATAGTATAGTTTATTCCGAAACATGAAAGCCCTAATTCTTGGAGCTACCCAGATAACACATCTCCCTGCTACTTAACTGTAGGGATTACTGAACAAAGGACGACCCTTATTAAAGGGCTAGAAGCAATACTGCCAAGCTTTTGTCTTTTCTGCAGTGTCGTATATCGTGTTTAATAGTTGCACCCGCTGTGTTAGTGTAATATGTCCTTATATTTTCCGATCTAGGTGTAAAAATGGTCATCAGAAGAAAGTGTGAGTACTCTTCAAGTTGTAGGATTAGCAAAGAATAAGCTACTCTCAAAACAAGGGGACACATGGGGATACATTGTAAAACCTACCCTCAAAGAATACCCGGGTATCGGGTCGTGGAGTGAGACGAGGCTTTCGTGTTTTGGAATAAACATGGTAACGATAGAGAAAGTAAAATCAACTTCATCACTACAGTAGTCACCGCCAAGAATAGACATCTACCGCACTTTTTAAACGTAACTGATGTACGAGGAGAGCCCATAAAGTAAGTTTAAACACCTCCCAGCGAACCTCCGCAGGAGACTTGCTAGGAGGTGTTTAAAAAATCTACCTTACAGACCGGATCTCGCTCCCAGTGATTTCCATCTTTTCCTACACTTTAAGAAATAACGAAGTATGACAAAGAGGCGGAAATAGTTGTAACACAATGGTACAAATCCCAGGCGGCAGACTTCTACAACACAGGTATACAAAAGTTGGTCCCACGGTATTACAAATGTCTCAATTCCGGTAGCGAATATTTTGAAAAATAGCTGAACACTTGCAGTATCAGTTGCAATAAACATTTCCATGAAATTGTTTCCAGGGAAACTTACTTTATGGACGGCCCTCGTATAAGATATGACCAGTGTGTAAATTAAATACCATTCAATAAATTTCTACTTTCATTTGTTTACCTCTAATTGCAATACTAAGCAATCACTTTCTAGTTTGTATACTAAGTGTCTACTTCATCAGTCATAAGTATGCAGGCTATATGCATCCAACAGTCTTCCAATAATCTATTTAAAAAGTCACACTTTCTAAAGATTCTCCGTTCGCTCATGTTTTAGCAGGTGGGTGAGGATATACTTGACCCCACAAGTTGAGCTTTCATGGAAAACAGGCCCTCAGGCGAGAGAGTAGTATTGCTCCATTGAAACTCTCAGGAGATAGACTGCTTTGTTTTCCTATACCAGCTCAACATCGAACCAATGATGAAGCCACTGGATGTCTACCGTTCTTAACATGTGACCGTCCACCGATTGGACAACCGATCGCCATGACAATTTTTAGTTTCACCTGTCGCTGAAGAGTCAAATAAGAGAATACCCTAATAAATAGTATATTGCGACACAAGGGCGGAAAGGCACGTTTACGGGTCGAGGAAACAGATTGAAAACCCGAGGCGCAGCCGAGGGTTTTTTAAGTTTTCGAGACCCGTAAATGCCTTTACGGTCCGTGTGTTGCATGCTATTTTTTGCACGACGGTTACTTATATCAATTTAATTATATTAATTGTGATATTACCTGAAAATATTATGTAAATACAGACTTGAAGAATGGTGCTTATTTCAGAAAGGGATTCGCATTTGTTATTGTTTATGGCAACCGAATATTTATAAAGCGGGGAGGCCTTGGTCATTTCTGCTCGCAAATAAGCATTTGCGGGCGGTAAAGTAACTTTCCGCCCGTCGCCTAGCAACAATTCACTTTCCGCCCGTCGCCCCTAGCAACAAGATTGCGTGTGGTAATGTCAAGTTACGAGCCATGTAAACAACTTTCGTAAGAAACACTTACTAGCTAAGGAGTGCAAAAAAAGAATTTCACTTACTTTATTAAAGTAGATGTTGAAAATGTCGCCACTTTCTGTACGGCATGATTTTGAGGGCAAATTATTTACAGGATACTTGACTTGACTATTTCCTACTGTGGGGCATAGGGCCCTCCAATTGGAGGCTTCAGTACTTAGATTATTGTGTTACGCTTATTTTCCGAGAGGTCAGAGGGACATAAATCCCCTTCGGAAACTGAGGTATTAGGCTTATTGGACGTGAAAGGGCCAAGGAATTTTGTCCAGAAGGTCTAATTTAGGTTTGGACTTCTTTTATGTGCCGTAAATCTATAGACACGGAAATTTTGAGGATAACGTCTTTGAAATTTGTGAATGTATTTTACATACGATAGTTTTTCAAATAAGGATCAGTTTTAAATAAGAAAAAAATCGTGACTAAGAGAGTTCTGACTCAAAAAAAATCTTAACCCTTCAATTAATAATGTATCCTTTAGGATAAAGCGTTTTTTCTTAAATTTGTAATAAAATAGCGGAAAAGAAATAGGAAGAAAATTTTTAATTTCCTGTAAATACGGTACGAGAAATGAACTGAGCTTAATCAATGTGTTAAGTGTTTTCTATGCAGTCCGGCTTAGGTTTTGTATGTTGTGCGGGAAATCGTGCCATTCATTTAGGTTTTAAGTTCTTCGGTTGCACGTATAAATCTGTCGTTGAGCTCAGGAAGTAGGGATTTCTCAAACATCAGTGTTAAGGGGACTTAAAAAGTTTGAAGTTCCGTCCATATAGGCCTAACGTTAAAAAAAAAAGGAGCGTCCATAAATTAAGTTTCCCTGGCAGAATTCTATGACACAGGTGTTCAAAAGTTGGTTCCTCAGTATGACAAATGTTTCAGTTCCGGTGGCAAATATGTTGACTAATAGCTGAATACTTGCTGTATCTGTTTAAATATATCTGTCCACGAAATTGTGTTTTGTTTCTGTAGACGGCCCCAGGGAAACTTACTTTATGGACGCACCTCGTACGTATAGATCGGAGAGGACAGCATTTTCAACATCTACTTTAAGATAAGGGTGCTAAACAATGTACTGAGATTCTTCTTTTCATTTCGGTGTTTCTCTTACTTGACTCTTTGACGGAAGATGAAATTAGCGATCTGATGCCGATAGCCGGTGAAGGCCGCGCTCTATGTATGGTAGAATTCCGGTGGCTTCAAGTTTGGTTCGCATAGTATAACCCCACCAATCTGACTAAAACACCTAGTGAAGAGATTACTCGACAAAGAGGCTATTCTAAGAAGCAAAGGAGGAATAAGTAAGAAGCAGAGGTAATGTGATGAATTACCCCATGACACTCCCAAGCAGAGGAGGTAATGTGTTTAATTACCCCATAGCAGTCCCAAGCGGCATCCCTGCAGCCACTGAGGACGCGTCGCATTTCCAGTCAAGCAGTGAGCCCCATCATCAGCAGCAGCAATCTTGCCTGGCAAGCAGCAACAACCATTACAAGCGCCAGCCATCAAGTGTCAAACAGTGAGGCAAGTACATCCATTTACATTTCTTTAGGATTCGGTGGCATTAGGTGGTACAAATCTGGGTCCTTTTTCATACAACTAATATTAAGATTAGAAAAAATAGTATAAAAAACTTAAAATTAGTTCATTATTTTTTTTAATCCAGCTGTGAGTATACTCCTTTTAGCTAGGAGGCCACATCAGGTATTCGGGATCTGTGTCTATACAGTAGGGTAGGCCAAGGAACTATTGATTGTCAGTTATATCTATTACTGGTGTATTTCAACTGATATTAATTTAAATGGATATCATAAAAGATGAAATGGTATGTAAATATCCAATTCGGGATTTGTTTTTACGACTGGAGAAACCATGAAAAAACCCATGTCAAATTGGCCGGCCACGGGATTTGAACCTGGGACTTCCCGAATGCAAGTCCAAGACGTTACCGCCTCGGTCACCTCGCTTGGTACTTAATTATTAATACGGCCCGGAAGTTTATTAAAAAAAAATAGTATTTTTAATAATGTAGCCTATGCTGAGAGTTTAATTTAGCATATTTTGTTAGTTTTGAGATAATCTTACATCTTGGAGCCATTATTCACGAACTACATAATATTGTCTCTGTTGGACATTACATGAGAAGACCACTTCATTACATTTCAATTTAGTAGGCCTAACATTTGTTGCATTGACTTTGTTTGTTTGTTTGTTTGTTTGTTTTTTTACTGTAATGTAATTTATACAACTTTTACTATTTTCTGTAATTTATAGGGTAATTCAGACAACAAGAGATCATAAAGTATTAAAAGTACTTAAACGATAGACTATATTTCACAGAAGTCACCAGGAATTTTATTAAGGCGGGTACAAACTCCACATAATTCTAAATACGATTCTTACTTATTAGGCTAAACTGTAAGTAGTCTACAATAATAAGAACACGAACAATGTCATTTCTCAGCAGATAGATGGCGTCGAAATCTAAAAAAAAATCAACATTTCACACCACGACAGCTGTTTTCTACTGTTACGCGGAAACGTCTTTGCCTAATTATTATTGGGATTCTCTGGGACGGTCACACATATTGAAATAGACTACATATGAATTCAGAAAATTTAGTACAAATTCGGCAACATGAGCCTTTATCTTAGGTTTTGGCTTGAATGAGACCACGACTAGAGTCCAGACCTTAATGTAATATTATCCTGAAATATGTTATAAAAAGCGTAAAATTTGAATCCTTATCTGCTTATTCCATCTGCGCCATGTGCAATTCCAATTAACATTCTTAAGAATACAAAAGCACTTAGCATGCCAGCACTCGCAAAGCTCTGCAAGGACACTGGTTTAAATGTTAGCAGACGCGACTGCACAGACAAAAACTCTTCACGCTTTGACACTGGCCAATAAAAGCACGCCTAGAACTTCACCCTACACAAAACATACGAAGCAATTCTTAAAAATTATCTGCATCCTACTATTTGACCTTACCGCACTTCATGGCTGAATGGTAAGACCATTCGCCTTCCACCCCTGGGACCCGGGATCGAATCTCGGTGGATGCATGTGGAATGTGTTGGGGACAGGTTTTCTCGGGATGCTCCTGTTTCCCCTGACGTATATCGTTCAATCAGAGCTCCATGTAACATATTAGGCCTATGACCATTGGTTACAGTAAATAAATTTATAATTTGTCCTTATCCTATTGCTTCATTTTATGTATTTCTGTTGATTACATATATCCACAGTTTATATTTTTATATTCTGTTACTGCTTGTGTTTATACCTTAATCTTCTGTATTATTTTAATTGTGTGCATCGTACTTCATTTTGTTTAGAGTTTGTTATTACTTTTATTCATAATTTTGCTGTATTCTTTTGTATTATTATTACTAAGACGCTTACTCTTCGGGAAGAACGTAATCCGAGTGTTCGAAAACACGTGCTTAGGAAAATATTCAAACCTAAGAGAGATGAAAATGGGGACTGGAGAAAACTGCATAACGATGAGCTTTATAACCTGTAACCTTCTCCGAATATAGTGAGAGTAATTAAATCGCGGAGGATGAAATGGGCTGGACATGCTGCACGCATGGGGGAGGAAAGACATATCTAAAAAAAATTGACGGGGAGATCCGAAGGGATAAGACCACTTGGAAGACCTAGACGCAGGTGGGAGGACAATATTAGGATATTTAAGAGAAGTGGGAATTGCGAGGGTTGGTTGGATGGAGTTAGCACAGAATAGGGTTGAATGGCGGGCTCAGATAAGCGCGGCAATGAACCTTCAGGTTCCATAAAATAGATCATATTTCTTTAGTTTGCTTAGGAATTGGCTACTGCCATTCAGTAGGAAAGTTATTAATAATTTATTTTATTATATATTTAATTTAAATTAATTTATTGTATTTTATTATGAACCACGAGAATCTGCTCCTTCTGGCGTCTTATAATAGACATCATCATCATTATTATTATTATTATTATTATTATTATTATTATTATTATTATTTATTATTTATTAACGACATATCTAATATGCTAACATGTAAGAAAATAGCATACGCAGACGACCTATGTATATGGAATAAAATATCTACGGCTTCGGACTGCAAATTACTGCAAAGGAATATTGATTACATACACCAGTGGTGTAAATCAAATTTAATGATAATTAACACCAGTAAGACTCAGAGCATGATATTTAGTAGAAAAACTAACCAAATAATATACAATTATCGTCTTGGCCAAAACATAATAGCACGTTCAGAAAATATAAAATACCTTGGAGTTTATCTTGACTCAAAATTATATTTTCATGTCCATATTGACCATATTTTCACACAGGCTTTAAAAACTCTTGGATTAGTTCGTTTAATTTCTCAAAATTTAAAAAGCATAGAGTCATTACTTACTCTTTACAAATTTTTAATTCGCAGTGGCTTAGAATATTGTAGTGTTGCTTATAACAGCATTACAATATCTGACAGTAATAAGCTGGAACGAATACAAAGAAAATTTGTTTCCCTTATACGTAATAAGTTTAACAGAAATTTGGACTATGATGATATACTTAAGTTATTAAATTTGGAAACATTATATAATAGGCGTGTTTCTGCAGATGCTAATTTCATAGCTAAAGTCTTTCGTGGGGAAATACATTGCAAATCAATTTTAGATAGCATAGGGCTCTCTGTCCCATATGCACGAGGAACAAGAAATCGAACAATTTTTGCTGTTCAACAGCCATATGTGATTCCTTCGAACAGAATGGCTATTGCTTGCAATGCCCTATTTAAAAATTCTGATATATTCCACAAGCAGTGATTATTATTACTGTTATTATTATTATTATTATTATTATTATTATTACTATTATTATTATTATTATTATTATTATTATTATTATTATTATTATTATTATTATTATTATTATTTTGTTGTACAACAACCTTACACAGTTTCTTGTTTCATATTGGCCATTGTTTTTAATACGTTGTTCAGAATTTCAGATATATTCCACAAGCAATGATTCCAAAACGCTAAAATATTTTTAAATATAAGTGTTTGACCTAGTTTCCTTAAACCAGAATGGTTTCATATCAAATCTGTAACATATGAACAGAGACATTCCACCACTTGGAATGTGATGACTAGTCTAAACATGCTGACCTCACAAAATTGATCAATGAGGCTTACAAAGCTGACTAGACATACTTACAAGTCATATGTCTTATTATGAATCGTTATGTAATTATGTTATTCCTGTCTGTTATGTCTCCTATTATTATTGTATATCATCATCATTGTTATTCATCATCATCAAAAACATCATTCATGTATCATCAATCCATATTATATAAGAAGCCTACTGTTTAAAATTTGTAAAAATTGTATGTAGCTTCTCTAAATAAATAATTGAAATTGAAATTGAAAATTTATTCAAGTAAGCCTACGCATGTAGCAGCACCTCTTGTAACAGAGCACACTGCTCAAACAATAATGATAGTAATAATAACAATAACGACAGTAAACTGTATGAAATAAAATATGGCTGACTCCATTTCGGATATTTTGAAATTGGTACTTATTGTTGAAGTGAAGTAAAAGAAAATATGTTGCAAAATATTGCGAAATCTAAATTGAATAAAAGTTTTGTTTTTCTTATAATTTTAAAAAATGCATAATTTTGGTAAAATATCTTCTTTTTTAAAAATAAACTCAACATAGTTTAATGGAGATCTTAATAATAATAATAATAATAATAAAAATAATAATAATAAAATAAAGGTAATAATAAAAAAAATAATATAGAATAAAATATGGTTGATCCCTTTGCGGGTATATATATATATATATTTTAATTGTATCGATCATTAAAGTGATGAAGAAAGTATGTTTGCAAAATATTGCGAAATCTAAATAGAATAAAAGTTCTGTTTTTCTTATATTATTTAAAAAATCAGGAATGTTGTTAAAATATTTCGTTTTTTAAAAATAATCTGAACATGGGCTAATTGAAATAATAATAATATAATAACAGCAATAATAAGAAAAGAATTCTAAGTACGTGGGCCGATAAAATCGGATGTTATAAAATATTGAAAATGGCAAAGGGAAGACAGCCTGTAAATTAAGAAAAGTCTATACTAAATACATAAATAAATAAAAAAATATTTTAAAAATGCCACCGGCCTCCGACTAAATACGTCGCCTTTCACATGAGTTTGACATTGCCACCACCACTTGCCCCACTGTTTCACACTTGATCTCACAAATACAATACCAAATGAACAGATATATTTTCTACATTTAAAAATATATCCATCCTGCATGACAGCAGACACAAATTACTGCAATACAGCACTCCACACAAAAGATGATCCCACTCACAGTGTTTTGGTCATGTCTATCTCTCTACCACACCCGTCCGTCCTTGTGTTCCCGAATCCCGAAGGACGTCCCTGACCCTCCGAGGCGGGAGGCGCAGTGTTGGCGTCCAGGTTGTTCCCGGACATCGATCGCAGCGCGCTCTACCCCACCCACTCTGCAACAGCTCGCGCAGCCCCGATCTCGTCACAGAAATTCGCACACTCGCGGAAACGGCCTATCCATCTCAGACAAGCCCTCACAAAGGTACACAGGGGCTCTAAGATCAAGGGATGCTGTACGGTAGTTCCATCAAAGGTAGTTCCTCTATGCGGGAGTACAGATATCCCGAGGCAGTAAAATTCAACCCCTTTGACAGTTGCTTTTAATCTTAGTAATCTTGCTATAATCACCTCGAGTATACGATTTTAAAAATATCATTAGAACCGTTTTACCTAATTTTATGCAGTTCACAAACTCTCATCTTCTCGTCTTCTGTCCAGAAGTCTAAAAATAAAAATTTATAAGACAATTTTCCTGCCGGTTCTATTATATGGATGTGAGACATGGTCGCTTAGGCCTACTCTTCAGGAAGAACATAATCTGAGAGTGTTCGAAAACAGGGGGCTTAGGAAAATATTTGGGCCTTAGAGAGATGAAAATGGCGACTGGAGAAAACTGCATAACGACGAGCTTCCGGTACTGGTCACCGGATATAGTAAGGGTAATTAAATCACGAAAGATGAAAAGGGCTGGACATGTTGTACGCATGGGGTAAGAAAGACATATCTAATAAATATCGACTGGGAGACCCGAAGGGAAAATATCACTTGGAAGACCTAGACGTAGGTGGGAGGACAATATTAGGATAGATTTAAGAGAAGTAGGATTTGCGAGGGATGACTGGATAAAGTTAGCACAGAATTGGGTTGAAGGTAAGCGTGGCAATGAACCTTCGGGTTCCACAAAATAGATATCTCTTTAGCTTACTTAGGAATTGTCTATTGCCATTGACTTTGTAAGTATTAGAGCCGCTTTATAGAAAACTGCGATAAATAAAATTATATTTATATAAAATTATAGTGAAAGTAAGAGAAAGTCGTCACCCATCTTCGTGTCATATCCCCAGAAGATATTTAAAGCAAACACAATATTATGTTTTACACGAATTTTCATTCACATTCATTTCATTTATGCAGATATTTATTATTTTTCTGAAAATTTTGTTTTTGGATTTATGGGACCTCATATTGCTGAACATTGATACTGACATTGAATTTTAATGATTATGCTATTAGGTGAAATGCCGAAGGTGAGTCAGACAAGATCCACTAATCCAAGGTATAATACTATACAACAAATTACCAGGAGTATTAAAAACACTACAAGGAGAAAGATTTAAAAAAGAACTTAAGAAATATCTAATAGAGAGGAGTTTATATAGGATAGACGAGCTGTAGACTCTAGATATAAGCTATATGAGCAAAATAGTATTGTAATAATACTGTAGGAATTGTATGTAAATGTATATGAATGTATATATATATATATATATATATATATATATATATATATATATATATATATATATATATATATATAATTTATGTATAAGTTCAGCGAGATTTGTATAATAGAGAGTAAGAATTGTATAAGTGTGAATGTGGATTGTACAGTATAAGTGTGAATGTGGATTGAACAGTATGAGTGTGTGTGTGAATTGTATAAGTGTGAGAGTGGATTTGCATGTAGATTAAAGAAGTACTGTATATATACCAATACATAATTAGCTTTTGACGATGCTTAAAACATGTATATGTCCACAAGCAAATAAATATTATTATTATTATTATTATTATTATTATTATTATTATTATTATTATTATTATTATTATTATTATTATTATTATTATTACATTACAGTCATATAACCTTCCAGGGTATAATAATTTATTGTGTTCGTACAGAATTTTCTCCGAAAATAAGCCTAACAAAATTAGTATAGGTAATGAAACCTCAACTTGGAGGCCCTATGCCCCACCATAGGGGTTACAGGAACAAGTCAGTCAGTCACATAGAATTTTAGCTCTATCATTTTAGTAGTTTTTGCGAAAAATTGGAAGAGACAGAGATGAACCATTAGTAGGGCCCGGATTCTTAGGTTTTAACCTATTTTGTTCCTTGCTAGCTAACTGTGATATTTTAAAATAATTATCCGTTTCATTGTCAAGGCAGTCAAAAAGTCCAATATTACAAAACCTAAAAATGGCTAAATAAAACGTTAAAAACTAGAAATGGTTAAAACTGCTTTTCAAGTAAAGTACGTTAAAATAACAATAATAATTAAAAATAATTAACTTAATCTAATTATTATTGTTCTACTAAAAACTGCTTGTTAGTGTCTGCCTATATTTTGCGTTTTTTCTCATCGTTGCCAGTACAATTATTTTGTAAGATAAAATATAGCATTGCGTTTTGTAATTTTGTGTCCCATTGCATTGTCCCGGTAAAGGAACATTTATGTGAACCGAAATTCTTAAGGAGTTTATTAACAGTGTTTGTTCTAGCACGAGGCCGAAAGTGAAGTATTATAAAAGTTGATTAATTGAAAAACAATCTTTTCGAGTTTGTGGTGGAGTTGGGAATGACAGGGGTAGTTCTAAAACTAAGCAAAAAGTATTCCTAATGTTTTATGGATCAGAACCATGGAAATTTAAGTGAGGATAAAATGAATTAACATATTTTTAATGTGTTTATCGAACTTATTAAAGTGAAATTAAAACAAAAATCACCTGAAAATGGTAGTAAAAAGCTAAAACAAAACTATTTTAATATAAAAACAAAAATTCTGAATGATAAAAACACTTTATTCTCCACTTACGTCACTTTTAATAACACAGGACTAGTTTCGAGAGCCATATTCGCTCCCATCATCGGCTGGTGGTCGAAAACTAAAGCAGGGTTTACTAAAGCCTAAAAAGCCTGACCCTAATCGTTAAATTTTGTGTAAATGTGCGATATGGTAAGCTAAATGATTAGCCAGACTATAATATTTTAGAAGGTAGTCTAAATGTTACTTTATCTCAAGATATTAGTAGGCCTATTGCTAATTTACAAGTGTACAAAAGGTTCAGTGAAGAACAATTGGGGCTGTATAACACAGGCCAGGTTATTATCTACTAATGGCAGACCTCTAAGAGGAATAATGGAACAATGAAGGAAGGAGTTCAGGAGATTCGGTATGATCGATCAGCTTCCTCAAGGAGCACAATCAGCTCCCGACAGCTCATCTCCATAGACCTCACTAACAAGCCAGACGCCACAGCATGAAAAACTGTCCTCTTTCTATTTCAGTTCCATTCTCTCTTTTCCCTCTGTGGCAGTTTCCAAGTTGACTGGTCACGACCCAAGTACACCACGAGGAAGCACTACAGCTTGTCACTTTCCTAACTTTAAAAAGATTCAGCTGTGCTTATCCTCCTTTTAGCTGGGAGGCCATATCAGGAGTTCGGGATCTGTGTCTATAAAGTAGGGTAGGCCATGGAACTATTGATTGTCAAGTACTTCTATTATTATTGGTGCGTTTGATGGATTAAATTTCAATTCCGGGGTGCGCGGGCAAAGAGAGTTAAGTCCACTTTCTTGTTACTGAGAATTAGAGTGAATTAACACACTTTACCAGCCCAACACAGCTTCAGAGATGGATAAACCCATGAGGTACACATCCACAACTACCGTACAATTTTGAATATGACTTACTGAACATAACACAAATGTAGAGAACATTTTTATCTATAACTCTATGGACATATCTCAATTTTTTAGGATGGTGGACTTAACTTTCTTTGCACCCGCGAATTGATATTAATTCAAATGGGTATGATACAGGATGAAATGGTGAGGATGATTCATGGTATGTAAATATCTAATTCGGCATTTGCCTTTACGACTGGGGAAACCATAAAAAAAAAACCAATGTCAAATTGGCCGGCCAAGGAATTTGAGCCTGGGACCTCCCTAATGCGAGTCCCGGCCACCTCGCTCGGTTTTCTTAACGTATAGATTTGTCATAGGTCTTGATCGGTTCCGGTGAACTCACTACAAAATATTCATCACAGAGACATCTGTTCACAATTTCGTGAAATAGAAAATCCAGAAGAGCATTTAAAGTGATAGAGAATTACATTGTTTACACATTTGAATTAAAATGAAATCTGAATTAATCTAATGCTTAAAAATCTGCTTAAATGTCTGTTTGATGGAATAAATGACACGAAGGATAGCACAAACGGATGAATTAAAGGAAACAGAGACTGAAAGAGTACATTAACACAGCAGTGCAATTAAACCGACGCTGTGGATTATAGCTTTATACAATGGACTTAATGAGGTCCAGGCTGCCGCCCTCATCATCTAATTAAACCTGTATTTTATAACCTACGTGCCAGCCTGCCATGCTAAATCAACAAGATCAATATTCGCTACTGGCAGTGCCGCTATTCCTAAATTGGGATATCAAGAGAAAGACAATCACCTGGAACCATGGGCGTACGGTAAGGGGGGGGTTCAGGGGGTTGAAACCCCTCCCGAAATATATGCAATATTTCGAAGAATCATGGAAGAAATTATTTATAAAAAACTATGATTCGGTTGTTACATATTTTAAAATTTCGTACATATCAAAGCATTATTTAAGATTTATCGTAATTATTTATTTAAGATTCAAATTTTTAAACCTCGTGGTGTTGATAGTTTTTCAGCTTAATAACAGTGATGCATTACTAGCAAGCAAATATCCCTTTGGAATCTGTCAAACGACAACTCGAATACTCCCGCCGAAATCCATCAACCTGTTTGTAAAGCCAACAGTAATCAAGAGCTCACCACAAAAATATCATGAAATAATCGGCATTAATCGGGTTTTTCCACCGGTGGATTTACAGATGACTTTAAAAACGTATCCCAAACATCATACAGTAGTATGATAGTTTTTCTAAAGAAAGTTTTTATTTATAGACTTTAGCTTAAACGAGAAATGGATAGAAATCTCAAGAAAAACAGTTTCAAAGACTGAGTTGCATATTAATTTATTACAAGTAATTTTTAAAAAAAGTAATAATTCACAATGTGCGCAAGGACATGGAGCTGAGACGACTTTACATTGAACCCCTCCCGAACAAAATTTCACCGTACGCCCATGCCTGGGACAAATACAAAATTCAATGGAATGAAGAAAATCAGTAGGCCATTCTCTTTCAGAAGTTAATTGCATGTAAAGATTACATTTGTATCATTCGGCCTGTAATGTTATTTGACTGGCGATGTGTTACGTCAGTCTTCTTCCATACATTTAATTGATATTTTATTCCTTAAAAAAAAAAACCCTCCGTGTTATACAGGGTGTTAATGAATAACACCGAAATGTTTTATTTGTGTATAGAGGGCACACAAACACTAAGGTGGTGAAGAAAGAAAAAAAAAATGTATTGTTGGGATCAGCGTCGCTGGTTACGGATCCGCAGGTCCGGGTGCGATCTCCGGATATTTTTGATGTAGGGGAGATTGCAACGGAGTGCACTCAGCCTAGTGATTCAAACAGTGGATCTTCTTGTTTAAGGAGTAGAAGCTTCGATCATGGAAGGCAGCTGTCGAGGGTGTTGGCATGCTGGCCACAAACCCCAATCCTGCCAACTACCTATGCTAAATGAGGCAGTGATCGGATGGTGGGCGTAGTCCCTTCAGGAAAGCAGCGCCATGGAGTTTAGTTTTTTGTAATGCTATTGGATTTTTTCAATTGGATATTGGATATAGCCTATATATATATATATATATATATATATATACAATTCTTTCTTTATGCCTACATATGCCTGGTTCATAACAATCTATGCTAAAAAAAGGAAAAAATGAAAGAGTTTTCATGATTGTATCAATTTTGCCAATTCTATATACTAATATTTTGAAAATGACCATATTTTTTTTATTTAATTTTTTTAGGAACCAAAAAGAGAAAACTAAGTTTCATTATCTTAGTTTTATACTATAGGTTGTCTGGCATTAAAAAAAAGCTGCAAAATGTGGATTTTACCCTCCAACGTGAAAGAATACGATAAATTAATTTTGGCAACACGATACCACTTAGCTTGAAAACTGTAACTCGGGTTGCGTTTTCACAGGAAACACGGGGCGGACACGCAAAGGGCTCCTTTACGAGATGAAGAGTGAGCTGTGTGTGCGTGACCCAGAGAGATTTCACGCCAAATTAAATACTTACATTAGCACTGCGAATAACACTGTCTGATGAAAAATGCTCAACACACACATACATAACTAAAATTCATAAATTTTTACTTAGGACTGACAAAAACGATTTGACGTGGAGTCGATTTAATTGCAAGAAAATATACTGTATGCAGTATAGACCTATGCCAACTCTGTAGTAGGCCTAATCCTACTTCTTATGTGGTGCTTTGCGTCTGCCTCTATAGGTATACTAGCTTAAAAGACCCGGCGTCGCCAGGGTTTTTTATTTTGTAATTGGAAATTAACTCATGAAGGACTTTCGATTTTTAAATTCTAGGTCCTTATAATTTGAAATAGGAAGAACGACTTATCACACTCAAACTATTCCCACAGAAAACGCTTGATATAGTTTTTTATGGCTCATAGAAGATGTAGAATTTTGCATCCCATCGCTTGTACAGTGCACAGCGAGCCTGGTATAGATTCAAATAAGAAGAAACAGATATTCCTGTAACATAAAATTGTAATATCGAGGCGGAAAATTTTACTTCCCACTCTCATGTTACCATTTTTGGGGATGAAATTAAACAGAAAGCAATATCACTTTCACACTTCTCTCCCCAAAAACCTGCGTTATAATAATATACACATTACCATATCTCGTTTTGTTTTCTCTATGTCCAGGGTAGAGAAAGTTATGTGACTGCATTATTTTCGTGGATTTCATTCTGTAAAAAGAGAATTGAATAACAGACGAAACTCACTATGTGGGTTTTTTTTTACTAAGTAACTCGAATCTGAGGTCTCTCCGGGCATCGCACTTTATTCCTGAAATGCACGTCGAAACCGGGATTTTAGTTTTTTAAATTATCAATTGTTTTAACTGCTTATGCATCAAGATTCGTTCTATTTGTTTAATTATTTATATTTGTTACAGAAAAACAATATAATTAAGAATAAAATTATGTAATTTACGCAATGTAAAAACGATGTAAGTGTTAACAAATATAATGTAATAATAATTTTTCTGTTAAATAAATTATTTAAACAAAGCATCTAGCAGGTGAGTAAATAATCGCGGGCGAAGGCGCATACACCTACTAGTAGACTACCTGTATAATTAAACTTTGATATATTGTGGGAAACCTTTTTAACAAGACCCATCACAGCTAGCTGTGAGCCTAGGCATACGCCCATGCCAAAAAATTTTGAACTAGTAGAAAGTAGTAAGAGGCAATTAAAGACAACAAATTCACTCGATCACAGAGACAAAACTAAAACATTTGCAGTAACTGGACACGTGAATGCTAAGGAAGAAATAAGGCATGTTTCACCCTCATTACCCTATTCTCTAGCCCTTTCCGAGAATTTCTAAAAATGTATCAATTATCAGGCCTGCAGTCAGATTTTGGGGGCTTGCAAGGAAAGTAATCTGCTAGCAGCTAGCATCCACAGGCTGACTGATGTGTAATCTCTATATAAGCTTATATAAAAGGCTTTGTCCTGACTGACTGACAGGAATCAACGTAGAGCCTAAACTATAACAGGTAGAGACTTGGAATTTTGACAGTACCTTCGTTGCATAATGTAAGTGCTCACTAAGAACGGATTTTGAAAAATTTTGATTTTAAATGCCAAAAATTAAATGTTTTTGAGAATACTCAATCCCTTTTTACACAGAATTATCAAATCCAAATCACAGTTCACTTGACAACAGTATTGTTGGCAGTCTTCACATAAGGCTTTGGAAATAAATGAAACGTGACTTGACAAATTAGAGAACTATCAATATAATCCATGTTATAAATAAATATTAAAGAATGAAATCCACGAAAATAATGCAGTCACATAACGTTCTCTAAACTGGACCTAGAGAAAACAATACAAGGTAATAAGTTTGGGAAGAGAAGTATGAAAGTGATATTGCATTTCTGTTTAATTTCATCCCCAAAACGGCTTTACGTAACATGAGAGTAAGAAATAAAAATTCTCTGCCACGATAATACAATTTTATGTTACCGGAATTTCTGTTTCTTCTTATTTGAACCCCTACCAGGCTTGTTGTGTACTGTACAAGGATGGGATGCAAAATTCTACATCCTCTATGAGGGAATAGTTTGAGTGTGATAAGTCGTTCTTCCTATTTCAAATTATAAATACCTATATTAGGACTTAGAATTTAAAAATCTAAAGTTCTTCATAAGTTAATTTCCAATTACAAAATAAAATACCTGGGCGACGCCGGGCCTTTTAAGCTAGTAATATATAACTGAACTTCTAACGTTTTTTTTTTTTTTAATTCAGCTGCATTTAAAATCCTTTCAGCTACGAGGCCATATCAGGAGTTCGGGATCTGTATCTATATAGTAGGCCACGATACTATTGATTGACTACTATTTTCTAATGGTGTACTTTACGAAGAAAATTTTAACTGATATTAATCTAAATGGACATGAAACAAGATGAAATGGTGAGGATGATTCACGGTATGTAAATATCCAATTCGGCATTTGCCTTTACGACTAGGAAAACCACGAAAAACCCATGTTAAATTGACCGATCACGAGATTTGAACCTGGGACTTCCCGAATGCGAGTCCAAAACGTTATCATCTCGGCCACCTTGCTGGGTTTCTAAAGTATTGTTGTAGAAGGGTTTTCTAAAATAGCTATACACTGTAGTAATTGACATCCCTATAATATAAAAAGCCACATGGCTGACTCACTCACTCACTCACTGACATTAATGTTTACCCACTTCCAGATGAGCTAGAAACTTGACATTTGAAGTATAGCTTTTAGACTGTAAACCACAGGAAAATTCCATTTTTAACCATAAGAACCCCCGAAAAAGGGCTCAGTTTCCATGGTAACGGTATTATCAAACAGTGTTCACATAGGGCTTTGAAAGGTAATGGCCAATACAGCAGACTAAATATACGCACTCTATCTCCCATAGATCTTTTTTTTTTTTTTTAAAAAAAAACCTTTACCGAGAAACTCAGCGGGTTTAACATTATAAGGAGAGGCAATTTTCCAGGACCATAGAAAAATATTGCTAAATGTGGATTTATCAATATATCGATCTCTGTACAACGGTTTGACTATATCACAAATGTAAGTTTATATACAATAGGGCGTAGTTCAAATCACAGAGAAATACCAAACCACATTTTCATAAATGTCATATTTATTTATGATGAATAAAGAACTTTCGTGGTTTATGAACGGAATATGGGGCAATAAAACCTGAGCTATACCGTTCTGACATTTAGCTCAACATAAAGCTAAACGAGGACTATAAAAATCCCGGTTATGCTGGGCTGGATATTGTAATGGGATTAATAATCTGCTTGTATCTGTTGATGTTTACGAGGTTCTTGGTAGGGACGTGTGGCCCAGATCAGAGGGGGGTGCGCTTTGTTACCATCGCTCTTTCCAGTTGAGTGGAGTTACCAGAAAACACGCCACATTAACCTCATCTTCCGAAGAATTCCTTTCAGGTGGAATCTCGTCCCCTGACATGTGTTACGCTATGCACACAATTTGGCTGGCATCTCTCATATTCTCTGTGTCCGGTCTCTCATATTCTCTCTGACAGTATGAAGCAATAGACTAATACTGTTTTAACAAGGGCTTAACGTCATATCCAGACCTGGGATTTTAAAGCAGATGCCTATTTTGTTCCTCATGAAATAACATGAAATTTTAAAAATATGTTGACATCTCATGATAAATCACTTATAGTCTTTTTATAGAGTTTTATAGTGCCTTAAAATGCCTATTTGGACCTTTGGAGCCAATTTTTACTATTTTAGTGCCTAAAATGCCTATTTTGTACATTTAAAATAAAATCCAACTTCTGTAACTTTTAAAATCATTTAATGGGCATCCCTGAATGAAGGGCAGAACAGCAGAGGGTGGGTTTTTCACAGAAACTTGATTTTCCCAAACAATTGTCGCCAAAGGAATGTTGGCGGGGGAGGATTCGCTCAAAACAACGAGTAGAAGTATATAGTAAGAAGGGACATACTGTGTCAATTTTTCATATAATCCAAAACTGTTTTGATAAATGTATTTTTAATTCTATCTTAATTTTAAAATTATTTTTGTTAAGAATAGGTATACCACGTTCTTTAAAGCAAAAAAAAAAAAAAAATGATCACGTTACAGTTGAAGAGCATATTGTAGTATTTTAAAGTCTATTTTCTGTCTATTTTAAAAGCTTATTTTAAGTGCCTATTTTATCTTTTAAAAGCCTATTTACTTGTTTTAAAAGCCTATTTTAGGTGCCAAAAACTAATTTTTTTAGAGCCTAAAATCACAGGTCTATAGATAGATACCAGATGCTCAACAGGATATATTTTGTGTCGCCTAGGCCTTTCGGTGTTACCACACCATCTTCAGGCCATGTCTTACTGACTTGGAGCTCCAATAATTAAAATAAAAAATAAAAGTGCATTTCATAAAATCGCTGTTCTGTGGCCTCCTCGCCGCGTGTCTGTTCCTTTACGTATCTTATTAATTTTATTACATTGATCGAGCTTAACGGTATTAAGCATGTATTTTGGTATAGTTATTTAACTACGAGGATGTACTGCAACTTAGGCCTGTGATCGTCGCCGGTGTGCCCGAATTTTGTCCCGCAGGAGGTCTTTTACATGCCGGTAAATCTACTGACACATTTATGCACACATAAATGTCATCGACCTGGGCCTGGACCGAAACCGGAACCTTGAGCACAGAAAGCCAGCGCGATACTAACAGCCCGCAGTTTTGAAATTTGACATGGTTGTTCGTAGGCCTACCTACAGTAGGCCTACATCAAACTGAAAGTACTGGAGGGGTGTGTGTGAGCTGTTTAAATGTGGGGTTTCTGTGTGTGTGTGTTTTTTTTTTTTTTCAATTATGTTAGTAACTATCAATCCTAGCGAAAATTATTCAATATAGTAAATTAGCGTAGAGAAAATTTCCTAGAAAAAAGTTGCATTAGTATATTTCCCCCTACAATATATTTTTAAGTATGACACCAATTTGCAAAGTTAAGGGTTAAAAATTATTATACCTACCCTTCTTGTAGAGCGATTTTTAGCAATACAGGAGACTTCTTCATGAACATACCACCTTTTAAATCGTAGAGCTTCGACCTTAGTCTTTATTATGTTTTGTATCGAAACAACAGCAGCAACAATAATAATATAAAAAAAAAATCAGGTAAACTGATGTAACAAAGTGCCAGAATACTTTTGCTTAATCCGTGATAATTGTAATTATGATACGCAGAAAATAAGTTATTTTTGTAATCGAATTCCGAGTTAAGTTCCAGATCGATTCATTAAGCAGGGCTTACGGAAAGACAAAGGTCTAGTTTGGTAAGCACAGGCCTATGTGAAGGAATATGTGGGTTGTGTTACTTGTCATGGCTATCTGTATTATTGCAACTTCCAAAGCCGATATGAACACTGTAAAACAATATGTTGCCATGAGAACTGATTCGCATATGTCTCGATAAATTAATTTAATTTAATTTTCTAATTAGTCGTTAGCAACACTGTACTGCTATAGACATCGTCAATTAAATAAAATGAATACTATACACAAATAGGTAAAACAATAAATCAGGAAACCCAGACTAGAATGTTATATTGATTTGAGCCTCAAAAAATTCTTGCACACCATAAAATGGATTGTCAAGCAGCCAACGATGAAAATGAAACTTGAATTGCTTAAAATCTACATTGTGAGCCACTTGGGGCAACTTATTAAACATGGAGACTCCTAAATTTTTACACCAGTTTTTTGATTTGGCAAGTCTCACCAATCCGGTACCGGTCAACCGATTTGGTATTATTCTTGCACTTAATAACCATAATTGTTTTAAGTCGTCCTTAAGTTTATCCTGAGGGAAGAGAGAGATGCCATTAATGGATCTGAGAGGAATATTGTCAGTGTGGGAAGAAGAAGCATCCGATAGGATCAGGTTACATGAATTAAGTGAGGCAACTATTTATACTAGCAGATTAATATCGATTTTAATTCGATATCGGACTTCGATATCCGCACGAGCTTCCCTGACAGATGGAATACCAACAGAACGGAAATGAATTTCTCGATGGACGCCAAGAAGATAAGTTGGAACAAAACCGGAACAAGTATCTTGAGGTGCTATAAATACGCCATTGCAGGATGTGACGTCAGGGTATTGTGCCAGTGTTTCAATAAGAACAACCACAAGATAGCAGGAGAGATCTTCATTCTCCTGGCAGGCAGGAGGCGCATCTGGGCGAGGTCTTTGTAAATGATTCAGGGGATGAGGATGGACTAGATATCGGAGGGTTTTCCACGAAACTTTATCAATTATCATCAACTACAAGAACATTCACAAAGCGACGGGGAAATATACAGGGTGTTAATGAATAACACCGAAGTATTTTACCTGTGTATAGAAGGGACATAGACAAGCAACTTTTATTAGGAGATTTTTGCTCTATGGATTCAATTGTTCCTGTTACAGCATAAAATCTCCCAGGGCATGGCCGCCACTGACTTCTAACATTAGAAAAAAATTCAAAACAAAGGAACTTCGTCCTTAACACTGTAGTCAGTACTTATGAATAAAAAAAGACTAATGCAGTGGCAACCAGTCATGTGATTAGTCTGTAAATTTTGCAGATTATGGAAACACTAAATTATGATATAGCTGTTGACGATTGATTAAGAGTTAGGATTTTATCGATAACTAATAAGTCATTAAGTCAATTTAATGAACATTTTAACCCTATTTCGCGTAATTATTGATTTATGAGCACCAAATTATAATGACTTTAATGCCCTGTAGCATACACATTTTACGACATAGAGCAAACATCTCCTAATAAAAGTTGCTTGTCTAAGTTCCCTCTATATACAGGTAAAATATTTCGGTGTTATTTATTAACACCCTTTATAACATGTACTTCCGAAGCATGCAAACACACTTCTGACTGACCACTTGAGATTTACTCAAACTTTTCTTAATTATAGACACACAATCTGCTTCCCTAGACTCTTTCACAGTTAGATGAAAAGATTGCTTTCAGATTAAGGGGGGACATACAGCTTTGAGTGAAATTCATAGTTGAGAAATAGACGAAATTCATAGTTCTTCTCAGCAATGAATTGTTCTGTAACCTTGTAATCGGGCATGTTCTTTATTACCGTAACTACATTTATAATTATATACTATTTTCAAAATTAATCAAACTGTTACTGTTATGGGGTTATTATAGTTACAAAATGGCAGCCACGTTCAGGGGCGGATCCACGGGGGGGATTCAAATTAATTTGTAACATTAAGCATAAATTATTCAAAATTTATTATTCTAATAAATTTTGTAAAGACAACATAACCCAAATACTTAAATTAAATCAACGACATTCATTATTTTGAAATACCTTTTGTAATAAAACGCTGAAATGTTCATTTTGATTTCAATTGTGTACTGGGAATAATTAATTTTTATGAGTAAAAACTTCCCTCTCTACTTTGCCCCCCCCCCCAAAAAAGATGTCTCTCTGCCGCCGCCCCTGGCCACGTTTCATGTAGTGAAATGCCGTTTGCTTGATACAGAGGCGCTGACTTGGAAATATTTCTGGGGGGGGGGGAGGCAAGAACTGGATTTTCAGTAGCTGTACATAGGCCTTACATGATAAAATCTTAAGACTTGGGGGGGGGGGCAGAAAGTACCTTGCCCCCCCCCCTAAGTCGGCGCCTATGGCTTGATAACTTCCACAAGTTTCAATATTTCTGAGTGATTATTTTATAATAGCATTGTAAATACGGTGTATTAATATAAGCGAGAATATTGTAATGGGCATTAGCCTGTAATATTCTTAGCACAATAAATAAATAAATAAATAAATAACGAGCTGACGCTTTATCAGATAAAATTGCATCTTGTGGCCCTAAGGAAGCATATTATAAGATAAACTATCGTGATTGATCTATATCTGAGGAATTGCTAAACATTATTGAACAATATCAAACACGCATGAATAGAAGTCAGTAGAAAATAATTTTAAATTGATTTAGGGAGTGATACATAGAAAGAGAGCTAAAGAAGATGAAAGTTGGGAAGAACGAAGAAGGATTGATTAATGGAGTCTATGAGCCATAATTTAAAGTGCTGTGAGTCACATACTGAGGACATGATCTTTAAGTCGTTACTGCTCTCACTGCGTGAAACGAGAGGAATGTATGACCGAGTTCTTCATGTACGTTGTACGAGATGGGCTGAGGATATTAAAACTACGTCCATTCATTAAGACAAAACTTCTTTAACTATCTGCTTCCCATTATATTAAATTTCTCGTCAGTCTTACTTCGTTAGTATTTTGTTTATCTGTTTACACTTGAATAAGACATCCATAAATTGAAATTACAGTAGAGTCCCGCTATTCCGAAAATCCGCCTATTCCGAATAGAGTTCAGAAAAATTACCGATTTTTTAAACTTGAAAACAGGAGAAATTAAAAATCCCTTTACGCAGGCCTACAGCCTAAGGTAGATTTCGAAGTGCTTTTGGTTTAATTTGTTGTCGCTGCACTCTTCTTATTTAGCCTTGGCATGACAAACCCGCAATAATAACTGCAAAAAAGAGGAAAGAGCACTTTTTAAAACATACAAATTTCGCCTTATATTAGAACTATCAAGAAACTAGTTATTGATTTGTAGAGTACTCATCAAGAGCTTTTCAACGATACCCCACAAGACGTGGTTTAAAAAATTTCGAATTTCCACCCCCCACCCCCACTCGTACCCCCAAAACCCCCGAATCGTTGGTGTCACTGTGAACTCCATAGGGAGTACTCTAATTTATTCAAACAAAGTTTCCCCCTATACTTCATAGGGGCAGAGATATAAATTTTTCAAAATTTCAACCCCCTCCCCGACCCACCCCTTGGGCCAATTATGCTTATTAACGAACTTGCCCGAACTATTGGGTCTAGAAATAAGTTAATAAAATTTGGTTCAAATATCTTCAAAATTACGGCCGCTGGCGTGTAAACATAGATTTTTCTTCGAAATCTACCTAAAAGACGTTCGTGAAAAAACGTACATTTATTGTTATACAAAGAAGTTAAATAGAGACATACATAGAGCCTAAGCTTGATGAAAACGCCTGAAACCAAAATTGGAATGAAAGCTGGTTACTTACAGCACATGTCGGCTGCAATTATACAATTCCCTGCACTTAATTTATTTCTTAACAAGTCTATGCGTTGATATTATTCATGAAATCCGCCTATTCCGAATTCCCGCTAAACCGAACGGTGTTCGGTCCCAATTAGTTCGGAATATCGGGACTCTTCTGTAGTTATGTATAATACAAATGGGAAAAGAGAGATTTCGTTTTGCGAAAAGAGCCCTTAAGGGAGAATGTAGCAATCCTACAAGCAATCCTATAGGATACAGTCGTTTGTCTTAAATATGTATTAAAAGGATGGAAAAGAAATAGAAATTTAAATGATGTGTAAAACTGCAGAACAAGGTGCAAGGAATAAACTATGATCCTGATCATTGTGTTAACTGTTTTCTTAGCGGTCCGACATGGGTTTGTATATTGTATGAGAAATTATTTCTCGCCAAATAAAGGTAATGAATTTCGGTCTTTGGCCCCTTACAATTTATACCAGACTGAACCTATTTTAATAATCATATGCAATCATTCTTAACTGAGTATTTTCCATGCAAAGCAATCAAAATTGGTCACGCTGGAGTGTTATCTATATTAATAAAAATGAATTTCCGAAATGTATGTTGCCGCATCACTTGAGACGACCGATTTGGCTGATTTCTTTTTTGTTGTGTCCGTAATTGTCAGGACAAGGTTTGCATGAAAGAAAATTTTTGGAAAATCCACGGAAAAAGTTGGAAATGTGAAATGAGGCACAGTTAGAGAGTTCTCCTGTCAATTGTTTACATAAAAAAAGATTAAAAAATTGAAGCGTAACAAAAGAAGTGTGACATATTCACAGTTTCAGAGTTCCGCTTTCACATTGTTTTCATAACAAAACAAACAAACAAACAAACAAACAAAAAAAGAAGTGTGAGTCTAGCAAACAAGCCAAATCGAAAGTGTGTATAAATGTTGTGGGTACGTATGTTTCCAATACAAATCTACATTTCTTGACCAATTTGCACGAAATTTTGCACACATACCCAGTTAAGCCCGGGAAGTAACGCGATTGGTGAAAATAATTAATGAAAAATGAAATCCACGAAAATAAAGCACAGTGTGATGCAGTCACATAACTTTCTCTACCCTCAACATGTAAAATATTTTCTCACTTCACATTTTGATGTAGAATAAGCGGTCGTATTGCAGGGACAGCTTAAGTGTGTGCCAGTGAGTATGCTATTTCAGAAGTCGGTAAAAAATCCTATCCACTGATTCGTCCCTCATAGCTGTAGACTTTGTATAGGGATGTTTATCATAGGCCCTAAACTTCTACAAGAAGACAAAATATAATGGAACATTTTCAGTCCTATGCCCGCAGTATATTATGTCCCAGGTTTTGGGAGAGGAAAGTATGAAAGTGATATTGAATATATATATTTAATTTCAGCTCCGAAACGGTTGTATGGTAACAAGAGAGTGAGAAATAAAATTTTCCACAAAGACAATACAATCTTATGTAATCGGAGTTTATGTTTCTTCTTATTTCAACCCCTCCCAGACATGGTGTGTAGAAGCAACGGAATGCAACATTCGACATCCTCTGTGAGTCATAAAAAGCTACATCTAGCGTTTTCTAAGGGAATAGTTTGAGTGTGATAAGTCGTTCTTCCGCAAGTTCTATGTAGGCCTACATATTATACAAGGCCCTAGAGTTTGAAAATCGAAAGTCCTTCATATGTTAACTTCAAATTACAAATAAAAACCCGGGCAACGTCGGGCCTTTTAAGCTAGTAATTTCATAAAACTCAGTGGCATAATTTTCTTCTTTTACCTTCGACTTACCTTGTATATTTTATACTATTTTTAGACAGTCGTTAATGTTTTTTGTTTCTTGTTGCTTTTTTATGTCTTTTTTTAGTTATAGTGTTAGTTTAATATTTTTATTATCACATTAAATATCTAATATTATTGTTGTAATATTAGTCTTAGTATTATTGTAACGCCATAGTGTTGTAACGCCAATTTGTAAAACTGGTGTAATTAGTGTAAGAGAATATTGTAATTGGGCAATGAGCCTGCTATATTTATTTATTTATTATTTGTTTATACTGGCGAAGTTAAGGCCTTAAGGCCTTTTCTTCCACTGCATCAGTAAAACTATACATATCGCAAATAATATAGGCCTATACAACAAACAATACAAGATTTGAAAAATTATAAAATTAAAACTAAACATGCTACATACAGTAAAATTACAAGGATTTAATTACAAGTTTGATAAACTAAATAAAAATAAAAATAATGACTTAGGAATAATATTGTCAGCATAATAAATATTGAATAAATATTTGTGAAATAATTTTATTACGTAACATGCAAACTGCCAGCTGTCAAGCAATCAAGTATGCGCAGTGCATGGCTGCTAACGTAAGGGATGAAGTGAATAACGCTTTTCAGCCAACAAGTATGACTAATTTCGCAATCACAGTGAGAAATTTAACATTTTAAAAAGGTGTAATGAACTTTAATATTTTCAATTTTTATTACCTGACTCTATTTGATAATCACATGCAATTATTAAGTGACAGTATGGTACTTTATGAGATTGTTTGGTGGAAGGGAAATGCCAGTCAGTCCGTCCGTATGTCTGTATGAGCGAGACTTTCTACACCTTGCACCCGTGTTGCATACACAATTACGTTTCAATGCCCCAACGAATAAAAATCTAGTGGATTCAAGTCAGGCGAACTTGGAGGCCAAGGAATTGGTACACCTCTTAATATCGATTTATCACCGAACCGTCTATTCAGAAACTGACGAAGAGAGGTTGAAATGAGCAGGAGCTCAATCGTGCATGAATTACAAATGGCACATGTTCCATTGTTGTTATTTTTATTTTTTAAGAACATATGATTTTCCAATGCATACAAAACACAAAACAGTCACCAATAACGCCTGTCACCCAGAGGAAATAAGTCATTTTCGGACCCATGTTCATATTACACAATTTCACCATCTATATGCAAGGAATGTTTTCCCAAGGTTTTGGCCTACCGTTTTTGTCACATCCTGTATAACCCCCAAAGGTTATAAACACCGCTGTTTAGCAGGGATTCAGTATAGAGTCTTTTCTCCTCCTTTAGTTTCCGAGCACTGGAATCAGGCTTTAGTTTCCTGCGGTTTCCTGAGCTGTGATTGAAGAGAGAGCTATCCCTAATGAAAAGCAGTGCTTGTAATTACATTTAGTTGGTTGCTGTCTACACACAAGGAGCAGCTTGTTAATTACCTTTGTGGCAACACGTCTACTAGTCTGTTGTTGTAACAATCACCACCTAACAGCCTCATTACGTGTCACGTGTTTTAAGGGTTAACATAACTTTTCATATTGTTATGTTGGCGAGAATACTAAGCAACTGTCGAGCTTTCATGCGGTAACCCACTATTTCGAGTTAACTTTATAAACATATTTTATCGTGTACGTCACCTGAAGAGAATTATTTGGGGAAACGAACCTTCATTCGCCAGGCTTCAATGCAGGTAAGAAAATAACATTTTGTGGAATGTCCCTGGAAAACGATATAAGTGCCAACAATTTTTATTCTTTTTTCGTGGTAATTGGTGTATGTGGCATTGTTAACAACCCAGTAAAGGAAAAAAAACGCGTTCACTAGGTGCCATCTAATGAACGATTTTTATATCCTTTACTGGGTTGTTGAGAGTGGCAAATACACCAATTTCTATGAAAAAACAACCAAAAATTTTTCTGGCACTTGTATAGTTTTCCACGGACACTCCACAAATGTTCACCATTGAAGCGTATACGTTTATAAGTGTCTAAGTGCCAAAACCATGATTTTTCAGCTGATAATTTTAAATGGATCTATGTACCCTACCAATGCATTTCAGAAGGGTCCAAAGTTCAAGGAAAGCCACGTTAGTAGCAATAAATTCTAAGATATAGCGCTGGGTCTATCTCCTGGACGTCTTCTGTGGGTCTATGTCTTGTCTTCTACACAATCATGATTTTGGCACTTAGACCCTTATAAAAGTAAACGCTTCAATTAACTACTCTTGGGCTTTCCTTACGACTAAATTCTTTAAGGTCTAAAGTTTGATACTTAACCTTAATTCATTCTCGTATACACTGATATGAGAAATTCTATATACATGTCAACATTTCACTGTGCAAAGAACTCCGCTTAATGTGCGTAGTCCTAATTAATTCACAGTAATATACCTTCTGCTTATAACAGTATTCAACTTGATCAACGAAATAAACAAAAATTTGACTAGTTTGATAAGCACATGTGAAGGAATATGTGGGTAGTTTGTCAAAGATAACTGTATTGCAACTTCCAAAGCCGTATATTAACACTGTAAAACAATATGTTCTCATGAGAACTGATTCGCATTTGATATATTCTTTCTAATATATTACCATATAAAATAGGCACTAAATTGGGCTTTACTCCGGTACCGATCAACCCATTTGCTCCAATATCAATAGGCTTCTTCCCATGGACGTTAATGCATAGGCTATACCAAGTTTCATGAAAATCCGATAAAGAGTATTCGAGTTATCACGCGTACAGACCCACAATGGACTGACAGATGGACATACATTTTCCGTCCCCCCCCCCAAATCAGAAAGTACCATTCTGGCACTTGATAACTTAGGCTATTAACCTTATTAGTTTCAATAAACGTTTCGCTAAATCCTTATAAGGTACGATATTTCTAATATAATAACACAGCCTGAAAGTAATTAAATTGCAGATCATATAAAGGGAATTTTAAACGCCAAATGAGAATCGTGTTAATGAAAAATCTAACGGGTTATCCTATTAGCATTAAAGCTTTAATTAATACTATTCGTTTTAATTGAATATCACGGTCGTAAAGGCACTTGGGTCTACAGTAGTCCTAATTGGAATGAATGGGAGAATGAAAACCAGGTTTAAACAGAAACCAATCCTGTTAAGTGATCCAGCGAGACTCTAAATCTCAATTCCCACCAAGTATTTTAAAAATGAAATTGTTAAAAATGTAAGAGTTCAACTTCTCTTGAATCAATATCTGTCTCAATCCTAGCACGAACTCGCTGGAATTGCCAAGCCTTGCTTTCCAAGAAAGAGAGCGAAAGAGAGATAGAGAGAGAGAGAGAGAGAGAGAGAGAGAGAGAGAGAGAGAGAGAAATAGAAATGGTATCTATAAAATTAGTTCCCCCGTTTAGTAATGGAAAACAACGCTGTTGTATCATTTACATGCCTAAAATGAAAATATTATATTACAAAGGCAGCCAATTACAGTGTCTCAAATTTCCCGTGTACATCTGTTTCCTTTTGGCTCAAACAAAAATACGTGTTTAATTAAATTTGATACGAAAATTCCAAAACTCAGTCTTTGAAAACTTATATGCGGCACTGAAATAGGCATTTACAGTATATTATAGGGTTATTATTATTATTATTATTATTATTATTATTATTATTATTAAACACTGAAATAAAATAATAATAGTCCGTACATATATAGGATGTACGAACTATTATATACTTATATACAGTATATTATATATATAAGTATATATATCATATGAAAACATTCTCACAGCCTATGCTATCAGCAATATGAAATGCGGATGTAGATGGCAGTGAGGTATATAATGTGCTCCGTATATACAATCAATTGCACAAAATGGACAATATGGATATATTTAATACTAACAATAAGCGGTTTAAAAGTATCTGTGACCAAAATTTGAAAACTTTAAAATAGTAGTAATTAAAAAATTCTCCATTTTCCTTATTTAAATCTTTCTTATATATATACCCTATATTTATATAGTGGCGGACGCAGAATTTCTTTTCGGAGGGGGATTTGCATAGGGAGAAAGAGCACTAACAAAATTAATGAACTTACATATAATTAGTTTACAAAACTGGCCACTTAGATTGAATAAATATAGCCTATTTTTTTTCAAATTTCGGGGGGTGGGGGATATATCCCCCCAATGTGTATATATATATATATATATACACACACACACACACACATATGCGGTACGCCGTAGCGTAGTGGTTGAGGCGCTGCGATACAAACCGGAAGGTGGCGGGTTCAATTCCCGATGAGGTCGTTGAGATTTTTCAATTGCCTAATCTTTCTGGTGGTACTATGACCCTAGGGTCGACTCAGCCTCTAATAGAAATGAGTACCCCCAATCCTGGGGGTAAAGGCGGCCGGTGCGTAAGGCTGACAACCTTACAACCTTCACGTTTCGAATGTCCAAAATCTGGGAGCCTCAACCTCTTGGAAACCTCTGGGCCTCTATGGCCTGTATAGGGATCACTTTACTTTTTGCACACATATATATTTCCCCTATAAAACTATTATATTATTTATGTTTTGATCTGTCCCCTTCATTGTGTAATTTTCATATTGTATGTTTTTTTTTTAAGTTGTAGTATTAGTATAAATATTTTTAGTATTACATTAAACATATAATATTAATGTTGTAAAACTGGTGTAATAAGTATAAGAGAATGTTGTAATTGGGCAATGAGCCTGTTATATTCTCAACAAAATAAATATATGACGGGAATAGGCTTACGTATTAATAATACACATAATATATCCTTGTGATGCCTGCAAAGTCTGAGTGTTTTGCATGGGGGAGCCAGACAGGGCATGTGGGCACACACAGGTGTGCGCTATCTGAGGGGCGTGAGGTCCTCACCGACCTTCAGCCCACATCACACACAAATGCCAATACACCCCAAACCAGCGGCGGCCACTACAGTGCCTTTAATAAATAGGGAATTTTGTAAACAAAGAGTACTGTATAAATATAAATAAATAAATAAGTGTTTTCCCATTCTTCGTTAGAAATCACGCCAACTTAAACCTTTCGTATTGTAAGGTGAGCATGAAAGGGCTGAGGAATTTTGCCCAGAGGCTCTAGAGCTCTTTAACGTAACGTAATCTACGACACAGGCCCCCGAGCGGAAGACTTCATGCAAGGAATGTTTACAACCTGAAAAATCCATCTACCGCGGCCGGGTTTGAATCCTCGACCGTCGGATCTAGAGGCGGGCACGCCACCTCAAATACCACCGCTGCCAATTAAATGTATAATAATGTTGATATATTTTCGAAGTATGACAAATTCAAGCTAAGAATAATAAATAAATAAATTCAGGTAAACTGATGTAACAAAGTGCCAGAATGCTGCTGTTTAATCAGTGATAATTGCAATTATGATACGCTGAAACTAAGCTATTTTTTAAATCGATTTCCGAGTTAAGTTCCAGATCGATACATTAAGCAGGGCTTACGGAAGGACAAAGGTCTATTTTGATAAGCATATGTGAAGGAATATGTGGGTAGTGTTATTTGTCAAAGCAAGCTGCAACTTCCAAAGCCATATACGAACAGCCATTTTGTCACGAGAACTGATCTGCATTTGATAAATTCTGCATAATATATTACCATAAAACATGCACTAAATTGGGAATTACTCCGGTACCGGCCAACCGATTTCGTTCAAAATCAATAGGCTTCTTCTCATCGAAGTTATAAATGCGTATACCAAGTTTCAAGAAAATCCGACGAAGCGTATTTGAGTTATCGCGCGTACAGACAAGACGGACTGATAATTTTCCCTCCACCATAAAATGTTAGAAAGTACCATTTAATAAATTCACACAGGTTTTCAGACAATTTAATCACCTTACCTAGTATTGGATTTTTCCCACTATTGCTATATTTTGTTAGGTAAAACACTACGTAGGCCATATGCGTGATGTTCCGAAGTAAAAAAGCACGCGCGGGCTGGCAAGGCCGCGTCGCATGAGAAGACAAAACAAGTGAGAGTTATGAAAACACGGAGATATCAGTCGTGGGAGATGAGAAGCACTTCAAGGGCAACTTCCCGTTTCATTCAAGTCATTATGTAATTAACACGTCCACAGTATAAGTAGATGCCGAGTAGGCTACGTGGCTTATGAATGAAACCATGTCACTCAAATAATGTTACACTATAATATTTCTTATATCCTGGGAGTTTTATGTGAAATGACGCAGAATAGTACGTTGTGCAACAAGCCTATAATCTCTATCTCTTCTCTACATATATAAAAGGCTTTGTCCTGACTGACAGGAATCAACGCAGAGCCTAAACTATAACAGGTAGAGACTTGGAATTTTGACAGTACCTTCGTTTCATAATGTAGGTGCTCACTAAGAAAGGATTTTGAAAAATTCTGATTTCAAATGCCAAGAATTAAATGTTTTTGAGAATACTTAATCCCTTTTTACACAGAATTATAAAACCCAAATCACAGAACATATTGTTGCCAAATGGTATCAGGTGTGCTTGGAAAAAACAATTGAAATGCACTTTTGACAAATAAGAGAAGGTATCAATTTATAATTCATGTTATAAATAAATATTAAAGAATGTAATCCACGAAAATAATACAGTCACATAACTTTTCTCTACCCTGGACATAGAGAAAACAATACGAGGTATGGTAATATGGTATATTATTATATCGCAGGTTTTTGGAGAGAGAAGTACGAAAGTGATAGACTATTGCTTTCTGTTTAATTTCATCCCCAAAACAGTTTTATTGTAACATGAAAGGGAGAAATAAAATTTTCCGCCTCGGTATTACAATTTTATGTTACCAGAATCTCTGTTTCTTCTTATTTGAACCCTTACCAGGCTTGCTGTGTACAAGCGATGGGATGCAGAATTCTACATCCTCTATGGGCCATAAAAAACTATATCAAGCGTTTTCTGAGGGAATAGGTTTAGTGTAATAAGTCGTTCTTCCTATTTCAGATTATAAATACCTATATAAGGACCTAGAATTTAAAAATCGAAAGTTCCTCATAAGTTCATTTCCAATTACAAAATAAAAAACCCGGGCGACGCCGGGTCTTTTAAGCTAGTAATATATAAAAGGCTTTGTCCTGACTGACTGATTGACAGGAATCAACGTAGAGCCTAAACTATAACAGGTAGAGACTTGGAATATTGATAGTACCTTCGTTTCATAATGTAGGTGCTCACTAAGAAAGGATTTTGAAAAATTTTGATTTTAAATGCCGAAAATTAAATGTTTTTGAGAATACTTAATCCCTTTTTACACAGAATTATCAAATCCAAATCACAGTTCATTTGACAACAGTACTGTTGGCAGTTTTCATATAAGGCTTTGGAAATAAATGAAACGTGTCTCTGACAAATTAGAGAAGGTATCAATATTATAAATAAATATTAAAGAATGAAATCCACGAAAATAATGCAGTCACATAACTTTCTCTAGCCTGGAAATAGAGAAAACAATACGAGGTAAGGCAATCTGTTTTGGAAAGAGAAGTATGAAAGTGATATTGCATTTCTGTTTAATTTCATCCCCAAAACGGTTTTATGGTAAGATGAGAGTAAGAAATAAAAATTTTCGGCCACGACAGGATATTTTATGCTGAAACAGGAACAATTAAATCCATAAATAAAAAAATCTCCAAATATAAGTTTCTTGTCTATGTCCCCTCTATACACAGGTAAAATATTTCGGTGTTGTTAATTAACTGTATATAGCTTGTTCAACATATCTTGAAGAACGAGATGGGATAAGAAAGGATTTAACACCACCACAGACGGCTTGAAAAGACCTGGTCAATTTTATGACGTTCACCCCTGCTTGCACCCGGCAACTTCTCCGACAGCGGTGTATTGCGTGCGGTCTCAACAAAACTGAAACATTAGGTCCAACTTCAAGAGACGGATAATAATAATCATACGAACGTGAACTTAGCTTTTAATATAAACTAGGAACCCACCAAATACTGTTCTCCACTTAAATTAAGCGTGAAAAAGCGAAACCTGAAGAACCCGAGTCACTATTTTTATAACGAATTAATAAGAATATATTTTCATTAAATTCTTATTTTTTATAAAGATTTTATTTATTTATTTTAAAATTACATGAATTCTTAGATAATATATAAGGTCCTGAAACCCCAAAAGAACAGGAGCTCGTGCTTGGGGCAGTTCCATGCTTATATTTACATGTTTTACATTATTTAAATATGATCTTAACCTGAAATTACCTTAAAATTAAATAGACAAAATATTGTGACGTAGTACTAGGGGAAAAGACAAAAGCTGAGAGTAAAGGCATGACTCTAATAATAATGAAAATAATTATGACAATAATGAAAAATAAATTATCATGATAGTAATAGGTACAAAAAGATAAAACTATTTGAAAAGGGTTGAAAACATAAGTTATATGAGTTTTTAAATTTTGGAATTAAAGCCTCCATAACTCCGTTTGGCTAAAACTGGATGTAATGTGATTTTAGTATTATAGGACCGAAACTAGATATATGTGATAGACCAGAAGAAGTGAAACATTTGGGTTCTACTAATGTACTAGTTTTATTTCGTCTAGTGCTGTGATCATATGGAACAACGTTTATGAAACGAGAAATGCGAGTGGTTCTTGTCTTCTACGAGAGATGGCTGGTAATGGCGACGGTCAAAGTGAAGCTACCTTATGGTTGTTTTCTTGAAAGCAACGGTTTTTGATAACAGGAATTGAATACATTTTAGTATGACATTAAAATTAACACTAACAGAATTTATTTTATTTTAAATATAGGCTATTTATTACGTAGTTTTCAGCTCCTACTTTCAAGGTCTCAAGATCGTTCTGTGTTCGATAACCATCGATACCACACCGATATCGAAATGATAAACAGTGTCGAAATGAGTGTCATAGGCCTACTCATTATGATACCGTTACGTCATACTTAATAAGCATGTTAGGCCTACTTACTTACTTAATGGCAATAGACAATTCCTCAGCAAGCTAAAGGAATATTATCTATTTTATGGAACCAGGAGGTTCCTTGCCACGCTTACATGAGCCCGCCAATCAACCCTATTCTGTGCTAACTCTATCCAACCATCCCTCGCAAATCCTACTTTCCTTAAATCTATCCTAATATTGTCCTCCCACCTATGGCTAGGTCTTCCAAGTGGTCTTTTCCCTTCGGGACTCCCGGTACGGTCGAACAAAAACTGTCAGCGTGTTCCGTTTCTCAGCGCTGTGAAAGCGCTGGCAGCATTTTTGTTCCAAAGCTAAGTAATGACGTCATCGGTGCCACCAGTTTCCACAGCGCTTTGGCATCGGTTCCACCGGCCCGTGGATATGGTGCGAGAATCCACCAATGAATCTGATTGGCTCACGTAAAACTGCGGGGGAATTAGCAGACGATGGGCTTCACTCAATCCTGCCCGGTGTTCATGCTGTCACTTGACTTGATGACATATATATATATATATATATATATATATTTTATATATATATATAAAATAAAATTATTATTATTATTATTATTATTATTATTATTATTATTGTATGTATAGCTTAATGATAGATGCATAGGAACAATAAAACTCCAAAATGTTTAGGAAGAAAGGTAACGAGTATAGGCATAAAAACAATATTAGAAGAAGTAGGCTATGTATATTCTCTTCAGATTATAAGAACTCGCTGTCTATAACTGGATGGTATGTTTAAAATTATTGACCAGCAATTATATTATCCTACCTGATTTAATTTATGGTATTCGCTATTTAAGAAAACCTAGCTGCAAAAATGTGTTATATTAAAAATTGTGACACTTGTCAGTTGTGTTTTGGTTTTATATGGAGACATTCTTCCGAAAGTTTTAGGTTAGACGTGACTAGTACGGCAAAGGGGGATATTTTCAGTTATTAAGTGCCAGTATGGTACTTTATGAGATTGTGTGGTGGACGAAAAAATGTCTGTCCGTCTGTCTGTCCGTCTGTCTGTCCGTGTGTCTGTACGCACCATAACTCAAATACGCTTTTTCGGATTTTCATGAAACTTGGAAAACACATTTATAATGTCCATGGGAAGAACCCTATTGATATTGAACCAAATCGGTTCACCGGTACCGGAGTAATGCCCAATTTAGTGCCTATTTTAATAGATTATGGCACCTTTCTCTTAGAAAGGCGCCATCACTCAAATACGCTGTATCGAATTTCCATGAAAATTGGTATACCCATTTATGACGTCCATGAGAAGTGCCCTATTGAATTTGAACCTAATCTGTTGACCGGTACCGGAGTAAAACCCAATTTAGTGTCTACTTTAAAGGCGCAATAAATCAAATACGCTTTATCGGATATTTATGAAACTTCGTATACGCATTTATAATGTCCATGGGAAGACGTTTATTGATATTGGACCAAATCGGTTGGCCAGTACCGGAATAATGCCCAATTTAGTGTTTTTATGTTAATATATAAGAAGTCGCGATAACTCAAATATGCTTTATTGGATTTTCCTAAAATTTTGTATACCCATTTATAATGTACGTGGAAAGACGTCTACTGATATTGGACCAAATCGGTAGACCGGTACCGGAGTAAAACCCAATTTAGTGAATATTTTAAAGACGCGGTAACTCAAATACGCTTTACCGGATTTTTATGAAACTTGGTATACACATTTATAATGTCCATGGGAAGACGTCTATTCATAATGGATAAAATCGATTGACCTGTTTCGGAGTAATGCTCAATTTAGTGCCTATTTTATGGTAATATACGTATTCGAAGGAATTTATAAAAAAAAATGTAAATCAGTTATCTTGACAACATAGCCTATTGTTTTACTGTGATCTTATGAGGCCTTGGAAATTAAAATACAGGTAGCTATGACAAAAAAACATATTAATTGACATGCGCTTATCCAACTAGACCGTTAAAATGACCCAGGTGGCCGAGATGGTAGACCTTTCTTCTTCCGTAAGCCCTGCTTAATGAATAAATCTGGAGCTTAACTTGGAAATCAATTTTTAAAAAAACATTCTGCATATCATAATTGCAGTCATAACTGATTAAACAAAAACATACTGGCACTTTGTTACATCAGTTTACCTGATTTTATTACTAGATGGGAAGACTCTTAGCTATGTCAATAATAATGTAAATTCTATTTGTTTGAAACCATAATACATCAATGCTTCCTGTAAGAAAATATTAGAATCACTAGTAATTTAGTCGCCATTGATGGCACCATAAATCCAGCAGTTTTGTTCCAATTCCGCTGCAGCGTGACGTCATCGTTTGCCACCGGTCCGGTGTAAAAGCGGTGAGAAACGGAATACGCTGTGTATTTTGTTATGCGAAATAACACGGAAATTAACCCAACTTCTGTACCGAAATTTAAAATGTTTACTCACCGTAAATTAGGATCACAAACAATAACACGTTTCCTGAAATATCCACCGAAATAGAAGGAACTTAACACCAAAACCAGCCATTTTACTTCATAAAAAAATCACGCACACACATTAACTCACTGTTGCCAGGAACAGAACTCTGACGTTTCTTCACTACGCACCACGTTTTGTATTGCGTCCTGAAAGTAGCAAATTACGAGAATCTTAATCCATCAAGCAATACGTCATTCTTATGACAGACCGTTAACATTAAGACTAAGGAAGTCCGCACGCACGAACTTTACATTTGTGTCAAGTCATATCGTGTTGCGTAAAACCGCATTATGAATGAGCCGAGTCAAGGACGGAGACCACTCATTCCCTTATTAAGGACAGGATCCTACCTGGAACAACACAGGGGGTCAAACACACTTACGCTATGCAAACTATGTATGAGGACCTCAGATCTCAGCTCATAGCCTACTGTCAGCTTGTATGTCGCGTCTCACTTTCGATAATTGCTTGTTAAAATCCCATAAGTGACACTTTTCTAAATAGTAACTACAGTAGAACTCCAACGACCCGGAGTATTTGGGACTGGACCTGATCCCGATCACTGAATAAATAGCCTAATGAATAAACTAAATTGTACAGTACTGTACCAACAAAAAGGGTCACATCTTGAACATGAATGTCACAGACAGTTGTTTTGCTTATTTCTGACGATTATTTTTCTGTGCACATAGTTATATCATATGAATAACATTATCGACAATGACTCTTTGAACATTAATACTTTCGTTTTTTGAATGTAGGCTACTCGTATATATTTTAATGAAAAATAAAATATAAAAAATTGATTTTTTAAATACTTATACTGTAGACATTCCAAAATTGTAGATGATGATGTTCATATGATGTTTACAAATAGATAGAAAAAAAAAAGAATCACTCAGAGATATTGTCATTTGTGGAAATTATCACGGAAACGGCATTTTAGTGCATGAAACGTGGCTGGCATTTTTAACGATAATTATTACCGACAACTGTAACAGTTTAATTGATTATGGAAATTAGTGTGTGATTGTAGATGTAGTCAATAAAAGAACATGCCAGATTACAAGGTTACAGAACAATTCATTGCTGAGAAAGAAAAAAAAAACTAATGAATTTCACCTATTTCTTACCTAAGAATTTCTTCGCCCAAACCTGTAGTCTCCCTTAAGCAAGAATTAATAATTGTTGGTATATCATTTATAATTTTAACTATACATCAATAAAGAGAAATAATCGGTAATATTATAACATTTCCTTTCCTTATTGTATTTTTTGTGTTGTAATTGTAGTTTTTGGAATCTTAGTAGAGGGCAGGGCCGTAGCTAGGCGGTGGCGAGATGGGCCCCCGCCAAGGGCGCAGGTATAAAGAGGGCGCAAAATTAACCATGAAAAATACCACCGATTTTAGACTGGTGCAATTTATCAAGCAATCAAAATTCTAGACTTTATGAATTAATTATTTTTTAAGTAGTTCAATCGTATGAAAATAAGGTTTTAGTACCTTGAAAGTTCAACACCTAGTTCATTTTCAAATTAAGGTTTAGGTTTTCTTTGATAATAACAGTGTTTTTATATTAAAATGATAAACAATTTTAAAGAAATTTAAACAAAAAAAATTGTTCAGACCCCCCAGTAATGGGAAGCGCAGATTTGTCAGACTCGCCAAGGGCGCAGAAGGACCTTGCTACGGCCCTGGTAGATGGCAAGAAAAGACCTGCAGGTCTTAGTTCTACCAGGCAAAATAAATACATAAAATTAAATTGAATTAAAATAAAATAGTAGTATTGCAAAGCCATGGGATGGTGAGAGCTAATTCAGGTTTCTTTAGAACTAGAATCTTGTAGAACTGCCTGGATTACAGAACTCTGTCACATATAGCCTACTGATGAAGGCTGACAGGTTGAAACCACAGAGCACAGGTGTGGGCAGAGTCACGAATGACAGTAATTAAGCAAACTCTAGCTACTTACGAGTCCGGAGTATCCAATACCACTCACCTGCAAGCAAACAAACATAAGTATTACATTACAATCGCCATCTACTTCCATCAATATTCCACATGTGTCTACAGTGTTCAACATCAAAAAATAAACTTATTAAATAGACAAGAAGATATAATAAAATTTTTTTAAAAATAGTACACCATGTCCGACTTATAGGTTTAACATTACAAACTTTTATAATTTTTGTTGTATCAGTTTCTGGTCAAAAACTCTTTCATATATGATTAGTAGACCTGGGATTTTAGGCTCTAAAAGAATTAGTTTTAGGCACCTAAAATTGGCTTTTACAACTAGTAAATGGGCTTTTTAAAGAGAAAATAGGCGCTTAAAATATGCTTTAAAAATCTGTAAATAGACAGAAAATAGACTTTAAAATTCTACAATATGCTCTTCAACGATAACGTGATCTTTTTTACTGTAAGAAACGTGGTATAGGCCTATGTATTCTTAACAGGTGTCTACAGTGTACAACATCAAAAAATGAACTTATTAAACAGACTAGTAGATATAAGAAAAATAAAACCAGGTAAACGTATGTAAAAAAATGCCAGAATGCTTTTATTTAATCAGTTATAATTGCATTATCGTATGCAGAAAACTAAGTTTCTTTTTAAACCGATTTTCGAGTTAAGCTTCAGATTGATACCTTAAGCAGGACTTACGGAAGATCAAAGTCTAGTTTTAAAAAATCAGATTAACATCGTCCAGCATCAGCAGAACTATACAGATTTGACACTCCCACATTCACATTAAAAAGAAGTTACATGGCGGCTATGGGGTCTGTACCAAGTACCTCCAGAATGCGAGTCCAAGACCACACCATCTTGGCCATCTCACTCACTTTAACGATCGAATTTGATAAGCATATGGGAAATAATAGTGTCATTTGTCATAGCTAAGTGCACTACAACTTCCAAAGTCGTATATGAAAACTGTAAAACAATATGGTCTCATGATAACTGATTTGCATTTGATAAATTCCTCCTAATACGAGTATATTACCATTAAAATAGGCACTTAATTGGGCAATACTCTAGTACCGGTCAACCGATTTGGTCCAATATCAATAGGCTTCTTACCATGGACGTTATAAATTCGTATACCAAGTTTCATGAAAATACGATAAAGCGTACTTGAGTTATCGCGCGTACAGACACATGGAAAGACAGACGGATGGACAGACATTTCCCCTTCCCCCACACAACCTTATAAAGTACCATACTGGCACTTAATAAAAATAAAATCCGTGAATCTTACGTCTTGGTATCAGATTATTTAAACCAGGACCTAGTATTCATCGTGATTTTACTTTTTCCTTTATTTGTTGTTTTCAGAATTTTATAATCTCACGGAAAATCTTGTTTAAAGTATTACAATTTCTATTTGTTTTACATATTCATTTTACACAACTACACTATGTATAGGTGGGTACGCCGTAGCGTAGTGGTTGAGGCGCTGCGCTACAAACCGGAAGGTCCAGGCTTCGATTCCCTATGAGATCGTCAACTAACCTAATCCATCTGGTGGCAGTATAGCCCTGGGGTCGACTCAGCCTCTAACAGAAGTATCAGGAGCAATCCTGGGGGTAAAAGCGGCCGGTGCGTAAGGCTGACAACCTTACCACATTCACCTGCCGAATATCCACAATCTGGGAGCCTCAAACTTCTGGAACCCTCTGGGCCTCCATGGTCTGTATTGGCATCACTTTACTTTACTTTTTTCGCTACGCATCTTCTACTAGAATCCAGGAGTTGAGACTTACAAAAACTACTAACTAGTTAGACACACATTCCGAACTCCTGACATGGCCTAGCAGCTAAAAGGAGTATGAACACAGCAGAATTTAAAAACAAATCTTATTTATTAAAAATGAAGCCATGACAAACATATTTACCTCACAATCCTCTGCGACATCATAATATTAGTATTACTGCCACAGTGAATCCAAGTTAAATGAAGCCTCTTAAAAGTTGTCCATTTCCACTAAAAAATTCCACAACGATGTTCACTTTTACAACAGAATTGTTGAATTAAAAATGTGAGAACACTGCCAAGCCCATCTTAGCCCACTAATGCAAGTTTTGAGATAAGTTTCTAAGTTAAAATACATGTTGAACATATTTGGGAGACAGATGACGAATCACTTAAGGGGCCTGTGATAAACAAGTGTAACATGTTCTCCCACACTGGCATTTGCATAGGCATTTCAACACATTGTATGTTAAGCAGAGGAAACGACCACTGTGAGCTAAGATAGAGGGAATAAAGCAGAGGTTAGCAATCCTTTTAATTGTAGACAAAGTCTATTTTATTTCTGTACCAGCACAACATTTAACAGGTAGATAGATATATGCATATGTAGATGTAGATGTAGATGTAGATATCTCGTCCTGTAGATCCTGTGTTGAGCGGGGCTCAAGGATATAGAACACGTCAGATCAAAAAATACATGCATGTTATAACAATAATATAGGCCTACAGAAACTGCAAGCTGCCAAATTTATCCAAGCTGAAAATATTCCTCCAAATTGTAGAAGGTGTGAGTTCTTAAAAATTCCTTGACAGCTGTTTTGAAAGGTTTGCTCTTTCTTTGAATACATAATAATTTAATGTTGTTTGGAAGCTTGTTATATATCTGTACTGCAGAATAATAAGCACCCTTCTGAAAGAGTTTTAACGAGTTATTTGGTCTGTGTAGATCATTCATGTTTCTGGTAGTACGTCCATGTACACTAAAATTAGTTTGAAATTTATCAATATTATTCACTACATAACACATAACAGAGTATATATACTCCCCTGTAAGAGTGAGGACTTTTAATTTTTCAAATAGCGGTTTACAAGATTCCCTTTTTTTTCTTTCCACATATTATTCTTATTGCCCGTTTTATAATCTAAATACTTTCTCCCTATGGGAAGAGTTGCCCCAGAATATGATCCCGTACCTCATTACCGAGTGAAAATATGCAAAATATACCATAAGTAATGCATCCTGTTTTAATATACCACAGATTATTCTCTCTGTTGGACATTATGCCTGTACATGAGAATATTATAGGAGAAAAGTTCCTCCGAAACTGGGATTTGAACCCAGGATCTTTGGCTACCAACTGAGCTAACCTGGAGTTACTTCACAGCGCCAGATGGAACCTCTCTCATATGACTGAATGCCCTTAAGGGCTGTAAAGAGCACTCCGACTTAGCTCAGTTGGTAGAGCATTGACACGGATAGCTAAAGGTCCTAGGTTCAAATCCCAGTGTCGGAGGTATTTTTCTCCTATTCTCATTTAACAGGTTCCAAACTTTATTTTTTTTAAATTTCAGCTGTGTTTATACTCCTTTTACCTACGAGGCCATATCAGGAGTTCGGGATCTGTGTCTATACAGTAGGGTAGGCCATGGAACTATTGGTTGTCAATTTTGTCTATTGTTAGTGTATTTTATGGAGTAAATTTAACTGATATTAATTTAAATGGATATGATAAAGGATGAAATGGTGATGATGATTCATGGTATGTAAACATCCGATTCGGCATTTGCCTTTACGACTGGGGAAACCATGACAAAACCCATGTCAAATTGTCCGGCCACGGGATTTGAACCTGGGACCTCCTGAATGCGACGTTACCATCTCGGCCACCTCGCTCGGTGTTCCAAACATGGTTATTCGTGGTAATGCAATTAATTTTTATTTTATAACTTTTAAACTAGCATATTTTCAGCAATATTCTATGTACATTTTCGATGTTTGTTTATAGCAAACTATTTGTTGTTATTTATGCTGCGGATTCACGTCAAATCAGGGGGCTTGGGGTCGCCGCCCCTTGGTTCTTCTTTGACGTTAATTTCACTTTTTTACTTACTTACTTACTTAATTACTCAATGGTATTAGACAATACCTAAGTAAGCTAAAGGAATATTAACTATTTTATGGAACCTGGAGGTTTATTGCCGCGTTTACCTGAGCCTGCCATTCAACCCTATTCTGTGTTAACACCAACCATCCCTCGCAAATCCTACTTCTCTTAAATCTATCCTAATTGTCCTCCCACCTACGTCTAGATCTTCCAATCAATCAGTATTAAATTTGTATTAAAGGGGCAGAAAATGAAATGGACGAAAAAATTAAATTTTACATGATCTACAATCTAGAGTATAAAAAAAAATTATGAGGCCAATTATTGTGTTAACTGTTTTCTTTGCAGGCCGACACGGGTTTGTATATTCCGTAAGAAATTCAGTCTCGTAAAATATAGAATTTATTCCTAAATCGTCTTTTTTTCCCCGGTTGCTAAGGCAATTAACCTCCCAATTGAATACTGTCATGTTAATAGTTGGCGTTGGCTGTGGGTTCATCTCTATATATAAAAGGCTTTGTCCTGACTGACTGACTGAATGAATGACTGACTGATTGACTGAATGACAGGAATCAACGTACAGCCTAAACTATGACAGGTAGAGACTTGGAATTTTGACAGTACCTTCGTTTCATAATGTAGGTGCTCACTAAGAAAGGATTTTGAAAAATTCTGATTCTAAATGCCTAAAATTAAATGTTTTTGAAAATACTTAATCCCTTTTTACATAGAATTATCCATTCCAAATCACAGAATATATTGTTGCCAAATGGTATCAGGTGGGCTTGGAAAAAACAAATGAAATGCACTTTTGACAAATAAGAGAAGTTATCAAAATAATTCATGTTATAAATAAATATTACAGAATGAAATCCACTAAAATAATGGAATCATATAACTTTCTCTACCCTGGACATAGAGAAAACAAAACGAGGTATGGTAATGTGTGTATTATTATATTATATCGCAGGTTTTTGGAGAGAAAAGTATGAAAGTGATAATGCTTTCTGTTTAATTTCATCCCCAAAACGGCTTTATGGTAAGTATGAAAGTGATATTGCTTTCTGTTTAATTTCATTCCTAAAACAGTTTTATGATAACATGAGAGTGAGAAATAAAATGTTCCGCCTCGATATTACAATTTTATGTTACAGGAATTTCTGTTTTTACTTCCTCTGCCCGTACCATATGTACTATAGGTAGAGGAAGTATTGTTTTCGACCCTAAAATTCGAAGTTGAGTTTTTAGCATATATACACGTTTCAAGGCCCCCTGAATCCAAAAATACTATTTTTGGAAACATGTCTGTGTGTGTGTCTGTCTGTCTGTGTGGAAGTTTGTGAACAGGCTAGCTCCGAAACGGAGAATCGTATGAAAACAAAATTTCGTATTTGGGTCAGGTACCTTCTGATGATGTGATTCGAAGATTGGCGACAAATTTCTCTTATTTTTAAGGGGACTTTACATGAAGAAATTTTCGTTTTTCGCGATTTTCTCGAAAACGGCTCTAACGATTTTCTTTAAAATTTGCACATGTGTTCCTTTTACTGAGAGCTAAAACTTTTATTTGAAACTTTTTTTCGAAAAAATTCTCTGAAGGTAGTTACAAGCCATCCACTGTTCACCCACTGTTTGTATAAAATTTGTCTTGCGTTATGAACAACTGAATACGCGCTCTTTCACGGCCTCTTATTATATATAAGAATGTGAAGTGAGAAAGATGTATTGTTGGCCAGGTATAGAGTAAAGAAGTATCTGAGGGAAATATTCGATAAATTTAGGAAATTATTCTTTACGGCGGAAAGTTCAATAAACGACTGCAGTCACTTGTTTTTTTTTTTTTTAAGTTTGTATAGCCTGCGCTTTTAGTCGCATCATTGAAAGAAGAGGTATTTATAGGATAATTAGCGTAAAATTGTGTCTTGCGATTCTGTAAAAGGATATGTGAATACTGCTAACTTTTATTTGGGCAGAGGAAGTTATGTGACTTTCACATCAGATTTTTTTTAAGGGGACTTTACATGAAGAAATTTTCGTTTTTCGCGATTTTCTCGAAAACGGCTCTAACGATTTTCTTTAAATTTTGCACAAGTGTAGCTTATAGTGAGAGCTAAAACTTTTATTTGAAACTTTTTTCGAAAAAAATTTCTGAAGGCAGTTACAAGCCACCTACTGTTCACCCACTGTTTGTAAAATGTTTTTGTTGTGTGGTGAACAATTGAATACACACTCTTTCACGGCCTCTTACTCTATATAAGAATGAAGTGAGAAAGACATATTGGAGGGAAATATTCGATAAAGTTCGGAAATTATTCTTAACGACGGAAGTTTCAATAAATGTCTGCAGTCACTTGTTTTTGTTTGCTATATAGTCTGCACTTTTATTAGTCGCATCATTTTCAAAGAAGAGGTTATCAGGTATTTATCGTATAATTAGCGTTAAATTGTGTCTTGCGTTTCTGTACAAGGATATGTGAATACTCCTAACTTTTATTTGGGCAGAGGAAGTTATGTGACTTTTCATCAGATTTTTTTCTTATATGAACCCCTACAAGGCTTGCTGTGTACAAGCGATAGGATGCAGAATTCTACATGCTCTATGAGCCATAAAGAACTATATCAAGCGTTTTCTGAGGGAACAGTTTGAGTGTAATAAGTCGTTCTTTCTATTTCAGATTATAAATATCTGTATAAGGACCTAGAATTTAAAAATCGAAAGTCCTTCATAAGTTCTTTTCCAATTACAAATTAAAAAACCCGGGCGACGCCGGGTCTTTTAAGCTAGTCACATATATACCTACAAGGGCAGACGTAAATCATGGCTTAAGAAGTAGGATGATGTACAGATTTAACACCCGGATTGCATGCTCAATCATGGCTATATTAATTTTAAAATACGAGATTAACTAAATATTAGACTACTTGATAGAGTACGAGAAGAGTTATACATTCTGCCTTTTCATTTCTATTTATTGCAAACATGAAAACAAATCGTAACACATGAAGCGCCCTAGATTTAGGCAGTATGCACAAAACGTTTCACGTACCGTGCGCTGAATTTTTATGACGCTGTCTTATATAATTTTATAGTACATGCTCTCTAAAACAGCTGCTTCTCGGACTGGTAACTCGCCGAAAAATTACATTTTAGCAATCAAGGCCGTTAAAATTGCATAAAACTGCATTCAAAATGCAGTTTTATCGGCATAGTACTTTCAAGTCGTCATGGCAATCTACAAACAAAATCCAGATGGCACTGAACAGTCACACTAACTTTAACTAGGATTTAAGCATATGACTGGCCATAAAACACATTTAAGCCAACATGTTTGTTTATGATAATCAGAAAGTTTACCAGGTTTCTTTTCGCAAAACAGGATAACCTACTTCAACATATAAGCCAACAACTTTTCACATCTTCGTTCACAAGAGAAGCATTGCTTACCCTGGATGCACCAGCATTTAATTGCAATATATTCCTTCTCATAGTCCACTGCTGCCACCAGCTCCAATTCAATGTTTCTGGCTTGGATTGAAATTTCTTCGGGATTATCATTCATATTTTCACAAGCTTTTCATAAATACTAGTTCGCATGCATTATTGCTTACAAAAAGCAACTCATATATGAGCCCCTTAAAGTCCAAGTGGTGTAACTCCAGTTTTTGGATTTTTTAGTTATAATCAGGATCCTATTCAGAAAGTGTTCTTCTATTAATAACGCAAATGGTGTAAGTCATAACTTGCATAGCAACCCTGTAGGTAGGAGCACAATTTTATGTTGTCCATAAAGCCATCTATTGGTGACAGCTAAAACTCATCCAGTATTTTAGCCTCGGCTTACGCCTCGGCCGCTATACTAGAATCGTCCGCTAAAGCCTTATTTTGCGTACTTGATACATAAATAGCTATTGCCGTACGAAAAAGAATCAGCGAGATAGTAAGATAAATACAACTTGCCTTTACCAGCGAGCAGATCAGGGCGAGACGCATCCCAACTCGTGGAATCTCACAAAAGCCGCTCCATGTCTCGCCGCGGGCGAGATTCAGAGTAAACTGGTCCCTACATCATTAACAGGGGGCCAATCATTAATTACACATGTGAAAGCTGGCATTTACAAGAGCCTAATGGAAAGAAACCACTCGCGAAAATCTGCAAATTCGTGAATATCTAATGAAACCTAGATTCGTTTCCTGTAAAATCCACACACTTTACATGTTTAATTTAGGGTTGTCCACAGGACCGTATTTTTAAATAGGCTAAGTAGGCTGCAGCCTAGAGCTCCAAATTTTCAAGGGCGCCAGTTTAGCAATTTATTCAAAAGTTAAAATGAAGTATTTCAGGCGTTAATAATATTTTCCGTGAGAATTTTAGAATACAGGCTACACCCATCTGATAAATCGTTGGAAGGCAAATTAAAGAGGTTTGGACACAAATTGTCCCGTTTTTCACTTACATAAATATGGTCACCATACACAATAATGTAGACTAATAGGCCTATGGTTCTGAATATTATTTACATTCCTTAAGGACAGCGATCATTAAGGTTCGGATGTTCATGATCTAAAAAGTGGAAAATATGACAGGAAATATGACCTAAATGTGACCTAATATAAGAACGTATTTTCTAAAAATAAACGTTCCAATTTAAAACGTTTAACGGCACTAGATTATTACATCACATTAATTCAATCAGATAATTACTTTTTAGCAATTTTACATGTGATTTACAATTTTACTTGTAAATAACTTCTAATTTGTTAATGTTTCCAGATACCACTGCAAAAGTGTTCAAAACATGTTTAATGGAAGCTGTTAACAACAAGGAGGAAGAGGTAATTGTGCTATTACTTGTTATTGTCCCTTCAAATTTCAGTTACAGTAAAACCAAAATATTCGTGACTCTTTTTCTGGAAAATGTAAGTAGACAATTTTATGCACATACCGCATAATTCTCTTCTACCAAATTTGTAACTGAAATATGACGTAAAATGACAAATTTGACCGAAATATGACCAAGACCATGAAAACTGCCAAAATATGATTTTATATGCAAAATAAAAACGGTCCGATTAGAATAACAAATATGCAATACAAGTTTAATATGGTTTTCGGCGTGAATGGAGGTCAGGATAAAAATATGACATGTCATAAACATCAGAACCCTATTGATAAGTTATAGCTAAAGTAGCTGACGGCACCATGCGTAAAACTGTTTTGCTGTCCATACGATAATCTAAGATAAGGCATGTACGACTTTCGTACAGGAAAGTGCCTCCATGTTGAACATCCGATAAGAACACATTTATGACAGGTTTACAGTAAACAGAACCAGTAGCTGGGAAAGTAAGAGTTGCCAATTTTACAGTCCATGATTTGCAAATTAGCACATTCTATTTTGCATATCGGATACTCCAGTGGCGGGTTTGCGAAGAAAGAGAGTGAAGTGAATGGCCTATATTATAATTAGGGTTCGAATGTTTATGACTAGGGGGCGGATTTCTATGACGTGTCATATTTTTCCCCCTTGCATTATTTCAGGTTTCCGACTAATTTAAACCCGATTCCAAGCATCCTGGTGAAAATGGAACGGCTTTTATTGTGCATAGGCTATAACTGCATATTTAGGACATTTTCCAACTATTGTATGTAGCATATTTAGTAGGAATATGCATGTTTAGGTCATATTTTTGGTATATTTGTGTGCATATTAAAAAAATTTTGAAGTTTCATATCATATTTTGTAAACTTTGCATTATAATGATACTTTTTGAGAATGTACAGATACTTTAAATAATTAACAATATAGTTTAATAAAATGTATTGTAATGCAACTTAAAAAATAACACAATGTGTAAGTGGTAAAGTCATATTTTAAAAATTTATTGGTCACATTTTAATTTCTTTCGGTCATAAATGCATGCAAATATACTATTTTTTGGGTCATAGAAATCCGCCCCTATTTATGACTTTAAAAAATGGCAAATATGACTGCAAATATGCCCTTAAAAATGACTAAATATGACCCAAAAATCCTAAATATGACCTAATAAAATAACGTATTTAAAAAAAATAAATGTTCCAATTTAAAACGTTTAAAAACATTAAATTCTTACATCACATGACTTCACTCGGATAATCACTTTTTAACAATTTTGTTATTTACAGTTTTACTTGTAATGAACTTTAATTTTTAAAGAATTTTCTCCTGTTTGCTCGCTTCATAAGCTCCAAATACTCGTAATATTTTGTAGACCTGGCATGTCCCTATAAAGTATGAACAAATGCATCATTAATTTTAATATTTAAATTACTATTAATTTGGCATAAACATTAAATTAATGAAACAAATTTCAATTTTAACTCGACCATGTAGTACATAATTGTGCTCTTTTACCGAATTTATAACGAAATATGATGTTAAATTACAAATATAGCTAAAAGATGACCAAGACTACAAAACTGACCAAAATATGACTTTATATGCAAAATAAAAACGGCCCAATTAGGATAACAAGCGTGCAATTCGTGCAGAATGGAGGTGAGGATAAAAATATGACATGTCATAAACATCCGAACACTAATTATAATACATGATGTGACCGAGCGAGGTGGCCGAGATGGTAAAGTCTTGGACAGGCATTCGGGAGGTCCCAGGTTGAAATCCCGTGGCCGGCCAATTTAACATGGGCTCTTTCATGGTTTCCCAAGTCGTAAAAGAAAATGCCGAATTGGATATTTACATACCATGAATCACCCTCACCATTTCATCTTGTATCATATCCATTTAAATTAATATCAGTTGAAATTTACTCCATAATAATACACCAATAATAGAAACAATTGACATTCAATAGTTCCATGGCCTACCCTACTGTATAGACACACATCCCGAACTCCTGATATGGCCTCGCAGCTAAAAGGAGTTAAAAAAAACATGATGTGGTCACCATGACACTTACGATGCGTGTTTTTAAAGTAAGTACCGATAATTAAAAAAAAAAAAAAAAAACAGAACATTATTTTCCAAATACTCTATTATCAAGCATTACCTTACAACTTACACTACTTCTCCACATAGTCACCGCCAATATTCTGGCACTTTTAACGGGAAAACAGTTTTCGTATGCCTTCGTCAAAGAATGATGCCGCCTGTGATGAAAGCCAAGTCTTCACGTCTTGTTTCACAACATCATCGTTGTTGAATGTTTTACAGCAGGAAATTTCTTCAGATGAAGAAACAGATGAAAATCGCTTGGTGCCAAATCCGAACTGTAGACAGGTTGGTCGAATTGTTTCCACGTGACCACTCACGTCACAAAGTATCATGCAACTACTCGAGAGTTAAATTTCATATTCATTTACAGAATATGAGCCTAATCATTGTGTTACCTGTTTTCTTTGCAGTCCGACACGGGTTTGTATATTGTGTGAGAATCTGAACCTCGCCAAATAAAGCAAGGATTTCCTCACCTCGCTCAAAAGGTTGACGGGCGGCTCGCTTTGTTCTCATATTACAATTTTGTTGTTACCACGGGGGTGAAAGTAACATTGAAAGAATAGCAACAGCTCATTAGTTCACTGCCCGACCGGTTTGGTGCACTGTGATCGCTGTTGCCATGGCGGCAGGTTTGTTTCGAAACATATGACAGCAATATACGAAAAGGCGTAATATCTGTTTTTTTTTTCTGCAACGATCTGTATGCATTAACAAAGATGTAAAGATGTCAAGTAGCGAAGGTAAGTTAAAATACATTAACTACTTAAAACAATCCTGAATTAATATTTATTCCATGTTCTACGAATTATTAAGATTAATGCTTCGTATTCTTTGTTTCAGAAATATCCCTGTAAGTTCCCTGGCTGCGGAAGTAAATACTTCAGTATGAAATCCAACGTGAACTACAAAAACAAACATTTCTACAGGTTTCCGAAAAAATCAAACGTGAACCAGCTAAAACATCAGTGCAATTTAGATGATAATGTGAATTGTGTTAATTATTTCATGTGTGAAGACCACTTCCTAGAGAAAGATTTCGTTAACCATACTAGACAAGTTATCCCAAAGCAGCTTGCGACTCGTGATTTACAGAGACCCAATCCCTGTGAGCCCAATCAAATGTGGGAAGTGATCTCAAGCCTCGCCTAGTTTTTGTGAAAATAGAAAGTAAATTCATACTTCTGTGTATGACTGAGGTAAAAGAAATTCAAGTGACAGGATGCTACTAATATTTATGGTAATGCAATATTTTTAAAATCAGTTTTTATAAATATAATTCATTAATCAAGGGTGTTTGTTTTTTATTTATAAAGTCATCTAAAGTAATACATATTTCAGCAATCACCGAGATATGTATGTTGTGAGTAGCAGAGATTCTAGAAGGTATTCTACACTACGGTTTTTATAAGATCTGACGCATATTGTTTGCAAATTATTATTTTTTCTTATTTAAGGTGTTCATCGTTTAGTGCATTTTGTGTTCAATGCTTTTAAAAGATAATTGTTTGTATCACTATAGCCTGATGGTATTAGTGGGCTATGGTCATTACCGTAGCCCGCTAATACTAGTGGGCTATGGTTTTACAGAATTTGGAAAGCATTTTCATACATGTGTTCTGGCACGCAAATTTTTCATTCTTACAGCTTAACTGCCCGACCCGTTGGAGCGCTGTAATCGCTTTTTGTTTCCGAGTTTTGACATGCGCTGTTCACTTCTAATAATAATATTGGTGTTCTGTGGTTGTTACTGTAAAAGGTTTTCTCAAAAGAAACCGCTGACTGAATTTGTGTTGCCAATTCTCTCATTGCTCAATGCCATTGCCACAAGTGTTTTGCTGCATCTATATCTTCCCGCTCTCTTTTTTAACACTATGCAGTGTGGAAACTACGGCAAGCGACAAGTTCGGGCGGCGACTTCTTTGATGTTAACTGTCAACGAATTGAGCGAGGCGATGAGTATGGAGTATTGGTTAATGGCCTCCTAAAGGAAAGTAAAAACAATTAAAAACTTTGTTACTGCTTGAAAAAATAATTGCTTGCAGTTTATTACGGTATTACCTCATGAGAGGTTTAATGACTCACAGTTACAGTATTATTTTATGAATAAATATTTTAAATTCTGTTTTGTAGCATTATGTTATGTATAAATAAATAGCCTTCGTTTAATTCCTTCGGCTACTGTTATCAATCGGTTAATGTTATCAGATTAGCTGCGTCCCGAAGTGATCACAATAAGCGTCGTGCACTGCACTTTGAAAGCCGCCACTGCATTGCTTTCTCCTATATCGCACATGTAAGCGGATGTACCCCCCTGAAAGTTGCTGGTCATTGCAGATTCTTAAAAGCCTCTCCAGTGGGCCACTAAGGGAAAATGGTGGGTCAGCAAGGCCAATTGTGGAAGAAACCTAGATAATCCTCGAGGGTATTTTAGTACTTGACCTCATTCGAACTCCTGACCTGCGGCAGAAACTCCTTCGTCCCTGCAGTGGAACGTACGTGGGGATTAAATGGCAAGCCCTACCTTACTAAGGGTTTTATATATACCTGCAACTTCATTCATTTCTTAACATCCAGCATTTTGTAAATACTGACTGACTGACTGACTGACTCTGTCCTATATCCCCAGTGTCGGGGCGAAGGGCCTCCATTGGAGGTTTCTGATACCTATGTGAATTTTGTTACGCTTATTTTCCGAGAGAGGGCAGAGGGACAGGTGGTAAGCCCATCTCCTCACAACCCCCCATGAAACTAAGGCATTACTTGGACGTGAAAGGCCGGGAAATTTTGTCCAGAGGCTCTAATTTAGGCTTAGAGTTCTTTAACGTGCCGTAAATCTACGACACGGGCCCCCAGCTTAAAGTCCCTTCCGGAGGACTCCGTGCCCGGATTTTTACGTCCGGAAAAATCCATCAACCGCGACCGGGTTTGATCCCGCGACCTGCGGATCTAGAGGCGGGCACAAACAATGTAGACTATAACCAATGCTTGTATATGAATAGGCTACAATAACAATTTATTGGCCAAGACTCAAATTAATTTTAAAATTGTGTATGATTTTATAATTTAATCTCGCTTTTTAACAATTCGGTAACAAGTGTGGAGAGAATAATTGTATTGTACATAAGTTTAAATTCGGGATATAATCTACATATTCACAGTCGGTTACCAAAGTACAACTACACTCAACAGTTATTGTAATATAGCCTACACTTAGAACTGTGTAGAATAATTTTTATGTATTCATGACTAACCGGGCCCTAATGCCGAAGGTGAAGTTTTTAATATAATTATTGTACTTTGAATTGTTGATGCATTTTATAATACAAGCTAATTTAAATTTGGATGTTTTCTCTCTTTTATATTTACGTTAATAGTTAACCTTGCATCAAACATTTCTGAAATGTAATATAACTTACTTTGTGGTATAAGGTGAATACAGTTTTGAAATATTATTATTACTAAGGGTCCATTTATAAACCAGTAAAACCATTCAACAATTTCACATCCGAAACAGTTATGTTATGATCAAAGTGTTATAAACAATATTTTATTTTACAAGAAAAATAAAATCATTTCGCCAAGTATCATAACAATGAACAACACCGAAATATTTTACCTGTGTATAGAGGGAACATAGACAAAGCATCTTTTATTAGGAGATTTATGCTCTATGACGTAAGATGGGTAGGCCTATGCTAAAGGGCATTGAAGTCATTACAATTTGGTGTTCATACGTCAATAAAGAATCGAAGTAGTGTTAAAATTTTCATTAAATTGACTTCACGCCTTCTTAGTAATCGATAAAAAACCTGATTCTTATTAAATCATCAACAGTTATACCATAATTTAGTGTTTCCTTAATCTGCAAAATCTACAGACTAATCACATGACAGGCCGCCACTGCAATAGTTTCTTTTATTAATAACTCCTGTGTTAACAACAGAGTTCATTTGTTTCGCATAATTTGAAATGTTAGAAGTGGCGGCCATACCCTGGGAGATTTTATGCTATAACAGGAAAAATCAAATCCATAGAGCAAAAATCTCCTAGTATGTTTGTCTATGTTCCCTCTATACACAGGTAAAATAATTCGGTGTTGTTAATTAACACTTGTATATAGCTTGTTCATATCTTGAAGGACGAGATGGAATAAGAAAGGATTCATCACCACCACAGACGGTTTAAAAAGACCTGGTCAATTTTATGACGTTCGCCCCTGCTTCCACCCGGCAACTTCTCCGACAGCGGTGTATTGCGTGCGGTCTCAACAAAACTGCAGGCGCACTGAACCATTAGGTCCAACTGGAAGAGACGGGATAATAATCATACGAACGTAGCTTTTAATATAAACTAGGAACCCACCAAATACTGTTCCCCACTTAAATTAAGCGTGAAAAAGCTAATCCTGAAGAACCTGAGTCACTATTTTTACAACTAGAATTAATAAGAATATTTTTTCATTTAATTCTTAATTTTTTAAGATTTTATTTATTTCTTTATTTATTTTAAAATTACATGCACAAGTAGACAATATATAAGGTCCTGAAAACCCCGAAAGAGCAGGAGCTCGTGCTCGGGGGAAGTTCCTTGCTTATATTTACATGTTTTACATTATTGAAATTTAATCTTAACCTAAAACTACCTTAAAACTAAATAGACAAAATGTTGTGAAATCGTACAAGGGGAAACGACAAAAGCTGACAGTAAAGTCATGACTCAACTGATATAAAAATAATGAAAAATAAATTATCATGATAGTAATAGGTACCAAAAGATAAACCTATTTTAAAAGGGATGAATATCTAAGAAAATAGTAAAGTAAAAGTAAAGTATTCCCTATACTGGCAATGCAGACCCAAAGGGTTCCAGGAGGTTGAGGCTCCCTGATTTTAGATATTCGGTATTGAAGGTGGGAAGGTTGTCGGCCTTAGCACCGGCCGCCTTTACCCCCAGGATTGCTCCTGTTGCTCATTTCTGTTAGAGGCTGAGTCGACCCCAGGGCCATAGTGCCACCAGAAGGATTACACCAATTGAAAAACTCCAACGACCTCATCGGGAATCGAACCCGCGACCTCCCTGTTTGTAGCGCATATATATATATATATAGGCCTATATATATATATATAGGCCTATATATATAATTTTAGAATACGTTTCCGCAAATAAGTTTATATTGATTTAAACCCTTCAAAATGGACAAAATTCAGTAATATAAATTATATTACAACCTGGTACCGGGTCTTGCAGTCGGAGTTATGTTGGAAGTTTTATCAAACATCCGTCAATATTTCATTCCAGGAAAATCCCCGGGGGAAGCACGCAGGAAGGGAATCTGGCAGGAGGGGAGCACATGGATCTGAGCTTATGTCAAGTCTTGGTAGACATCTCATCAATCTCAAACCTAACTCTAAATACCTGTTTATATATTGAAGCCTGCAATTAGCGGCTAACACTATCTTCAAATTAAATCGCTTTTAAGTGCCCCGATACCGAGTTTTATGATGATGGAGCTTAATGGAGAGACAGGTAATTCTAGGAGCTCACCCATCACACACAGTAATAGAAAGCAAGAAGAAGATTCACTTGTTAAATAAACATGAATTACTTTGACGTTAACCTGTCATTTAAAAACAGATTTCTCTTACGTTATCTTCTATTACGTGTTGTCAATCGACCTAATCACACAGGAAACAGGTGAGCATGGACTAATTTCTAATATAAATCAAGGATCCGTTATCGTAAGTATACTTCCCTGGACTGCTTAAAATAATGCTCTAAGTTACCCATTTCTGAATATGAGGAACAAGTTATTACTGGGGCCCGGATTTTTAGGTTTCTATAAACCCTGTAGGCCATATGCGTAACCAGGCCGACCATATGGGGGGGGTTATAACATCCGCGGGGTCTGGCGAATATGGAAGGAGAGGGGGGTCCGGGGGCCCTCCCCCGGAATATTTTAAAAATTAAAATGCAAAATAACGAGTTTTAAGCTTCCGGGGGTTCTCCCACGGAAAATTTTAAAAATTAAGATGCAAAATAAGAAGTTTTAAGCTTCCGGGGGTCCTTCCCCGGAAAATTTTAAAAATTGAGACGCAAAATAACGAGTTTTAAGCTTCCCACGCTTTATACTTGTATTAAGTAATTTATCGGCAGACTTTAAAAAAGTATACAATTTTCCTTTTTTTTATCAATGGGGGGGGGGGGTTCAAACCCCCAAACCCCCCCCCTCGCTACGCCTATGCTGTAGGCCTATTAGTTTTTCAAACGTACTAAAATAGTTTCATTTTAGTTTTTTACCATTTTCATAAAAGTTCAAAAATAGTTTCATTTTAGTTTTTTACTATTTTCATAAAAGTTTTTTTGTTTAAGATTCAGTAATAAATACAAGAAACGTATTGAAAAATATATTATCTAATTGTATTAAGTGCCAGTATGGAACTTTATGAGATTGTGTGCGGGACGGGAAAATGTATGTCTGTCAAATATATCGGATTTTCATGAAACATGGTATACGCATTTATAACGTTCAAGGGACGAAGCCTATTTGATTTCGGACCAAATCAGTTGACCGGTACCGGAGTAATGTCCAATTTAGTGCCTATTTTATGCTAATATATTAGACAGAATTTATCCAATGTAAATCAGTTCTCAAGACAACATATTGTTTTACAGTGTTCATATACGGCTTTGGAAGTTGCAATGCAGATAGCTTTGACAAATAACTCTACCTACATATTCCTTCACATATGCTTATCATACTACACCTTCGTTCTTCCGTAAGTCCTGCTTAATGAACCGGTTTGGAGCTTAACTCGGAAATCGTTTACAAAAAAACTTATTTTCTGCATATCATAATTGCAATTATCACTGATTAAACGAAAGCATTCTGGCACTTTGTTACATCGGTTTACCTGATTTTATATTTATATGTAGGGACCGGATTTTTAGGTTTTTAAAAACACTGTTTTACGTTTTCCATTAGGTGAAATAGGTTTTTTAGGTTTTTGTCCAAAATATAGTTTTTGGGTAGAATAATTGGTTTAATGAATTTGAATGTGCTACATAGGATTCAATACAAAATACTTGTAAAGTTTAACTTAAATAAATTGACTTAAATTTAAATTGAAGAAAGAAAGCGTAAACAATCAAAAGAAGCAGTGAAAATAAGATTGCCTCACATTTCCTGGTTACAGTAGCCTATATGACAGTGTATCTTTCAAGATTCTCAACGTCTGTCATATACAGCAGGAGCAACTTGGAAAACGACAGAACAGACGTAGAAACCCGCGAGGTGCAACGTCATAAAAAAGCCTCAGAAGAAGAAGAAAAAGAAGAAGAAAAATAAAAAGAAGGAGAAATTTAGGTCGTCGCCAATCCACTGCCGTAATAAACTCGATTTCATTTGTTTCGGCATAATTACCAGGTCTTCTTAAAACTCACAGTATGACCACTCAGTATTAATAACAGGGCAGTACTAAAGACATACAACCGCTTTAAAACATAAATCTATATCCTTTTTCACACACGGCAACAATGGTTGTTCGTACGAATATTTTAAAAGGAATTCGTCGGTACTCTTACACTTCGTCTCTTGTTACTGTCTATCCTAGACGACAATGGGTTGAACGAAACGCTGGTGGTATTAATTTCAACCCGACAAGTTTTGTCTCTCCACAAAATATCGATTTCTCAACTGACAAACAAAAAAGACAAAAAAGCAGCCTAAATTAGATATTTTAGGTTTTATATCCCGTTTAGGTACATTTAAGTTTTTATACCCCATTTAGGTATTTTTAGGTACCACAGAATTAATGTGGGTGAATTCTATGGACATGATTCGAAAAAGTGTATGAGCGCTTTCTGTTTTGGAAATAAGGAAAAAAATAGGTAAAAACCTAAGAATCCGGTCGCTATTTATATGTAATGCAAAATGTAGCCTGAATGTTGAGGACATTCTACCTAATTCTTTTAAATTCTGTTCAGCCATATAAATACCAGTAGCAAACATCCACGAATAAGTGAATAAGCACTTCCTAATTATACAACAAAGGAAGTCATGCATGGAAACAATCAGATCGTGACTGACACCAACAATAAAACAAAGAAACGCAGCAAACAATAGCCAAGCTGCCTGACAACTGACGTCAAAGATTGAATTCTAGATGTATTAATTACATACAATTGATCAATCCCTTGCATCACTGACTGACCACTACACCAGATTACACAGTGACATACTTCCTAAACACAGATATGTCAATACCTTGCCTTCAGGGGTATAGAAACAAGTGTAATATTTCATAGCAGGGTGACCAAATTGTAAAACAAAAAACGAGGGCTCATTACCAAACAATACAAAAACAGTATTGAAAAAAGTCGCTGTGAAAACTGGTTTAAAATAGCCGTGCATATGGAAAATAAATGACGGTTAAATATCTATCCATTTCTCATAAAGAAAAATGTTTAATTTTCAGTTTTCAAAGGTGAAATAACTCAAGATGCTTACTTACCCACTCAATGGCAATAGACAAATTCTAAGTAAGCTAAAGGAATATTATATTTCTTATGGAACGCAGACGTTCATTGCCGCGCTTACCTCAGCCCGCCATTCAACCCTATTAGCCAATGTGCTAACTCCATCCAAATCGCAAATCCGACTTCCCTGAAACCTATCCTAATATTGTCCTCCCACCTTCGTCTAGGTCTTCCACGTGGTCTTTTCCGTTCGGGTCTCCCATTCAATACTTTTGAGATATCTTTCTTCCCCTATGCACGCAACAAGTCCAGCCCATTTCATCCTCCGTGATATAATTACCCTTACGATATCCGGTGAAGAGTACAGGTCATGAAGCTCGTCGTTATGTAGTTTTCTCTAGTCCCCATTTTCATCTCTCTTAGGCCCAAACATTTTCCTAAGTCCCCTGTTTTTGAACACACTCAAATAATTATGTTCTTTTCGAAGAGTAAGGGAAGTTTTACATCCATATAATAAAATCGGCAGGATATAAGTTATATCGGTCACTGGTATTTAAAGATATTTGTAAATAAAGGGATGGGTCCTCGATACTTTCGATACCTCGATACTCTCGATACTTGCATGGTATCGGCATCGAGCGATACTTCAGAAAACTCGCTCGATACTTTTTCGATACTTTGGTAATTCTGCAATTAAGTGAGAATGCTAGTATTTTTTAACAAAAACTTGTAAGTGGACTCTTTCAAAAACTAATTTCAGTTTTAATGTAGAGTTTAAAATAATTATAGGCTAATTATGATATTAAATTTTGTCTCATTAAATTTGCACAACATTTAATTAATTTAGTTGGTATTACACAGTTCTCACAACTTTTAATTTTTAATGTACCTATTTATTGAAACTGGAAATTTTGACGGTATCGAGTATCTAAGTATCGAGGGAAAATCATGTATCAGTATCGAGTATCGAGTATCGAGAAAATCTGGTATCGACCCATCCCTAGTAAATAATATTAATAAATATGTTTAATTCTTGTAAACAACATTTTTTTAAGACTGCAGGGGTTTAACAAATTCAAGTTCACAATGACTTAAATGAGTTATTGAAATTTTTCTATTATGGTCAAAAACTGAGCATTCAAACAGTAAATTTTCAACGCATGGTAAAACAACTTTATTTTGCTCGTAGGATTGCTACTCTCGTCCTTAACTGCTCGTTTTGCAATCATACTTACATACAAAATAAAATATATTTTATTTACTTGTAATGTAAATACCTATCTATACTTCCTATATGGTATATATACCAATACACATAATATATATGTAAGGGGTGGGTCACCACGGCATGGCGCGTCCTCAGGTTGAGGACAGAGGATACGGCCTGTACTCGTCACCGGATATAGTAAGGGTAATTCAATCACGGAGGATGAAATGGGCTGGACATGCTGCACGCATGGGAGAGGAAAGACATCTCAAAAGTATTGACTGGGAAACCCGAAGGGAAAAGACCATCTGGAAGATCTAGACGTAGGTGGGAGGACAATATTATAATAGATTTAAGGGAAGTCGGATTTGCGAGGGATGATTGGATGGAGTTAGCACAGAATAGGGTTGAATGGCGGGCTCAAGTAAGCGCGACAATGAACCTCCGAGTTCCGTAAAATAGGTATATTTCTTTAGCTTGCTTAGGAATTGAGTAAGTGAGTAAGAAAGTATTTTCCTCGACCCACAGCTGGAAAAGCTGTAAGGAGTCTCTGAGTAGGACATGATCTCACTTTACTTGTTTGCAATTTGCTGATGTGCGAAGTAATATCCGGGGAAAGTAATAACCGAGTGAGAGAGGAGTTATATTTAGCTCTTAATGTGGGTTACTACAATAAAACATTTATAGCTCAAGACGCAACGGCTTCATCTTACACCGCTAGTACCCTGTTCCAGAAGCAGGAAAACCCAACAAGTTCATAAATATTTCAACACTGGAATTGAGATGGCTTCATTCGTGTGTCATCTGCTCTTTACAATTTACATTTTTGCCGTGAATCCGTTTCTCAGAATTAATTTAACTATTACAGTTATGGGTAATTATTAGGGATGGGTCCTCGATACTTTCGATGCCTCGATACTCTCGATACTTGCATGGTATCGGCATCGAACGATACTTCAGAAAACTCGCTCGATACTTTTGTAATTCTGCAATTCTGCAATTAAGTGAGAATGCTAGTATTTTTTTACACAAACTTGTAAGTGGACTGTTTAAAAAACTAATTTTAGTTTTAATGTATCGTTTAAAAATAATTATAGGCTACTGATGATATTAAATTTTGTCGCATTGAATATGCACACATAATTAATTTAGTTGTTATTACACAGTTCTCTAAAATTTTAATGATTAATGCACCTATTTATTGAAACTGGAAATGTTGAAGGTATCGAGTATCGAAGTATCGAGTATCGAGGAAAAAATCGTGTATCGGTATCGAGTATCGAGTATCGAGAAAATCTGGTATCGACCCATCCCTAGTAATTATCATTACAAAATGGCAGCCAAATTTTGTGCACTGAAGTGCAAGTATTGCATGCAAGTATATTTTATATTAGTGAACAACACTATCTAGAATCATTGATGTAACTTTAATAGTTTTTTTTTTTATATTTCTGATGTAAAAATTTGTAAATAAATTATCAAGCGATGAATTATTTTTTTAAATATTTATACTGCACATAATCCAAAGATTCTAAATTATGTTGTTCATATGATAGATACAAAAAAAAAACACCAAGAAATATTGGAATTTATGAAAATTATCAGGGAAACGGCACTTCAGTGCACAAAATTTGGGTGCCATTTTGTAATGATAATTACCCATAAATGTAAGAGTTAACTAATTCTGAAAATAGTATGCAATTGTAGAAGAGTCGATATAGAGCATGCCATATTACAAGGCTACAGAACATTTGATTGCTGAGGGGAAAGAAAAGAACTTCACCTATTTTTCAGCATCGAAAACGGCATGTCCCCTTAATTCACGCTAACATACAATCATTTCAATTATTTTATGAATATTGTTAATATGATATTGCTCTGGAATATGTACACATCGCCAGTCACTCTGTCTTATATGGATGCTATGTTCCTTAACAGTGATGGGAAGTAGTTCAGTAAAAGTAATCGGGCTACAGTAACAATTCCTTTTTTGTCCCATTTACTTGTAATCACTATTTAAAAAATTTAATTTCTACTTGTAATTTACTTCTGGAAATAAAATTGTAATTGTTACAATTTAGTAGTCGTTAGTATTAGTATCATTCTCGTTTGCTATATCGTCATCATTACCGTTTTTGAAACTAATATCCAAATTAGAGTTAATATTAACAAAAAGTTACTCAATGTTTCCGAAAATATTCTCATTGATGTTTTTTGTTTGCTCATTAATAATTTGGGCTTGTGCCCAAAACAAACCAAAAACAAGGAATTTTTAGGTACTGCCAATTTGTAAAGTAATTGTAATTGTATTTATAATTTTACTGATTACTTTTTGAAAAAGTAATTTGTAATTGTAATTAAGTAAAATGCCTCTCAGGTAATTGTAATTCAACCTAATTACTTTCTTTTTTTACTTTTCCCATCATTGTTCCTTAATCTCGGCTACAAACCTCTAAACAACTTAGAATACCATGGTTTTCAAGTTTCACTGTATCTTACATAATATTATAAGCAAATGAACGGAACAGATGTTTTATTTAACACTGGATTCTATGTAATCGCACTTCTTCTCACAGTATAAACAGTTTATTCCATCTAGCTCGACACATGTTGGTAGATTTGGCAGTTTAAATATTAGTGTTGCTGTTTTTTGCCAATTAGCTCTAACATCTAATTAAAGCACTGCATTATGTATTCATGCAATCCTCCCATCTCGCTTGTCTGCTGCTCGTCTTGGGATATCATATCATGAAAACAAATCGTTGCACTCCACTCTAATTAAGGTCGCGTTTCTTAAGGCCTTCAAACACTCATGTAATAAACTCATAGGAATGCTCATTAGGAATTCTATTAGCTTTAAAACTATACTGTACGATGTCTATAGAAGAATGGTCATTTTAAAATTAAAAAAAAAAATCTGATTTTCAAATACTAACATAACTTCCTCTACACTTAGTAAATTTCGGCATAAAACCCATGGCTGCATTGCAGTAGTGCGCATTCAACTGCTGTCTCAGACCCACTAAAAATAGCATTATTCGCGACGCAAGACCTAAAACCCAAGTTCGAGTGAAATCAATGGCTTATAACTTTCTTCCTTACTACCATAACCAGAAACGCTCACATACTTTCTCGAGTCATGTTCATAGGTTTTTCAGTCGCGAGTTATGAGTGAAAAACTGGCAGAAAACGTGAAATATCTGCGCTATCGAAGCATCAGTTTTCGGTAATATATTTTAATTGGCAAATCAATTGCCTTTCTTTCTCATAACTTGGAAATAAAAGAACCGCGATTTTTTCAATATAGACTATCGCATGAAATTGTCGATCGTTTCGATTTTGTGAGCTCACCCTGGTCGATTCGTTTGTTTATAATGTCAAATACAATAGAGGCGTTATCCAATCGTTGAACGCACTCCAAAGCCGGATTTTTAGCTGTTTAGTTTAGTTTATGAATTAATCGCGTGTATAAGTTTAAGCGTAAGCAGGCCCATCGAGAGGGAGGGGCAGCCAGGGCTACAGCCCCGGGGCCCGGGATGTTTTGTGTGTTTACTTTTTCTTCATTGTCCTGTCGTAAAACAGTGACACGGAATTATCAGTTAATCTGAAACGGATTAATCTCTAAGACAAAATGCCATTTTTGAAATCAGAAGCACCAATCCTTTTGGACTCAACAGTAGGTCTAACTAACGTTCGGCATTTAAAGTCATAATTTTCAGAAGATTAAACTGGTACATACAGATAAAATTGTTCCTGATTGGAACATTTTAATGCACTTTTCCGTTTCCTGCCCGGCATCAGTTAACCGATTTGGTCCAAAATCAATAGGCTTCGTCCCATGGGCGTTATAAATGGTATACCAAGTTTTGTGAAAATCCGATAAAGTGTATTTGAGTTATTGCGCTTACAGACACACGGACGGACAGACAGTCCGGTCTACCAGACAATCTCATAAAAGTACCAGTACCATTCTAGCACTTAATAATTATGTAATATCATTACATAATCTTTTTGTTGCATACATTATAAAGGACGAGTTGGGTAGTGAATTTAATATTTGACAGGGGCCCGGGAAAATTTGTCCCTGGGGCCCTTGCTTTCTTTCCACGGCCCTGAGTGTACGTATAAGTATAGCCCTTATTTGTCCCCTCGGGGCACGGGCCTCTTCTTTTGAGGGAAGGTGGCTTGGTAAGGCTAGTAAGTATTAATAAATATGTTTTAATTATTTAGCTTTTAATTTTTAATCTTCGAATTAATAATCGTGGCAGATGGCACGGGCACCTGCTAGTCTAAAAATAAAACAGCTGATGAAAAGACGCACATGCACTACTATCGGCGATGGGGAAACGATCGATGTATTACAATGTATCGATTTTTCCGCCACAGGCTATTTCGCTTACAAGTGATACAAATAGCGATGTGTTTTATTAATTTTCATGGGTTTAATTATCGATTACATACTTCATTATATGAGAATTCGCTAAGTAGACACAATATAAATCGAAGTCCGGATTCTCTCAAGATAAATTCCGGACCTCTCTTTACGTTGCCTTTGATAAAAGGTAATATTAACCACATTGATAATGCAGTAGCGATAGACTTTCGTTTAGTTGACATATGAGGAATTCTTACACAGTGGTGATGAGAACAAGGTTTTCCTGTGTGGCAGGTGTTGTGTTACGGCAGCTGCTTACTCTATCATCATCAGACATGCGGGTTCTAAGAGTCCTTCAGTAGTGACACCTCATCATTATGAAGGTAAACTGATTCACATAGGAATGCTCTTCTAGGTGTGTTCAACGCAGATAGCTATTAACACGTCCAGTACTTATCTTACTGCGCAATTCGCAACACTGAGTTCCTTCGGAGAATTTTTTCGTTTCATATATAAGTTTTAGCTCTTGTACCAAATTTAAACATCTTTGTAGGACCGTTTTCGAGAAAATCCCGAAAAAAAAATTTTCTCCATGTAAAGTAAAAGAAAGTCGTCTCCAATCTTCGTGTCTCATTCCCAGAAGGTCGTATTGCGAAGAGGGAGCATTCAGAGCTGGTGGCTTATAAGTAGGGTTCGGATGCTTATGACTAGAGACCGGATTTTAAAGGGAAAATTTTCACTCAAAAAAGGACGAAAAAAGGGAAAATTATTGCCGAAAAAAGGGAAAATTTTTTCTAAAAAAGGTGGGAAAAAAGGGATATAAAAGTAAGAGAGTGTAAAAATTCAACAGAGAGATACATGTTTGTTTTATGTAAAGCCTTTGCTTGCTCTACAGCTGCTGATTCTGTAACATCTAATGACTGAAGAAATTTTTTGATCTTGTTGAAATTCTCACAGAGGAAAATAGCACACGAAATCCATGTCCCCACCTTGTTATAATGGGAAACTTAGTCAATGGCAAGCCTGTGATTTCCCTGAAACGCTCTATTCTGCTGGGAGGAATTATTTTTTCAACGGTGAATCAGTGAAAACAATTTTTAATGTTTTCATATTACCAAATACTGGGTAATTTACGAATTTTTCAAAATAAATTAGCAAAAAAGGTACTGGAAAGGGAAAGTTCCTAAAAAAAAGGGAGATGAGCCTAAAAAAGGGAAAAAAGGGACGTTAAAACCAGGTCATTTGCAGTTGAAACTTACTCAGTAATGTCCTGTTCAATTTTATAACATTTTGTGATGAAATATAAAAAAAGGAATTCCCTTTAAAATCCGGTCTCTACTTATGACATGTCATATTTTTATCCTGACCTCCTTTCTCGCCGCAAACACAAATTAAACATGAATTTTGCGCTTGTTATCCAAATCGGACCGTTTTTATTTTGAATATAGTCATATTTTGGTCATTTTCATGTTTTTGGACATATTTCACCCATATTTGTAATTTAAAGTCATATTTCAGTTATAAATTGGGTAAAAGAGCTCAATTATACAATGTATGTACTACATGGTAGAGTTAAATTTGAAATTTATTTCGTTAATTTATATTTATGCCAAATTAATAGGTAACTTAAAGTTTAAACTTAATGTAATTGTTCATATTTCATAGGGACACGCGAGGTCTACAAAATATTACGAGTATTTCGAACTGAACAAATTATTTAAAAATAGTTCATGACAAGTAAAACTGTAAATAGTCAAAACTGTTGGAATGTAAGAATTTAGTACCTTTAAGCGTTTTGAATTGAAACATTTATTTTTTTTAAATACGTTATTTTATTAGGTCATACTTAGGACTTTTGGGTCATAATTAGTTATTTTTAAGGGCATATTTGCAGTCATATTTTCCACTTTTTTGGGTCATAAACACCCGAACCCTACTTATAACTAACCTTCAAATAAATTTTTTTTCGAAAAAATGTTTCAAATAAAACTTATAGCTCTTAGTATAAGAAACCCATGTGAAACATTGAAACAAAATCATTAGAGCAGATTTTTAGAAAATCACAAAAAACGAAAATTTCTTCATGTGAAGTCTCCTTAAAAATAAATGAAAGTTGTTGCCAATATTAGTGTCACATCCCCAGAAGGTACCTAACCCAAATACAAAATTTTCTTTTCATACGATTTTCCGTTCTGCAGTAGGCTCTTCACAGACACAGAGACATGTTTCTGAAAATGTATTTTTGGATACAGGTAACCTCAAACCGTGTATTTATGTTAAAAACTTAACTTCGAATTTCGTAGTCAAACACAATACTTCCTTAGTACGGTACAGAATGGGGACTGGAGAAAACTGCATAATGACGAGCTCCATAACCTGTACTCTTTACCGGATATAGTAAAGGTAATTAAATCACGGAGGATGAAATGGGCTGGACATGTTGCGCGCATGGGGGAGGAAAGACATATCTCAAAAGTATTGGCTGGGACACCCGAAAGCAAAAGACCACTTGGAAGACCTAGATGTTGGTGGGAGGACAGTATTAGGATAGATTTAAGGGAAGTAGGATTTGCGAGGGATGCTTGGATGGAGTTAGAACAGAATAGGGTTGAATGGCGGGCTCAGGTAAGCACGGCAATGAACCTTTGTGTTCTATAAAATACATAATATTCCTTTAGCTTGCTTAGGAATTATCTATTGCCATTGAGTAAGTAACTAACTAAGTAAGTAAGTAAGTAATGGTACGGGTAGAGGAAGTAATAAATCTTAGCGATATGTTTTTCACATCTACGAAACGTTCAAGAGGTGAACATCTGATCTTTGATAACAGTATTAAGTACTTTCTCAGAAGTGATTATGGTACTTGAAGTTCACGTGCCCCTTTCTCCAAGTCTGACACACAGATTTGACTTTTAAAGGAATCCCTGTTTGCCTTGAGATTCCCTTTCAAAAGTTTCACTGTCACAATACTAAGTACAGTTAGTTATGCGTCATGGATAATGTCTGAACAATATAAATTATTACGCCGATTCGTCATTTGTAAAAGTTACTGTACAATACGAGTATTAACCTATAGAACAGCCGCCACCCAGTAAACTTAAATAAACATGTTATCCTCTAAAGTCTTGCATCCGGAATGCTGAAGATTCGCCATGGTGCTTGAGGGCCTTAATACTTCTCTTTAGACGTCTTTGGAGGGCTTTAGCCGTTCAAAAGTATCTGAGCTTTCGATTATTTTATTTATTTATTTATTATTATTATTATTATTATTGTTATTATTAATATTATTATTATTAGGCGTCTTACAGGAGGCTTATTAAATATCCAATGTACTAATTTAAATAACTTTTATTAAAATAAATAAAATCAGGTAAACTGAAGTAACAAAGTACAAGTCTGCTCTTTTTTAATAAGTGATTATTGCAATTATGATATGCAGAAAATAAGTTATTCTTAATCGATGTTCAAATTAAGTTATAAATCTATTCGTTAAGCAAGGCCTACGGAAGAACAAAGGCCTAGCTTGATAAGCAAATGTGAAAGAATATGTGGATAGTGTTATTTGTCAAAGCTAACTGTATTGCAACTTCCAAACCTGTATATGAACACAGTAAAACAATAATATGTTGTCGCGAGAACTGATTTGCATTCGATAATTCTCTATATTACCATAAAATAGGCACTAAATTGGGCATTATTCCGGTACCGGTCAACTGGTCTAATATCAATAGTCTTCTTCCCATGGACGTTATAAATGCGTATACCAAGTTTCATGACGATCCGATAAAGCGTATTTGAGTAATCGCGCGTACAGACACACGGACAGACATTTTCTGCCCTTAGATCATTAAGGGCAATCAGTGATAGGAGAGAGGTTCCACCTGGCGCTGTGAAGTGAACTCTGGGTTAGCTCAGTTGGATAGCCAAAATCACAGTGTCAAAGAAATTTTTCTCATATAATATTCTCATGCAATACCCAACGGAGACAATAATCTGTGGTTCATGAATGCATAGGCCTATATATAATATATACGAATATATTTATGTATATATATACAATTTTTGATAATAATATAATAGAAATATAATGTTAAAAAATGCATCTGAATGAGCCAGATTGCTGTGCTCGGGTGCAAGTCCAAAGAGAGCAGAGTGAAAAAGAAGAGACAAACAGCAGAATGAAAAAAAAAAAAAAAATGTGATGTAGGCCTAACTTACGTAAAATACGAAAAATTATTAAAATAAAGACTTAATAAAAAAACAAAACACAAACACTTAGGAGATAGCTAGCAATAAATTACAGACAATTTTTTATTACCCCTAATAAGTTTAGTAACAGGGTATGCTGAAAGCTCAGGGTAGAATCTGATTACAGAGTTAAAAAAGCGGGGTCTAAAATTAATGCTATGTTTTAACTCTGCCGATGTGAGACATTTGGGTTCCCTTAGAGGTAGATTAGTATATCGTCTAGTCTTTAATTATATACTCGTATGATCACTAAATGTGTATTTTGTACGATGTTTGTGAAAGTATTTTAATAAAGAGAATTTGTAAAGTTGTTCAAATTTGAAAACGTTAAATTCCGAAAATATTAGGTTAGTTGGGTAATCAATATGTTTTTAGCCAGATTTTTATTATTCTGTCAGGAGGGATAGCTCCCTCTTGCACTGACCATCTCAATTGTAAGATGTAAATTATAAGAATAAATGATAATGGAATGACAAACACATTTGAGTGACAGTGATTGAAGCTGACATTTCCTTGCATTTCCTGAGTTAAGTAAAAGCTGAGTTACAAATGAAGAGAAATAGATGCGCTAATTCAATCCTCGCTCAGCATGGCATCTCCGCCCATGATACCGGATACCACGAGAGATGCAATACCATTACTCTTTTTACTTAGCATAGAACCCCTGCTGTCCTTACGTGTTAACAGGAACTTAAGAGAGTGCACAACTGAAAATGTTGAAATCTAGGCCCAACGCAAGTTTTCTTTCAGGATTGTTTCGCAGCCTATTAATTCTGTGGTGTTATGGCAAAAGCTGATATGTACACACTGTAAGACAGCAAAACATTATATGAGAATATTATAGGAGACAAATTCCTCTGAAATTGGAATTTGAAACCAGGACCTTTGGCTATACATAACACTCCTCTACCAACTGAGATAAGCCAGAGTTCACTTCACAGCGCCAGATGGAACCTCTCTCTTATGATTGATTGCCCTTAATGGCCTTAATCCCTCACTGACAGACAAGTTATGTCATATCCAGTACTGAGAGGTACACTAATTAGTGACTTGCCCTGGATTTAAATCCCAGTGTCAGAGGAATTTTCTCCTATAATATTCTCTTGCAATATATAAAAAGAATAGACTTATCATTAGGGAGCGGATTTTTATGACCAAAGAAATAGGATATATGCATGCATTCATGACTCAAAAAACATTAAAATATGACCAATAGAATTTAAAATATGACTTTACCAATTACACATTGTGCATATTTTTTAAGTTTCATTACAATACTTTTTATTAATATATAATGTTAAATATTTAAAATATCTGTAAATTCTCAAAAAGTATCATTATAATGCAAAATTTACAAAATATGGTATGAAACTTCAGAATTTCTTTAATATCCACACAAATATGCCAAAAATATGACCTAAATATGTATATTCATACTAAATATGCTACAATAGTTAAAAATTTCCTAAATGTGCAGTTATTTGGACAATAAAAGCCGTTCCATTTTCACCAGGATGCTTGGAATCGGGTTTAAATTAGTCGGAAACATGAAATAATGCAAAGGGAAAAAATATGACATGTCATAGAAATCCGCCCCTACTTATCATCATCGCAGGCGTTCTTGGGGTAAAACACAGCATAGAAGTTAGCCGTGAAGTTGCAGATTTAATAGCTTCCTGGTCGCCCACATCGTTCTCCTCACAATTAGGAAATTGCCTTCTCGACAGCGCTGCTTTCTGCCCTACTTATTAATTTTTGCGCTTCTAAATTACAAGTCCCGTTTCTCTGCCTACGTTCACTTTCTTAATTATCTCTCGTGAAAATCAAGAAGCTTGTTGCTTTAAGAAGTGTTTGTTATCATTATGCTGTTTCCAGGAATAAAAAACCACTCCTTTGATGGAATACATCCGAAGGCAACCGTGCACGAAGTCCCCATCTAGTGTATTTTTGCTAGAAAGTTAAATGCGTACAGAATATTTCTAATTTCTAAACATACACGGTTTAAGAATAACCTGCTTTGATTCCTATTTTTTTCTTTAGGTATTTTATCCACAAAGTTGGTTGTAATTCATCTTTTAATGCTGTATTTATTATTTGTAGCTAAATTTATAGCCTACTGTAGGCCTATTATTTAAATATTTATTAGTACACGTTCTCTAAAAACAGATGCTTGTCGGACTGGTAACAAGCCGAAAAATTGCATTTTAGCGACCTAGACCGCTAAAATTGCATAATATTGCAATCAAAGTGCAGTTTTATCGGCCTAGGACGCTAAAGTCGTCATGGCAATCAATAAACAAAATCCAGATGGCACTGACCAGTCACACCAACTTCTACGTGGATTTACGCATATATTTGGTCATAAAACAAGAAATTGAAGCCAACATGTTTCTTTATGATAATCAGAAACTTTACCAGGGTTTTTCGCAAAACACGGTAACCTACTTCATCATATAACAGATATAAGCCAACAACTTTTCACATCTTCATTCTCAAGGGAAACAATCCCTACCCTGGATGCACCAGTATATAACTGCAATATATTCCTTCTCATAGTTTACTGACACTACTTTACAGACCATAGATAAACAGAAAAACATAACCCTTACACATAGCATGAAGAGGTTGGCCAAATCGGTTCCTCTAATAGAAATTGATTTACATTTTTACATGTAGATTTTGAATAATTGTTCATGTGACACTAAAAATGATAATTATTATAACATTATGTTATGCTTATTGATAGCATGGATTTTTTAACAGTTTATTGCTAATCTTGAGAACAATCATCACTGTCGCTACGAAGAATGTCTTGTGGTAATCTTTTTTTTTTAGCCTGGATGGTTGACCCGTTCCATGTTGAAAGCTACAGCTTCAGAAACTCCAGGGAGTTTGGCAAAGAATGATCTTGAGATCATTCGAATATATTGTGACATCCGTTTCTATTTCTACATAACACATAAAAAAATTGTTAAATTGTTATTCATTGACCTTCATGGCTTAAATGGTAAGCTGTGTCTTAGGGTAACTTGTGTTTGCAAGCAGGTCCATGTTTATTTTTGCAATAAGTTAGGGATGGGTCGATACCAGATTTTCTCGATACTCGACACTCGATACCAATACATGATTTTTCCCTCGATACTCGATACCGTCAACATTTCCAGTTTCAATAAATAGGTACATTAGAAATTAAAAATTGAGAGAACTGTGTAATTCCAACTAAATTAAGTGTGCATATTTAATGAGACAAAATTTAATATCATCAGTAGCCTATAATTATTTTTAAACTCTACATTAAAACTAAAATCAGTTTTTGAAACAGTTCACTTACAAGTTTTTGGTAAAAAATACTAGCATTCTCACTTAATTGCAGAATTGCAGAGTTACCAAAGTATCGGAAAAGTACCGAGCGAGTTTTCTAAAGTATCGCTCGATGCCGATACCATGCAAGTATCGAGAGTATCGAGGTATCGAAAGTATCGAGGACCCATCCCTACAATAAATGGTTTCTTCTTGTAACACTGACTTAAGACAATAGGCCTACACCAACTTTCATATGTTGGGTCCCCCAAAAGTACTGCCCTCCCCCAGCTCCATGGGGCCTGCAGGGGCTTTATGCTGGCACTGGATATATTATAATTATCCCATACATAATTTTAACTGCTTGAGTACAGTTATGCTATAAAGCGGAGGAAGACAATGAGTTGTGAAGGGTTGAAGTGACCCGAATCGAGAAGATGACAGCGAACGTGGGTGGAGTCGTGTCCCGAAGTAAACCAGGCCAGACACGGAAGAAAACCTCATTACTCTAACAGCATCAATCATTATCTCCATATCTAAACAAAGCAAATCAATCTCTGTACTCTTTCCTTCTTTTCTACCCTATCAGTATCAACTTCTCTTCTGATGCTGGGATTTTTCTTCAATGTTACTAGGCTTCGGATTTTAGGTTAAATCCTATTTTAATCCTTAAAAGATATAAACACAAAAACTAGCACGGATACGCGTTTCATAGGAGCAATGACTGAAACTGATACTTTTATAGGACCCGAAAGGCATATTTTTACGTTAGAGCCTAATATCGACTTTTTTATGTTTTCCCTCTTAAAGCTACAAATAAGTTATTTTTGTACATTTATGTTATAAATTGTACAATTTATTTCCAGTTCATATTGAGTGTTTTTCTCGGACTGTACAGCAGGCCTACATGCCATTTTAAATGGTATGTCCAAAGAGCAGCAATGTCTTGTCCGTTAACATTTTCCCTTGGTTTTCAAGATTCTTACAGAAATAATGCCACAAGAATATTCCAACAAAATCCACCGAAAGAAAAAAATTAGAGTATTCAAAAAATGTGGAGCGCTCATTTTTAGCCTATAAATTAGTGTTGAGCGATAGACGACATTGCTTTTTAGTAACATATGTTGGAAAAGTGTTAGTAATTTATTTTGAAGCCAATTATGAAAAAAAAAATGTTCTTTATAAGCCTATTACTTGATGAAGTTTGTCTTCTTAAATGTATATACTATGCGATATTCTCATGAAAAGTACTGAACTAGATACCAGTATGTAAGAAAATTGACAACTTAATAGGAATTAACAGTTTTATAACATAGCCAATTTTCCAGTTAAAAGAACCTGTTCCATACTCATTTAGCGCCTATTTCAGACACCTAAAATTGCATTTAGTAACCCAAAAGTTCAAAGTTTAAATAATACTATTCACTTCTTACATTTTTGTAGAAAGCGCTCTGTGAATATTTTCAGACACTATCAAGGAACATGTCAACAAAATTGCAACAGGATGACGTAAAATTTCTGGAGGAACAATTTCTTAATGGCTAGTTAATAAGCTTGTATTAATGTATTAATTGGCCTTTCTTTCGCATTTCATATTTTTAGGTAAATTTTTAAAAATATAATGTCATTATTTTATTATTTTGTGTTCTTTCTCGCATTAAGCTTATATGGAGTTTTTGTGCCTTTACTTACATTGAATATTATCGGGACTCTAAATAAGAATAAATAAATCCTGTTATAATTTTAATTGGGATACAGAAAGACTGTTTGCATTTAACCGTACATACCAATTAACTAATTACACATAAAAGTAGAATAGACACAAATTTTATGAATAAACTAGCATTTTCATACGTATTTGGGTCTTTTATTTTTTAGTTTTTAAGTCATTTTGTTTTATTTTTGCAGTCATAAAATCCGGCCCTGATAATAAGCGTCGAACATGATTCTTTGTGGGCAAGACATCTTGTGGAAAAGAGTCTCCACAGCTGGAAGTGCCAGGCACAGATGTCTGGAAGCATGCTGGTCATTAAAAGGTAAACAAGAGCATCGCAGTATGACTTAATCCGAGTTGTATCATGCCGAGAGTGAAAGGATGCATCATCCATCATATTTATGTGATCTGAGACAATGTGGGTCACATCCATCATGTTCTTACTGTACAGCATCCGTGTCACCAAGATGCCGACTGCGCATACGAGCCAAACACTTGGAGATGTTCAGTAGCCCGTGAAAACATGAATCAAGCAGGGGTGTCCTACCTAACAGCACGAAGAGAAAAAATTTCCAATACCCTTCCTTAAGGAGGGACTTACAGCTTTCGGTGAAATTCATAAGTGAGAAATAAGAGAATTTCATTATTTTTTCCCTCAGCAATGAATTGCTCTACAATCTCGCAATCTGACGTACTCTTTATTGACTACTTCTACAATTGCATACTGTTTTCAAAATTAATCAAACTGTTACAGTTACGGGTAATTTTCGTCACAAAATGGCAGCCACGTTTTGAGCACTAAAACGCCATTACAATTTCCACATTTTTTTTTTTAAATTTATTCTGCAGATTTACAATCTGTTCAAATATGAACATTCAGTAAATGGTATAAATGGCACAGTAATGATGTGAGAGCTGTAAAATACAACTCTTTAAGGTAAGTCATTGAATAACAACTCTTTAAGGTAAGTCACTGAATCGGAATGCCAAGTCTAAAATCTTATGTCGATGTAAACGGTTGATTGAGGAACTATTGTCCAATAGATTGATGGCTAGGGAATAGGGATGATGGCTAGGGAATAGGGATGAGGGTAGTGTTTTGGGACCAGTTCTGTATCTTCTTTATACACATGATCTACCAACAACAGAAAATACCATAACTGCAACATTTGCAGATGATACTGCTATTCTTGCTTCAAATGAAAATTTACACAAATTGCAATATTTTTGAGTGATTATTTTTTCTGTCTATTTGCAAACATCATATGAACAACATAATCTACAATCTTCGGAATATCTACAGTATAAGTATTAAAAAATCATTTTATTAAAATTTAACTATTAACGTTAAATAAATTATTCTAGAAAATGTTGTTCATATGATATTAACAAATACATAGAAAAATAATAACTGAGAAATATGATATTTGTGGACGTTATCAAGGAAATGGCATATTAGTGCACGAAACGTGGCTGCCATGTTGTAACGATAATTACCCGTAACTCTTACAGTTTGATTAATTTTGAAAATAGTATGCAATTGTAGAAGTAGTCAATAAAGAGTATGTCAAATTGTAAGATTGTAGAGCAATTCATTGCTGAGGTAAAAATATGAAATTCGCCGAAATGGTTTTTTTTTACTGATTCTGTGGAGGCAAATGCACCAGGCTGCTGAAACATACATGAGCAGTGAGCAGTGGTCCCCCCTGTGGTACAGAGCGTGCCATTTATTCGGGTGATTTCCTCGGGCTAGAATGTGACCTTGCGGATCCTCCCACTGAGTGGGGTCACCACGCGGTTCTTACCTTTCCTTCGCGGTCAATGCACAGCTTGCATAACCTCGCCAATATCAGCCAAACCCAAGCTTTGCGGGACAACACTGTTTGCAGTTTCTTTCTTCCTCCTCATCGCATTTTGATATAACTTTTTTCTGTGACAGTGTTTTTTCCATCCATTTCCCGTTCATGTTATCATTATCAAAAGTAGAATTTCCCTCACGCACTGCTGGCAACCTAACTTACCGCACTCATTACCGCACTACTCATCAAGTTATCACTCAGGTGTCATTATATCAAGCCCAAGATCAGTGTCCAGGAACTAGACTAAGTGCCATGCGACTAGATATCGGAATTAAGTGCGAAATGAAGTGTGGGGATTTCTAAATAAAATGCCAGATATCCGAAATTAGAGCGGAAAATCCAAATTCAAATATAGTATATTGCGATACTAGTTCCGTAAGCGGTGCATACGGATCGAGGAAAGAGTTTGAAAAAAACTAGGCGCTTGCGCCGAGTTTTTCCAATTTCCGAGATCCGTTATGCGCTTACGGAACGAGTATTGCATGCTATTTTTTGCACGATGATTATTTATATCAATTTAATTATATTAACTGAGATATTAGCTGAAAATATGATGTATATACATTCTTGAAGATAGATGTTATATTTTAGAAAGTGATTCGCATGTGTTGGTTGTTATGGAGACGGAATATTTGTAAATAGGTACTGATGACCGAGTCGCCATATTATAGCAGGACTTTCGACGTCTGTAGGAATAAGTACGAGAAGTCGTTTGGGTCTAAACACCATGAGCGGGGATGGAGGAATTGCCTTAAATAACTGTACAAATTGTACTATTACGATAAATATATCAAAATAAAGGCTTATATTGTGATGGTTTTACTTACGGCACTAGTACTTTTTGTAATTTTTAAAGCACTGAGATTTCTTTTGTTTTCATAGCAACCAGATTGCGTGTGGGAATGTCAAGTTAAGATCCACGGCAACAATATTCGTAAGTACCACTAATTAGTTACGTCGTGCAAAAAATAATAAGTGCAATTAATGCCCGGTTTCTACAAACTTGTGAATTACCTATGGGTAAATTATCCATGGGCAAATTAGTTCCATTTCATCCATAATGATATAATGAGGAAGGCCTTGGAGTTGTACAGTTAATTTAATTTAGAAGGCTTTGATTCTCATTGTTTAAATTATTATTGCTCCTACAAAAAGTTAAATTTTATCCAGCCATCCATGAAAGGATAAATTAACCCGAAGATTTACCCTTGGAAAGATCTATCCCGAGTTTGTAGGAACATTTTTTCTGTCATTTTCATATTTACCCAGAGGACATTTATCTAGAAACTCGCCACAAGTGTAAGTGATTGCTATCTTTAAATTATTTGTGTTTGTGTGGTGTTATTCTTGTGTAAATTCTGTCCATTGGATAATTAACCCATAGGTAATTCGCGAGTTTGTAGAAACCGGCCATAAGTGAGATAAAATTAAAGCTATAAAAATAAAACGATAAAATTATGACGACAAACACTTGCGACTGGCTTAAATTCCACGTATGTCTATTCTCGTGCTGGATTGGTCACTGATTCATTAGCTAATAGTCAATCTAATAAATACCGTATGGTGCGATCAAGTGAAGAACACACAATAAATAAACTTCCAACATTCAATTTTATTCCACCAAAGTCTAATCCCATTTGCCCACGAAGCATGTTGAGTGAGCTATCGGCTTACACTTAACCGAAGTGTTTTCAAATGTATACCAATATATAAAAGCGTGTGGTGGGAGGTGGGCCGTAAAATTGGAAGTGGTTGGTTTGTCACTTAGGGAGCTGTTTATTTTAACCCTGCTTTACGATGCCGGGGGCGGTGGGCGGTGACATCATGAATGGGTAATGTGGAGACAAACAAACTGCTAATTGTAGCATGTTGGCATCTTTGTAGAGCTAAAGAAATAAAGTATTTCTAACTTCAGAGAATTTTTGCGAAAAAAGGTTTCAAATAAAAGTTTTAGCTCTTAGTATATTATCCTACCGGTATTATTATATGGATATGAGACATGGTCCAAAAAAGGGGGCTTAGGAAAATATTTATGCCTAAGAGAGATGAAAATGGGGACTGGAGAAAAATGCATAACGATGAGCTTCATAACCTGTACTCTTCACCAGATGAAGAAGGGTAATTCAATCACGGAGGATGAAATGGGCTGGACATATTGCACGCATGGGGGAGGAAAGACATATCTCAAAAGTATTGACTGGGAGACCCGAAGGGAAAAGACCACGTGGAAGACCTAGACGTAGGTGGGAGGGCAGTATTAGGATAGATTTAAGGGAAGTAGGATTTGCGGGGGATGGTGGGATGGAGCTAGTACAGAATAGGCTTGATTGACGGGTTCAGGTAAGTGCGGCAATGAACCTCTGGGTTCCATAAAATAGATTGCTTAGGAATTGTGTAATGCCATGGTGTAAATAAGTACGTAAGTTCTTAGTATAAGAACCTCAGGTATAAACATAAACAAGAGAGTCATATTTTTTTAGAAAATAGCGAAAAATGAAATTATACTACTTGGACATCCTCAGCGAAAAATAAATTATTTCTGAACTGGCATGCCCATCAAATTGCCCCCAGCAAATATGTGCCATTTAAATAGAAAGAAACAAAATCTTTATTGCTCCAAGACAAACTGCTGTGGTGTTTACAATAAACCTGAATTAAAATAAACTATGAACACTTGACAGAGATTCTCAAATTAAAAGATTGTCTGTTGTCTGAAAGTAACGATTTGTACATGGAAAAGCTCCTCTCTACCTCCACTGAGAAATGACCTAAATAATGCCAAAAATGACCTAAAAACTGCCAAAAGTTACCTATCTCTTGAAAATGTAGAACAGTGTAAAACAAATTGCCCTTATTTAATAATTATTTCATTATACACATTTATAAATGAACTGCTAACTGCAGAAAGATAACTAGTCCTCAAAATTCACAAATTCACTTTTCAGAACAAATCAATTATAAATGGGTAGACACACCGTTTACTGCTGAAAGGGAGCATCTGTCATCATATTTGTAGGTAAGGCAACAGTTTGGATTTTGCTTTCAAAAACCTGAGTTTGAAAATAACATGTCAAAACAGTTTTTTTTTTTTTTTTTTTTTTTTTTTTTTTTTTTTTTTTTTTTTTTTTTTTTTTTGTTTGTCATTCCTGTAAAATCAGGATTTGTGGACTTGTTGCCTTTCTGCAGTTAGCAGTTCAAATATATAGCCTATTAGAGCTATCTTTTAACTTTCATATAAAAAAGAAGTAAAACCATCAAATGTCTTGCCCTATTTATTTGTCTATTTGTTCATTCATTCATTTATATGCCAATATAAACTTAATTGCTTCCTAAGAATTACGTGAAATCTCCTAACACTTGTTTCCTTTGAAGAACTGTTCAAACGCCAGAAACTGCTTCCCTTTCAGCCATTCTATCCCACTACCAGTCAAACACACAAATAAGAACACCACACAGACAGTCTTTGACTCAAAAGACAAATCGCCTCATATTCTGTTTTCAAAGGTCCGCATAAAAACCGGCGGCTTCACAAGCTTGGGTCGTTAAGAAAACAAAACTGGGACAAACTACACACTTGGATGCCAAGAATCGGAGGCGAAATGAGGCGTAAGCAGTAGCGAATCTCGATAGTGAAGAACTAGGTCGAGAGGTGCGATAATCGATACTGTTGTCATTCTGTGCAGATTCCGTTCCCTGTCATATTTCCTGTCTGATACCAATTATTATTATTATTATTAGTATTACGCGATGTGCTTTTTACCCTAACAAATGGCTTCGAAACCCAATGAAATGCATTCAACGCTTTGATACAGTATTTCTGCTTCATTATTTCGCTGCACAATGCAAGAAGGAAAAGTGCCAAATACAGTGAACGCAGGAATTCACAGCATAGCCTATGGTAATATTGTGAAATCTACATGAATATTATCATTTTATCATTCCTCACATTACAGAATCTGCTTGCAGCACCTCAGGAAATAAATTCAACACTTCGCGTCATTATTAGGGCTAAATACTGCACATGTCTCGCTCTTTCTCTTTATGCTTCTGCCTTTTTTTCAAGAAACTATATGAAAGTTGATGGCTACAAGCTAGTCGTTTCTTCTACAAACTATGGGCCCTGTTTCATAGAACTTGCTAATAATAGTAGAAGTCATAATATTATTTATTACTTATCAAAATCTCGTTTCATAGAGATATTTACACTACTCAAAAAATCTCGTCACTAATATTATTAGTTCATTAGTCAGCTTATTGATTTGAAAGTTATGTCTGGATCTTTGTTTGTATTTTTTCACTTCTTAGTCTTTTTACTTCCTCTGCACGTACCATAGGTGCTATAGGTAGAGGAAGTAGCCTATTGTTTTCGACCCCAAAATTCGAAGTTGAGTTTTTAGCATATAGGCCTATACACGTTTCAAGGCCCCCTGGATCCAAAAATACTATTTTTGGAAACATGTCTGTGTGTCAGTGTGTCTGTGTGGAATATCTGTGAACAGGCTAGCTCGAAAACGGAAAATCGTATGAAAACATAATTTCGTATTTGGGTCAGGTACTTTCTGAAGATGTGAGATGAATATTTTCGACAAGTTTAGAGCCTCTGAACAAAATTTCTCAGCCCTTTCACGTCCAATAATACCTTAGTTTCCGAAGGGAGTTTGAGAGGCGAAGGGCCTACCACCTGTCCCTCTGCCCTCTCTCGGAAAATAAGCGTAACAAAATGCACATAGGTGACAGAAACCTCCTCTTGGGAGCACTTCGCCCCAACATAGGGGGTATAGGACACCAGATACAGATTAGATGGAGCACAACATTGTGTAACATGTAAACAGACAAACCTTAAATTCAAGCCAGGCCTCGAACCTATGAAGCTTAACGGTTATAAAATTCGCCCACCCAAGCGTAGGATCTTCTTTTTCTAAAATACACCCTTATTATAAACATAAGACGGAATGCCAAGCATATAATAATTCCTCTGGCATATATTATTCGTTTCTGTGTTTAAAATAACACACTATAATGAAGTTGTTTAGAATGGCTACGAGCCATAAGCTTCAAAGAGGATTAAGGTGACATCAGAAGAAAGCCGCTAATAGTTTACGGTAGAAAATAACACACAATTCACCTCGTTCTGGCATAGGCTATTTCCCATCTCACATGTGTTGAGAACTATAATATGCAATAAAATCCGTACATATGAACTTTGTAACTGCTGCAATAAAAAAATGTCCAACTAGGCCTATGCTCTACAAGCAGGTGCCTGCGGCTTCGCCCGCGATTATTTACTCAACTACCAAATGTTTTAATTAACAGAAAAATACTTAAAACATATTTATTACATCAACAATTTGTATCAGAAATAACTATTTCCATATTTTCTGGTTCTAGCTTATTTCTCCCGTCTGCAAAAAAAAAAAATATATATATATAGGCCCACTTATGGACAGAAAATGTCCTTTGAACATAGCAAGAGAGAGAAAAGAATCAGAATCACAAGAAATAGCTGATAAAAGTACGAGAGAAAAGAGTAAGGATCAGATCAAAATAAGTCGCTGGAATTATCTGGTTCTAGCTTATTTCTTCTGTCTGTAAAAAAAGATAGGCCTACTTATGAACAGAAAATGTCCTTTGAACATGGCACGAGAGATAAAAATATCTGAATCAAATGAAATCGCTGATAAAAATACGAAAGAAAAGAGAGGAAAACAGATTAAAAATAAGTAACTGATAAGAGTGCGAGAGAAACTATAAAGGAATCAGAGTCAAAAGAAGTGGTTAAAAATACGCTAAAAAGGGGAAACTATCGAAAGAAATCACTGATAAGAGTACGAGAGAAACAAAAAGGAATCAAAGTCAAATGTAATCGCTGAAAAAAGGACAAAAGAAAAGAGAAAGGATCAGGTCAAAAGAAATCGCTGACAAGCGTACGAGGGGAACAGTAAGAGAGTCGAAAGAAATCACTTAAAAAAGAGAGAAAAGAGAAAGGATCAGATCGAAATAAATAGCTGATAAAAGTATGAAGACAGACTGCAAAAGAAATAGCAACTGCCAATATATCAGGAGAAATTTCTCTCAGTAAACTGTTGGGTACGCAAAAAAAATGCAATATCTTGGTTAGTTTCTAATCTAAATTTAAAACTGCAGGGGTGATTTATGCAGGGGTGCCTCCCCTTACGCAATCCGACGCAATTTATCACCCTCTCGATTAATCATCCCTCAATCTGCAACAGGAAGCTCCAGCCCCACACTCGCTGTGCAACTGACATGCCAATGGTGCAATAAGACATCGAGCACCACCTAGTTATTCTACCCCTTACGTACGCACTATATGTGGAGGAAGTCTTGGGTTCGAGCCTGAAATTCGATGCCAAGTTTTCAGCCTAAACTAGGGTGTCCATATAATGTTTATATAAAAACGGGACATTTTATTTTATTTTTATTTTTTGGAAAAAAAAGGGACAGTTATGGAAAAAAGGGGACAAAAATTTCATTCATAAAATTTAGGAAATATTTATAATTTATCTTTGTCTCATGCACATAAATTATTTCAAATGACTTCTTAAATTTCTTCAGCAGACTGGTGAAAACATTTTATTACACAGAAATAGATGCCTCATTGTCTATCAAGAAGTGCGGTTTTTTCTTATAATTTATCGTAAAAGTCAGCACACATTACTCCATTAAATTATGTTTTGACAATGAGCAAGACCTTCACTGTTGTAACTTTCAATAAAGTAGCATGACGTACAGTGGCCAATCACAATCACTAAAAAGCGGAACATTCTGGCAACGACATTCTCATACTTTTATTACCACATTACATGAAGAAAATTTCATCCGCATTCGGGAGGTTGCAGGTTCAAATCCCGCGACTGGCCAGTTAGACATGGGTTTTTCATGGTTTCCCCAGTCGTAAAGGCAAATGCCGAATTGGATATTCACATACCATGAATTATCCTCACCATTTCATCCTGTATCACATCCATTTAAATTGATATCAGTTGAAATTTACTCCGTAAAATACACTAACAATAGAAAATGATTGACAATCAATAGTTCCACGGCCTACCCTACTGTATAGACACACAACCCGAACTCCTGATATGGCCTCGTAGGTATAAGTACAGCTGAAAAAAAAAAAATCATGTCTATTTCCTCGAAACCGGCTAGCACGATTTTCATTAAATTTTGTATACAAAGTGCTTATACTTAGAGCTAAAACTTTTATATGAAACATTTTTTCGGAACAATTTTCTGACACGTAGTTTTTCTTCGAAATCTAAGTAAATCTAAGTAAAAGGGTCAGGACATAAAAAGTGTAAGTGAATAACGCAGAGAGAGGCGTACAATTAAATGGAGAGCAGATGCAGATTATATCTATGCAAATCCTATTACACACTTGTCTGATCCACACGGTCAACCTGACAGAACCAGTAAGCATTCATCTCGGGCCGCCAATTCAACAGCAATATGGCGGCTGCTAAGAAATGTCTTCCTTCAGGATTCGATTTGAGCGCCCTGAAACTATAGTGGTTCCTGAACCCTTATACATAGAGCTTGCTAATAATATAAGCAGAGCAAGGCATTTAATGACCAAAAAAGAGCGAAAAATGCAAAATAATAATGAAATTATCACCCAAAACATTAAAACAATGACACACTTTTAATTACCAACAAATGATACAATAATTCAAGTACAGCACACTCTCTGTAGTCCGGAACATCGCTAATTCGACCCCCCAATAGTCCGGCGTTGTTTTTAGAAAGGCATTTAAAAATTGTTTCATAAATTTTAATATTTTAAAGGTTTAAAGCATTATTATTACATAGAAATTAATTTATTCCTTTTTATATAATATCATATGCGAAAATTAAAAATTAGGCTTCGAGGTGCATTCGGCCTCCCTTCAGTCCATCTATGTTTAAGATTTCATATCTTTGCGTGCAGTAGATTTTGCTGGGCATCGCGCACAGACAGACAGATCCTTTCTCTTAATATTATAGATTAACTTAATTCATGATACAAATTTGTATAAATTCGAGTTATCTTTCAATTTTCATGTAAAAAAGACGCATAATCATCAAATACCTTGCCCTAAATTTTACTTGACAATAGGCCTATTAGAACTCATATTATTATGTATTAGTTAGCAAAATCTTGGTCATTATTCAGCTGATTTGGGAACCAGTGACAGTGTAAGATTTACGGACACTAGACATGAAATTATTTCAGCCAGAAGACTTTACGTTTATACCTTTTAGCAATGGAAGTGAATTAATAAACTAGAACTGAATACTTTTACTGAAGTGAGGGATGGGGAAAATCGAAGAAGGAATGAGGTGTGAACGGAAAGAAGCAAATGTGAAAGATGTTTAAAATACATAGCCGTAATAACCTGATCATATCGCATGTATAGAGATGTATTAGTGATGGATGTGGTAGGGATGCTGAAGACGTCTGCCAATATATTGCAGGCAACTTCGTGAATAATGAACCAGGGGTGTCCAAGATAGGCGCAAGGGAATAACAAAAAGGCGAGAACCCCAACATTTGATACACAAGTAATTATATCACGCCCACTAGAGTCTCCTCATTAGCACATTTTGTCCAGTACGGTTAGAGGAATTGATATACAGTTGTACATTGTAGACTTACTTCGCTCATTCAAGGCTCTGCCCCAAATTGTCAGCGAGGTTCTTGGGAAAAGTTTTTTTTCTCATATAGACCCTACTGACCCAGTATGGGAGATAGAGTCCGAGCATTTAGATTATCGCTTAGCAACAATAAGCCTAAAAAAATCTATAACGACTGAATATGTTTATTTTCCCGGGGATAAAGTATTAACAATTTGAATTGTTTGGAATTTTTTCATCAGTTATTTGCTGAGCTATAATTCTGTGAGTTTCAGGTTTCTAGCTCATCTGGAAGTGGGTAAACATTGATGCCAATGAGCGAGGGAAAACCTTTCAACGTTTTTTTGGGGGGTAAAAATAAAGTATTTGCATTTTTGGGGTTTTTTTCATTGGTTACAGGCAGAAAGCTATAAGTTTGCCGAATTTCAAGTTTCTAGCAGGAAGTGGGCAAACATTAAAGACAGTGAGTTGGGGATAAGGACTGTCGTAGATGTACTCTGTTCGAGACTTCCCTACACAAACTGAGGAGCTACTTGGTAAAGAACCAGCGGCTCCGGTTTAGTAAGCCAACATTAACGGCCGTGGGAGTCGACATGCTGACCACATGCCCCCAATCCTGCCATCTGCCTGTGGTAGATGACACAGCGGTCGGTTGGCAGGCCTGGTCCCTCAAAGGGATGTAGCGCCATGGAGTTTAGTTTAGTTTTAGTATATACAGCTTGAAAACCATAGCTAGAAAAAAGAGGACACCGGAATATTATAAAGCAAACATTGTATTTCCAATATCATCCTGTTATTACAAGTAATAAGTAGGGCAAGGCAATTGATGATTTTGCATCTTTTTTATATGAAGGTTAAAAAATAGTTCGAATATGTATAAATATGTTTCATGAAATAATTGATTAAATAAGAGCAATTTGTTTTTGCATTTTTTTGCATTATTTTGCATTTTTCGTAATTTTCAAGAGATAGGTCACTTTTTGGCAATTTTTAGGTCATTTTCAGACAACAGACAATCGTTTTTATTTGAGAATCTCAGCCAAGTGTTCACAGTTTATTTATTTCAGGTTTATTGTAAACACCACAGCAGTTTGTCTTGTAGCAATAAAGATTTTTTTCTTTATTTTTAAATGGCACATATTTGCAAGGGACAATTTGATGGGCTTTACAGTTCAGAAAGAATTTATTTCTCGCTAAGGGTGTCCAAGTACTGTAGAATAATTTTACTTACTTCTTTAGTAACAAAATAAGTAAGTTATATATTGTAAATTCTTATAGCCTATAAGGCACTGTCATAAATTGCTCTTAGCAATTCATTACTAAAAAACAAAATAATGAGGCCTACAAGTAGTAATGGTAAATTTATGTCCTTTTTAAAAAAAATGTGTTCATTTTTCACTATTTTTAGGCCATAAATGCATTTTTCACTATTTTATGGTCATTAAATGGCTTGCCCTAGTAATAAGCAATACTAGATCTTAGGTATGAAATTATTTCGGCCAGGGACCCCTGCATCCAAAAAATACAATTTTCAGAAACATGTCTGTCTATGAAATGAAAAGCAATGAAAAACAATGACGTTCAAAGACCATGGTGTTGACAATGTAACGATGATTATAATGGAAGATTATGATGTAATAGTCCGTTGGTCACTATGTTTATAATACTCAATGAACTTTCCACTAGAAAACACAAACCGTGCCGACGGTTTTAATGGAATGGAATGAGCGCCATATGCTGTACTTAAGCAGGTTCAATTTGCCACTCGTGAAATGGATTCAGCACAGTCCATTTGCTGCCCAGCATTTCAAAACACAAGAGAGAGTGTCTAGACTAGACTATAGACTAACTACACCCATCGCAATGGAGGAATATGTACTGTGCACTGTGTTGTAAAACCACAGTGACTCTACTCTAGTAGAAATAATTATGAACATCTAACGCTTCCATGGAAATTGCTATATTAATCCTTTCCTGTTGCATAATATTTTTACAAGCTAAGGGGAATTCAAGCGAGACATGAATTAAAACATTAAAATAAAGCAATTCAAATTTAGTGAAGCAAATGAAACATAAAATCAGGTAAACTTATATTACAAAGTGTCAGAATGCTTTTGTTTAATCGGTGATAATTGCAATTATATACAGAAAGTAAGTTATTTTTTTAATCGATTTCCGAGTTAAGCTCCAGATCGATTCATTAAGCAGGGCTTACGGAAGAACAAAGATAACCATATGTGAAAGAATATGCGGGTAGTGTTGTTTGTCAAAGCTACCGGTAGGCCTATTGCAACTTCCAAAGTCGTATATCAACAACATAAAACAATAAGTTGCCATGAGAAATGATCTGCATTTTATAAATTCTGTCTAATATATGATCATAAAATAGGCACAAAATTGGGCATTAGTCCGGTACCAGTCAACCGATTTTGTCAAAAATAAATAGGCTTCTTCCCATGGACGTTATAAATGCGTATACCAAGTAATTTTCAATCCGATAAAGAGTATTCGAGATATCGCGCGTATAGACACACGGACAGACATTTTCCCGTCCACTACACCATCTCGTAAAATAGCATTCTGGCACTTAATAAAGCAAAACACAAAGTAAAATATAGCAATACGTAAAGTAAAACGAACCAAAGTAATAAAGTAAAAGGTAAAATAATTGTAGATGACGACATGGTGTGGAAAAATAACACTACAGCCAGTAACAGCATATTTTAACTGTTATTAATTAACGGTCAAATAATTACACAATTAAATAGACCTATAATCAATAAAATCAGTCAACACTTACAGTACTAATTGCGAGAAGAGTTGTTCGACACATACCTGTAAAAGAAGAAGAAACACGACATCAGTTTCTAATACAGTTGTTAATAATAATAATAATAATAACAATAATACACACTATCAGGAAGGACGCTCTGGCAATTCTGCTTAACGTTAAAACCTAATTATTTTAAATACCATAAACATAATCACCAGGGCCCGGACTCTAATGACTTATCATCTTTTTATTGGTGCTGCTTAGACATTGCCAACTTGTAGATCAATCCTAACCATGGCCTCTAAATTATAGAAATGCATTTTTATTAGGTCATTTTTTTGTCATCTTATGCCATTTTATATTTTTAGGGCATTTATTTCAATTTTACGTCATTATTTTGTCATTTTTGTATCATTTCCTTCCTTATTAAGTCTTTTCATGCATTTACATTGAGTATATTAACTTTTTTGTCGTCTTTTTTTCTCATAGGGCAATATTTAAATAAATTACTAGGTTAGTATAATGCAATATTTTTTGTAGGAACTATTTTAAAAACTACTTTCTTATTTTTCTCCTCAAATTCTCCAATGAAGAACAAAGAACAAAGTTTTTAGACCTACAACATCCTTTCTGCGTTCACAGTTTTTACAATTATGTACAAATTAGTCCATAGCTTTGTGTAGAATAATAATTTTTTATAAATAAAATATCAGTTTTTAGGTCATTCTTTAGAATTATTAAGTCATTTTCTTGAAAATTTAGGGTCATTTTATAGGTCATTTTTCAAACAACTTTAGGCCATCAGAATCCGGTCCCTGGTAATCACAAAACGCAAAATAGGTCTTATATTTGTTGTGACGTGAAATACTACCCCCTTGAATCTCCCTCCACTCTGTACTACTCACACAACACTCACACGTATATATATATATATATATATATATATATATATATATATATGTAGAGAGAGAGAGAGAGAGAGAGAGAGAGAGAGAGAGAGAGAGAGAGAGAGAGAGAAAATCTGCATAAATTATAGGGAAAGAACTCCGACTGAAGGAATTGTGAAATTTCTAAAATCTTTCGCTCTGCAAGGAAGATAAGGAAGGAGATGGAGTCAAGTAAGTAAGTTGACAATGATAAATGCGAAATTATAGATCAGAAACATGAATAAGGAGATGAAAATAAAGAGGGTGAAGAAGTAGCTACAGAGTCAAAGAGGAAGTGACTTCAAAAGAGTACGAGGGGGGAAATATATTGCAGATTTGGTATATATCTGGTGAGAGGGAAAACCTCAGAAGTAGGGGCTGTTATGTACACAGGTAGGAAACACGAGTAAGCTTGATCGACCCCACACGACACCAAAATGGTAGGTAAAACGTATATTGCACAGGCTCGAGTGGCGGGGTGAAGAGCCCTATAGGGAAGAAAATGTTGATATAACGAGGGGAGTTGTTGGAATCACAGCAGTTTAAATAGCAGTAGAGCAGAATACAATTATATGGGTGGAGGCACCTGTGGGCACATCAGTATGCATGAGCAGAACTGCCACAGGGACTAATCACCCGTTAACTCCAACATAGCGATTTTGCCTCAGTCTATAAAACTACAAGCAAGTGCTAATTGTTCAGAGCAGATCTTGGACCAAAGACAATAGTTAAGGCCTACAATTACACTATTAATGAATTGCATTCCACTAGTGCTGGTCTAAGTAAAATGGATTTAAAAAGCACTAAAAGCACTTATATAAAAACCTAAAAGAACTTATAAAAAAAAGAGTGCGTGGAACGCCACGCGACACAAGTGAAACTAGTTTTAAGTTTTTGATTTTTTAAAATTTTAGATAATTGGGTTTTTTAATTTTGGATTGTTGGACTTTTTTAATATCGGGTTTTTGGGATATCTAAATTTTGAACTTTGGATTTTTTGATTTTTGATCTTTTGATCTTTTAATTTTGTAATTTTGTAATTTTGGATTTTTTAAATTTTAGATCTTCGAATTTTTTATTTTTTGTATTGTTTAATTTTGGATTTTTTATTTTAAAATTTTGGGTTTTTTATTTTCAAATTTTCAATTTTTTATTATTTTAAATTTTGGATTTTTTATTTTTTGTAATTTTTATTTTTTTATTTTTTAAATTTTGAATAATTTTATTTTTTTTTGTTTAATTTTGGATTTTTGGACTATTTAATTTTGGATCTTTGAGTTTTTTATTTTGAAATTTTGGATATTTTAATTTTGGACTTTTTAAATTTTGGACCTTTGAATTTTTATTTTTTTATTTTGGATTTTTAGATTTTTGGATAAGCCTAATCATTGAGTTGATTGTTTTCTGTGCAGTCCGTTCCGTCACACCTTACTAATTTCGTGACGATTTTGAGCGTGACACTAATTTCGTGACGATTTTGAGCGTTACACAAGCTCCCGATTTACCCCTACCGCGGCTTAAGAAGTTTTACTTAAAAAATCTGATTGCTGGAGACGTAGAATTACAGGTTCACTTGATATTTTATTGACAATATCACAATACGTGAACTCTAAAAATTACAAATGAGTTAACCATGTATCAATAGAATTCTTAGATACATAAAAATGTAAATAGGCCTATATTACAACATTGAAATTATATATTATTAATTTTTCTTAGTGAAACTATATTTTAGGCCAGTTGTCACTTAGTCACTAGATATAAATAACGTTATAATATAACATTAATTGAAATGAAGTTTTACCTTCTATGACCAACTGATATTCGACTTTATGAAAAGACGGTATAAATGAAGATTTCTACCTAAGGCTTTTCCTTTAGTTTGTCGGATATGTTTATGTCACAGTAAGCTTTGGTCCATACACACTCTGAGGTAAGATGCGGACCACTAAAAAATTCGCTACGGCCATCTGATAGAATATGAACTAAATTGTCGGTAGATGTTACCTGGATATTGTAGCTGATAATAGCGGCGTAGTAATTATTAGACTTGTGGAATACCATAGCAGCATCGCCAATCCAGCAGGCATAAATTTTCATTTTTCTATGCCAATTAAAGGGTTCTGGATATATTCACTTGACTTCTATTCCTATACGAAATAAACGGTATATATACCTGATTTTACACTAATTATAATTCTAATAATTTAAACGCCTATTTGCTTCGTCATAACGACTGCTTCAACTGTATGTTACGCCTAATTGGACAAATAACGACGCTGCTGCAACATGCTATGTTTAATTATCAGCTAAACAGAATTCACGTGTTCAGAAAAGTAAACAGCGATTTTAATGAGATCGCCAATTTAAATACTCATGCCGATATTAATTCCAATGAAAAGAAGCAACCTACGCTGCTTCATTAATTAATGTTATAATTGGCTTCTGCATATAATTCATTACTGTTACACGTTTATTATTCAGACGTGCAAATATAATTAGTAGGGAAAGGTATCTGATGATTTTGCATAATTTTTAATATGAGGGTTGAAAGATAGCTCGAACATATATAAATGTGTGTCGCTTACTCTTCGGGAAGAACATAATCTGAGAGTATTCGAAAACAGGGTGCTTAGGAAAGTATTTGAGCCTAAGAGAGATGAAAATGGAAACTGTAGAAAACTGCAAAACGACGAGCTTCATAACCTGTACTCGTCACCGGATATAGTAAGAGCAATTAAATCACGGAGGATGAAATGGGCTGGACATGTTGCGCGCATGGGGGAGGAAAGACATATCTAAAAAATATTGACTGGGAGACCCGAAGGGAAAAGATCACTTGGAAGATCTAGACGTAGGTGGGAGGACAATATTAGAATAGAGTTAAGGGAAGTAGGATTTGCGAGGGATGATTGGATAGAGCTAGCACAGAATAGGGTTGAATGGCGGACTCAGGTAAGCGAGGCAATGAACCTTCGGGTTCCATAAAATAGATAATATTATTTTATGTTGCTGTGGAATTGTCTATTGTCATTGAATAAGTAAGTAAGTATCGTGAAATAATTAATTATATAAGGGCGTTTGTTTTTGGCATTATTTTGCATTTTTCACAATATTTAAAAGACAGGCAATATTCTGGTATTTTAGGTAATTTTCGGCATTTTTTTATATTTTGAATTTTTCAATATTGTTTCTGTTTTTAATGCTCGTTTATATAACTTTATAAGCAAATAACGTTTACATGAAACAAAGCAGATTTACAGCGTAAGTCCTGTCCAGGACGGGGACTAGGTATTTTGGCACAATAGGCGAGAAATAATTTCGGCGTCCTCCCCCGAAATAACAACCTCAATCATTCTATTTTTCATTATATTGATTAAACAAAGGAATTTCACATTGGTGCGTGGTTAAATAAACTCATTTAAATTGACCTAATTTGAGAAAGGCCAACATATCCAGCTGTACGGAGTTAAATAAAAAACGCATTCATTTTTTTAATCTAAATGTTGCCGGCCCTATTTATATTATTTAAATGAATATGATACAGGATGATATGGTGAGGATGATTCATGGGTAAATATCCAATTCGGCATTTGCCTTTACGACTGGGGAAACCATGAAAAAAAATCAAATTGGTCGTCCGCAGGATTTGAACCTGGGACCTCCCGAATCCGAGTCCAAGACGTTATCATCTCCGGCACCTCGCTCGGTAAGTGTTATTTATGTAAATATTTTTTTACAATAAAAAATCAAATGAACGTGGTGACCATGAATGTTTCTTAAATTTAAGACACGCATTGAACAATAACTTTTCCTCCAATTACAATAAAGATGCAGGAAAACTAGTGCATATTTTTTTCTAAATATGTCACTGGTAACATTTTAAAAATTCTGAAATTCTATGGAAAAATTTTGTGACATGTTTCATTTTGAAATATGCTAATTTTTAAATATTAAACTAATTTTACCTTATTATAAAAGTGCACATACTATTTTCTGTTTCTAGTCCATTATCGATAAGGACTTTCTGGAGAGCAGGCACGCGGTTATGAGAGCAATGACGACACTTCCTCTGAGACACATGCTGGTCCATCATAATATCTGCATCACAACTGCAGATCCAGTGTCAAGGGTGTACAAACTGTATCTATCCAGTTATTCTTCTAGGGAGGAACTTTAAAATATATTATCACTTATTTACTATTACTTCACCAACATACAGGATTAGTTAAAAGACCTAAATAACTGTTTAAGCATGTGGTTCAGTGACATGCAACTCGGTGTGTTGGGATAGTCGTATATATGGAAAACTTAAAAACTTTATTGCCTAATTTTGTGGACATCCGGTTTGACCGGAAGTACCTACAACGCACAATATATGTTTATATTTCCGAATACTGTTCATTGAGCGCTTTTCAGAAAGTACGCACAGGAGATACTTCTGAGCAAATTTCTTGTTGACTAAATCAAGAAAACAGAAAACGAATAATGCCTTTTTACAGGCATTACGCTTCTTTTGTTTACTGTGATTTGACTCTCGGAATGATAATCGGCACTTCTTAACATAAAGCTCTATGAGGGCAAATTTAAGAAAATTTCCCTTGCGGTCATAGCCACAGCAGAGGTTAAACTCATTTGTAAGAAGGTAAAAGTGATCTAGCTATTATTCCTACTGCTGCGGCCACTATTACGTACTTACTTACTACTTACTCAATGGCAATAGGCAATTCCTCAGGAAGCTAAAGAAATAGATCTATTTATGGAACCCAAAGGTTCATTGCCGCGCTTACCTGCGCCCCATTCAACCCTATTTTGCGCTAACTCGAACCCTCGCAAATCCTACTTCCCTTAAATCTATCCTAATATTGTCCTCCCACCTACATCTAGGTCTTCCATGTGGTCTTTTCCATTGCGCTAACTCCCATCCCTCGCAAATCCTACTTCCCTTAAATCTATCCTAATATTGTCCTCCCACCTACATCTAGGTCTTCCATGTGGTCTTTTCCATTCGGGTCTCCCATTGAATATTTTTGAGAAATTTCAAGAAATAGCAAATAAGATTTTGTAAATATTCTTCTGTGTTGTACAAAGACAGTTTATTTCCGCTATTTTGCATCGTCTAATTTCGATGGGTAACTAGTAGTTAGTACAACAAACTAGGAGGAGAGCGTATAGAGGTGTGAGTAGAATGATGAATGAGGCGAATCTGTATGCAAGCGATGATGCGAGCTCTGTTTTCCGGCTTCAAGAGTCGCCATTTGAATGCCAGAAGCAGGTAAATACACAGGAAGCGCTCGCGCACACACACACACACTGCATGTTGTAGTTCCGCACTCTATTAATAGCGGCATAACACCTATTTTATTGCATGCTGCCAATGCTAGAGAAAATGCAAGTCGCCGAATGCAAACATTAAGGGGAATTAAGCAGTGCTACATGCATATTTTTAGATTAGGCCTAAATATTTTAATAAAGTTCCGCCTTAACCCTTAAACTTATCTGGATCCCTTAAACTTATCTGGATCCCTTAAACTTATCTGGATCCCTTAAACTTATCTGGATCCACTCGAAATCAGCAGGTTACTTTTGTGTGGAATCAAGATGCGTCACTACTTAAAGGATTATGCATTTCGGCGTATTTGATGCGCCATCTTCAGTACTGTCTTGAGACGCAAATGTGAACAATACACTGTTGTCTTGACAATTTAATTGGATTTCATTTTTTTTCAGTATAATATTATCAGAAATTATATAATTTTTCAAGGGAAGGATTGGTTTGTTTCAATTTTAATGTTGACCGCGTTACTTCCTGGGCTTAACTGGGTATGTGTGCAAAATTTCGTACAAATTGGGCAAGAAATGTAGATTTGTATGGGGAATTTGTATGGGGAGCATACATACATACATACATAAGTACATACATACATACATACATACACACACACACACACACACACACACACACACACTTGCGATTTTATATATTAGACTACCTCTTTTCGCTGAGTTAAAAACATTTGTCAGAAAATGTGTTGTCACTTTAACTTACTTCCTAATTTTTAACGCGATTTTTTCAAAAATTTGTTTTTTGGCAATGTTAAATATAGCCTATCTCTGAAACTACTGGTCCAATTTTCATGAAATTTTGCAAACTTATTTCGTTTATCGTGCTTCAGAATGTAGCCTAAACCACAAAGAATAGGAATACGTTATGAAATAAGCATTTTTAGCAATGGAATTTTAAATTTTTTGTTAAGGTAAGTCCAAAAACTTGTAAGTTATCTAACTGCACCTACAAAGTTTGAGTGTGATTTAACTTCTAGCCTATGGTCTTAAGATACTAGGACAAATAAAAAATAATAATAAAATAAACTTAGGAACTTAATAGTCTAACAAATGGGATTCAACGCCGATTTAATTTTTTTTTTATACATGCATGCCTAAATGGGAAAACATTGAATGATTTGGACGAAACTCATTAGCCTATGCGGGGTTTTTTGGGCTAAGGAACGAGAATCTGAGGTCGTTTATGTTTAAGCATGATTTGGGAAAGATTCATGAATCTGTGGATGGTTTTAATAATTTAGTTTCGAAATTGTATGCCCATATGGAAGCGCCAGATTTGTTTTATTCGATTAATTACCTATATTTACTACATAAGACAATGGAGTACGCCGTAGCGTAGTGGTTGAGGCGCTGCGCTACAAACCAGAAGGTCTAGGGTTCGACCGCGATGAGGTCGTTGGAGTTTTTCAACTAGCCTAATCCTTCTGGTGGTACTAAGGCCCTGGAGTCGACTCAGCCTCTCCTCTAACAGAAATGAGCACCAGAGTAATCCTGGGGGTAAAGGCGGCGTAAGGCTGACACCTTCATGGGCCAACTTTCTAAAATTTGGGAGCCTCGACCTTCTGGAACCCTCTGGGCCTCCATGGCCTGTATAGGGAATACTTTACTTTACATTTACATAAAACAATATAATAAAAAATATCATTCATTCCTGTAATTTACGGAAAAAGCATTGTCATGTTAAGAAATATGTTTTAATTACTGTTCTATTAAGCCGCGGATACCTGCCAGTATAGTAATATACTAGGAGATGCCCGTGGCTTCGCCACGATAATTCTTTTAAAAATTAAAAATCAAGAGTATAATAATTATTAAAGCATTATATTTATTAACACTTGCACGCGAATCATTCATAAACTAAGCCATTAATAGACCTAATTAATGAACCACCTAAAATTCCTGCTTTAGAGTACATTCCACGACATGAAAGCGCCCCCTGGGAAAACTATATCAGAATCGATTATGCAGTTCCAAAGAACCTGTGAACACATAATACGTATTGTTTCTCAGCTGTTTATTGACATGAATATGATGTGAATTTTATTTTATCAATTCAGTGTAATTTTCAGAAATTATATAATGTTTCAAGGGAAGGAATGGTTTGTTTGGATTATTATTATCAGCGATATTTCAAGAGATAAAACCATCAATATTTTACAGCTGCTGCCCCCGGCTTCGCCCGCCATTATTCATCGACTCCAGGATTTTTAAGAAAATTACACTGGTAGATTATTAAAAATGTTTGTGGTTCAGAGCTATAAAAATTGTAAGTAAAAATAAAATTAGAATATTTGTTCATTGTGTTCATTTCACTTAGGCCTTGTATAATAAAGAAACGGTTTTCCTTCCTAATTTTGTAGTCATGAAAGTTTAGACTGCGAGAGACGAACATTGCCGAGTATACCCGATGTCTCACGAAGCGGGCGAGCAAGCACGCTATTTAGGGCCGTTGAATTGTATAAGAGTAGATGGGTTAATAAATACAACAAAAAATTATATAAAAAAAAACGTTCACTTTCCTCACAATAGTATATTGCGATACAAGTGTCGTAAGCGATGCATACGGATTCAGGAAAGAGTTTGAAAAAACGAGGCGCTTGCGCCGAGTTTTTTTCAATTTTTCGAGATCCGTTATGCTCTTACGGCACGAGTATTGCATGCTATTTTTTGCACGATGATTATTTATATCTATTTAATTATATTAATTGAGATATTACCATAAAATATTATGTATATACATAATTGAAGATAGATGTTTATTTCAGAAAGTGATTCGGATGTGTTTGTTGTTATGGGAACCGAATATTTGTCCTGGGGGGCCTTGTCCATGAAGGCTTGTATTATGATGTGCCGTAAGTAAATTCTTACCCCACGGAAACTCTTACCGCACATAGCAACAAGATTGCGTGCGGGAATGTCAACTTACGATCCACGGCAACAATATTCGTAAGTACCACTAATTAGTTAAGTCGTGCAAAAAAATCTTTTCACTAGATGGTTCGATGAAAGCTTTCCTCTTCGAAGCGCGTGACATGGAAAAAACTGGTAGTCCTAGGGTTAACAGTAGAGTACAAGGAAGAAAGACGAGGTGCTCTGTATCATGGTTAATTTTATGTCGAAGTGGAAAATTAGAGTGGAGTAACAAACGAGCGAGCATTGAGTAGAAACTCAGTCGCCTTGAAGGAGAATGAAGAACCTTAATGAAGAAATTATACAAGAGACTTTGACTGTAATCTCTGTCTTTCACAGTAGAGTGTGGCTTCTTTCGCAAAGTTAATGCACTGCTTGCCTCGCTCCATAGCAAATGAGAGGACCATGATTACATCTTGCCTTCAGAACTCAACTCTTTGGCTCAATACACAAAGACTATGGTCAGAATTACTACTGGACTGATAATAACAAGCGAGAGGAAGCACAGTGCGGACATTTTAAACTACTAAGCCACGGTATTTACTGTCATTGCAGCGATGTCAAAGAAAACCGTGCACAAAAGATATATTATACATGCCTTTGTGTACAATAGTATATTGCGATACAAGTGCCGTAAGCGATGCATACGGATCGAGGAAAGAGTTTGAAAAAACGAGGCGCTTGCGCCGAGTTTTTTTTCAATTTCCGAGATCCGTTATGCGCTTACGGCACGAGTATAGCATGCTATTTTTTGCACGATGATTATTTATATCAATTTAATTATATTAATTGACATATTAGATGAAAATATGATGTATATACACTATTGAAGATGGATGTTATACAGTATTTCAGAAAGTGATTCGCATGTGATTGTTATGGGAACCGAATATTTGCCCTGGGGGGGCCTTGTCCATAGAGGCTTGTATTATGATGAGCGCCGTAAGTAAATTCTTACCGCACGGAAATTTGTTTTGTTTCCATAGCAACAAGATTGCGTGCGGGAATGTCAACTTACGATCCACGGCAACAATATTCGTAAGTACCACTAATTAGTTAAGTCGTGCAAAAATGTTGCAAACCAGAGGAAACAACATTCATACTCCATGCCGGGGTCTACTCTATTTGTGTGTACTATTATTTTTTTGCACGATTTAACTAATTAGTGGTACTTACGAATATTGTTGCCGTAAATCGTAAGTTGACATTCCCGCACGCAATCTGGTTGCTATGAAAACAGAAGAAATCTCAGTGCTGTAAAAATTACAAAAAGCACACGTGCCGTAAGTAAAACCATCACAATACGCTTACGGAAGTAGTATCGCAATATACTATAAAGTATTTTATTATTGTTATTGTTATTATTATTATTATTATTAGTATTATTATTATTGGTCTAAAGGTAGCGTGCTCGCCTCTAGATCCGAAGGTCACGGGATCAAACCCGGCCGCAGTCGATGGGGTTTTCAGGACGTAAAAATCCTGAGCACGGAGTCCTCCGGGAGGGACCCGTGTCATAGATTTACGGCAGGTAAAATAACTCCAAGCCTCAATTAGAGCCTCTGAACAAAATTTCTCGTCCCTTTAACGTCCAAGTAATACCCTAGTTTCCGGAGGGGGGTTAAGGGGCGATGTATATATAATGATTATGAATACTAAAAACAAGTGTTATGTCATAGCTGTCTATTGATGAATGAATGGATCACAGTATGTATTTTGAAGACCTTGACCACCAGTTCTGCTAATACGAATTTGCAAGGCCTTGACCTTGCATTTCTCTTCCCGCCATCTGGTGTGACACTTGATAACTATCTTTCATCTAAATATGGCCGGCTTAATTCCTACCATACGCACACACATCAGTGGCATTCACAGGCTATCCCACAACTATGCTTGTTATTTCCATGGCCTTCTAACAGACTTTTGTCTTGAGGTGATTTTTTTTAAAACCTGTAATTTATCACTATTCCACGCTTCATTGATAAAGCTTTAAGTGCATTAGCCACACTGATGTTAATTAAAAAACAAAAGACTCCTAACTTTTTTTCGAGGTACAGAAGGTCGATTGTGCGAATTATTCGCAAAGGTTTACGGTTTACTATTGATTTCGGATTCATGAAAGTAACGAAGTCATAACTCTTGTGAAATAGACTAAATACTAGCTTTGTTAACTGGCAGAATGGTACTTTATGAGATTGTGTGGGGTTGGGAAAATGTCTGTCTGTCTATCCGTGTGTCTGTACGCGCGATAACTCAAATACGCTTTATCGGATTTTAAAGAAACTTGGTATACGCATTTATAACGTTCATGGGAAGAAGCCTATTGATATTGTACCAAATCGGTTGACCGGCACCGGAGCAATGCCTAATTCAGCATCTATTTTATGGTAATATATTAGTAAGAATTAATCAAATGCAAATCAGTTCTCATGATAACAATATTGTTTTACAGTGTTCATATACGGCTTTGGAAGTTGCAATACAGTTAGCTTTGACAAATAACACTACCCACATATTCCTGAACACATGTTTATCAAACTTAGACCTTTGTTCTTCCGTAAGCCCTGCTTAATGAATCGAAATGGAGCTTAACTCGGAAATCGATTAAAAAAATAATAACTTTTTCTGCATAACTTATCATAATTGCAATTATCACTCAATAAACAAAAGAATTCTGACACTTTGTTACATCAGTTTACCTGATTTTATTTAGTGTCCAATCCTACACTCCCAGTAATTCAGCAATTAATATTACAATAACCTGGGTGTGAAACTACAATTATTTTGGCTGAAAAAATGGGAATATGAATTCCACGATGCTCTTTGTGTGTTGGTATGAAATTACAGTGATTAACTGCCACATTCTGGCGTGCGCCTGGCTCGTTATCGGTGTTTATTCACCTGTCCAGTTACTCAAAGCAAATACATGCTGCAACTGTCAGTACTGATAGCTAAAACACAACACGGTCTAAATGCCAAAGGGAACCTTCCATATTCATACAATGTCTGAATAACAACAGACTATCCCCACAGAATAAAAACTTTGATGTGGAACTCACATGACTTCCTCTGCCCAAATAAAGTTTGCCTCTTAGTATAATACTAGCTGAAAAGGCCCGGCGTCGCCCGGGCTTTGTATTTTGTAATTTGAAATTAACTTATGGAGGACTTCCGATGTTGAAACTCTAGGTCCTGACATAATAATGTATGTAGAATTCGAAATGAGGAAGAACAACATATGGCACTCAGACTATTCCCTCAGAAAACGCTAGATACTGTATAGCTTTTTATGGTTCATAGAGGATGTCGAATGCTGCATTCCGTTGCTCCTACTCATCATGCCTGGGAGGGGTTGAAATAAGAAGAAACATAAATTACATAAGATTGTATTGACTTGACGGAAAATTTTATTTCTCATTCTCATGTTAAACCGTTTCGGGCCTGAAATAAAATAGAAATGCAGTATCACTTTCATACTTTCCTCCCCTAAAACCCGGGACATAATACACTGCGAGCATAGGACTCAAAATGTTCCATCCCATGCTTAGGGCCTATGATAAATCTCAACTAATAAAAAGCCTACAGCTATGGATAACTGACTATTTACCGACTTCTGATATAGCATACTCACACACTTAAGTTGCTCCTGCAATACGACCTCTTATTTAATTCTACATCAAAATGTGAAGTGAGAAAATATTTCTTATGTCGAGGGTAGAGAAAGTTATGTGACTGCATCACATTGTGCTTTATTTTCGTGTAATTCATTTTTCAGTAATTATTTTCGGCAATATATTACATGGAATCATAATTCGTTAAAGTCCAGCATTAGGCTATATAGTTGCCAAGGCCCTATGTAATCACAGTAAACAATTCACTGTTGCCATGTGAACTGAACAACATTTCATTTTTTTCAGTAGAATATTCACAGAAATTATATAATTTTCAAGGGAAGGACTGATTTGTTTCAATTTTAATGTCGACAGCTATACTTCCCGGGCTTAACTGGGTATGTGTGCAAAATGTCGTGTAAATTGGTAAAGAAATGTAGATTTGTATAAGGAACAAACATACATACATACATACATACATACATACATACATACATACATATACACTTTCGATTTTATATATTAGATAATATTATGAATGGAATTCTCTTCATGTAAATTGGTTATAAAAATGAAGAGTATGTCGTTACCACATCGTATCACATCCCCGAAGGATACATTTCAAACCAAATAAAATCTTACTTTCATCCTGTAGCATACTCATTTTACAGGGTGTCCACCAAGTAATGCTGAAGAGATTCCCGACTTATTCCCTGATTTTCATTGATCATTTCAGAAATTCCCGACCAAAATATGATTACGAAGCATTTTCTAATAACTGTGTAAGAAAAATTATAGGATTATACAAACTTTAAAAAAGATAAACTTTTAGCAACAAATTAGCCTAATTGCAAACAATAATTACTTAGGCTATAACAGATACAAAAGTAAGGAACCTTTATATAGGCCTATTACTATCTAGAAATCTTTTTGAACTCACTTATTTTTTCTTCGGAAACTTAATTTGTTCATCTAGAGCAGCTGCAGCTTTTTCGGACTCTAGGAGTAGTTTTCTTTTCTTCTCTTCTAGTTCGTATCTTCAGCTTTGCAATTTTTCGAATTTTCCCGGATATTTTAACAAATTCATTGACTTTTCCCGGATTTTCCCGACCAAACTAAATTCCCGGCCTTTTCCCGGATTCCCTTCTTTTCCCGACCAGTGGACACCCTGTTTTAATTAATAAATATCAGTTGAAATTTACTGACATAAAATAATCAACAATAGAAAATAGTTTACAATCAATAGTTGTATGGCCAACTGTACAGACACAGATCCTGAACTCCTGATGTGGCTTCGATGCTAAAAGGAGTACAAATACAGCTGCATTTTTAAACAATTACATTTCCTCAAATCAAATTGACAAGAATATGAAATATAATTGATGCGTTTTGAAATGCAACTGATATAGTATATTGCGATACAAGTGCCGTAAGGCACGTTTACGGGTCGAGGAAACAGTTTTCGAGACCCGTAAATGCCTTTACGGCCCGTGTGTTGCATGCTATTTTTTGCACGATGATTATTTATATCAATTTAATTATATTAATTGTGATATTACCTGAAAATATTATGTAAATACATTCTTGAAAATAGATGTTTATTTCAGAAAGTGATTCGCATGTGTTTGTTGTTATGGGAACCGAATATTTGTCCTGGGGGCCGTGCCCATAAAGGCTTGTATTATGAAGTGTATCGTAATGAATTATGACGTAGCGCTTGGACCGTAAGTAATTTAACCTCATCGCAACCGCCCTTAGCAACAAGACTGTGTGGGAATGTCAACTTACGATCCATGTAAACAACGTTCGTAAGTACCGGTACCACTTACTAGCTAAGGAGTGCAAAAAAGTTGTAGTGTATCTGTCCAGCTGATTTCTTTACAGTGTTCTTTGTTTTCCTGAGAAGATCGGAATAAAGGGTTGTTTTGAACATCCCTGCATGACCCACATAGACGCTCGCTTTTGTGGAACAAACTTTTGTTTTATCTCAGCTCAGCATCCATGCCAATCAATTCGAAATGTTTTTTCCCAGGAATGGCAGGGCTTTTGAGGGGGTTTCAGAGGTTTCGGAGTGACCTACATAGCAATGTGCGTATTCACAATGTATGAAAGGGAATCGATGGAATTTGTGCATTTTAATAGAACGACAGGAAATGTATGCGTTGGTTCTGATAATTCATTCAAATAATAGAGAATAAACTGAACTCGGCATGGGAAAATAAAATCAGATAAACTGATGTAACAAAGTGCCAGAATGTTTTTGTTTAATCAGTGATAATTGCAATTATGATATGCAGAAAATAAGTTTTTTAAATCGATTTCCGAGTTAAGTTCCAGATCGTCTCAATAAGTAGAGCTTATGGAAGAACAAAGGTCTAAAGCTTGATAAGCATACGTGAAGGAATGTGTGGGTAGTGTTATTTGTCAAAGCTAACTGTACTGCAACTTCCAAATCCGTATATGAACACTGTAAAACAATATGTTGTCATGAGAACTGATTTGCATTTCATAAATTATTTCTAATACATTATCAAAACAGGCGCAAAACTGGACATTACTCCGGTACCGGTCAACCGATTTGGTCCTATGTCAATAGGCTTCCTCCCAAGGACGTTATAAATGCGTATGCCAAGTTCCATGAAAATCCTATAAAGCATATTTGAGTTATCGCATGTACAGACACACGGACAGACAGATGGATATACATTTTCTCGTCCACCGCACAATCCCATAAAGTACGATTCTGGCACTTAAAAATAATCTATATCTACACCCCACATCATCGAATTTTAATGCTTATCACACAACGCTTATTAGGCCTATCATTAAGCAGGAGGATATTTAGGCACTAAACATCTCTTTTCAGCAGCCTAAATAGGCACTATAAAAACTAAAATAGGCATATTCAAAACTTATAGACTATTTGAATTAGCCCGTAAACATCCCTTACTAGGCAAGGGCAAGGGTTAGCCATTCCGGGAAAAATTTATCTGTTTGAATTGCTCAATAGAACATCTTAAAGACGCCCTGCAAATTTAATGCAAATAATATTCAATACTGAGTTATGTTATCTTGAAGACCGAGGAAGTTAAATTTTGCAAGGAATGGAGAATGAAATTCAACAGTCATTAATTTTCCTTACGCACAGTTATTTTAAAACGACTGCCGATCAGCTATTCAGAGTCCTAATATGATGTGATTTTTAACAATAAAACTACCAGGATATTCACAGAAATTTCAGAATAAATTTCCCTGACCAGAAACTTACATTTCCCTCATCACAGGAATCAATGTTTTCAAGGTTCTTTGTAAACAATTTTTTTAAATCCAGCCTCCTCCATCCCCATATCAAAAACGATAAGTGATTAGTTCAAGTACTGAAAAGAAAATTGCTTACACAGTCTAGGTTACAGCAGACTGGAGCAAAACACATGTCCCTCACATTCCGCTCACTGGAGCTAGTTATTTTCCCTGACTATTCCGTTTTTTTTTTTTTTTTTTTTTTTTTTTTTAATTTCCCTGTTTCCTTTATTTTACAATATTCCCTGACTTTCTCTGACCGATTTCAGTTTCCCTGAATTTCACTGACTTTCCAGAACTGGACACCCTGAACTACATTTCCAAATATATTTTTGTCATTTTACTGTCAACTTGATATTTCCATTTTTATTTAATCTACACGTATACTGTTGACCGAGTGTTTTCTGTTTTTATTTAATTTACACATACATTTTTGACACAACGTTTTCTTCTTCTTCTTCTTTTCTACATGATTACTGTCGACCGCAAGTTTTCTGCTTTTATTTAATCAACACATACCTACATTTTTGACTCAATGTTTAATTTTTTTTATTTTTATGCAATGTACACATATGTTATTGCTGACAATGTTTTCTATTTTCTCTAATCAAGCGTAAAGGTTTAACCTACACAAACACAGCAGGGGACAGCGGAGATGTGCTAGTTCCATTGTTTTAGGGGTGTGTTTGCCCAGCCCTGTATGACCCACATCTGCACTGCGCCGCTGCTGGACCGCTTTTTGTTTATCACCAGCGATGCTCAGTCTCCAGTCTCCAAGTACAGTACTGTATTAACCCAATTCTGTATGACGCCGGCAAGTCTCAACTCAAATAAATCCCTTTCTCAAGGATAATGACGCTCACTCCATTCATATCAGTTACAGCACAGCCACATAACAGTTCCCATTCCGGTAGGATATTTGCTTCCTCTGTCGCATAGATGTAGTAAATCTAAATCTACGATTTCTAAGAAAAAAATCTTATGCGGCAACAACATTCACATAACTTTCTCTACCTTAAGGATGGGCAATATCACTTTATCAATTCACATTCTGGTACAGAAGAAGACACCCTACTGCAAAGTGCGTACGCAATTTGTTTCAATTTGTTAAGAATATAAGAGGCTCATTGCCCAATTACAACAGTCTCTTGTACTAATTACACCAGTTTTACAACACTAATATTATATGTTTAATCTAATACAGTAGAGCCTCGGTAATTCGAGCCCCGGTATTTCGAGGTTCCGTGTAATTCGAGCTGGTCTTAAGAAAATTAAAATTTTCGATAAAACTAGATTAAAATCCCGTTTTTATACGGTATCCGCATGTAAGCTTTACGCACTTCCGAATGTGTTACAATTTGAGCTTTCTTTCAATTTTTCCATGTACAAAAATGCAGTTAAAACTGTCCCACTTATGGTTTCGTTCATAATACACAGAAATTATTTTAAATTTTCGCCAATATACATACAGGCGTAACACAGGTTGGCCTATGTAGGCCTATTATATTGTTTGCTTATGTATTTTTTAAACCATTACTGTGCACATTAAACATTCATTTATGATTTACCCATTGATTTAGTGATATTTCCGTATAATCCGAGTTTTTTGTAATTCGAGGTAGCCTCAGCCCCAATTAGCACGAATTATCGGGGTTCTACTGTACTGTGGCCTAGGGGTAGCGTGCCCGCCTCTAGATCCGCAGGTTGCGGGATCAAACATGGCAGCGGTCGATGGATTTTTTCGGACGTAAAAATCCTGGCACAGAATCCTCCGGTAGGGACTTGTCGTAGATTTACGGCACGTTAAAGAACTCCAAGCCTAAATTAGAGCCTCTGGACAAAATTTCCCGGCCTTTCACGTCCAAGTAATACCTTAGTTTCCTGGAGGGGAGCATTGTGAGACGATGGGCTTACCATCTGTCCTCTGCCCTCTCTCGGAAAATAAGCGTACCAAATTCGCTCCAATTGGAGGCCCTTCGCCCCGACACTGGGGATATAGTCAGTCAGTCAATCTAATACTAAAAATATTTAAACTAATACCACAACTAAAAAAAATATAGAAAAAAGAAAGAAGAAACAGATATAATATGAACATTACACAATGAAGGGAACAGATCAAAACATAAGTAATATAATAGTTTTGGAGGAAACAAAAGACTAAAAACCTCCAAAAATTAAATTTACCCCTTTGTGGAGGATAACATTCCACGTAAAATAGTTGGGATCGGATATATAGTCATTAGCAGAACTTTTGCACTCAGGCAGTGCAGAGACAATGTGATGTGATGGATATCTCGCTTAACGTGTGCATGGAGCCGTGCCGCTTGCAGATGACATCTGTATTCAATGCTATCGTTATCACTACACAGCTAACTACCTGCAACTCTCCGATCAATACAGCCGTTCCTCTGTCATTCATTAAAATCTGCTTTATTTCGACACGTCTACCAAATTTGCTACGACTTTTTGTTGCCTATTTTACCTTGCCTGGGTTAATCCTGCGTTGAATTAGGTTATTATTTAGTGGTGGGAGAAGTGACATTTAATTTACTTACTCAATTAGGGCCAATATATCATTGATAAACTAGCTAAAGGAATATACAGTGTGTCCCTCGCAAGAGTTGGCCAATGACGCGGGTTCGTGCGGCGCGGCGGGCACAGCTCCAACTCCCGAGCGATCGGGTGAAATATCTACGCTAATAATGCCGCGATGGGTGAAACGATTCAGGTTCTCACATTTATAGTTAAAACTACAATGAAAATAACCATGTACCTCATCACAAGAGATGTTGGAAATGTTCTCCTCTTCCATCCACACAATACTGGCACCTTTTTAGCAAATTTTCTTTCACGCGGATAAGTTCAGCTTCCGAGACAGAGTTTATTTCTCTTGTGATAGGCCTACGTGATATTGTCTTTAAGTTCTTCTAACAGTATGTGAATATTATTTACGGGGAAAATTGAAAAATAAAGTGTATAGGTCAATTTCCCATACATTAGAAGAACTTAAAGACAATATCACAAGATAAATTAACTTTATCTCGGAAGCTGAACTTATGCGCGTGAAAGAAAATTTCCTAAAATGCAAGAGGAGAACATTTCCAACATCTCTTGTGATGAGGTATGTGTTTATTTTCTTTGTAATTTTAACTGTAAATGTGAGAACCTGAATCGTTACACTCATCGCGGCATTATTAGCGTAGATATTTCACCCGATCGCTCGGGAGTTGGAGCTGTGCCCGCCGCGCCGCAGGAAGCCGCGTCATTGGCCAACTCTTGCGTGGGACACACTGTATATATAGATATATATACCTATATATATATATCTATATATAATGGAATCCGGAGGTTCATTGCCGCGCTCACCCTAGCCCGCCATTCAGCCCTATTCTGTGCTAACTCCAACCATATGTCGTAAATCCTACTTCCCTTAAATATATTCTAATATTATCCTCCCACTTACATCTAGGTCTTTCAAGTGGTATCCCAGTCAATATTTTTTACTTATGTCTTTCTTCCCCCATGCGCGCAACATGTTCAGCCCATTTCATCCTCCATGATTTCATTACACTTACTATTTCCAGTGAAGAGTACAGGTTATGAAGCTCGTCGTTATGAAGTTTTCTCCAGTCCCAGTTTTCATCTCTCTTAGGTCCAAATATTTTTCTAAGCACCTAATTTTCGAACACTCTCAGATTAGACTATGTTCTTCCCGAAGAGTAAGCGATCATGTCTCACATCCATATGTTACAACCGACAGGATAATTGTTTTAGAAATTTGTATTTTTAGATTTCTGGACAGAAGACGAGATGTTAAAGCTTCTGAATTGCATAAAAACAAGCATTTTCTTATTTTAGTCCACACTTGACCTTAATATTATTTGTCTGTCCTCCCTGATATTTGAATTTCTCCACTTGTTCGAATCCTTTATCGGCTGTTCTAATATTTTGTAGCGCAATAGTTTGACGTTTCATGACCATATACTAAGTCTTTCTTTTCTGCATACTATTAATTTCCAATCCAACATTCCTGCAGGCATCGAAAAGACTTTCTGCATGTCTCTTGATTGTGTTTATGGAATCGCCCAACAGATAGTCATCATGAGCAAAATCTAAAACGGGGTGGATGCCATTTAATTCAAGGTCTATTTTATTTTCCTGAACTTTCCTAATATTTCAAACCGAACTTTAAAAGTAAAGGCGATAGTGCATCTCCTAGCTTCAAGCAGCTTTTAATAGCAAACCTGTCTTAAATAAGTTTCCCTATCCTGGCTCTGCTATAGGTTTCATTTAGACACAATTTGTTCAGTCTAACTTTTTTTCGTTTGTCAAACTCAATGAGGGTATTATACAATTTGCCTCGTCTAACTGGATCGAATTCTTTTTTTAAATAAATGGATAGCTGGTGAACTAACTTATTACATTCCCGCTTGCTACTGAAGGGTAAATTCATCGCCACAAAAAATGACAAAAACCCAAATTATTAGATTACTGCAGTAAAACTTTATTTATTTATTGTACTAAGAATATTACAGGCTAATGCCCAATTACAATATTCTCGCTTACATTAATACACCAGATTCTAAAATTAAATATTTAAATTGATATTCAAAATAATTAAGCTAATGCTATAACAATAAGGAAAAAAAATCCCTTTAGGCAGGCCTACAGGCGGAGGTAGATTTCGAAGTGCTTTTGGTTTAATTTATTGTCGCTGCATAGCACTCTTCTTCTTTAGCCTTGGCATGGCAAACCTGCAGTAAAGAGGAAGAGCCTACAATCAATTGTTTTGACAACAATAATAGGATATAATATTCTGGGAGGCCGTGCGCAAGATCAGTAATGAATAAAATTAGCAAAGCCGCTAAACAAGACAAAATTATGATATTATAATAATTCTTTCAAGTGTTATTATTTTTAAACATTAAAATCTCGCGTCATATGAGAGCTATCAAGAAACTATTTATTGATTTGTAGAGTACTCATCAAGAGCTTTTCAACGATACCCCACAAGACGTGGTTTAAAAAGTTTCGAATTTTCATCCCCCACCCCCACCCCCACCCCCACCCTCACTCGAACCCCCGAATCGTTGGTGTCACTGTGAACTCCATAGGGAGTACTCTAATTTATTCAAACAAAGTTTCCCTCTATACTTCATAGGGGCCGAGATATACATTTTTAAAAATTTCAACCCCCTCCCCCGACCACCCCCTTGGGCCAATTTTGCTCATTAACGAACTTGTCCGAACTATTGGGCCTAGAAATAACATATTAAAATTTGGTTCAAATATCTTCAAAATTACGGCCGCTATCGTGTAAAGATATATATATATAAATATCACAAAAATTTTTTTTGAACGGGCGGTGGTTTCGTACTTAGGGGAGCATGAAACGTAAAGATATGAAAGAATTTTTCGAAAATCATAAAGTGGTATCCATTGCAATAGGTAGATATTTCTTCGAAAATATTGTTTGTGTTTCTGGTTTTCTTTTCTGTGTGTTTTTAGGGATATTTCTTCGAAAATCTATCTAAAAACACACAGAAAAGAAAACCAGAAACACAAACAATATGACAATTACACAAGGGAACATAATATGAAAAAACAAATAATAATATAAATAATAATGTAATAGTTTTGGAGAAACATGTGTTAACATGTGAAGTGTTTTATTTTGATGTTATGTTTATTATCCATGAACACCAGTAATTCCATTAAATTTTTTTTCGTATTGATTTTAAACGTATAATCCATTGATGACATCACTTGAATGTTTATATGAATATGTAAACTCAACTCTGAAAAGGTTAAAGATGACAGCTAGTCTTTTAATTCGATGGCTCTACTTTAACCTTACCTTCTGTATCTACGTGACAATAATGTAGATTTGTCAAAGGCTGCAGTATTGATTTACGAGACCACAGAATTAAATCTGAAGTTAACGGCGGTTTTAACGTTATTTATGGGCTCTTATGAAAGCTCATGAAACCCGAGTTTCTTTTGTTGGCGAAGCAGAATGAGGCCATACCATCTTACGCTACTCAAGTGCCAAAACATGTTATTGTATATTGCTTCTGCCAAGTCGCACTGGCGCAATACTGCAATACAAATGACGGCGCCTGCAGAACGCTGGCTAGAGCACACGCACTACTCGCATGTAGAACAAGTCGCATCCACAGCCTCCCCGACACGACCATTTCTCATGGCCCACTATAATTTAATTCTGCTACTGTTCGCCTTGGCACTCTGCGAAATACACCTCTAAAAAGCAACTCTGCTACTAAAAAGTCAGTTTTAGGAGGAAAAACACTTAAATTCTGCTTTTGACAACTCCATTAAAGCTCTAACTCTACAAATTTAGTTACATTATTAAAGGGAAGGTTGGAGCTGTACGAACACGCAGACTATGTTTACTGAAATAAACTGGGAACAGGATAACTGAATATGATTTTTAAGACTTGATTTCAGGGTGTATATTTATAATGAAACGTAATAATTTTTTAAGAAAAAATAATGCTAATAATAACAAAATAATATAATATTCAGAAATCTACAAATAAAATTTTACAAGCCGATTATCCTGCCAGTTGTATTATATGGATGTGAGACATGGTCGCCTACTCTTCGGAAAGAACACAGGAACATAAGAAAATATTCTGACGTAACAGAGATGAAAATCACGTATGTATGTTTATGTGTGTCTGTTTCCTTCACTATCTTAGATCTACCAGATAATCTGCAGTATACATACATTCCTTGCCCTGCTCTTTCATTTGAATATTTCAAAATTTTAAAATGGTCCCACATTTTCAAAAGAGAAAATAGTTGCCCATCTCTCGTGTATGTAGGAACACACCTATCTGATAATTAGACCTGGGATTTTAAGGCAAATGCCTATTTTGTTCCTTATGAAATAACATGAAAATTTTAAAATATGTTGACGTTTCATGATAAATCATTTACATTTATAGAGTTTTATAGTGCCCTAAAATGCCTATTTGGACCTTTAGAGCCTATTTTACTATTTTAGTGCTTAAAATGCCTATTTTATACATTTAAAATAAAATTCAACTTCCGTAATTTTTAGAATCATTTAATGGACATCCCTCAATGAAAAGCAGAACAGCAGAGGTGGGTTTTTCACAGAAACATGATTATTCCAAACAACTGTCGCTAAAGGAATGCTGACTGACGGGGAGGGGGATGATTAAGGGGGAAGGACTACTTTGTCAAGTCACCAGTGAAAGAACATCTGTTTAAGTGAATATAGTTAGTGATGTCTAATTTTTCAGTTGATTCTGTTAGGAATAGGTATACCACGTTTCTTGCAGTAAAAAAAAAAAATACCATGTTACAGTATAAGTGTATATTGTAATATTTTAAAGTCTATTTTATGTCTGTCTACACATTTTTAAAGCATATTTTAAGTGCCTATTTTATCTTTTAAAAGCGTATTTATGCCTACTTGTTTTAAAAACCTATTTTAGGTGCCTAAAACTATTTTTTTTAGAGCCTAAAATCCCAGGTCTACTGATAATAAAGGTCAGGCAATGCAGATCTTTCCGTGTGCGGATCTACAATACTTTTCTTTACACATAGCGAGAATCCGTTCTAGAGAATGTGTGGTATTTTACTGGCAAGTTTCCCACAGAAATAAAAAAATTACTTTATACTGTTTTCTAGCGAGCGCAGGAAGGTATTCCGAAGAGGACGGAGGTCTGTAATACATTTTATATATCTAGTTGTATTCCCTATTGTCCTAGAGAAAAGTAATAAACTAGAGCAAGCCGTATTTCAGTTGTTCGGTGAACATCGAAACTAGGTCACCATGGAAACAGTATCCATGTAAAATAAAGCTACCCCTGCCCACGGCAGGAAGCAGGCCTAAAAGCATTGGAAATTTAATTATGCCGTGCAAATTATGAAAAATTCAGCGTGCAATGATGTGGTCTCAAGGCAATGTTTCTTTTTTCACATTTATATTAGAAATTTATAGAGTTACTGAAGATGAAGGGAAATTATTTATATACAAAATTTGACGTAAAACACATACCCTACTTTTCTCTGCAAAAATAAAAGTTTTGCGTCTTAGTATAACATAATATGTATGATATTCTCTTCATGTAAATTGGTTGTAAAAAGAGTATGCTTTACTACATCCTATCGCATCCCCGAAGGATACATAACCCAAATAAAACCTGATTAATGCACTCACGTAACTTTCTTTAATAAGCACTTCATATTCTGATATAGAATAAGAGGCCGTATTTCAAAGAGCGCGTATTCAATTGTTTCAATCCGATGCAAAGCTTTATTGTTCACCAGGTAAGACTGAGTTTCTAACAGTGGGTGGCTTATAACTACACTTCAGAGAATGTTTTCAAAAAAATGTTTTGAATAAAAGTTTTAGCTCTTAGTAAAAGGTATTCTTTGTTTTTTTTTTGCAATCTGTAGTGACAGAAAGAAGTTAAAATAAAATACGCACCTCATGAAAAAAATAAACAAAGAAAATCGCGAGAAAAAATTGAAGATAATCGCAAAAACTATTTTTTTTTTTCATGTGAGAGAAAGTCGTCGGTAATCTTCGTGTCACGTCCTCAGAAGATACCTAACGCAAATACAAAATTTTGTTTTCATACATTTTTCGTTCTGGTGCTAGGATGCTCACAGACGCATACAAACACACACAGCCATGTTTTTGAAAATAGTATTTTTGGATTCAGGGAACCTCAAAATGTGTATTCATGTTAAAAACTGAACTTCCAATTTCGTGGTCCAAAACAATACTTCCTCTACCTATTTATCCCCCTTTATTGCAAAAATAGTCATTCAATTGACTCTTTTCCATTGCAAAAGTTTAACTTTTTTGTGTAGTAAGATTCCTCAGCAATATAGTAGGCCTTACTTACTTGCTCAATGACAATAGACAATTCCTAAACAAACTAAATGAATATTATTTATTTTATGGAACCCAAAGGTTCATTGCCGCGCTTACCAGAGCCCGCCATTCAACCCTATTCTGTGCTAACTCCAACCAACCATCCCTCTCAAATCCTACTTCTCTTAAACCTATCCTAATGTTGTCCTCCCACCTACGTCTAGGTCTTCCAAGTGGTCTTTTCAAATCGGGTCTCCCAGTCAATATGTTTTTAGATATGTCCAGCCCATTTCATCCACCGTGATTTAATTACCCTTACTATATACGGTGACGAGTACAGGTTATGAAGCTCGTCGTTATGCAGTTTTCTCCAGTCTCCATTTTCATCTCTCTTAGGACCAAATATTTTCCTAAGCACCCTGTTTTCGAATAATCTCAGATTAAGTTATGTTATAGTCGTAAGCCTATATGGTATGAAGAATTATCTTACGCCACTCGTTTTATTTATAAAGGCTTAGTCATTTCGCAATTACAGTAGAGTCCCGCTATTCCGAACTTATTGGGACCGAAAACCGTTCGGTTTAGCGGGAATTCGGAATAGGCGGATTTCATGAATAATATTAACGAATTGGCTTGTTAAGGCGTAAATTAAGTGCGGGGAATTGTACAAATGAAGCCGACATGTGCTGTAAGTAACCAGCTTTCATTCCAGTTTGGTTTCAGACGTTTTCATCAAGCTTAGGCTCTGTGTATGTCGCTATTTTAACTTCTTTGTATAACAATGAATGTACGTTTTTTTCACGAACGTCTTTTTAGTTTCATCTGTTTTTAAGTTTAAAAATCGATATTTTTTCTGAACTCTGTTCGGAATAGGCGGATTTTTGGAATAGCGGGACTCTACTGTAGTTCCGGCATTTTTCCCCAAACATATAAAATAAAAATCTTCAAAGAAGATCCCTTTTAAAATGTGAAATTGGAATGGGAAAGAGGAAGCAAGCATGTTTCCGTGCATCTAATGTGTGCACAGCTCTGCACTGCATGTAAGGGTCAGTGAGAAGATACCAGACACCAGATAAGTGGCTATAGAACCCCTCAGAACTCCCCTCCTTGTGTTTCCGCATGAGTCATGAACCGTTATAAAACAATACAACACATCGCGTCCACCCGATTGTTTTCAATGTTTAAACTGCCCCAACATTGCATAATGCTCACATTTATCCAAGCGATGCGATCTCAATGGAAAAAATAATTCCAATCACGAGCAATGCTAATTAGGAGACAATATAATAAAATTAAACAATTTATCTCAGTGACGGACGCAGAATTTTTTCGGGGGGGGGGGGGATTTGAATAGGTAGAAAGAATACTAAAAGAATTTATCAACTTACATTTTCAACTAGTTTATAAAACTGGCCACTTAGAGTGGGGGGATATAACCCCCCTATCACCCCCTGCGTCCGCCACTGATTTATCTATTATAAATAAAATCAGGTAAACTGATGTAACAAAGTGCCAGAATGCTTTTGTTGAATCAATTATAATTGCAATTATGATAAGCAGAAAATATTTTATTTTATCAGATTAAAATCGTCCAGCATCAGCAGAACTACAGATTTGTGATATCTTGACAATTGCACTCTTACATAAAAATTAAAAAAAAACATTAAAAATCCATATCAAATTGCCCGGCTCCGGGATTTGAACCAGGGACCTCGAGTATACGAATCCAAGACGTTATCATTTCGGCCACCTCGCTCAGTTTAACGGTCTAGTTTGATAAGCATATGATAAGGAATAGTGTTATTTGTCAAAACTAAATGTATTGCAACTTGAAATTCTTAAAATATGTCAACATTTCACAAAATTCAGTGGCAAAGAACTCCGCTAATTATTTCACAGTAATATATCTTCTGTATATAACAGTATTCATGCCTACTCAATTTCAACTTGATCAACGAAATAAACAAACATCTGACTGATGGCTACGTGTGGAATAATAAAATCCATTCTTCTCTTAAATTTCGACCAGTCTTCATAAGCCATACAGGCTTAATCCAACCAAGTTCGGGATTTGAGTCCAGACCGTTAGTGTTGCAAATGCCGAACTGAAGGTGGATAAACATCCTGATCTAAACCAGTTTAAACGTGATTCCGATACAGTGAAAGCTGTCATTTTATTCGGATTTGTCGGCACAAAAGACCTTTCAGGATCACCTCCGTCTGTAATCCTCCACCAACATGCTGTGTGGTACATCCTCAGAGGGAAGATGTTACAATATTAAAAGAGACGACAGGAAAATAATCCAACAAGACGGAGCTCCAAATCGGGTTATGTTGTAAGAAAACAACATTTTATCGGATCAGAAGAGATGAAGTAGACATCCCTGGAAATCAATAACCCAGCCCAACCCTCATACCCTATCAAGAATCTCATCTGAGTCCAATGTCTTACTTATTTGTGGCGTGACAGCTTTGAATCAACATCTAGCACGCTTTTACGTTGATTAAAATTCTGACGCAAAAAATCAGTTCAGTTGGAGTCTAGATTATATTTGACGTAGGCCCTACTGAAATTTACCTTCATATACACCACTACAGTATATAAAAAATAGTTATGATATAAGTGTTAAAAAAGAGAGATTTTATATAGCGAAAGAAGCCCATCGCAGGAGCGAATTTATCTGATGAAACTCGTAAACTCGAGTTGGATTTATTAAGACTGGATGGATGTTTCCATCAGGTCGCGAGCGGCTCCTGGTGATCCCTTAAGGGGATATTTTCACCGGATTTGTTTCCGGGATGTGCCAGTCCCCTACCTAACACTTAAATCAAAGGAAAACACTCACACATCCAGTCCTGAACCTGGGAAAGGGATTTTTCACACTCCGGTCCCAATAACTTTTCGGCGGTTGTGATTTATTGCTCTACTTTTCGCTCTTGTGTACTTTAAGCTTGTGGGTAATGTGAATAGAGCCAGCTGTTTGATTCATGGAGCCATGATCCATCCTCGAGATGCCCTGACTTTCTGGTGCACGACTGCCAACCTAAGGAATGGGATAAACAACGCTTTTCAACCGCCGAGTAATAACGATTTTTGCGACAACCGTGAGAGATTGAACATTTACAAAAGACGCAAAGGTTCAATTTTTATCAAACTAAGTGTATTTGGTAATAATCATATACAACTATTATTTTAACGAAGAGTGTTTTCCATGTGTATGAAACCAAAGTTGGTTACAACGGATTTTTAGCACTAGTGCGTTAATGTGCTACTTTTACTTAATGTGTTTTATGTTACAAGATCTATTTTTAATTCAAGCAGTTTAAAACAATATTTTATTTTTTACCAAATAGGGATATGATAAATAATACATGCCAGATTAAAATAAGTGCCTTCTAGACATCCTGTATTCATTCCCAGTTTTATTCGAACCTCGCAGAGATGTCCCCGTACTGTCCTGATTTGTTAAAACGCTTCTCATAGGATCAAAAGGTCTCCACCAAACTCGAAGCAATACCTAAGCCCTGGAACGGCACGATGAGAAATAATATGAAAAAAATTATTAATCTTACAACAAGATCATAAAAAAACGCTCTTACCTTGGCTACATATTGAGGAGCGATGTCTGCGAGCCCTCTCGACCTGCGGGCCCCAGGTGTAGGTTGTTCCACTGGCATGCTGGGCTGCCGGCCGCCCAGGCGCTGCCCACTGCTGCAATCAGAATTAAAATTAGAGAGTCAAGGATTCACGAATTGAGGTTATTACCACTGATATCTATATCTATTAAAGCTTGTACTAACAATCGCTCCAGATATCAAGCAAAAATCACATTACAGCAAACGTTAATGCTGTTTATAGATAAATTGTTAAAGAAGATAATTACAATTAGCAAGCAATAGTTTCATAGCCTACCCTATTGTACAGACACAGATCCCGAACTCTTGATATGGCCTCGAAGCTAAAAGGAGTATAAACACAACTGAAATAATTTTTTTTTAAATCGGGTGCGTGGAACGCCACGCGACAGAAGTCAAACTTGGATTTTTTTAAATTTTTCGATTTTTTCAATTTTGGATTATTGGATTTTTTAAATTTTGGGTTTATGGACTTTTTTAATTTTGGATTTTTAATTTTTAATTTTTTATAATGGCGAATTGCTTACCACGCCACTAGCTCGAAGGAATAATAGCCCCCCACTCAATGCCTGATACCTTTCCCCCGCGCGCTCCCGTAATTTTTTTTTAATTTTTGGATATTTGAATTTTGGGTTTTTATATGTTTTAATTTTGGATTTTTGGACTTTTTAAATTTTGGATTTTTCGGCTTGTTTTAATTTCTGATTTTTTGGACTTTTTAAATTTTGGATTTTTAAATTTATTTAATTTAATTGAGTTGATTGTTTTCTGTGTAGTCCGTGACAGCCCCGCTACTTTCGTGACGATTTTCTTCGTAACGCAACTTTGGGTTAGCTCTCGATTTACTCCTAGCGCGCCTAAAGAAGTTTCACTTCAAAAATAAAGTAAAAAATAAATAATCATGCCTACAACATACAGTAAGATAGGACTTTTAAAAAGTATTTTTATTTCAAACTTTCACATTAAAACTTTCACAAAATGTGTCAGCAAATTATTACATAAATTACTGTACACATCAATTGACCTAATCCTTCAGGTGGCACTATGGCCCTGGGGCCGACTCAGCCTCAAACAATAATGAATACCAGGAGTATGCCTGGGGGTAAAATAACGGCCGGTGCCTAGGGCTGACAACTTTGCCACCTTCATGTGCCGTACGTCACAATCCGGGAGCCTTAACCTCCTGGAAACCCTATGGGTCTCCATGGCCCATACACACCACACCACACTAAAGAGGGAACTATGCGCGCATGCAAATTTCGACAATATATCCTTAATACTTTTGAGTTATCATTAGCAAAATGTAAACTTTCGGAAAAACAGTAAATTCATACTAGCTAAAAGTGTACCTTTCCCTTAATGTAACTGAAATCTACGACGGACAGAGAGTTACCAGCATTTTCTAGTATGTGACAACATCATTAGGATATGTGTGACATAAATCTCCAGGGACACAGTAAAAAAATGCGCCAAATTAAATTTCAATGCTATAATTCTTCTCATATCTGGCAGTAAACTGCTCAGAGACGAACATAAATTCAATTCAGAGGGGAAAAGCTCGAATAAATCACTGCATGTAAATAAGGTATCTGCTTTATTATGATGTATAGATGTATACCCTCCTATATAACATTATATACACGAATCTATTCATGGAAATTTTAATAAGGTTTCTTTCTACAATCCCACAACGCGGTGGTCATAACTATGAAATTAATTTTTTATGAAATCTCTTGCATTATCGTGAAAAGGAATTTTTGCCACGGTGTGGTATTTTTTTTTAAATTCAGCTGTGTTTATACTCCTTTTAGCTACGAGGCCATATCAGGAGTTCGGGATCTGTGTCTATACAGTAGGATAGGCCATGGAACTATTGACGGCCAACTGTTTCTATTATTGGTGTACTTTTATGGAGTAAATTTTAACTGATATTAATTTAAATGGATATGATACAAGATGAAACGGTGAGGATGATTCAATTCGGTATTTGCCTCTACGACTGGAGAAACCATGACAGAAAAGAAAAATAGAAATAAAAGAAAATTCGTCAGATTGACCAGCTACGGGATTTGAACCTGGGACCTGCTGAATGCTAGTTCAATACGTTACCATCTCGGCCATCTCGCTCGGTAAACCCGCTAAATTAAATTAATTAATTAATTAATTACAGTTGAACTAGCCGAAAGCTCTTTCAACTTCTGCATTTGACCATGGCATAAGGGCAATTCCGAAATATCTTTGAAAGGATTATAAGCACTTGCATATAGATTCACATTTAATTCCAAATTTCACTTATATTTTGCTTTTTTCTCCATTCCACAGTTTCCACCACTTTATGTGTATTTCAGTCTGTGCGTCATCTGGGTAACCCCATCAGTTTAGTCTAAGGTATTATTGGTAATTTTTATCACCCTAAAACACTAAATTTCAATAAAGAAAAGTTAAAATATCACATTTTATTGCATTTTTTAAAAATATTCCGTCAAAGCATAATATACACTAAAAAATCTTACGTGAAATTCACATAACTTCCTCTGCCCAAATAAAAGTTAGCCTCTTAATCGACATTTTCGAGAAAATCGCGACAAACGAAATTTTCTTCATGTAAAGTCCCCTTAAAAATAAGACAAAGTCGTCGCCGATCTTGTGTCACATCCCCAAAAAGTACATAACCCAAATGCAAGATTTTGTTTTCGTACCATTTTCCGTTATAAGAGGTCATATTGCAAAGAGCGCGTAATCAGAGTGAGTGGCTTATAACTACCCTTCTGAGATTTTTTTTTTTTCGAAAAAATGGTTCAAATGAAAGTTTTAGATCTTAGTATATGCAACCCATGTGCAAAATTTAAAGATAATTGTTCGAGCTGTTTTCGAGAAAATCGCGAAAAAAATTCCTGTAAAGCCCCCTTAAAAATACGAGAAACTTGTCGCTAATCTTCGGGTCACATCTTCAGAAAGTACCTGACCCAAATAAATATTTTCTTTTCATACGATTTTCCGTTCTGGAGCTAGACTGTTCACATACATCCAAACAGACACACAGACAGGCAGAGGAAGTAAATATCCGCAATCTGTTAAAACCGTACTTTTCCCCGTTGAAAAGATTAAAAATCCACCATAGTTAACGGGAATTCCACTAAGTTGGCAACACTGCGTTCTTCTGTCAGTAGGAAATTAAGTCTACGCGTCTCACACTGATTCTCCTCGCTCCATCTCATACAGGCCATTTGAGAGATGATCTGGAGTAGCTGTGGTTATCGGGTCTGCATTGTTCCACCATTCAATGCAGTGCTCAGATATCGAACCCGAGGCTGACTAAGCAGAACTCCCGCTGATACCTAATAGTTTGCACGTGGCGAGCACACGTGTAGGGATAGTCTTTGTCCGGTAAAACCCCAACAAATTATTGATGCAACTCTAAGGGCCGGTATTATAATCATGGTTTAACCTTTAGTTTTAGTTTAAACTTTAGTTTTTCAGATTTTTGCGTATTATAAACGATAACTACAAGTTAATCTTAAGTTTAACCTAACTGGACCTTTTCTACCGTTTAATCTGCAGTTTAAGACGTAATAATTGTTTTAATGAAAATGACTATAAAAACACGATAAGACAGTATCAACAAATTCGATTTCGGATACAACATGCTATGAGAAGAAGAGACAAAACTTATTTTATTACTTTCCGGAACGTAAAGTATTTTAATGTAGGCCTAAACAGAGAAGGTTGTACTGTGAGACAAATGCTAATACAAGATCATTTTTATGAGCAACGAATAGCTTCTTATTTTAGCTGTGATTGAAATAAACTTAACCTACACTGAACAAAACTGAGTTCAATTTAGATTTAGATTTTCCATTCTACGATCTCACTATACTTTCGAACTAAATTGACTAACGATTCTATTTCATTGGATGAAAAGTTTTGGCAACGTTTTGAACTATTTGTGTCAGTCATTTTCGTCGCAATATACAAACAAATACAAGAAAATTAGCAGATCTTATTGTTTTTCTTTTATTTCCAAGGCCAATTCGTCTTCTTTTCCCAGCCAACAGGTCTACCAACACCATTACACTACGGTTTAACTTAACCAGAACCTTATAAAACGGCAACTAGAGTTAATCTTAAGATTAGGTTTAACTTAATCTAAAGATCAACTTTGTTTATAATACCGGGCCTAAGAAGCACTTCAGTGCACATACTGTAAGCAAATTACATTTTGGAAATAATGAAACGCACTGCTTTAGTAGAAATAATTCAAGAATGTGCAGCAACAAGTTTTAGGCTCTACAATTAGCTCACAGCCGTCACAGGACATTCTTAAATTTTGATTGGCTGAGATAAATAGCTGATTGGTGCGGTAAAAGTAAAGAGAATGGGTTGAGGTGTCGGCAAACTTTACCTCCTAACAAAAGGAAGCCGCCTGGCCATACAATGAATATTTAAATTATTTCCATTTTTCTACTGAGCTAAACGGAAGGCTGACCAACCAGCCCACAACATAACAGATCTCTACAATTTTACCTGAAGATGAGGTATTAGCGTCGAAATGCATAGCAGGAAGAAGACATCATCTGCATTTTAATAAAATACTTTTATTTTATGAACTATAGATCCATTTTTAAACAGTTTTAAGAATCCTTGGTAATAATCATGACTAATTTAATGTATGCACAGCAGTTTTTATACTTCTAGACTAGTAGCCTATGCTATTAACTGACATACATATATATATATTTTTTTAAAGTAGGTTAGATTATAATGTGTTAAATTACTAAGTATATGTGGAAACTGTAATTTAAAAGCAAAATGCAAAGAATAACTGGGATATACCTACGGTACGGGCAGAGGAAGTAAAAAAACTACACAGTATGGAGTTCTGGAGGGAAATTTGTGGATGGTCTTGGCCTGTCCGCATGATCGTAGGGCACGAGAATATTATAGGAGAAAAATTCCTCCGACACTGGGACTTGAACTCCGGCTAAGCTCAGTTGGTAGAGCATTGGCGCGAATAGCCAAAGGTCCTGGGTTCAAGTCCCAGTGTTGGAGGAATTGTTCTCCTATCATATTCTCAAGTAATGTCCAACAGAGACAATAATCTGTGGCTCATGAAAGCTTATATATCTATCGTAGGGCACTTTTATATACTCTCATCCCATAAGAAGGAGTCGCAGGTCGCTACAGTGATAAGGGGCTGTTACCGTCCCTCCCTCTTGTCGGCTACTCTTAATCACTTTAAACAGAGCTATGGCTGTGTTGTGGTTTGGCAATGAAGGGAGTTTAAGTGAGCTGGGATTATAATAATTGATATGGGGGCACAGTTAATGTGACAGGTGGGATGATTTCCCCAGAGATGCCCCACCTGGGTTTCTCCCCTCAGATATTCCCACCTACATAACCTAGCTGTATGGCTTCAGGTTGGATTGACAAGGGAAAGTGCCAACCACCCCACACAATTCCTTAGATGCCAGTTGCGAGTTTCTTTCTCTCTGCATAATTGACCTGTCAGCTCCGGACTAGCGACAAAATTCGCTCTTACGGGAATAGCAAGCTCCTATACAGGGTGTTAATAGTGCGGGAAGAGGAATTAAAAATGAAGATGGAAACTGCATAACGACGAGGATCATATCTGTACTTTTCCGGATATAGTAAGGGTAACTAAATCGCGGAGGATGAAATGGGCTGGACATGTTAAGCGCATAGGGGACAAAAGACATAACTTATCTCAAAAGTATTAACTGGGAGATCCGAAGGGAAAAATAATACTAGGTGGGAGGACAACATTAGGATAGATTTAAGGGAAGTAGGATTTGAGAGGGATGGTTGGATGGAGTTAGCACAGAATAGGGTTGAATGGCGGGCTCAGGTAAGCGCGGTAATGAGCCTTCGGGTTCCATAAAATAGATAATATTGCTTTAGCTTGCTTAGGAACTGTCTATTGCCACTGAGTAAGTAAGTATATTCTTAAAGTTTTTTTCTTTAAACTGCCGATTTCGAAACGAAATTTCTATCGTCATTGACACACAGATAATAAGTTATGTGTTTGATGTATTCTTTTTCTACACACAAGTAGCTCTACTGTTCCTTTTGTAATAAGTGGCTTGTTGCCTTTTCCATGTTTGTTTTATTTGTCCTTAATTTTAAAAGTCGAAGACAAATTAACATAGGCTATTTTTCGTTGTCATTTGCCAACCACCGGAGTAAAAACCGAGTAAAAATGTAGTTACTTTCCCCTCCCCCCCCCCTCCATCGCCCTCGACCATAGGCCATACTCCGGTCCCAACAACTTTTCGGCACTTGTGTTCTATTGCTCTACTTTTCGCTCTTGCGTACTTTACGCTTGTGGATAATGTGTTTTGAGCCAGCTGTTTAATTCAGCACTAATAGAACTGTGTAACTGTTTGTGTTATGTCATCTGTCTGTCGAGGGTCGTCTCTCCGATCCGGTATTCACCTAATGAGTGAGGAAAAACCCCGAAAAACCCCACTCGGATCGTGTAGTTACTCCTCAGTAAACTAAACCACGGAACAGGAAAAGGCAAGTCATGATAGGTTATATGTCCAGGGCCCTCTATTATTCCTTGTGGAGATCAGCCGTCGCTATAAAACTCCTTTACTGTGTGGAAGAGTTAGAAGTGTTGCAGACACACAAGGGACAGATTTTGATGAGAACGGGTCGTAACAAAGGTTTTATGTGAATAGCCTGCAGAATTCGCAATAAAATCGCAAACGATGCGTTATTATAACATTAAATTTGCATAATACTCAGAATACGCTTAATGTGTTTAGAACAATGCCACATGACAGACCTTTACTATTGTCTGTACCGCACATAAATTGTACAGATCTGATCGCAGAGGACATCACTGTCGACTTTATTACAGGAAATATGGAAACGCCATAAAGTGCAGTATTATATACGTATGTCCATAATGACGCAGCACATGGAGGTGAAGTTATCTCTCAGGGATAATATATTTGTACTGATTTATTACTGAAATAATAGAAAGAGCGTTTTCCGCATCTTGATACTCTAATTCCAGTACTAAGATCAAAACATTAAGTTTTATTAAGTACTGAGTTATTGATCGTAATATTATGTTGCACTTTTATTATACTGGGGTACTCCATAGTGGTTGAGGAGCTGCGCTACAAACCGGAAGATCGAGGGTTCTATCCCCTATGAGATCGTCGGAGTTTCTCAACTGGCCTAATCCTTCTGTTGGCACTACGGCCCTGGGGTCGACTCAGCCTCTAACAGAAATGAGTATCATGGTAAAGGCGGCCAGTACGCAAGGCTGACAACCTTACCACCTTCACGTTCCGAATGTTTAAAATCTGGGAGCCTCAACCTCCTTGAAACCTCTGGGCCTCCATGGCCTAAATAGGGAACACTTTACTTTACTTTACTTTATTATACCGACTTTAGGAACAAACAAAGGCACCTGTCACAAATAAAACACAAAGAAACACAATTGTCAAATGTAAATCTGTAAAATAATTTACTGATACCTGTCACCTGTAAAATTGTAACTTTTATGAAATAGGGCCCAGGCGATCGGAAATTAGCGCCCTGTGTATATATACATACACATACAACGCCCACACATACGACTTCTTATAACGCTTGTGTGATGGTATAACTAATAAAAAGATTTAGCGGACATCCCTTGAATTTATAGGTCTTCAATCTTGTACCCAAGATCTTGCCTTGTGTGTACATCTGAACGGTTTTTATGCTCTGTGGGGGGAAAACGCTGACATGGGAGGAATGGAATTTTATATTCTCTGATCAAAGTAAATGTACTGTTTCGTCGGGATCCACAAGTACAGCCCACCCCAGCTCGTCTTGGCCTATAAACAGCTCTTTCTTTCTCTACAAAATTAATACTAGGAGAATTGATGTCTCTTTTTATAGCTCTTTTTATGGAGCTCTCGGAATGGCGGTTCATTTTTCTGAATCATTCACAGAAAGAAGATGCTGCTACTCAAGGCCAGCACAAATATTCGTGAGCGTGGAAACAAAGGATAAAAATTATTTAAAGGTTTCTGCTAACACAGGACATAACTCAAACAAGGAAGCCACGAATTTTGTGGAGAAAGCGCTAAAAATTCAAATTTTCCGCCTATGTAAATATATTGTGAATACGAATAATGTTTGTTCATGTGTTAGTAAATATAAACGGAAGCCCAATTTGCATAAGTTTTCACTTATGTGTTTGAGTAACAAGCAGATTGTAATAATACCTGAATAAGTAAACTATGCTATAAAATAATGCAGTAAGTAAATAGTTCTTTCCATTAAGAAGGAAGAAAAGAGGGAGACCGCCGACCACAGATAATAATAATAATAATAATAATAATAATAATAATAATAATAATAATAATAATTCTTTGTCGTTAGGCACAGATATTGGCATTAACAGTGTCAAAAAAAATCTGTTGAAAGTACATTGTCTTGAATACATTAAAAGATAAAAATAAGTTAAAATACAATCTCCTGTGAACTAAGCTTTAGGAACTCCTCAATACAATAAAAGGGATTCTTTTTCAGCCAGTTGTACACTTCTTTTGAAAATTTCTTTTTTGTACAGTTTCTAACTTGGGCGGGCAACTTGTTGTAGCATTTAGGTCCTAAATATAAATGAGAATTCAGGAATTCAGACATCAATTAGAAGAAGAAATATCGAAGAGAATTTATGGACAGATAGACATAAACGGAGAATGAAAATTAAATTGGATATGTCATCTTGGGTTACAGAAAAATTGTAAATGGAAGTACATAGTAAATCCGGATACTAAAAATAAAAAAATAAAGCAGATGAAAGACACAAAACAAAATACATGAAAGTTGAAAATTAGTTTGTCTTGAATACATAATAATACATATAATAAACTTATTCATTTCTTTAAAATTTGTAACTGCTCAGATTAATTAACTCGGGTTATTTTTAACAAAGGAATTGAAGTGACTTATCTGGCACCAAAACTAGAGCTGTGTTTTAGACGTACAGATGTCAAATGTTTAGGTTTATGAAAATTAAATAGTTTATTTTACGGACTCCCTGAGTAATAAACAAACAGGGACTGTACACATGTTTGTTTGTTGGTTTGTTAATATTTTCGCGAACATGTTATGAGATTTGAAGATTATGCCAAACATTCAACAAAATATAGGCCTACAGTAATACAGAAAGTAAAAAACGTCCCCTACATCTCAGCAGACTTTTAGTGACTGCTCAACGACTCTTACTCGTGATTTATATGACAATAAAGCTGGCAAACATTTAGGGGAAAATAAAATACGAATAACGTATTATTCAGTGTTGGTAAATTAGCTCCTCTTACATCATCTCCTCTCTTCCGAGTTCCACATCTCTCCAGTATTAAGGCATATCATGAAAACTAATAAGGCAAAATTCCAGTACCACTGCAAAATTCAAGGGCATATTGTACTGTACAACGCGTGTAGAAGTTGGGAGTAGATAATACTCATGAAAACACAGCATGCATTTTTTTCTAATGTTAGAAGTCAGTGGCGGCCATGCCCTGGGAGATTTTATGCTGTAACAGGAAAAAGTGAATCCATAGAGCAAAAATCTCCTAATAAAAAAAGTTGCTTATCTGTGTCTCCTCTATACACAGGTAAAATATTTCGGTGTTATTCATTAACACCCTGTATATGATGCATAGGCGTAACCAGGCCGACCATATGGGGGGGGGGGTTATAACATCCGCGGGGTCTGGCGAGTATGGAAGGAGAGGGGGGTCCGGGGGCCCTCCCCCGGAAAATTTTAAAAATTAAGATGCAAAATAACGAGTTTTAAGCTTCCGGGGGTTCTCCCACGGAAAATTTTAAAAATTAAGATGCAAAATAACAAGTTTTAAGCTTCCGGGGTCCTTCCCCGGAAAATTTTAAAAATTAAGACGCAAAATAACGAGTTTTAAGCTTCCCACGCTTTATACTTGTATTAAGCAATTTATGGGCAGACTTAAAAAAATTATACAATTTTCCTTTTTTTAATCAATGGGGGGGGGGGGGTTCAAACCCCCAAAACCCCCCCCTCGCTACGCCTATGATATGATGTATGATCAGTTGAATGAAATAAATACATAATAGCATTTGTTTCCTTCAGAGGATACACAAATCGCGTCCTTTCCATGTCAGATGAGAGCACGTGCATGTTTTGGAACAAGGGGCGTATCTCCTGCGCAACTGAGGGGAAAAGCTTCCTAATTTCCCTTATCATTCCATCACGTCACGAAAATGCGGAAGAACATGTACAAGAGGGTAACAAAACGCAAGACTCAGACTGAAGCTTTCTTCTTCATAAGAGCGTGTATTAATAACAGATTCTTATCGGAACAGAGAAGGTTCCAAGTCAGTTAAGTTTCCTCTATAGAGCATAAGTACAGGTTTCTGTATAATGAGATAGCAAAGTAGGATATTAAATAAATTTTCATTATGTACCGGGTTAAATTTTAAACGCTATTTTAGAAGATATAGAGAAAGTTGAATAGGCTGTATGGTGGATGCAGACACAGAAACGTCTTGTGAGTGCTACCTAAATCTAGCGCGCTCCGTATGTTACAATATTGAAGGGCCTAGTTCCATAAGGGCGTAAGGCACAAGGACATAGTTTCGAGAAATCTTGATGTTTTTAAACATTGTTACCACTCACAAGTAGGTGGCTTAAAGTTTAATTTTATAACATATATTTTTGAAGGACAGGCTAAATTAGTGTTCTGGAAATTTACAAGGTACAGTGTATTGGGATTTTTTACAACTAGAGGTAGGCCTACCTAAACATGTTAAACAAAAACTGAAGTACTTTTACAGTATCAAAATCTTTTTACATCGTATAATATTATTTGTTTTTACTTTATTTTAGTAAAAACCTGTATTAGGCTATACAGTGGCAATTGCATGTTTGCCAATGAATACCAGAATAGTCATTAATACAATAATGATAAGCAAAACAATTTATTTTGAATTAGTTACACTTCAGAAATGCAAGTTCAGTTTTTATAAACATTTGCTTGGATGTTAGCACTGCGGAAAATAAGAACAGTTGGTAAACACACCTCAATAATAGATAGGAAGTGTGCCTTACGCCTGTATGGAACTGTTATGAAGTAGAATTAACGTGTAGTCTCACAGGTCTTTTCTTATAACTGAGCAGAGGTTTAAGGCACAAGTACAAATAGTTCACTGAGTACTTAAGAGATATGAGGAGAAGGCATAAATGTTAAAAATTCAAAATTTATGCCTTACGCCCTTATGGAACTAGGCCCTTTAATTGTTCATACTGACAACAAATAGATCCGAAAGGTCGCGGGACCGCGGGGGGGGGGGGACCGTGGCATAGATTTACTGCACACGTGGAAGTTTCATAAATAAGTTAAAGAAATTAATCTATATATGCCTAGGAAAATCGTAAGGGATAGCAGTTATCTACCTTCATTCATTTCAACATTGCTTTTATGGCCGGAAGTGACCACTTTTTGTTTCATTTTCTTATCTGTCATGTCCCAATCACGCTTAAACAGTTACATGCAAATTTCCTGTTACACACACACACAATATTCTGAACGCGTTTTGTGGCCTCAAAAGTCTGTATTTTATAGTAAAAAATGTTATGTTGTTTTGAATCGTAAACGTTGTTTAACAGAACTCTCTTCTTCTATGTAAAGTTCCATTTCACGGGCTGAGCCCATTAAGGGTAAAGAAAAGGTGCTAGCACGTTATAGCGATTATACAGGATATCACCAGATGTCACTGTCTTTCTCTTCTCTTTCGTACAAATAAATAATTATCCATTTCCTTCATTTTAAGCACTACAAATACTATTATTCTTACTACTATTGTTATCGTTTAAGAGTTTTATTGGAAATCATCAGGAAGAGAAAAATAAATTGGATGGGACATCGGCTAAGAAGAAATTGTCTGCTGAAAGATGCGATAGAAGGGATGATAAATGGGAAGAAGATTCGGGACAGAAGAAGATACCAGACGACAGACAACATTAAAATAAATGGACTATATGTAGACACAAAAAGGAAAGCTGAGGGAAAAGAAGAGTGAAGAATGCTGAGTTTGCAGTGAAAGACCTGCCTCTGGGCAGAACACTATGAATGAAAACTATTATCGTGTACATGTTAATAGTAAATAACTATTTTCGGCAATAAAATTTGGTCCATAAACTAGATACCGGCACGGTATAGCCTATGTTAAGCCAATACAATATTTAGTTTCGCTCAAAACATTACTTACGACTTTCATTTCTCCCCATTCATTAAAAAAGTCTGCAATTCCTTATCGTAGCGCAGGATTTTTCAATATATGCCTTTCGTGTAACTTCAAGGGAGATATATATTTCTTAACAAACATGTCAATATTTTACACAAATGATTCTGTAATATACAACTGTTTCATAACAAGTTGATGCCAACCAAAAGAGCCAGAATTACGAAAAAGTATTTTTGCACGACTTAACTAATTAGTGGTACTTACGAATGTTGTTACCGGGGATCGTAAGTTGACATTCCCGCACGCAATCTTGTTGCTACGGAAACAAAACAAATTATCGTGCGGTAAGAATTTACTTACGGCACTCATCATAATACAAGCCTTTATGGACAAGGCCCCCTCAGGACAAATATTCGGTTCCCATAACGACAAACACATGCGAATCACTTTCTGAAATATAACATCCATCTTCAATAGTGTATATACATAATATTTTCAGCTAATATCTCAATTAATATAAATAAATTGATATAAATAATCATCATGCAAAAAATAGCACGCAATACTGGTGCCGTAAGCGCATAACGGATCTCGGAAAATTGAAAAAACTCGGCGCGAGCGCTTCGTTTTTTCAAACTCTTTCCTCGATCCGTATGCATAGCTTACGGCACTTGTATCGCAATATACTATTTTATTACCGGTACTATTCTAAGCACAAGCGAACTGAAATTATTTTTTTGCACTCCTTAGCTAGTAAGTGTTTCTTACGAAAGTTGTTTACATGGCTCGTAACTTGACATTACCACACGCAATCTTGTTGCTAGGGGCGACGGGCGGAAAGTGAATTGTTGCTAGGGGCGACGGGCGGAAAGTTACTTTACCGCCCGCAAATGCTTATTTGCGAGCAGAAATGACCAAGGCCTCCCCGCTTTATAAATATTCGGTTGCCATAAACAATAACAAATGCGAATCCCTTTCTGAAATAAGCACCATTCTTCAAGTCTGTATTTACATAATATTTTCAGGTAATATCACAATTAATATAATTAAATTGATATAAGTAACCGTCGTGCAAAAAATAGCATGCAACACACGGACCGTAAAGGCATTTACGGGTCTCGAAAACTTAAAAACCCTCGGCTGGCCTAATGGTTTTAACTTAATTGAACCCTAGGATATCAACCTTATCCAATGTTCGAAAATAAATAATGAACGAGAAATTATATTAACTATTAAAGCATTGAATGCTTCTGGGGTCTCGTCACAGATTAGTACCGTCACGAATATACCGTCTCAAGCATATTTGATTACTAGGCTAAAAGGATATGACAAGCGTGTATTTGCTAAGTGGAACGGACTGACAGAATCTTCATGATGCCATTCGCTACGCGCCCGCCAGTTATGCAACACACATTCCCCGCTATTTATATTTAGACAAGTGTTTCTTAAAGAGTTTCTTGGCTCCGAATTAACCAGCTTGGCTTAATATAAAAGGAAGGAAATGAATGCCTGCCATCGTCATATCTGATGAAGCTTTCAACTCTGTGATTGTATAAAGAAAAGTTAACTCGTTCCAAGCAGGGAATAAGGAGATATATCTTATTAACTACCTCGGCTACTGCTAATAAAACACACAAAGTAATATCGTTGAATTTATTGGTAAATCATGTGCTAGCAGCTATATAAAATACTAGCTTAAAAGACCCGGCGTCGCCCGGGTTTTGTATTTTGTAATTGGAAATTAACTTATGAAGGATTTTCAATTTTAAATTCTAGGTCCTTATATAGGCATTTATAATTTGAAATAGGAAGAACGACTTATTACACTCAAACTATTCCCTCAGAAAACGCTTGATATAGTTTTTTATGGCTCATAGAGGATCTAGAATGTTGCATCCCATCGCTTGTACAGTGCACAGCAAGCCTGGTAGAGGTTTAAATAAGAAGAAACAGAAATTCCTGTAACATAAAATAATAATATCGAGGCGGGAAATTTCCCACTCTTATGTTACCATAAAGCCGTTTTGGGGATGAAATTAAACAGAAAGCATTATCACTTTCATACTTTTCTCTCCAAAAACCTGCGATATAATATAATACTATACACATTACCATACCTCGTTTTGTTTTCTCTATGTCCAGGGTAGAGAAAGTTATGTGATTCCATTATTTTAGTGGATTTCATTCTGTAATATTTATTTATAACATGAATTATTTTGATAACTTCTCTTATTTGTCAAAAGTGCATTTCATTTGTTTTTTCCGAGCCCATCTGATACCATTTGGCAACAATATATTCTGTGATTTGGAATTGATAATTCTATGTAAAAAGGGATTAAGTATTTTCAAAAACATTTAATTTTTGGCATTTAGAATCAGAATTTTTCAAAATCCTTTCTTAGTGAGCACCTACATTATGAAACGAAGGTACTATCAAAAGTCCAAGTCTCTACCTGTTATAGTTTAGGCTGTACGTTGATTCCTGTCATTCAGTCAGTCAGGACAAAGCCTTTTATATTATAGAGATAAATAGATGAAGATAATGCACATTGTGCGCGATTTCTTAATTATTATAAATAGATGAAATCAGGTAAGTTAAACTGGTCTAACAAAGTGCCAAAATGCTTTTGTTTAATCACTGATAATTGCAATTATGATGTGCACAAAATAAGTTATTTTTCTAATCGATTTCTGATAGATTCATTAAGCAGGGCTTGCGGAAGAACAAAGGTCTAAAGTTTGATAAGCATATGTGAAGGAATATGTGGGTAGTGCTATTTGTCAAAGCTAACTATATTGCAACTTCCAACGCCTTATATGAACACTGTAAATCAATATGTTGTCATGACAACTGATTTGCATTTGATAAATTCTTTCTAATATATTAACTTATCATAAAATAGGCACTAAATTGGGCATTACTCCGGTACCGGTATTCATAAGCGAAACATGAAGGAATATGTGGATAGTGTTATTTGTCAAAGCTACCTTTATTGCAACTTCCAAAGCCATATATGAACACTGTAAAAGAACATGTTGCCATGAGAACTGATTTGAATTTCATTAATTTAGTCTAATATATTATAAAATAGGCACTAAATTGGGCATTACTCCGGTACTGGTCAACCAATTTGGTCCAATGACAAGGCGCTTTTTCCAATGGACGTTATAAATGCGTATACCAAATTTCCTGAAAATCCGATAAAGCGTATTTGAGTTATCGCGCGTACTCACACTCGGACAGACATTTTCCCGTCTCGCACACAATCTCATAAAGTACCATTATGGCACTTAATAATGTTAACTTTGAAATTAGGTCCCTCGGGCCATCTTTTAAAAATCAAAACAGGAAAATTAAATTAATGAAATTTGTAGGTGTACAAAATAATGGGATTCCATATGATAAGTTAATATTAAATATTAACGTTAAATTTCCACACTACGGGAAAGGAAGGAGGTACATTAAGTTGCAGTATTGATGTAATGCGTGTTGCTGTGCAGGCAGGCGCCCTTAATAATGCTGGGTGTGTTGCATACCTTCACATGCAGACCTCGCTCCATGCATGCTGATTGCTGATACATCGCCTCTTGCACCAAATACCGCCCTGGCTTATATTGAGGTGTTCGTGGAATTATTAAACCGCCTCTGAGGAATGATTTATTAGTTACGTAGTTAGTATAATTATCATTTTTTCGTACCATTGCCTAAACTGCCTTTTTATGTTTTGTTTTAATACAAAAAGGTTCACTTGTGACGATGTAGAGAGGAGCCTTTCCATGTACAAATCGTTACTTTCAGACAACAGACAATAGTTTTTATTTGAGAATCTCCACCAAGTGTTCAAAGTTCTTTTTAATTTAGGTTTATTGTAAACCACCATAACAGTCTGTCTTGTAGCAATAAAGAATTCTATTTTTTTTCTTTCTTTTTAAATGGCACATTTGCAAAGGGCAATTTGATGGGCATGGAAATTCAGAAAGAATTTCTTTTTCGCTAAGGGTGTCCAAGTAGTATAAATTTAGGCCTACTTACTTCTTTAGTAACAAAATAAGTTTTATATAGTAAATTCATATATAACGCAATGCCATCCATTAAATTGCTTTTAGTAATTCATTACTTAAATAAACTAATTATAAGTAATAATGGTAAACTTATTTGTCTTTTTTAAAATTTTCGTGTCATTTTTTCACTATTTATTTATTTAACCTGGCGGAGCTAAGGCCATTAGGTCTTCTTTAGCACTCAGGCAGGGCAAAAAAATGAAATACATAACAATAATATAAATAAATGAAAAACAAGAAATTATAGACAGCATACCTGAATACAAGAAACGTACATTAAATACAAAGACAAAAATTCAAACATAAAGTACCGTACTTGAATAATATATCATACAAATAACTAAAATAAAGAAATGAAAAAAAAAAGATGAAAGACTAAACAAATACGTTCTTTGTTTTTACAAATAATGAAAATTTTCAAAAAAATATTTTACAAAGTACCATCAATTCCTAAATTGATTAAATGACGCTTGAACTGTGAAGTCGTTTGGCACTCACGTACATATGAATTTTTAGGTAGTAAATACTTTTTTTTTTTTACTTGCCCTGGCCCTCATTACGATACCGTTACGTCACACGTAATAAGCGTATTATGGTATGGTCGAACAAAAAAAGAATAAAGCGCGCATCAGTATCGCAAATAGTTTTAAAACGCATGAAAAGCTAATTAAGTAAATCGTAGCAACTTTTAAGCATCAGTAGCCGGGGATTTGGCATCGGATCATTTGCTGCGGCTTCACGGGCGGGGGATCCCACAGGAAATGCTATCATGGACAGTAATTAACAGAGTATGTGTGTGTGTTTTTGGAACCGCAGATCAGCGCCGATCCGCTGAACACAAACAATAGAAGCTCTTAAAAAGAGACGCTACGTAGAATGTTAAGGATCTTTTCCCAGCCTTTTGAAAGCACTTGGCTTTTGTAGAGATGACAATTTAAAACACATACGAAAGAATGCTGAATGGGATAACAACAAATTTAATTCAGTTGTTATTTATTTGTCATACAGAGCAGTGACAATGTGCTATAGGAATTTAAGTGCAGTGAATAGCCTAAATAAAAACAGAAAAAAAAGTATAAATCACTCACAGAAAACTCTCGATTATAAAAACGCATACTGCTGAAGTTACAAATTACTATTATGACTAGGGTTCGGATGTTTATGACCTTAAAAAGTGGAAAATGTGACTTGAAATATGCCCTTAAAATTGAGTAAATATGACTCAAAAATCCTAAATATGACCTAATGAAAAACATAATCTCTAAAAAATAAATGTTCCAATTTAAAGCGTTTAATGACACTAAATTATTACATCGCATAAATTCAAACAAATAACAACTTTTTAACAAATTTCGTGATTTACAGTTTTAGTTGTAATGAACTTCTAATTTTAAAGAATTTGCTCCTGTTTGCTCGTTTCATGAGCTCCAAAAAAATTTTGATCAAATGTATCCCTATAAAATATGAACAATTATATTGTTTTAAAATTAAGATTCCTATTTAATGGGCATAAAACATTAAATTAATGACAAAACTTTCAAATTTAACTCGACCGTTTAGTGCACGTACTTTATCTTTACCAAATTTATAATTGATACATGAAAATAACTTACAAATATGACCAAAATATGACTAATACCATAAAATGCCAAAATATGACTTTATATGCAAAATAAAAACAGTCCGAACAGGGTAACAACCGTGCAATTCGTGTTTAATTTGAGTTTCCGGCGAAAAGGCGGTCAAGATAAAAATATTATGTCATGAACATCCGAACCCTAATAATGACTCTTTTCTGGGCTGTAAAGATTTCATTCATATCTACCTACAACATTGCCTCAAAGACTAATAGGTGGGAATAGGTCAGGGAGGAATTATTTGTGTTAAATCCTGTAAAAAGTTATTAAGTGCCAGTATGGTACTTTATGAGATTGTGTGGTGGACGAAAAAATGTCTGTCCGTCTGTCTGTCCGTGTGTCTGTACGCACCATAACTCAAATACGCTTATTCGGATTTTCATGAAACTTGGAAAACACATTTATAATGTCCATGGGAAGAACCCTATTGATATTGAACCAAATCGGTTCACCGGTACCGGAGTAATGCCCAATTTAGTGCCTATTTTAATAGAAAGGCGCCATCACTCAAATATGCTGTATCGGATTTCCATGAAACTTGGTATACCCATTTATGACGTCCACGAGAAGTGCCCTATTGAATTTGAACCTAATCTGTTGACCGGTACCGGAGTAAAACCCAATTTAGTGTCTACTTTAAAGGCGCAATAACTTAAATACGCTTTATCGGATATTTATGAAACTTCGTATAGTCATTTATAATGTCCATGGGAAGACGTTTATTGATATTGGACCAAATCGGTTGGCCAGTACCGGAATAATGCTCAATTTAGTGTTTTTATGTTAATATATAAGAAGTCGCGATAACTAAAATATGCTTTATTGGATTTTCCTGAAATTTTGTATACCCATTTATAATGTACGTGGAAAGACGTCTACTGATATTGGACCAAATCGGTAGACCGGTACCGGAGTAAAACCCAATTTAGTGAATATTTTAAAGACGCGGTAACTCAAATACGCTTTACCGGATTTTTATGAAACTTGGTATACACATTTATAATGTCCATGGGAAGACGTCTATTCATAATGGATAAAATCGATTGACCTGTTTCGGAGTAATGTTCAATTTAGTGCCTATTTTATGGTAATATACGTATTCGAAAGAATTTATTTAAAAAAATGAAAATCAGTTATCTTGACAACATAGCCTATTGTTTTACTGTGATGTTATAAGGCCTTGGAAATTAAAATACAGGTAGCTATGACAAAAAAACATATTAATTGACATGCGCTTATCCAACTAGACCGTTAAAATGACCCAGGTGGCCGAGATGGTAGACCTTTCTTCTTCCGTAAGCCCTGCTTAATGATTAAATCTGGAGCTTAACTTGGAAATCAATTAAAAAAAAAACATATTCTGCATATCATAATTGCAGTCATAACTGATTAAACAAAAACATACTGGCACTTTGTTACATCAGTTTACCTGATTTTATTATAGCCTAATAGTGGTTTCAGTAAAATTAATTCAGCTATAAGCACCGTTACATGAAAACTTTCTGAATTCACTTCTAAGTTATCATGTGTGTCCATAAGAAAATAGACCATCTAGGAAACAGAATAACGTTCTGGCCGTCCAAGTTTGGAGATTAGTTTTAGGAACGCCTTCGCTCTAAAGATTACTACATTATAAAATGTCCTGCAGAAGGGTGCGTTTTAATGCCCTCTATTAAGAAGCATGCACGCAGTTTATAGGGTGGATCGAGAGCTGGGGTGCAGTGTGTACCAGTAAAACACACATTACAGCAACGCTATTAAGATTAAAGAGGAACTCTGTATTCCTAGGTTAAATTACACACACCAGACAAGTAAACCTGGCCTTCATCACTCATGAAACTGCACGCTATTATTAAGAATAAAGTATTTCAGTAGTACAATATGCAAGGAGTCTATAGTAGTAGTAGTAGTAAGTATTCTGCCTTCCGGCAGGTTTTCAAACTTGGTACGCGAATTTTGTTTTCCAAAACTGTCTATCCTCTGCTTCCTCCTTCAGCATCCAATATTTCCGCTTTTCCCTTAAATCGTCCAACAGCTGAATTCTTCTTCTTCCAAGTCTAGTTGTACCCTCCAAATCTTCCTTCTACGACATCATGTAATAAGCAGTTCCTTCTGAGAATGTGCCCAATCCAGTTTGCTTTCCTCTGACGAATTGTGTGTATGATTGACTTCTTCTCACCCACTCTACTCAGAACCTCTTCGTTTGTCACCATGTCCATCCACTTTATATTTTCTATCTGTCTCCAGCACCACATTTCAAAACTTTCTAAATATTTCTTCTCTAATTTCCTCAAAGTCCATGTCTCTGATCCATACAAAGCAATACTCCAAATATAACACTTCACCAGGTTTTTACGTAGCTGTAGGTTCAGACTACTAGTTAGCAGAGTTCTCTTCTTCGATGTGGAAAGGAAATGGGAAGACTACCACATTATTTTTTCCCTGAAGACACTTGGGATTAGCGAATATGATGGCTGCTCCTGAAGCAAAATATTCCGGAGGTAAAATACTTCCCCAGTCGGATCTCCGGGCGGGAAGTGTTTCAGGGGGAGTGATCGATATTGAAAGAACAAACAATAGAAGGAGTCTATAACGACATTTATTAAGATACACCGCCGCTACAACTTTTGACGTCATTCGGAGGTACAGATTTTAGGTCTTACAGCATCCCCCATACAGCCCCATATAGTCCTGATCTCGCTCCTTCGGATTACCACGTGTCTGGACCGCTGAAAGATGTGGAAGTAATGATGAAGTTAAAGAAGCGGTCCATTCTTGGTTGCGGATATAAACAATTTTTTTTTCCTGATGAAATAAAAAGTTTGTGCAACGGTGTGTTACATGTATGGAAAAGGAGGCGGTGATTATGTAATTAAAATATACTTTGCAAAAATTAGTTTGCTGTTACTTTTTGAATCACCCTCTTAGACACAATCGAAATTACCTGTTCCCACACATGGTCTATATTGATAATGATAGCCAGGGTTCGGGTGTTTTTTGACATGTCACATTTTTATCTTGGCCTCCGTTCTCGCCGCAGAGAGAAATTAAACATGAATTGCATGCTTGTTATCCTAATCGGACACGCTTTTATTTTGCACATAAATTCATATTTTGGTCTATGTCATGTTTTGGGCATATTTGTACTTTACCGTCATTTTTCAGTTACAAATTCGGTAAAAGAGCACAATTGTACAGTGTTTGTACTACATGGTCGAGTTAAATTTTAAATTTATTTCATTAGTTTAATGTTTATGCCAAATTAATAGGTAACTTAAATTTTAAAATTAATGCAATTGTTCATACTTTATAGGGACATGCCAGGTCTACAAAATATTACGAGTATTTGGAGCTGATGAAGTGAGCAAACAGGAGAAAATTCTTTAAAAATTGAAGTTCATTACAAGTAAAACTGTAAATCACCAAAACTGTTAAAAAGCGATCATCTGATTGAATTTATGTGATGTAAGAATTCAGTGTCTTTAAACGTTTTAAATTGGAACATTGATATTTGAAAATACATTATTTTATTATGTCATATTTAGGATTTTTGGGTCCTATTTAGTCATTTTTAAGGTAATATTCGCAGTCACATTTTCCACTTAATTAGATCATATACATCCGAACCCAAATGATAACTACACCATTTCAACCTCAATTTCGGAAAAAGTAATTTCAATTTCGGAAAAAGTACTTTCAAATTCGGAAAAGGTAATTTCAATTTCGGAAAAACTAATCTCAATTTCGGAAAAAGTAACTTCAATTTCGGAAATACGAGGGCTATTTTTTAAAACATTCGATGGGGCATAAAATGAAAACCACAGTGAAAATCAAAACTGTTTTATTTGGAACTCTTAGGTACACCTTCTAGCTACTTCTCTACATAATCTCGCTCCGATTGAGTCATTTGTCCTAGCGTGGTACCAACTTTACTATACCCTCTTCATAGCCCTCGTATTTCCGAAATTGAAGTTACTTTTTCCGAAATTGAAATTACCTTTTCCGAAATTCAAATTACTTTTTCCGAAATTGGAATTACTTTTTCCGAAATTGAAATTACATTTTCCGAAATTGAGGTTGAAAAGGTGTAATGCATGATTTATTATTTATTTTATATTTAGGATTTTTGGGTAATATTTAGTCATTTTTAAGGGCATATTTTCCACTTTTTTACGTCATAAACATCCAAATTCTAATGATAACTAATGCATGATTCATGGTTTATTTCATATTTAGGATTTTTGGGTAACATGAAGTCATTTTTAAGGGCATATTTTCCACTTTTTTACGTCATAAACATCCAAATTCTAATGATAACTAATGCATGATTTATGGTTTATTTTATATTTAGGATTTCTGGGTAACATGAAGTCATTTTTAAGGGAATATTTTCCACTTTTTAGGTCATAAACATCCAAATTCTAATGATATCTAATGCATGATTCCACTCGAATCTTCGGAGGGCAGGGATCCCAAAGAGTTATTATTGGTTTGCCAGACTATACACAACACCACGTTATGTAACGAGACCGGAAACGTGGGGATTACCCTTGAAGCCTACAGACACTCGCTCGGAACAATTGAACTGAAATCCGGTGCACGACCTCGCGCTCTCACGAGAAAACACAACAAACACTCTGCATTACTTTCTCTGTATAAATCCCTCTTAATTACTTAATTACATCCAAGCCTATTCTTTACTTCACAGGCAAGGTCGCGTAGCATACGATACCGGTAAGAGAAACACAATTTGCTTCAGGTGGCCAAATACTGTTAAAAAGGTGCTTACCTACTTACTCAATGGCAATAGACAATTCCTAAGCAAGCTAAACGAATCTTATCTATTTTATGGAACCCAGAGGTTCATTAACTGCTTACCTGAGTCCGCCATTCAACCCTATTCTGTGCTAACTCCATCCAATCATCCCCCACAAATCCTACTTCCCATAAATCCGTTCTAAGATTGTCCTCCCGCCTACGTTTAGGTCTTCCACTTGGTATTTTCCCTTCGGGTCTCCCAGTCAATATTTTTGAGATATGTCTTTCCTCCCCCATGCGCGCAACATGTCAATCCCTTTTCATCCTCCGTGATTTAATTACCCTTACTATATCCGGTGAAGAGTACATGTTAGGAATTTCGTCGTTATGCAGTTTTCTTCAGTCCCCATTTTCGTCTCTCTCTGGTCCAAATATTTTCCCAAAGACCCCAATCTACTACGGTTTAAACGTTTTAAATTAACCTTCATGTTTTATGGTTATTAATTTTTTGCTGCGTTAATTTTTTTACCTCCATTTGGAAACATACTTACAACTGTCATTAAAGTGACTATTAAACTGAAATCTGTAAATTTGAGAGCTTCGGTATAACACCTCTCCAAGCCTAAATTAGAGCCTCTGGACAAAATTTCTCGGCCCTCTCACGTCCCTTTCCTGAGGTGGGGTTGAGAGGCGATGGGCTTACCACCTGTCCCTCTGCCCTCTCTCGGAAAATAAGCGTAAAAAAAATCATATAGGCTAGGTAACAAGAAACTCCACTTGGAGGCCCCTTCGTCCCAACATAGGGGCTATAGGTTTCCAGACAGACATACAGAGTATAACAGCTGCATTACGAAATTGTTAACATAGGCCTCTACATGCAGTAGAAATTGAGAAAATGTACAGTAAGTAATAAAAAAACTCAAATAGCGGAAAACATCCTCAGACGTTAGAATTAATAAAAGTCAGCCCCATAAGTTGGATTACCTTCCACTGAGTAAGTTCAGATACAACAGCTTCAGTAGATAGCCAAGATACGTATGTACAACATATAAACAAATTAATGTCTGTCATGGACAGTTTCTGAGAAAAGGTACCTCTTCACACTAATGATTTAACAATGTAAGTTTAGATAGGGCACTTTATATCCCCTTAAGAAGACTGAAGATTACTATTATTATGACGGAAGAGAGTACAATTCTAATTTTTATCATAATTCTTCAACTTTCAGTCATAACTCCCCTTAAGCTACTTCTGTTTTCCAGTCACGGCATATATTTGATGAGTTTATTGAGCTTGAAAGTATGACTCAACGTCTTGGGACTATAAGTAAAGGAAGAAAACTGCACAAAACTCAACCCACTATTCCCTATGAATCACAGCGGTTCCCAACTCTTAGCAAATAAAGACTGTTTTTCTCATCTCTCTTCTATTACTTTTCCTTTGCTGACGTCACATCTCTTCGCATCTCGATATCTCTGTTTCTCAACGGTAAATTTACGATAATAATGCCTCTCTTTTATAACTACATTTGCTTTGATAAGAATTACTTTGTTGTTGTGGATTCTTCATCTGGAGTTGTAAACTCTCTTTTCCACATTTCAAAGAGTGCTTCAGATTTATCTTCTGAAAAATGCACAGTCCACACTCCCATAAAACTCAGAAGTTGGAGTAAAGCTCTAACTTCAAAGTCTCTATTTTTCTTTTGCATCCTTACTACAACAACACGAGTTTATTATTATTATTTGAAAAATTCTCACAGAATATATTTCTTATAGCATGGGGCTTCAACTCATGGCTCCCGAGCCGCGTGTGGCCCACCGAGACATTTACGTATTGTAGCTGAATTAATATTTTCTTTACTCCCTTAAGTGTGGCTATTAATGAAGTTCCTGGAGAAATGAAAATACAAATAACGTCAGGTAAAATGATGTAACAAAGTGCCAGAATGCTTTTGTTTAATCAGCAATTGTGATATGCAGAAAATAAAGTTACTTTTGTAACCGATTTCCGAGTTAAGCTCCAGACAGATTCATTAAGCAGGGCTTATGGAAGAACAAAGGCCTGAAGTTTGATATGAATATGTGAAGGAATATGTGGGTAGTGATATTTGTCAAAGCTAACGGTTTTGCAACTTCCAAAGCCGTATATGAACACTGTAAAACAATATTGTTGTCATGAGAGCTGATATGCATTTGATAAATTATTTTTAGTATACTAATATAAAAGGCACAAAATTGGGCTTTGCTCCGGTACTGGTCAACCGATTTGGTCCAATATCAATAAGGCTTCTTCCCATGGACGTTATAAATGCATATATCAAGTTTCATGAAAATCTAATAAAGCGTATTTGAGTTATCACGCGTACAGACATACGGATAGACCAGTGTCCGGCAGATGCTGCAGTTGTGACGTAAGAGCCAGTCATCTCGCAAGAGCTTCAGAGAGAGAGCAGTTGAGTTGTATTGCTGTTAATACGCATCAGCGCAGTGGCGTTCAGTGCAGCAGTAGAAATGTATGGTAAATTTAGTGCATTCAAAGTAAAACTAGACTTATGAAAACGTCACCTCACCCTCGGAGACACGTCACATTTTCCAAAGTTGTCTACAGTATGTCATCGAATTACAGACATAAATAATTATGTGCAAATATTAGAAGAACTGGATCAGGAATTTAATTGCCGATTTCAAGATTTTGCAAACCTCCAATCCGATATTTGCATATTTGCGACACCATTTTCTGTGGATATTGACAGTGTTTCAACGTCATTGCAACTAGAAGTCATTGATTTGCAAAGTGATATTAAAATGAAAGACCGATTTCAAAACAAAAAGGATTTATCCATATTTTATAGAAGACTAGCATGTGCCCGTGGCTTCGACCGCGATAATTATTTTTCAAAAATTAAAAATTAAGATCATAATACTTAAATCATATTTATTAACAGCTAAATCACGTGGAGTAGGCTACATACCACGATTAGATAGCGTCGCCAGATAAAAGCGACCGCAGATTCGAGTTCCTTAGCCCAGAAACCCCCTGTATAGTGAGTTTCGTCCAAATCGAACAATGTTTGACCATATTTAGGCCTATATTGAATATCCCTCTTCCGTGTAGGTTGAAAATTTCATACGTCTGCGGGCCTTGATATTCTAAACAAATGAATCGTCAAGGATGGACTTACAAAATCAAGCGATCGCCCGCGATAATTATTTCAAAAATTAAAAATTAAGAGCATAATAGTTAAATCATTATATTTATTAACACCTAAATCACGTGGACTACATACCACGATTAGATAGCGTCGCCTGCTAAAGCGACCTCAGATTCGAGGTCCTTGGCCCAGAAAACCCCTGTATAGTGAGTTTCGTCCAAATCGAACAACGTTTGACCATATTTAGGCCTATATTGATTATCCCACTTATAATAATAATAATAATAATAATAATAATAATAATAATAATTAGGGATGGGTCGATACCAGATTTTCTCGATACTCGATACTCGATACCGATACATGATTTTTTCCTCGATACTCGATACTTCGATACTCGATACCTTCTACATTTCCAGTTTCAATAAATAGGTACATTAAAAATTAAAATTTGAGAGAACTGTGTAATAGCAATTAAATTAATAAAGTCTGCATATTTAATGAGACAAAATTTAATATCATCAGTAGCCTATAATTATTTTTAAACTCTACATTAAAACTAAAATGAGTTTTTTAAACAGTCCACTTACAAGTTTTGTTAAAAAATACTAGCGTTCTCACATAATTGCAGAATTGCAGAATTACAAAAGTATCGAAAAAGTATCGAGCGAGTTTTCTGAAGTATCGTTCGATGCCGATACCATGCAAGTATCGAGAGTATCGAGGTATCGAAAGTATCGATGACCCATCCCTAATAATAATAATAATCCTCTTCGGGATTAGGTTGAAAATTTCATATGTCTGCGTGCCTTGATATTAAAAACAAATGAATCGACCAGCGTGAGCTACAACATTCAAGCGATCGCGATGGTTTTATGTCCAAGGTATGACAAAAATAGCCAAAGCCTACTGTAATTGATTTGACATTGAAATGTATTACTGAAAACTGATGCTTCGAAAACGAAAAAAATACACGTTTTCTGCCCGTTTTTCACTCATAACTCACGAACGAAAGCAAAAATTAAAAATGCAATATGCCAGAAACCTTCCCGGGAATGTGCTTAACAACTTCCCAAAGTTTCATGGCGATCGGATGAATGGTGTAGTAATGCATAAAGGACAGACACACACACATACATTCATTTTTATATATAGAAGATTTCCCCAGGCAAGATTCCATCGATTACATATATTTGCTGCTATTCTCTGTCCCATTTAAGAACGATCCTGTTCAAAACAAAGAGGCGTGGCTGTCATAGCCCGCAGGTGAGAACGCACGTGTTCACCATGTTTAATGCTAGTTTGTTTATTCGTACAACTCATCCGCAGGGTCGTCGTGAACAATGAATCCTTTATGTTTTGTTTGCTAATTGATATACTATAATGATGACGATGCCAGTGAGAGTTTGTTATTTCACGTGTAAATGTTGATATTATTATTGCATGAACTTACGAACACTCGTTAGCCACGCTCTGGTAATGGCGCATGCTAATGATATTAACCAATCACGTTTTGTCACATGATGCGAATTTTCCGCGAACTCTCTGTGAGTTCTCCTCCCCTTTGTTTTGACTAGGATCAAACTAGAATGGGATCAATAATAGAATGTTGAGTATATTTGGATCGACGTAGCCTATGTATGTGTTCTTTTCGTGTATGAAGGTCTACAAACCACAACATAGAAATCACCTATCTGATCAGAACTTAAAAAATGTTCTTCGTTTGTGTGTTAGCCAGACTATGACGCCAAATATTGCAAAATCAGTGGACGAGAAAAGAGGGGAAAAAATCTCGACAATGCCTTCAGCTTGGGCACGATAGTGACACAAAGTAAGGGTGTGTATCACAAATCTGAATAGGCCTATAGGCTACTTTTCTCACAAAGGTGTATAGTTTAATTTGTATATTTTGTGTAGTTTGTATATTTTGTGTATTTTGTATATTTTGTATACTTTAACATTTTTGAGTTTCCGAGTAGACAAAGTTTTGCAGTACTGCTTAAAGTATTCTCATGTTTTATGTATTTGTAGTTTTTAGCAGTTTCGGAGCCTCATTTAAATATGCGGACGCTTCCGCACCTGAATGTATTATGCATTTCAGATTATTGTAAGTAGGGCCTATATTAAATTTCATTACAAACAAAACTGTTCTGTTTCATTGATTTATCACAGTTGTACTCTTTTGTTTTCGTACAAATGTATTGTAATTGTGCTATTCCCATACTTTCTACGAAAACGGAGCGCACTCTGTCAGTGCATAGACGTCGTACCGCCACTGGCCAGGAGAACCATTTCTCCACGCTGTGCTCAGTACGGAGATATTGCCGAGCAAAGAGCTTCGCTGCTCTGTAGTATGACGTCACGGAGCACGGATCATGCCGGTCACTGGGATAGACAGAGAGACAGACAAGCAGACTGTTTGACACACACAATCTCATAAAGTACCATTCTGGCAATTAAAAAATGATTATATATTATTAACAATGTACTTAAGAAAACTGACAACGTAGGCCTAATGTAACATAATATATAATAACATAACATATAACATAATATATAACATAATACAGAACCTCTTTTTCATTTTAAAAGTCCGAAGTCTAGTTGTAACTATCATGCGTTCTTAAATGCAAAGTTGAAGGATAAATGAAGAGTAATTAAAGCTAGAAATGCTTGCAAGTAACTGCGTAACACAGAAGTATCGTGTTCAGATCTCGACCTCCATGAAGCGGCATAATTAGCGGCATTTTCATGTAGATGTGTGTGTATTTTCTGTGCACAGTAGCGAAATGACCCGTGCGGCCGACTGCAATGCGCGACATATTTCACTCTTCAGGGATAAACAACAACTACAAATTCATTGGACTTTGGCCAAATTCCGCCCATACTTACTGCATGATGCATGCAATGCGAGAAAACTATAAAATCAACGCTTTTCTGCTTTCAGCCACATGCATATCTACTTGCATTTCCACACATGCAAACATTTTTCTTCCCTTTTAGGAAAGAACATGCTCGGAAGTAGTTATTTTCTTTGAAAACATGATAATTTTCATTATATACACAGTATTATAATTTATTGTAAAAAAAAAAAGTTAAAAAATTAGCTACACATGTTAAAGAGGAGTATAAGAGGATTTGTTTATAAAGAGGAAATCTTGGAAATGCTAATGAATGATTGCCTCTGTGCAGAATTAAGCATGTAAAGAATGTTATTAAAACCACGAAAATAAATCAAATACATTGTTACTTTTGTCCATATAAGCGATATAGCCTTACGGTGCGACAATCGATATACTATTATATAACTTATAATTTCGCCTAATTCAGGTAAACTAACAGCAGAACAGAATAAAAGCACATAAATTGGCTTGCACCGAATCGACATTGTGTTTTTAATCAATGTAGGCTACATTTATATTATATCAATTTCAAACAAGTTACGCTGTATAAAAATAATGTGTTTTATTGTGTTCACTGGCAGCATGTGATGTATTAATCACAGCACCGTTGATGCCTTACGTGTTCAGTAACGAGCTGACGTTTTATCAGAAAAAATTGCATCCTCGCGATCTGAAGAAGGATATCGAAAGACAAACGATAGTGATTGGTCTATATCCGAAGAACTCCTAAACGTTATTGGTCAATATGACATACGCGGCGTATGAACGGAATAGTCATACAACATTTTCAGAAAAAAAGTAGCAAGTACAACCAGATAAATTGTCCGAGATGTGAACGTCTTTACTATTCAATACAGCAAGTTAAGACTGAAGGCAAGACACTATGCCACTGGAGAAATTAAAACATAGTTAATGCAGTGGATTCCAACGAGGACAACGAGTACAGCCCATCATGACTCAGCCTCCCATCTTCATAATCATGCAATGGTCTTGTTTATTAAATTAAGCTGCATTGTACAGGGTGGAATCCAACTGTGAAGACCCATGCATATAAATGACATAACAATTTCAAAACCACAACAACAAAACAAAGAAGAAAAATTATTAAAATCCAATAACAATGTGAATGTCCGAAAACAGGGGGCCAAAACCTTTATTTTTCGGATATTTTTTTACATTTCGAGAAACTTTGTCTAACTTTGATCGGCCGTATCTCGGTTAATATTGGGTCTACAAATTTGTTTTATCAACAAAATTTTAGCAAATTTAATGCTCTACAATTTTGTATTATAATATGGTGCACAAATTATGCTTCGTTTACGAGATATAAGCGAAAAACCGAAAAAAGTCCAAACATTTTGAGGCTTTTGCCCCTCCCCCAAGTTAGCACACGGTCCTCGAGGTCGAAAACTTAGGATAGACATCCTAGAGTACCCCCAAATAACCTGTAAAAATTTCATTAACTTCGGAATATTTTCCAGGTAAAAAGTGGATATCGACTGGACTATTAGGAAAATATTTGGGCCTAAGAGAGATGAAAATGGAGACTGGAGAAAGCTGTAAAATGACGAGCTTCATAACCTGTACTCGTCACCGTATGTACCTAGGTATATAGTAAAGGCAATTCAATCAGGGAGGATGAAATGGCTGGATATGGGAAAGGAAAGACGTACCTCAAACAATTTGACTGGGAGCCACGAAGGGAAAAGACCACTTGGAAGACCTGCACGCAGGTGGGAGGATAATATTAGGATATTTTTAAGGGAATTGACGTTTGCGAGAGTTGGTTGGGGTTTGCACAGAATAAAGTTGAATGGCGGGCTCAGGTAAGCGAGGCAATGAACCTCCGGGTTCTTTAAAATATATAATATTCCATTAACTTGCTTAGGAATTAATTTATCGATTGCCATTAAGTAAGCAAGTAAGTAACAATGAGAAGCAATTCTGTATAGGTAGAATATACGATCCGACTTTTAAAAAGGCGCTTTACAAACACTGTGAATAAATAGCTTGTACGGCGGCTGAGACACCCTGTCTGCTACACAGAGCGGCAACAACTCCAGCACAGGTGTATTGCGTGTGCTCTAACCAAGACTTCGCAGGCGGCCATACCCTAGCCTGTTGCGAATAATAGCAACTTCCACGTTAAAGTGATATGACGTACTTCGATACCCAATGGCATTACCTTTGTATCAGTGCCCTTCATAACTCCGTTAGCATTGACTACAGAGGGAGACTTTCTTGTAGCAGTTTTACAACAGAAGTTCTTTTTTAAGTGAGTAAATCGAGAGCTAACCCAAAGTTGCGTAACGAAGAAAATCGTTACTAAAAAGCGGGGCTGTGACGTACTGCACAGAAAACAATCAACTCAATGAAATTTTAAAAAATAAAAAATCCAAAATTCAAAGATCCAAATTTTAAAAATCCAAAATTAAAGAAGTCCATAAACCCAAAATAAAAAATCCAACAATCCAAAATTGAAAAACCCAATAATCCAAAATTGGAAAAATTGAAAAATCCAATAATCCAAGATTGAAAAATCGAAAAATTAAAAAAATCCAAGTTTTACTTCTGTCGCGTGGCTTTCCACGCACCCGATTTTTTTAAACTTCAGGCTGTTCTCTGAAGAAATTGTCCAATCGCCCTGCGATTTCTTATACGTTATAAGGAGGTCATTTCGCCGAAAAATATCACTAAGGGTAGGCTACGTCGATTTTCCAAAAAGTGGCAATTCTATGTACCGTATTATCATATTTGGATTCTTTTTTTTCGGAATTGGTTTTTTAAAAAAATGGCGGGGGTTGGGTTTTGGTCAGATTGGATTAGCTCAAGAATTAAACTGAGAGGTTTTCCACTACACTTTCTGTAATGAATAATTTTAAAAAAATAAGAAATTTGCATAACGATGAGCTTCAGGACCTGTACGCTTCACCAGATATAGCCTAGTATGGGTAATTAAATCGTGAAGGATGAAATGGACTGGACATGCTGCACGCATGGCAGAGGAAAGACATATCTCAAAAGTATTGACTGGGAGACCCGAAGGGAAAAGACCACGTGGAAGACCTATACGTAAGTGGGAGGACAATCTTAGAACGGATTTATGGGAAGTAGGATTTGTGGGGGACGACTGGATGGAGTTAGCACAGAATAGGGTTGAATGGCGGACTCAGGTAAGCGCGGCAATGAACCTTCGGGTTCCATAAAATAGATATTCCTTTAAGATAGCTTGCTTAGGAAATATCTATTGCCACTGAATAAGTAAGTAAGTAAGAAATATTCATAATTCGTTTGGATTGGAGTCACTTTGGGCACTAAATGGCCCAACACAGTTACGGGAGTCTCTCTCTCTCTCCTCTCTCTCTCTCTCTCTCTCTCTCTCTCTCTCTCTCTCTCTCTCTCTCTCTCTCTCGGGCCTCATTCGCTTCAAATCGCGCAGTAGGTGAATTATAAAACCAGATCATGTGTGAATCTTATTATACTGCACTGCTTAGACCCACCCCATTGCCTTGTTAAGTTCTAAGCATTAATGAGTTAAATTGTTTTCTAACAACACACCTGCTTTAAAACTACTTCACGCTGTCATGTTAACACGACTCCCAGGCTGAGATACAGAAACGTGAAATTACTCATAAAAACTTGTTCTTGACGGTTAACTTTCATTGAGATTGTTCCATCAGAAAAACAAACAGCAAAACATTCTTCTCAATCGCATGCTCCATTTGTTATGTGAGTCTGCTTGCAAAGTGTATCCAGGTGAGGCGAACAAGTAGCTCACCGTCGATATTACTAACACATAACAACATTTTCTTCTGACCAACACAGTGGGCTAGCCCCCCCCCCCCCTCAGTCCTAAACACCTTCTCAGCTTTAAAAACTTATAAGACATTCATGGTGGATGGCCAATTGGCCACTACCCAGTCCAAGCGAGGTTTTTGAGGGGTTTCCCTCGCTCTTAGGCGAATGCAGGACTGGATAATAAATTGCAACATAGGCTACACTAGAAAACATCTCCATACAAAACAATCAACACACCAAGAAAGCTAAAACTGACATTACTGGGAAACAGTCAAACTTGCGCCATTTAAATCTGAAACAAGTACACAGCGAAATTTTACACGAAAGCTTTCATTAGCTATATTATGCTCGTTATAAACAGTGCAATAATATTACCATAGGGTGTCCATACGTCCCATTTTTTGACAAAATGTCCCGCTGTCCCGGAAGTTTTATTGGACACACACTAATGTCCCGATTTTTTGTGATTGTGATTGGCCAGTGTGTTTCACGCTATATTATTATCAAAACATACTTTAATGGAATAACGTGTGCTGACTTTTATGATCAATTATAAGAAAAAACGCACTTCTTGACAGAATACATAAAAGTTAAATGTAATGTGACAATGAGGCATCTATTTCTGTGGAGTAATTTATCTACACCAGTCTGCAGAAGAAATTTAAGAAGTCGTTTGGGATAATTTGTGTGCATGAGACAAAGGTAATTTGTAAATATTCCCTAAATTTTGTGAATTAAATTTTGCCCCATTTTTTCCTTAATTGTTCCAGGTATTTAAAATATATATATATATAATGTCCCGTTTTTATCTAAAGTAGGCCGCGGTGGTCTAGAGGTAGCGTGGTCTAGGACTCGGGATCAAACCCGGCTGCGGTCGATGGAAATTCAGGACGAAAAAATCCTGGGCACGGAGTCCTCCAGGAGGGCTTTAAGCTGGAGGGCACGTCAAAGAACCCCAAGCCTAAATTAGAGCCTCTGGACAAAATTTTTCGCCCCATTCACGTCCAAGTAATACCTTAGTTTCCGGACGGGGGTTATGAGGCGATGGGCTTACCACCTGTACCTCTGCCCTCTCTCGGAAAATAAGCGTAACAAAACTCACATAGGTAACAGAAACCTCCACTTGGAGGTCCTTCGCCCCAACATAGGGTATATAGGAATACAGTTTGTTTTATATAAGCATTATATGGACACCCTATATTAGCAGCACCAGAAAAGATTCAAAGCATATTATAGTGGACAATATATTACAACATTCCGGCCGCAAAATAACTACTGAAAGCTGAACTTGTAAATTGTTGGCTGCTCTCCTAACTTCTGTTGACGATTATATCAGTGTTGGGCCAGATTGACGTAACAGCGGGCGGGTGGGAATATTTATAGAGTTGATCAACACCACGTGCTTACCTTAGTGTCGGAAACAGGAGACAATGCACTGGCACTGGCACATGACACTACTGGAAACTGTGTGAGCCCCGAGCCCCCAGCACATCTCCTGGGGGGGAGGGGGTGTTAGACTCTGCGCCACGCAGCCGCTCTGGAGCGGGTCCAAACTTCGATGCCGCAACAATCCATTCCGCAAGCGAGTTTATCCAACTTTCTCATTATCATTATTATTATTCCCAAGAGAATCGTCTTCATGTATCGATTCCTTAAAGTGGACGCACCGGGGTCGTCATTACGCCAACATGTCCACGCCGGCGCCTTGAGACCCTGTTTTATGTACTGCTAGGGGCAATAAGCTCAAAATTTTACAAATCAGTTTTCCTTAGCTATAATTAGCTTTATAAGCTTAAAATATCGCTATTCGCCAAATTAAATCCACAAAATATCACGAAATTTGTTGGAATTCACGAAATATGATTGCAATTATGGTATGCAGAATATAAGTTATTTTTGTAATTGTTTGATATTGTGAGGAAGTGCAGTACAGCACCTTGTAGTCTAGTAAGGAAACATAACAGAGCATTGACACGATGTGTAACTGCGCATGTGCGGGAGAGAGACAGTAATAACTGTTATTACTAGGATGATTGACATATGCTTTCCGGCTTCCCAACCAGTGGAAACAAATGTCTTTCATATGCAACTCCAAGGAATTTCTTGTGTTACTGAAACCTTATGTTGTTTCACTAAAGCTGATGTCTCACGATCGAATGCTTGGTTCAGAAATTAATTTAAAAAAAAACACACACACACACATTTCTATACAATTGAGTGGGTCCCTGAGAGAGTGAGGCATCCCACTGTTAAGTGAAATGAAGAAAAATATACCTTTCATTAGAATCCTTATAGATTTAATATTTGTCCTATTTCTTTAACATAGCCTAACTGGATCTATGAAAATGTCATTGAGCATTAGAAAGTGTTAGTTTTGGATTTGCTCGTGTTTAAATGTCAGAAAAATAAGTTGTTTTACAACATGCCACATTAATATATGTGTGTGTGTGTGTGTATATATATATATATAACTTATAGGTGTATAATCCTTTGGAAAGTAGGTTCCAGTTAAACTTTAAACTCAACTGAAATGACCAATTTAAACCAGTTTGTACGTCCGTCCGTCCGTGTTTCTGTATATGCGATAACTCAAATACGCTTCATGAAACTCGGTATACGCATTTATAAAGTCCATGGGAAGAAGCCTATTGATATTGGATCAAATCGGTTGACCTTTACCGGATTAATGACCAATTTAGCGCCTATTTCATGGTAATATATTAGAAAGAATTTATCAAATGCAAATCAGTTTTCATGGCAACATATTGTTTTACAGTGTTCATATACGGATTTGGAAGTTGCAATAGTTAGCTTTGACAAATAACACTATCCACATATTCCTTTACATATGCTTATCAAACTAGACCTTTGTTCTTCCGTAAACCCTGCTTAAAGAATCGATCTGGAGCTTATCTTGGAAAACTTATTTTCTGCATATCATAATTGCAATTATCACTGATTACACGAAAGCATTCTGGCACTTTGTTGCATCAGTTTACCTGATTTCATTCTTTATTTTGAATATCTCCCCGCACAGCAGATGGATTTCTGTTTGGAGCAGTTCAGTGTTGTGTGAAGTATCGATATACACTGAATTCCTGGAATCAAAGGGCTGACTCTAGTAATTACTGTGTAGAGGAACTGAGCGGATGCGAATTCGTTATCCTATCCGGAAGTGACTGGCCGTGACGTCACGCAACACCACACACAGCTGTGAGACATGTTGTGAACATCGTAACCACGAAGCTTGTTGTTTAATGTGATCAAGTAGTCTACATGGTACATGATGTAATATTATACATTTGAATTTTAAAAATATTAAAGACTAGTTGCCCATTCCGGCTTCGCCCGGGTATTAATTTAACTTTGATTTTGAGCTCGCATACTAATTCTCAATGCAAATTAAGTCACATTTGACCAATATTACGACAATATTTCGGATTATAGGTAAAATCCTATTTTATTCCTATGCCTCAAACTGATGCTTTTTTAGGGTCCAAATGTCTTATTTTGATGTTAGAGTCTAATAGGGCCTTTTTGCATGTTTTTCCTCTGCGAGTTCCAAATAAGTTATTAAGTGAAAGAATGATACTTCATGAGATTATATGAGGGACGGGAAAATGTCTGTCCGTCCGTCCGTGTTTCTGTTCCTCGCGAAAACTCAAATACGCTTTATCGGCTTTTCATGAAACTTGGTATATGGAGTAATGTCCAATTTAGGGCCTATTTTATGGTAATATATTAGAAAGAATTTATCAAATGCAAATCAGTTCTCATGTTGTTTTACAGTGTTCATATACGGCTTTGGAAGTCGCAATACATTTAGCTTTGACAAATAATACTACCCACATATTCGTTCACTTATGCTTATCAAACTAGACCTTTGTTCTTCCGTAAGCCCTGCTTAATGAATCGATCTGGAGCTTAACTCGGAAGTCGATTACAAACATAACTTATTTTGTGCATATCATAATTGCAATTATCATTGATTAAACAAAAGTGTTCTGCCACGATTTTTCATTTTGAGGTATCTGTTTACATACACACATAAACATATTTCTGTCGTATTTTGTATTAAGGGGTCCTCAAAATGTGTATTAATGTTGAAAACTGTATAGCGAACTTCCACGGTCGAACACAATATTAAACTTCCTCTAAATAGTAGCCAATAGTAGGAAGTAGAAAAAGTAATGAGCAAAAATGGATAAGCACGAATGCCAATACAAGAATTAATGAGGTTAAAATACAAACTAAAAAATATAGGCAAGAAAAGAGAAGAGAAAACCCCAAACACAACAACGTAAATCATAGCTGTAAATGAAAGGCGAAGAAAGAGATTACAAAGCCGGTGGTGTACAACAACGAGAAAAAATTACTAGGTAAGCAAAAATTTAAAAAAACAAGTACGGGTAACTATAAAATAATTGAGGGAAAGAAAATGAAATAAATTTTCAAACGCGTTAAAAAGTTACGAAAAATACAATTTAATAAAAGGGATCAGGAAGAAAGATGTGAATTATATTATAATAAATTAGGTGGAAAATGACATGGTAAAAACTTCGTGCTCATTTCCCTCGACAGGCATAATTATAAGAGTATCATAAATTACAGCTTGAGCAGATTTAAACACAAAATTACGTCACATTATAGCATAAGAGTCAGATTTATGAATCTAAAAAATGCACGCCACAATATTGATTGTGCATGCCCGGAGTTTATGCGGCAATATAGGTCTCTCAGGCCTGATGTGCGGGTAGTCTAAACGATGCTAGTAAGGCGAACTCGCAACATCCCTGAGTTCTGCCTGAATTTATTGGCGATGGTTCATACAGGTGATTTGGACTTCCACTGCTTTTATAAAGCGATTAAATTATTTATTTAAACAAAATATTTGTCAAGTTGATATAATAGTCTATTTGACATAAAATAAAAACTGAAAGATTCAAATATGAGCGTTTTTTGTAGATGTCAAAATCCGAGGTAAGTTTTCCTGGGACTGGAAGTAAAAATGATTGGTCGTGTGTTACGAAAATTGCCTGAAATTGAGGGTCCTTTGGTAAAATTGTCACAGGTTAGTAGTAACCGTTCCTGGTCCTTCCGAAAGCGCTAGGCCATCTCTGATCCCTGCGTCCCTTGACAAAATAAAGGTAGGCCTACTGCATAAAGCATATTCTACGTTTTAGCCCTCCCAGAAGCGGTATGATATGATAGTACCCCTCAAAACTCCAAATGTCAGAGGATTATGTTCACTTCCTCTGGCATTTCCAGTCAATGATTTTTTCAGCCATATTTATACTTTGTATCTCTCCTATAAGTCGACCCCGGATTTTGGGGCCGTTTTTTATGATTCAACTATCGCCTTATCTGTTCCCTTCATTATGTAATTTTCATATTGTATGTGTTTTTTCTTCTTTTTTTAGTTTCATGCCTCCCTAAGTACGAAACCACCGCCTGTTCAAAAAAAAAAATCTGATATATATATATATATATATATATATATATATATATATATATATATATATATATATTACACGCTAGCGGCCGTAATTTTGAAGTTATTTGAACCAAATTTTATTATGTTATTTCTAGGCCCAATAGTTCGGACAAGTTCGTTAATGAGCAAAATTGGCCCAAGGGAGTGGTCGGGGGAGGGGGTTGAAATTTTAAAACATTTATATCTCGGCCCCTATGATGTATAGAGGGAAATTTCGTTTGAATAAATTAGAGTACTCCCTATGGAGTTCACAGTGACACCAACGAATCGGGGGTTTTGAGGGTACGAGTGGGGGTGGTTGGTGGGGGGAATGGAAATTCGAAATTTTTTAAACCACGTCTTATGGGGTATCGTTGAAAAGCTCTTGATGAGTACTCTACAAATCAATAACTGGTTTCTCGATTGCTCTCATATAAGGCGAGATTCAGCACTTCGAAATCTACCTCAGCCTGTAGGCCTGCCTAAAGGGAATTTTTTTAAAGCTGTATTAGTTTAAATATTTTTAGTATTAAGTTACATTAAATATCTAATATGAGTGTTGTAAAACTGGTGTAATTAGTAAAAGATAATATTGTAATTGGGCAATTGTATATTCTCAACATAATAAATAAATTAAATAAATCTGCGGGAATATACAGAACGTATAATATTGTTGTGTTGGCGACTCTAACAGGATGAGCGTTACTTCAACTGCTTCAGTTGTCGACCCAGTTCCGCATTCAAGAAGTCGGGGTTCATGATCCGAATGGCAATTTGTCTGGTTGTCACTTATGCACTCGTCTCATATCTCACATAGCCTCGTGCACCAACAAACTTTATGGCTTTGGTGAGATTTACGAGCCGTACGTGGAGACCTCATTGGCTAACGCTTCGCTTTTTCAACCATCACTAAACTGTTCATACAGCGATTATTCTATCTTGAATAGGTTTTCACGAATAATTACAATAATTACTATTTAATTAATATTGTTTTACTTCATAAATACATGGCATTTCTGCTTTATTTTATGCTGTATTAAATTAGTTCAAGAGAGAAGTTATAAAATTATTGTAATTGGGTGGTCACAAATAAGTTTAAAACCTCAAATTTTCTGAATATTAAGGACTTACGTGTAGCTGGTGGTTCCATGTGTAAAATCTGTCGACTTATTTATTGCGTTGAGTTACTTTTTTGCCATTTTTAGCATGATTTTAACACTTTTTAATACCAAGTAGTCAAGAGTAATCAGCTATGTCCATTTTCATTTGATAAAATATACATCTTAAAGTACAATTTGGTATAAGATTAACTTAAAAAAATATGTGTGGTTAATTACTATGTAAAATAACAAACAAGTGACTTTTTGTCCTACCCGCAATGGTGATAGTTTTGTTAAATTATTATTGATGAGTTAAATAAATGTTCTGAAACCTGTAAACAGTTTATAATTTGTATTTAATCCCTCATACCTTCATTAATAACAACATTAAGACCCTAACAGTAATAGCAGAACAATAAATGAACTTTTGTTTTGCATCATTAAAATCAGTGTCCAAATTATGTCCCACCCTTAATAGATTTTGAAAAACAAATTTAAAATATTTAAAATAAAACTTAAATAATGCTTTGCATGTAGTGTGGAGGAGAAGGTATTGTAAATTTTACAGAATGTGAAGAACCAATTCTACTTTATTATTTATGATATGTAATAAACAAAAATAGTTTTTATAATTTGCTAGAATGTCCCAGCCGTAATTATGAAATGCCTGTCTTCTTGCTCCTTATGCCCTGCATAAGTGGCTGTATAACTTCATGAACCACCCTGTATAAGGGCACAAAATGTAAACACACTAATTAGGCCAGAGGGGAGATGAATTTCCTGAATATAACGAACCGTTAATCCCAGATTTAATGTAAACAGAGCTAAATAAAACCACACACTGCAAATAATTCGTGCTGGTAAACACTGAAATTGATATCTCAATGTTACATTATGACGAAGCGATTACATCAAGCGATTGCCACCCAATATTTATATTTGACAAACTCATCTCTGTCACTGCTGTCAAGGGGAGGCAAACAAATGAAGCAGATAATGCGACTCTAATTTACTCTGTAGCTGATTCAGTCTTACTTCTATCTATTGCACCAGGACCATGAGAACGAACTGAAATATAGCTTTGCATCAGAAAATGCAGATAAGTCTTTTGCAATGCAAATATTTCACAAGAAAACTAAAATTGGGTGAAACCCCGATTACCAATATTGGTTCAATGTGTTAGCTCTACTAAAATAAACCACCCCTCCACGATTTTTGGAGTCTAAGTTTATGTGAAATAAATTTTACTTGCATTTGCCAAATGTATCTGGTTTCCTATAGCTCCTATGTTGGGACGAAGGCCTCCAAGTGAAGGTTTCTGTTACATATGTGAATTTTGTTACGCTTATTTTCCAAGAGAGGGCAGAGGGACAGGTGGTAAGCCCATCGCCTCTCAACCCACTCCCGAAACTAAGGTATTACTTGGACGTGAAAGGGCCGAGAAATTTTGTCCAGAGTCTCTAATTTAGGCTTGGAGTCCATTTACGTGCCGTAAACCTATGACACGGGCCCCCCCAGCTTAAAGTCCCTCCCGGATTTTTATCATTTGCCAAATGTGCACCTTCTTAAAACACATGCATTGTGATAAACACCTTTCGTTTCCCCATGACAAGTAGGATTTTTTTTTATAACAGGGGTCTGCAACTTTAAGAGGGCCAAAGGCCAGCATTATGCCCAGGAGTTATTGGCGGGCCGTACGATTTTTTTTGTCTAAAATTAGACAAATTGTCAATAATGAGTTAAAAATAAAGTAAACGTATGTGTAACTTAGCTTCTTTTAACACCTTGAAGTAACCTGATTTTGCTTACATGGCTCACATAAAAATTGTGAGGTGCATACTTTAAGGGGGTAATGGGTAAGGGTATTTTTTAATTAAAAATTAATACTACGTACCTTAAAAGGTACACGTTGGCTGATTCCAGTGCCCTGCAGCAATTTAAATCGCCATAATTACGCGATATTTATAAGGCAAAACTAGTCTGTGATCCAAAATAACCCCGCGGCAGGCCGCGGTTGTGTAAGGCCTGGGTGGCGAAGGCTGCATTAATGTCTCTACAGTTAAGCTAAGAGAAAGAAAAATATTGATAAAATTATACCGTAAAAAAGTTATTCATGCCTACAGTGTGTCCAACTGAAAAGTTTTAAAATAAAGGACAGACACACCGAGTGAAAATGGGGTGTGGGGGAGGCAAAGCTAAACACAACATATTACACTAATATACCGTTAATAACAATATGGTACAGTTTGGGGTTTGTTTTTATCGCTGCTTTCATCTGTAGCAACTGAAAACGGACCTTGAATAAGAGTCTGAACAATCTGAAAACCTGCAGAGTTCTTTGGAGGAAAAGTTCAGCTTAAATTAAAGTTTTTTAACGCATTATAAATAAAGGAAATAGTATATTCTTTTTTTCAAAATGGCCTCCTCTTCACCCCTCATAGCCATTCCGTTTCTCCCACAGTTTTAATTCTTTACTTTTTATTTTTATAAGTTCATTTTCTACATTTATAATTGATTGGAAACTGTTCATAACTCGCTGAAAAAAAGGACAGCACTAAAAAAAGGATAATTAAAGGACTTTTTTTAATAGTCACCATTTTAAAGGACAGTCCTTTAAAAAAAATGACTGTTGGACGCACTGTACCTATCAGATAAATATTTAAAAGCCATGAACAAGTTTAACACACTACAGATCTGTGATAATAGTATCTGCATTTAGGCCTAGAAATGTAGCAAGCCATTACATTAAAAAGCTTTAGCACGAGACATGCAGGCCTATGTTCTACTTCGGGACATGGAACAATAAAACCACATTAGTAACGGGATAAAAATTATCCACGATCAATCTGTGGTTAACAGCTGTTTCCGCAAGCTTTGCTATTTTTAATCGTTAATTAAATTATGTAGTCGACTGTTAAAAGAGTGTGGTGTTTGTTCAATCATGCGGTAAACATATTCAATCAGGCGTCCTTTTGTCCCGTCAATAGCGGAAAACAACACACAGATAAATCAATTATTCTGAACAGCAGAGCAATTAATAACAATAAAGAAACTACAATATGAGCAACATTGATATTTAAATTTGAACCTCGATGTTCTATATCTCAATTCGATTGAAACGAACAAAACTAACTAAATTAATAAACAAACCTACAAAGGCAGGTAACTGGATTCCGTAACAACCACTATGAATGATGAAAAAATTATGAACCTGTTGGGCTTTTATACGAAGTTTTAAAAATCAATTACCACAAATAATGCAAATAGAAGGTGGGATTTAACATATTTTATTTTATACTACGCCTATGTCAAATTTAACTTGTTTTAAGCAGTAAAATAAATGGAACTTTACGGTAGGCCTACTGTAATTCTGTTCTTTCAGGAATCCTCTTGCAACACCATCCGAATACAAGTCGAGAAAGTAGGCTACTCCACACATATTCGGACAAAAATATACCTAATTGTGTTTCCTAAAACTTCAATATCACTATAATTTTTTGTTTCTTATTAATTTATTATTTTTAAGTAATTCAGCTGGTATTTATACTCCTTTTAGCTACGAGGCCATATCAGGAGTTCGGGATCTGTGTCTATACAGTAGGGTACACCATGGAACTATTGACTGTCAATTATTTTCTATTGTTAGTGTATTTTATGGAGTACCGTAAATGTCAACTGATATTAATTTAAATGGATACGATACAAGGTATGTAAATATTCAATTCGGCATTTGCCTTTACGACTGGGGAAACCATGAAAAAACCCATGACATATTGACCAGCCACGGGATTTGAATCTGAAACCTCCCAAATAAGAGTCCAAGACGGCCACCTCGCTCGGTATTATTATTATTATTAAACTACGACCGTTTTTACGGCCGATGTCTTAATTATTAGTAGTCTGTGGTCCATGGTTGCTATAACCTGACATTTCGCCCGCTTTCGTGGCGGGTATCTTCAGAGTTTTAGTTCCAGCCAACGCTTCAGCAGATAAAGATTTATATATAGGCCTATTACAAAAATTTTACACACCCGTTACAAATATTTTTATTTATCATTAGCCTATTTTAGATCTTACTCGTTTAAATGTTTTGAAATAGTGTATAAATTGAAATGAGGGATACTAGTTAAGTTTTATTTCATCTACTCGTACTGATATGGTCATAGGTATATAGGTAAATTAGAGTAAGTACTGTGGTCCAATCCCGAAATTCAATGTCTAATTTTTAATATAGATGCAGGCCTACATTCTAAGGTACCATGAATCCAAAAATACTGTTTTCAGAAACTTGCCTATGCATCTGACCTGTGAACAGCACAGCTCGAGAACGAAAAATCGTGTAAACAAAATTTTAATTTGGGTTAAGGATCTGGGGATGTGAAACGAAGAAGGCGATGAAATTACTGTAGATACCGAAAACTCCATTTGGAGTGCCCTATGCCCCCAAACCAGAGGGCTACAAGGATGTACGAATACGAATACAAGGCCCTAATCCTAGTTCTCATGCAAATTTTATAAAATGCAACAAAATTAAAAGTCATGAGTTTTTTAAAGTATTTACGTCAATTACGTGTATTTTACCCGTCATGAAGAAAACCCTTTTTTACGCTTCAAGGCTCAACCTATTAGTCAATCTATTATATGATGATGTTATGACATGGCAGAAAGGACAGAAAATTTATGTTGTATTTTAAATATTGTTAAATTTTGTGATAATGTAGGACTATCATATTTAAACAATACATGCTAAACCAAGATGCCACGCTACCTCTTTTAACAAAAAACCGGTACCTTTATGATGCAGGCTTAAGGACTACTAGATGAGTCTGCAGGAATGCAGAAGTTCGCACTCACCTGAAAAAAAAAAGAAAAAAACAGTCATTAAAGTACCTATCAATAATTAATTAATTGTTATTATTGTTATTTAACGACGGGGATGTACTGCTACTTAGGCCTGTGACCTGGCCGGTGTGCCGGAATTTTGTCCCGCAGGAGTTCTTTCACATGTCAGTAAATCTACTGAGATGGGCCTGTCACATTTATGCACACACTAATGCCATCGACCTGAGCTGGGATCGCACCCGCAACCTTGGGAACAGAAAGCCAGCGCAATACTGATTGCGCCACCCAGGCCAATCCTGCCAATAATGCTTCTCAGACTAAAGAGTGGTAAATTTTTTAGTTCTGCCTTGAAATTGGCGGACACACAAAATGCAATTGGTCCAAAATCTGTTTACTTTTTTTCAGAAAGTAAATTCCTGTATCTTGTAATTTAACCTTCCCAGTATCACTGGGGTCAATATGAAAGCAAAAACACTTTCGAACAAAACTTGTTATAAAACTCATTTATGACCAGGGTTCGGATGTTTATGATCTAAAAAGATGGAAAATATAACAGCAAATATGCCCTTAAAAATGACAAAATATGATCTAATAAAAGAACCTATTTTCTAAAAATAAATGTTTCAAATTAAAAACTTTAATAACACTAAATTACTACATCACATGAATTCAATCAGATAATCACTTTTTAACAGTTTTACAGATGATTTACAGTGTTATTTGTAAAGAACTTCTAGTTTTAAAGAAATGCCTCCTGTTTGCTTGCTTAATCAGCTCCAAATAATGTTTTGTAGACCATGCCTCTCCCTTTAAAATACGAATAATTGCATTAATTTTAAAATTAAGTTACCTAATAAGGCATAATATTAAATTAATTAAATAAATTTAAAATTTAACTTGACCATTTAGTGAATATACTGTATAAATGTGCTCTTTTACCGAATTCATAACTGTAATTATAAATATGACCAAGACCATAAAAATGACCAAAGTATGACTATATATGCAAAATAAAAAAGGTCCAATTAGGTTGACAAGCATGCAATTCATATTTAATCTCTGTTTGCGACGAGAATGGAGGTCAGGACAAAAATATGCAATGTCATAAACATTCGAACCCTATTTATGACTATATCCCTCTGAATCAACTATGTCCAATAAAGCTGTATTATTTTTTATATTTTCAACACATTAAAATTAAGAAAGCATAACCTAGGCATTGTTAAGTAGCCTATAATTATGCTATGTAAGCAGCAGTGATACACCTGCCATTTATAATGTAAATATCATAATTACAATGATAGGGAATAAATCATGGAATTAAGAAAAATAAATAAGAAATATTAAATAGTGAATATTATATAGGTAAGAGAGAGAATAACATGAGAAGTGATATTACTAAAAGATTCAGAAAGCAGGTGCAGTAGAATGAGTCAGCCTGGGCCAGACCAATTCCGGGGGATTTCAAGCACGCTAGGTGTCCAGCATTGAAGAAAGAAATGTTGAAAAGAGATTATAGTTACTGAAAAGCATATTCTGAGTAAAGGAGATTGGAAAGTGTACTTGTATGCATATACTAGGAATGCCATACCATTTCCTGGAATTAAAAATACGTTGGCATAAAACGTGTCTTGTTGTAGGAGCTGCAAATGCTAAAAACTCAGAACCAATGAGAAAAGAGGTAATATGTGAAAAGAACAAAAATTGTATTAACAGTAGTTCTTATTTGTTGTTAATAAAATAGGGGTTTTTGGACGAATGAATGGGAGAGGGAATGGTCACCATGTTAAAACATTCATTCTGTGGACTACCGGCACATACGGTAGGCTGGGATCATATATCTCTTCAATACAGAGGTTGCCATAGGGCTGCCCTCTATAATATTTATATTATAAGTATCGGGATTGACCCCGGTACTAAGTCTGATTTAAATTAACGTCAGTGAATAGTAGGCATTTTAGGTACGGCTTTATTACAGCCAGTACCAAACTTAGAATCAGTGAAAATACCGTAAGTACTGTGGAACGACGAACTTTTAAGTGACCAGATAAATATACCAGGTTGCAGCTTGATAAACTAGATACTATTTGATAATTTAGGAGGGAAGTAAGGAGACCATTCCGTCGAACAGCCCTTCATCTGAAATACCCCAAGGGAATTAACATTTATAACCCATCCCATTTATAGTTGGTGGATAGAATAAACAATTTTCATACCAGTTTAAAATACACTGTTATTATTTAAATTGGTAATAACGACCCCCATAATATACCCCACTAAAATATTCCCTGTAGACTAAAGAAGAGAAAATTCGATGCAACGACTGAGTGAGCCGAGGCCAGCCCAAAAACATCGACGAATTGTAAGTACTTTTATCGTAACGACTAGTGGGCTGTTACATACATAGCGCTAACAACGTGGGCCGAAAAAGTAATATTGTGGGGGCGAAATTAAGAAGACAAGATTAAGCAAGGGTTGCGTACAGTGATTACGGTACGTGGGTCAGCTAGAACAATTAATTGACATCATAATTACGCAAGTGAGACTTCATATTAACAGATTAATTCAAGATAAGGAAGAGAGGATAGCAGTTGTACCCGATATACGAGTTTTAGGAGTGGGCAGTTCAAGATAAGGGGAGAGAAGAGAGAAGATTATAAAATTTTTGTAATTCTATTGATAATAGGGTAATATTTACATGTGCATGCTAGTTCATAAGAGGGTATGTACTTGTTTGTTTATTTGTACTGTGGTGAAATTTATATGTAAAACTCAAGGTAAGGTGCATGAATTATTATCAAAGTGATTATAGTGCAGTGACGGGTATAGATGGGGCTAGGAATGAGTAATGATAACATTGCGTAGTGGAAAAATAGTTAAGAAAAAGATGGATCGCTTAGAATCACAGGAAGGACAGGATTTATTGACTAGGGATGAGATTGAGAGCATAGTTAATGATAACAATGAAATAGTACAGAATATAAATGAAGTAATGGGGAAGGAAAGAATTGATAACGGGGATAGCGATGAGGAACCGTTAGCTCAAGTCATTCAGAAACAGGTAGAGACCAAGCAAACAAATAGCGAGGTTGTAGTGGAAGCAATGCCTTCTTGGTTAGGGGCACTATTCGAACAGAATAAGAAAATGGTAGAACACATTGATAGGAAACTAGAAAATATTGAGAAAAATTCAGAGGAATTTAAGGAAATAGTTGGGAAAATGTCCGAAAGCATAAAACATAATGAAGCGAGACTTGAAAAATTAGATAAGGAAAGTCAGGGGAATAATGTCAGGATAAATTGCAGAATTGATACTATAGAAAGTATAGTAGAAGCTCATAAGAAAAAGGTGGAAAATGATTTTGTAAATAAAGATCAGAAATTTTCACAAAAACTAGGTAGTACTGTAAATGCTATGGACAAAAAGATTGAAGGATTGAAAACTGAAATTAAAGAAAAGAATAAAAATATAGAAGGGAGCTTAGTAAAAGTATTTTCGAATGAAATTGGAGAGCTTAGCAATAAATTCCAAGGGCAGGTTAGGGACATAGAGATGAAACTGAGCCAGGAAATTAATAAAGTTATTGTAGTGCAGAACAATATTACTAAAGAGTTAGGTAATGTTACTGAGAAAATTCACAAAGCAGATAGTGACATCCCTGATAAGCGAGGCGATGCTGATATTAGAGAAGTCTGTACTCCACAATTAAATGTTGTAAACAATGCAAATTTGCAGTGTATTGAACCAATTAGCGGAGGACAGGTAGCTTCCAGCGTTAGCAACGACTCGGAAACTGTGCGAAGTGAGGTAGGCCTAGTTACTCATCTTGTTAGTCCTATAAATAATCAAACTAATATGCCACTAAATCAGATTCTTGGAGAATTTGCTTTGCCAAAATATAATGACGAAAATTTGTCAAACCCGCATTCATTTATCAGTGAAATGGAGGCCTATTTCAAATTAAAAGCCATACCTGAAGAATATAAAATGATGATAGTGCAAAAAGGAATGGTAGGAAGATGCAGGGATTGGTGTGAATTTATTTTATCAGAAGGAGTAGGATATCCTGAATTCAGAAAACTCTTTTTTGAACGTTACTGGAGTCAGAGTAGGCAGAGTAAGGCCAGGGCCGAATTGTACTCAGGGCAGTATAACCCACAAGCAAACTTATCAATGACCGAATATTTTATGCGTGTAATTAAAACTGCCAGGTCCCTAAAAACGACATTAAGCGAGTTGGACGTGTTACAAATATGTATGAAGCATTTCGGAAGAGAAGTATATCATCATTTAACTATAGCAAAACCCAGCACGTACGCCGAGATGTTAGCCATATTAACAGAATATGAGGAAGGAATAAAATTGTGTAGAAGTTATGATGTAAAGGAACCAACAGACCAAAGAAATAAGAGTTATAATCAATATGAAAATGGCCTGCAATATTCTGCTAGCAATAGGAATAATTATAATAATCAGAACGGAGAGATGGCTAGACGTAATTCAGATTTTACGGGGAACCGAGAACAGAGGCAAGGAAACTACAGTAGAAATAATCAAGCTCATCCAGCTACTAATTATGCAGCAAATGGAAGAAATAATACAGATAGCGGGAATAACTATAGAGGTAATGACCAGACCCGAGCCGCAGGCGATATCCATGCTAACTACGACAGAAATAGGTCAAGGCCCGCGCACACGTCGGTAAATCACATGGCATTTGAACAAAATGAATCAGGAAGTACAAGTCAGAATTTCAGAAACGGTACTTTAAGAGGAGGCAGGTATGTCCGATTTCAACAAAGTGAAGATCGTAATCAGAATGGTAGCATGACAGGGGATAGGACATCAATGAATCCAGATGCAAATGAATACCATAATAATAATAGTGATGTAAACGGGGAAGTGAATGACCACGAGCAGAGTGACGATTTAAATGGGAACTAGAGTTATATAGCTTATTGGAGTCGTGTTTACAAAGAGATAAAAATGAAAATTCGGAACAGTAATGCATATAAATTACCCACAGAATTAAATAATAATAATAATACAAGCTTTCTGAATCCACAAAAAAATATAACTAATGTAAGCAAAACGTTGATCATGATAAGCTCTGGAAACATGCTAATGGGATGGAATAACAAATTGATACGAGGATAAAGTTGATAAGCGAATCATGGTACATTTAAGCATAGGTGACAGGAAAATTGAAATCTAGCGCACCGACCATAATAAGCTGTGATATTTTACTGAAAATAAAAGAATTTTAAATGTGAAGATAATTATCTTAAGATCGAACGCAATGAAAATATTATTGAAGTCCCTTTTCTTACAAGTAATGTAAATGTTCATATAAACTGTTCTACTAAAGAAATTAGCAATCTAGGAGGAGTTCTTTACAATTGAAAATCTGACTAGAGGTCAGAATATTAATGTTACTATTGATGAATTAAATAAGGTTGTAGGTCAGAAAAACCCAACCGATTATATTATTGGAGCTAATGTTGTAGGTCAGAATAACCCAACAGATAGTATTTCAGGTGCGACAGAGAGATCGCGATCTGAATTTGAAATAGGTGTTGAAGTCGTCGAGTTTAGTAACGCTTATTGTGAAGATATAGATGCAATTGAGAGGGATTGTAAATTAAACTTGTGTGGAACAGAAGTAGATGAAAATTATCAATATGAGGACGAAGGGGATAGCAGGAATATAAATAAGGATGAAAACAAGAAGTAATTTGAAATTCTTTTAAACAAAAGTGAGCAGCATCACATTGATAGCTAACATTTAAAAAGAACAGCTTTCTTTTATGTTTTGATTAAGAATATGGGGTGTAAAATGAGTCACCAGGGCTTTTGTTCATGCTATGAATATACTAATATCAATGGATAATCCATCTATGCATCTAGTATCATTATCAATTAGATAGGAGTCAAAGAAAATAACGTAAAAAAAAAAAAATTATTGCAGTTGATATAATTGAATGTGGGAATTAAGAAAACGAAAGAAATTATATTTATTCATTGGATAAGTTACAAGGCAGAAAAAAATCGAAGAATCTGAAAAAAAAAATAGATAGGCACGGCATCCTTCTAAGCGTACAAGGAATAGAAGGGGACATGACAACATGAGAGTAGGGGTACGTCATTTCGCACATAAGGTACTGGGAGTGATGCATGATTTTAATTGTAAAGTGTATCTGATCGCGGTAGGTCAAGTGCGTGTGAGATGACTTATACAAGAGAAATCGTGAGTGTATAAGAAAATTAATTTTGGACGGTGAGCAAGAAATCCGCTCTCGATATATATCTGACGTTATGTAGTTGTAAGATGGACTACAGCAAATAAATCAGCTGTTTATTTTATTATTGTTATGTAATTTTAAGATGGATAACCATAAATGGATCCGTGGTGTTGTAAGAATCAAGTGTAATAATTCAATGTAATTATTCATTCATTTTGTTCTTTTAATTAGTGCTTTCAAGTGTAATTAGTTGCGTTTTATTCTATTGAATAAATCAGTTCATGTAATATTATGGAAGTTACAACTGCATTACGAAAATGGTGAGGTCAATACAGAGGTATGCCGGAGGGTGAGTGCATGCTGAAGAATGTTGTTTTGAATAGACCTAGGTTAAGAGTAACAAGACCAGGTATAAAAGGGATGTCACTAGGCTTGTAAGATAAGGTACAAATGAATAGGATCTCGAATGAATGACTTGAAGCTATTGACCTGTTATTGAAGACGTCACTGCATGTTAGACAAACTCACATTGCACAATACCAAAACATAAGGTTGTAGGAGTATAAATAATTTACTCAGAAAGAACACTTCTGTGAAATATACTTTCTTCATAAATCATTTGGGCATTATAAGAAAGCATAACCTAGGCATTGTTAAGTAGCCTATAATTATGCTATGTAAGCAGCAGTGATACACCTGCCATTTATAATGTAAATATCATAATTACAATGATAGGGAATAAATCATGGAATTAAGAAAAATAAATAAGAAATATTAAATAGTGAATATTATATAGGTAAGAGAGAGAATAACATGAGAAGTGATATTACTAAAAGATTCAGAAAGCAGGTGCAGTAGAATGAGTCAGCCTGGGCCAGACCAATTCCGGGGGATTTCAAGCACGCTAGGTGTCCAGCATTGAAGAAAGAAATGTTGAAAAGAGATTATAGTTACTGAAAAGCATATTCTGAGTAAAGGAGATTGGAAAGTGTACTTGTATGCATATACTAGGAATGCCATACCATTTCCTGGAATTAAAAATACGTTGGCATAAAACGTGTCTTGTTGTAGGAGCTGCAAATGCTAAAAACTCAGAACCAATGAGAAAAGAGGTAATATGTGAAAAGAACAAAAATTGTATTAACAGTAGTTCTTATTTGTTGTTAATAAAATAGGGGTTTTTGGACGAATGAATGGGAGAGGGAATGGTCACCATGTTAAAACATTCATTCTGTGGACTACCGGCACATACGGTAGGCTGGGATCATATATCTCTTCAATACAGAGGTTGCCATAGGGCTGCCCTCTATAATATTTATATTATAAGTATCGGGATTGACCCCGGTACTAAGTCTGATTTAAATTAACGTCAGTGAATAGTAGGCATTTTAGGTACGGCTTTATTACAGCCAGTACCAAACTTAGAATCAGTGAAAATACCGTAAGTACTGTGGAACGACGAACTTTTAAGTGACCAGATAAATATACCAGGTTGCAGCTTGATAAACTAGATACTATTTGATAATTTAGGAGGGAAGTAAGGAGACCATTCCGTCGAACAGCCCTTCATCTGAAATACCCCAAGGGAATTAACATTTATAACCCATCCCATTTATAGTTGGTGGATAGAATAAACAATTTTCATACCAGTTTAAAATACACTGTTATTATTTAAATTGGTAATAACGACCCCCATAATATACCCCACTAAAATATTCCCTGTAGACTAAAGAAGAGAAAATTCGATGCAACGACTGAGTGAGCCGAGGCCAGCCCAAAAACATCGACGAATTGTAAGTACTTTTATTGTAACGACTAGTGGGCTGTTACAAAATGTATTCATTGTGTTTGCAATGACTACCATTCGGGTTTCGATGTGACCCCATTAAGTCTTTTATTTTCCCTTCAGTTTTTATTTTTATTTTCTTTCGTTGAATTAAACATTATGCAAAAATGGTTATATACATACCAGTCCTGTTTGCAAGGTAAAAATGTATGTTTTTACGCTCGTTACTTTAATTCAAGCAATATAAACAAATAATAAATAGTACTAATAAAAAATTAATAATAATAATAATAATAATAATAATAATAATAACAACAATAACAACAGTGATAAACTGCAATATCTTTGCACAAAGTCTCCACTTTCACGGCAGAGAACTGTCAACATTATTTTTATGCCTTTGCAAGGGATAAACTGAAACTCTTACAAAGGAACTGCCAGACATCAATAAAAGCTTTTTGCACACTTTCGAAATGAAAGCGTCTGTAAAGTTGCAATGCTGTTGGTTTTACTTAAACCCCACAGACGCCCACAGCTAACCTACACTAGCCAGGCAGAAAGGAAAGCAACACACACACGGGAATTCCTGTTTCCTCTCTGACCACACTCAGATCCATCCAGATGCACCTCTTTATCATACTAACTACATAGAATTCATTATGTGTGACTGGTTCTCTAAAAGAAATCGGCTTCGTCTAAAGCAGAAATACTAAATCTAATGGAAAAAAAGTGTGCGTGGAACGCCACGCGACACAAGTGAAACTTGTTTTAATTTTTTGGATTTTTTCAATTTTGGATTATTGGATAATTTCACTTTTGGATTGTTTGACTTTTTAATATTGGGTTTTTAGACTTATTTAATTTTGGATTTTAGATTTTTGAATTTTGATCTTTTAATTTTGTAAATTTTAGAATTTTCAAGTTTTTAATTTTGGATTTTGTTATTTTATAATTTTGAATTTGGGACTTTTATTTTTTTAAATTTTGGACTTTTAATTTTGAATTTTTGGATTTTTTAAATTTTAGATATTTGGATTTTTTTATTTTTTAAATTTTGGATTTTTGGACTTTCTAATTTTTGTTTTTTGAATTTTGGATTTTTTAATTTTTTGATTTTTAAATTTTGGATATTTGAATTTTTTATTTTTGTTTTTTAAATTTTCGATAAGCTTAATCATTGAGTTGATTGTTTTCTGTGCAGTCCGTTCCTGATGTGAAACACACAACTTTCCTCTGCCCAAATAAAAGTATTGCCTCTTAGTATAGTTTATGAATAACATTTTCTTCAAGTAAATTGGTTGCAAAAATGTAGAGAATGTCGTTACCACATCGCATCCCCGAAGGATACACAACCTAAATAAAATCTGATTAATGCATTCACGTACCTTTCTTTACCCTAAGGATGGATAATAACCCTTTCTCACCCCACATTCAGATATACAGAATAAGAAGCCGAATTGCAAAGAATTTATATTCACTTGTTTCAACCTGATGCAAAGCTTTCTTGTCCACCAGGCAAGACTGATTTTCTACAACAGTGGGTGGCTTATAATTACCCTTCAGAGAGTTTTTGCTAATAAAAAAAGTTTCAAACAAAACTGTTAGCTATTGTACAAAATTGAAACAAAATTCGTTAGAGCCGTTTTCGAGAAAATTGTGAAAAACGAAAATTTCTTCATGTAAAGTGGCATTAAAAGTAAGAGAAAGTCGCCGCCAGTCTTCGTTTCACATCCCCAGAAGATGCCTGACCCAAAGATGAATTTTTTCATAGGATTTTTTATTTTTTTATAATTAATATTATTATTATTTTTTTTTTTAATTCTGGAGCTAGGCTGTTCACACACACATAGACATGTTTCTCATAAAAGTATGTTTGGATTCAGGGGGAATCAAAGCGTTGAGTTAAAAACTCAACTTCGAATTTCAAGGTCGAACACAATACTTTATCTACCTGTAATACCCATGTTAAGGGCAGAGGAAGTAAAAATACTTGTTATTTTCATTTAAGTATCCCACATATTAAACAGTATGGATTTAGACAAGGCTGACTAGTAAAGATGATAAATATTATTTTATTATTATTACCGTTATTATTATTTATCACCATTGTCACATATTAATAGTCATGAAAAACAAGCACAAAGTTCATTTAAGTAAATTTCAATTCAAAGAGACAGAGAGAAAGAGCAGAGTCAACAACTCATACCGGATTCGAACTCGGACCTTGGAGAAAGGCAGGCCATAAAACACACTAAGGTCAACACGTATAGCTTCTACTCTTTACAGTTAATTACACAGGTTTACCAGATGTCACTGCAGTGTTGTACAAAGACTACTCTTTCTCACATTTACTATCAAACAAGCTAAGTAGATGGCAATTAAATCTATACGAATACAACTGACAAGTTCATCGCAGTTAATGAAAATTTTGCATATTCAACCTTCCATTCGCCCCCGAAAAATTATTTAACTGAGGATGCATGTCAGAAGTTGGTTGCTGCCTTGTTCATTGTTTTGTACCTAGGTATAATTTGATACAGAGGTTGTTGACAACAAAATCGTTTGGGGGGAAAAAAAAACTCAAGCTTTCAGGGGGGGGGGGGGAGCGTGCAGGTTTAGATATTGAGACATAGGCGAAAATCATTTTTGCCCTCAGCAATGAATTGCTCTAGAGTCTCGTAATCTGGCACGCTCTTTATTGACTACTTCTACAATTACATACTATTTTCAGATTTAATTCAACTGTTACCAGTTAAAGGAAATTATCGTTACAAAATGGCAGCCACGTTCCGTGTATCGAAATGCCGTTTCCATGATAATTTACACAAATATGAACCACTGCCTTCTAAACTGTATTACCCGTGTAATTCTCGAGACGGCGGTGATATGAACATTTTAAGAGAATCTTCTTTTCTATCTATTTGTTAGTATCATAAAAAATATCTAAAACATCCATTTAATATTAATAAGTTATTTTATATTTTACTGTAAAAGAAATGTAGAAAAATTACTCTCCATAGATATATATTTTTAAAATACTTATACTGTAGATATTCCAAAGATTGTAGATCATGTTGTTAAAATGATATTTACAAAAGATAGAAAAAATAATCATTCAGAAACATTGACATTTGTGGAAATTATAATGAAAACGGCATTTCACTGAATAAAATGATACTGCCATTCTGTAACGACAACTACCCGCAGCTGTAACAGCCTAATTAATTATGAAAATAGTATGTAATTGTAGAAGTAGTCAGTACAGAACATGCCATCTTACAAGGTTACAGAAAAATTCATTGCTGAGGAAAAAAATGAATTTCACCTATTTCCGAATACCCAAACCTGTATGATCACGGTAGTTCAGGGTAGCCTAATAGAAAAAAAAAATATATATATTCATATATTTTATTTATATATGTATATATAAAATTATATGAAAACTTCAAACAATGTGAACGCTATGCTAGAAGTCAGTAAAAAAATCCTATCTACTGATATCTTATTCCAGTTTCCTTTTTATGATATTTTAGGTATTTTTTTAGGAAGTTTATAGGTCTTCAACTTCCGAGCGCTACTTATAACACAATGCTATGCATTTTTTCTCGATTTACAGGACCCCAAACGGAATCATGAATTCTAAATAGCTGATTACATTTTAAAGTAAAGAAAGTAAAATGACTTGACACAGACTTGAGAATCCGCCACTGAAAGCTCGTGACCTCCCATAAGAAGAGGCTCGTTTGACGGTGCTCCACTGAACTTGAAGAGGCAGAGCCCACTTTCGCCCACATTTGCCGGGCACGAAGCCGGTTTCGTCGTGAACGACCAGACTGGATTCTACTAAGGCAATTCAATGTAATGCTATTATCACAAAACAGCACGTATTGATTCATGGCGTATAAACAAAAACGCAATTCATGCGAAACGCGCTGGCTTATGTGAAGTTCATAGAAAAAAAAAGATAGAGAGAATAATAATAAATAAAATAAAATAAAATAAAAATAGCACATCCTTTTCAGTGTGCTCCGTCGAACCTAATTCGAAGTTCATCCGAAAAGATCTTAATAGAATAATTCACAGTATACTGAAACAAAAAATGCTTCACCCTCAGGCGCTAGCATGGAATTGAGTCGACAACGCTTTTCAACCATCAAGTATGACGAATTTTTGGATACTTACTTACTTACTCCATGGCAACAGACAATTCCTAAGCAAGCTAAAGGAATATTATATATTTTATGGAACCCGAAGGTTCATTACCGAGCTTATCTGAGCCCGCCATTCAACCCTATTCTGTGCTAACTCCATCCAGTCATCCCTCGCAAATCCTTCTTCCCTTAAATCTATCCTAATATTGTCCTCCCACCTACGTCTAGGTCTTCCAAGTGGTCTTTTCCCTTCGGGTCTCCTAGTAAGTATTTTTTAGGTATGTCTTTCCTCCCCCATGCGTGTAACATGTCCAGCCCATTTCATCCTCCGTGATTTAATTACCCTTATTATATCCGGTGAAGAGTACAGGTTATGAAGCTTTTCTCCAGTCCCCATTTTCATCTCTCTTAGGCCCAAATATTTTCCTAAGCACCCTGTTTTCGAACACTCTCAGAGTATGTTCTATATTTTTTGATAACCATGAGAAATTTAATATTTATCAGGGCGTAATGAATTTTAACAATTTCAATTGTTATCAAAACCAGTCTATTTAATAACCATATACAAATATGATTATCTAAAAGGGAATTTGCCTTGAGATCGGAAGCAAAGTTGGTTACAAAGATTTTTTTTTTTTTTTACACTAGTGCGTTAATGTGTTACATTTATATCGTATGTCTTGTGTTAGAAGTCCTACTTTCAATTCAAACTGTCTAAAAATAGGCTATATTTTGTCCCTAAACTTTAATCGTATTTTATTCGATAATTGTATTATCCGTTCTGTTTTGTATTTTTTTACATCAGCAGAGTGGATAGAAAAGGATAAGGAATAGATTTCCCCTTTTCAGATGTTCTATGAAGTTGGAAGTTGAAATAGAAAAAATGTCAGAAAAACTCAAAAGTGGCAAGGACAACAAGTAGCAGGGGACGGGACAGGTGCACAAACTGACCACAAGAGAAGACATACGCACAGAAATACGCACTCGCCACAGTACACAAGGCCAGGTTCAAGGCGAGCCACAAACCGGCTCTGTCATTATTCCCAACATTAATATTAATATTACTTATATTCATTAACATATTCGCTATAAAAGGTGATCCAGAAATAAATTCACAGTTGACGTAACTTAATAAGTTACCTAAATTATTATTGTCATCATTATTATTATTATTATTATTATTATTATTATTATTTTACGATTATTATAATATTCACCATCATCGTGGAACGGAAACGTGGACAGTAAATAGTAAACAAAAAGCAAAAACACGAACCACAAAAATCGATTACTGGAGAAGGAAAATATAGAACTAAAATAATATTTGAGCAGGTGTTTCTCTGTAGATCTAATACAAAAAATCAAAAGTGTGTATGTGGATATGTATGCATGTATGTATGTTCCCTATACAAATCTACATTTCTTGACCAATTTACACGAAATTTTGCACACATGCCCAGTTAAGCCCGGAAAGTAACGCGGTCAAGATTAATAGGCCAATAAAGTGCTACACCTGACGAAGAATTTTGTGCACGTCCTGTATAGAGTCGGAATGAAATCACAAGTTGCTAAACACTGCATTGTGCGCTCCGCCGAGCATGGTAACGACGTAATGGCATAATTACCACATCTCAACACGATGCCACCCAATTGCAACATTTTCCCTTCAAGCAAAGACATTATTTCAATGTTTCACAGACATATCCGACAGTGACACTCGTCTCATTGTGATTTTCATACAACTTAAATGCCATGCCAGCTTTAAAATTTTACAGATTTCTTTAAATCCGAAATAATTGCCAACTATAGGCCTATGTCCTATACAACCGCCGGCATTGCTGGCTACGGGTCCCCGGTACCTCCTCGATTTTTCTGAGGTAGAGAGGTATGGAACGGGGTGTACTCAGCCTCGTGACACAAACTGAGGAGCTACTTGATTAAGAAGTATCGGCTCCGGTCACGTGTATATCTGCATGCTGACCACATGCCCCACAATCCTGCCTTCTGCCTGTGGTAGACGACGCATCGGTCGGATGTTAGGCCTAGTTCCTCAGCTTAATGGGATGTGGAACCACGGAATTGGTTTATTTTTGTTAATTAATTTTTTAATTATAATTTTCTAAATAAATTTTATAGAACAAAAGACCACCCAAATGAGCAAGTGCTCGTGCTCGGGTACAGTTCACCCATTTATATTACAAAATTAGTACACAAATACAAATACATAAAGAAAATACAACTTCTTTTAAATCAATACCTAGAAAAATAATAATAAAAAAAAAGAAAGAAAAAAAAGGAAAAAGAAAAACAAAAAAAAGAAAAGTGGGAAGAACAAAATTAAAATCCTGAGTTATAACAAATAAAATGGTTCCTTAATTGTCTACTAATTACAGAGTGAAGTAAATTTTAAACTATAAAATAAGATTTTTGATAAACTTATTGATTTTTTTGCTGTCCGTATGTACAATTTCTGGGTGTGACCTAGTTATAGAGCTATAGAGTCTTGGACCGTAATAATTGCTATGTTTAGAGACAGAAGAAGTGAAGTATTTTGGTTCTATTAAAGGCAATGTTTTACATGTCCTATTCGGTACAAGAAGTGCGAAATTCTTACAATAGTATTATTATGGATTGGTAGCATTTGTGAAACTTCCTACCCGTTCAAATCTCATACTGTAAAATGAACAAGCCTGGAAAAAAAATATTAGAAAAAAATATGCTGGATAATCATATTTTAATCACTAGTCTCAGTTGAAAGTACAAAATATTAGCTGTATTCTGTAAGATTTACCAAGCATTGCTTTTCTTTGTTAATGAGTTAGACACCAAGTTTTCTGCATGTAGCCTAAGTTATAATGGTGAAAAATTCAAACTACACTATTCAACATGAAAAATGTCCTTTAGATGAAAATATGTGTTTCTTGTATATTTTTGGCTGAAAATAACGAATCCACAATTTTTTTTGATTACCACACACCATTTCCCCTAAAATCCACATTTTTGCTTTTTACGTAATTTTGAGAAAGAAAAGTCTATTGATGTCAAATATTGACCTAAAAATCAGAAAAAAAAAAGTTCCTAAAGTTATATGTTTTGAGAATAGCACTCTATGACAGTGAGACATGGACTTTAGGAAAAAGTGAAAGGCTTAAAATAGAAGCTTTTGAGATGTGATGCTATAGACAAATGTTGAAAATCAGGTGGACTGACAGAATATCTAACGAAGAGGTCTTAGAATAGAGGAGCAAAGAAGTCTGTGGACGACACTCATTAGAAGAAGGGCACATTAAGAGGCATCCAGGCTTGGTCAACAATATATTAGAAGGAACAATAGAGGGGAAAATTTGTAAGGGAAGACCACGATTAGAATATGGAAAACAGATTATTGACGATTTTGGTTGTGAAAAATATGTAGACATGAAGAGACTGGCTCAAGATAGGAAGAACTGGAAAATTGCATGGAGAAACTGATGACTACAGAAGATGAGAAGTGTGTCTCCTACAAAAACGGTACATGATGGACCATTTTGGTTTTGATATATGAATCAAGAACCTTTTGTTTATACAGAATCGCATAGTTTCATATAAAGGACAGAAAAAAGTTCAAATTTGTTGCCACTGTACAACATGAAAAATATCCTTTGGATGAAAATGTGTGTTTCTTGTATATTTTTGGCTGAAAATAACGAATCTGTAATTATTTTTTGTTTTACCACGCACCATTTTCCCAAAAAAATGTTTTTTTACGTAAATATGAGAAGTATGCCTCTAACAAAAACGGTACGTGATGGGCATTTTTGGTTTTCATATATGAAGCAAGAACCTTTTGTTTATACAGAATCACATAGTTTCATACAGAGTGGCGCACGAAATGTCATACCATTTAATTATCTCATAAATATTGTAATATAGCAGTTTCGCTGTTTCTAACAGTGCTAGTGTAAGCCGAATTTCGTGGAAATTTCGATAGGTGTCATCACATGTCGGATTTCACCATGACAACGAACACAGACATTAGTTTGTAAAATGGCGCACAACAGGCGTTTGAATGGTGAACAAAAGGTGAAAGTTGTTCTGTTTTTCGCCGAAACGAAGAGTGTATTTTTGACTCAGAGACGTTTTCGTGCTCTCTTTAATACAAGATGGGCTCCTATCAAACAGATAATTTACAGACTAACCGAGCAGTTTGTGTTGGAAAAAATGCGGTCGCGACGGGCTAGTGTTCGTACACCTGAAAATATTGAAGCGGATTTCGTTGCTTTGACTCGAAGTCCGTCTAAAGGACTTCTGCAGAGTTGGGAATCAGCTCAGAGCGCACGTAATGGAGTTGTGCCATGCGTTATCTGAAGACTTGTGTCGAAAAGCGGTGACGAATGTAAGGGTTCGTTTGCAAGAGATTGTGAGGCAAAACGGCGGTCATATTGAACACACTCTGCATTAAAGACAAATTTCCATGTCCTAATGATCAATTCTATGTATTTTATATAAAGCTATAATAAAAATTAATATGTGTTATGTGTAAAATAAATGGTATGACATTTCGTGCGCCACCCTGTACAAAGGACAGAAAAAAGTTTAAATTTGTTTTACAGTGTATCAGTGGATTCTTGGGAAGAGGCCGTAAGGATGTAGGCCTAAATACGGGTAACCAATGTGGACTTGTATAGTGTCCGAGTATCATAGACAAGATAGCGTGTGTGTTTTGTTGTGTTGGATAAGATGCTCCAGTCTCATAATTATAGCAACCTGTTCATGCGGAAACACGATAATAGCTATTCCCTCATTCCCAGATAACCTCACTAATGCGGGCCATCAGTTTCTGCTGTCATTTATTCCCTCGTTAAGCTCTGAGGTAGCTGACAGCCTAGAGTTATGTCGAATACTACATTCCTGTAAGAAGCTCTGCCACCAAAATATCTGCTGATTAATTAAGGTTGTCTGGACCTATAGAACTCTTACAAGACTGTTTAATTTGAAGTAGCAAACCCATGTTTCCCTTGAATAGTTTAACTTTGACAGGACAGATTTTAAGGTCAGAAGGCCTTTCAATTTTGGTTTTAAAAAAACGTAATTTTTCAAGTGTTATTACTATAGTCTATAATTTGAAGATTAAGAATAAGCAATGATAATTTTTAGCTCAGCAATATTTGAGCTCAAATTAGCATTTTATAAACGCAAGTGTTGATCTATGGACCCTTTGGCAAACGTTAGCAAATATCTAGAGTGATAGGGAAAAAGCGAATAAGTCCAAATTCCAAAGATTCAGGAATGACAATATATATATATATATATATATATATATATATATATATATATATATTTCTACAGCATTGTGACACTAGTTTTGTTCAGTCCACCAGATATTTTTACAGAGTATCTGGGTGGACTGTAAAAATATCTGGGTGGACTGATCTAAATATTGTAAAAATGCTGTGAAAATAAATCGTTCTTTGTCTCTCCTAGAACTACGGTATTTTGACTTATTCGCTTTTTCCCTGTCACTCTATAATTTTTTAGTTGTTTCTAATTTATGTGAATTTAAATACACTCAATGTAAATGCATGAAAGTGACTAAATAAGGAAGCAAATGACAAGAAAATTACAAAATAATTACGTAAAATTGAAATAAATGCCCTAAAAATATAAAATTGCATAAAATGACAAAAAATGACCTAATAAAAATGCATTTCTACAATCTAGATGCGATGATTAGGATTTATCTACAAGTTGGCAATGTCTATGTAGCATCAATGAAAAGATGACATGTCAATAGAATCCGGGCCCTGATCATTATTATCCGTCCCTTGCAGTTGGGCCTAATGTTTCAATGCGCCTGCAGTTTTGTTTAGACCGCACGCAATACACCGCTGACGGAGAAGTTGCCGGGTGAAAGCAGGGGTGAACGTCATAAAATTGACCGGATCTTTTTAAACCGTCAGTAGCGGTGTTAAATCCTTTCTTATCCCATCTCGTTCTTCAAGATATGTTGAACAAGCACCAGATATGTTTAAATAGTATCTTATACCACGTAAAAATATCTGTGTGGACTGATGTAAATATTGTAAAAATGCTGTGAAAATAAATCGTTGTTTGTCTCTCCTGAAACTTTGGCATTTTGACTTATTCGCTTTTTCCCTATCGCTCAAGATCGGAACTTCTATACAATTGGTCACACATGTCTTAACTAAATTTCGTTTTGAAAGGGAATTTCTAAGCCTTCTGATGATAGCAATGTCAACCCTCAGCTTTTACTTGACTCCGGCAAGCAGCAGGAATGGTCTGATTCAAGTGCCTAGGTAGTACTAATAATTGCATAAACTTTATCAACATTTATCTCAGTTTTACATTTTTTCATATTCTGGTACACTCTATTAAAAAAATATTCATTCCAAATGGATGAAATTTTGTGTGTGCATTAAACAGACTCATACAACTTAAAAAAGTAAATATTCAAAAAAATTTAGACAATTTTTTTTAAATTTAAAAAATACTGTAGGCCTATCATCATACGTAATATAAACAATAATATGTATTATTAGATATAAAAGTTGTAAAAAGGAGCCTTGAAAAAATATATAAAGCGGAACTAATTGCAATAATTTGCTTCATATTAAAAATAGATTGAATATGCAATACTTTTTTAATGCAAATCAAATATAGGCCTATATACTTCAATAGTTAAGAAAATTTGGCCAGTTAAAAAGAGTGAGAGGAAAGAAAATTATTATTAGCAGCAGAAATGGATTTTTGGAGAAGAGTAAATAGAACTTCTAGGATGGAAAGAATTAGAAAAGAAGAAATTCGGGAACAAATGGAAGTACAACACATTATAATAGATGAAATTAAAGAAAAGCAACTGGTATGGTCATGTGAGAAGGATGGGAGAGGCGAGATTACCAAAGAAGATCTTCAGATGGAATCCTCCGAGCAGAAAGAAGAGAGGCAGACCAAAGAATGGAATATAAGAAGACATGACGGAGATAAATATTCCTGAGAATCTATAGGAGGATAGAGAAGCTTGGAGACTGAGAATACGGAAGATGTAGACATACATTAAAAAAAAACTGTGATGATTTTGATGGTGTATAGTGTGCACCCAAGTTCATTAATTTAACATTGTCGAGATAGGTAGTACCTTCTCACCTTAATACAATTTCACATACTAATTCTACATTATTGTAGCTATCTTTATATATGAGACCCTTAAAGCCCAAGTGGTGTAACTCCAGTTTTGGATTTTTTTAGTTATGGTCAGGATCCTATTCAGAAAGTGTTCTTCTACTAATAGAGCAAATGGTGTAAGTCATAAATTGCATAGCAACCCTGTAGGTAGGAGCACAATTTTATGCTGTCCATAAAGCCATGTGCTTGGTGACAGACAAAACTTTCAATATCTCAGAACAGCAGTAATGTGAGTTACACCACTTGGGCTTTAAGGGGCTCATATAATACATCTAATGACGGAGTATATCATTTATATTTTAATTTTTTCTAAAATAAAATAATACAGTCCATTACAATACATATCACCTAAAGCGCGTTAATCTGGGAATTATGTAACATAGGATACTTCAGGCGTCAGTATATAGTCGACTACTTAACACTTAACAGATAGAGACGTAGTTATGGGCCATATGAATGAAATTCGCCACTGAAGGCAATGGGTTTTGGCACAATGAAGTGGATCACTCGGACAGCGTGATGATAATGCACTATGCAATGTCGTAACGGTGCACCTCCATCACGTTCCGCAAGTCACGAGCACGTATGTCACTCTTTCTAATTTACAATACGTTAGTTAGGTCAAATCAGATACATTTCATACTGGCCTATGCCCAGTATTTTAGAGACTATTTCTTTCATACGCCGCATGTTTGATATTGACCAATGACGTTTAGCAATTCCTCGGATATAGACCAACCACTATCATTTATCTTGTAAAATGCTTGCTATTAATACGAGGATGCGATTTTATCTGATAAAACGTCAGCTCGTTACTGGAAATGTAGGTATCAACGTGCAGTTACTAATACGTCACATGCTGCCAGTGAGCACAATAGAAACACATTTTATATAATTTAACTGCTGATCACCCCATAAAACTAATATTTTCGGGATTTAATGTCTTAAATATGGAACAAATATAGAAACTCAAATTACTGACTTACGTCCATAAAATAGAAGCATTTTCAAAATCAACAATCCTCATAAGTACCTTACCAAACAGAATCAAAATACTATTCTTTATGAACCCAAATGTATTACCTCTGCTGGAATAAATGATAGTATAAATTTCGGCACAAGATTATACAACTCACTAATAAGAGCTCATCCTGATGAACTTCAAGAAACAAACTTATAAAATTTATAATACCCTACGCGTGATTCATTTTACATTATCCTAAAGTTTTGCATGTTTATTTTACTCTTATTTATATTATGCACTACTTACCTTGTTGGCATGTATATTTGTATATGTACCATGTAGGCCTATGTGTCGGCCGCGGTGGTCTAGAGGTAGCGTGCCCGCCTCTAGATCCGGGATCAAACCCGGCCGCGGTCGATGGATTTTTCAGGACGTAAAAATCCTGGGCACGGAGTCCTCCGGGAGGGACTTTAAGCTGGGGATCCCATGTCGTAGATTTACGGCACGTAAAAGAACTCCAAGCCTAAATTAAAGCCTCTGGACAAAATTTCTCGGCCCTTTCACGTCCAAGAAATACTTAGTTTCCAGAGGGGGGTTGCGAGGCGATGGGCTTACCACCTGTCCCTCTACCCTCTTTCGGAAAGTAAGAATATCAAAATTAGTATAGGTAATGAAACCTCCATTGGAGGCCCCTTCGCCCCACGTGGGGATCATAGGGTACCAGATACAGATACAGATACCATGTAGGCCTATCTATGTGTATCCATTGTATGTAAAATAACATTACTCTAAATTTTTGGTTTGTAATTCCAATAGTCATTATATTTTGTGTTCCTGTGCTGAACTCTGCCCGAGCACTAGTAATGATTGTATTGTTTTAGGAAGGGAAAAAAATAACTTGTTTGGAAATTGAAGTAATATAAATGTATCCACTAAATTTAAGGGGAATTCCGCTAAGTTGGCAACACTTAATCTCCATGAGCGCGGGAATATCATGTAGTAACTGCACGAGTCTGAAACACTTATCTGTAGGGCATTGCCACTGTTTAGATAGCGTGTTAACAGCCGTATCTTGGCAGGTAAGTTATGATTTATACACTCTCTCCTCACGCTACTGTATTAGCGCCACATTTCCTCTACTTTGCTGATCACTTGCCTACTCTTAAGGGGGAGGGACATACAGCTTTCGGTAAAATTCATAGGTGAGAAACAGGTGATTTTTCATTATTTTTTTCCTCGGCAATGAATTGCTCTACAATCTTGAAATCTGACATGCTCTTTATTGACTACTTCTACAATTGCATACTATTTTCAAAATTTATCAAACTATTAAAGTTTTGGGTAATTATCGTTACAAATTGGCAGCCACGTTTCGTGCTCTAAAATGCCATTTCCCTGATAATTTCCACAAATGGCAATATTTTTGAGCGATTCTTTTTTCTACCTATTTGCAAACATCATATGAACAACATTATCTACAATCTTTGTAGGACCTAGCATAAGTATTTAAAAAAAAAATGATTTTTTTTTTATTTTCTTTTTCAATAAAGTATTTTTTTCTCAAAATAAACTGTTTATGTTAAATGAATGATTGCACATAGTGTTGTTCATATGATATTAACTTAACAAATACACACAAATAATCACTCAGAAATATTATTAATAGCAGGGAGTTTAATCTAAAAAATTATCAATTTTTTAAAGTAATGAATTGCTAGAAGCAATAGCCTATAATGGATAACAGTGCGTTATATATGAATTTACAATATAAAACACACTTATTTTGTTACTAAATAAGTAAATACAGTATATGCTACTTGGACACCCTTAGCGAAGAAGAAATTATTTTTCAACTGACATGCCCATCAAACTGCCACTAGCAAATATGTGCCATTTAAAAAGAAAGAAAAAATAATAATTCTTTATTGCTACAAGACAACCTGCTATGGTGTTTACAATAAACCTGAATTAAAATGAACTACGAACACTTGGCGGAGATTCTTAAATAAAAGCGATTGTTGTCTGAAAGTAACGATTTGTAGCCTACATGGAAAAGCTCCTCTCTACCTCCACTGAAAGTGACCTAAAATACCGAAAATGACCTATACATTCCAAAAAAACGATCTCTTGAAAACGACGAAAAATGCAAAAAATTGCAAAAAAAAATTGCCCTTATTTAATCAATTAAATCATTATACACATTTATAATTATGTATTCGAACCGAAAAAGACCGAAAAATTACCTAAAAATGCAGAAAATTACCTAAAAATTACCAAAAAATACCTATTTCTTGAAAATGACGAAAAATGCAAAATGAAGCGAAAAATACAAAACAAACTGCCCTTATTTAATCAATTATTTCATGATATATATTTATATATATTCGACCTATCTCTTAACCTTCATATAAAAAAAGATGCAAAGTCATCAAATGTCTTGCCCTAATTATTACCATAAGTACTGGATTGAACTCCGAGACTGGGCATTTATCTCCACCGTGTTAGTTCTGAATTCTGCTGTAAAACGCATAGGAAAACGTTGAAAGAGAGATGTAACAACAGGTGGTGACTTCAATGACGACAAGCGGAATATGATAACAGCTAGTTTTTGTAAAAGCTCTCCCCTAAGAGCGAACATACGCACACGCACCACATGTCACTTGTGTGTTCGCATCAATGACCAAGTTCAAGTATGACGCTAACATGCCCAGCCATTCAGCTAGCATCTGCAGTTTTACATTCAACTCTAAACAAAACCTTGCATCAGTGCAGTCATATCCAAAAAGAAAAGAAAGAAAGAAAGAAAGAAAGAAAGAAAGAAAAAATCGGGTGCGTGGAAAGCCACGCGACAGAAGTGAAACTTGGATTTTTTTTAAATTTTTCGATTTTTTCAATTTTGGATTATTGGATTTTTTCAATTTTGGATTGATGGATTTTTTAAAATTTTGGGTTTATGGATTTATTTAATTTTGGATTACTTTAATTTTTTAAATTTTGGATCTATGAATTTTGAGTTATCATTTTGGATTTTTTATTTTTTAAAATTTCATTGAGTTGATTTCTGTGCAATCCGTCACAGCCCCGCTATTTTCGTGACGATTTTCTTCGTAACGCAACTTTGGGTTAGCTCTCGATTTACTCACTTCAAAAAGAACTTCTGTTGTAAAACTGCTACAAGAAAGTCTCCCTCTGTAGTCAATGCTAACGGAGTTATGAAGGGCACTGATACAAAGGTAATGCCATTGGGTATCGAAGTACGTCATATCACTTTAACGTGGAAGTTGCTATTATTCGCAACAGGCTAGGGTATGACCGCCTGCGAAGTCTTGGTTAGAGCACACGCAATACACCTGTGCTGGAGTAGTTGCCGCTCTGTGTAGCAGACAGGCAGTCTCAGCCACCGTACAAGCGAATATGGAAAATATTTGGGCCTAACGAGAGATGAAAATGGTGACTGGAGAAAACTGCATAATGACGAGCTTCATGACCTGTATTCGTCACCAAATATAGTAAGGGTAATTAAATTACGGAGTATTAAATGGGCTGGACATGTTGCGTGCATGGAGGAGGAAAGACATATCTCAAAAATATTGGCAGACCCGAAGGACAAAGACCACTTGGAAGACGTAGACTAGGTGGGAGGACAATATTATGCCACATTTAAGGGAAGTATGATTTGCGAGGGATGGCTGGATGGAGTTAGCACATAATAGGACTAAATGGCGGGCTCAGGTAAGCGCGGCAATGAACCTCCAGGTTTCATAAAATAGATAATATTCCTTTAGCTTGCTTAGGAGATCTCTGCTGTCATTGAGCAAGTAAGTAAGTATTATTTATTCCCCCACAACTATTTAAACCATAGAAACAAATTATATAAAAGCAGAGGTGCAACATAATCTCTATATATATAAAAGGCTTTGTCCTGACTGACTGACTGACTGACAGGAATCAACGTACAGCCTAAACTATAACAGGTAGAGACTTGGAATTTTGACAGTACCTTCGTTTCATAATGTAGGTGCTCACTAAGAAAGGATTTTGAAAAATTCTGATTTTAAATGCCAAAAATCAAATGTTTTTGAGAATACTTAATCCCTTCTTACACAGAATTATCGAATCCGAATCACATTTGACATTAAAACATATTGTTGCCAGTGGGTTTCAGATGGGTTTGGAATTAAATTAAATGGAAGTTTGACAATTACAGTTGGCTTTGTCTATTTTTGTCATACCTTGGAAATTAAACTTTCGCGATCGCTTGAATGTTGTAAGCCCTAATATGGTCAAACATTGTTTATTTGGACGAAACTCACTATACAGGGGTTTTCTGGACCAAGGAACTCGAATCTGAGGTCGCTTTTACCAGGCGATGCTATCTAATCGTGGTATGTAGTCCACGTGATTTAGGTGTTAATAAATATAATGATTTAACTATTATGCTCTTAATTTTTAATTTTTGAAATAATTATCGCGGGCGAAGCCGCGGGCACATGATAGTTTAGTAAATAATACGGGGCAGCTTCAGGTCCGGATATGAAATTACGGGGACGCCGGGAACCTAGGCCAAATTACCGGACGCCCCCTATTTTTAATGATCGTATGGTAGACTTAAGTAGACATATAGGCTAATCACTCAACTTGAGCATTGTGTAGTTGTGTTTGGTACATTCGCAGACAGACAAGCTCGTACTGTATCGCTTACTAGGAACGGTACTTTACCAGGAAGTTGTTCAGAAGCTGTCTGTGTTTCATTATCATTACTAAAGTGTTTGGCAGTCTTTGGCCAGCGAAACAACGAGGGTATACAACTCATGTTATTACATTGCTTTCTATTATGGTTTTTGTTAACATTTATTTATACTAATTAGGATTTTATCCTGTGGAAAATTTGGTGGTTTGTACCGAAATAGTCTTATGTTTCATGATTGTTCTTTCAGAGTCCATTAATGCCAGAATATATTTTCTGAAACTCTAGAATCTTACTGAAATAGGCTAAAACATAACTTACTATAAGAAATCTAAATTATTTTTTCACTCCTTAGCTAGTAAGTGTTACTTACGAAAGTTGTTTACATGGATCGTAAGTTGACATTCCCACACAATCGTGTTGCTAAGGGCGTTGCGATGAGGTTAATTTACTTACGGTCCAAGCGCCACGTCATAATTCATTACGATACACTTCATAATGCAAGCCTTTATGGACACGGCCCCCAGGACAAATATTCGGTTGCCATAAACAATAACAAATGCGAATCCCTTTCTGAAATAAGCACCATTCTTCAAGACTGTATGTAGATAATATTTTTCAGGTAATATCACAATTAATATAATTAAATTGATATAAATAATCATCGTGCAAAAAATAGCATGCAACACACGGAAACTTAAAAACCCTCGGCTGCGCCTCGGGTTTTCAATCTGTTTCCTCGACCCGTAAACGTGCCTTACGGCACTTGTATCGCAAAATACTATTTCCCCCTACAGCTGGAAAAGGTGTAATCTACCCAGTGTCTCACGATTATTTTCAGTAATTGCTCGTTTGATTTTCCCCCACAGTATTGATTATAAAATGATATTTTAAATTCAGGTGACTTCGAAACGTGAATTAATACAAAAACTGGAATTTGAGTTTTAGGGTCATATACCTCTTCTAACAATAATCTGCCTAAGATTCGGGTGCAGAGAGTATAAATCTGATGGCAAAAGGTCAAAATAATTTTCTCTACTCTAAACATGTGTAATACAATTCTCTCTCATCACATTCTGATAAAGAATAAAATCAGGTAAACTGATGTAACAAAGTGCCAGTATGTTTTTGTTTAATCAGTTATGACTGCAATTATGATATGCAGAATATGTTTTTTTAAATTGATTTCCAAGTTAAGCTCCAGATTTATTCATTAAGCAGGGCTTACGGAAGAACAAAGGTCTAGTTCTTTTTAATGAGATTAAAATCTTCCAGCATCACCTGAACTGTACAGATTTTGTGATATCATGACAATCACACACTCACATAAAAAAAAAATCAAATTGGCAGGTTTCGGGTTTTGAACCATGGACTCCAGAATGTGAGGCCAAAGCGTTACCATCTCGGCCACCGGGGTCATTTTAACGGTCTAGTTGGATAAGCGCATGTAATCAATAGTGTTTATTGTCATAGCTATCTGTATTTCAATTTCCATGGCCTTATAAGATCACAGTAAAACAATAGGCAGTGTTGTCAAGATAACTGATTTTCATTTTATTAAATAAATTCTTTCGAATACGTATATTACCATAAAATAGGCACTAAATTGAGCATTATTCCGAAACAGGTCAACCGATTTTATCCATTATAAACAGACGTCTTCCCATGGACATTATAAATGCGTATACGAAGTTTCATAAATATACGATAAATCGTATTTGAGTTATGGCGCCTTTAAAGTAGACACTAAATTCGGGTTTACTCCGGTACCGGTCAACAGATTAGGTTCAAATTCAATAGGGCACTTCTCATGAACGTCATAAATGAGTATGCCAAGTTTCATGGACATCCGAAACAGCCGATAATCTATTAAAATAGGCACTAAATTGGGCATTACTCCGGTACCGGTGAACCGATTTGGTTCAATATCAATAGGGTTCTTCCCATGGACATTACAAATGTGTTTTCCAAGTTTCATGAAAATCCGAAAAAGCGTATTTGAGTTATGGCGCGTACAGACACACGGACGGACGGACAGACAGACGGACAGACATTTTTCGTCCCCACACACAATCTCATAAAGTACCATACTGGCACTTAATAAGAGGCCGTACTCAGTTGTTGGAGTCTCATACCAAGGTATAATGTTTCCAATACAAGATTTCACAAACGATAGCTGGCTTATATCTACCCTTCAAACATTTCTGGGGGAAACACATCTAATCGCAAAAAATAATCTCTCTTTTAACACTTGCACCATAAATAACTATTTCATGACGTAAAGTGACAGTAAAAGTAAGAGGTAGTCGTTAACAATTTTCATGTCAAAACCTAAGAAGATTTCAAACCCAAATACAATATTTCATTTTTAACAATTTCATTCTAGAGCTATGTTGTTCAAAGACAGAAACACACATTTTTTAAAGTTTATCTTTAAGTTCATTGTCTATTTATGCTGAAGACATGAATTTCAAGTTAGAAAATACTTCTACTTGTAATGTCTACGATAGGAGTGGAGCAAGTAACTAGATGACAAAACCGCAGCGAGTAAGAATTCCGGTTGCTATGACGACTCAAAAATATGCGGCGGCAACTTGGGTTTTGAGGCATTTGTATGCAGCACGTAAGAGTCATTTCCTGTATAAATAAATATCGTAATGCTCAGAATTCATCTTCTTTCTAGTGTTCTCTTTGTCGCACAAGGCTTTTAACATTAAGTACCGGTTTCTAAAACAACTGCAATAGCTCCTGTGGTAAAGTTACTAAAATTCTTTCAACATCAAAGAGTACAAAATATTAAATAACTGTAAAAAGAGTTTTATATGCTTATCTTGCTTATTGTAGTTACAGAGTTATATGTTTATGTTCAAAAGTCTTCAGCTCTCTGTCTCTTTACATCATATCTCAAACCTCTGTAGTCTTGTTTAAAAATTTCCTAAAAAATTATTACTAATTAATAGGGCAAGGCATTTAATGACCATAAAATAGTGAAAAAATTCAAGATTAAAAATGCATTTATGACCTAAAAATGGTGTAAAATGACACAAAATTAAAAAAAAAAGACCAATAAATTTACCATTATTACTTGTAATTAGTTATTTCTAAGTAATGAATTGCTAAATAAGCAATTTAATGGAAATGGTTGACATAGCGTTATATATGAACACGAGGCTCAAAAAGATCTGTCCCATACCTCCTTCAACAGTGTCCCACGCCACCGACCAGGTAGGAGGGATGGGACGTTTGATAATTATTTACCAAGTTTGTAATCTGTTGTGTAGCATATTTATAGCCTGAAGCCAGTAAGTGTTCAGAAATACAATTAGTTTTTGCCTAAATTAAGCCACTAATTTTTTTAATGTAAAGTAAAAAAGTCCAATCTCCACGCTTTCCCCTACATTGTATATTGCACCCGTGCAGTTTCTTATTTTATTCAAAATATAAAGTTTTCTTGCCTTATATTTGTCCTTATATTGTATTGCAGACAGGTTTCTTCTCTCTTCCCCCCCCCCCCTCTGTTTGTTTGTCTAATATTAATATTTTCAAGTCAGTACATAATCCATTATTTTTTTTTTTCTACTGTATAAAAATGTTAGCTGTGAAATTCTGTAATCCTTTTAAAACACTGAACGGAGTGAACAGCTAACAACTAGCTGACCTTAAAGCTAAGAAGTAGACGAATTAATATAATGAAAATGTACCAGAAGAGAAAGGGAAAAACTGAGAATAATGGTATGACGAGTGAAATAATGCAGAATAGTCAAAGAATGTACTGCTTTGATTCCCCCATTACTATCCACGAGATAAATAAATGCCTGAATGAGGTGTAAACAAATGAATCCAAGTTCTAGAGCCAGAAAAAACAACTGACATTCGTGTTGTTAACGTTTGAAATAAACATCTCGCCACCAAATCTCAATAAGATAATTTGGTACACCAGGGATTCGAAATTAAGCTGTTATCCCCGTCTGGAAACCAGAACGCTATCGCTTTCCTCTTGTTGGTGACCATTTTAGGCAGGATCTCCACACAATTTAAACCAAGACTTCAGATAATATTCCCCTAACAAGAGTCTAAAGGGCTGGCTGATTCATTTTATGATTCCATCACGAGAAATCTTTATGAGCGTCACCTTTAACTTGTGAACTCTCTTAGAAAGAGCATCTTGGAGGAAGTTGGTCATCTCTGGAGTAGAATGGTTATAAATTAGAATAAAGAAGAGTTTATAGCTAATACATCAACATGTCATATCGGTTCAAAACTTTCTAGCTGACCTGTACCTACACTAGCTGGGTGTGGGGGTTGGTGACAACTTTACTTCAACAAACAGTTGTACGTGCATAATTCAGCACGTGTCTCAAGGGGTGAGAATGATGGATAGCGGCTAAACTATCTTGTTTCCATATGTGTGCAACTTTCACACGTGTGGACCAGACTACACAAAACAAAATACAAAATTTTGCCTACACTGCAATTAGCAAAAGCGGCCAATGTACAAATGTCTTGTACAAGAAAAAAGGTGGAATGGTTTTTGATGAACACATTTTGATTATATAAATTAATTTCTTTTATCAAGTGAAGGGATAGTTGCATTATAAATAACAAGGGAGTGATTCCTAAGTGACGTGTGTGGTTTGTTGCATTCTCCCCTGGCTTGGCGGAAGTGTAGCCCCACTTCTCTTACTTCCTCTGCCCTTAGCATAGGTACTAGAGGTAGAGGAAGTATTGTGATGTTATATTTCAGAAAGTGATTCGCATGTGTTTGTTGTCCTGTTAAAGTCGTCACAAACTGGGGGGCCTTTGTTCCGGTTTTTTATAAAGGCTTGTATTATGATGATTTTACTTACGGCACTTGTGCTTTTTTGTAACTTTTACCGCACGGAGATTTCTTTTGTTTTCATAGCAACCAGATTGCGTGCGGGAATGTTAAGTTACGATCCACGGCAGCAATATTAGTAAGTACCACTAATTAGTTACGTCGTGCAAAAAAAAAAAATAATAAATAAAAGAAGAAAAAAGGTTTCTTGTATCCAACATAAAATGAAATTGTCTTTTGTAACTTGCTACATATTTAGGCTAGCGTATTATTTAAAGTATATTATATAATGAAGAAGCCACAACGAAATACCGTAGCTGTGTGATTTATATGCCTAATGGGGTTAAGGGATAAAAAGAGGCGAGGTCCTGCGGCAACGCAAGAAATACAGAAAGAGGTATTTAATAAATAGCTCTGGTTTGTCCTCATTAGAACAGGCAGTACTTAATGGCAGTAGAAAATCCAACCTAATTTGTTGTGCTGGGATGCTTCTTCTCAGGCCTAATTATATTTCACTGTTTTTCTTGTTATTTTTCAATCTACAGACTTCTTATTCTACAGGCAAGAGCATGAAACTTATTGTAGGAGATCAAATGCAGTGATAGCAACCTCCGAGTAGAGATTAGTATTCCCCAAGGTACTGTTTTTGGTCCTCTATTATTTAGCATATATACAAATTATTTATTAAGTGCCAGAATGGTACTTCCGTCCGTGTGTCTGTACACGCGATAACTTCAATTTAGCGCACATAATGCACATATCGAATTTATAACTGAATCATGACTTTAAGTTATAAATATGACCGAAATATGACCAAGATCATGAAAACGACCAAAATATGACTTTAAGTTATATGCAAAATAAAAACGGTCCGAGTAGGATAACAAATGTGCAATTCATGCTTAATTTGTGTTTGCGGCGAGAAGGGAGGTCAGGATAAAAAATATGACATGTAGAGATATAAGTATTAAACTTACACCCAAAATAACTACAATACTCAGCTTTCGATGCTGAAAAATAGGAGAAGTTTCATTTTTTTTTCTCAGCAATGAATTGTTCTGTAGCCTAGCAATCTGGCATGCTCTATATTGACTAGTTCTACAATTGCATACTATTTTCATAATTAATTTAACTATTACAGTTAATGGGTAATTATCACTACAAAATGGGAGCCAAATTTTGTGCCGTTTCCCTGATTACTTCATTATTTATTATTGTATTGCAGTGAAATTTTACACGCAAGTATATTTGATGTTACTGAACAACACTATCTACAATCATTGATGTAACTTTAATAGTTTATTATTTTTTTAAATATTTCTTATGTAAAAATTTCTAAAAAAATTAACAAGTGATGAATTTTTTTTTTTTTTTTAATATTTATACTGCAGATAATCCAAAAATCCTAGATTATGTTGTCCATCTGATATTTACAAATAGATAGAAAAAAGAATCACTCAGAGATATTGGTATAGTGCAGTTACTCATTGGATGGCCAGTCGGCTTCAAAGGTTTCGGTGTTTCTTTATGTTAATTGATCTGACTAAATCGGTCTTGGGCTACCGCTTTCCAAAAAAAAAGCAACGTTGCAATATTCTCTCATTGTTATCACTAAAGCCCGGATTTTCATGCACTATCAAACTTAAAAACATGCATGCATTCATGCACTATCGTATCTCCAAATATGCACAATGAAGGGCGAAACATGCACTATCAAAAATCCGCACTGTACTGCAATATATTTCAATTTCTCTTAAAACAATATACAACAACGAGTTTTTCCAAATTCTTCTCACTTAAACTCGTGCGTTTATCAGTTAGGACATTCTTGAACGCAGAAAAGGACCTTTCTACTTCACAAGAAGTAACAGGTGCTTACTTAAGGGAAGAAATTTGACTCAGGGTGAGATCGAATTTAATGTCTTTTACATTTTTTTCTACATAATACGTCTTTCACTGTTTTCAGAAGTTTAAGAACAGGATTTGAACTAAGTACCTTCTTAAGTTTTTCCCTAACTGTCACACCCATTTCTCCACAACACGATTCCAAAGATAATTCAACGTCTTCAACAATGGCTAGTGACTGACAAATTCAAGCAGTGAACATTCTGTTTTGCAGTTTTCTTTCAATGGAAGGTCGGCGAGTCGGCGTTTTCTTTTGTAGCCTGGTGTATTATATTACTGTTTATTTAGGGTAAACAGTAGTTTGCACTCTGAAATTGATGCAGGTGGCAGACTCTGTTGCCAAGTCAATCAAATAACAATGATAATACAATACAACATTTATATGTTTCACTGAAAAGCCAAGATTTTAGGGAGGCACATTCATAATATGCACAGTTATGCATGGTAACCTGATATTATGCACTAAAACCAGAAAATGAGGGTTTATATGCATTAAAAACGTCTGAATATGCTATATTAATAAAAAAAATCCAAAACATGCATTATGCATGAATTTTGCCATAAAAAGGCCGAAGCATGCAAACATGCACGGAAAAAATATGGTTATTTGGAATCCATAAGTCATGTAATGAGTAACTACAAAGTTTGAGAAGTCTAACCAAAGTATATAAAAACATGCATTTGCATGGAAATCCGGGCTCTAGTTATCACTGACCTCAGTTCTTCCTTCGCTTTATTCAATTCACACGTGTTATTGTTTACTGTAACTTGATCTAGCAACCATGTATTTCACTCCACGCGGAGTAGACGAGTAGCTGTCAAAATCGCCACAGGACATTCTTAGATTTTGATTGGCTGGGGTAACTAGCTGATTGGTGCGGTAAAAACAAAGAACATGGGTTGAGCTGTCGGCAAACTTTTCCTCCTAACGGAAGGAAGCCGCCTGGGTATGCAATGAGTAACTGGACTATATTTATGAAAATTATCAGGGAAACGGCACTTTAGTTCACAAAATTTGGCTGCCATTTTGTAATGATAATATCCCATTAACTGTAATAGTTAAACTAATTTTGAAAATAGTCTGCAATTATAAAACTAATCAATATAAAGCAAGGCAATATAAAGTTTGCAAGGCTACAGAACAATTCATTACTGAGGGAAAAAAATGAAACTTCACCTATTTTTCAGCATCGAAAGCTGCATGTCCCCCCTTAAGCAACCCTTTAAAACTATGTTTAGTGCCCATGTGAACGCAGTTACTTTAGCGTGTAATTTCCCACACATGGAATTGGAGCTGACACAGGAACCGGAACAAAAAACAGAACGCCATGTCCGCACATGTGGCAACGCTGGCAATTTCAGACAAGAAGAAGATACAATGCAAGAGAGGGGAGGAAGGATTAAGCACTATTAACTCGTATCCCGGGGGAGAACGCGTGTTTACTCTGTCAAACTCCAGCGGGACTCAAACCTCTCATCACCCTGACAGTAGCGTTACGTAAGAACAGAAAAACTGCTCACTCAGAGATTGTGAAACATAGCCTAAGACCCGGACTTAAAGCTCGAAACAACCATGCAAGTATGCTCTAAAATAAGCAAAAATAATTTACTCAAAAATCATATAAATTATTACTTTCCAAGAAATCTTATCTTATTTATAACTGTAATTATAAGACAATTATCATGACGGATGTATTATAGGCCTATGGATGTGAGACATAGTCGCTTACTCTTCGGGAAGAACATAATCTGAGTATGTTCGAAAATAGGGTGCTTTGGAAAATATTCGGGCCTAAGAGGGATGAAAATGGGGACTGGAGAAAACTGCATAACGACGAGCTTCATGACCTGTATTCTTCACCATATCTAGTACGGGTAATTAAATCATGGAGGATGAAATGGGCCGGACATGTTACACGTATGGGACAGGAAAGATATATCTTAAAAATATTGACCCGAATGAAAAATACCACTTGGAAGACCTAGACGTAGATGGGAGGACAATCATAAGACAGATTTCAGGGAAGTAGGATTTGCGAGAGATGGTTGGAGTTAGCACAGAATACGGTTAAATGGCGGACTCTGGTAAGCGCGGCAATGAACCTCTGAGTTCCATAAAATAGATGATATACCTTAAGCTTGCTTAGGAATTGTCTATTGCCATTGAGTAAGTAACTAAGTATCTAGTATGTAAGGAAAGTCATTTGCAGAATTTCTTGTGCAAAGAGCGATTTTTAAAATGAAAATGTTCCTTCAACAACGCACGACGTCACAGGCGCATGTGAAACCAACAAAGTTTTTCACCGACTATTCCACTCATACGCCGTGAGTTTGTTATTGACCAATAACGTTTAGCAATTCCTCGGATATAGACCAATCACGATCGTTTATCCTATAATATCCTTCCTCGGATCGCAAGGATGCAATTTTATCTGACCCTAATCTGATACCTGCTGTCATCTACAGAGCTAAGCTAGTAGTTTGCAATGGGAATTTAATATCAAAATATTGTTATAAAAGGGTGTTTTCAAAACAGCTTCATCGTTGTAGTGAATGAAATTTAACATTAAGATAGGAAATTCGCCAGGACAAAAAAAAAATCGCTAAATGCGGGTTTATCGTTATACAGAGGTTTTACTGTGTAACATTTCTAGTTATAAGATAGATGGCTATATAAGCATTCATGAACCACAGATTATTGTCTCTGTATGACAATACATTCTGAGAATATTATAGGAGAAAAATTCCTCCGACACTGGGACTTGAACCCAGGACCTTTAGCTATTTGCGCCAATGCTCTACCAACTGAGCTAAGCCGGAGTTCAATTTACAGCGCCAGATGGAACCTTTCTCCTACGACTGATTGCCCAAATATGACATAACTTGTCTGTCTGTGAGGTAGACCATTAGGGCAATCAGTCATAAGAGAGGGGTTCCATCTGGCGCTGTGAATTGAACTCCGGCTTAGCTCAGTTGGTAGAGCATTGGCGCGAATAGTTAAAGGTCCTGGGTTCAAGTCCCAGTGTCGGAGGAATTTTTTTCCTATAATATTCTCATTTCTAGTTATGTTTAGAGCTGAAAATAAATATGTATTTGGCTTAGAAATCCGGGCTCTTGCAGCCTACCACTAGAGACCCACCACTATGATTCACTTACAAATTGCAGTAGGAGGGAAAGAATTCTTCATATGCAAATGCAATTCCAGAAAGTGAAAGCAAAGCAATCAAGTATAAGGAGCGCACGACTCCACACCAAGATTTTATCCATGATTCCAATGTGAACAAGTGATCATTATACCTCGGATAAAGTAGTAGTTTTAACGTGACCTCGAACCCAATCACAGTCTTTAAATCATCGAAATAAATTACATCATCGCAAGTAAATAAACCGTTCACCAGATCATGCCCTAATCAAACAGCACAAATCGTATTATTTGTATCTGTGCACGATTGAAAATTAGGAGGCGAATGGCTACACGTGCCAGATGAAGATCGGCATAAAGGAGTGGGCAAGCACTATTTTTGAAGCTACACCCACATACAGAATAGAAAGGATTCAACTGTTCAAATTAATCCCCCACTTTCAGAGTCAAAGGTCACACACAAATCGTGCAAGGGTCAGTCAAAGCAAACCATTCACTGTACAAATGCTAATCAGGCTGTGTCCAAAGATTACTCCATAATTCTGGGAAGTTGGACTCAACATGTGATATGTATTCATGTGAATTTAACTCCTCTAAGTACGAAAAATGCGATTTTCTAGCTTCTTTTTTCCTGTAACCGCATGGGTGGTATTCGCATTTAGTTGTATCTCTTTCATGTTATTTGCGAGGTAGGGTTTATAATAATAATAATTAGGGGGCGGATTTCTATGACGTGTCATATTTTTCCTCTTTGCATTATTTCAGGTTTCCGACTAATTTAAACCCGATTCCAAGGATCTTGGTGAAAACGGAATGGCTTTTATTGTGCATATAACTGCATATTTAGGAAATTTTCAACTATTGTAGCATATTTAGGTCATATTTTTGGCATATTTGTGTACATATTAAAGAAATTTTGAAGTTTCATATCATATTTTGTAAATTTTGCATTTGCATTTGCATTTTTTAGAATTTACAGACATTTTAAATAATTAACATATTTTAATTAAATGAACTGTAATGAAACTTAAAAAAAAAATATATATAAACTTAATGTGTAAGTGGTAAGTCATATTTTAAATTTTATTGGTCATATTTTAATGTTTTTTTAGGTTATAAATGCATGCATATATCCTATTTTTTAGGTCATAGAAATCCGCCCCCTAATAGTAATAATAATAATAATAATAATAATAATAATATTAATAATAATAATCAGGTACTGAGCGAGGCAAGCGCATTCGGGAGGATCCAGGTTCAAATCTCGTGGAAGTTAAATTTCACATGGGGTTTTTTTTTTATGGTTTCCGCAGTCGTAAAGGCAAAGGCCGAATTGGATATTTATATACCAAGAATCATTCTCACCATTTCATCTTGTATCAAATCCATTTAAATTAATATTAGTTGAAATTTACTCCATAAAAATACATCAATAGAAACAATAGTTCCATGGATTACCCTACTGTATAGACACACATCCCGAACTCCTGATATGGTCTAGTAGCTAAAATGAGTATAAAGTATAAACACAATTGATTTTAAAAATATAATAATAACTAGGCATCGGAAGTTAAAGCACTAAAAATAGTATTTAAGGCGCCCGAAAAAGTACCAGAAAGGCAAATGGATGGAAAATGGAGCAACAGTTAAAAAAGTGAGTTTCAAGAAAAAGGCATTTAGATATTCCAAATTGATAATTGGACCACATTCTGCAGAAAGGAACCAACCCACATGAATGTTAAGCTAAAAAACAGGCATTTAAAGTTAAATAAAAAGCCACCTGAATTTGTTCAGTGTGGTTTTGTTTGCTTCATAGATGGCACACAAATGGATGAAGAGGGTTGGTTGGTCTGCACAACGTAAATGTATAGTTCAGTACCAAAAATTTAGCATCTACTCCGGGTTTTTAAATTTGAGGGTTGGTTCCTTTCTGCAGAATGACGTCCAATTTTTCTGTAAGGAAGCACAATATTGTGTTGTTATTAAAATTTTAAATCTTATGAACGTTCGGCTGATTGATATATTATAAAGCTTATTTTGAAATTCGGCCCTTCGGGCCCATTTTTAATGGAAACAGAAAAATGAAATAAGAACTCAAATTTTTGGGCGTAGAAAATACTGTGGCTGCATGTCACAATAAATTAATTTAGGGAATATTAGACTATAGAAGAAACTTAATGTCAATTCCTAGTTTCGAAATCAGAAATGTTTAAATATTGTTAAGAGGAAAGTCAGATATTTTAAAGGCAAAAAATTACAAATAAAAAATGTACGTAAATGGAAAAAAAAGTGTCTCTTGAAATGTAAGGCAATTTCAGTTTCGGAAGACATAACTGGCTTATAACAACCCCAAATAACAGCTATAAATCGATGTTTCGAATAAAGTTTTAGACCTTGGTACAGTGTTCCACACTTTGATAACCACTGGCATAAGAAATGAGACAACTCAAAGTGCAACTGCCTTATGATGTGAACTTCCTAGAAGAAAGAACAGCATCGGCACTGAATTTCTTATCAGTTTTCTGGTTACCGCTACTTTATTCCTGAGGAAGACATTTCCCGACCTGCCTGTGATAACTTCCTCAGACTTCGTTTTGTTCACTACTGAGAAGTGTTGCTCTTGTTATCTTCACAAGAAACCCCTCGACTTGTGCTTTCATGTGCATGGAATGATTAAAACATTTCCCAGTACAACATGTGTTTTATTTTAGACCTTGATAGTTGGATGTGCCAATGTTCCTACCAAATTTAATGCGTAGGCCTATAGCTTCCTATAAGTGTGACAAAAATTACACAACGTGAGGTAAATTTACTTTAAAATTCCTTTCATCTCTATATATGATCTTTATATACGTATATAAAAGGCTCCTGACTGACTGACTGACTGACTGACTTAATGAGAGAGAATCAACTATAATAGCTAGACTTGGAATTTTGACAGTACCGGTACCTTCGTTTCGTAAGGCTCACTAAGAAACGAATTCGCAAAATTTTGATTTTAAATGCCAAAAATCAAATGTTTTGGAGTATACTTAATCCCTTTTTATACAGAAATATCAAATCCAAATCACAGAACATATTGTTGCCAGTGGTATCAGATGGATTTGGAAATAAATGAAACGGGACTTTGACAAATTAGAGAAGCTATCAATATAATTCATGTTATAAATAAATATTAAAGAATGAAATCCACAAAAATAATGCAGTCACATAACTTTCTCTATCCTGGACACAGAGAAAACAATACGAGGTAAGGTAATATGTTTTGGGGAGAGAAGTATGAAAGTGATATTGCATTTCCGTTTAATTTTATCCCCAAAACAGTTTTATGGTAACATTAGAGTGAGCAATAAATATTCCGCAAAGACAATACAATTTTATGTTACCGGAATTTCTGTTTCTTCTTATTTGAACTCCTACCAGGCTTGCTGTGTACTGTACAAGCGATGGGATGCAAAATTCTACATCCTCTATGAGCCACAAAAAGCTATATAAAACGTTTTCTGAGGGAATAGTTTGAGTGTGATAAGTCGTTCTTCCTATTTCAAATTCTAAATACCTATATAAGGACCTAAAATTTAAAAATTGAAAGTCCTTCATAAGTTAATTTCCAATTACAAAATAAAAAACCCGGGCGACGCCGGGTCTTTTAAGCTAGTAAGGTATAACCGATGGAGATTGAACAAACGTCATAGGACCAAACTTGTAGGTCTCTCAAAATCCGTTATTGCAATCAGTTTTCGTATAGGACTTGCCGTTTAGCTACTAGCCTATAAGGGTACGTATAGATCTGCGCTCCTTTTGCGCGCCGTGCAGCACGCGTGCCGCTCGTTGAAATTATTTTCACAGCGCTCCTCTTGCGTTCCATAGGAAAGCGACGAACCTACTGCGAACCACTAGCTTTCATCATTAGGCCTAATATTTTGTGTGTTTTTTGCTTAGAAAACGAGTTTTGAAAAAAGTCCTCAATTGCAAAACTTGTCTACTGCTTAAATATCGAAACAAAACCATTTTTAAACAAGAGTTGAAAAGTGTGTAAACAGTGTTATTATTTATATTTTATAACTTAGCTTTTCCTGTACCTTTGCTGGCGTTAACTTTAATTTTCTCTCGCCGGTTACAAGAAAGCATAGATATTATATAACATCTTCTTCTTGCACTCTTCTGAGACGTATTTATTTCCATTCCTATTTCCCTCCATGCATCCTCCTTTAATTTCTTTTGTAGTTATCCTTATGTTTTGGGTTCCACAGTAGGGGTTTTGATTTGTAAATATGTATCATCTGCAGATCTTCTCCTCGTACCACTCCATGATTATATTACATACAAGCTAGCTCATTCAATCTTTACTAATGTCCTTCAGAGAGGGACCAGTGGGCTAGCTAGGCACGTCAGCAAAATAGCACATGTTACAATAAACAAACAGTCAAATTTCCTGTACTCTGTTTGGAGACGACAATTCACTGCTTTGCAGCACGGGTGCATGCAAGTGTTTTAACGAATGCTATTTATTTAATAACGTGATAATGCCTCCTATACTGTCAAAACTAAAAGGGGAAACTCTACACAGTCAAAGTAGCGAGATTATTGCTAATGTTTATGAGTAGGCCTACATGAAGGAAGAAGCCAAACATAAAGATCGATTTTCTCCAGCGTATTTTAAAGAAATTCAGAAAGTGCAAAGTAACGTACACAACATCTGACTCAGCTCCTGCTTCTGTATACCTATCCTCAGTGGCGGACGCAGGGGGGGGATAGGGGGGTTACATCCCCCCCCCCCGAAATTTGAAAAAAGTACTCTAAGTGGCCAGTTTTATAAACTAATTGTATATTATGTAAGTTGATTAATTTTTTTTAGTATTCTTTCTACCTATTCAAATCCCCCCCCCCCGAAAAAAATTTCTGCGTCCGCCACTGCCTATCCTTCCCCAAAAGGTGAGTAAGTGACTCGCATCAACCTATCATATAATTTTTTCATTTGCCAATTGTACAGTAAAGCTTGAGGAGCGGAGCGCTGTGAAAATAATTTCAGCGAGATGCACGCGTGCAGCACGCAACTACCAAAAACACGTCCAAATATGAAATCAGAAACCCTTTGTGTTCGTCGAAAAAACCGACAGGAGACGGATCGTGGCGAGCGGCACGCGAGCAGTTCGCGTGCACCTAAAAATGCCGTACACATCTGCGTGCCGAGAGGCACGCGTGCCGCACGGCGCGCAAGAGGAGCGCAGATCTGTACGGAGCTTTAGCCTCCAAAGAAGATCTGTGCAGATCTTAAAGTTGGGTCCGCCATTTTGAAAATAGTGGCCGTATAGTTTAAGCCTGCATCTCCTCGTGGTGTTGTTTCAGGAAATGCAGTTTGTCTTCCTCAACAGAAATGTTTCTAATATTAAAATAGTGTGTGTGGCAGTGGGGCATATTTACTGCTTCCGGTGCGACTACCACGGCCCCACTTAACTGCTCCTTTCAATTCTAGATTCTCGTGTGATAGCGCTGTCATCGAGCCAAATCGTTCCAGCTCTTCATATGTTCCTGTCTCAGGAGGGAAAAAAAATCTCGGGATTTATAGAATCCATACAGCTGCAAGAAACCTCTTTACCTTCAGGTGACTGCTGTCATATTCGTACAGTTGAAATATCTGTATGACTGTTAAGCTCGTCAATCAGTGACCAATCTTTATATCGTATATAGGCCTACGGGGCTTTGTCCTGACTTACTGACTTAATGACTGACTGACAGAGAATCAACGTAGAGCCTAAACTATAATAGGTAGAGACATGAAATTTTGACAGTACCTTCGTTTCATAATGTAAGTGCTCACTAAGAAAAGATTTTGAATTTTTTTATTTTAAATTATTTGAGTTCCCTGGCCCAGAAAACCCTTGCATAGTGAGTTCCGTCCAAATCGATCAATGTTTGCCTATTTAAGCCTATATTCAATATCCCTCTTCTGTCTATGTTGAAAATTTCAGATGTCTGCGGGCTTTGACATTATAAACAAATGAATCGACCAGGGTGGGCTTACAAAATCGCGATGCTCTTATTTCCAAGTTATAATAAACAAAACAAAACAACAACAACTAAAGCAAAGCCACCTGTAACTGATTTGACAATTGAAATGTAATACCGAAGACTGTTGCTTCGATAGCGCTAAGTTCACGTTTCTGCCAGTTTTCCATTCATAACTCGCGAACGAAAGCGAAAATTAAAAATCTGGCTTAGAGGTGCATTCAGCCACCCTTCAGTCCATCTATGATTAAAATTTCAGATCTCTGCGTGCAGTAGATTTCGCTGGGCATCGCGCACAGAGACAAACAGACAAACACTTCATCTTAATATACAGATATGTAAACTACGAGATGTAAAGGTTAAATGTTAATCAATGGAGAAGAGGCTTAGCATAGGCCTACACAAAACTGAAAGCCTGAAAAGTGGAGTTAAAGCGTAATCTACAATTATTTAGGCTTTCCTGTTGATTCACCTGTTTTGTTAGCGATGACTTCCTCGTTCATACGCCCTTGTGCTGAGAAGATTAGCATGCTAGTGACTAGTGCGGGTCGATTTGTTTGCAAAGCCTTGTCCATTGTTCCATAATCAGAGACTTTCTCTCAACCTGCTTACAATGTTAACATTCACCTACTAATAACTGCAGTCACAATACACGTATTCAATACCTTCAGTACTTCACTCAATAGCTCCCGCCTGCAGGTCATCATGATAGGCCTAGTAGGTTCACCTATTTACTGGATTTTTTTTATCATCTGATTCCAGGGCCCTGTTTCATTAGAACTTGATAATAACAGCCTATTAGTTATAACTCATAATATTATTTATTAGTTAACAACATCTTGTTTCATTGAGATTTGTACAATACTCACTAATATTATTAGTTCATTAGTCAGCTGATTGATTTGGAGGTTACGTCCGGATTGTTGTTTGTGTTTTTTCCCCTTCTTAGTCTTTTTGTCAATACTATTTCAAAGCAGCATGGCCTGCAGATATCTTCATAAATGTAACAAATAATAACTAGCTCTAAGAAATGAATAAATCTGCCAGGCACAAGATAGCAGTAGGCTTATGTACTAAAATCTAACCTCAAATCCTAAAAACTTGTTATGACAAAAATTCCTTTGATAGTGTGTGTAAGTTTTTTTCTAAATTGATAATTAAATCACAGTGATTCATTTTCCACAATTTTAAGATCACGAATTCTGAACCACATGGGTTTGAGAATAACTTATTAGCCCAAATACACTTATAGAAAAACACCTAATATTATTAGTAAATTTTATCAGTTCTGCAGTCTGTGAAACAGTTTACTACTAGTATTAGCAATAGGTTTGAAGCGAAGCAATATTTCCCCCAATAAATAAAAAAACAAGCTAGAGGAACTTTTAATTAAGTTGACAATAATAATAGCTGCTTTTTAATAGGCTAATTCACAATAATATTAATAATAATAATAGTGTGTGGATTAAACTTGTATAATATAACGGTCTACTGGTAGATGAAATTTTAAAAATAACACCGCCAAATTAATAATAACTCCGAAATACAGATATTTAAAAATAAGTTTTCCTTAAAAATAAAACCATTTTCACGGATCTCTACCGATGGGGGACGTTCGAGGTAGCTGTTAAATAAATTTCAATCCGATATTCTCTGTACCTACAGAATAAGGTACAAGAAATAAACTATGAGCCTAATCATTGTGTTAACTTGTTTTCTATGCGGTCCGGCATGGGTTTGTATATTGTGTGAGAAAATGAGTCTAAAAATAAAAACTTTGCAATTTACGTCTTTTAAAACCATTCTTCCTTACAGCCCTACAGTCAGATCACCAACATGGTTACCAAAGTGAATGGTTTGCACCCATTTTCTTGCTTCAGGCACTTTCTGGCGTGCATAAGATGAGAAACACGATACTGCACTTCACAAATCCCTACGCCCAGTTTCGTGAAAGGTCGCACAGGAAAGGGTGATCATCAGTCGCCATGAGTAACTTACCAATGTGGCTTCTGACCCTTTCAAAATATCTATAGGCCTAAACAGTAGCTGAATGCCTCTAAATAAAATGTTTGCCAAGTTATCCATTTTGCAAAGTTCCTACGCAATGTGCATTAATTGTTACACTGGTTTATAGAAATTATTAAATCATTTAATTTAAATTTAATATTTACATTTTTAACTGCTCCACTGGGGACTGGAGAAAACTAATATAAGATAAGGTAAGATAAGATTTATTTAGTCCAGCTGAACATGGGAACAGGGGAAAAACGTGGACCGACTAAAAAATCTAAACTGCCGATATGAGCCATTGCTTTGCTTTGACTGGTGACTTGACACTGTAGTCCTTCCCCCTTAATCCTCCCCGTCAGTCAGCATTCCTTTAGCGACAACTGTTTCGAATAACCAAGTTTCTGTGAAAAACCCACCTCTGCTGTTCTGCTTTTCGTTGAGGGATGCCCATTATAAGATTTTAACAATTACAGACGTTGAATTTTATTTTAAATGTACAAAATAGGCGTTTTAGGCACTAAAATAGTATAAAAGGCTCTATATGTCCACATAGGCATTTTAGGGCACTGTAAAACTCTATAAATGTAAGTGATTTATCATGAAACATCAACGTATTTAAAAAATTTCATGTTATTTCATAAGGAACAAAATAGGCATTTGCCTTAAAATCCCAGGTATATCCTTATGGATACTGTGTGATTTACTTTCATTCTAAATATGTGGGTAAGTCTGGCAATGTTCCGTCAGGTCAAACGCGAGAGTACCCCTTAAATATTTTTTAGAAAAAAAAAAAAAGAAAGAAAAAAAAAAAAGCATTTTATATTGAATACACTACTTACTCTAAGTAAACACAGCATAGGACAGCAATTTTCACTCACCTAGAACAGAAAAGAAAATTCACCAATCAGACAATATCAAACGTAAATGTAAGACAGTATTTCTTAACAATATTTTTGCATTATTTAATTAATGAAACATTCGTTTTAGACTATGGATATAGTGATTCGATCTTTAACCCGTTTGTAGTAAATTGATGGAAAGTAAATAGGAAGGAACTTGTCGATTTCATGTACTATAAAAGAGTAATAGACTAGAACCTACTGCTATAGCTTCCCAAACTCAGGGGTAGTCAATGCATACCAAACAAGAATTAAACTATGGATCTAATCATTGTGTTAACTGTTTTCTTTGCAGTCCGGCATTTAATAGCAAGTTTTTTCCTTTCTACTTTTCACACAGGAAACTTCTTTAAGTCTGACTTTTCAGGTAGCCTATCCTTAAAGCAAAGTATGAGAAAAGCATAAGATCTTTCCAGATATTTCAGTAATATGAGAAACAATAATTTCGAACAGCTCAGTTAACTTGTCAGCTGCAAAGGAACGTGCACCGTTGGGAATTTGTCTTGGGGCCCTTATAGGTTACTCTCTTCACTTGGTAAGAGCAAATAAGAAATCAGCAGAATGGCTAGCAGAATTAAATCCTGAATTATCAAAAGTAATTTTTGGATACGCTCTCGACCAGGGTAACTTCTAGGGCAAGGCACTTAATAACAAAATAAAATCCCTTTAGGCAGGCCTACAGGCTGAGGTAGATTTCTAAGTGCTTTTGGTTTAATTTATTGTCGATGCGCAGCAGTCTTCTTCTTTAGCCTTGGCATGACAAACCCGCAATAATAACTGCAAAAAAGAGGAAAGAGAACTTTTTCAAACGTTCAAATCTCGTCTTATATGAGAACTATCAAGGAACTAGTTATTGATTTGTAGAGTACTCATCAAGAGCTTTTCAACGATACCCCATAAGACGTGGTTTCAATAATTTCGAATTTCCATTCCCTCACCCCCACCACCACTCGTACCCCCCAAACCCCCCTCCCCCAGAATCGTTGGTGTCACTGTGAACTCCATAGGGAATACTCTAACCTAAAATACCGAAAAAAATGCAAAAGAAAAATGCATTTATGGCCTAAAATAGTAACAAATGATACATAATTTAAAAACAGACCAACAAATTATCCATCATTTCATGTAATTAGTATTTTAGAAGTACGAGCCGATTTTAGAGAACAATCGAATGGATGGCCATGCATTATATTTAAATTTACAATGTGAAACATTTTTATAGTATTACTGACGAAGTAAGTAAATTAATACTACTTCGACACCCTTCTTGGGGAAACATGTATATTATTTCATAACGGCATGCCCTTCAAGACAGTGTTTGCTGTTTGCATGTAACCGTATGTACTAATACATTAATTACGAGCCTATAATTATGTCAACATAAATGTACCTAGAATAGACACAATTCTGATGAATAAACCAGTATTTTCATACAAAATTTTGGGTCTTTTTTTTATTTTTGCAGTTATTTTATAGTTGATTTTTAAGGTATTTTTAGGTCATCAAAATCCGGGCCCTCGTTATTATACATATATAGATATATTTTTTGCATATTTTTAATAAGAGAAACCTAGAGAGTATGTGGACAACCCTACCTGTAAGTTTGTTTAAGAGAAGATTTCCGCAAACTGTCAGGAATTTCCACGCCCTATAAGGTGCGGTAAATAGGATGGAAATGAATAGCCTACTTCATTCTTAAGTGCTTTAATGGATGTGTTTTCAAGGACGGAACTTACCATACTTTGATATTTCTTATTTAATTTACATCCCTAAGATGTAGATAAAGCAGAAAAGAAAACGTGAAATATCTACTCGGAAACTGTTCACTAGCTTCACAGTTTCAAATTATTACCCATTTCATAATTAACATCAGTATCCCTTTGATATGTTTTTGTGGAAATGTGCAATATTTTGCATTACATGAGGCGTATGTCTATTTAATTTTAAGGTGAAATAACATCAAAATTAACTCACCTTTCGTACCGAAATTTAACGTTTTTATTCGCCATAAAATAGGATTACTATTAATAATTATCCTAGGAATCTACAAGCGGAAATTGTGATGGGTGATGACTGATCTGAGTGGAATTTATTGGTGGACTGCCGAACCACAAACCCATGCCTGTGGTTACACATGTGTAGGAATCGTAAGAATACTCATTTGCATCTGTGTCATATCTCCGCATCGTGTTCTTGGAATACTTTCACATACGTAATTGTTATTCATATTTATATTGAATTTTACCGCTACCTTCAGATATTTATACATGTACAGTCGGTCAAATAAAAAACGTCGGGACTCGTATGCAGTTAAAATTAAAGTTTTCACGCATTAGTTCACAAGTTTCCTATAAAAACATAAAATACAGGCCATTCTCGGAACATATGAGGCCATGCGACAGGAGGGAAAAAATGAAGAACTAAGGGAAAAAATTGAACAACGCCAAAAGCGCATCACACGATATTCAACTTAATGTATTGTCATAATTCATTTTGCTTTGTGTCATCGCCACATACAAATGCTAAAGTGAGAGAAATTGTAGTTAGGGCTGTAATTGACCTGCATTTTTCGGCCTCTGAAGCAGCGAGAACGTTCCATATTTATGAAAGAGCAGCTCGGATGTGGGAACTTCACTATAATGCGACCGGAAGTTTTCACAGGGATCTGGCCGGCCGCGTATTTCGATGCTAGACGGTGGCAAAAGTAGAACGTAAGTTATTGATTTTGCACTACAAATACCGGTGTAATAAAATAAAATCTTTAAAAAATGCTCCTTGAATAATCATATTCCTTGCGAATTTATCAATTATTAATATTATAAGAATTTGCAACCAAGAATATGGCGGATTTGAGGCATATAGCCACAGCCTTCTATACATGTTTGTTTTGGAACAAAACTGACTAAATAATCAAGAAAATACATGGATAGAGAAGAGGCATCTGTGAACCTAACCTTAAGTCTTCCTGTACATGCGCATATGCTCGTTCGTGATACTTTATAAAATAACGCCCGACGTTTTTTATTTGACCGACTGTACTGTCCTCAAATTTCGTGAGCTCTAAGTAGTGTAGCCGCCTGGTCTTGTGGTTAGCATCGCTAACTATAGATACATAGAGCCGGGTTCGATCGCCGGTTCATCTTTTCGGATTTTACTAAGAAAGGGAGGTATGAAACGGGGTGCCGATCGCCTCGTGATTTAATCTGAGTTCTGTTACATTGAACTTTTACACTCATATTATTAGCAAATACATAATAATATTGGTTATTACTTGTTATTATTAGTCTTCTGTTTCACAAGAATATTTTTATAATAATATTAGTTATGAGTTCATGACACGGAGTTATTAATAAATTATTAGTAAACTGTTTCATAGACTGCAGAACTAATAAAATTTACTGATAACTAGACCTTGTTCCTTACGAAAAAACATGATTTTTTAAAAATACGTTGAAGTTTTATGATAAATCACTTACATTTATAGAGTTGTATAGTGCCCTGAAATGCCTATTTGGGCCTTTAGAACCTTAAAGACCTATAGTGTTCTAATTTTTCTGCTTTTGATAAATGTCTTTTTAATTCTGTCTTAATTTGCAGTTATTTCTGTTAAGAATAGGTGTACCACGTTTCTAACAGTAATAAAAATACCACGTTACAGTTTAAGTGTATGTTGTAATACTGTAAAGTCTATTTTATGTCTATTTACACATTTAGGAAGCCTATTTTAAGTGCCTATTTTCTCGTTTAAAAAGCCTATTTACTTGTTTTAAAAGCCTCTTTTAGGTGCCTAAAACCAAGTTTTTAGAGCCTAAATTCCCACGTCTATTGATAACATTATTATTATTAAATAGAACTAAACACAATGTGTACAAAGGGTTGTACATGGGAAGTTACTGACATTCGTCCTTAGCATAATGTGAGAGTGGTAATGTTCTTTGGGTACACTCGAACAGGTGATATTGTGTGCAGACTCGGTTGCAGAGTTCGCAGATACATTCACTGTCAGCGTTGTGGAATCCTTTCCTGCAGCAGATGCGGTGGTGGAAACCGTGTATTGCCCCTCGGGTGTAGAGGTGGCGAAGTTCGAAGTCGGCTCTTTTCCATTCCTCCTCTTTCATGGCTGGGGTGCAGTAGAAAGCGAGGTCAATTTCTGCTGCTTTCTGTGTTCGTTCCTCCAAGAACTTTTCGCATGCTTGGGTTGATATCAGATTGTTTTTATAAGTGTATTTGGGCTAATAAGTTTTTTCTCAAACCCATGTAATTCAGATTTCGTTTAATCCCGGTGGCGAATATGTTGCAAAAATAGCTGAACACTGGCTGTGTCTATTGCAGTAATATTTCCTTTAAATTGTGTTTTGTTTCTCTAAACGGTCCCAGGGAAAGTTACTTTATGGGCGCTCTTCGTAGAACAGTGTCAATATTTCCTGACAAAAAATCAGCGCGTATATCTAAAATAACTTTGTATCGAGATGTGATGAAAAGGGATGTAAATGAAGTCTACAAGACTGACGCTACATGAAATATAACTTGATAACCCCCTCTGTCACAGAATGGGGAGGGGGGACATGATGATTGTGAGCTCAATGCTACTACGCAATGCGTCATTAGTTTTTTAATTGCGCTTTTTATAGGGAGAGAGAGAGAGCAACCCTCGGTCCTCGATAGCACTTCATTATGCTGGATCCTGTCAATCTCACTGACGAATGCACGATGCTGGAGTCGTAAATATTTCATGCAGCGCCATTCTGAATGACAAATATATTTATCTCTACTGAGATAGGTCACTGGCAGCAAGAGATATGTCAAAATGTAGATATGTATTCATGAAACTACAGAATATCATTTCTGTTGAACGTTATAGATTATATGCATTCATGAACTACAGATTATTATCTCTGTTGGACATTACATGAAAATATTGTAGGAGAAAAATTCCTCTGACACTGGTATTTGAACCCAGGACCTTTAGCTATCCGTGCCACTGCTCTACCAACTAGGCTAAGCCAGAGTTCACTTCATCATAGCGCCAGATGGAACCTCCTTCCTATGACTGATAGTCCTTAATGGTCTACCCCACTGACAGACAGGTTATGTCATATGCAGTAGGCTACTGTGAGGCACACTAATTAGTGATTTTGTGACCTGGCTTCTACAGTTATTGTACAGTAAAAATTCAAGATGGATATATGTATTCATGGACCATAGATTATTATCTCCGTTGGACATTACATGAGAATATTCTAGGAGAAAAATTCCTCTGACACTGGGATTTGAACCCAGGCCCTTTGGTTATCCGTTCCACTGCTCTATCAACTGAGCTAAGCCAGAGTTCGATTCACAGCGCCAGATGGAACCTCTCTTTTATGACTGATTGTCCTTAATGGTCTACCTCACTGACAGACAAGTTATGTCATCTGCACACAAATTAGCGGTTTCTCCTATAATATTCTCATGTAATGTCCAACAGAGACAATTATCTGTGGTTCATCAATGCATATATATATATATATATATCCATCTTGAATGTAACTGTACAATAACACCGGTCACAAAAATCACTAATTAGTGATAAATTTAGTGATTTTTGAGACCGGATTCCCAGTGTTATTGTAAGATGGAAAAGTGAAGTCAGACTGAAAAATTCAATGCCATAGCCGGGATTTGAGCCAGGATCTTGGAGATATGTGAGTCAGTTGGATAATTTAATGCAGTACCGGTATGTTGCCATGGTAGCTCAGTTGGTAAGAACAGCGTAACGGAAAACTAAAGACCCTGGTTCATATCCCGACTATAGCTTTTAATTTTTTAGTCTGACTTCACCTTTCCACCTATGTTCTGTTTGTCCATTTTGTTAAAGTAGTCGCTGATAGATATGAGTTCAAATTCTTATTTCTTTCTAATCTTTTCTGTTTAATGATTTCTGTTTTCCCACAATAATCATTAGACCTGGGATTTTAATCTAAAAAATTAGTTTTAGGCACCTAAAATAGGCTTTTAAAACAAGTAAACAGGCTTTTAAAAGGGAAAATAGACACTTAAAATGTCCTTTAAAATGTGTAAATAGACAGAAAATAGACTTTAAAATACTACAATATGCTCTTCAACTGTAACGTGATCTTTTTTTTTTTGCCCATAAAAAAGCGGTATTTCTTAACAAAAATAATTGCAATTAAGACAGAATTAAAAATGCATTTATCAAAAACAGTTTTCGATTATATGAAAAACTGACACGGTATGTCCCTTCTTACTATATATACCTGCTACTTGTTGTTTTGAGCGAATCCTCCCCCGTCAGTCAGCGTTTCTTTGGCGACAATTGTTTGGGAAAATCAAGTTGTGAAAAACCCACCCCCTGCTGTTCTGCTCTTCATTCGTGGATGTCCATTAAATTATTGTAAAAGTTACAGAAGTTGAATTTCATTTTAAATGTACAAAAAAGGCATTTTAGGCACTAAAATAGTAAAAATAGGCTCCAAAGGTGCAAATAGGCATTTTAGGGCACTATAAAACTCTATAAATATAAGTGATTTATAATGAAATGTCAACATATTTAGAAATTTTCATGTTATTTCATAAGGAACAAAATAGACATTTGCCTTAAAATCCCAGGTCTAATAATCAGATTATTCGGGATATTTAGGGAGTTTTATTCGGGACGCTGCGCCGGGACAAAGTCTTTAAAATCAAGACTGTTCCTATTTTCTTGGGACGTATAGTCACCGTATTCATAGGCCACTTACACGAACAAGGAAGTTAACGATAAATATCAAGTTAAGATGAAAGGAGGTTCAGCCCTTTTTATAGCCCTTATCTTCAGACTGCCGTGCAGGGGTTCCTGTCCTCACATAACAAGACAACTTTCAAGCAACAGAGTGTATCGTACCGGTACTAATTTTATCGGCAGGGCAGCTACTGTACGAATTTATTTGCTAATTACGGCAGAATGCCGGAAGCTGTCGTGACGGTCTGAAGATGATATCTCCGTTCGAAACGTTTTAATGCGTGCTATTAAGCCGTGTTTTTGTCATTTGAAATGATTAACCGTTACCGTAATAGCAGTCTTAATAGCGAAGAAATATGACCTCTCGGAAAATACGAGCTTGGAGATCGGATAAAGAACCTTACGTAACTGTCGTAATTTTACAAAGTAAGCAGTTCCTATTGGAAACAGATTCACCGTAGGAGAAAAGTGGTGAAATTAACTACTTTTATTTTTGTAATCATATTTACTTCTGCAGTGGTTAATTCACGATTTAATTTGAACTCTATTGTAAAATTTGTTATAACTAGGGGGCGGATTTCTATGACCTAAAAAATAGGATATATGCATGCATTTAAGACCTAAAAAACATTAAAATATGACCAATCAAATTTAAAATATGACTTTACCACTTACACATTGTGTATATTTCTTTTAAGTTTCATTACAATTCATTTTATTAAAATATAATGTTAATTATTTGAAATAGCTGTAAATTCTCAAAAAGTATCATTATAATGCAAAATTGACAAAATATGATATGAAACTTCAAAATTTCCTCTAATATGCACAAAAATATGATCTAAATATGCATATTCATACTAAATATGCTACAATAGTTGAAAACTTTCTAAATATTCAGTTATATGCACAATAAAAGCCGTTCCATTTTCAACAGGATGCTTGGAATCGGGTTTAAATTAGTCGGAAACCTGAAATAATGCAAAGGGGAAAAATATGACATGTCATAGAAATCCGTCCCCTAATTATAACCATTGACGACCTAAAATACTTTTAAAAAATTAGCTATAAAATGACCGTAAAAATACAAAGAAATTCCAAAAAACTGAGGAGAATTAACAACAAATTTTTATAAAAATACTACACCATTTCAATCTCAATTTCGGAAAAAGTAATTTAAATGTCGGAAAAAGTAATTTCAAATTCGGAAAAAGTAATTTCAAATTCGGAAAAAGTAATTTTAATTTCGGAAAAACTCATCTCAATTTCGGAAAAAGTAACTTCAATTTCGGAAATACGAGGGCTATCTTTTAAAACATTCGATGGGGCATAAAATGAAAACCACAGTGAAAATCAAAACTGTTTTATTTGGAACATTTAGGTACACCTTCTAGCTACTTCTCTACATAATCTCGCTCCGATTGAGTCATTTGTCCTAGCGTGGTACCAACTTTACTATACCCTCTTCATAGCCCTCGCATTTCCGAAATTGAAGTTACTTTTTCCGAAATTGAAATTACCTTTTCCGAAATTGAAGTTACTTTTTCCGAAATTGGAATTACTTTTTCCGAAATTGAAATTACTTTTTCCGAAATTGAGGTTGAAAAGGTGTAGTTTATTCATCAGATTTGTGTGTATTCTACATTGTTTTATGTTGTTGATGCAATTATATAGGCTTGTAATTAGTTAATTGGTAAATACGGTTAAATTCAAACAGCCAACACCGTCTTTCTGCATCCAAATTATAATTTTAAGATTTATTTATTTATGCTTATTTAGAGAACTCTATATAATGCAAGAAACAACACAAAATGTGGAGATAATGACTTTAAAAATTAAAAATCCTAAAAATATGAAATGGAGGGAAAAAAGACCGTAAAATGCCCCCCCCCCTTATTTATAAACTTTCCCACAACGCAGAAGACCTGTCACCTCTATGCATCACTCTCTCTCTCCTCAACTTGCAGTGAACGGACTCGAGTGGATCGAGTCTTGAATACTAGTGACCATGTTTTCTGATGGAGCAAGTTATTTAAGCAGTGCTACACGAATTTAATTTGGATACCAGGCGGGGTCATAACAAAGATGTGGCGCCGTGCAGATCCCCTCCTTCTTGGGACAGGGATCACCAAAATTCCTATCCTAGTACTTGCATAACCCACGGAATATAAGCCAAATTACCCACCCTTATCGGTAAGAGTGACACTTGCAATGGCCTGATACCCCACTTGAGCCAAACTGTTAACATTCTCTGCCGAAGTGTTTCCTTCAACCGTTAAGACATTTTTGCACTCCTTAGCTAGTAAGTGTTTCTTACGACAGTTGTTTACATGGCTCGTAACTTGACATTACCACACGCAATCTTGTTGCTAGGGGCGACGGGCGGAAAGCGAATTGTTGCTAGGGGCGACGGGCGGAAAGTTACTTTACCGCCCGCAAATGCTTATTTGCGAGCAGAAATGACCAAGGCCTCCCCGCTTTATAAATATTCGGTTGCCATAAACAATAAAATCAGGTAAACTGATGTAAAAAAGTGCCAGTATGTTTTTTTTAATCAGTTATGACTGCAATTATGATATGCAGAATATGTTTTTTAATTGATTTACAAGTTAAGCTCCAGATTTATTCATTAAGCAGGGCTTAGGGAAGAACAAAGGTCTAGTTTTCTTTTTAATCAGATTAAAATCTTCCAGCATCAGCTGAACTGTACAGATTTTTGATATCTTGACAATCGCACACTCACATAAAAATACGAAAAAGAAAGTGAAATTGGCTGGTTTCGGGATTTGAACCATGGAACTCCATAACGTGAGGCCAAAACGTTACCATCTCGGTCACCTGGGTCAGTTTAACGGTCTAGTTGTAAGTTATAAGCGCATGTAAAACAATAGTGTTTTTGGTCATAGCTATCTCTATTTTAATTTCCAAAGCCGTAAAATATCACAGTAAAACAATTGACTATGTTGTCATGATAAATGATTTGCTTTTTTTTTTATATAAATTCTTTCGAATACGTATATTATCATAAAATAGGCACCAAATTGAGCATTACTCCGAAACAGGTGAACCGATTTCATCCAGTATCAGTAGACCTCTTCCCATGAACACTATAAATGTGTATACCAAATTCCATAAAAATCCGGTAAAGCGTATTTGAGTTACCGCGTTTTTAAAATAGACACTAAATTGGGTTTTACTCCGGTACCGGACAACCGATTTGGTCCAATATCGGTAGACGTCTTCCCATGTACATTATAAATGGGTATACAAAGTTTCAGGAAAATCCAATAAAGCATATTTGAGTTATCGCGACTTCTCATATATTAACATAAAAGGCAATAAATTGGGCATTATTCCGGTACTGGCCAACCGATTTGGTTGAACATCAACAGACGTCTTTCCATGGATAGTATAAATGCGTATATGAAGTTTCATAAATATCCGATAAGGCGTATTTGAGCTATTGCGCCTTTAAAATATACACTAAATTGGGTTTTACTCCGGTACCGGTCAACAGATTAGGTTCAAATTTAACAGAGTACTTTTCATGGATGTCATAAATGCGTATACCAAGTTTAATGGAAATCCGATACAGCGTATTTGAATTATGGCGCCTTTCTATTAGAAAGGCGCCATAATCTATTAAAATAGGCACTAAATTGGGCATTACTCCGGTACCGGTGAACCGATTTGGTTCAATATCAATAGGGTTCTTCCCATTGACATTATAAATGTGTTTTCCAAGTTTCATGAAAATCCGAAAAAGCGTATTTGAGTTAGAGCGCGTACAGACACACGGACGGACGGACGGACAGACAGACAGACAGACGGACAGACATTTTTCGTCCCCCACACAATCTCATAAAGTACCATACTGGCACTTAATAACAAATGCGAATCCCTTTCTGAAATAAGCACCATTCTTCAAGTCTGTATTTACATAATATTTTCAGGTAATATCACAATTAATATAATTAAATTGATATAAGTAACCGTCGTGCAAAAAATAGCATGCAACACACGGACCGTAAAGGCATTTACGGGTCTCGAAAACTTAAAAACCCTCGGCTGCGCCTCGGGTTTTCAATCTGTTTCCTCGACCCGTAAACGTGCCTTTCCGCCCTTGTGTCGCAATATACTATTGCGTATTTTTTTCTCTAAAGGTAATAAAATCAGGTAAACTGATATGACAAAGTGCCAGAATGCTTTTGTTTAATCAGTGATAATTATAATATTTTTAATTATCAGTCCTAATATAACAAGAATTTTATTAGGCTGGGATGAGTTAGGTTTAGTATCTTATTAGATATATAAGCTTTCATGAACCACAGATTATTGTCTCTGTTGGACATTACATGAGAATATTATAGGAGAAAAATTCTTCCGACACTGGAACTTGAACCCAGGACCATTCGCTATTCGCGCCAATGCTCTACCAACTGAGCTAAGCCGGAGTTCAATTCACAGCGCCAGATGGAACCTCTCTCCTATGACTCATTGCCCTAATGGTCTACCTCACAGACAGACAAGTTATGTCATATACAGTACTGTGAGGCACACTAATTAGTGATTTTTGTGACCGGGCTCCCACTGTTATTGTACAGTTAACATTCAAGATACATATATAAGCTTTCATGAACCACAGATTATTGTCTCTGTTGGACATTACATGAAACGGCTTAGCTCAGTTGGTAGAGCATTGGCGCGAATAGCCGAAGGTCCTGGGTTCAAGTCCCAGTGTCGGAGGAATTTTTCTCCTATAATATTATTATTAGTAATTTATTATCAGAATTATCATATGGAAGAACAAAGGTCTAAAGTTTGATAAGCATATGTGAAGGAATATGTGGGAAGTGTTAATTGTCAAAGCTAACTGTACTGCAACTTCCATTTGGTAACCCTTCAGTCCATTTATATTTAAAATTTCAGCTCTCTCCTTGCAGTAGATTTCGCTGGGCATCGCGCACAGACAGTCAAACACGTCCTTTTATTATTATAGTGTCTGAGACTCGAGGAAACATTTAGGCCAACGAAAACCTTTTAAAAAGATGCGAGTAAGCAAAATCTTTTTCAATGCAACTTTTAACAAATTTATATTTTTGCATTGAAATTTCTAGTGGTAGCTTGTAATAAAATTTACTCATAAGTCTAATGCCAACACACTTCCAGAACCACATTAGTTATTTTTGTTACGGTACTAACATTTATGGTGAGAAAATTGCAAACTCAATTTTATTGTAAACCACAAAAATTGCATACAATCTATAATAGACCTAACCACATTATAACCTCACAGGAGCATAATCAAGTCGAATAGCACACAGAGAAACTAAGAAAAGACAAGATGACACCCCTGATGGGCTGGTCATCTTGAAAGGCAATTCACAACCTGCATTTACTGCACGCGAAGGAAGGGTCAACAGACGAGACAAGAATTCTAGCATTCTCGCTCACAGACATGCAAAACAAACCTCGTAAACCCCAAAACCTCATTATCAATAACAATAATAATAATCGACATAACAAGAACGGTACGCCGTAGCGTGGTGGTTGAGGCGCTGCGCTACAAACCGGAAGGTCGAAGGTTCGATTCCCGATGAGGTCGCTATACTTTTAGGTAGATTTCGAAGAAAAAGCTACCTATTGCAATCGATCTCATGTCATGATTTTTTAAAAATTCTTTCATATCTTTACGTTTCATGCCTCCCTAAGTACGAAACCGCCGCTCGTTCAAAAAAATGTTGTGATATATATATATATACATATATATCTTTAACGCTAGCGGCCGTAATTTTGAAGATATTTGAGCCAAATTTTATTATGTTACTTCTAGGCTCAATATTTCGGACAAGTTCGTTAATGAGCAAATTTGGCCCAAAGGGGGGTCGGGGGAAGGGGTAGAAATTTTGAAAAATTAATATCTCGGCCCCTATGAAGTACAGAGGGGAGTACTCCCTATGAAGTTCACAGTGACACCAACGATTCGGGGGTTTTGGGGGTACGAGTGGGGGATGGAAATTCGAAATTTTTTAAACCACGTCTTGTGGGGTATCGTTGAAAAGCTCTTGATGAGTACTCTACAAATCAATAACAGCTCTCATATAAGGCGAGATTTGAATGTTTGAAAAAGTGATCTTTCCTCTATTTTTGCAGTTCTTATTGCGGGTTTGTCATGCCAAGGCTAAAGAAGAAGAGTTCTGCGCCGCGAGAATAAATTAAACCAAAAGCACTTCGAAATCTACCTCAGCCTGTAGGCCTGCCTAAAGGGATTTTTTTCAATGTATCTAATCCTTCTGGTGGCATTATGGCCCCGTGGTCGACTCAGCCTCTAACAGAAATGAGTACCAGGAGCAATCCTGGGGGTAAATGATTAAGGTTAGCAACCTTACCACCTTCACGTGCCCAATGTTTAAAAATCTAGGTGTCTCAATCTTCTGGAACCCTTTGGGCCTGTTTAGGGAACATTTTACTTTCTTTACATAACAACATATATACATATATAGCATTTTGAGGTGTATTATCTAACCTTGGCTTTAAAGCAAACAGTATAGAGTTAAATTCTGTTCTACTCCATAAGGAATCGAACCCCGTGACTGTCACGTGTGTTAGGTCAGCTAAATGCGGAGTAGGACACGAACACACATGGATCTGCATATTGCCACGGGCTCAATGAAGAAGAAAGTAGAAAGTAAAATGAGGGCTGAGTGTGTTAATAACCGTTTAACCACCATCAAAGCGGCAAACTGCTTTCTACGCCTGGAAAATTACATGTCATGTGCAAATTCACGCTTAAAGGCACCACCCATACACTTCGGCACCGTGTAGGTCTACTCTGTGTCAGATTCATACAATAACCCCCAAGGTCAACCTGTTCATATCTAGACCTGTATTAAAAATAATATGCCCACTTTCTTTTCGTTTTAGGCCTCAGAGAAAACAGCAGTAAGATAAAATGAAAAGTTCAGAATAGAAGAGATATACTGCCTTAAGGGGGGAAAGGTATGCCTCTGAAGGTCTAAAAATGTAATTTTAAATTATTAATTAACTTATTTAGAAGGATATGATACAAGATGAAACGGTGAGGATGATTAATGGTAGGCTATGTAAATATCCAACTCAGCATTTCCTTTACGACTGGGGAAACTATGGAATGGGGAGAGAGGAGAAAAAAAGACAGAGAGATAAGAAGAAGAAAAAGAAGAAGAAGAAGAAGAAGAAGAAGAAGAAAGAAACAAACAAACAAACAAAAACAAAAACAAAAAACAAACAACAACAAAAACATTAAATTGGGCGACCATCAGTTTTGAACCTGGGAACTCCCGAATGCGAGGCCAAGACATTACCATCTCAGCCACCATGGTCAATTTCTAGAGCTACCTTACAGTAGGGTAGGCCATGGAACTATTGACTGTCAATTGTTTCTATTATTGGTGTATTTTTATGGAGTAAATGTGAACTGAAATTAATTTAAATGGATATGATACAAGATGAAATGGAGGGGATGATTCATGGTATGTAAATATCCAATTCGGCATTTGCCTTTAGGACTGAGGAAACTATTGGGGGGGGGGGGGGGAAATCCGATACAGCCTACCATAAGAACTGAACCTGGGATCTCCCGAATGCGATTCCAAGACGTTACCATCTCGGCCACCACGATCGGTTTCTAAAATATCTTTTGAGATCTGTGTCTATATCTCGGCCACCACGATCGGTTTCTAAAATATCTTTTGAGATCTGTGTCTATACAGTAGGGTAGGCCAAGGAACTATTGACTGTCAATTGTTTGTATTATTGGTGTATTTTTACGGAGTAAATTTCAACTGAATTTAATTTAATTGGATATGATACAGAATGAAATGGTGAGGACGATTCATGGTATGTAAATATCCAATTCGGCATTTGCCTTTACGACTGGGAAAACCATTTAAAAAAAGTCAAATGAGACTTGAACCTAGGACCTCCAGAATGCTAGACCAATACGTTACAATCTCGGCCACCTCGCTCAGCGCGGAATCGCTAAATCATTCATGAAGTACAATTTTGTTTATGTAAACCTCTTTTAGCACCCGTTCGTAGAACACGCTCTCTTGGTACTTATTAAATCTTGAAAGTATGAAATTATCATTACAAGCTCTCGATAAGTCAGCAATAAGACAAGTTCATAAAACAGCTGTTAAGTACAACGTCCTGTGCTAGAAAGTGGCTTACAAAGTGCTAAGCGCAGTAAATTGTTTAACTCATGTACAGTGATTTCAATTGAGGTGCTTTTGTGGTTGCTCAACACCCAGGAGCAGTCAGTCCAAGTGGCTATAAATCTGAACAAAGAAAAGTTCATGGGTCATTAAATTTAACTCGGTGAAACCACACCTGAAACTAGACCAGCTGCTTCCATCTGACTGATTGCCTCGTTGTAAAATAGTAGCTTCATGAATGAATTATTAAGTGTCAGTCATCCCAGGCCCTCTCGTCCACAAAGGCGAACTAGGCAGCCCAGAGGGCGGTAAATTTTTAGAAATATAGGGGCGACAATATTTATATTTACAAAATCGATCTAAGTGGCAAGCACAGAATAAACTAAAACATGATTCAAACATATCTGCGTAGCTCAATCTTACCAATAACAGGCTTTAGGATGTAAAATTCTATGTTTAATCAAATGGTAAACATGGAATTACTGAAGTGACAATTTAGGGGGCGCCGAAAATGTCTCGTCTCATGCGCCAAAATACCTACAGCCGGCTCTGGGTCATCCAGAAAATCAGTGACATAGGCTACTTAGAAGTGAAGTCCGCAATGACGAGTGATGTGGCGCAGACGGTAGCATCTTGGACTCGTATTTGCTAGGTCCCCGGTTCAAGTCCCTGACCTACATGATTTTTTTTTCCCTGGTTTACCAGTCGTAAAGGCAAATTTGGGACAGGATTCCAACTTTAGCACTGAATACAGGCCTTTTTTTTCAAAATACGCCAATTCAAATCAATTTTATTTAACCACTTACCAATACCAGGCTTTAGAACGTTTAATCAAATGATAAAAAATGGAATTATTGAAGTGGCAATTTAGGGGGCGCTGAAAATGTCTCGTCTCAGGCGCCAAAATACCTAGAGCCGGCCCTGGGTCATCCAGAAATTCAGTGACATACTTAGAAGTGAACGTCGTAAGTACCGAGTAATGTGGCTCAGACGATAGCCTCTTGGACTCGTAATTGCTAGGTCCCGGGTTCAAGTCCCTGACCTACATAATTTTTTTTCCTTGTTTACCAGTCGTAAAGGCAAATTTCCAATAGGATATTTACATACCAGGAATAATGATTTTTTTTAATTCCAACTTTAGCACTGAATACAGGCCTTTTTCAAAATAGGCCAATTCAAATCAATTTTATTTAACCACTTACCAACACCAGGCTTTAGAACGTGAAATTCTATGTTTAATCAAATGGTAAAAAATGGAATTATTGCAGTGGCAATTTAGGGGGCGCCAAAAATTTCTCGTGTATGGCGCTAAAATACCTACAGCCGGCCCTGGGTCATCCTGAAATTCAGTGACATAGTTAGAAATGAACAACGTCAGTACAGAGTGAGGTGGTCCAGAGGGTAGCGTCTTGGACTCATATTCAGCAGGTCGCCGGTTCAAGTCCCCAACCTGGTTGACAAAATTTTTTTTGTTTTCTTTCTTTCTTTCTATTTTTTTTCCATGGTTTCCCAGTCGTAAAGGCAAATACCGAAATTATGACTAATCGCGCCTATTTCATCCTTTACCATAATCACCAAAATTGAAAACTGAATATCAGTTGCTCAGATACAATAGCATGCTAGCTCTGAGCTGAGACAATTAAAAATAATAAATAAAAAGGGCTGGGATTTTGATGAAATTGCATACTTTTTGCCTACTTACACAGAGAGAGATAGCTGGTTTCGTTTCTACATGTTTATGTTAAATTAATCCAAGCCTTTTAGGCATTGTTAGTTTTTTTTCCATTTTCCTTCTTTAAGAACATGAGTTATTAATTTTGTTTGTAATTTTTGGTGCATTTTAGTTTAATTTTGTACAGAAATCCCCATTAATAATAGAATTTTTCTGTTTCCTTCGACAATTTTTCTATTAATTTTTCTTATTCAAATTCATTTTTTAGTCAAATTTAAATCACTCTTTTTCTGAACTTCAAAATTTTCATTTTAACTACCATCCCTATGTAATGAACCTGTTCAATATACAGGGTGTCCACCAAGTAATGCTGAAGAAATTCCCGGCTTATTCCCTGATTTTCATTGATCATTTCAGAAATTCCCGACCAAAATATGATTATGAAGCACTTTCTAATAACTGTGTAAGAAAAATTATAGGATTATACATACTTTAAATAAAAAAAACTTTTAGTAACAAAAGTAATTGCAAACAAAAATTATTTAGGCTATAACAGATACAAAAATTAGGAACAATAAAATTAATTAAATATACTTTCATATAGGCCTATTATTGTCTAGAGGTCTTTTTGATCACACTTTGCAATTTTTCGAATTTTCCCGGATATTTTAACAAATTCATTGACTTTTCCCGGATTTTCCCGACCATACGAAATTCCCGGCCTTTTCCCGGATTTTCCCGACCAGTGGACACCCTGATATACTTTGTCTGGCTAAAACTTGTGTTAAGTGTTTATTGCTACTGCAATTCAAAAGTAAAACTGGGAACAAATGACAAAAAGGACCTGTAATTAAAGAATAGTTCAACTAATGTAGGTACAACATTTAGAAAAAAATACAAAATAAAATAAAGAATACTGTATTTGGTCGTTTATTCTTCAGGAAGAACGTAATCTAAGTGTGTTCGAAAACAGGGTGCTTAGGAAAATATTAGGACCTAAGACAGATAGCTGCATAACGACGAGCTTCATAACCTGTACTTGTCACCAAATATAGTAAGGGTGATTAAATCACGGAGGATGAAATGGGCTGGACATGGGGGAGGAAAGGCATATCTAAAAAATATTGACTGGGAGATCCGAAAGGAATAAGTTAGACCACTTGGAAGACCTAGACATAGGTGGGAGGACAATATTAGGATAGATCTAAGGGAAGTAGGATTTGCGAGAGATGGTTGAACGGAGTTAGCACAGAATAGGGTTGAACTGCAGGCTTTCTTTATTTATTTATTTATCTTATGTATTTTTTTTATACAGATAAGTGTGGCAATAAACCTCCAGGTTCAATAAAATAGATAATATTTCTTGCAGCTTGCTTAGGGATTGCTGTTGCCATTGAGTAAGTTCTATAGTACTGTAGTACTGATTTTAATAACCTATTGAATTTATCAGAAAATACTTTATTACAAGCATCACGATGGTTTAGAGCAAATGGGTTTTTACTTAACGACAGTAAGACACATAAAATATGGTTTAGTCTTAGAGATGTACCATGTAATATCAGTGATGACACGGTTAAGTTTTTAGGCTTATATATGGATTGCAAGTTATCATGGGAACCTCACATTAAGTACATTGCTAATAAACTATCAAGGGTCATATATTTATTAAGAAATTTGAAAAACTGTGTGCCTGACAGTTACGTAAGATCAGCATATTTCGCCTTTTTCCAAAGTATTATTTCATATGGAATTTTACTTTGGGGTAACAGCAGTTACATTCAAAAGATTCTTGTGCTACAAAAAAAGGTTGTTAGGATTATTACAGATTCGGAAAATATAGAACATTGTAAGCCATTATTTATTAGGTGTGGGTGCTTAACAGTAATTAACTTATACATATACCATGTTTTGGTGTACACTAAAAACAGATTACCAGATTATTATTGTAGGAAGGATGTACATACTCATAATACCCGTAATTGTAAGAGAATTGATGTGCCTTTTCAAAGACTCTCTAAATCATTAAACAGTTTTGAAATACTTGGCTTAAAAATGATTAATAAACTGCCAATAAAATTTATAGAGTTACCAATAAAACGATTTAAAAATGAACTATATAGCTGGTTAACGAAGACACCTTTTTACTCTGTGACAGAATTTTTTGAATGTGAACATATTTTAGTGTCTCGGGTTTAAGTTGATGTTAATATAACATTGACTTTATATTACTATTTTTTTTAAAGAATTGTAAAATTAGAATAGGAACATTGTTTCGCTTTCTTGTGATATTTAATTATCTCTCATTTATGTAATGTAATTTTAAGAATGATGTTGTCTATTACTGCAAGTTCAATGACAATAAAATACTAATTATTATTATTATTATTATTATTATTATTATTATTATTATAGTAGCACTAAATCTAGAGAATCTCCAAATTTATTATTCAATAGTACAATTTAAATTATGGTTTGGAAATGAAGTAGAGCCTATCGACTCAAGCACTGTGGCATATCAAATGACAATGACCTTTGCAAAGTCACATACATCAGTGAGTGGACGAGTGTTGAAGTGACTCATGTTGAACTGTTTAGGTGGAGAATCCTCATCCTGTATTGGGAAACATCGTGGTCATGGACATTTTGCCCTCTTATCAGTCAATAACAAGACTTTATCTTATGAAATGTAAAGGTGTGCTATCTCAATATAACATGGATAAAGACTTAAAGGAGTTTGCTAAGAAATCAAACAATAAAATGTACATTAGACCTACTGATACTGGGAATAACACTGTGAAATCACAACATATTTTTCTTAAAACAAATAAATAAAATCAGGTAAACTGATGTAACAAAGTGCCAGAATGCTTTTGTTCAATCAGTGATAATTGGAATTATGATATGCAGAAAATAAGTTATTTTAACCGATTCATTCATTCATTCATTCATTAAGCAGGACTTAAGGAAGAACAAACTTCTAGTTCTTCACAATCTTTTCAAATGCATCAGCTTTTTACATAACAGAATTAAGGCACAGTATTGCACAGACTGAAAAATGCAATGCCACAGCGAGTCATTTGGAAACTGTAATGTTGTACGACCATATAACCATGATAGCTCAAGTGTCATAACACCGGTATGAAGAGCGTAAGATCTGTGATTCAAATCGCGGCTATGGCTTTGAATTTTTCAGCCTGACTTCACCTTTCCATCTTAGCCTACACACAGCCAGTGTGAAAGAACTACCATCCCACTGTGACCTAACTTACTAGTGTTTTACTATGATTTTTACTCTGATTTTACTCTGATTTTTAACAGGAACTGAGGATGGCGTAACTATTGCGCCGAAATGCATATTCAGTATTTAAACAACACTACAACACTACACCACACTGGATATCCAATTCTGCAAGAAATTCACAAAATAATCAAGAGAGGAACACTCTACAATCCTGAAGATTTTGACATCACCGTTATATATATGGTGCAAAGACTCCCGACAATAGGGAAATCCATTTTATGAACACATTTTAGTATTTTTACAACATAGACCAGGTGTAATTTGTGATTAATGTTTAATCTGTACATATATTTTTAATTATCTTTTTAGTGTTCTATACATAAAATATCAATGTCACAGTGTGTTCTATGTTTATTTTAATATCAGAGGGTATAAGGAGATAAACACTGTTCAAAAAAAGAAATTTATCAATTTTACTATGAAGCCTGGGCTTTGAAGTAAGTTAGGCTACTTACAGGTTGTAAATCGCCACTGGGTTGATATCTCACATTGAGAACACCTGATGGTATACTGGGATATGTGAGTCAGTTGGAGAATTTAATGTTGTATCAGCACGATGCCATGGTAGCATAAGTGACAGAACAGCGGCACAGAGAACCCAAGTTCTGTGGTTCAAATCCCAGCTATAGTACGTCCGTCTACATATAACACATTGGCACATTGGTTGCAAAAGTTGGCAACCCTAACTAAGGCCAACATAACAAGCCCAATACAATTATTAACTTATATGGTAACCTGCCATGAACAAATCTCTAATCCCTACCCCTAACTTGCTAAAACTGTAGACTATGAATCACGATACAATGTACTGCAACAACAAAACAAAATACCAGCCTGAATTAAATTACTTACCGGTACAATGTTTACTATTACTGATCAAACACAGCGAGGGTAACACTTGAAATGCACAGTCTTTGATACCTTACTAATACTGAGTCATTTCAATCTCATAAACCTCACACACTTTCATAGTAACTCCTGATCCTTCACACAACCCGAAACATGCTTTCACTTAATGTACAAGTCAGAACATAAAACTGACATGACAGTTCTTAATGGTTTTGGAGTGTCTCCAGACAGCCATCAGTCAACAAAGCACCCTATGGCTACAATCAATTGTCTGATAAAAAAAGTGAATGTTTACAATGGTGATGTCATTTTAGTATTATCTTCAGGAAGTTTATAAGAAGCCTGGGAAATCTGTGGGTTCATAATAGGACTCTTGGGATAAGGCTGAAACAAGCATTTATACTGGTACAATGATGCTACACCTGCGACATGCAGCAGCTATTGCATCAGGTCATGAACTTTGTTCACATTACATCAAAACACAAACTGATCAAACATACTGAATATACAAGGGTGGATCGGAGAGTAATGCACAATACGGTAATCCTTTTTACAAAAAGTTTAATAGGTACAATTACAAATAAATGGACACATGAAGGGACATCTTTTGTCTATTTTTCTATATAGTCACCAAGTTTCTCAATCGTGAAACCGATTTCAAAATACCCTGTTCATAGAAGTCCATTCAGTTGGAGTATAGCCATCTGCAGACTGCTGTTTTCACTTCTGCATCTGAAGCAAAGCGTTTACCAGCCAGGAATTCTTTGTGGGACCAAACAAATGAAATTTGTTCACTGGAAAGGGAATCGTCACTGGTGAGAGTCGTGGGCATACCACTACACGCCCAAAACAAAGCAGGCCTCTATGCAGTGGAAACATGCTGCTTCCCCAGTAAAGAAAAAAATTCAAAGTGACTCAATCTGCTCATAAAGTGCTTGTGACAGTATTCTGGGAAATGAATGGTGTTTTATTGGACTTTGCTGGAGACACGGGACAGCAGTTCGAAGATGGCTATACTCCAACCGAACGGACTTCTGTGAACAGGGTATTTTGAAAATGGTATCACGATGGGAGAAATGTGTTGAGAAACTTGACTAGGTAAATGGAAAAATAGAAGATGTCCCTTCATGTGTGCATTTGTTTGTAATTGTAGCCTACCTATTAAACTTTTCGTAAAAAAATTGTGAGATACTGGTATATCATAAAAAGCGAGTGAACAAGACAACAATGTTGTTGAATATTTCGTAAGAGAATTATTGGTTACAATAATTTGTGGCCTCTACGGTAGCCCAGACCCAACAGTGTGATTTTTATTTGTGAGATAGGCTATATCATAAAAAGTGAGTCCAAGCAAGTAATCCATGTTCACATTAGATGAACCAGAACACAGCAGAAGACTTGAAATAAATCTATCAGTGTGAAGGAACTAGTGCAAGACAATGCCGGTACAGGTAACAATTTTGTAAGATGTGAAATAGTCTAGCAGCAAATGGGGAACATTTCTATCATATTCTATGAGCACAGTAAGTATGCTACAAATTCTCAGACTTCTCGTTTATGCAGGGGTGCATGAGGATCCATGTATCGGCCAGTGGAGCATGAAATGCAGAGTGCATTTTCACCCATACAGAGAGGCTATATAGAAAAACATCTCTGTATCATCAGTCTATCGTTCAAGGGTGTTTTGATTAAGCTCTTGCTGTAGAGTATCTGTAGGGCCTAGAGAAAGTATCAAATTGTGAAGATATAAAGTTTGGTATGGTCTTTATTTGGCATTCTTGGTGCAACATAGCTAGGCTAAGTTATTATAATTTTTTTATTGATCCGAACATCATACATTGCCGATAGTGCTATGAAGTGAACGAAGAACCTCCTTCAGGTCTCTCCATGAACATTTCTTTATTCCTACTGTGGTACCAATAGGTTTGGGCTCTTCATAAGAATGGCTTTTGAGAATTTTTTTAAGCTCACTCAAATTTTTCTATATCTCATCTGCATTTATGTCTTCTCGTTTCTGTCAAGGTCTTATGGTTCTGTAATGAATAATGCCACTTTCCTTAAATATATTTAAGACCCAAGATCTCTACACTAACCCAGTCAATGGTAAGTCTGTATTTCAGTTACCAGTAATGTGTTTCAATTATATGGGGATTTCTTGTCATAACAGGCTACCTTAAACATTGCAGAGTTCACCCAAAAAATGATTGGAAGGACCACTATGGCTTAAATTTTGTAAAGAAACGAAGGGTTTTTTTTTCATACGAATTGCACATGGCATAAAACTTTAGTACAGTACGAAAAGGCCGCCTTCGACGAGAATAATAGTACAACTTCATTAACACCGGCAATCCTTATCTCGAGATAACATTCAACGTGCAATTGTGTTACGAAATTACTGTATTCATTTTGCACCCGGGAGATTTGAAGCGGGCATTAAACTATAGGCCCAACTCGTGGCATTGTTTATAAGCACATAGCATTCATTAACAGCGATGAAATGAGAAGAAAAATAATTGTAGCAGACTACGTTGTAGTCACCCCTGGATCTCCATGAACTGTAAACACAATGCCTGTGTATTCATGTGTGGATACTAGCATGCCAGACGCTGTTTCGAAATGTACAAAAACACAAGTGGGACATCAAGATACAGATTAGCAGAAGCCCTCCACATTCGAGATAGCAAGGTGTCATTTAACACAAAATTTCAGCCATACATATAAAAAACACATACCTAATGAAGATTCAGCATAATCAGGAACACAAATGTTGCACTAAATCCATATTTGCACCACTAAATATCACGCACACGCAACTCGCACCATACATAGCAACAATAAACTAAAACGTTGGGAGGGGAACTTAACAGAGGGAACGCGGAAAAAGACCAAGCTGCTGCCATTAAAACTCATGTAAATAAGACATGCAGCACCATCTATCGGCTCTGCTAGGAACTACGAATTTAACAAATGAAGAGCTAATGGCGATAAATTATACAAAAGAATAAAACAAATCACATTTAAACAAAAATTGTAGTGTTTCCTGCTACAATACAAGTAGTAATTTTAAATGAAATATTTAATCCTTAAATTAACGAGACTCACTTTCCCCGATTGATTTATAAAATAGACTACAAAAAGTTTTTAAACAGAATGATTCCTACCTTTCTTGAGCATTATTTTGTACTTTCTTCATATTATTTTGTAATTTTATGTAAAACCCGACTTCGTACCCAGGATTTTTACATCCTGAAAAACCATTGATTTTAGCCCGAGGTGGTACTAGAGATTGGCAAAACCATGAAATAATCATGCTTGCCACTCTGAGGAAAATCAATACAAGCATGAGAGGACCACTTAAATGTCAGTTCGGAGTAGCGCTCAGAACAGTTATTTGTCCGGCCGGTGATTTATGTTGAAGCAGTTTTTGCATTTGCTTCATACAACGAAGATATTGCATCAGCCGTAGAATGCTTTAACAAAACCAATACCACCCTATTACCTCCTTCGAACACTGAAGAGTCCCGGTATTATGACGCAAGAGCTCTCATGAGAGAGACTCCTGAAGAAATACTATGAGCTTCCGCCTTTCACACCATGCAGCTATGCAGTCTGTTCCGAAACATGATGAGCACATGCAGCATGATTCAATTTTGGACTGCTGCCAATCTCTATTCTGCACCACCACTAAAAGAAAAAAATTAATTTAATTAAATGCTAATCAAAAATGAAAGAAATTCGTAAAATATTACATAACAACACTTCAATAGAAACGGATATTTTGATACGAGTACTCAGTCTATATCTCTATATCCTTAGGCAAAATAAACTTTTTAAATTAATGGTATTAACACCTATATTATACGGCGTCTCAAAAAGTCGTGAGGGGTTACAGAAATTTACTCTTAAAAAAATATTAAACTTGCATTAATGAAATCAGTTGAGAATGAAAGAGAACTCAAAACGGTTTGTGTATGTATATTTTGTACAGCCGCCTGCGAGTTCACAGTCCTGCCGCTAGGCATCATAATGTTTTCGTTCCAAGAAGTGACGACAGATGAATTTCCGCAGAAGGTTATTTTCAATGATGAAACTACTTTCTGTCTCTACTTGAACAACATACGGTCAAGATGATGGATAGGACGTGCATCTGAAGATGACCAGCATGAATGCTGTGGCCCCAAGATCATCAGATTAAACACCATGTAACTTTTTCTTGTGGGGTTACATCATCGATGCTCTGTAGTATCGGAGACATAAGGGAACGGTAAACACTATCAACAGGCCAATGTTGACGCGAGTGTGGAAACAACTGGATGAACGTGTGGATGTATGCCATGTTACCTGTGATATACACACTGAACATTTGTGATTAAAAACTGAGTTCCTCGTTCATTCTCAATTGGTTTCATGAATGTAAGTTCAATAACTTACGAGGCGCGTCCATAAAGTAAGATTGCCTGGGGCTGTTTACAGAAAGAAAACACAATTTCAAGGAAATATTTATTGCAATAGATACAGCAAGTGTTCAGCTATTTTTCACCATATTCACCACCAGAATTGAAACATATGTCATACTGTGGAACCAACTTTTGAATACCTGTGTCCTAGAAGTTAGCCATCAGGGATTTGAATCACTGTGTGGCAAACATCTCTGCCTCTCTGTCATTCCCTGCCATTTCTTTAGGTGTAGGAAAAGATGGAAATCACTGGGAATGTCTGGGCTGTAGGGTGAATGTTTAAATACCTCCTAGAAAGTCTCCTGCAGCAGTTCGGGTGGGAGGTGTTTAAACATCCACCCTAAAGCCCACACCTAACTCCCAGTGGTTTCCATCTTTTCCTACACCTCAAGAAATGACAGGGAATGGCAGAGAATGACAAAGAGGCAAAGTGGTTCAAATACCTGGTGGCTAACTTCTAGGACACAGGTATTCTAAACTTGGTTCAACAGGATGATATGTTTCAATTCCGGTGGTGAATGTGTTGAAAAATAGCTGAACACTTGCTGTATCTGTTGCAATAAATATTACTTTGAAATTTTGTTTTGTTTCTGTAAACAGCCCCAGAGAAACTTTATGGATGCGTCTCGTATTTACAATACATTTCTGTAACCCTTCAAACCTTTTTGAAACACCCTGAATAATGATCAGGTCTAAAGGAAACTTGAGAATAATTAGGCTACCAGCAGTGAATACTGTAATATCTTAATAAAATTTATATTTTAACCATTTGGGAAGGTTACAACACAACTTGAAGCCATGCTTACAGCTCAATATAGCACCAATTAAAGAAAGAAAAGAAATATGGGCCCTCCACAGTGTAATTATTTACATTATTTGCAATTATAAACACCAAATTGCTTCTAACAGCTGCAAGGCAACACAACACACAGTGCTCTTTGTACCCCTTCACCTTTGTACCTATAATAGTGTTATAGTATATTGGGATACAAGTCCCATAAGCGGTGCATACGGATCGAGGAAAGAGTTTGAAAAAACCAGGCGCTTGCGAGATCCGTTATGCACTTACGGCATGAGTATTGCATGCTATTTTTTGCACGATGAATATTTATATTAATTGAGATATTAGCTGAAAATATTATGTATATACACTACTGAAGATGGATGTTATATTTCAGAAAGTGATTCGCATGTGTTGGTTGTTATGGGAACCGAATATTTGTCCTGTTTAAGTCACCACAAACTGGGGGGCCTTGGTCCATAAAGGCTTGTATTATGATTTTACTTATGGCACAGTGTGCTTTTTGTAATTCTTACCACACGGAAATTTGTTTTGTTTCCATAGCAACAAGATAGCGTGCGGGAATATCAAGTTACGATCCACAGCAACAATATTCGTAAGTACCACTAATTAGTTACGTCGTGCAAAAAATGTTTTCACTATATATGGACTAAACTGCCCGCAAAAGTTAAAGGCATATGGCTAAAAGTCAATCAGAGGACTGGAAATGATTAAACCGGTTAGTATTTTGCAGTTTGAGATGTTACGAGCCATGTCATTAGCTGACATTTTCCATAATCCACCGTATATGGCCTTAACTGTTGCAGCCAGTATAGGCTGACCAGATGTCTCCGATGAGGAGTTGCTGTCCCCAATTTTGAACCCACAAGCAATTCTGTCACTGAGAGTTTCTAAGTGAATAAAATAAAATATTAATTTTGTAAAAACCAAAAGTTGGATAGTAATCTGAAGTATTTCAACATTTGAGTGTAAATTTCATCCCATTTGAAAATTCCGGGGTGCGCGGGCAAAGAGAGTTAAGTCCACTTTTTTTTTTTACTGAGAATTACAGTGACTTAACATACTATACCAGCCCAACATACCTTTAGAGATGGATAAACCTATGAGGCACACATCCATAACTACCGTACAATTTTGAATATGACTTACTGGACTTAACACAAATGTAGAGAATATTTTTATCTATAACTCTATGGACATAACTAAATTTTTTTAGGATGGTGGACTTAACTCTCTTTGCCCGCGCATCCCGGAATTATTTGAGTATTAGTCATGTAACTTTCAGCTAGTCATTTAACTGAAGTACGACTTTTCTCACAATAAACTCAATCTAAATTAATAAGATTCAAGAATTTTTTTTAGAGATGGAACACTTACATCAAACTTTCATTTTCTTGTGAATAATTTATTATGATTTTTTTAAAAATAATATATCTCTGAAAGCATTTGTTTGAGTAATGAGCTTTAATTTCTATAATAATATGTGGAAGATATTTCTAAATTCACCTTCTGCATAATACCAGAACTTGTTTCGAGACCACAGTCATTCATACTTATCAGATGTACTCTAGCTGCCGGCTGGACGATCATGTTACCTTCCTCGGAATATTGACTGCATTTACTAATGAGATCCTCTTCGATTGGAATGTTGGGACCATCTCATGAACTTTGACATTCCAACTAGTCCATAAAGATAAATGTCAACTAATGTAGTCAACATCTTCAAGAGGGCAACGTGACTGTCCAGTCAGAGGTTGATTACTCAATTCTTAAAATCATTCCATTCTGTCCATCACTAAATAACACCCTAAGAGCCTGTATTACCAACTCCTGATAAACTTTTCGATACATACCTTCCAGTAACTTATTTGGAAGATCTTTTCTTGTACAGTCGGTCAAATAAAAAACGTCGGGACTCGTATGCTGTTAAAATTAAAGTTTTGACGCATTAGTTCACAAGTTTCCTATAAAAAACACAAAATACAGGTCATTTTCGGAACATATGAGGCCATGCGGCAGGAGGGAAAATATGAACAAGGAGGGAAAAAATGAAAATCGCGGAAAGCGCAACACACGATATTCAACTTAATGCATTGTCATAATTCATTTTGCTTTGTGTCATCGCCACATACAAATGCTAACGTGAGAGAAAGTGTAGTTAGGGCTGTAATTGACCTGCATTTTTCGGTCTCTGAAGCAGCGAGAAGGTTCCATATTTATGAAACAGCAGCTCAGAGGAGGGAACTTGACTATAATGCGACCGGAAGTTTTCATAGCAAACGTTGATCTGGCCAGACGCGTATTTCGATGCTAAGATTGGTTGCAGAAGTTGAGCGTAAGTTATTGATTTTGCACTGCAATTACCGGTATTATAAAATAACATCTTAAAAAAATGCTCCTTGAATAAACATATTCCTCGCGAATCTATTAATTATTAATATTATAAAAATTTGCAACCAAGAATATGGCGGATTTGAGGCATATAGCCACAGCCTTCTATACATGTTTGTTTTGGAACAAAACTGACTAAATAATCAAGAAAATACATGGATAGACAAGAGGCGTGTGTGAACCTAACCTTAAGTCTTCCTGTACATGCGCATATGCTCGTTCGTGATACTTAATCAAATACCGCCCGACGTTTTTTATTTGACCGACTGTACTTCCACTCGGAATGTAATCAGAAGGAGTGCAGTAACATTCTGTAATTTTGGTAGTAGAAACAAAAGCTGCAAAAGCCTGTTTCTTCTAGGTTTGAACAGTCCCTGAACCTAATGTATGTATATGCACACACACACACAGTGTTAATGAATAACACCGAAATATTTTACCTGTGTATAGAGGGGACATAGACAAGCAACTTTTATTAGGAGAGTTTTGTTCTATGGATTCAGTTTTCCCTGTTACAGCATAAAATCTCCCATGGCATGGCCACCACTGACTTATAATATTTAAAAAACGCAAAACAAAGGAACTTCGTCACTGGAGTTATGAATAAAAGAAACTAATGCAGTGGCGGCCGGTCATGTGATTAGTCTGTAAATTTTGCAGATGATGAAAACTCTAAATTATGATATAGCTGTTGATGAGTTTTTATTGATCACTAAAAAGGCATGAAATCAATTTAATGAAAATTCTAACCCTATTTTGCTTAGTTATTATCTTATGAGCACCAAATTGTAATGCCTTTAATGCCCTATAGAATATAAATTTTATGTCATAGAGCAAAAATCTCCTATTAAAAATTGCCTGTAATTTTGAATATTTCATTTTCAGATTAAACTAAATCAGAACACGTAATTTCAAGCACAATAATCAGTTTATGCAATCCTACGTCATTCAAATATGGATCTAAAAAAACAGCCTTGCTGTATTAAATTAAACCTCCTAGGTGGCTATGGAGCTCCAGTGAGCTACCATTTTCTTTCACCCTAGCCTGTCTATCTGCCAGTTGCTGGTTTATCGGTAACACTACCTTCCTGATAGCCAAGCTGGAGGATGTTCTTCCAGATAACATTTATAAAGAAGTAATCTGATTTCCTGAGCAATCTACTGGATATATGATAACCAGAGATTTATCCGGAGGTGGTAGTACAAGCACTTAACATATCAAGGGTTAACATCACATCAATCCAACAAATGTATTATATATATTAAACATAACCTTCCCTCATATACACATACATTTAATGCACTAAAAATAATAAATGTGAATCACTACACAGAAAAAAATACAATGTGCATGTCAAACATCTTTCTAAATGCTCTGAGCTCAATGAGAAGACCAAGTAATTAATCATGAAAGTAAGACATGTGTTTTCTGGATCATTACTTCTAAGGGCTGTGTTCACCAATGCTGATAATCTGTCTGATCCTGGTTTTTAGACTGAAAAGCTGCGATACTGTTCATTTTGCTTTTCACCAGCTACAGCAACTAATATCCAAGCTAATGATTTATCAGCGAAATATCGGCCAGCAAAACAGGATAAACCAAGCTAATTGCAACATCAAGATGGTATGTAGGCGATTGGAACATCTGATCAACATGAGAGATGACGATAGTGATGAGGAATGTGAAACAGAGTACAGAATAAGGCACCCTAGATGGATAAAAAAAAACCTAAGTTGTACTTGGACATCTATGATGACATTAATTTCTGCACAAGATTCAAGAAGAAAACAAAATTGTCTGCTATTTGCCATGCCCCACAAACAGTAAGACATCTAGTGACCATTTCTAGAACTACTAGCAAGAGACAGCATGAGGGGAAACTTTCTTGTTGCTATGGCAACATGTATATTTAGCAACCAGATGCAAGCCAATAGTCATATTTTCCCTGCTCTTTCACACAACACCCACCAAATAATGTTGGTTTTTCTTATAAAAATTTTAAGGGTCAGACGACAAGTAGTAGACAAAAACCAAGCTTTTAAAAACCACGGTAACAAACGACGTGGTGAAATCCAAAAGGTTTACTATTTGAGATAATGGATTAATCATAGTTTTTATTATCCACGATACCGAGAAATTTTATCTGTTTTGGTGAACATAGCCCTAAATAAAAAAAAAATATATGTAAATAAAAGCTTAGCTTGGAACATATGAACTTCACAATCACATTTATAAGAGAAACAGATGAAAAATGTATTACTTTCATTGGCAGATACCATAATACCTTGCTTTGTCATTGGTACTAAAACTGATGATGTGGTCATCTTGCTATAACTTCTTCAGAATAGTGTAGTTTGTCATGTGTTTTGATAAGTTTTGTCACTTGTCTCCGATCACCTGCCAGTTCCTTTCATACAGTTGGGGTTACATACATGTGACTGGAGCATGTTAGAGAAAATGTACATATTAAGCAATAATGAAAGATAATACTGATGATTAGAGACAGGCAAAATATGAAATTTCATATTCTAAAATGTGGCTACTAGCGCTCTGAAAACTCGGATCTTTACGAATCACGAAGTTTAGATGGCAATGCAAGCAAGAAAAAAGTTCATATTTCATAATATTTTGGTAAAATCTTCATATTTCGTGAAAATCTTCATAAAGCTTCATATTTTGTATGATTTGCAAATTTTTCCTTCGTTAATACTTCTATGACAAATAAATAGAGTTTTCCACATTATTGAAATGTTTTGAAAAGTTTTCCGGGAATCGCATCTCAAATCCCTATACGGCAAACTCCAGAAAGCTAAGAAATTTGGCAACACTTTATAAGTGTTAAGAGGTACCCAACACAATTCCACTCTAATAATAGCCTACTTCCATTATGAACGGGAATGGGATTTCTAAGTATTGTTTGTAAGTAGTCACATTCCTTGCATTCCGAAAGATAACTCGACAGCAAGGGCGGAAGTAGGGAATGTTTACAGTTAGAGGAACCAGCTCACTAGCAGGGAGGAGGGAATATTCATTTATGTGTTGTTTGCGATTCGTGGTGATTTGGATCGTGTGCCTAAATCTGGAATGTGCAATTGGTGACAGAGTTAAACTGTTTTAAAACAGATGGAACGATTGTTATGTGCACATTTTGTAACAAAAGTGTTAAGTATGGAATATAGTCCTTTTTATTACCTGTGTAATATTATCTAAAGACAAATTTGTACTAACATTCAAATTATGTTTACGCTACATTTGATATCTTGGGAAAGAACAAATATAAGATGCATCTTCGCATGAGACATATCCCGGCCAGTCCTCCCCCAGTGAAATAATTCATTTTATGCCGTGATCTAGCGAATTCTTCGAGGATGAATAGGCTGACAAACCGTTGGGTACAAGGGGTGCTCTAGAATTTTTAATATTTGGTACAAGGGGTGCTCTAGAATTTTTAATATTCGGTAGCAGTTTTAATATTTGTTACAAGGGGCACTCTCGCATTTTTAATATTTGGTACTGTCGGGAGTGTCGGCGACAATATACAAGGATAGTTTGTCACCTGCTTCCCTGAGAAACAAAATGTGAATATTGAGTGATCGAGTGGACGGAGCTTAAAGTGCACTTAATATTTGGCTTTCGCCGTTATCTTTATTCTGAACAAATGGATGACTGAATTAGCCTACATAATAATTTTGTTATTAATTTATTTTTAATACTGGTATCTGCAAACACAAAGTTTCAGCTGAAACAACACACAAATAGCATTATACATAAAAAAATGAAAATTAAAAAGACACACACACAGTTCAGACTTTTCTTACCGACAGAAGATGCACTTTTTGCCAGAAAACATTGAAAAACTGCTTTTTGTAATAAATATTAGTTGATGTGATGTGAAAAATGTAGGTGAATAGAATATTGTGAATATTTAACGTATTAATTACCAGTTAACTAGTGTTTTTATTTTGCCCTCTCATTGTGAATATGGTAGATATTCCTTTGTGTGTTGTCTTAAATCAAATAACAAATATTCAGATGATAAAATTGGTGATTTATTGCATTTCATAATATTTTAAATTTTTTTCTTCATAATTTCATATTTAGCATAAATAAATTTCATATTTTGGCAAAATTTTCTTCATATTGTGCCTGTCTCTACTGATGATACTAGCGATGCATAAAGTGCATGAGAGAATATAGTGTTCATATTGGAGCAACAATAAAAGAACTCGAGCAATCAGACTAAATTGATAAATTGGACAAAATTGTTTACACTGTATTTTGTACTTCTGAGAAAACCTAAATAAAATATATGGCATGGTTACCTACTGATTGTTTTGAATTTGGTGTGGTGATGATGATGATGATGATTAAATGTTCAACCCAAAGGCCGGTCTTGCCCTGGGACAGAGCCATGGGGGAAGGCCCACGACCTGACCGAGGGACACTAGGCTGGATGATACCGCGTAGGGTGGCCAGTTCCTTTCATGGGATGGGGATGAGGACACAACACCCAATCCTGATCCAGGAAGGAAACTTTACAGCTCTGTAAAATCCCCAACCTGGCCGGGATTCGAACCCAGGCCGCCGAGGTGGCTGGCAGTCATGCTACGAACTCACCCACGGCGGCAGACATGGAAGTGAATATTGGAATTTTTGACTGTACAGAGTACATTAATTAATGAGTTTGATAATATGTCCAACACCTCATCTCACAATTTATCACAAGGAATATATACTTATTTCTTTGTGTAATGAATAATCCTAGGTGTGTACAAAATATCAAATCTGACTGTTTTTCAATATGGAATAATATTATTAAATATTTTATAAATTCATGTATCACTGTGAAGATCATTAATTTGAACAATGATATTATGCTTGCATTTTGATCTGTGAGAAGAGTGAAGAAAATGGTTTATTTAATTTTCATTGCTCTAATCTTTCATCAACGCATTTATCTTTGCTCCAATATGAACACCTCATTGTTAGACAATGCTACCATTCTCTTGATGGAACAACTTTACTTCTTTGTTCGTTTATCATTGCTCCAACACGTACACAGCCTTAGACACTGCAGGAACTACGGTAGCAAGAAATATGCTGCCTGTGCAGCATGAAATGTATAAAAGCCAAGTCATAAAAACCACCCAACACTTCTCACAGCAGGATGACAAAAATACCAATTTTATTGCCAATGACAAGACACTACCTGGAGAACCAAGATTTAACATCTACTAAAATAATTTCGGTTCTACAAACAGACTTAAGAACAGGTATGCTAAACCATAACTTTTATAAGATATAGCATTATTTTATACATGTATCAGTAACCTGACAAAACTCTCAGCAACTAAAGATCCCGCATGAAATCTGTGCCGATTGCCTACATCACTGCAAGTGACGTGCTCAATGTGACATCACTGAACCGATGGCTACGAGGCACACTACTAACTGCACCTCCCTTTCTATTCTCTCTCTCGCACAATAGCATGTCTCTCTCTAGCGCATAACGGTTGTCATCGGCACAGATTTCGTGCAACATCTTTACAAAACCCATAAGAGAAGAACTAAGGTTGTGATACAGCAATACCCATCATACAAATACAGTATGAATAGCCTACTTAATTAATATAGAAGTTTACACTGTGAAGTTATAGAATTATGAAAACATAAGTGAGTGAAGACTTTATACACAGAACTTTCACTAGAATAATAAAACTGACTTGGTCAATTGTTTTGAAAAATTCATTGATTGAATGCACTGGAGATGGACTTCTGCAGACGATCTGCCAGGATATTCAGGAAAGACAGAATTAGAAACACAGAAATATGACGTATTATGGAAGTGGAAGAAGAGAGTGCAGTCACAATTGAAAGGAAACGACTTTGATGGTATGGACATGTACGTAAGAATGGGAGAAGAAAGAATACCTAGGATTGTACAGGAATGGGAAAGTAAGAGAAGAAGAGGAAGAGGACGACCTGCTACTACCTGGATACAGAATGTACACATGTCAATGGAAAGATTTGGTTTAGTGGAGGAAGATGTACAAGACAGGGATAAGTGGCGAAATGTAGTGAGTAGTGTAGAGTTCTGAATGGTGGTATCAGATTTTCTATCTCGGGGTGAGTTGTGTGATAGTGCTTGACTGTTGTATATGTTTGGTTGGAGACAAACCTCTGTTTTGAGGAAATTTCTCATTTAATAAATAAATTCATTCTCATTTTCAGCGTACTCCAACTTACAGCTGTGAGCTCTGTGCATCCTCCTGTGGACATCCTAAAACTTCCTAATTAGATCGCCCTGCCGGGACTTGTTAAGAGCATGCAGAAACCTAAGAAACTTACAATCTAGGAGATCTATCCCCAAAAAATGCAGGTAATCTAATAAACTCTGACATTCCCATGGAAGATGATCTGATTAGGAAGTTTGTAAGACGTCCAAGAGAGGGTGGATAGATTGCATAGTTGGAGCACTCTGTGAAGACGAGAATAAATGGATCAAAACTACTGTTTGGATAGATTTCGAAGAAAGACAATTATTGCAATTATTACGGTGTGCGACTTCCAGAAAATGCCTATTTAGTTTTATGTTTCATGATCCCTAATCCACAAAAGCATATACTCAAAAGTTTGTATGTCTGTACAATTTTTTATGGACACGATATGTGCTGTAATTTTTCACGAATTAATTCCGGCTGATACATAATATACAGAGATGAAAAATCTCAGTCAAATTTGTTAGTGGGCAAAAATGGACCAGTAGAAATAGGGAAGGTTTCTTTGAAAAACTGAAAAATCTCTATAACTAACTTACTATGAAAAATAGTGCATGTGCTTAAAATTACTATACTTTCTAAGATTAGTACCAAAGCTTTTGTTTGAAAGGTTTTTTGATAACGTCAACCATTAACTCAAGGGGTGGAAAAAAACAGGCGTAGAAGAAAAAACATCATAATTCCCTTAGTAGAAACAGTATCAAATCCATTCAAAGTTATTGTAAACCTTATAAATATTACCTAAAACTTTTGTCTAAAACAATATTTAATAGGACCAACCATTCCTGCAAGGGGTTGCCAGAAAGAGGTTGCAGAATGAATAAATTAATTAATCCCTCAGTAGACACAATACCAAGCCAATTCAAAACTTTGTTAATCTTCTAAAATCACCAAAACCTGGATTTTGGCCCACTTTGTTCCAACGTACAGAAATATGAACTTTGAAATACACTTGCAACTGTAGGCTGAGGCAGAAGGGATTTTTTTGTATATAAAATCTTCACTCACATCTTCATAATAGTAAAGAATATTTTCACAAACACACTAAAAAAAAGAGACAGAATGACAAACTATACACTGAAATAGCTCAGCTACGATATGAATAAATTGGTGTTCATTTGTAATGTTTACCCCTAAAATGCAATGGATTATTTTCCCTGCTCTACAGCTTTACATTTCTTTACAATGCTATCATTTGAACTCTTTATGAAGCTTTTTTGCTTCCTTATTTTTATTGTACAACACTAACTATAACATGACACAATTTACTTCGTTGTTAACCTCTTTGAGGTTAGAAATTTTTAGCTATTATTCGGTATTTCCTAAACGGCTCACTAGAGTTTTATAAGTTCAATTTGTCATCCTCTCTCTTGTTTCATAAATTTCATCCTTTGTGTTTTTCTATGAAATATACTATAAACCTAAAACGATGACTGGAATAGTTATACAAGCTTCTCAGCCCAGGGAATAGAGATGAAAAAGGGGCCTTACCATACAAAAAATTTAAGTTCAAATTGCTTGGCAAGCAGAAAGAAATCTATTTACTATCACTCCTATGACATACCATTCTGGAAATACAATAAAAAAATAGATTTTTTAAGAAGCGTTTTTGCGGAAAACTTTCAACTACGATGCTCCATAACATTATTTACATAGTAGTTTTTGATACCTTCAGATGCAGTTCAGATCTAGCCACTATAGCCATTTTTTAAAATCTACTGCGTGCCACAAGGAAGAGAAAGGCATGGTAAATGGGAACAACAGTCGGCAGACTTGCTACTACGACAAGTACACAAAATAATGTAATTAACTAAGTTGTTGACGAACACTTTAGGCTTCACTTTTCCTTACATTTTTGCAGGATGTACGTTTCATGGGCTTTGCCCACATTTTCAACTGCCTGTCAAAAATGTGGGCAAAGCCCATGAAACGTACGTCCTGCAAAAATGTAAGGAAAAGTGAAGCCTAAAGTGTTTAATAGTCAACAACTTAGTTAATTACATAATTTGTTGCTTCTCTTGATTCTTCATAAGTACACAAAATATCATTCTAGAAATAGCTAGTTCTTTGAAGTTTTTAGTTTTGATTTAATTGTACTGTATATTAGAGTATACTAGTTATGTTAATTCTGATTGCATTGGTGGCTATGGAACTACAGGCCTGGATTCAATCCCTGGCACCTTCTTGATTTTTCTGAGGTAAAGAGGTCTGAAACGAGGAGCACTTAGCCTCGTGATTCAAACTGAGGAGCTACTTGAGTAAATAGTAGCAGCCACTGGGTCATAGGAATTAATTAGTTAGTTTAAATTCTATTAATGTATGATGTGATGAAAACTAACAATAAATAACAGGTAAGACATTCTTTTGCATTACTAGTAGCACTTCAATTCAAGGCTGCCCCTATTTCCACCGACCTTACACTCTATCAGAACAGGTACAGTCGGTCAAATAAAAAACGTCGGGACTCGTATGCTGTTAAAATTAAAGTTTTGACGCATTAGTTCACAAGTTTCCTATAAAAAACACAAAATACAGGTCATTTTCGGAACATATGAGGCCATGCGGCAGGAGGGAAAATATGAACAAGGAGGGAAAAAATGAAAATCGCGGAAAGCGCAACACACGATATTCAACTTAATGCATTGTCATAATTCATTTTGCTTTGTGTCATTGCCACATACAAATGCTAACGTGAGAGAAAGTGTAGTTAGGGCTGTAATTGACCTGCATTTTTCGGTCTCTGAAGCAGCGAGAAGGTTCCATATTTATGAAAGAGCAGCTCAGAGGTGGGAACCTTACTATAATGGGACCGGAAGTTTTCATAGCAAACGTTGATCTGGTCGGACGCGTATTTCGATGCTAAGATTGGTTGCAGAAGTTGAGCGTAAGTTATTGATTTTGCACTAGAAGTACCGGTATTATAAAATAAAATCTTAAAAAAATGCTCCTTGAATAAACATATTCCTCGCGAATCTATTAATTATTAATATTATAAAAATTTGCAACCAAGAATATGGCGGATTTGAGGCATATAGCCACAGCCTTCTATACATGTTTGTTTTGGAACAAAACTGACTAAATAATCAAGAAAATACATGGATAGACAAGAGGCGTGTGTGAACCTAACCTGAAGTCTTCCTGTACATGCGCATATGCTCGTTCGTGATACTTAATCAAATACCGCCCGACGTTTTTTATTTGACCGACTGTACAGTTATCAGAACCTGACTGTATGAGAGTTGTAGCAAATTTAATACTCTACAACTATGACTTACAATTTTCCTTTCTAATATCGTCACTGTTATGCCAGAACCAGGAAAGTGCAAAAATTCAGGCTTTGACTTCAGTACATTGCTGGCATCTGTTTACATTAATCTTTGCTCTGAGGAACTACAAATGCTGTATTTTCTTTCCTTTGTAAGTAATAGTTAGTTCCATTACCATAAAAGTACAAGTTCTGTTTTATTTCAAGTAAGAATCAGCTTGAAAAATTTTATGTCATAACCGGGATTTGAACACGGATCTTCAGCTTAACGCGCTGATGCTCTACCATTGAGCTACCATGACAACATGCCAGTACAACATCAAATTCCTCAACTGATTCAGAATACACGGCAGACCACAGGTCTGCCGTGTATTCTGAATCAGTTGAGGAATTTGATGTTGTACTGGCATGTTGTCATGGTAGCTCAATGGTAGAGCATCAGCGCGTTAAGCTGAAGATCCGTGTTCAAATCCTGGTTATGACATAAAATTTTTCAAGCTGATTCTTACTTGTATTAATATCCCAGACATGGATTTAATGTCTATTTCCTTTCCCTCCACTCTGTTTTATTTGTTATGCCCCTATCACAAATGGGACAAATGCACTGGTAAAAAAATATGAAGAATAAACTGAAACAAGTTAAAATTCCGTTGGTTTTTGGCATACTACAATGAGTGTAGATGGATCAAAAACTTGGTTTCTGAACCATTCTATAACTTGGATTCTATAACACGTAAAAAAAATTATAACTACTTGACCCTTTATAACGTAACATGTCTCTATTCCCTGGGTTATTTATGGTAACATTACAATTGAAGACTACACGGGAAGAATGAGGTAAGTCACTTTTATTAAATTTTTCAGGAGAGCATTTTTAAAGTTTGAAACCTATTAACTTGAAAAACATTAACAACCTATTACTCAAAATTTTAATATACATTCATGCACTATTAATAAAGCAAACTGAAAAAAATTAAGCCTTAGAGTAGCACAATTGTTGAGAAATGAATGCAATACCATTGTTGCAGCACGGAAAGAATGATGTAAGTGCATAGTGAAATCCAATACGTTCCTGTAAATCTGAAATTATTATTATCAGCTCGGGACAACAATTTAATTCTTAGTTTAAAAATATGTTGCACATTTGTTTTACATTGAAAATGGATTATTTTTTAAGTATAAACATTGTTCATAAAGAAATTAGCTTTGAAAATGTTACCACGTCTTATGAAATCATTATCCTTCAAACACATTAATTTATGTCTTCTTTGGAAGCTGGGAATAGTACTGTTGAGCTTCAGGTCCTACAAATCTCTTCAGATCTCCTTCGAAATAGGAAGGAAACCTAGATTGACAGAAAATTTCGAGTCGACTTACCTCATTCTCTTCCTGTATGTGGTGTCTTCAAATGTAAATATACTCGTGACTAACCTCATTATCAGCATGAACTTGTCATAGAACGGTAGATTAGACCTTGGGGAACACTATAAACACAATATCTCAAATTTGCAGAAAAGGTGACTTACCACGTTTTTCCCGTGTGGTCTTCAATTGGCAATATATAAAATGTAATAAATACAAAATAACGTATATACCTCAAGCATGACAACAAACAATATGAACTATGATACTCAGCCTTATTCTCAATTACCTGAAACAAGGTTAAATAGACACACCCACACTGTCACTTCAGTAACAAGGTATTCAACATGATTCTGTACAATACAGATGTGATTATATTCTTTCCATATCAATCCCATTCAGCTGACCACTAATTTGAACTGGGCTAACAAAGAGCTTGTTTTTTATTTTATCACAAGTAATACAGGGACATTCTTTCGCAGCGCCTTGTAGCACGCCTTGTGAAGTTACAAATAAAACAAGTGCACGTAAGTACAATAAAACGAAAGCGATAAAAATAAAATTATAAAATTTTGATGGTATACATCTATGGTTGGTTGAATTTCCAGGTACACTTGTGCTGGATTGGACACTGACTCTCGAGCTAAACAGTCAAAGGAAAGCATCCATAAGAGATCAACATAAAAAGAGAATGCATCCAGTTGTTGAATGATTTAATTTTGTTAGCCCGCTTTGTTTGAATCATTTGCTTGTAACGTTATAGAAAGATAAAATGAATACGTACAAGGTGATTTATTATGGTTGGACAGTTTTAGACCCTCCTTCATAGACTGATTTCCTGGTATTCTGCAATGAATGTTAAAAAATATTACCAATCAAAATTTAAATGCTCTTTTAGTGTAAGATCTTAGCATTATCAAAATTCTGTTGATGAATGTGTTTGACCTTTTATATAATATGATGAATGTATACATCAGTAGCAGTGAAAAGGTTAACGAACGTCATCGAACATTTAAAATAAACAAATAAAGAAAGTTACTCTACCGTGAGGGATTCACAATCTTCGGTAAAAGAACCTCACCCCTGCACCAGGCACAACCAACAAAGTTTAATACATTGTAGATCATACTTGGGCAATTGTGTTGTGACTCAATTTGAGTCGCAGTCTTTTAAGCAAGCCACTGTGCAGTGCAAAGGGAAACAAGCAGTACTCTATTAAAAAACAGCCAACAAGCTGTGATGGATTGCCTTTTATAAAGTCTCTCTCAAAACCTGCAACTTCTTCAAACTAGTGCAAATTTCAAAGGGACTGGGGTAGAAGAGTTTTCTTAGTAGGAAATGCTACCTGTCTGCATGTTTCAAAATGCTAAGAATCTCCTTCATTATCTATGTTAAATCAGAAAGTAGGACTCGTTTTAGCAATAAAAATTTGTTAGCAATACTAAATATTGCCCTCATGGATGTAGAACCAGATTTTCATGACATCTGCAGACGGGAATAATGATGCTACGACTGCATACCAGACTAAAAGTAATCACTAAACGGTCCGAAGATGTTATGTTTACATATCCGCTCCTCACAACTTGCTCCTGTATTACTAATTGCTGTACTTTGAGTCGCAGGGTGCCTACCATGTTGCAGATGGTCGACTTCCAAAGAAGGATTAACTGTAAGTGTGCACCGAGCATCTTTACTTTATAACAAATAAGAATCAGCAGATGTTCAATATGAAGTTGACTTCATAATTGGAATGAAAATTAAGTTTGGAACAGCATGGAAAGATTCGGTACAGTGCTGCATAATCTTATCTGAAAACTTTTTTTTTGTGTACAATGCAATTGAAGTGACAGTATGAAGAGTGTGGACTCACTAGGGTACCACAGGATGCCTGCTCCTTGATGCATGGTACCAACATCACAGAAGTTTCATGAGCTTCAGTAAGACAAAGCTTCAGAACACTGGAATTTTGCTGCGATGAACAAATGTTAAGTCATCGTCCAGCGTCAATAAAACCTTCAAAGAAACAGAAAAACATCAAATAAAATTACTGGTATTAGAATACAGATTATACAGTGCAAACCAAATATGAAGCCACTGACTTCTACCATGCATTACCAGTATGTGTGGCATTTTGCTGACAGTATACAAAGTACAGATATTCAGTGACCCAAATCCTTGAATTCTGTGAGTGTATGCTTTATCGATTATGAAAATGAGTAATGGATCACACCACATCCTAATAAGTAGGGGTGCGAAGTGAGAGTAGTGTTTGATGAATCGCAGACCCAAAATTTTACAATGCCATAATACATCAGCAATGTTATGTGAGTGGAATACTGATCCCATTTTTTGTATATGCTGACTGAAGAAGAAAGGCAAGTATTGCATATAATAATTAAAACGAAGTAATATACACAGTGGAGCACATGAATAACTGAACTAGTTAAATATTATATTAACACTTAATGCTTCACTTACGTCGCTGTTTATGAGCAGGACATGTTTCGGGATTCTTATCCCATCTTCGGCTGCTGGTCAACTGGCCAGTTGACCAGCAGCCGAAGATGGGATAAGAATCCCGAAACATGTCCTGCTCATAAACAGCGACGTAAGTGAAGCATTAAGTGTTAATATAATATTTAACTAGTTCAGTTAAGTATTGCATACTTTCAACCAAGACATATAGTAATCTCTGTCTGCTATGAATTGACGGTTGAATTAAAAAAATGTAAAAACTTAAATAGGCCTGTAGACCCAAAGTATCATATATGACACCCCCCTAAAACCTCCTAGAACCCCCTAAAAAAATAAAACTTTGATCTCTTGAATTTCCATGTTGTTTTGGTTAATAATAACACACATTAATCCACAGAATTAAATTTATAGTTGCCTAAATTTCATTTGGCAGAATAATAGCCCCATTCTCCAATTGGGCACCTGTTATGTGGGTTTATGTTATCCCAATGAGATATCCCAAGAGGAGAGGACACACAACATTTAAACAAAACAGCTTAATTCTCATGTTTCACTTCTGCATATAACTCAAAACATTTACCGGCCAGAAATTTCTTCATGGGACCAAACAAACGCAACGTTATCATGGCCATCTTCGAAGAATGCACACCACCTGGAGACATTGCTACAGTCCATAGAGTCATCCCCACACATACCATGCATGTCCCTGTGAATTTCACTCGGGTTATGTCCTTTAGCTCAAAAAAATCACACTACACCTCGCTGAAGAAATTCCTGGCCGGTAAACACTTTTGTGTCAGATGCAGAAGTGAAAAGAGCAGTCTGCAGATGGCTATATTCCAACTGAAGGAACTTCTATGAAAAGGGTATTTTGAAACTGGTATCAAGATGGGAGAAATGTGTTGAGAAACTTGCGACAAAAAAGAAAAATAAACAAAGATGTCCCTTCCTGTGTGCATTTGTTTGTAATTGTACCTATTAAACATTTTGAAAAAAAAAAAAAATTATTGTGCGTTACTTTTTGATCTACCCTCATATATCAGAAGCATGTGAAATATGGCCTATTAACTCTATCTGCCAATTTGTTATAACAGTTGCCAGATTTTATTAAAACATGTGAAGAAACCTCCAGATCTTAACACATGTGGAAAAAACTTCATAATAAAGAATCACCAAAAAGAAGATACAGAATGATACAATGCAGGTTTAAAGTTTAAGATTAATGATTAATTACTATCTACGAAGTACCCGTTTACAAGAATTCTCACTCACCATGAAAGAGAAGAACATGCTGGCAGCTGACAGAAAGTGCCAGATGTCATGCTTGTCGTAGAAATCCAGGATTTCACAAGGCTGGTTGTAGTACTTGGACTGAGCTGGAGTCAACTGAAACAAAAGTATAATGATATTCACAGAGAGAATGTAACTGCATGGATTTGACATGCTGAAAATTACCCTCAAATTTATCACATTGATGGATCATTGAAAATACTGAATCATTAACAACAGCTGTTCTAAAGTTGGAAGAGACCAACTTTAAAAAGTAGTACTATTTTAAACATGGTAGAAATTAATACAAGGGCAGTCTACAAAGTAAGTTTCCCTGCGGTTACTTACAGAAACAAAACACATTCTCATGGAAACATTTATTGCAACAGATACAGCAAATATTCAGCTATTTTTCAACATATTCACAACCGGAATTGAGACATCTGTCATACTGTTGAGCCAACTTTTGAATACCTGTGTCGTAGAAGTCTGCCCCCTAGGATCTGAACCACTGTGTGTCAACCATCTCTGCTCCTCTGTCATTCTCTCTCATTTCGTGACGTATAAGAAAAGATGGAAATCACTGGGAGTGTGGTACGGGGTGTATGGTGGATGTTGAAACACCTCCCAGCCGACCTCTTGCAGGAGATATGCTGAGAAGTGTTTAAACATCCACCCTATAGCCTTTTGATCTTTTCCTACCCCTCTAGAAATGACAGAGAATGACAAAGAAACAGAGGTGGTTGTCACACAGTGGTTCAGATCCCAGGCGGCAGACTTCTAAAACACTTGTGTTCAAAAGTTGGTCCCACGGTATGACAGATGTTTCAATTCCGGTGTTGAATATGTTGAAAAATAGCTGAATACTTGCTGTATCTGTTGCACTGAATATTTCCAAGAAATTTTGTTTTGTTTCTGTAAATGACATCAGGGAAACTTACTTTGTGGATGGCCCTCATACATTGATTACTTATGCGCAAGCACAAGTAGTTGCATCATTACGTATTAAACTTTAAATGTTATTACATGATATCTATAACAATACAGACATTCATGATGACATTGGTGTCGTATCGATTATTATCGAACACAGAATGAGACCTTGAGACTAGTAGCTGAAAACTGCATATTAAATAACCTGTATTTAAAACAAACTTTGCATGTTTTTGTATGTTTTTTTATTAATTTTAATATTATATTAAAATGGATTTATTTTGTGTAGTCAAAACCCATTGATTTCAAGAAAATTACCAAAAGGAATCTTAGATTTGACCGAAGCTATGAGCTGCCATCTCCCACAGAAGACAAGAACTAGTAGGACAACCATCTATTGCAAAGGGCATGGCGAGTTCATTGCTGTTTGTTTGAGTGAATGTAAATCTGAACAAAAACAGTTGTTGCCTATAACGGTAATTAAGGCACTTGTATGAAAATTATGAAACTAGCGCACTTTATTACCTTGAAAACAGAGCCTTAAAAGTTGGGCGCGTCTAATGGCCCGAAGCACACTAAAAAAAATTAAAATCATGGTAAATATTGCTGGAATACCATAGTTATACACAAGGTGTTGTAAACGATAAGATAGTTACAAATTTTGGCACTGACTGTACATCAGTGCATTTGTCACAATCTTAAAATGAGGGTAGCTAGAAGCCAGGTATACAATGCGAAAAGAAAGGAATGTTGAGTTCTTTTATACAAAAAGAGTTGTCTCGGTCCGATGGTTTAAATGAATACAATGACCTCTAAACAGCCTTGTCCCGTTACACTTACCGTATGCTGAATTGAGGGTTAGAAGGTGTAGAAGTATTTTCAGTTTTCATGAGAAATCAGTTCAGCTGTTAAAATTTACGCGATGCCACCTGTACAGAAGAGATTTTCGTACAACGCAGGTTTTAAGTTAGAAGTGATTTACACTGATTCCATTGTACAAGGTTATAATTTGTTTATGTAATGAAGTACATTATTCCCTTTAAAATATTACGTTTAGAATCACATTAAATTTCTTTTCCTTTAAATTTCCATCCTAAAATTAAGGTGCATCTTATGGTCCGGAGCATCTTATGGTCCGGAGCATCTTATGGTCCGTAAAATACGGTACTCTAATCTTAATAAATGCCATTATAGGCTTGTTGCATAATGTACTATTATTAAACAGAACAAATTTAAAAATACTTACAGCCCAAGATATTGACTTGTTGAAGAAGAAATAGAGAGCTGCCCCCCAAGATGCGAAGGACAGCAGAATGTAGATGAGAGGCTGTGTCAAGATTCGCTCCCTGTGGCATAGCTGCAAAATTAATCATGTGTTAAGGCTAGTTTACAACATGACACTAGGTTTCGTAGCTACTTTCACAAAAGTGATGTTGTGAGACATTATACCCATTTTCTTCAAAACTAATTCCAGTTTAACTGCACGTTTCACCTTATTTTTGAAGTTCAAGTGACTGAAACCCCATATCCCAGGCATTTTGCAATATTCCTCACGTCCCTACTCCAATCTACAAAGCTAAATAAGCCTATTACCTCAAAATTACTGCTATAGTTTTGTGAAAAATTGGAATCAGCCAAAACTGCGTAGTGTCGTAACTCACTGTTGCCAGTACATCTCAAGCATGTGCATTCAAATAAAAAACAGTTGTAAAATTTAGTTACGAAATCTAATTTCGTCATCTAAACTACCCTTAATAGTGACATTTTATTTTACAATATAAAAGACACAGATAGGGTTGCTTTGGTATAGTGAGGCACAAAACGGAAAAGAGCATAAGCCAAATTAGTACATGCTGTCAAATTTTGTACTTATAAAACACATCATTGTAAGAATGTAATATGCAGGAAAAAACCAAAGAGGGCATTGGAAGTCATAATTAAGGACCATATGACACATCAAATACCAAAACAATGAGAAATCAAATGGACAAGATGTTTCATATACCCTGATCCAAGCACATACCGGTATTTAGAAATAAATTAATTTGAATATGCAGAAAAATATATTTATTTAATTATTTTAACAAACCTCGTAAACCATTCACTAACCTTCATAACAATATAGAATAGGCAGTAGAGCATAAGATTTGCCATGAAGATAGACAGCAAGTATGTGGCAAAATCTCTGAGGTGGTACATCAACCCAAGTATGGCGAGAGCCCAGTTACATGCATTTCCTGCAACACAAACAAACACAGTGGAACAGGACTGAGGGTGGTTTGGAATTTAAATTTTGTTGAATGATCGAATATGTACAAAATAACACATCAGAACCTGTAATAGAAATGATTAACAATACAGGGAGGATTGCCTTACAGACAAAGCATACTCTCCATAGCATAATTGTGATACTAGTTCCGTAAGCGGTGCATACGGATCAAGGAAAGATCCGTTATTCGTTTACGGAATGAGTATTTCATGCTATTTTTGCACGATGATTATTTACATCAATTTAATTATAATAGAAGGCCTTAACCATTTCAAAAACATTCACACTGCTTTATGGCGCATGTAGTACAAAGGACACTTGTATACAGAACTGTTTAGGAACTTCGAATAATGACACTGATCTAACAACTTACCTAATATAAGCAGTACCATTCTGCTAGGATACATCGGCTTAATGCAGTGCCAAGGACTTGCTCGCAGATCATTGTTCAACACAGTGAAAACTCTCCTGAATATCCCAAAATCTGAAACAATGTTTTTAATTATTATATAAACTATTTTACCAGTTTATAAATTTTCTATCTTTTTTTAAGTGAAGGAATCTACTCTTATACAATTCAACGGCCCTAAATAGCGTGCTTGCTCGCCCGCTTCGTGAGACATCGGGTATACTCGGCGATGTTCGTCTCTCGCAGTGTAAACTTTCATGACGACTACAAAATTAGGAAGGAAAACCGTTTCTTTATTATATAAGGCCTAAGTGAAATGAGCACAATGAACAAATATTCTAATTTTATTTTTACTTACAATTTTCATAGCTCTGAACCACAAACATTTTTAATAATCTACCAGTGTAAATTTCTTAAAATTCCTGGAGTCAATGAATAATGGCGGGCGAAGCCGGGGGCAAAAGCTGTAAAATATTGATGGTTTAACTCTTGAAATATCGCTGATGATAAAAATCCAAACAAACCATTCCTTCCCTTGAAACATTATATAATTTCTGAAAATTACACTGAATTGATAAAATAAAATTCACATCATATTCATGTCAACAATACGTATTATGTGTTCACAGGTTCTTTGGAACTGCATAATCGATTCTGATATAGTTTTCCCAGGGAGCGCTTTCATATCGTGGAATGTACTCTAAAACAGGAATTTTAGCTGTTTCATTAATTATTAATGGCTTAGTTTATGAATGATTCGCGTGCAGGTGTTAATATATATAATGCTTTAATAATTATTATACTATTAATTTTTAAAAGAATTATAGTGGCGAAGCCACGGGCACCTCCTAGTAAATTACAAACTAATATAAAAAAAAAAACCAAGAGATGAAAACCGGAGAAGATATACATGGAAATGTTTTTAGCATTTGGAATTTCTCAGACTCATCCTCATGATGGTTTTCCAAACGTAAAAATACTGGTAATAAAGTCATAAGTTACAAGGTGAAAAACTACATAATCTCACAAAGATTATCTTAGTCAAAGTCAAAAATACACATACACAAAGATAAAACATTTGAAAGAAGCAGTGGATAAAATACCTCGGTGCGACGTTTCGACCTTGTCCTCCAGGTCTTCCTCAGGCAACAGTACTCAGTAGTCATAATTTTCTTTTATTAAATACTAGCATGTGCCCGCGGCTTCGCCCGCGATAATTATTTCAAAAATTAAAAATTAAGAGCATAATAGTTAAATCATTATATTTATTAACACCTAAATCACGTAGACTACATACCACGATTAGATAGCGTCGCCTGGTAAAAGCGACCTCAGATTCGAGTTCCTTGGTCCAGAAAACCCCTGTAGAGTGAGTTTCGTCCAAATAAAACAATGTTTGACCATATTAGGGCTTACAACATTCAAGCGATCGCGAAAGTTTTATTTCAAGGTATGACAAAAATAGACAAAGCCAACTGTAATTGTCAAACTTCCATTTAATTTAATTCCAAACCCATCTGGCAACAATATGTTTTAATGTCAAATGTGATTCGGATTCGATAATTCTGTGTAAGAAGGGATTAAGTATTCTCAAAACATTTAATTTTTGGCATTTAAAATCATAATTTTTCAAAATCCTTTCTTAGTGAGCACTTAGATTATGAAACGAAGGTACTGTCAAAATTCCAAGTCTCTACCTGTTACGTTGATTCCTGTCAGTCAGGACAAAGCCTTTTATATATATAGAGATTTTAATAAAGTTCCGCCTTAATCCTTAACATAAAAACTTATCTGGATCCACTCAAAATCAGCATTTACAGAGCTCGCCCTCAAACTGAAAGCACGGACGACGTCACAGATAGAGGTGGCAGGAATTTGAATGCAAGCGAAAAGTGCTGAGATGGAAACATTGATGGTATCACGATAGTATCCACGTGGTTAACTAAAGCACCGGAGCCGTGGACTATATTTTCACTGTGGACTTTGGCACTCCACGCATGCGCACTGTCAACGACATGTTCGAATTTTAACGGTCGTGAAGCTTTCAGATTCCAGGCGATCTCTGTATAAGACAGTCACAAATATAAAATAATTGCCAAATATAAAGGTCACAATTAAGAAGTTTTCATGTTAAGGATTAAGGAGAAACTTTATTAAAATATTTAATATTATATCCCTTAACTGGAGAAAATGAAGTTTCTTAATTATAATTTTCTTTGTTTTGTCAGTAAAAAGTAAAGTGTTCCCTATACAGGCCATGGAGGCCCAGAGGGTTACAGGAGGTTTTAGTATTCGGCATGTGAAGATGGGAAGGTTGTCAGCTTTACGCATCGGCCACCTTTACCCCCAGGATTGTTCCTGGTACTCATTTCTGTTAGAAGCTGAGTCGACCCCCGGGCCATAATGCCACCAGAAGGATTAGGCTAGTGTTGCCTCCTGTCCCGAATTTTGCGGGACATCCCGCATTTCAAGAAAATTTTCAGCGTCCCGAATTATGCCTAAGAGGGACGCATTATATGTTTTTTTATTATTTTGCTAGCCTTTTGTCTTCTAATGTTAGTGTTAATGTCTAAAGCCGGTTCAGTTTTGGCTTTGTTAACGAATATATACCATCTTTCTCTTATTAATTAATTGTTCCATGTACAATGTGATATGCATATATTCGATAAGTGTCCCTCCTTAGCCTTACCAAAAAGTGGCAACCCCAGATTAGGCCAATTAAAAAACTCCAGCCTCATCAGGCATCGAACCCGCGACCTTTAGGTTTGTAGCACAGTGCCTCAACCACTACACTACTGCGTACCCCTTGTTTTTTCAGCACTCCTATACAATATTGTTGTGGTTTGGAGATGCGAAACAAAAAGCCATACCTATTTTACCCGATTATAAGACGAAGTAGTTCAACAGCACCTTTTTCTTTTTTTTGCCTTTTTTTATGATGTTCCCCTTTGCTTTTTCATATGAAATCAAAATCTAATCAAAATAATACCTACATTACACCCAATATTCCTAACAAACTAAGTTACACCGAACTAAATAATAAAATGACAAAACAAATCTGTACTGAAAATGAAAATGAATAAATATATGCCAAGCTAAATGATGATATTAAATAATTACATGTTGCAGCAAATACAAAGCAATTTTAAGAGACAATAGACACAGTTTTGGTTTTGAAAATTTAGAAGAGTTCTGTAACCTAATGCTTCGCAAATTGACAATTCTTATTAAAAGATTTAAATTATCTATAGTAACAGCTAAAAAAATCCTAGTTAAATAATTTTGCAAGCAGGTCAAACATTTTGTCTCGTGACTCTCCTTTAAATTGTTGTGTGGTATGTATTCAGTTCTTTTTCATGGCCTTCATTTTTCAGCAATAAATCTGTAATTGTTCTCCTTTCATAACAACGCAAGGTTGATAATACACAGATATTCTTTATATTATTTACCACCAATCTCATAAGAAGTTTAGTCCCTACTTCACTCCATATTTTGCCCATATGTGTGTACATAATTAGCCATTTTTATTACATAAAAATCCTAGCCCTAGTACTCACCTAGTTTCCAGCGTCCCATGTAATAAATCTGAGCACTGAGCAGCAAACATATGACCAAGTGGACAACAGTGAATGCAATCCAGAAGTAGAGTGTGCCTGCCAACACCCCAATCATCCCGATGAGTATGACGATAGCAAGCAGGCCAAATGTGGCATATGCGCTGGCGTTGATATCAGGGTGACGTGTCTGGTATATCTTCAGCATACACATCATGGAGATCACGTACATGAAGCTGGTGTCTGGAAATATAAATTCACTTTTTAACATACTATCACCCAAAAACAAAAATAAATAGCTGAAGAAATTACTTCTCTAGCCAGGGGAATTATTTATCCAATTCGTTTGTCCGCAAAGAATTGACTACCAACTTCTCAAAGCTATATTCATTTGTTTCTGGAGTTTCATTTTATTTCATTTATTTGCCCAAAGTAATAAGATCAAGATGCCATTGTCAAAGAAAATAAATCTTGTATAAAGAATGCCATTATGGAAAAGAAGAAGGCAGTGAACATAATATTAAGTTTGATATGTATACTCACCAAACTGGAAATTGGAATGATTAGGACAAACATGATAACAGCCACTGAGAACTCCCTCCATCATGAGAGCTGCTCCCATTGCATAGAACAGTCCATAGTGTTGTGGAATTCCAAAGTACTGCACACAAATATTAAAAGTAAAACCTGTTAAATTCATGTGTTTTCACACTGCTCATGGCAGCATGTGAAGTATTAAGACATTGATGCCTACGTGTCCAGTAACGAGCTACTTTTTATCAGATAAAATTTAATCTTTGTGACCCGTGAAAGGATATTATAAGATAAACAATCGTGATTGGTCTATATCTGAGGAATTATGGGTCAGTATCAAACATGTGGCCTATGAGTGGAATAGTCACTATAATGTTTTGTGTTGCTTGACATTTAATGTTTGAATACTGTTCTTCAGTATGAAGTAGTACGGTCGCCGATTATTTCCTCAGCTATTTGTGAAACTCTCTCAGGGATTTCGTGTGGTCGATATTTTAAATAATATACACTTATGATGTTGATTGTAGTTTTATTTAAAGCTTGTACGCCGATATTAGCCACTGTAATATTATAATAAAGCTAATGCAATGAGGCGGCAGTTTGGTGAATCCGGAGGATGTCTGTACTCGGCGAGTGGCGATCTAATAATACATTGTTATTATGGCGACTGATGAGTGAATAATCCTTTACATGGCGATGGCAGAAGAGTAATGCGTAATGCATGCTTGTGCTGAAGGATTGCCATTTATATAGCCTCCCTTTTAGTTCTCGTGAGCCGCGATATCTCGAATGTAAAAGGGTTTACAACTTTAATTCCATAATAAATCTGGCTCTGCCATTGGCTAATTATTCAACTTTAACCAGCGTCCTTCTTTGAAAATTCTGTTAAGCGGACTCAATGGGGAATTCCCTTCACACACGTTACTAGTTATACCTTAGGATATAACAGGCACAAGTACAGCGTCATCCTGATTGCAACATGATAAAATCCCGAAATTAAGCTTTTCTAACTTACTAATCAAAATTTCTATATTGAAATAATAATTTCTGAATTAAAATATGCCTATAGGCTATTGTAATATCTTATTACAGCTTCAAGTATTATATGTTCTTGTGTCATAATATAATAGTTATATACGTGTTAAGTTCTGGTCATTTGTAATATTCATGATCGGATAATTTTGTCATTGAATAGATTAGGAGACTTTACTAATTTTAAGTATTTACATCTACACAAGAACAAAGCAAGTTACCTTGAAGATGGTGCCATTATACTGAAACCCTAGGCAACAATAAAATCAAAAGGTTAATATGTATTAATACTTGAGATGGAGATTTAACACATACAAACTCTAAACTCCATGGTGCTACATCCCTGAAGGGACAAGGCCTACCAACCGACCGCTGCATCATCCACCAGAGGCAGATGGCAGGAATGGGGGGTATCACACAGACACCCACGGTCGTTAATGATGGTTTCCATGACTGCAGCCGCTACTTCTGTTTCAAGTAGCTCCTCAATTTGAATCACGAGGTTCAGTGCACCCCGTTCCAGACCTCCCTACCTCAGAAAAATATGAGGAGGTACTGGGGATCGAACCCGGTGTGACAGATCAGTAGTGAAGAAGTTTGTCCAGGGACGTAAGCAGCTCACAGTTTGGAAGAAAATTTATACCCACAAAAACAGGGACCAGCTGATGAATTTTGACATACCAACCAATGACGATCTTATCAAGAGGTTAATTAAACACCCACCAGGAGGCACAGCCGTTGTTCCTGCCTCAGATGGAGTTTAGCTGAGGATGAGTCAGGATGTTGGCTCGAAACATGTTCAGGTTAGTTTGAATTAAGTGAAGTTATTGTATGTTAAATTCTCCATCTCAAGTATTAGTATATATTTATTAACTTCACTATATAAACTTCCGATACATTTTATGATTCAAAACATTGAGCTAAAGGTATCATATTTTTATTTTATTTTATTGATTGAGCCCAACAAGATATTGTTTAAACTTTTCACAGTGAAGTAATAGTATATTGCGATACAAGTGCCGCAAGTGATGCATACGGATCGAGGAAAGAGTTTGAAAAAACGAGGCGCTTGCTCAGAGATTTTTTCAATTTCCGAGATCCGTTATGCGCTTACGGTACAAGTATTGCATGCTATTTTTTGCACGATGATTATTTATATCAATTTAATTATATTAATTGTGATATAACCTGAAAATATTATGTATATACATTCTTGAAGATAGACGTTTATTTCAGAAAGTGATTCGCATGTGTTTGTTGTTATGCGAACCGAATATTTGTCCTGGGGGGCCTTGTCCATAAAGGCTTGTATTATGATGTGCCGTAAGTGAATTCATAACCACACGGAAACACTTACCGCACATAGCAACAAGATTGTGTGTGGGAATGTCAACTTACGATCCACGGCAACAACATTCGTAAGTACCACTAATTAGTTAAGTCGTGCAAAAACCTATAATAGAAAGCACAGGAAACTCCAAGTAATGATTTTTGTATACTTAGCAATTGAAGTTGTGGATAATTTTCAAGAAACATGTTTTGCAATCAAAAAATAATTGTAAGTAAAAATTTAGTGAAGTTTGAAGTGATAATAACAATAATTTATTTAAATAATACACTTCAACAAGATATATTTAAATTACCTTGTCAAGCCTTGAGTCTGACTGACGATGCATTATGTCTCTGCGATATGTGAGGAAGATGAAGAGGAGTCCCAACAGGATGTAGCCAATGTTGGAGAACACATGGTTGAAGTCGCTGAGTAGACCCACAGGGTGGGCACACAGGAAGTTGTAATAGCACAGATCCTGGTTACCTGTCTGGTTCAGCACCTATGTACAAACATTACCACTTTAAACTGCTATTAAGTGTTAATTAAATGAGACGGTTGACATTTAAACACCTCAGGGCCTTTTCACACTTGTCACTTGTGACTGTCACCGATAGTATTGCCAATAGTAACTACAATCATGATAAAACAATTTGTTATCGCTTTTGGCATCCTAAATGGCAGGTCGACATTCCAATTCACTTATAAAATCTTCAGTATTAATCAAATCTAAACACATGGCTGGATATCTAGTTTCGCTTCTAGTTTCAATTTTATTGCATTACTTCAACACATGCCATAAGTTTGAACTGATTGTGTTGACTATCCGGGTTGGGCAGAATCGTGTTTTTTGTATCTAACGTTTCGGGCATCCTGTCGTGTCCTTCTTCAGAGAATGATTCCCACTAAAGTGCCTGTAATGAAGAATCAACAGTCGCAGTTGTCAAGATGTCAGTGGATGCATTCTTTAAAGTTTTAATAGTTTCCCGTCAGATGTCACTAATCTTGTACCCATCTTCCTTGTTGATGTTATTAGGATGCTTAATAATTTCTGTGGCTTCGGTAACAAGTCTAGGGAATCTTCTATTTTCATGTTTTAGTTGAGTTATGTCATCAAAAAGTATTTTGTGGCCCGTTTCATCAGAATGAGATGCTATGGCGGAGTAGTCAGTGTTGTTTTGTTTTTTATGTCCAATATGTTCTTTTCTTCTGGCATCCAGAGAGCGTCCAGTTTGTCCTATGTATACTTTTCCACACATACATGGAATTGAGTAGACCCCGCTTTATATAAAACGTCAACTCGGATAGCCAACACAATCACTTTATATGACACCGGCCATGGAAGCCTACAATCTTATGCCATAAGTTTGTCTGGATGGGAAAGAGCAGTGAGTTTCACCTGGTTTGCCCCTCCCCTTGTCACTTACATACTGGTACGTGACAACCAGCTGCACCACCGGCAACGAGTAGAACACGGCCACTGTCAGCAGGTTCCACACATACAGGTTTGACTTCTTACGCAGGATTCGAGCATCCTTACGAGCAAGGTCCATCACTGTTAACACTGTCTTAGTTCTGCAAAAGATAAGAAATTATGTACATATAATCTTGTGTAAGGTCTTTCTTAAAGTGCTCTCAGAGCAGAAAGGGGACACCATTCCTGCTCTTTTCTCATGACAGGATTGGTTTCCATTTAAGTAAATAAATTATAATAAAAAGATAACACAATTTGTCCCAGCATCAGTGAACAAAAATCTGACACAAAATAGCTACAGTATCTAACAGGGTCGGATGTATATAACTTAAAAAAGGGGAAAATATGACTGAAAATATGCCCTTAAAAATGCCTAAATATGACTCAAAAATCCTAAATATGACCTATTAAAAGCAACTCTAAACTCTGTGGCGCTACATCCCTGAAGGAACAAGGACTACCACCCGACCGCTGCATCATCTACCATAGGCAGATGGCAGGATTGGGGGTCATGTGGTCAGCATGCCGACACCCACGGCCGTTAATGGTACTTTCCATGACCGGAGCTGCTACTTCTCTATCAAGTAGCTCCTCAATTTGAATCACGAGGCTGAGTGCACCCCTACCAGACCTCCCTACCTCAGAAAAATCCGAGGAGGTACCGGGGATCGAACCCGGGCCGACAGATCTGTAGTCAGCGACGCTAACCACAAGACCACGCTGGCGGCCATTGAAAGTAAAATATTTTCAAAACATAAACGTTCCAATTTAAAACATTTAAAGACACTAAATTCTTACATCACAGGAATTCAATCAGAAAATCACTTTTTAACAATTTTGTTGATTTACAGTTACTTGTAATGAACTTCTATTTTTAAAGAATTTGCACCTGTTTGCTCGATTCATCAGCTCCAAACATTCATAATATTCTGCTGACCTTGCATGCCACAATAAAATATGAACAACTGCATTCATTTTATAATTTGGCTTCAACATTAAATTAATGAAATAAATTCCAAATTTATCTCGACTGTGAAGTACATACACTGTATAATTGTACTCTTTTACCAAATTTATAACTGAAATATGATGTTAAATAACAAATACGACCAAAATATGACAAGATCACAAAAATTACCAAAATATGATTTTATATGCAAAATAAAAACGGTCCAATTCGGATAACAAATGTGCAAATCATGTTTAATTTGTGTTTGCGACGAGAATGGAGGTCAGGATAAAAATACAGTAGAGCCTCGGTAATTCGAGCCCCGGTATTTCGAGGTTCCGTGTAATTCGAGCTGGTCTTAAGAAAATTAAAATTTTCCATAAAACTAGAGTAAAATCCCGTTTTTATACGGTGTCCGCATGTAAGTTTTACGCACTTTCGAATGTGTTACATTTTGAGTTTTCTTTCAATTTTTCCATGTAAAAAATGCAGTAAGACTGTCCCACTTAGGGTTTTCGTTCATAATACACAGAAATAACCTTGGCTTGAGACTGCTAATGCATTTCTATTACAGATTGAGAGAAACCGTTAGGTTCGATCTTTCTTTGTCGGGACCTCGTGTCAATAAATTGTACAGTGCATATCATCCTTTCAGAAAATAATACTTTATTGTTAATTATTGTGCCCATTAAACATTTATTTATGATTTACCCATTGATTTAGTGATATTTCCGTATAATCCGAGTTTTTTTGTAATTCGAGGTAGCCTCAGCCCCAATTAGCTCGAATTATCGGGGTTCTACTGTATGCCATGTCATAAACATCCGAACCCTAGAATGACTATAGCCTTCAGAATCGTATTCTTTACTGCTTAGAGTAAGATAGCAAGATAAAGGTCTGTTAATTTCTGCATATTATGCATATATTCATAGCCATTCGTAGCGAAAAAGGAAGTCGGGCTGAGTTTTTTGGATCAAATCCGCATTCAAATGGTGATGATTTTTCTCGATCTTCGATTGATTTTTTTGCTATTAGTCTAGCTAATAGTATAATTGTTGTGGATAGCAATAAAATAATTGTTGTTATGATTATTATAATTATAATTATTTACTTTGCGTTAAGCAAACTTTTTGATTGGAAGTCAAGTATACTTATTATATTATGGGGTAATTGTACTTCAGCCCTCAATGTTTTTAAATTACAGAAGAATGCAGTAAGAATTGTTTCTGGCACTGACTGTAGAGCTTATTGTAAGTTCTTTTTTATTTTATCAGGGTTTCTTAGTATACCTACTACTTATATTTTATAGTGTCTGTTGTACACATCCTCTTTAGTGTCTAACCTTGTATAAGGTACTGAAAACATATTTATTAATTTTTTTGAAGTGAAACTTCTTTAGCCGCGGTAGGAGTAAATCGAGAGCTAACCAAAAACTTGCGTTACGGACAAAATAGTCACGAAATTGTTACGCTCAAAATCGCCACGAAATTAGTGGGGCTGTGACGGAACAGACTGCACAGAAAACAATCAACTCAACGATTAGGCTAATCCACAATTTTAAAAATCCAAAAATCCAAAATTGAAATATCCAAAAATTAAAAAAAAAAAAGTACGGGAGTGTGCGGGAGAAAGGTATCAGGCATTGAGTGGGGGACTATTACTGCTTCAAACTAGTAGCGTGGTGAGCCCTTCACCAATGTAAAAAATAAAAAATATAAAAATATAAAAAAATTCAACATTTAAAAAAAATTGAAAATCCAAAATTTTAAAAATAAAAAATTTAACAAATCTAAAAATACGAAATTTAAAAATTGAAAATCCAAAAAATTAAAAAATTAAAAAAATAAAAAATTCAAAGATCAAAAATTAAAAAAATACAAAATTAAAGATAAAAAATTAAGTAATCCAAAATTTAAAAAGTCCAAAACCCAATATTAAGAAGGTTCAACAATCCAAAATTTAAAAAAAAACAATAATCCAAAAATCCAAAATTTAAAAAGTCCAAAAACGCAATATTAAGAAGGTCCAACAATCTAAAATTGAAAAAAATACAATAATCCAAAAATTGAAAAAGTTTCACTTCTGTAGCGTGGTATTCCACGTACACTTCTTTTATAATTGTTAATTCAAATTTTTCAACTCGAATTTATATTAACATTGAACTATTGAGGCTCAAAATACACACTCTACTGTATTGAATTTTTGAAAGTGCTTTGTAAATGGTGTTGGTGCCTAACCTGAAGACGTCCTTGTCACTATCAGCATCATGCAACATGTCGATGTCCGTCTCATCCAGGGATGAATCTGAATGACATCTTCCCAGCAGAGAACCAGGACTTGTGATTTCACTGCTGTAGCTTGGGGTCTGGATTTGCCCATAGCTAGTGGGTGGTCCCAGTGGTGACTGTGGGGAAATGAAGCTGGCATCGTCCAGAGGACCAGGTTCTAAGTTTCCACGCTGTCTGTAACACAATTCAAAGTATGCGAAACATAGCAACAATTTTGGTTATATGTATGAGGTAATAGTATATTGCGATACAAGTGCCATAAGGCATGATTACGGATCGAGGAAATAGTTTGAAAACACGAGGCGCTTGCGCCGAGTGTTTTCAATTTTCCGAGATCCATAATGCGCTTACGGCACGTGTATTGCATGCTATTTTTTGCACAATGATTATTTATATCAATTTAATTATATTAATTGTGATATTACCTGAAAATATTATGTATATACATTCTTCAAGACATGTTTATTTCAGAAAGGGATTCGCATGTGTTTGTTGTTATGGGAACCGAATATTTGTCCTGGGGGCTTTGTCCATAAAGACTTGTATTATGAAGTGTATCGTAATGAATTATGACGTAGCGCAAGCACCGTAAGTAATTTAACCGCATCACAACGCCCTTAGCAACAAGATTGTGTGTGCTACGGGTTCTTATTTAATTTATACTTATAGTCAGGGACCTGTCTGAAAAGTAGCAGTGAAATACAAAAATCACAAATAATTATTAAGTCCCCAGTCAAAACCCAACCCGTAACGTATTTGGCCATAACACCCTAGAAAATCCTGGTGTTATACAAAAGCCAATATAGAAAATCATTCTGAATATACATGAAAGGTGCTAAAGGAAACTAAGGGCCAGCATAATTAAAGATTTTGGTTTCCACAAACGAATTTTAATTTTAACAAATACTGTACAACAATGTTTAATAACAATATATACGAATTAACTTTCTTTATTTACAAAGCCTTCAAATTTAATTTAAGTGCCATGGTTATTACTGTTGAATTTGGTTATAGAAAGAAAGGAGAAAAGAAAGATAGAAAAAGAATATACACTCACTCTAGATTTATACGTGTTACGCTGGGTTCATGGCAAAGCGGGCCATACTGGCGATTGCATGTAGAAGATTTCCAGAATAACATAGATAGTTATATGAATCAAATCGACTACTTACAATAACCAGTATGACGGCCAACGGCGTGAAGCAAGCGTAACTCCATTCACCATGATGCATCCGAAGAACACACGTACACAGTCCGGAAACGAAGGAGAAGATCAGACGATAGCGGGAGAAAGAAGAGTGACGAGACTAATATATTGATGGTAACAAGAAACCTCTGTTTCCCCCTACTCTTATCATGTGATCAGACATCAGCGCCATGAAACAAATATTACTGATGACGTCACAGCGACGTAATACAACCTTTCTATTTCAAGCCAAGTAGTAAACAAAGTTAACCTTACTATACTAACTCACCTACTCGCAGCATGTATAGAAAAAGTGTTTTATATGATAGAAAAAGTGTTTTAACGTACTGTGCACTGGATTATAACAGTTTTTAAAGTAAGGCACAGTACAGCTCCCCCGCCGAAACAAGCACCACCACAAAATTTTCAGAGTGTCTGTCAAAAAGAGTACATAGTCTCAGAATAGTGCTATGTAGAGAATGCAGGAATGAATATTGCGAATGATCACACAGAAATTTCCTTGCAAGAATGTCCAAATTCCTTTGCAGAAAAACATATAGTGCTAAGTAATAGTCCAGCTATATGGTGATATGTGTGTGAGTTCATGCATACAATACATTCAGACAGCAGGTTGTTGATTGCTGAAGGTGCGATGTTCAAGGTGATCCAACAATACCGGACCCAACCAATAGGCAGGTCAAAACAAACTGGGATGCGCTGTCCCACTGCAGAGCAGATCCTCTTGAATCTTCTAGCACAAGTAGCAAGTACTGCATATACAGTGTCTTTTCACAACAGCAGTAGTGTAGCACAACTTGAGACTTCTTTTGGCACGGGGTATTGTTACTGTAAATGCAAACAAACTGCGAGCAGATTTTGTTCCATAGAAAATGCTTAAACAACTACAAAATCTTTTAACGCAATATATTACAAGCAAAAACCTTATGCTAATTTTGAATTAAATATCTGGCTTGAAATAGGGTGATAAGTTACATTAATTTAATAATTTAATATTCTGTATATTTAAACTCTTCATATATAAATTTGTAATGGCACTATTATTCTAAATATATGGCACTTTTATTCATTTTGACAATTATTACAACTTTACTTATGAAATTAGGATTATGAAGCATATAGGCCTATGAAAAGTTAGGTTCAAACAGATTCACATATATCTGTATTTCTACCATACAGTAAATATGCCCTTTTTTGTTTTTTAAACTTCTTCCACACATGGAAAAAGGAAAATCAGAACTACTTACAACTGGCAAAAGCAAAATGAAAAGATTGGAAACTCTAAGTTTTCAAACCAGAAAAATCGCCAGAGGACACAAATAGAATTGAGATACAGTAAGAAAATACAGAGAAAATACTGAAATTTTGACTTCTTTATATTAAGTTATGACAATAATAAATTTAAATGAAAATTTGACTACAAGCTAAGTAATACAAAACTCCCAAAGAATATGCTTATGAAAAAATACAATTATTCCACAATTGGTATGATCATGAATTTTAACAACACAAGTATTATTTATTTATTTCTACATCCAATTCTTTATATATATGGAATAATTTTACGAATTCACCTACTAATTTACTAATACAACCATTAATTTATTAATTACCTAATTTTTGTTTACGCACTTTTTGTTATTCACTTTGTTATGCGCTTTTTGTTATTCACTTTGTTATGCGCTTTTTGTTATCCAATTTTTTGTTTACCCACCGGTGGATATAATGAACAATACAAATTCCAAATTTAGACAATCTAACAAGAAGAAATATATGTACCAACAATGGCTACAAAAAATAACACCATATAATGAGATAGTACATTTTTCAAAATTTTCCAAATGATTAGAGAAATAAGATGGTGTATAGAATTCATAGGTAGAGTAGAAGTGGTGAGCAGGGAGCTCTACCTGTTCAAAACCTCTAGTCCACGGAATTTAATAAATAAATACACCATAAATTTCAAAACGCTGTAGTATTATACAGCTATATATGAATGAATTCTTTCTTCTCTTTCACTTCTCTTTCCAAAAACTGCTCAAAGAATTTTGAATAAACTAGACTGTAATTTACAGCAAACAAGATCCAAATTTTATCAAAAATACAACTGAAGTGAAATATACCAATTACTTAACTGCAAAAAATTTCAACTGTGAAGCATGAGCACGTTTGACAATACTAGGATTCTGAAGATTTTGAAGAATATACGTAACTGGGGAGCACTGTTCTTTAATAATGAAAGGTCCAGAATATCTTTCACACAATTTAGCCGCTACTTTATCTATTGCTTTACTTTGGGGGTGATTTAGTAAATAGACTTGATTGCCAACTCTGAAGTTAGGTGGCCTGTGGCGAGTATCATACTTCCTTTTGTCTCGAAGATGAGTTTGAAATAAGTTATTCTTAGCTCTCCTCCATCTATCCTTAATATCGTCTGGAGAAGGACTATCAGGCAAAATGTCCTGCAAAGACCACAAATTTGAAAGAGGGCAAGAAGGTTTATATCCCATGAGAAGGCTGAACGGAGTACTAGAGTGAGCAGAATGGCGAGAAAGATTAAAGGCTAACTGTAACCAATTTAATTGTGTATCCCATTTAGCATGATTGGAAGAATGAAAGGCAATAAGTGCAGACTTTAGGTTCCTGTTTATGCGTTCTGATTGATTTGGGTTAGGATAGAACGGAACAGTAAATATGTGCTGAATACCGGAAGAAAAACAGAAGTTCTTAAAAGCTTTAGAGGTGAACTGTGATGCATTATCAGAGACTAGGTATTTCGGATAGGTGAAGGAAGCAAATATATTACGTAGAACTTTGATGGTACTGAGAGAAGTAGCTTCACGGACAGGATATAACCAAACAAACTTTGTAAAAGCATCAGTGACCACCAAAATATAAGTATTACCAGACTCAGTACGAGGAAGTTTACCGACATAATCAATGAATATCTTCTCCATAGGGCGAGTTGCAATACTAGAAGATAATTCACCCCAAATTTTTACTGAAGCAGGTTTGCTGAGGGCACAGATTTTACATGACTTTATCCTTGCTTTGATATCTTCAAACATCCCCTGCCAAATAAATTTTTCCCTAATTTTGGCAATTGTTTTGTAAGTACCCAAATGACCTCCAATAGGCAAGTTATGATAGTAATGAAAAATAGAGTCAATAAATGTTTCAGGTAATAGAATTTTCGGTTCAGTGGAGTTTCTTGGAATACAGCAAAGCAAATCCTTGCACAGAACATAAGGGTGCACTGCCTCACCGCCTTCGATCCTCTGCTTAATGGCAGAAATATAAGGATCAGAATCTTGAGCAGCAGCTAAACCTTGATATGCCCATGGCAAGTCAGCAAGAATACCAGCAGTGATGTTTTCAACATTAACTTGATCAGGAATATTACTGGAATTTGGAATTTCAAAATTACCATATAAATGTGAACTTTCTTGATCAGAATTTACATTATTTTCAGAGTCATACATACGGGAAAGTGCATCGGAAACTACATTTAAAGCGCCCTTAATATGAGAAACTGTGAATGAGAATGCAGAAATACGTAAGGCCCAGCGAGCAATTCGCCCAGTTTTCCTCGGGCGAGCCAGAACCCAAGATAAAGCCTGATTATCTGTTTCAAGATGGAATGGCACATGCTCTAAATACAGTTTAAATTTTTCTACCCCAAAAAGTACAGCAAGGGCTTCCAACTCATAAGCTGAAAAATGAGTTTCACATTTCGTGAGCGTCCTGGAAGCATAAGCAACCGGTTTACGGCCTTCAGGGTATTCCTGCAAAAGTACGGCAGCAACAGAGGAACTGCAAGCATCGGTTTGCAAAATGAATTTTTTGGTAAAGTCGGCCGCTACGAGCACAGGAGGATTAGAAATTAGTTGTTTTAGTTTCTCAAATGCGCCCTGTTGCTCGGGTCCCCACGCAAATCTTTGATCTTTGCGCCTAAGTTTATTAAGCGGGAAGGCAATTTGAGAGAAGTTCGGAATAAATTTAGAAAAATAGTTCACCATTCCCAAGAAACGAGCAATCCCTTTAACGTCTTTGGGTGGAGGAAAGTTTCTAATGGCCGAAGTTCTGTCGGGATCAATTCTCAGGCCTTGAGGAGACAGAATGTGCCCCAAAAAGTTCAGTTGGCTAGAGGCCACCTTGACCTTACTCATCTTGACGGTCAACCCAGCATTCCTAAGCCTAAGGAGAACTTCGTGTATGTGTTGAAGGTGTTCCTCATAAGTATTGGAGTAAATTACGACGTCATCCAAAAAATTAAAGACAAATTGAAATTTGATGTCAGAAAAAACTTTGTCCAATAGACGGGTAAGTACCTGAGCTCCAATAGAGATACCGAAAGGTATACGTTTATACTCGAACAAATTGAAATCGGTGGAAAAAGCAGTATATTTGTAAGAATCTGGGGAGAGTGGAATTTGATGATAAGCACTGTTCAAATCTAGTGTAGTAAAGAAACGGGCTTTAGAGAACCAATGGAAACATGAATGTATGTCAGGTAAGGGAACTGATTCTATGTGTAAACGGCTATTTAATACTCTGTAATCGACGACTGGTCGAAATTGATCATTGCCTTTGGGTACCAGAAATATAGGACTCGAGTAATTTGAGGTGGAATATTGAATAATATCTTGCTCCAATAATGAATTAATATGCTCTCGTAGTATAGCTAAACGAGGAGGAGCTAGCCTATATGGGGGTAATTTAACTGGTGTGGTGTCCTTGAGTTCAATCTGGTAAGTCAATAAATTTGTGAGCCCCAATTTATCCGTGAGCACATCAGGAAACTGATTGAATAAATGCATAATATCTCTCCGTTGCTCAGGTGATAAATGGTCTAATTTAAGTTCCTCAGAAAAATTTTGACTAGAAGAATCATTATCAACAAAGGCACAATATGGAATGTATTTAGAAGTAAGCATTTGTTTTGATCTTAATGGAATACGAACATTAGGTTTGAATTTGAAATAAATTTGCTTCTGCTGAAGGTCAAGCATTAACCCCGTTTTATTCAAAAAATCTGCGCCCAAAATCAATGGAGAGACAAGATTACGAATTACCAGAAAATCAAATTTCCATGAAAAATTGTCAATTCTAATTTTAAGTTGAGTTTGGCCCAAGACAGAAAGTGGTTGACTACCCGCGGCTTTCAATTGTAAATTAGTAACTGCTAGAGGAGCCGATAATTTAGAAAAACATTGTTCACTAATTAAAGAAAGGCTACTCCCAGAATCTATAAGTCCCCATGAATGAACAGTATTAACAATAATATCTACATATGGGAGGTCTATACTCGGCATCGCACACATTGTTGGTGAAACGTCAGGTTTTTCTACATCTAGTCAGGAGGGATGAGAATTTTGAAAACGTGGTGCTGACCTATTGTTCCTTGACGCTTTCTGAAAACAGTTCTGTTCTAGATGGCCTACTCTATAGCAATATGTACAGGTGGGTCTTCTTTGTACAGGAGGTTGAGAAACATTAGGATGTAGAGAATTCTGACCCCTATTACCATTAGAATTCGAAATAGGCCTAGGTCTAGTATTCAAGTTTTGTTGTCGCAACATATCCTGCTTCTTAAAGCAATTTCTTTCCAAATGGCCTGGTTTATGACAATAATAACATTTAATTACTGGTGTGGCTTGCGGTTCAGGCAGTTGAGGTACTTCAATATTTAAATTTTGAGAAGTAGGGTGAGCTAACAGTATATCGTTAAGGCCTAAAGCAACTTGATCCAGTTGTTGAAAAGTCCTAGGTGGATAGATTCCCAAAAAAATAGATCTGACCTCGGAATGTACTGAATTTAAACCAATAGTGCGGACTACATATTCTTCCGAATGGGGTAATAATAACGTGCGCACCTGCAACTTTATATTGCAAATAAATTCAGAAAAATTTTCATCTTCCCTCTGAGTTCTATAGAAATATTGTTGCTCTAAAACTCCCATAAGGCGTTGTGGCACACAAGAATTAATAATAAACTTATGCAATTGGAGAATGGTAAATTGATGCTGAATAGCTTGAGCTAAGTACTGCGTCAGTAGCCCACAAGTATACGGACGTAAAGCTTGGAAAAGACTCACCGATGGAATATTTAAAGAAACATTATTTACCTGCATATCTTGCAGTAAGTAAAGAAATGACATAATATCTTCTGGAGTATTAACAGAAAACTTTTCTTGTGTTTGAATTAAAGTCATGATAGGGTTCGGTAATTTAGAAAAAGTGGAAAGTACAGAATTACTTGGTTGGCTCAGATTTTGCGATGTAGAAGGAGTACCCAGACTAATTGTCATATCGCTAGCATAGGGTGCATGAGGTACAGAAGATACAGCAGGTACAGAGACTAACGGATTAGCAGTAAGGGTTGAAGTTAATTCTTGAGAAGGCACAGAAGGTGCAGAGACTGACGGAATAGCAGTAAGGGTTGAAGTTAATTCTTGAGAAGGCACAGTGACTGAAGTTACTTCTTTAGATCTTTGCTTAAGCATAATCAAACTGCTTTTATGTTTTTCCAAATTTAATAGAACTTGTTGAAAAATTTCAGTATGTTTGGATTCTGGAAATTTAGTAATGTAATCTTTTGTGCGGTTTATATAATGATTAATTTTGGTGAAATACCTGTTATATTTACTCTCGGTGTAAGTGAGCTGAAGTTCAGAAGTAGCTTCTGTAACCTGGAACAACACTTGTTCCAGCAAACGTTGAAACGTAGAAGTTTGTACCTCAGGAATGACATATTTGCTGGCTGCGTTATCCTGTTCCGATAACTCCCTCACTTTAAGGAGAAGCGTATCCACGAGAAGACTACTGGCTTCTGGCAACCCTCTAATTGTAGCTTCGTAGACCAATTCTTCATGGTTCAGAAGATCGAACACAACCGTCTCACGAGCCATAATATATGAAAAAAGAAAAATTATATGAGCAATGAAATATAAACTGAAGAGCAATAGGCTTATATTAGAAAAAATTAACTGTAGAAATTTCAAGTAAATATTCTCGAACTGGGAGAGAATCTCCCCCCCGAAGTGATACTTAGTCCGGAGTTGCATGGAAGGCCAAGGTCGTAGACACAAATAGCTCTGAAGGTCAAAGTCTCCACGCTTGACAATGGAGGTCACAAGAAGAGTCAGACACGCAGATATGAAAAACAAAAGGTCTGAATTAACGATAATCCTGAAGTATGCAAAAAATGGCACAAAAAGGGGTGGCAGATAGCAAAAACTAGAAAATCCCATAAGTAGTAGAGCAAAATATTAAGTGGAAACCAATAGTATGGTCGCTACCATACGAAAATTTAGAAAATTCAATACGAAGCTACTGCTACCAATTGCTACGGGTTCTTATTTAATTTATACTTATAGTCAGGGACCTGTCTGAAAAGTAGCAGTGAAATACAAAAATCACAAATAATTATTAAGTCCCCAGTCAAAACCCAACCCGTAACGTATTTGGCCATAACACCCTAGAAAATCCTGGTGTTATACAAAAGCCAATATAGAAAATCATTCTGAATATACATGAAAGGTGCTAAAGGAAACTAAGGGCCAGCATAATTAAAGATTTTGGTTTCCACAAACGAATTTTAATTTTAACAAATACTGTACAACAATGTTTAATAACAATATATACGAATTAACTTTCTTTATTTACAAAGCCTTCAAATTTAATTTAAGTGCCATGGTTATTACTGTTGAATTTGGTTATAGAAAGAAAGGAGAAAAGAAAGATAGAAAAAGAATATACACTCACTCTAGATTTATACGTGTTACGCTGGGTTCACGGCAAAGCGGGCCATACTGGCGATTGCATGTAGAAGATTTCCAGAATAACATAGATAGTTATATGAATCAAATCGACTACTTACAATAACCAGTATGACGGCCAACGGCGTGAAGCAAGCGTAACTCCATTCACCATGATGCATCCGAAGAACACACGTACACAGTCCGGAAACGAAGGAGAAGATCAGACGATAGCGGGAGAAAGAAGAGTGACGAGACTAATATATTGATGGTAACAAGAAACCTCTGTTTCCCCCTACTCTTATCATGTGATCAGACATCAGCGCCATGAAACAAATATTACTGATGACGTCACAGCGACGTAATACAACCTTTCTATTTCAAGCCAAGTAGTAAACAAAGTTAACCTTACTATACTAACTCACCTACTCGCAGCATGTATAGAAAAAGTGTTTTATATGATAGAAAAAGTGTTTTAACGTACTGTGCACTGGATTATAACAGTTTTTAAAGTAAGGCACAGTACATGTGGGAATGTCAACTTACGATCCACGGCAACAACGTTCGTAAGTACCACTACTTAGTTAAGGAGTGCAAAAATACAAGGGACGTTCCAAAAGTAAGTTTCAATAGAAACTTTACTGTAAATAAAATACACCATGGCATCATGAACTATACACCTTGCACTATTTTTCAAATTAGAAGAAAATCAAACACCATTTGGTGATGATTGCATAACAAACAAATTTAAATACAAACAGAAATGCCAGTAAATCATTAGAGTTACTTCAGGAATGTACTGGAACAAAATTGCAGAAAATTTTACTTTTGAGAGTACAAGTTAGTGGTCTTCAAATTTTTATAGCATGAACGGTTTGGCTAGAATTATTGAAAGAAGCTGAATGTTACATGAAACAGAACCAATCAAAATGTCACTATCTTGAAGAAGAATAACAAGTTAAAAATCCTTACACATACGAGGCATGTCCATAAAGTAACTTTCCCACAGGCCATTAACGGAAACAAAACACAATTTAATGGAAACATTTATTGTAACAGATACAGGATGTGTTGAGCTATTTTTCAACATATTCACCACTGAAATTCAACATTTGTCATACCGTGGGACCAACTTTTGTATCCCTGTGTCATAGAAGTCTGCCGCCTGGGATTTGAACCATTGTGTGATAACCTCCATTTTTCTGTCAATCTTTACCATTCTCTGTCATTTCTTGAGGGGTAAGAAAATATGAAAATGACTGCGTGCATGGTCTGAGCTGTTGGGTGGAGGCTTCAACACCTCCCTGCAAGTCTCCTGCAAAAGTTCGGCTATGACGTGTTTCAACATCCACCCTGCAGCTTGGAGCTCGCTCCCAGTGATTGCCATCTTTTCCTACACCTCAATAAATGACAGAGAATGCCAGAGAAGCGGAGATGGTTGTCACACATTGGTTCAAATCACAGGCGGCAGATTTCTATGACACAAGTGCTCAAAAGTTGGTCCCATGGCATGACAAACGTCTCAATTCCTGTGGCAAATATGTTGAAAAATAGCTGAACACTTGCTATATCTGTTGCAATAAATATTTCCATGAAATTTTGTTTTGTTTGTGTAAACAGCCTCAGGGAAACTTACTTTGTGGACGGCCCTCGTACATAATTTTTAATGACTTCAAGGAAAAATCTTGCAAAATTGGAAGAAAATCTATTGATGGGTTTGATAGTAAGTGCATTATGAATAAACTTACAGATAAACAGACGAAACGCTGAATGGTTGAGTTATATACATATTACATAGCACATAAGGGCCCCTTAAAGCCCAAGTGGTGTAACTCACATTACTGCTGTTCTGAGATATTGAAGGTTTTGTCTGTCACCAAATACATGGTTTTATGGACAGCATAAAATTGTGCTCCTACCTACAGGGTTGCTATGCATGTTATGACTTACACCATTTGCGCTATTAATAGAAGAACACTTTCTGAATAGGATCTTGACCATAACTAAAAAAATAAAAAAACTGGAGTTACACCACTTGGGCTTTAAGGGGCTCCTATTTAAATGGACTCTCACTTACTTGATGAAGTACACAACAGATATGACGATAGAGAAGACGTAGAATAGCATGAACACGACAACAGATCCTATAGTGGATATGATGTACTTGTGGTAAGTGATGCTTGGTGATATGGAGAATGCTATGGACTTGTTACGTGGCACTGCTGTTGTCTCGTAGCTGCCTGAACAATCCCAGTCATCCCCTTTCACCACAAACACAACATAGAATCCATGTGGGAACACAGCTTTCTGCAAACAGTTACAAACATGGTTTTTGTAAGTGAGGGGGCACCCATAAATAGGTACAGGTGGGGAAAAAATAAGCGGACCTACTAAAATATCTAAGTTGCCGATATGAGCCACTGCGCATGCCTAGAACCCACTAGGCAAGTGCAGTGGCTCATAATGGCAACTTGGATATTTTAGTAGGTCCACTTTTTTTTCCCCTGCGCAACAATAGTTTTGCATGCAATGGACTAGAAAAGATTCTATTTTTCCATCCAAAAATATGAAATCAACCAATGAGCGTAATTCTATATAGGAAACAGTGATTTGTAGCAATGATGCGTAGGATTGCTTAGAATACTTTTTCCCCCCGTTTCAAAACTGGAGAATGCTTCACTCAGGCATTAGTACTTTCAATACATCACTTACCGTCAGAGTAATTCCTCCGCGCGTATTCATTGTCTGCCAGTATCCTTCAAACTGGACATTGCGTTCCAAATCAAACACTGGACACTGAAAACATCAATCAGAACAAGTTAGTTTACACTGAATCAACAAATGGTAAGCCGATGTCACACAATCCAATTTTTGGTCCAAATGTCTACAAACCGTCAGAGTGAATCATGTGACATGGCCAAATGCCATTGCACACAATTCATCCCATATTTTCCATACAACAGTTTTGCATGCAACAGAATAGAAACATTCCTATTTTTCCATTCAAAAATATGAAATATGAGCGTAATTCTACCCCCGCATGACCTGCGTGGTGTAGAAACATGGCTGATTCTCTCTGCTGCCAGCACTCACTCAACCAGCGAACATAACCAAAAAGATAAAATGATATAATATTAAAGTCAAGAAGATTAACGGATGCTAAGACTTTGAATTTACAACAATATTAACAATAACCATTATTAGAACCGGCATAAATGCTGAGGTGCTCTGAAAATTATGATAAAGATTTCGTACAAAATGTTACTTGTAGTAGCTATCGATTTTCGTTTCCGAAGAAGAGCTGGCATTGTATATTGGACCAAAATGCACTCTCGTGTGCACAGCCAGAAATAATTGTATAGAAATGCTACTTGATACAAATTTTTCAACCAACAAATTGGATCATGGGAAATCGGCTTTATACAGAATAATAATAAACCATTACCCTGATATTCACAGAAGAAAAAGATAGTGTGTCCTGAAATTACCTAAACAGTATACTAGAAAAACTGAGAAAATCCTGTAGTAAAATAATTCTTCACTAAACTGTACATTTCGCAAGCCCTTGTGTTGGCTGTGCTGTTCCAATTTACTATAAATTATACTATATTTTCAACTTTGAATGATTATTGAGGGGCACCACATTTCCGGACACCAAATCATCCTAAGGCAGGTGATAAAGATTCAATTTTGAAAAACTGCTATCATACTTTATTACTTCATTTGCTGTAACAAAAAGGTGCACTACTGTAACACAGCCATGTACTGGAATATACTCTTTTTTTTAAATATTGATTTGAATCTGAACATTTATTATCATTTTATCTTATATCTTTCTGTCAAAAGTTTATTTGATATTTATTCAGTCATTACGTAACATAAATTACAGCAGACTTGCACATCTAGAATATACAAAATACAATTCAAGAAAGCAATAATACTGTAGAAAATATATGAAACAAATACGTAATTAAAAGTAAGAAAGAATTTTAAAATTTTGTATCATCCATATCCACTGAATAGAAAGCTTTTGACTTGAGCCATTTTTTAAGTATACCGTATATCTAAATTGGTTTACTTCCATTCTTCATGATATTGGGATTTTGTTGAAAAGTTTTATACCTACTTGAAAAAACTGTTTGTCCAATTAAATGCTTTTTCTTGTATTGTGGTTATGACTACTACTTCTCTGATTAACATGGGTTAGATTAGATTAGATTAGATAACGAGGGGCTTGGAGAGAGTTTAGAGGCCTCCCGTACGTCAGCCTAAAAGGCTTATTGTGCTGCCCCTTTGGTGGAGAAGCTCTTGTAGGCTTCCATCCCCAAAGTCTTCCCTGGATATTTGCCAGGGTAGCACAGTCAAGCAGGGTATTTGGATTACTCCTTCTTCCTGCTTGCTTAGGCTTTGCGCCTCGCCCCATTGGGTAAGAGGATCTCATTGTTTCCCAAAACCTGTTCCTTGAACAAGTTGCAGTATTTTGGTTCCAATGTCCTTTTCATTCCCTAGGTCTTCCCTGGATATAGAGAGAATAAATCTCAAGATGGGTTAGGTTTTCTTTAATAAAAATTAAACAGTTTAATATATAAATACATAGTAAGGTCAATGTTCCTAGCTCAATGAAATGAGGTTTGCAAGATTACATTTTATTTAATTCTTTAATGCATCTACTTGCTTTCTTTTGCCAATTAAATATTTCTTTTACCCTCGGTGAATTACCCCATAGAGAATATTTATCTTTAATATGTAAGTGAACTGCTCCTGAAATGAAACATCCATATCGGTCCCAAATTTCCACTGATACAAATCCAATAAAAAGAAGTGTTTAAAAAATATATTACAAGTCAGTGGATAAAAGTTAAAATTACCTGAGGAAGACTCCAGGGGAGAGTTGAAACGTTGTGTGGTGATTTTAACTTTTATCCACTGACTTGTAATATATTTTTTAAACACTTCTTTTTATTGCTCCTGAAATAAAGTTTTTTTCTGTAGGGGTGCGCTACACTAAATTTTCTTCTCTTACTGAAACAATTTCTGTGTAAATGTTCTTTAAGTTATATTAATTCAATGTTAGCAAGAGAAACAACTGAATTATTTAAACTCTCGAATACGTTACTTACACTCATGTTCTGAATGGAGACTGTCATACAAATGTCATCTGCAGAATCAACACGAAGGAGGACTGTCTCCACAGACTCAGGGAACTTGAAGCTGTAATATCGTGGCTCAGATGGCGATATTGTTATATTCTTCTTTTCCGACAAACTGAAAGTTCAAAACAAAAATATATGAGTTTCAGAATGGAAGTTTAGAGGTTCTGGCATACTCTCTGAAGACAGATATGGATCCTATTTCAAAGAGACTGTTTAGCTTGTGAATCAATGACCAATCCAGTGTAGGAATATGTGGAATTTCAATTTGTCACACCTATGTGCGACAGAAGACTGAAACCTCTTCATACCTGTAGTTTCTTTCATAAAAAATCAATTAATCATTGAACACAGCAATTCGATATATATAAGCTGCGTAGAAAAAGAAAGAAGATACAAAAGTAATATATATAATCAATAATGTGGTAAAGCCTTTTAAATCTCACATAATAAATATAATATTAACAGCATGAGATTATTACAGCAATGAGGTTAATCTAAAAATAAATATAATAGTTGATCAAATGGAAAATCACACAAAGCTCGACTATCACCGATGGCAGGACGATAAATATATTATAATATAAATTGTCCCATCATGGGCTTTCTCGCTTACACTGACACAAAAACAATTTGTTTTATTCACTTTCGGGTTTTAATAATATTTATTAAATATTTAATGCTGGCCAGTATTTGGTAAATACACTGACCGGCAAAAAAAACCGATCACTTAGAGAAATTTTAAAAAAATTAAGTTCAAATAAAAATTATGTAGTAGTCCTAGTGCTTGAAATAAAATTACAGCAATTGTATAAGTTTTTAAGAATAAAATTTAATGACACATTTCACACGTAATTCCCCATGTTGCCTCTTGCACCGTGGTGAATGGTGAGCCTAAGGTTGCAGCGGCATAACAGAGGCTGAATCTATCATCAATTAGAGCAACAGCTTTGGCAACATCTTCGGGACTGAAAGGCATAATTTCAACTAAACTTACTGACAGAATCAATTCGATGCGAAAGGAGCAGTTTCCTTTCAGTTTGGAAGGAAATGACGCAATACAACAATGAAACACCTTGCAATGTGTATGACAAGCTAATGCACATAATCAGAATGGAATCGCCCTATTGCGATGTCTTTTGTTTGTTTTGTGATAAAGTGAAGATATAAAGAAAGCAGATATGCTGTATCTATAGCTAATGGTCCAATAAAAATAATAATTCAACCTCACCAACAACAATGTATGAACATCCAATCAAAATTATGTTTAATTTTAAAATTACAACAAATTTTACAGTGATCTTTTTTTGCCGGTCAGTGTAGTTGTTAGCAACCCCAATCTATCAATTATATTCTTCCACTGAAAAATAAAATACCATAAATATGCTAGAAGAGACCATTCATTTACATGACATACTATGAAAAATGTTTAAGTAGTAACTTCATTGATGACTACAAATGCACTCATAGAAGTTCAATTAGGCTAAATGGATGGATCCATCGCTGATTTTAAAAACTCGCCCTATGCCTACTCATGGCCTTCAAGTGAACAGAAACTCTTGTTGTAATACACGTTTAATTCATTTGGGAAAAGCTGCATTCAAATTTACCAGTACAGTGATACCTCGAGATACGAGTTTAATTCGTTCCATAACCTTGCTCGTATGTCAATTTGCTCGTACCTCAAAGCAATTTTCCCCATTGAAATTAATTGAAATGCCATTAATCCGTTCCAGCCCCAAAAATGCTACCCCCAATTGTTTTTGTTACGTGTTTTGGAATACAAAAAATGTGTTTATAAATGACAAATAATGTATAAAAACATAATAAAAGAGAATGTAAAGGAAAAAAAACTGGTTTTATAAATTGTACATACATATTTGTTACACTTTCTTCGGACCCATGGTTATAAAAAGAAATGTGATAAAGTATGTAAATGCACAAAAAGCGCAAAGCCCTAGAAAAACTTAGCAAAGACGCTTCGACAGCAAGGTAAACAAGCACACTGCAGGAATACGTGGGATAATGCACGAGGCGCAGGCGCAGTAAACTGTTGGGCCGTGTGCAGCGTCGCAGCTGGCCGTTCCTCGTATATCAAATGTCCCTTGTATTTCAAAACAAAACTTCGCTCGCTCGACAGCTCGTATCTCAAATAACTCGTATGTTAGGGCACTCGCATCTCGAGGTACCACTGTATAACTTAATTGGGAATTTTTTATCAATCAAGTACATTTTAAAAATGAACCCAAAAGGTTTACTGGTGCATGTACTGGACAGTACCAGAAGAAAAAATCACTGGAAATGTATTATATATATATATATACAGGGTGTTTCACCAAGTTATACCGCCACTTTCTGAGTGCATTCTTGAGGACATTTGGAACAAAAAAATGTAAATACAAAAATGTGATCTGACTTGTAGTTACGTTGTTAATAAGCGTTTGAAGTTTCAACATTCGTGACAAAATAGCAATAAATTCGGCAATAAATCGGCACAGAAATTGAAAGCAACAAACAAAATGGGTTTAATTCACATACTTAACATACATTTCACCCTTTATCTCAGTTTGCCATCAAATTTCCAAAGATGCCTCCCTTTACGTCCAAGTACTTTGACGCGCGGGTATGAACGGTGCGTGTCGAGTTCCATAATTTATCAGGACTGTTCATTATTACTGTTGCATGTCCGCTATGTTGAGCTCTGTTCACACAGAGACATTCATAAATATCTACATTACTCCGTAATTATTTGAGATAGGTAAAACTTTTATTAGGAAAAGTTGTTCCAAATAACGTGAGGAACATGCTCTGTTACTGGCTATAAAACTTTGTGAAACACCCTGTATATATATATATATATATAAGTTTGAAGTTACAGCAGAACTCCAATTATCTGGATTAATTGGAACTGGGCCTAATTCGGATAATCAATTATCAGGATAATTGGATAAATCATGAAAAAAAGTGAAGTCAAACCTCTGTATAACGAAGAACCCGCATGTAGCAAAATTTTTGTTTGGTCCCGGCAAATTTCCTATCTTAATAATGTTAAATGTAACTCTCTACAACAATGAAGCTATTTTAGGAACACCCTTTTATAATGATGTTTCGAGGTTGAATTGTGACCTGTAGCTAAGCCATATGGATGGTAGCTGGTATCAGATCAGTATCCTTTCCAGCCACCAAAGTTGTTTTCTCGGTGCCTGATATCTGTTACATTTCTTAGAAATTCCAGGAAAGAAAGTTTCATGAGGGGTGGAAAATAGGATCACTGAGGCTAAAATCATCCCTTATGTGTGCAAAAACATACTGTGAGTTAGGTTAATACTTCAACATGTATGTAATGTGCAATTAAAACACCATAACGAGCAACTGTTTGAGTATTATACATATTAAAAATCCCGCAGTTGACATGTAGTTGAAGATACAGGCGAATGGCCTGTGAAACGCATCCTACCAAATTATTGGTAAGTGAAGTCCAAGTGTGTTAATGAACTCATATTAAGAAAATAAAAATAAAAACTGTTTTAGTTTTGCCTCAGCTACGTGTTGAATTTGTATGTCTTTCTCTTCTCTCTTCCCACCAACTACGAGTTTGACATTTCTGACAAATGGCTAGGCTCAAAGCGTTCCATGATAAATGCATGATGTTAAACCAACTTGAATGGTAATTTCTTCTAGAGTTCAGGTGTAAAGTAGATATGTTTATAACTCAACGGAAGTCAGTAAGTTAAGTAACAAAATTAGTGCTCTACTTCTTTGCATGTCCAATGGCAAATTTCTGTAGTATCACCCTTGCCTGAATCACTTTGGACGAGTCGTGGTTATCATCCCACGGCTCCATCCCAGGTCTAGACCTGCCTTGAGACATTCATCATCATCACATCAAAGGAAATAAAAGATCATGTGCCAATCTTATTCACAGTGAGATATAACAATTAACTATGCAGTTTCCATGGATACCCAGCTAACTCCATGGATATTTATTCTGCAATTGCTGAGATTTTCATCAACTCTCTAAATATAGCAGGAAACTTGAGCACTATGTCGCATACGCGGTTGCATAGCTATTTAGGTATGCAACCAGGTGTCCGGCATACCTCAAGGTGCCTGTTATATTCAGATCAACGCTACACTTCTGCTTCAAGACTTCTACCTGCTCTACACTCTCTGAATATAATGGGAAACTTGAGTACTATGTCGCATACGCGGTTGCATAGCTATTTAGGTATGCAACCAGGTGTCCGGCATACCTCAAGGTGCCTGTTATATTCAAATCAACGCTACACTTCTGCTTCAAGACTTCTACCTGCTCTACACTCTCTGAATATAATGGGAAACTTGAGTACTATGTCGCATACGCGGTTGCATAGCTATTTAGGTATGCAACCAGGTGTCCGGCATACCTCAAGGTGCCTGTTATATTCAGATCAACGCTACACTTCTGCTTCAAGACTTCTACCTGCTCTACACTCTCTGAATATAATGGGAAACTTGAGTACTATGTCGCATACGCGGTTGCATAGCTATTTAGGTATGCAACCAGGTGTCCGGCATACCTCAAGGTGCCTGTTATATTCAGATCAACGCTACACTTCTGCTTCAAGACTTCTACCTGCTCTACACTCTCTGAATATAATGGGAAACTTGAGTACTATGTCGCATACGCGGTTGCATAGCTATTTAGGTATGCAACCAGGTGTCCGGCATACCTCAAGGTGCCTGTTATATTCAGATCAACGCTACACTTCTGCTTCAAGACTTCTACCTGCTCTACACTCTCTGAATATAATGGGAAACTTGAGTACTATGTCGCATACGCGGTTGAATAGCTATTTAGGTATGCAACCAGGTGTCCGGCATACCTCAAGGTGCCTGTTATATTCAGATCAACGCTACAGTTCTGCTTCGAGACTTCTATCTGCTCTACACTCTCTGAATATAATGGGAAACTTGAGTACTATGTCGCATACGCGGTTGCATAGCTATTTAGGTATGCAACCAGGTGTCCGGCATACCTCAAGGTGCCTGTTATATTCAGATCAACGCTCCAGTTCGGCTTCGAGACTTCTACCTGCTCTACACTCTCTGAATATAATGGGAAACTCGAGTACTATGTTGCATACGCGGTTGCATAGCTATTTAGGTATGCAACCAGGTGTCCGGCATACCTCAAGGTGCCTGTTATATTCAGATCAACGCTACACTTCTGCTTCAAGACTTCTACCTGCTCTACATTCTCTGATTATAATGGGAAACTTGAGTACTATGTCGCATACGCGGTTGCATAGCTATTTAGGTATGCAACCAGGTGTCCGGCATACCTCAAGGTGCCTGTTATATTCAGATCAACGCTCCAGTTCGGCTTCGAGACTTCTACCTGCTCTACACTCTCTGAATATAATGGGAAACTCGAGTACTATGTTGCATACGCGGTTGCATAGCTATTTAGGTATGCAACCAGGTGTCCGGCATACCTCAAGGTGCCTGTTATATTCAGATCAACGCTACACTTCTGCTTCAAGACTTCTACCTGCTCTACATTCTCTGAATATAATGGGAAACTTGAGTACTATGTCGCATACGCGGTTGCATAGCTATTTAGGTATGCAACCAGGTGTCCGGCATACCTCAAGGTGCCTGTTATATTCAGATCAACGCTCCAGTTCAGCTTGGTGAGTCCTGCCTGCTGTCCACTTTCTAAATATAGCAGGAAACTCAAGTACTATGTCGCATACATGATTGCATAGCTACCTAGGTATGCAACCAAGTGTCCGGCATACCTTGAGGTGCCTGTTATATTCAGATCGATGCTCCAGTTTACTTCGCGTGCGTTTGTTTAATTTACTTATTTGGTTTGCATTTTAGTTTATTCAACTTGCTGCTGAAAGAAGAGAATGTCCATCCCTAAGAAGACCCAGAAGAGAATACGAAGACTGTATGTTAGTCTGAATGTAAGTAACATGTATATTATTATTGTTTATTACCACTTTAACAGCTGTGTTTGCAAAAATGATTAATGCAAACCCAGCGACAATGAGCCAGAGGCATCTGGTGATACCCGTCCTCTATGAGGCTTAATGCAGCTTATTTCTTGTTACTGTGTAACAAGAAATAAACTGGGGGACTGGATGCAGCATTAATCATTCCACAAGAGGCTGGATGGGCAACTGATTTGTTCACAAATTTAATCTCTTTCACTTCAGCACAAATTAAACATACTGAATGGCATATGACTTGATGTTTTCGTGGCACTGAGAAGTAATACAGTCAAACCTCTGTATAACGAAGATCAATATAACGATAAACCAGTATTTAAAAAATGATGAAGAAAATTTACTCTTAGTAGATAAAATACCTTAAAAATTAAGCACGACGTTTCAGCTCTTCCACCGAGCTTTCTTCAGGTGCACTCCACTCAAAGAGTCGTTGAGTGGAGTGCACCTGAAGAAAGCTCGGTGGAAGAGCTGAAACATCGTGCTTGATTTTTAAGGTATTTTATCTACTAAGAGTAAATTTTCTTCATCATTTTTTAAATCGTCAATTAGTGGAAATTATGGACCGTTTTGCAAGTTTAGATAAACCAGCATACAACGATATTTTTATTTTGTCCTGGTGAATTTCCTATCTTAATAACACAAATGTAACTCTCTATAAAGATGAAGCTATTTTGGAAACACCCTTTTAAACGATATTTGGAGGTTGAATTGTTACTGCAAACCAGTAGCTTTGACCTACTGGTAGCTGGTAGACCTATATGATCAGTATTCTTCCCGGCCACCAATATTGTTTTTTTAGAAATTCTAGAAAATAAATGTTTTTGAGGGCTGGAAAATAGGATCACTGAGGCTAAAATCGACTGCTGGCATGGTTAGCCCGGGTTTGATCCCTGGTACCTCTTAGGATTTTTCTGAGGTAGGGAGGTCTGGAACAGGGTGCACTCAGCCTCGTGATTCAAACTGAGGAGCTACTTTATAGAGAAGTAGCGGCTCCGGTCATGAAGACCACCATTAATGACCATGGGTGTAGTCATGCTGACCACATGCCCCCAATCCTGCCATCTGCCTATGGTAGATGACGCAGCAGTCAGGTGGTAGGCCTTGTCCCTTCAGGGATGTAGTGCCACGGAGTTTAGTTTAGAGGCTAAAATCATCCCTTATGTGTGCAAAAATATACTGTGAGTTAGCTTGTTACTTCAACATGTACATAATGTGCGATTATAACACTATAAAGAGCAACTGTTTTAGTTTAGCCTTAGCTATGTAGTGAATTTGCTAGTCTTTCTCTGCCCTCTTCCTATCAACTAAGAGTTTGAAATTTCTGACACATGGCTAGGCTCAAAGCGTGCCATAATCTGTGATGTTAAACCAGTCCCAATGGTATTTTTTTAGTGTGCAGATGTAAAGTTATGTTAAGTAACAAGATTAGTGTTCTACTTCTTCGCATGTCCATTCCATGAATTATCTGTAGGCCAAGATTACACAGTTTTCTGCATGTGGTCGTTCTAATATTTTGTAAATTACAGCCCCCCAATGTAACAATAACCCTCATATAACAATACAACTTGCTATGGTCCACAGATATCATTATACGGAGGTTTGACTGTAATTTTCTTTTTTTTTTTTTTTTAACTAAACTGTACAGTACTGTAGTTACTAAGTGTTACATCTTGAACATATTGATCGGAGTCAGTTTCTTTTAAATGTAGCACAACATTATACAGAACAGTTTAAAAAAAAACTGTTGCAAGATTGAGGTCGGAAATATACACACTAATCTTCACTAAAAGGTATGTTTACCCAGGATGATCATTTTCGACACTTCAGTTGGCATACAAGGAACTTTGATCGACAAGTTCATTCACCCGCGGCTAGAGAACCAGTCGGAATCAGCTGATGATGGTGGGAAGACCCATTGAAATGATCATCCTGGGTAAACATACCTTTTAGTGAAGTTTAGTGTGTATATTTCCGATCTCAATCTTGCTACAGATATCAACACTTCACTGTAGACTTCCATCTAATATTAACATTGATAAAAAAAAAAAAATACTGTCGATTTCGTTGGCTAAAGTTTTGCTTTCTTGGAAATAATTAATTGATCCTAAAAGTGGGTTTCCCAATGCTCGCAATCCAAATAGTTGGAATTTAGATGATTGGAGTTCTACTGCATGTCTGTTACAGTTATTTATTGAACATGATTTCCGAGGTTGTAGAGTATCTCAGATACCCCTCCAATTTCCTTTTAATTTGCAAAAAAGAGTGAACTCAAGTAATAAATAAGTTTACCCAACAGGAAATACTTACTTCAACACGAAATCCTCTTCCTGGTTGACACGAAGTGAAAATGTTAAGTTGTATGGGCTGGCAGTAGACAAGCTGACAATAACATCATTAGGGTTGTTCTTTAGCATGAAGGCATTATGAGGGAGATAGTAATTATTGTCTGGGCATAATGTTCGTGATGTCCTGGCATACTCATACCTGCAACAAACATTTTCATTCACCAATAAAATGGACATTTATAAGTAGGAGTTATGATATATGGTACTTTAATTTCTATTCTTTTAATTCCAGGACATAATTAGCCTAGAAACTCACAATTTTTTCCTTGCATCAACTACGAGAGGAAGCTGCCACGACAGGACTCCCTTCTGCTGTCGCACCACAATCAGAACTGGATAGCTCCGATTAGAGTTGAGACATTCTACTGTTATACGAGCAGGTCTCTCTGGCGAAACCTGTAAACAATAAAACTCTGTATCACACTTCAACCTAACATTCACAAAAAAATAACATAGGTGAAGTCCTATATCTCCCCAACACTTTAAAGCAGGATTGCCTATACTTTAGCTTATCATACTCTATTTACCGGTTCCGGGATACATAATTCTTTGCCTCGATTCTCAAATTTCCATTATTGGCTAGACTTTTGTGTCCTTCCGAGGTGGCACTATATAAAACATGTAAAGGCTCATACGTAATTCGATATACTGTATTTCATTCTATAGAACCTATAAAATTCATATACAAACTCAGTTTGTTTTAAGAAATGTGTGAAACGAAAGAAAAATCATGATGAAGTGACCACTTATATAATCTCATAATTTGTACTGTAATTTGTAGGCCTACTGGTTATGTACAAAGCATTGTACAATGCAATCAAAATAAGTTGATCATAGCCAGCCAATCAGAGTCTTGGAAGACACAATCTGCGGAGTGTATAACCTGTGCTGCAATATCTGGTGGATTCCATGCACAGTGCTAAAGAAGACCCGTCCTTTGAATATGGGATAATATATCAAATCAAGGCAGCATATTCCTGAGAATTACCATAAACATCATGCAGGCTTATTGATCCTATGGTGAAAGATAGATACTTGTGGCACTTTGACTCTCACTCTACTCTCCAATGCTCATTGCCAAGGGATGGCCCACTTCTCCTACCTTCCACTAGCCTTCAACCTTTCCCCTCGCAAGCTGCTTATTGCTGGTAATGTTGTACTGCACTGTGCGCTATTAATTGTACCAATACGAAAAACTATCCTTGTACCATATCAAAAACGGCTCTGGTAGAAGACAGATTTATGCTGCACACCAGCCAAGCTCCGCTGTTTTGTTAGGTTAGGAACATTAATGTTAATTTAGGAGCAATATACTGAAAAGCGCGAGGTTTATTATGTCTCACATTGAATCTCTTCTGCGACGAAGCCCTAAACCCCACCTTCCCAGGCGGGTACCATTACAGAGTTGGTGGGAGAAGCCTAGCACGCGGCATAAAAGTATTTTTTCCCACGGCTCTTTTCAGAGTCAACATAATATTTCTCATTTCATGTATTAAAGATTTCAATTTGGCAAAAAGGAAGAACAGATCACCACTTAAGCTCTGCCCACTCTGGCCATGCATTGCTATGATGACAGCCTGGTTTCCCCTAGCCTCCAGCCTTTCCATGCCAGCACTGCAGCTCGCTGTTATATTCACCCATGTACCAAAGCATAATTATGCACTAATTACTACAATACGAAAAAAGAAAGGAAAAAAAAAAAAAAACCTTGTACCAAATTATTACCAGAGTCTCTCTAGCATTACTCAGGACCCACAGAAGAAGTAAGAGGACATAAGTTATTATGATATTGTCCAGCAAACTTTTACTTTTGAATGGTATGCCACCCACAAGACGAGTTGATTAATAAAACCAAAATTGGTTTCGTCACAGAAGAGATTTAAAGTGAGACATAATAAACCTCGTGCTATTCACTATATTGCTCTTAAACTAACATAAACGTTCATAATCTAAAAAAACGGTGGAGTTTGGCTGGTGCACAGCATAAATCTATCTTTTACCAACCAAAACAATATTTGTACCTTTTAAAACTTCCCTTGAAACAAAACTGTTCTTTTCAGAGTCAACTTAATACTTCATAATTACAATTAATATCACATTATCAATCTCTGCTATTTCATGTAGCTCTCTAAACTTAAATAGATGAATTCTCGCTTCACACTGCAACGATCACTCAATGGCATAATGGTTTAAATGACTCTCTATGATGCTAGCGATTCTGTGATCAAATCCTGCTCGGGGTGTAAATTTGGCTGATAGGAATAAGTCCCAAATAGGCTGAAAAATAAGTGACAGAATGGGAGAAAGAGAAGAGAAGAATAAAGGGGGGAAAAATTCCCCCATTTTCAATACTGCTAATAGTTCCACCAATGCATCCTAAAGTCTCATAAGCCACCCTAAACCTCTCCTTCTCAGGCGGGTCCCATTAACGAGTGAGTGGGCAAAGCTTTTCTTCTGTTCCCCTAAACTTAAATACTTGTAGATGTATTTTCACTTCACCGCCCAACAATTACTCATGGAGTAGTGGTTAAGGCTGCTATTTACAATGCTAGTGATACCATGTTCAAATTCCGGCTGAAGCTATAAATTTACAGTTAGGAATAAGTTCCAAATAAGTAGATACGGCGAAGAGGAGGTGAGAGAAAGGGAGGAGAAGAAAGACAAGAAGAGAAGAAAGGAGAAAGGTAAAAGATAGATTTATGCCACGCACCAGCCAAGCTCTGCCGTTTTGTTAGGACAGGAATGTTTATGTTAGTTTAGGAGCAATATACTGAATAGCACGAGGTTTATTATGTCTCACATTGAATTTCTTCTGTGACGAAACCCTAAACCCCACCTTCCCAGGCGGGTCCCATTAAAGAAGAGTCTAGTGCACAGCATAAAACTATTTTTTCCCAGGAGGAATAAATTATTTAATTTTATCCCTATTTCAGCTTCTGTCTACCGCTAAACTTGAGAATAAGGTGACTGCCGTCACAAAAAGGCTGTACCGAGTGGGACCAAGTCTACAATGTCGCCAATATTATGAACATGATTACATGCCGATTGAATTCGGCAGATAAACGACTGTTGCAGCGATGTTTTATGAAAGATGTGGAAGGGTAAAAAAGCTTCTGCATTAAGAATTCTACGTCCATGACATGTTATGTTAGGTTTGGAACAGTCATGTTAGTTTAGCAGCAGTATTCTGCATAGCGCGAGGTTTGTGCCATGTAACGGTGATTTACAAAAGGCATGGAAGGGTAATAAGGATTCTAGAAGTAATGACAGCCAAATTCTGGGTCAGTGACAGTGACATTTGTATTAGTTTAGGAGCAATACACTGAATAGCACGGCGTTTATTATGTCTCACATTAAATCTTTTATGCGACGGGAAATTTTACCCTTGCACCGATCGTTTCCCTTTTGTTCCCAACGGCTCGGAGGGGCACAGTCGCTAATGGCAGAGCGTGGTTGGCTACGCAATTCTGAAGGAGTTCCCTGTCTACTAGATGGCGTTGCCCATAGTACTTTAAATGGCGGCTGTTCACCAACCTAAACCCCTCCTGCCAAAGCGGGTCCCATTAGTTAGTTGAAGTTGAGGGCTAGGGTGCCACAAGTACCTATTTTTTCCCAATCCTACAGGATATTGTTCTCTTACCGCTGAATCTGAAAACTCGAAAATATATTCCATACTGTTGTTCACTTGTTCTGTGTAGGTAATGCCATACTGTCCCCGTAATACAATGGGCTCCAGACTACCACTTTGTCCCCAGTGTTGAACAACTTGCAACTGTGAAGTATGTGAACTGCACGCAGCCATCATCCACAATGAAATAAAAATGAACGGTTCTACTTTCCCCATATTTCTTTATGGGGAAAACTGTCGTTTGGTTCAAATATTTAATACCTTATTAATACGTAAATGTTTTTAAGTTCTCCGGATTAAAGTAAATAAAGAATGGTCGCCCATTAAGAAGAGAAATCTTCAACACAGCTGAGACTTATGAAGGGCTACAATCTTGTGACATTTATACCGTACACTGACAACACCCAGCACAAACAAGGCACTGCTGTAAACAACACAGTTAAGAATAAAACTTTTCTTTCTCCACAGGTAACAAGATTTGTAGACGTAAGATTTGCGTAATTATCAGATGGTCTTAACAAATGAATAGAGCAAAAACATCTGACATGTTTCCGAAGTCAGCGCTGACACACCAACGCAATAAAACGCTTTTCGATCATTTCTGCTGGAATGCATTTCACACGTAAAAGTTATAAAAATTACTTTATCATCGGTATCAGTGTCACTTATTTAATGAACTTTAGAGGAAACCTTGATTGCTTTGCTTTATGTAATTTATAAGAGTTTATCCGGTTGATGCTGTTTGGTTGGTACTTCGTAATTAAATGCTAGCTAGCCAATACATTATAACTAAATTACCACATTATTTTCATCAGCGAGAACTTCCACCACTTTTATCTTTGTGAGAGGGCAGCACCAGACAGAGGCATATTTTGCTGCCATCTGTTACCGAAATCGTAAACTTCCAGAACTAGACGAAGTTTTCTTGCTGAGAGGGCAGCACTTGACAGATCTCATCTGGACAAAGCGCCTATCAAGTGCTGCCCTCTCAACAAGAATGCTTCGTCTAGTTCTGGTAGTTTACCTTTTTGTTAAGAGATGGCAGAAGCTTATGCTGCCCTCTCAAGGTGAACTTTTATGCGCCGCTAAATACAAGATGGGCTTGTAAAGTGAATTTTAAATGGGATCATTCACTTAGAATAATATAATGGCTCATAATTCCTACGTTTATTTTGGATTTTATGGTTACGACTTTAGAATTAAATACATTTTCCACAGGAGTGACTTATTTGTTGTGAATAAAATCAGAAATTGGACTTCAATAAGAGGTGCTGAAAGAAATAGCCTACTTTGCTTTTCGAAATAGGACCAACTTTTCATCCTAAATAATTAAAAGTGGGGCATGGTGGAACACACAGCCACTGGAGTCTTTCTTGCAGGTATTTTTTCACTCCCTTATTTTTCACAATTAACCTTTAACCGTAATTGTGTACTTGACCTTACAGAGGGGGTAACCGCCAAATTAAAAAAAAAAAAATGACATTTTACTAAACAATGGTGGTACATGGCATCCTGCATTGCCCTACAAAAGCGCTAAGTGAAATTCATAAAAGTGTGGTTGCAAAGTTGCTCGAAAGAAAGCACCGCAGGTAAGGACCAATGCTATTTCTTTACAAGGATTCTTGATTATCTCAGAAACTTAATTTTGGCACTTTGTAAGGTCAAGTACACAATTGTGAACGCTTCAGGCACTAACATGGTCATGCAGTCCACATGACCTGTAAGAAAAACAGAATACAATTATATCAGGATATGTGAATTTAATCATGTTGTATTCAATGTTATTCACTGGACATGATTAAATAATATTTTTACGGTACTTGTTAAAAAAAATATTGTTTTAGATTGTGAGTTTAAGAAAAAAACAAATTCACTAGGCCAAAATATTCATTCTTCATTCTCTATTCAGTATATATTACAGTTTTCAAAATCTGCTGATCTTCTCACATTGGTCAGCTGACACGTATGAATCAGTGTTATTTTATGATTACTTTGAATTCATTCTTGATCCTCTGTATTGGAAAATTAATTGCATGACACATCAGTTGAAATCTTGGCAAGCATATTTTCAACTTTCTCTTTGATTGGATCGGTTATTTCTCACATAAGCAGGTCCCACATTGCTTGACATATTCCACTTTTAGGGGATGGTTTCCATGATTAGGCTATGCATTTTGTTTGTTTACAGGAAAAGAAGGTTCAAAATCTGTGATTGTGTTCTTCATAAACCATAGAATCACATATCATAATTTAGTTTTTGTGGAAAGTATCTGAAACCACCAGAAAAATGAAAATGAAGATGTAACATTTCTAACCTATAAATGGCAGACTTTGAACAGATAATGGCTCTTGGAAGACAAGAATTACAACTGGCAGTGAGTTGCACACGGGTCACATGATCCAGAATCTCAAGTCTGCGATTGTAAACTTGATGGTGATCAACACTAATATCACTGTTCCTAACCTAACTGACACCAACTTAGCTTTACACGTCACTAACACTATTATCAACATTCCTAACCTAACCTAATCTACAGTGAATCCCACGCAAGAGTTGGCCAATGACGCGTGTTTCTGCATTGCTGTGGGCACAGCTCCAACTCCCTAGCAATCGGGTGAAATATCTATGCAAATAAAGCTGTGATCAGTGTAATGATTCAGGTTCTCACATTTATAGTTAAAATTACAATGAAAATAACCACATACCTCATCACAAGAGATGTTGGAAATGTTCTTCTATTGCATCCACACAATACTGGCACCTTTTTAGGAAATTTTCTTTCACGTGCGTATGTTTAGCTTCCGAGATAATAATAATAATAATAATAATAATAATTTTATTTTCTTGTCATTAAACCATTTAGGTAATAGACAAAGTCAGGAGTACAAAGATTACATACATAAATTACAACACGAGTTAATTTCTCTTGTGATATTGTCTTTAAGTTCTTCTAATGTTTGGGAAATTGACTTATACACTTTATTTTTTCAAGTTTCCCCATAAATAATAGTCACATACTGTTAGAAGAACTTAAAGACAATTTCACAAGAGAAATTAACTCTGTCTCTGAAGCTGAATTTATGCACGTAAAAGAACATTTCCTAAAAAAGTGCCAGTATTGTGTGGATGCAAGAGGAGAACATTTCCAGCATGTCTTGTGATGAGGTATGTGTTTATTTTCAATGTAATTTTAACTGTAAATGTGAGAACCTGAATCATTACACCTATCGCGGCTTTATTTGCATAGATATTTCACCTGATCGCTCGGGAGTTGGAGCTGTGCCTGCCGCGACGTAGATACCCGCGTCATTGGTCAACTCTTGCATGGGACTCATTGTATATACAGCAAGCAAACTGTGGATGGGTTAAGTTTTGTCGTGACATTTTTCTTCATTTTGGCTGTACAGATAGCAGTATATTGTTGACACAATTCAATATTCTGTAATGTAGAAAGAAGCATACTAAGTTATTGTGCATTAATGTGACAGTCCTATGTCTGTAAACTTACATGCAATTAAAAGAACTCCTTCGAGACAAAAGTTTGCTGTCACAAAGTCAAAGGATACAGGCATGAATAGTTGTATATATACGTCATTAAATGACTATAATTGTGGCCAGGAAATTATGATCTATCAGAGAAAGTCATTGCCAATCTTCTTGTCACATCCAGGAGGTACCTAACCAAATACAAAATTTTGATTTCATGTGATTTTTTTTGTCCTGGAGCTCAGTTGCTCACAGACACACAGATATGTGCCTTTGGAATCAGGGAAACTAAAAATGTGTATTTATGTTTAAATCTCGACATTATATTTCAGGGTCTAACACATTACTTTCTCTACCAGTAGCAGCTGATCCATGGTATGGGCAGAGGAAGTAATAAATACAAAAAGTGGTTAATGCAAATAGCTAAATACGTCAAACACCATAACATGTACAAACTATTACTTCTAAGGCTCTAAAAATTTGTTTATAACATTATACAGACCATATTCAAATGAAAATATTTTACGATGACAACAATTGTGACCTAAAGGGTTTTTGACCTACTGTTTTTTATGGAATAACCCAACTACTAGCAGAGAATGATTCCTTAAATAAATTATGGCAAAAATAAATATAATAAATAATTTAACATATTACTTACATAATTCTACTTTATTAAGACCTTGAATTAAATGTAGCAAACGTAGATACATGCATTATGAATTTCATTTTGCTTGTTCATTTTCTGGTGGTTTTTCTGTCTCTTCAGCGGGCTTCGAGGAATGACTTGCCTCTACAGTGACAGTAGGACCAGTAAGACATGAGTACTTGAAAACAGAGCCATCACTAAGACGCAGTCCATACCGCAGATTGTTGTGTGCCAGTTGTAATCGCTGTGGGTCTCTGTTATCACAGAATAATCCTAGTTCGAGTGCAATCATGTCCATGAGACAGGTGAAAAGGGGCAACTCAAGAGGAGGCTGAAAGCAAATCAGAAAACAATTCAATAAGGTTTGGTGATGAAGGGCTTTTGACTGCATTTGGTTCCATCATCAGAAATAAACAGTAAGTGTCAGTATAATGGCTGTGTGCACCATTCTCAATTAAAATGTAACCCTAAGTTAAAGTTAATATTTTATCATTATAACATGATTAAATTTTCATTCCTGTTGTTTTAGCGGATTTTAGCTGGCATGATTGAAACTCTTATCTTCTCGCCACCTTAGTGCATATGTTATTATTATTTTCATATTGGGGATTCCTCGATTGTAATAATTAGTGCATAAGCTTTGCTACAAGGGGCTGAAGCGGGCCAACACCATAGCAATGCTTGGCCGGGGTGGGCGGAGCTTAAGTCATGACCTGTTCTTCCATTTTGCCCAAATTTGTTGTATGTGGTCTATTGTTTGGTGGCCAGGGTACTGTTTACAAGGATGTTCCACATTTCCTATACAGCCTTGGCATGGCCTTGCTGAGGGCATAATTGCAGATTCTTTGTCCATCTTATCATGTACCAGTATACTGTACAACAAATTTGTTTCTACCATAAATATTGTATAACATATTTATTTAACATCCTGAAAAATATGTTTTTTATTGAAGATTACGGCCGCGAAAGCCTAAGATATACAATCTTTTGATTGTTTTATCCTATAAGGATCGATGGGTATTCTGTATCCAGAAGGTATTGAAATTATTCAAGCAGCACCATTTATTATTATTAAATAAATGTTACTAGTACAAGAAAATTAATTGTTCACATAAAATAAATTCCAAGTTTTATCTGTAATAGTTCTTGCATTATTCTCACCTTGTTAGTATTGTTACTCATCTTGCAGTCAGCAATAGGACATTAGTAAAATAAACATTTGAAGGTTCTGTAGTCATTGTTGTAACTAGACTGGACACTTTGTAAAATATATAAAGTACCATACTGGTACTTAATAATTAAATAGCAATCTGAAAAAAATATAAACGTAAAAATAAATTACTAAAATATTTTAAGAATGTAATATTATTTATTTATTCTGATTATAGGCCTAATTATGATACATTTTCTTTCATGGATGAGGTTTGAATTTACCGCCCGGCATTGCCTTTTCGTTTGTCAGCTGTTCTACTTTTCTTCTGCTCATACTCGGTTGCCTTCTCCAATGGTGTGTAACATCGGGTTTGCGTGTTGGCGTAATAACGTAGTTGAGGATTAAAAACACAGAATATAAACCAGAAATAACATCCCAACGACCACAATTTCCAGGTATTTGGTTTTGCTTAGCTAATTATAAATAATACGTCGTAATACCGACGAGTCTTACATCTTACTTCCGATTGTTTACAGATGTTGACAGTATTGTTGATATGACCTCCTTGCTGAAGCTAATGGTGATATATCACAAAAATAAACGTATTTAATCGTAATAAAAATCCTATAAATGATTCAATTTGACAAATGTCAGCTCAGTATATTGCTTCGAAGAAAATTTAATCTCGATTTATTGATAAGCCTGAATATTACGCTAAACGCTAATTCTTAATGACGCGATCTAGGTTCTTGAAAATTATTCTGTAAATTATAGTATAATTGAAGTAATGTGAGGCCATTTGAATTATATTTATTGAGTTAATTTTACAGTTGTGATCTTGAAAGCATAATATCATATGAATGTCAGGTTTTTTTAAAATGAAATGATCCTTACATAACCACTTGTCAAACCAGGACCACTGAAACATAATACTGCATTTTTTTCCCTTTGTAAGACTTCAGAACAAGAAGTTGCTAACCCAACAGTTAAAATATCATTATAGTAATATGTAGACTAATCGGGTTTTCCATTAATTTTTTCTCAAGTAGCCAATTTTGTTTGTTATTTATTTGTTTATTTAGTTATTTATTTGTTGGCCTATTAATATTTTGGGGGACGGTTTATGTGATTATGCACTATGTTGATTAAGGAAAAAAATAGTTCAAAATCGGCTATTGTTAGCTTTTTTTAAATTTATTCGTATTAAAGTCGCTCTAACTAAAAAATCATATCATGACTATAACACAAATACAATAGCTTCTTGTGTTCTTCATTAATCATGGAAATGTTAGGGGAAAGACAAGAAACAGGTTGCTCCTCCACTTGACTCAATATTTAAGCAATGAGAGACACAAAGGGCCTGTACGATGACCTGCTGATATCATATTTATCTGCCAGATAGAAAACCTATCTGGAAGTTGGCCAAGAATTGCATATTATGATCTCCTGAAAATCTGTCTGGCAAGACAACTTCCAGATAAGCTAGCAGGAGGATGGAGTGGCTGACAAACTTCCAACTGCTAGTTAGGGGATCTTGGTTGAAACATGATGGCAGTACGGCAAACCTTCCTGGCCACCTGAATTTTAGAACTGATGCCGGAAGATCTAATTTACACAAAAATGTCATTTTGTGCTCACATATGAATGAAATATAATTGAACAAATCGATTAATGCACTTGAAATGATATGTTCTTGTGTAATTTAATTGTACAAATACAAATCCGAGCTGCCGCACCTAGCGGACACCTACCGAACTACAACAAACACACTTCTTTGCTCAATGAGCTAAGGACCATTTTACAAAATTTTACTGCGTTCTTCCCGATAGCAGTTCAGCGGTGGTATTACAAGATATCTTCTAGTTAAGCTATCTGGAAGTCACGTATCGGGAGGGATTGTCGGCAGGTGGTAATACAGGCCCTAAGTGTGAATGGTAGAACTACTAGCAGCATTGAAAATTTGGAAAGTTTTTAATTTTTTCCCTTTCTCCTCTTCTTTTCCTCTTTCTACTGTTCAATCCCTTTTCTCCTTTACCCTACTTACCTATTCCTATCGTATAAAATTTTGACATACCGTAACGAGGTTCGAACATGGGACCTCTAACATGATAGCCAGTCATCTTACCAACTATGCCATTGAGCGATCCTTGCAGTGTGAGGCTGGAATTTATCTATTTAAGTTTCGAGAGCTGTGTGAAATAGCAGAGCTTGATAATTTCGTATTAATTGCCATTTGAAATGTAGTTTTGGTTCAAGTACAGGGATCGTTATTTCTCCTTTATTCTCTTCTTCTCTAACTTGTCCACCCTCTTCCTCCCTTTCTCTCACCTTCTCCTCACCCTACCTACCTATTTGGGACCTGTTCCTAATAGTAAATTTTGGATCGACCAGTATATGAACGCAGGACCACTAGCATATATGGCATAAACCAAGAACAGGTTGCCCCTCAAGCTCTGCCCACTCCAGCTGTTGCGTTGCTACATACCATATTTTGTAGGCTAAATATTATAGTAATTAGTGCAAATGCTTTGGTACGGCACGAAAAGGCTGGTGGCTAGGAGAGCAGAGTAAGTGGGCTGTCGCCACTAGCATCATAGTTAGCAGTCTTAACCACTACGCCAGGAGTGATTGGTGGGCAGTGAAGGGAAAATTCACCTATTTAAGTTTAGAGAGCTTTAATACATGAAATAGCTGTTTTGGTGCAAGGGTCATTTATTATAATCATGAAATATTATGTTGGCTCTGAAAAGAGCTATTTAGGTTCAAGGGTTGTTTTCGCTGCAATAATTAAGTAATCTTGTGGATAGCATACCATTCAAGTCTAAAACTCTTCGCTGTACAATATGACGTTTAGACAGCACTGTGTGCATTGGCTCGGCAGCCATAGAGAGCAGGGGAAGTGAGCTGGCGGGCAGGAGTGGGCAGAGTTTTTCTGGTGCATGATCTAAATCTATCTTGCCATTTAGACTATGTTTATTTTTTCAACTTTTGGCTATCAAATTTAATGCCTGAATGCTGATTTTCTAATTTATATTCCAACACTGCCAGCTTTTTTTTTCTACTGCCAATGTAAAACATTAGACACATGATGGGTTAACAAATTTTTAAGTTCTTCCTATAATAATAATAAGTAATAAGCAATTTTATTGTCATAGAGCTAAAACATTTACCTATGGACAACGTTAAAGTATATAAATACCGGTATATCAGGTTAAGCACCAGCACCTAGAATTCCAAGTCATGTGAATACAATACACAAGTGGAGGGTAGATCCACTAATCTGATCAGTGTATTCAGATCCATTTGAATACAGCTTGTAAACATTGTAGCCTAATTATTGCAGACTATTGTAATTTTTTTTTTATTTACTATCTATAATGTGAAAATGTTTTATAAATCCTGTTTGAAATCCCGGCTATGGCATTGAATTTTTCGGTCTGACTTCACTTTTCCATCTTAGTCTACACACGGCCAGTGTGAAAGAATTATCATTCCACTGTGACCTACTAGTGGTTTACCATGAAGCCCGAGTCTTAAAGCACTTACGAGCTGTAAGTTGCCACTGAGTTGATATCTCATATTGAGAATATGTGATGGTGTAGCCTACTGCGATATGTGAGTCAGTTGGAGAATATAATGTTCTACCGACATATTGCCATGGTAGCTCATTTGGTAAGAGCAGCAGCATGGAGAGCCGAAGATCCTGGTTCAGATCCCGGCTATGGAATTGAATTTTTCAGTCTGATTTCATCTTTCCATTTTTTGTAAATGTTCAATAGTACCGGTATGTACGAGGGGTATTCCGAAAGTAAGTTTCGTCAGTTTGTCACACGGACACTTTATTGACCCAAAAGCAATACAGCATGGCAGCATGAACTATACACCGTGCACTATTTTTCGACATAGTCGCCAGCGACATTGAGACATTTGTCGTAGCATGCGATCAGTTTGAAGAACCCACTGTGGTAAAACTCGGTGCCCTGCGATGCAAGGAATTGGCGCACAGCCTGCTCCACCTCAGCTTCCTGACATTACTAAAGGTTCCATACAGACCATTTTGAGTGACAAATTGATGTTCCATAAGGTTTGTGCGAGATGGGTTCGTGGAGGCCGCACTTTGCGGGGACGGAAATCGGGAGATCAATTTCAAACAGCTCTATCTCGGACAATAAAAGGTTCAGCGGCTGCAGCAATGGCTCGTTTGAAAGAGGGGAGATAGCGGTACATGGCAGTGGCGCCAAATCTCTCGTGCCATCGTGAGCGGTACACTAATACCCGCGGGCACACCAGTCTGCTGCGACTCGCTCTTCTACGGCGCTGCGTCATGCCTCCTCCGCTGACGCCACTTCCGTCGTGGAACCAGCCACGGGTGAGGATTCGTCTGGCGTTTGTTTGGTTCCCCTGGTGAACACGCCGCTCCTGCCATACATTGACGAAACTTACTTTCGGAATACCCCTCGTATTTGCCTAGACAATTAATTAAATAAATAATATGAAATACGGTAATGTTTTGCAGACCTACACCACAGAGATGTAAAAAGTGAGGAGACATTCTTAATGAGGGAGTTAATATGACTTCTCCTACCAGAGTTCAACAGCTGTGGGAACTTTTCGTTCAAGCAGAACATAATTCCTATGAGGTGAGTACCATACGTTGTAATTGTAAGGGATCAGTTCTGTATAGATCAGTGTTCATAGGTGCTGAGATTTGTAAATTCCCTCAGGGGTAAAAATATTAACTATTGACTGGTATCTGTACTCATAATACAACTGTCATTGAAAGTACTTCTGTTTGTGATCAGAAAAAGGCAGTGAGAAGACTGTGCTACCGTTCGTAAGCATTTCCTACACTTCTGATTAGGTTCATAGATCTGTAGTTAGATTATTCCTGTATGCTGTAGACAAAAGCATTAAATGGAACATAATATCTAGGGTTCAGATTTAAATGGCCTTAAAAATCAGAAATATGCAAAACAATATGACCTTAAAAATACACAGCAGTCGTAAGTATGAGTGCTAGCTTTGGGACTCCGCTGCCCAGCACAATCAGAAAATGACCTGACAAATCTGTGTCAGTATGCTTTTTGGGTATTCATCTTTCTAATTTACAGTGGCAATCTCACATAGAATATGTTTGTGGTAAGATCACAAGGCTTTTTATTTATTTATTTAACCTGGTGGAGTTAAGGCCATAAAACCTTCTCTACCAATCTGCCAGGGGAAAACATGAAGTACAACAATAAAAAAAATGAAAGACAAGAAATTATGTACATGGATACAAGAAACAAACATTAAATACAAAGAATACAAACATAAAATACAAGAATAGTACAATGTAATTACAATATGTAAGGCGGCAAATTGGCAACCCTGAGTCGAAAGTGCTGAAGGCGCAGGGGCGAAGTGTAATGGATTTGTAAAAGTGTACATACAAACTTACTCAATGGCAATAGACAATTCCTAAGCAAGCTAAAGGAATATATCTATTTTATGGAATCCGAAGGTTCATTGCCACGCTTACCTGAGCCCGCCATCCAACTGTATTCTGTGCTAACTCCATTCAACCATCCCTCTCAAATTCTACTTCCCTTAAATCTATCCTAATATTATCCTCTCTCGGAAAATAAGCATAAAAATATTTGCATCAGTAGCCATAACTTGGAGGCCCTAATGCCCTGACAGTGGGGATATACAGGACGATAGATAGATGTAGTTGGTGCAGTAGTGGCCAGTTTTCTCAACAGAGATGCTGTTACCCAAAATGTGTAAAAATATTTCCATTTCAGGTCCAATTTTATTTATTTATTTATTTTAAAGCGATCAAGCAACAAAATCATGCTAATGAAAGTGGCAAAAATTCTACCAGTTTACAGATTGCTTACATAAGTCATTTCAGAGTATGGCATTAGTATCGACTACACAGACCAACAGCCATTTTGGTGTCTTAGAATTTATATTTATTCTTGGGTATATTTAGGTCGCTGATGCCAAATGTGCCATTAGTTTTGCCCTATCAGCTTTAGTTTTGTGAGATATGGTATTACCATTATGCATATTATCCCATTTTACATTTAATAGCCTATGAATAAAAAACAGTGCCTATTTTTAACTTCTAAATCAAGTGAAGAAAAAAGCAACACACTAACATTAAATTAACATTACAATAACAACATAACATGGGGTCTTTCAAAAAATTGATATTATCACATGTTGTACGGTCGTTTATGACTTATGAGCTGTCAATTTGAGGGCCAAAAAATAATCCAGCTTTTAGTTTTTCTGTACTTGTACAGTTTTCGTCCTATGGGTCCGAAGTATGGTCAAGAACCTTCACTAGCTATATTATCAAGCAAGATTTTGTTTCGCTAGTCTAAGAGTTCATGAATAAAATCTATATAAAAGAAGAGCTGGTAGAGAAAAACCGTTTACATATATGGAATACGCACACTAAGTATAGTCAAAATCCGGTAAAACATCTGAGATGCCAAACATAAAGTTCTTTTTTGTTGGACTGTGCTATTGATTTGGTGAATGATGTTTTTCTCTCCTGAAGTATGTTGTGTGTTACGTTTCATTTGAAGAGAGTTTATGCTTTCTAGATGTGTTTTGTAAACCCATGTCATGTATTAAGCAGCAATTTCCTGTCCACAGAAACAAGGATGGTTGGACATATTCCTAGCAGAATTCTTGGCCCAGATAAAGGAAGGCAAGACTGTTGATGAAATACTCAGCTTCTGGTAAGCTTGTTCTAAATTTCATTAGAACCACAGTATATATAATAATTATATATTAATTATAATTATGTAATAAGCTCCCAATTTACATCAAAGAATTAAATAACCAGAAGTTTAAAAAAGGCAGTCACAAACATGCTACAGCTAGCACTACCTTTTAGTATAAATGAATATCTATATTTGATCATAGCATAAGCAAAATCTGAACAGATCATCGCATTGTACATTTAATTTATTCTTCATAACATCTTGTGACTTACATTTTTCAACTTTTTTGTGCTTTTATGTATGTATTCGCATTATTATCATTATTATTATTGTAATGAGATAAGTCTAATTTTATTCATGCTTGTGTGCTAAATTATAAGAATGTTGTAATTATTCCATTTTTAATTTTTTAGTAATTATCTTTCATTCATTCTTTATATGCCCAAAGTATTATACAATACAGGTGGAATCATCATAAAATACATCAATATAGAACATGAAATACATCTACGAGGGCTATTTTTTTAAATCTCCGATGGGGCAAAAAATGAAAACCACAGTAAAAATCAAAACTGTTTTATCTGGAACATTTAGGTACACCTTTGTATCTACTTCTCTACATAATCTTGCTCCAATCGAGTAATTTGTCGTAGCGTGGTACCAACTTTACTATACCCTCTTCATAGAAGCTTGCCGCCAGCGAATTGAGAAGGGTCTTCATGGCATTTTGAAGTGTTTTAAAATTCTTCGTTGGTGTGGAAGCGCTGTCCTCCCAGATCTTTCTTCAGCTGCTGAAAAAGATGAAAGTCACTCAGCACAGAACAAGTGTTTGAAATCCATCGTGACAGGGGATGAAACGTGGATTTGTTATGACAATCCAGAATCAAAAGAACAAACCAAACAATGGATGCATACAAATTTCCCGAACAAACCCAAGATCTGGCTTCCAAACCAACAAAGAATTTCAAAACATTTCAAAATGCCATAAGGACCCTTCTCAATATGCTGGTGGCAAGCTTCTATGAAGAGGGTATTGGAAAGTTGGTACAACGCTACGACAAATGACTTAGTCAGAGCGAGATTATGTAGAGAAGTAGCTAGAATTTATGTTGTTAAATAAGAAATTACTGCCATATTTGTGTCTTTAAATAAAATCAGGTAAACTGATGTAAAAAAGTGCCAGTATGTTTTTGTTTAATCAGTTATGACTGCAATTATGATATGCAGAATATGCTTTTTTTTTTTTTAATTGATTTCCAAGTTAAGCTCCAGATTTATTCATTTAGCAGGGCTTACGGAAGAAGAAAGGTCTACCATCTCGGCCACCTGGGTCCTTTTAACGGTCTAGTTGGATAAGCGCATGTAAAACAATAGTGTTTTCATAGCTACCTGTATTTTAATTTCCAAGGCCTTATAAGATCACAGTAAAACAATAGGCTATGTTGTCAAGATAACTGATTTTCATTTTTTTAATAAATTCTTTCGAATACGTATATTGCCATAAAATAGGCACTAAATTGAGCATTACTCCGAAACAGATCAACCGATTTTATCCATTATGAATAGACGTCTTCCCACGGACATTGTAAATGTGTATACCAAGTTTCATAAAAATCCGGTAAAGCGTATTTGAGTTACCGCGCCTTTAAAATATACACTAAATTGGGTTTTACTCCGGTACCGGTCAACAGATTAGGTTCAAATTCAATAGGGCACTTCTCATGGACGTCATAAATGGGTATACCAAGTTTCATGGAAATCCGCTACAGCGTATTTGAGTATTAGAAAGGCGCCATAATTTATTAAAATAGGCACTAAATTGGGCATTACTCCGGTACCGGTGAACCGATGTGGTTCAATATCAATAGGGTTCTTCCCATCGACATTATGAATGTTTATACCAAGTTTCATGAAAATCCGAAAAAGCGTACTTGAGTTATGGTGCGTACAGACGCACGGACAGACGGACGGACAGACAGACAGACAGACGGACGGACGGACAGACATTTTATCGTCCCCCACACAATCTCATAAAGTACCATACTGGCACTTAATAAATAAATACAATAAACAATATAAATTAAATACAACACAATTTTAATAGAATAAAAAATAATACCCTGTAAGAATTAATAACCTTTCTCTAAGCAATTGATTTGATATTCTTCAGTTGAATTGTAGGCCTGGCTGATTAGATATTTTTTTATTTCTTTTATCTGTTTTTTTCTTTCTTTCTTTCTTTCTTTTATTTGCTTCATATGTCCTGGCTGTAGGTTATGGAATATTGATCATCTTAATAGTATTGTTTGGAGATAATTTTCTTTGTTTCTGGTATTATATGCATGTATGTCTGAATTTATTTGGATATCCTTCATTTCCAGAAGGCATTTCTTGCATTCATAAATATACATTGAAGGGAAGGTTAAGATTTTTAGTTCTTTAACACTCCTTTTACACGAATTTGGTTTATAAGTTCTTGTAATGTGCACAGTAGAATCCTGCAAGCTTGACCTAATGTGGCACCAAGTTATCAGGAATAAGGGCTTAAAAGTTAAAACAGTTGTTATGCAAATCAAAGGCCTCAAATATAAACGCCGTAAAAATCGTCATAAAACATGCTCATACGGATGTAGTTACTCTTCTATGAAATAAAAAGTTGATGTCTTGGTTGCCGAATAATCGGAACTGCCGGGTTATCAATGCCAAGTATGCAGGACTGTACTGCATTCATAAACAAGACTTTGGATTAAAGTTGACTTTGCAAAGAACAAAGTCACCCTGTTTCCTATTCACAGTCAAGAGTTTGACAAAGTAAACTTCAATTGTGACTTCACTTCGAAGTTGCTGACATTGTGGACGTTTTTTCAACTGACACATAGCCTACAGCAGTAAGTGAAGTGCCAGTAAATAGGATTTTTTACGGACTTCTGGTATAGTATGTGCACAGTTTACGTTAAAACTAGGGCTGTACCGATTAATCGATTAAACATTAAATCGTTGATCAATTACATTTTCCGATTAATCGGTTTAGTCGAATTCTGAAAAAAGTTTTTTGAGAAATGGGTCAAATGACCAAACTCTTTTCTCTCGCTTCTCCGGCCTTGGCACATCATGTGTCATTCAGCCTATTGTGTCCAAACAATTACCGTTATTCAGAAACCTGAAGGGTAGTTTAGTTTTGCAAGTCTTGGCTGAAAAAGTTACCGGAAATGTAAGTTTTGCATATATTTTTTCACTAATTAACTAATAATGGTATTAATTAATTCAGGATTTCTTCTGATTATCTGTAGTGTAGTAGTTATTAAACGTGTAAAAGAATATTAAATGTACACTTTGGTTTCGTTTAAAATACCGACCTGTTTGTCGATTAATCACTCGATTAATCGGTCGATTAACCGATTAAAGTCAAGCGTTAACTCGATTAGAAATTTTAATCGATTTTCAGCCCTAGTTAAAACACATAGGTTGATAAACATTTTCATGTATAACAGACAGTAATATACCTCAGATGAACTCACCACATGGAATCCACACTGGGAAATAGCATAATACAGGGATTTGACGTAATCAACCATATTAGACAGACTGTCAATGTAATTCATTCCTATAATTCAAAATAAGGACAGTATCATTTTCTCACTTCACATTTTGATATAGAATAAGAGGCCTATTGCAGGGAGTGCGTATTCGTATGTCTCAACCTCATGAGTTTGTGCAAATGATGGGTAGCGAGTATGCATGTCTGAAGTTTATAACAAGTCCAGTTTATGTGAAGCATTCTTGTTGCAGTGCTCCTGGAGGCGTTGCTACTCTGATTGGCTGTGAGCTGTTGTCTGATGTTCATAAAATTTGCTCTCTGCGTGGTGATGGAGAAGACCTGTCTCTCTTGCGGAAACATTTCCTGCAGGGACGTGGATGGCGAAGTTTGGCAACATTACAATGTCTTGGAGTCAAGGTAATAAGCAATAAACCAACCCACAACTTACTACTACCATATTTACCTGAATGTAAGCTGCACTTTTTTGCCTAGATTAGGACCAATGAAATATGTCTGCAGCTTAAAATTGCATATGAGTGCTTTTAGGTAATACAGTAGAACCCCGATAATTCGAGCTAATTGGGGCTGAGGCTACCTCGAATTACAAAAAACTCGGATTATACGGAAATATCATCAAATCATTGGGTAAATCATAAATAAATGTTTAATGAGCTCAATAATGGTTTAAAAAATAAATAAATAACAATATAGTATGCCTACATACCGAGAAATGATTGACTGAAGTGGTCCAATGAGGCCGTAAAAGCAGAAGAAGAAGAAGAAGTATGCCTACATAACTTTGTTACGCCTGTATGTATATTGGCAAACATTTCCAAATTGCTACATCGGCATCCTTTAAGGATTAAGTCTGAGTGGAACGCGAAAGCGGCGCTACTAGGAAAACACTTTTAATTACCATTGTTGCTGAAATTACCATTGTCGCTGAGTAGGGATTACTAAATCAATACAGTATTCTTTTCTGAAAGGATGGTATGCACTGTACAATTGATTGGCACGAGGTCCCGATAAAGAAAGATCGAACCTTTCTGCCAATCTGTAATAGAAATGCATTAGCAGTCTGAAGAAAAGGTTATTTCTGTGTATTATGAACGAAACCCCTTAGTGGGACAGTTTTATTTGCATTTTTGTACATGGAAAAATTGTAAGAAAGCTCAAAATGTAACACATTCGGAAGTGCGTAAAACTTACTTGCGGACACCGTATAAAAACGGGATTTTACTCTAGTTTTATGGAAAATTTTAATTTTCTTAAGACCAGCTCGAATTACACGGAACCTCGAAATACCGGGGCTCGATTTACCGAGGTTCTACTGTAATGGTAAAAATGGGCACAACATAGCTGGTTGATGTACCATGGCTGGTTCATCCCTTGCAAGCATCACCATCTATCAATTATTTCAAATCTCCAAGAATATTGATATATTAACATCGAAGCCTATTAGAAAATGCTTAGAACTACATACTGATGGTAACTGATGTGATAGTACAGTTATGAAAAATAGCAAAATGGCATGAAATTCAACATTGATAGTCGTATAAAGTGTAAGGTACTGATTTCCGTTTTCTTTTCACTCGGTTCCATTTAATATTTGATGAAATAAAATTGGAATGTCATAATTCAAGTCATTTGATACTTTCTTTTTCTTATTTCATTCCTTTATGAGCCAAGAAATCTGTTACTTTAATATAATGAAAATGAGGCAGTTTATTATTTCACTTTAGAGTTAATTTAATTTTCCCCATTATTTTAGTGTTAAAAAGGCAGGTGTGGTTTAAGTTCAGGGGTGGCTTATATTCGGGTAAATATGGTATGTATACGGCCAATTATACAGTAGTCTTGTAGAGCTGGCTGCAAAAAAAGATGGGTCACCTAAAATTGATAAGTTCCAGATACGGAGATGCATGCTCAAATCATTGTCTGCCTGCATACACAAGGTACCACATAATTAAACCATTAACATGGGCATGAATGTAGAATCCACAATCCACAATCTCGTGAATTCTGTTCAGTCTTACAAGCTCTTGTATTCCACACTGTGTCTTATATGAAAGCAGTCATTGATGCAGATGGTTGGCCAACAAAGTACTATACTGTAGTTCCAACCACAGACCTTTTTCCTTTTTGTATGTAGAATTTGTTTTAAGGAAAATCAACTATTTATTTCGTGAGAATATTTGAGGAGAAAATTTTTTCTGACACCAAGATTTGAGCCAAGCCTTTGGCTTTTCGTGGCGATGCTCTCCCAACTGAGCTAGCCAGAAGAGAGAGATTCCATCTGATTCCTTTAATTGAAATCTGATTAGCTCGGTTGGGAGATCATCAGCACAGAAAGCTGAAGGTCGCGGGTTCAAATCTTGGTGTCAGAGGAATTCTTCTCCTAAAATATTCTCATGTAATGTTCATTGAACAGTATTCTGTGGTTTATTTTGTGAATATATTTAAAACACATTTAAAACACTATAAAATAATGGAACTTTTGTACAGTGAAGCAATATAAAATGTTAATTAAGTGAGATGGTTGACATTTAAACACTTTAGACTTCACTTTTACTTACAATTTTGGAGAACATATGTTTCATGGGCTTTGCCCACATTTTCAACTGCTAGTCAACTCAGGTGGCCGACTCAGAGTTGACTAGCAGTTGAAAATGTTGGCAAAGCCCATGCAATGTACGTTCTGCAGAAATGTAAGTAAAAGTGAAGTCTAAAGTGTTTAAATGTCAACCATCTGATTTAATTAACATAATACATTTGCAAATTATTTTTTTTCAGTAGATTCATTTTAAAAGGCCTGTTTGCAGCCTACAGTGTAACCTAAAATGTCAAAATCTTGCTTATTAATGAATGTCATTGAACATTTTCAGCCTTACTAATAAAAGCTGCTTATATCTGCGTTGAACGGTTGTTTGGTTGTTCTCCGCGTAAGTTCTACATAAGCCATATTACCAATAAACGCAGTGTAACTGCCAAGGGTTACACCGGGTTTGTACGTGCAACGTCATCAAACACATCATGCTTTTCATGACGTTACTAGCCCCTGGCTATGAAGGACTGCTGAAAGCCATCTGTCGGAGCAGCGGGCTAACAGCGATGCATCGTCTGCTGAGAATAATTCTAGTTTCAGTATTTCATTATATTGTTTTCAGAAAGCTGTAATCATGGGTACAAGTGTGGAAATATGTCCCGCAAACAAGGTCAGTGTTTATAATTCCGCAAAAGCAGCTCAGAATATGCATAGCCTCAAAATTCAATCTTAGACATCTACGAAACAACCGGCTGTTACGGATATCGCCATCTTGATTATTTACATCAAGCTTATACAAGGGTGCCAGGCTGTGTAAAGCGTTGCACACATTCAGTCTTGTGCAAGGATTATTAGTACACTTTTTCTCCTCAGCTGTGTATATTCCTGGTATAAATGTTACAACTGGATTATTAGTAAGACTGTTAAAATAAACTAATATAAAACATGAAAATATAATAATAATTAAAACGAAGTAATATACACAGTGGAGCACATGAATAACTGAACTAGTTAAATATTATACAGTGAAATCTCGATACAACGATTTCGCAGGGACCAGAAAAAAATATTGTAGAGAGAGATATTGTTATATCGAGAATTTACAAAAAATGTTCAAATATTGGTAGTATATGTAGGAAACAACTTCAATAATTGAAATGTTTTAAGTATTTAAGGAAATAAAGAATTTTTACACAAGAACTGCTATACTGTACTGTATTCACTCCACCCTTAAATTATTACACTAACTTATGAGCAAACACATTGTCTTTTCAGGAAGAAGCTGGTAAAACATCCCAGTCTCGTCAGCATTATAAATATCTTCTGGCAAATATTTCTCAGTAATTTTTTTTCATTTCATTACTGCACCAGAGATTTGCGTCATTTGTTGGTGCAGATTTCTCTTCCCATTGAATTAACTTAAAAGTTATGCCATGGCGGTCTCTAAAGCGGACAAGCCACCCATTGCTAGCCTTGAAGTCCTCCACACCAAGCATGGTAGCAAACGTCTTAGATCAACGGTCCATTTATTGGAATGTTTAAAGTTCTTTTTTCATTGAAGCATTCCAAGGTTGCAGCATCCAAGTCAATAAATGTTGCCGTTTTCTTTCGTTTTCTAGTAGGATCCACGGCATTTGAATTGAGTTTTTCCTCGATCTCATTCCTTTTCTTTAAGAAAGTCGACACCGTAGATTCCGAAAGCCCGTACTTTTTCGATGTTGCAGTTTGTTTCATGCCTGCGTCAATGTCTTTAATTACAGCTAATTTCTGCTGCATACTAATTTGTTTGCGAGAAGCCATGCTGACAGAGAAGCACAACAATACGCGAACACCACCAAACAAACTTGCCGTGCAGTGCAGGCACTGACTGGCGACCAGGCAACTGGTTTACTCCATTGTGCACTTGAGCGAGGGTGAAGCACGATCAAGGTCAAGGAAGGCGATTCCACCCTTAAAACGAGGCGGGGGAGTTCATGATTTGGACTTTCACGATCTATTTTTATCGTTGTACCGAGGAAAATGTATTTACGGGGATTCTAAATGTAATCGTAGTGGGGAGGTTTATCGTTATTAAGAGTATCGTAAAACCGAGGGGAAATTTACATTATTTTAATGGAAAGTATGCCGGGACCAAAATATTTTAACGTTATAAAGAGTATTATCGTTATATCGGTATTCGTTGTACGGAGATTTCACTGTATTAACACTTAATGCTTCACTTACGTCGCTGTTTATGAGCAGGACATGTTTCGGGATTCTTATCCCATCTTCGGCTGCTGGTCAACTGGCAATTGGCGATCATGGTTAGTGGTCTTTATGGTTTGTCCAGTGCTGCCCTCTCTTCTCTTGGCTGTAAGCTTGATGACGTCATCCACCGCTGTTCAACAGCAGCAATGTTATGAATTTTGAAATACCGCCGGTGGATGACGTCATCAAGCTTACAGCCAAGAGAAGAGAGGGCAGCACTGGACAAACCATAAAGACCACTAACCATGATCGCCAATTGCCAGTTGACCAGCAGCCGAAGATGGGATAAGAATCCCGAAACATGTCCTGCTCATAAACAGCGACGTAAGTGAAGCATTAAGTGTTAATATAATATTTAACTAGTTCAGTTATGAAAATATAATGTTGAGATGAGTTACATACACTGCTTCCCTTATTTTAATTAATAACCTAAGCCGGGTTTCGATGAGCTTCCTCATCATTTTCAACAGTTATATTCCATCTGTCTGTTGGTTCACATCACCATCCTCTGGTGGACATGTAATGAACTTCATGATGAGGTTGTCTTTCGCGGGAATATCAGAGTTCATTATGTTCTTATTCTTGTGTATGTAGAATTTTTTCCCATACTGTAAGTTGCTTGTGTCCATGAATAAATTTTTTAAATACCGGTTTCAAATCTATTTGATGTCCTGTTTCCCAAACTTGGGCTGCTATTGCCAATTTTTCTATATGAGTATATTGAATGTGTCTAAAATGTTCCCTGTTCATAGTAATAACTTCCCTGTATAAACTTTCTAGAATAAATATAAAACATTTCTTTCGGGAAGCGAACTGACAACCTTTGGTGCACAATGCATGCCAAACACACTTCATGAGTAGGGACCGGATTCTTAGGTTTTTACCTATTTTTTTCCTTACTTCCAAAACAAAAAGCGCTCATACACTTTTTTGAATCATGTCCATAGGATTCACCCACATTAATTCTGTGGCACCTAAAAATACCTAAATGGGGTATGAAAACCTAAATATACCTAAACAGGACATAAAACCTAAAATATCTAATTTAGGCTCCTTTTTTGTCTTTTTTTGTTTGTCAGTTGAGAAATCGATATTTTGCGGGGAAAGAATAATTACTCACTAAATTACAAGCATCGGATTCGAATCCTGAGAAGGGTAGTGTCTAGATACAGTATTAACTATTGACTAAGAGATAACAGGAAGAACTTCACAGTTGAGAATCTTGAAAGATATTTAGTGATATACTGTAACCAGGAAATGTGAGGCAATCTTATTTTCACTGCTTCTTTTGATTGTTTATGCTTTCTTTCTTCAATTGTATAATATTGTCTTAAAGCAAGTTTACACAAATTTAAGTCAATTTTGTTAAGTTAAACTTTACAAGTATTATGTATTCAATCCTATGTAGCACAATCAAATTCATTAAACCAATTATTCTACCCGAAAACGATATTTTGGACAAAAAACCTAAAAAAAACTATTTCACCTAATGGAAAACCTAAAACAGTGGTTTTAAAAACCTAAAAATCCGGTCCCTATTCATGAGTAACGAAGAGTACAGTATAGCAATGACTAAGTTTGTTTACATTCTTTTTGGGCGGCATCATAGAACTTTGCTTTCTAATGCACATGAGTCAGCCCATCCTTTTTGCAGCTGTGTTTTGTTAAATTATGTAACTATTACCAGGTGAAGAAGATTAATGTCTTAGATATGTGTTTTCTAATATATTTTCAGAACTTGTCGTGTGGGCGAGAACTGGCAAGTCTGCTTATCTCACTGTACCCGGTGTGTCTCCGGAAGTTGGCCCCAGAACAGAAAGAAAACATGACAGCAGAAAATCCATTTATAGTGTTCTCTCAGGACTTAGGCAGCATAGACTTAATTTCGAAGTAAGATTATTTCATAAATTACTACAAATGATTAAAGTGTAACTGTAATGGTGAAATATTTTCTGTAGCCAGCAGAATTTGTACATTTTCATATATGAAGGGTACAGGGGAAGAAGGCGGAATGTCAAGAAAAATCGGAAATTTAGTTATGAAGCCCATCTGGTAGCTGACTGAGCACTCTTTTAATGTTGCTTATGAAGCCGGTGAAAAAATTGTTCGATAAGGAGAAAATAGCAGTTTAAATTTCACCGTACAGGGGATGAAGGCGTAATGTCCATGCGTCACGGCGAAATAAGGCGGCGAGTCAGGAGACAATATGGCACTCACTGTCCTCTAACACACCGGTGCGGGATATGAAATGTTGTTTCTTTAATTCAAGGAGGACATACTCATCAATAGTCGCGTGCTGAAGTATATTTACAAAACGTTGCCAAATGTCAGTCGGAAACGAGAGCAAAGAAACACTGAAATTTCGTATTATATTACTATTGTTATTAGATTAATTTGGCAACAGAGTCTGCCATCTGCTTGGGTTTAAAAGTGCAAACTACTATTTACCCGCAATAAACAATAATATAATTCGACCAGACCGCAAATGAAAATGCCGACAGGAAAATGACGTGACAGTTTGGCGCGTTAATTTCTAGATGGTGTAATGTTACGTTTATCCAGATTCCATTATTAGTGAGTGTTGTCTGACAATAATAAAACAAACTAGAATTAATCTATTTTAATATGTTTAAAAAATTAACACAGGGTTTATAAAATCTGTCCGCCGCCGTGGGTGAGTTGGTAGCGTGACTGCCAGCCATTTGGGCGGCCTGGGTTCGATTCCCGGCCTGGTCGGGGATTTTTCAGTAGAGAAAAATATCTTTCCCGGGTTCAGGACTGGGTGTGTGTGTGTCTCCTTAGGTTTAAGTAGGCAGGGGACTGGCGCACCCCGGTAACAAATCCGCTGTGAATATTCCCTTACGGGATCACCAGGGGTCGCTCGCGAACCTGAGGAATAACTTTTCTTTTTATAAAATCTAAAAATCGGACCCTAGTAATGATATTAAAAATTAATCAATGCCTTCGATTTTATGCGCCTAAGTGTTTCTATTTTACTAATGACACAACCCATGTTTGTTTACGTGTAAACATATTTTTTTCGACCTTTTACTGCACAAAAAATCAGTAATTCCTAAAATTGTAAGGAAATATCTTTTCTACTCCTTTAATTTTTATAAGCCTAATTATTACCTGCTTTGCGTTTATTTTGTTTTAGATTTTATCCCACTTTCAAAGGAGAAGTACGCAGATGTAAACCATTTGACGAAATTTTGTTCCACACTGATCAGATGTTCTATCAGTCAATTCCTCATAAGGAATAATAAATGTACGGCAATTAATGTCTCATAATGTAATTAATGTTTAATTGCAATTTTTAATAACTTAAAAGTTATGTTAAAATGTAGGCGATGACCACATAAAACATAACTATACCTTTTCACCTACTACCTCAAAATGTTTGTGCATTTCATTGCATTTAACGATTTTTTTTATACGTTTGAGTTAATTTCAGAACTTGATATTCACACCACGTGTACAAAGCACATTATTGTTACTACAGAATTAAAATTTATTCATAATTGATTTCATACATCAGCGTTTAGAGTACTCAAACTTTAAAAATCGTATCCTGCAAAGCTTTGATTTATTGACATTCCGCCTTCTTCTCCTGTACCGCTGGACATTTTTTCGCATTTTACGATTTTTTTACATGATTGAGTAATTTCATAACTTAATATTCACACCACGTGTACAAAACACATTATTCTTACTGTAGAATGAAAATGTATTCATAATTGGTTTCATACATCTGCGTTTAGAGTACTCAAACTTTAAAAATCATTTCCTGCAAAACTTTGATTTACTGACATTCCGCCTTCTTCCCCTGTACCCTTCATATTCATATAGTCTGTTTCACTTGAATGTTTTTATTTTGTACCGTGGCTCAAATAAAAAATGTCGGGACTTGTATGCAGTTAAAATTAAAGTTTTATCACTTTAGTTCACAAGTTTCCTATAAAAGACATAAAATACAGGTAATTCTCGAAACAAATGATGGCAGGGAAAAATGAACAATGCAGCACAACACACAATATTCAACTTAATGTATTGTCATAATTCATTTTGCATTGTGTCGTGTAGGCATTTTCACTACGTTTCTTATTATTTTATGCCACAGATACACTTTTGTTGTGAAATCATACTTTCTTTCTTGCTTTCTTTTGTGTGGTCCAAAATTCGACACCAACAATGATAATTCATTAGAAGTAATTATTATTTTATTCCAGTCATTGCTATGTTTGAAAAAATAATCATAAATAAAAAAAAATATACAAGATCCCACTAAGGATTGAACCCTGGTCCCACACATTCATTTCCGATGTCTTGACCAGTATGCTATATCGAAGAGATGGGAATAGCCTACATAATTGAGATGAGATTGTAATATCCAAGCTTGAAAATACATTTAAGTCAAAGTTATTGATTTTGCACAACAAGTACCGGTATTATAAAACAAAATCTTAAAAAAATGCTCCTTGTATAAACATATTCCTCGCAAATTTATTCATTATTAATATTATAAGAACTTACAATCAAGAATATGGTGGATGTGAGGCATATAGCCACAGCCTTCTATATATGTTCGTTTTGGAACAAAACTGACTAAATAATAAAAAAAATACATGGATAGACAAGAGGCAGGTGTGAACCTAACCTTAAGTCTTCCGGTACATGCGCATATGCTCGTTTGTAGTACTTTACCAAATAATGTCTGACTTTTTTATTTGGTCGACTGTACATGTTGGTTTCAGTTACTTGAACAGTGTTCATTGGCCTCTCATTATAATTAACTACTTTTCCTATGTATGTAGGTCTCGGATTTAAATTTAATTCATTTGAAGTGCCGCTTCAAATTATCATGGGAAATCAAGAATTAGAGAACGTGAACCAGTTCAAATACTTAGGAAGTGTACTGACGAAAGATGCCTATTGCACCAAGGAGATAAGATCAAGAATTGCCATGGCCAAGAAAGCATTTATGAAGAAAAGAACTCTGCTAACTAGTAGTCTGAACCTAGAGCTACGTAAAAACCTGGTGAAGTGTTATATTTGGAGTATTGCTTTATATGGATCAGAGACATGGACTTTGAGGAAATTAGAGAAGAAATATTTAGAAAGTTTTGAAATGTGGTGCTGGAGACAGATAGAAAATATAAAGTGGATGGACATGGTGACAAACGAAGAGGTTCTGAGTAGAGTGGGTGAGAAGAAGTCAATCATACACACAATTCGTCAGAGGAAAGCAAACTGGGTTGGGCACATTCTCAGAAGGAACTGCTTATTACATGATGTCGTAGAAGGAAGATTGGAGGGTACAACTAGACTTGGAAGAAGAAGAATTCAGCTGTTGGACGATTTAAGGGAAAAGCGGAAATATTGGATGCTGAAGGAGGATGCAGAGGATAGACAGTTTTGGAAAACAAAATTCGCGTACCAAGTTTGAAAACCTGCCGGAAGGCAGAATACTTACTACTACTACTACTATTTTATTTGCTACCTCATGTAAAAACTGTTACAATTAATAAATTAGTTCCAGCTCCTTACGATACAGTGTGTTGTTACTGGTTAATTTGGTAACAAATTTTACTATATATTAGAGGATATAAGGAGAAATATTATCCATCTGAAATAAGTGTTTTAGTTTAACTCATAATTACTTTATTATAATTAAGAAACTTCATCTTCATATTTTTTTGCAAAAACCTGACGGATTTGAATCAAGCACGCTTGCATGAGCCGACCTTGAACCTTCGTGCGCATGTGTGAATTTTTTCCCGCCTGTAGATAGCGTCTGTTGCTGGCAAGCAGGATTTGAGTGAGGTAGTGTGTAGTGCTCAATGAACACAGACCTCGTATTGTTTATGTTTTTGTAACATTATAATATCAGAGGAATGTGGTGTTGAATACAACTCAAGACAGAACTGAAGATGGCGCATCAAATACGCCAAAATGCATATTCTTCTAATTAATGACGCATCTTGATTCCATGCAGAAGAAACCAGCTTTCATCTTTATAATTGTGACTTTTATATTTGACAACAATATTTTATATTTGTGTCTGTTTTATAAATGCTGATTTGAGTGGATTCAGATAAGTTTTATGTAAGGGTTAAGGCGGAACTTTATTAAAATATTTAATACTTTATTATAGTTGCTTCACTGTTTAAGTTCAATTTAATGATAAGTAATTTTCTTTTTTCAGGTTAAGATCGCCACCAAAATCAAAGGGTCTTCGCAGTGTGCAGCAAGGCCTCTGTCCACCAATAAGAGCTGAGCTCATGCGAAGTCACAGCAATACATCCACAAGAACGAACAGATCTGGGAGAAGGAGCAGGACACCCATGAAGGTTGGCATATCACCTGGAACGGTTGGTGGTTTGAGCGGAGATACTACGGCAGCAACCAGTGACTCGGAACATTGCAGTGGCATGGACAGTCATCTTGACCAACTGAACAAATGCATCAATACTCTTAGGTAATTTAATGATGTGATTCTTAAATGTCTGAAATATGGACTTGTTAGCTAACAAGGAACCTATCACTACACTGATATCAAAACCTACCTCAATATTTTTCCTTGGTCATCTATACTATTTCCAACTAAAGAATAAAGTAGATGTAAACAAAACCACGTGACATGATGGGTTCTGATTGGCAGTTGGTCACACAACCCCTCCAGGCTCCTGCTTGTCGTCTTCTTCCGAGTATTAAAGTAGTTTCTTCAAAACATAAAAAGTAAGTAGTGTATTTGATGTACGATGCATGTTTCTGAAGTTTGTAGCAATACCTTCTATGTGATTTAAGCAATACCATTATTATTATTTGATATTATCGGTTGAATGTAATGCGATGTGCATGCCTGAAGACAACAAAGGTATGAAAAAATAACACAGTCACTTGTCATATATTCCTCGAAGACAGTTAACGTTTAATTCATACGGTGAAAACAAGCTTACCACAGCTATTATAAATAATAAGACAGCAATACAGTTCAATGGCTGAAGCTAATCAGGCCTCACCACCTCGTGTTGTTAAGCCCAAGTGGGGAAAGCCGTTAAATAGTGGCAAAAAACTGTGATCTTGAATGTTTTTAATACATTTTGCAGTAGGTAGATTTTCATTATGACATTGAAATATTACAATGCATTAGCATTTTAAACGTAGGCATATCTAATATTTGTGAAATCCAGCTTTGTTTCTGTAGATGCTAGCTTACTTTGATCAATATTAACGAGTTCCTCTTGCATTGAAATTGCATTGTCTGCAATGTGTCAACGAACCCGTGGTCGCGGAGTGATACATATCAGTGTGTTTGTTTACATCTACTTTATTCTTTAGTTTGAAATAGTATAGTTGCTGTAAGAAGTCCATGGTCCAAAAATGAGCTGCTGTTTTCAACTGCAAGAGCCCAAAATCGAACCTGGAAAATGTCGGGTCGAAGGAGTGCAGTGCAGCCCGGCATTCAGGATGCACGAAGACGATTGACCATCCCTGTTAGTGTCTTGCAGGAGCAAAAGCAAAATAGAAGTGACTGGTGTTGATGCAGTGATTAAAACACAAGTTCTTTTGGCAACATGCACAACAAATAATTGGGTCATTATCACATTCTTCTTCACATATTTTCACATTTTTTCTCTAGACAGAATTTGACATTTTATCCCTTTATTTCAAGAATGCAAGCCCATGTAAACAAATGCACAAATCATGCTACAAGACAATATAGTGCGGTACTGGATTTGAATTTTATAGCAGTAAAAGCTCATAATATTTGATGAAAATTATTAAGATAACAATATCAACTTATTACAAATGTTTCAGTGCATTGCAAAATGTGTCATTCGTAATATAACCCTTCAGTCTAAGTTATTGTTGGACATTGGAATGAAATATGTGAAAAGAAGGGAGGTTAATGTTAGTAGATCGTGATGATATTGTGGATATGAAATGTGGCAAAAGGAAATCAATCATCTAGTGGCAGAGGAAAATAAGATAAGAGAATTTGATTGTGTGTATGACACTGTCGTCGACAGATTAGTAATCAGTTTTGGTGATAGTTTTGATGCTGGTTCTGATGTGGAAACGGAGCCGATGTCAAATGATTCAGATTTGAGAGTTATGCCACTGTGGGAGAACTCCAATTAATGTAAGCAGGCCTAATTATTTCACAGTAATTTGCCTTCTGTATATAACAATATTCATGTAGCACTGATTTTCAGCTTTAACAATGAAGTAACCAAATAAACATGTCTCTGTTTTTAACGCATATGACAGCTGAAAATTGCCCTTGTGGATAGATTATTATGGAAGGAGACACAGACCACTAGAAATTTTTCATTGGCCGCAGGAAGATGACTGACATAACACATACCGTTAAGGGCAGGATGATACAATTGCAATGTTTATATGCACTTGCATTCTCAAAATGACAAAATACTGTTGCCCGTCAGGGTTGTCCAGCCCCATCTCTACAGTAGCATGTTACATTCCTATACGTTCAAGGTATTTGCAAAGCATTTTAGGGTACAGTATTTGCAGTTGGAAGCAGCAGCTCATTGTTGGATCAAATTTGGTCTCACCAGTGATTTATAAGCTAACTCTTTGGTTTTTAAGTTGCTTCCCCTTATTGCTCTAAATACGAAGTGCAATGTTTCATATGCCTTTTATTTTAGTAAAAGAAATCTGTGGATTTAAAATTGACTGAGATATGCAACATTTCTTAAAACATCATTTAAGAGTTAAATGCTCACCAGTGATGGGCTACTTCAAGTTCAACAAATTTAGTTACAAGCATCTTCATTTCTCATGGATCTGTATGAATGATGTTGACTTTTAATTTCTTACTTCATGCTATATGGAAAAAAAAATTATTTATGATAGTTAGGGATAGTCACATTTCGTTAACCCCCAAAACACGAAATTAGTAATAGAAGTTCATAATAGTGTAATAAATTCGTTTCTGGTGTTTTTTTATTGAAAATATGTGTTCATTCATTCACGAAGTTTCGCGAAATGTTATACTTTTTGCGAAATACCCAGTTTTTAAGGTTTTATCCCATTTTTACGCGAAATACGGGAAAATGTAAGAGTTCTACTTTAAATAAACTCATATTTGAATGTATTATTTTTTTCACGATAAATAATTTAATTAAAAATGAGAGCCGTTGATGAAAACGGAAGTCGTCGGCTTGATTTGAAACTCGAAGAAGTCAAGGTCAACTAAAGAAGAGTAGGGACTTTAGAGGAAGGAGAAATCGGCGGCCGGCGGCGTGATTCACGGCCGAAACAAGTAAACAAGCAAACAAGCGGCCAATCTGTTCTTCCCGTCTTTGTGTTCACCTATAAAAGTTATAACTGTTCATTATATAATAGAAGAATAATAATAAATCTTTAATCAAGAATTAAAATAACCTGTAAGTTACGTACTTCAATCTCGCGTTTTACGAAGTGGGTGTTGGAGGATACAACCTGTATCGTCATGCTTCCCGCCGAATCCCGCGTGAAAGAGACGGAAGTAGTGTTCCCGGCGAATCCCGCGTGAAAGAGACGGAAGTAAGAATGAGCATCGATGTTAAAATCGGTGATAACGTCTTTGGAGGTAACCGTCGATGTGCCGATAATATCGACCTGAAAACATCGATGTATTTTGACGGAAAACATTGATATATATATATATATATATATTTTTTTTTTTAAAAAAGGCTTGTTTTCAGAAAATTAGGCAACATTCATAAATAAACTAAAATATTTCCATAAAAACTATCGATGAAAAAATCGATGTTTTTTTGGAAATTTTGTCCTCAATGTCAGATTCAATATTCATCAAAATTAATGCAAAAAACAGTTTAAAAAAAATTGATATCTGGGAGAAACATCGATTGTTTTCCATCGATGATGGTGATGATGATGACGAGTGATTATTTTAACTTTATTCCTACTTCTATTTTTAAGTTCTATGTGTTGACAAATAAAATATTATAGGATGAATGTGTGCATTTTTTTAACTGCCGTAACCACAATGTAAAGTAAGGAGTTTATTTTAATTTTAAACTAAAATACAAGCCCCTCAAGTAAATCGGGTAAGCTGTTTATTTATGTTACAGCATTTCATATGAATTCAAGACATTGTCATATCACTCCTGCATGTTGCTTGATATATATATTATCAGTGTACGGAAAAAATACAGTTAGATTTAAAAGCTGATTTTCAAGACTTTTTTTTACCGTTTTTATGACGAAATCCAATTTTTATATAGCGAAATATATATAAAAATTTTGCATTTTATTTGACGAAATCCTGGGTTTTTATTCACCACAAATCATCAACTCTAATGATAGTTGCTCTGATTTTTCTAGGATTAGGCTGGACCCGATGGATTTTGATTACTTTACTTCAGTGGTACGAAGTGAAGATGAGGCTAGGCTGGATAGACCAGACTACACTCCCACCAGAAGGCGGCCAGGTGAGATAATGTGCTACTGTGATTATATTAATATTAGGGATGGGTCGATACCAGATTTTCACGATACTCGATACCGATACATAATTTTTTCCTCGATACTCGATACCATCAACATTTCATGTTTCAATAAATGGGTACATTGAAAATTAAAAGTTGAGAGAACTGTGTAATACCAACTAAATTAAGTGTAAATAATGTAGTATATGGTCGGTTGTTTAAACTCAAACTTCACTTACTTGTTTCTTTTTAAGAATCATGATTTCGATCAGCCTCCTGATCATCCTCAGCTTGTGTCCGACTGTTTTGAATTTCAATTGTTTGTCCTTGTGACGCTAGAGCGGGTTGTGTGTTCAGTGACTTCTGTGGCGGGTAGAAATTTTGAATGAGGCTACTCTCTATATATGTGTCGAAATTCATCAATTTGTTTTTGTGTTTTTGAATGAAGATGTTCTCCCATGCTGTGAGTTCTGTTGGTCGCTGGATACTTTTTAGTAATTTTGTTTCTTGACTTATGTTGTGGCCATCATTCCAAAAGTGGTGTGCTGCTAAATAAATTAAGTGTGCATATTTAATGAGACAAAATTTAATATCATCAGTAGTCTATAATTATTTTTAAACTCTACATCAAAACTAAAATTAGTTTTTGAAACAGTCCACTTACAAGTTTTTGTTCAAAAATTACAATGGGGTTTGGGCAGTCAGCTTGCTTGTTGGTTACTGAAACGTTTGACAGGAAACGAAACGTTAAGAATCTCTTCTGTTTGGATTTCAAAAGTTGGAAAGTCTTTAGACAAATGTCACAAAGTGGTTTTCTCCATTTCAAGGAGCAATAGAATTATTTACGATATTTAGTAGACTACTATAAACAGAAAGAGATACCGCATTTCCTTAAATTGCAGAATTACCAAAGTATCGAGAAAGTACAGAGCTAGTTTTCTGAAGTATCGCTCATGCCGATACCATGGAAGTATCGAGGTACCGAAAGTATTGAGGACCCGTCCCTAATTAATACAGTGAAACTTCCCTTAACGGACACTTCCCAATTGCAGACTTCTCTCAATAGCGAACATTTTAAAATACCCCTGCAAAATAACATTGGTCCTTATGATAAAATTCTTCCAAATAGAGGACATTCTCAAAAATGGACGTGGACACTGAAATGTATCCCCTAACAACAATTAAAACTTCCAAATAACGGACAACGTGAAGGAAAAAGACTGTTGTAATTTCAACTGAATTGTAACGGAATTCTTTGCAACAATCATTATTGTGCATTTTTACTGTTACATTCAGTTCAGTCACAGTCTCTTAGCAGCACAGTTGTTAGCCGTGATACATGAGCAGTTTGTACATTCTTAGTTTGTGAAGTTGAGTGTTCGGAAGTGCAATCATATTAAATGTTACAAAAACATAAACGTTTGTCACTAAACAACCAACAATTCTAGATTTCTTTGGGTAACGTGAAGTGGTAGTGACAGATGTCGTAGAATTCCATAATAAATTGAATTTGCCTTAAAGTGCATGTACTGTATTGTTGTACAAACTTGTTTCTACAACTTAACTTTAGTCTTGATACTACTGTATACATATACCTTTTTGTATAAATTTTCTTGACCGCAAACAATCTCACAATCTCACTGTCTACTGTACTGTAAACTATAGTGTTGAATAATATATTTTTTTTGTACTGATTTTCTAAATAGCGGACACTTCTTAATAACGGACATTTATTTTTTCCCCGGCAGTGTCCACTATTGGGAAGTTTCACTGTAGTATATTTTCTCAAAATTTCTGACTAGTCGTTTCAATACATAAATATCTCTTTTGCAGGTAGAGGAGAAAAGGACTTCCGACTGAGATCCTTAACCCCCACAGACTTTGAGGACTCGAGAACTAGAGATGTTCTGTCATCAGGAATCCATTGTTACGAGTTCTTTCGCCTGGTGATAGATCTGCTCAGAAGCCTATGTGGAACAGAACTGAATGGTATCACAATGATGTCTGGTAACGGAGGCCAGCACATTCCTCTGCAAGTTGTGAACTTTGCCTTGGAGAACCTGTGTACGCTGCAGTTTGGAGGAAACTCGAATCTAGTCCCAGTGCAAGTGGCCGAGCTCAAAGCTGCCATTACTAGGCTCTTACTTACTGCTTTAGAAAAGGTAATTATTAAGTGCCAGTATGGAACTTTATGAGATTGTGTGTGGGGGACGAAAAATGTCTGTCTGTCCGTCTGTCTGTCTGTCAGTGTGTCTGTACGCGCCATAACTCAAATATGCTTTATCGGATTTTCATGAAGCTTGGTATACGCATATATAACGTCCATGGCAAGAAGCCTATTAATTTTGGGCCTAATCGGTTGAACGGTACCAGAGTAACGACTAATTAAAAGTCACATGTTTTTAAAATTTTTGTCTACCGGTATAATTTGACAGTTAACACTATTCCTTCACTTATGCTTATTAAACGACACCGTCAAACTGACTGAGTTGGCCAAATGGTAACGCCTTGGACTTGTATTCTGGAGTTGAGCAATCTTGTTGGTTCCAATCTCTACAGATGTTGCTTCCATTTTTCTTGATATTCTTTGAATTTATCATTTATCGAATATATATATATATATATATATATATATATATATATTTAATTCTGTCCTTATATCTTCATTACATATTCTATCTAATTTTGTACAACCTTACTCGTTTCCCTCACTAAATATTTTATGCGAATCATAAAATTGACTCTTTAATTTGAGTGCTGTACCATTGGTTGATTTCAGATATTACTGCATCCAGAGGCCACGATGACAGCCATTCGAAATGGCATGTTGCCGGTGATGCTGAAGATACTGGAGGATGCTGTGAGGAAGATCAGCGCGGAGGCTGAAGAGGCTGATGAGAACAGACAAGCCACCCACAAACTGGAGCAGGAGTTTGTGTTTGGCACAGCATACGGCATACTCATGTTCCTCTACAGTCTTCTCCTCCAGCGCTCCACTGTCGACAAATTCCAGGACTTCCTCCAGCTCTTCCAGCTCTTCTCTGAGAGCCATGGGGGTCGCCTCATAGAAAAGACTGTGATCACACTGCTCTCCTTGTCCGATGTAGAAGCACAGCAATCTACATCCAGGGCAAAGAAGGTATAATTTGTTAATTATTTTCATAGTTTTCATTAGTGTGAATATTTATATACATTCAACTTCACATAATTACTGCAATTCGCAGGTACGCGGGCAAAGAGAGTTAAGTCCACCATCCTCAAAACTTGAGATATGTCCATAGAGATGTAGATAAAAATGTTCTCTACATTTGTGTTAAGTCCAGTAAGTCATATTCAAAAACATATGGTAGTTATGGATGTGTGCCTCATGGGTTTATCCATCTCTAAAGCGATATTGGGCGGGTAAAGTGTGTTAAGTCACTCTAATTCTTAGTAACAAGAAAGTGGACTTAACTCTCTTTGCCCGCGCACCTGCAAATTATAAACTTACCAAATTATAACATACATGTCAAAGGATCCTTTTTTGATAATATTATAGGAGAAAAATTCCTCTGACACTGGGATTTGAACCCAGGACCTTTGGTTATCTGTGCCAATGCTCTACCAACTGAGCAAAGTCAGAGTTCACTTCACAAGCACCAGGTGGAACCTCTGTAATATGACTGATTGCCCTTAATAGTCTACCTCACTGACAGACAATTTTTATGTCACAAAGATCACTAATTATTGTGCCTCACAAACTGCTTATGATATAAAAATTATCTGTCAGTGAGGTAGACCATTAAGGGCAATCAGTCATATTAGAGAGGTTCCATCTGGTGCTTATGAAGTGAACACTGGCTTAGCTCAGTTGGTAGAGGATTGACACGGATAGCCAAAGGTTCTGGGTTCAAATCCCAGTGTCAGAGGAATTTTTCTCCTATAATATTATCATGTAATGCCCAACAGAGGCAATAATCCTTGGTTCATGAATGCATATGCATATATCTATCTTGAAGGTTCTTTTTTTTGCTTCCGTCATTAGCTGAGGTCTTCTGATGATTATTAAAAATGGTCTACTTATAAGCACTTATAGCTTCACTTATGTCTCATTTTTATGGAAAATTTTATCCACTGTACATAAGTTTTAATCAATTTTATATTCATAACCGGTGGAAAGAGTTGGACCTGGGTTGTGAATTACCTTTTATGGACTAGTTTCGGGGAAAATCATCCTCCCTATCCTCGGCTAATGGTTGACTGGTGTTCTGTAGGCTATGGCTGGTAGTTCTTGTCTGCGTTGTGATGCCCTCTCCGTCCCTATTGGTCAATCTGATGATGTCATTAACTGGCGGAATTTCAAAATTTGTAACATCATCTTGGTTTTTTGTTGAATATATATATATGCATTCATGAACCACAGGTTATTGTCTCTGTTGGACAGTACAATAGATTATTATAGAAGAAAAATTCCTCTGTCCTGGTGTCAGAGGATTTTTTCTTCTATAATATTCTTAGTGTTTCATTTTAAAGATTTTTCCCAAGTATTAAAAGTATTTGGGAAATTATTGAAAATATGGAGAATTTTTTCAATACTTGGGAAAAAATCTTTATAACGTAGCCCCGAGAACACCAGTCGACCATTAGCCGAGGATGGGGATGTTGGTTTTCCATGAAACTAGTCCATAAAAACGAGACGTAAGTAAAGGTATAAGTCCGATAATTCTTGTGGGAATACAGAGTGAAGTGGTTAAATTAAAACAACACACTTATTTTTATCACTCAACTTCACTTATTAAGTAGATTATTACCCATACTTAATAAGTGAAGTTGAGTGATAAAAATAAGTGTGTTGTTTTAAAGCTGTAAGTGTTTATAAGTTGACCATTTTTAATATTGATTCAATAGCTTTACTTTTTATATCACTTCTTTTGTATTTATCATCTGATCAGTTTGTTTTCTGTCCACCAGATGTCCTCCAGGTTGTAAGAATTTCAAAATGAGGTTGTTGTCCATAGGGATATCAAAATTTATGTCAGATTTGTTTTTCTGTAGCTAGAAATTCAACTTAGAAACAAAGATAATGTCAACAGATTCATTTGTTAAGTATATTGCTACCTATGTGTTTCAGGTCATTGATTTGGTGGGACAGCTTGTAAGTGCCCTGAAGAAGGTACGAGGTGAGATCGTTCATTCTCATGACTGCCGGCGAGCTCGACATAAACGCTGTGTGAACCAGGCTTCAGGTGGTCTCCACCATCATTACGATCTTCTTGGGGCACCGTTCAGTCCTGTGCTAGTGGGTCCATGTCACCCGACGTGCTCGGTAGCTTCTCTCTTCATGGTGCTAGTCCGAATTCTCACAAGCACCACAGCAACGACAAACATCCGTCCTCATGTTCTGCGTGTGATGACTCAGTGCGGAACCTGCTGCTGCTTTCCTACTCGAAGCATTGTTGCTCCTCTCATAGACTTGTTCAAGAATGGTAATAACGGAAAAGTTAGGACATTAGGTTTTGCTTTGTTGGAGCGAACCATCTATTTGGAATTAGGTGCCATATCCAATCAAGATACCACAGTCTCTTGTGTATTCTGCAACAGAAACTTTTTACCAAAATCAAATCTGACTGAATTCTCAACTGATGATGCCATATATGAAACAGCTATTTGTAGAAGGAGCGAACACTCATCCAATGAAAAGAGCTTGTCTACAGACATAGAGAAAACTGATGGTGAAGTAGAGGTTATAGGAAGGAGTTCTTGGGAGTGCTTGGAACTGTATAGAGACCTCATTCTATCCGACGACAACAAGTTGATCCATTCTGTCACATCTCATCTTCTCAAAATTGCACCTCGCTGCACCCCATCTGTCAAACACCGTCTTTTATTCAAGATCTTCTTTCCAACATTCATATCTGCGAAAGAGAGTTTTTTCAAATCAAAGAAGTGCAACGAAGAAAATGCTATAGCCAAATTCAATCTCTTATCTTCACTGTCAGCATTTTCCTCTATACTCTCAAGCAGTATTATATTTGCGAAGGAGTTTATTTCACAGTATAATGGTTTGAATCATATCCTGGACCTAATTTCTCTTCTGCCATTTGCTAAAGTGTGTTGCTCCATTTTGGAGGTAATGGCAATTGTTGAAATTTGGAAGCTTGAGTTCGAAAGTGGTAACCTTGACAGTGATGTCGGAGAACTGCCGTCTCTCTGCATGCTTCAGAAAGCTATCCAGACTGCTACTTCACAGATTTTTGTTGCATTAAGCATCAGCTCTTCATCAGGTGAGAGCTCACCCGAATCAAGTGGCAACTCTTCTTATCACGATGCAAGCGAATCTCAACCAAAAGAAAACTACTTGGAAATTCAGGAAGATGAGGAGATACTGGAAACTAAGTTCGAAGCTGCAAAGGAGAGCTATCTGCAGCTTCTGAAAACTGTGTCTATGTTCTGGCGCACTTGTGCCAACCTCGTGCTCTACAGTCCACAGTACAGGCAACACCTGTCACGCAACCAGCTGTCCCATGATGCTTACACACTACTGCAAGTTCTGCTGGAGAAAGTCACTTCAGCAACATATCCACCAGGTAGTGTATTAACCCTTTGTGAGTGGCAAATTTTTTGGCTGTATGCGACAGATTCTCATTAAAATAAAAAAATCATGTACTGTGCATGCTTATACATGCATATACATTTTGCTTAAAATTCTGGGTTCTATTTATTACATTAATTAGGTATTTTTTACACATATTTTACATGCCAAGAAGAAATTCTTTTTTTGCACGTCAATTCCAGCCCTGATTAAAATATAAAAAATATATGTATATTTGAAAATGATGCGAGTTGACTACACACTATTTTCTCCACTTACCAAATTTTTTGGTAGAACATGTTTCGCATATGTTCATATGCATCCTCAACTACTTGTCAACTCAGTTGACAAGTACTTGTTGACAACTACTTGTCAACTGAGTTGACAAGTAGTTGAGGATGCATATGAACATATGCGAAACATGTTCTACCAAAAAATTTGGTAAGTGGAGAAAATAGTGTGTAGTCAACTCGCATCATTTTCAAATGTTGTTACACTCCACTGTGATCGTTCCGACCAGAGTTTTTTGAAATATATGTATATTATTTATTACCTAATCGATATATTTATTTCAGGTACAAGCTTGCTAGGATATGGGATTGAAAGTCATTCAGAGACTCACTTGTACATGAAGCTGATAGAATCCACTCTTATCATTGCTCTGAAGGCTCCTCCACTCCACAAGGACTCCGGTGAGTTATACTTTTCCTTATTTTGTATATATATATGAAAATCTAAGGTTCTTTGTCTTTCACACTTTCATGCAAAAACTACAGAACTTTTAGAGCTGAAATTTTGCATAAACCTTCTTTTTATACCTGGAAACAAATAGGGACAGGTGGTAAGCCCATTGCCTCTCAACCCCCCACCAGAAACTAAGGTATTACTTGGGTGTGAAAAGGCTGAGAAATTTTGTCTAGAGGCTCTTAATTTAGGCTTGGAGTTCTTTTACATCCTGTAAATCTACGACATGGGCTCTCTTCTGGAGTAAGTCCTGAAAAATCCATCGACCTCAGTCTAGTTTGATCCTGCAACCTTTGAATCTAGAGACGGGCATGCTACCCCTACACCACCGAGGCTGACAGGGTTATTAAATACAGTGGGCAAAGCTGCAGGCGGCTGCTAGTGTTTTAACGTATAATTTTTTCTTTTACTTAAAATTCTTCCTATAATTTTGTAAATCTGAGTTTCCTTATAGTTTTAGTTTAGTATTGGTCTTGTCCACCTCGAATTATTACAGACACTCTACTATATACAGAATGTTTCAAAAATACTTTTACAAACTTTGGGCATGGGTTCCTTACACCAAAAGAAGGAAAAAAGTTCATATGAACATAGGTCCCATAATCCTTTGTTTTCTCGTTAGGAACTGTTCAACACATTTTTACACTAATAACATGTCAACACACAAAACTCATAATAAATGCTCGACATGTCCTCCTCTTGCTTCTAGACATGCATGCACTTGTCGAATCATGGACTGTTGCACCCTTTCAAATACTCCGGGATGGTGTCGAATGGTTTCGCAGGCTTCCATGACACATCAATGAAAAGTTTCTTCATCTGGAATGTCTGCTCCATAAACCAGTAGTTTAAGGTGCCTCCAGAGATAAAAATCCAAAGGATTGAGGTCGGGAGAACGTGCATGCCATGGAACTGTACCAATGTGTTGAACGGTTCCTAACGAGAAAACAAATGATTATGGGACCTATGTTCATATGAACTTTTTTCCTTCTTTTGGTGTAAGGAACCCATGGCCGAAGTTTTTACAAGTATTTTTGCACGACTTAACTAACGAATATTGTTGTACTTACGAATATTGTTGCCGTGGATCGTAAGTTGACATTCCCGCATGCAATCTTGTTGCTATGTGCAGTAAGAGTTTCCGTGCAGTAAGAATTTACTTACAGCACATCATAATACAAGCCTTTATGGATAAGGCCCCCCCAGGACAAATATTCGGTTCCCATAACAACAACACATGCGAATCATGTTTTCAGGTTAAATTGATATAAATAATCATCGTGCAAAAAATAGCATGCAATACTCGTTCCGTAAGCGCATAACGGATCTCGGAAAATTGAAAAAACCCAACACAAGTGCCTCGTTTTTTCAAACTCTTTCCTCGATCCGTATGCATCACTTACGGCACTTGTATCGCAATATACTATTTTGAAACACCCTGTATATAAAATGGATTGCACTGGTTGCATGATAATGCCTTGCCTTGGTTTAAATGGCCTGCAATGCTTTGACAGTCTGTTTGTTTATGTAAACTATAAAAGAGAAGCGTTATGCATATGAAGTGTAAGACAGAGTAAGATACAAAATTAAACTAGGTAAATCAAACACTGTAATCTTATGATCAATATAGCTGTACATTAATTGCATCAAATACCAAATATCATGTTAGAACTTTGTTCTGTAAGTGACATTAGATTTGACCTTTACACAAGACAATAATACTCCATTCAGTAGCGATATTAGTCATACTTTGTAATAAATATGATTTTTTTTATTGTTCTGGGAAATTTTTACTTCCTCTGCCCATACCATAGGTACTATAGGTAGAGGAAGTATTGTTTTCGACCCTAAAATTCGAAGTTGAGTTTTTAGCATATGTACACGTTTCAAGGCCCCCTGAATCCAAAAATACTATTTTTGGAAACATGTCTGTGTGTGTGTCTGTCTGTCTGTGCGGAAGTTTGTGAACAGGCTAGCTCCGAAACGGAGAATCGTATGAAAACAAAATTTCGTATTTGGGTCAGGTACCTTCTGAAGATGTGATTCGAAGATTGGCGACAAATTTCCCTTATTTTTAAGGGGACTTTACATGAAGAAATTTTCGTATTTCGCGATTTTCTCGAAAACGGCTCTAACGATTTTCTTTAAATTTTGCGCATAGATTGCTTGTACCAAGAGCTAAAACTTTTATTTGAAACATTTTTTCGAACAAATTCTCTGAAGGGTAGTTATAAGCAACCCACTGTGAATACATGCTTTTTGCAATACGGCTTCTTGTAAATCGTACGAAAACAAAATTTTGTATTTTGGTTAGGTACCTTCTGAGGCTGTGAAGATTGGCTACAACCTTTTCTTATATTTAAGGGGACTTTACATGAAGAATCTTTTGATTTTTTGCTATTTCCTCATAAACGGCTCTAAAAATGTCCTTTAAATTTTGTACATGGATTGCTTATACCATTTCAAAAACATTCTCTGAAGGGTGGTTGTAACCTACCAACTTGCCTGGTGAACAACTCAATACGCGGATATTTAAGGCATTTTATTCTATATAAGCACGTGAAGAGAGAAAAATATACTGTTGGCCCTGCTTACAGTAAAGAAATGTCTGAGGGGAATATTTGATAAATTTCGGAAATTATTCTTAACAGCAGAAAGTTCAAAAAACGTTTGCAGTCACTTGTTTTTTTCCCCATAGCCTGCGTTTTTAGTCGCAACATTCAAAAAGGGGCTATAAGATAAAAAAGCATAATTAGCGTAAATGCTGCAAACTTTTATTTGGGCAGAGGAAGTTATGTGACTTTCACATCAGATTTTTTTATACAAGGACTAGCTTAAAAGGACCTGCGTCGTTCGAGTTTTGTATTTTGACATTCAAAATTAACTTATGAAGTACTTTCGATTTTCAAACTCTAGGTCCTTAAATAGGTATGTAGAATTTGAAATGAGGAAGAACGACGTATCACACTCAAACTATTCCCTCAGAAAATGCTTGATATAGCTTTTTATGGCTCAAAGAGGATGTAGAGTTTTGCATCCCATTGCTTCTACACACCATGCCTCATAGGAGTTCAGATAAGAAGAAACAGAATTTCCGGTAACATAAAAGTGTACTGTCTTTGCGGAATATTTTATTTCTCACTCACATACAGTTAAACTTGTTCAAAGCGGAATCGTGTGGGACCAAAAGAATTTTCCAAATTGGACAAGTTTCCGGATTACACAAAATACACTAGGCTACATAGATGTTATCAATCACTGTACCAAGCGCCACTAATGTGAATTTGTAATATGCAAATACTGTAATTAATTACAAACCTTAATTTCTGTACTTTATTTTTATATACAGTAAAATACTACACAATTATTAATAATTAATAAAATCAGGTAAACTGATGTAACAAAGTGCCAGTATGTTTTTTTTAATCAGTTATGACTGCAATTATGATATGCAGAATGTGTTTTTTTTTTAAATTGATTTCCAAGTTAAGCTCCAGATTTATTCATTAAGCAGGGCTTACGGAAGAAGAAAGGTCTACCATCTCGGCAAGGCCGTAGCAAGGTCCTTCTGCGCCCTTGGCGAGTTTGACAAATCTGCGCCCTCCAAATGAACAATTTTTTTAAATTTCTGTAAAACTGATTTTCTTAAATTCGCTTGCAGAAGGTTTTTTTGGTCCCATTTCTTTAAAAAACCACGCCTAATAGATCAAAACTAATAATGTAGACTAAGCTATGATGGTCATGGTAGTTTTAGTTGGCACATTTTTTTACTGAAATCATTCTTACCTATACAACAGAAGCAACGCCAACATCAACAAGAGACGAAACAACACAAACATTAATATTGTTTCACTGTTTAATTTAAAAATAGCTTAGTTAAAAAATACAATAATAATCAGAGCCCGGATTCTAATGAAATGTCATATTTTTTATTGATGCTGCATAGACATTGCCAATTTGTAGATAAATCATAATCATGGCCTCTAGATTATAGAAATGCATTTTTATTATGTCATTTTTTGGCATTGTATGCAATTTTATATTTTTAGGGCATGTATTTCGTCCCCAGCGGTGCTGTCTTTGAAGTGTTTGTTTAATGCAAGAAGGACTCACTCTATGTTGAAGTGTTGTCATGTCTCAATCGGAAACGAGAATCAAAGGAACGCCAAAATGTTGTATTACATTACTGTTGTTATTAGATTGACTTGGCACCAGAGTCTGCCACCTGCTTGTATTTGAGAGTGCAAACTACTGTTTATCCTCAATAAACAATATAATCCGGCAGACCGCAAAAGGAAATGCCGAAGTTTGACTCGCCAGTGCCTCAGTGCCAGTATAAATTTCCGTAAGGAAAGAATATTCACAGCAAAAATCAAAGTTTTTTAGACCTACAACATCCTCTCTGAATTTTAGGTTTTAACAATTATGTACAAATTATTCTATAATTTTGTGTGTACAATAATAATTTTTTATAAATAAAATATCAGTTTTTAGGTCATTCTTTATAATTATTAAGTCATTTTCTTTAAATTTTGGGGTCATTTTATAGGTCATTCTTCAAACAATTTTAGGTCATCAGAATCCGGGCCCTAATAATAATACAGTAAGTTATAATATAATTAAAAATAATAGCAGCGACTATAATATTAGCGCCGGCCTCAGAAGGGAACTTGTGTGCAAACAGCATGTGTACTGCCAGCTGGCAGAGCGTGCATCGGCCGCGGATCAAAACACATATTATTCAATGTAAAGTTACAGAAATTAATTTTAATGTACATTAATACATTGTGTGATTAAAAAAACTAAACATTTTTAAAATAAGAAATTTTAGTTCACACTTAATTTATAATAAAATAGTAATAACAAAAGGAATTGAGATCTGCGCATTCGGCTTTTTCTGTTGTAATAATATAGTTGGTCAGTCATTTTTGCATGTAGCATGTAACAGTATGAGCGAAGCCATTGTTGATCGCTTTGTAATCAATCCTGCCGACAGTAGTAGCACTGAGGACGACAATCAGCTGGAAATAGTGCAGGCCGTACTGGCGCACGAGTATGCAAAACTTTTCGGACGCAGTTTCTTTGTGGATTCTTAATTATGACACCTTACAGTATGTAGAAATGCAGGTTGCCACCAAATATTGTAGTCGAGGTTATCTTGACCCGCCATTAAAGATGGCGGATGAGCCACATCGTGTTTACGCCATTATCTCCGTGATCCATGGTCCAATCTTTCCGTTCTTTTTTTTTTCAAATAAAAGGTAATTAAAAATACAACCAAAAATGTTATTACATATTTTTTGATATCTTCTACCCTTTGAAAGTTATTTAGGTGCAAAGTGTTTTTTTTTAATATTCATAGAAAGGGTATACTGAAAAATGAAACTAATTACAATTGGTTTAACAACTTTTTACGTTTATTACATGCATTCCTAGTACATACATATATTTTTTATTCAGTTTCAAATATAAAATACATGTTTGCAGTCCTCAACAATACATTCATATAGTGGTATTCAGTTCATTTGCTTCTTTTTTACAGCTGCAACTAAATGTCGTACAGCGAGACCTACAATTGCACGGTGGTACTATGTAACCAGGCACTGCCTTTTTTGTAACATACTTTGGTAGAAGTTCATTGCTATTTTTTTCATAACCAAATTCCGTCAAGTCTAATGGCTCGCACAAGGGGTTGAAAGCGTTCTTCCATATGTATGTTTGGGCTAATGCACGTAAAGCATGTTGATGTAAAGTATCTGTAGAGCATGGAATTCTGTCTAATGACAAACCAGTCTCACAGTCCGAGATATGGATATATAACGTGCTTCGTCTGCTGATAGTCCTGGTTTATTTATTAGTTTTAAATATAGTTGTTCCAGAGCTGTTGACTGTGAGTGAGGGAGAGGTAGTCCATTTCCCAATGGCTTAAGGACGTCTTGTGCGTAAGGTTGTTTAATTTCATTGTAGGCCTTTCTCTTTGAAGATATTTTGCTTGTGTCGCAACCAGTAAAAGTGTGTATTGCTGGTGGGACATTAATAATTTTTTTCTCCCAAAGAGCCACATACTAAATGGCGACCTATTATTCTTAATTTGTTAGATGTAACTTTCATCCATAGACCCGAGCAGTTATAATTTTTAGGTAGATTTCGAAGAAAAATCTACCTATTGCAATGGATACCATGAGATGATTTTCGAAAAATTCTTTCATATCTTTACGTTTCATGCTCCCCTAAGTACGAAACCACCGCCCGTTCAAAAAAAAAATTTGTGATATATATATATATATATATATATATATATTTATATCTTTACACGATAGCGGCCGTAATTTTGAAGATATTTGAACCAAATTTTATTATGTCATTTCTAGGCCCAATAGCTCGGACAAGTTCGTTAATGAGCAAAATTGGTCCAAGGGGGTGGTCGGGGGAGGGGGTTGAAATTTTTAAAAATGTATATCTCGGCCCCTATGAAGTATAGAGGGAAACTTTGTTTGAATAAATTAGAGTACTCCCTATGGAGTTCACAGTGACACCAACGATTCGGGGGTTCGAGTGAGGGTGGGGGTGGGGATGGGGGTGGGGAGATGAAAATTCGAAACTTTTGAAACCACGTATTGTGGGGTATCGTTGAAAAGCTCTTGATGAGTACTCTACAAATCAATAACTAGTTTCTTGATAGCTCTCATATGACGCGAGATTTTAATGTTTGAAAATAATAACACTTAAAAGAATTATTATAATATCATAATTTTGTCTTATTTAGCGGCTTTGCTAATTTTATTCATTGCTAATCTTGCGCACGGCCTCCCAAAATATTATATCCTATTCTTGTTGTCAAAACAAATGATTGTAGGCTCTTCCTCTTTACCGAATTCAGTTCTTATTACTGCAGGTTTGCCATGCCAAGACTAAAGAAGAAGAGTGCTATGCAGCGACAATAAATTAAACCAAAAGCACTTCGAAATCTACCTCCGCCTGTAGGCCTGCCTAAAGGGATTTTTTAAGTTTTGGCCAGAAATGAATTACCAAAACAAAAATATCAGTAGGCCTATCTGAACTATGAATCATTAGCTCTGATCCAGGCTGTACAGCATGAAAAGCACGCACGTATATTCTGGTGTCTGCTTCAGTATGATTTCATCTTAGATCCAAAACCTCTGAAGTCACGGCTCCCTGGATTTTGAAACATTTAGTTTCGTCACCAAATCTTCCAAATATCACCAAATCTTGATTTTCATTCAGTTTAACATAGTGATTTGCACTTTTGCACAGGAATCTTACAAGTTCTTGTTTATTTGAAGAGCAACATATAAAATTCTTGATATTTTTAGGTATGTGAGTGGATGGTTCCAAGATTTTGAGTTGTACAGGACTGGAACCTTTTGCATATCTTTTCGCTTCCATATTCTTCATTCTTCACCATATCTATCGAAAAGATGTAAATTCTTTGTACGTTAGATTTGGAATAGAAAGAAATTATGTACTTGTAGAAAGCTCCTGTGAAGTCCCCAAACGTATTTACGTAGTTGAATGATGAACACAAGAGCCATCCAGTCAAATATATGAATCATGCAATGACTTGACGAAAGACCGTAGTCTAAATCATAAGCGCAACTAACTTCATTGTCAATAACATTCATAAGAACGAGCTTATCGGGTTTTTTCATGAACCCATGCACATCAGTCAAGGCACGAGGATATTCTGCTAGTTCATGACTACCAGACTTCGGGTCATAATCACGTTGAATCGATAACGTTACAATCTTATGGATGTCAAGAGATTCTTTTGATTTCTGAAGTTCCTTGCTTGTACCTTTTTGGCAGTTTGTATCTTCCTGCTTAGGAGCGTATTTTAAATTCCGAAAGCTTGCCCTCATCATATGGTCGAAGACACTTTTTTCTTTTCCCTAAAGCATAAATAAAAGAATTCTTCATGAAGATTTTCTCCATGTTCTTCAAACTTCAAAATACAAGATGGTACATTTTCGTTTACCAATTTATTCGTCTTTTTCTGTAAATATGTTTCTTTTTTCTGGCAGGCTCCTAACTAAACTCTTTAAATCAGCCTCATCTCTCTTTATTCTAGAGGGACTCCATTCATTATGCGTGAATGAATCCTCGGCTGCTCCTGTAGCATCATTGTTCATGTCACAAAAATTCCAGGAGTACATTGTGAATAGCACTCTTTGTTGGATACAGAACTATCCATTTCCCCATTGCATCTTTTATTTTTTTTATTTTTTTATCCCAATCAATCCACCGCTGACCGCTGATAAACTTATCTGTGATTGCTCAATAGCTATAGTGATCCTGAACTCTTCTTGACTGACAACATACCCCTTTCAAGATCAGTTTTCACGCCATCTGGAAGTTAAAGCATGTCTTGTAAGTAGGCCTACATCGTGATACCAGGAGCATAGTAAAGTTGTGGTTCATAGAAAAAAAAGTACGGTAACATTTTTCTTACAGATGCAATATGGAGTTCAAAATTGCAATCTCTGTCGGCTTTCAACGAGTCGAACAGTATTCCAACCAATTCACAGTATTCCATATAAGCTTAGTACTGCAATGTATCGTTATTAGCGCTTCTGGGTGCCATGAAATCATTGAAGCTTTTAAAGAAATTTGAAATTTTCCAGATCACATTCTAAAAGAGTGTATGTCGTACTGAAATCAGCCACATTGTGATCGGCAATAGCTTCCCGTAAGATTTGGACTTTTGAAGTTATAAACAATTCCTCCAAAACTTGAAGTTCAGCATACTTAACATATTGCTCAAGCTGCAAATAAGTAAGAGCTTCATAGAGTGTGCTCTAACGCCCCTATCGTAGTGATTACCGTTTAATATGGATTGTAACGTATTTTCACCATATAATCCTGATAATAATAGATTAGACTTGACGGAATTTGGTTATGAAAAAAATAGCAATGAACTTCTACCAAAGTATGTTACAAAAAAAGGCAGTGCCTGGTTACATAGTACCACCGTGCAATTGTAGGTCTCGCTGTACGACATTTAGTTGCAGATGTAAAAAAAAAGCAAATGAACTGAATACCACTATATGTATGTATTGTTGAGGACTGCAAACATGTATTTTATATTTGAAACTGAATAAAAAATATATGTATGTACTAGGAATGCATGTAATAAACGTAAAAAGTTGTTAAACCAATTGTAATTAGTTTCATTTTTCAGTATACCCTTTCTATGAATATTAAAAAAAAAACACTTTGCACCTAAATAACTTTCAAAGGGTAGAAAATATCAAAAAATGTGTAATAACAGTTTTGGTTGTATTTTTAATTTCCTTTTATATAACAAAAAGAACGGAAAGATTGGACCAGGGATCACGGAGATAATGGCGTAAACATGATGTGGCTCATCCGCCATATTTAATGGCGGGTCAAGATAACCTCGACCACAATATTTGGTGGCAACCTGCATTTCTACATACTGTAAGGTGTCATAATTAAGAATCCAAAAAGAAACTGCGTCCGAAAAGTTTTGCATACTCGTGCGCCAGGGATTGAGTTGAACCACTTTCATCACAATAATAACGTACATATTAATTTTCATTGTCGTTATATCTTTCCATACGGTTCATGATTTATGTCTTACTCTGTCAATATGAATCGTATTAATTAAAGGACGTTGCATGGCTGCTTTTTGCTTTTAGACAATCGGCATAATACTATAGGTATAGATAGTTCACGTGCATTAATTTTTAATAACCTGAAAGATTTCTTCCACTAACGTGGAATTTATATTGCTTGATAAATTGCACCAGCCTAAAAAAGGCGGGATTTTTCATGGTTAATTTTGCGCCCTTCGTACCTGCGCCCTTGGCGGTCGCCCACCTAGCCACCGCCTAGCTACGGCCCTGCATCTCGGCCACCTGGGTTATTTTAACGGTCTAGTTGGATAAGCGCATGTAAATCAATATGTTTTTTGTCATAGCTACCTGTATTTTAATTTCCAAGGCCTTATACGATCACAGTAAAACAATAGGCTATGTTGTCAGGATAACTGATTTTCATTTTTTTTATAAATTCTTTCGAATACGTATATTACCATAAAATAGACACTAAATTCAGCATTACTCCGAAACAGGTCAACCGATTTTATCCATTATGAATAGACGTCTTCCCATGGACATTATAAATGTGTATACCAAGTTTCATAAAAATCCGGTAAAGCGTATTTGAGTTACCGCGTCTTTAAAATATACACTAAATTGGGTTTTACTCCGGTACCGGTCAACAGATTAGGTTCAAATTCAATAAGGCACTTCTTATGGACGTCATAAATGGGTATACCAAGTTTCATGGAAATCCGATACAGCGTATTTGATTAAAATAGGCACTAAATTGGGCATTACTCCGGTACCGGTGAACCGATTTGGTTCAATATCAATAGGGTTCTTCCCATGGACATTATAAATGTGTTTTCCAAGTTTCATGAAAATCCGAAAAAGTGTATTTGAGTTATGGTGCGTACAGACAGACGGACAGACAGATGGACAGACATTTTTTCGTCCACCACACAATCTCATAAAGTACCATACTGCACTTAATAACACTAACACAATATACAGTAATTATGCAATTACTGTAGGCTAACTGTTTTCTTGCCTCATTATCCCTAGGTTTATTTCACTTTTGTCGCCACATATCGGGACATGGGTCCGGACAAAGGCAAGTTTTTAGCCCACGCATTTACAAACCATTCCCACACTATTTCATTAATTTCTTTATTTCCCGTGTTCTTTGCTTTTCTCTTCATTTGTCCGTTCCCCTCCATGCAGTCCTCCCTTATCTTATCTTATCTTTGTTCTTTAAAGTTTTGTAAATTTGCGTTTTACCGCATTTGAAACGCAAAATTATTTCGCGCACAGAAAGTTTGTCTCTCTCACTCACCTCGATCAACTTCATTTTTTCATTGAGCGTGAGCGATACGTACTTTTTGTTCGACATGATGATGTCACTAAAGATGCTACAAGCAGTACAAGCCAACTAAAACTGAAGCCTGGCGGAAAATGGAAAACAAAGCAGGTAGCAGATTTCTTGACTACTGGGTAAATTCCATTGTTTGCCGAAAAATACGCCACCACCATGTATACTCTAACGGAACTCTCAGGGCTGTACAATATTCGTGCTAAGAAGTAATGTGTCCACACAGACGTGAAAAACAAAATATATATTGTAATGCAGTAGAACATATAATGCTGCTTTTCCGCATTATAGAATAAATTGCTACTTACATCTTAAAATTTGCATTCCGTTTCCGCGTTAAGCACGTTCCGTTTTATACAAAATATTGACATTTAAAAATGTATTGCGTGTGTCGGGACCAAAATTTTTGTACGCTTTGGACAGATTTCCGGATTATACACGTGCCGATTTGAACAAGTTTTACTGTATTACCATACAACTGTTTCGGGGTTGAAATCAAAAAGAAATTCAATACCACTTTCATACTTTCTTCAAAACCTAGGACATAATAATATATTGTGCAAATAGGACTAAAAATGTTCCATCCTATTTTGTCTCCTTTTACATGCTTAGGGCCTTTGATAAACATCCATATTTCTCAACTAAAAATACAAAGCCTACAGCTATGAAAAACGTATCAGTGGATAGAATTTTTACCTACTTCTGATATGGCATAACTTACTCGTTGACACACACTCATGCTGATACAGCTGCATTAAGCTATCCCCTCAATACGACCTCTTATTTTACATCAAAATGTGAAGTGAGAAAATTATATTCTCTATGTCCAGCACAGAGAAAGTTATGTGACTGCATCACATTGTGCATTATTTTTATGGATTTCATTCTTCAACATTTATTTACACCAATGAATTATATCAATAGCTTCTCTAATTTTTAAAATTCCCGTATCACCGTATCATTTACTGCCAAAGCTACCTGTGAACACTGCCAACAATACACTGTTGTCATGAGAACTGTACGTGGAATGTGATTTGGATTTGGTAATTCTCTGTAAAAAGGGTATTTTGTATCCTTAAAAACATTCGATTTTTGACCTTCAAAATCAAAATTTTGCAAAATCCTTTCTTAGTGTGCACTTACATTATGAAACAAAGATACTATCAAAGTTCCAAGTCTCTACCTATTATAGTTTAGGCTATACGTTGATTCTCTGTCATTAAGTCAGTCACTCATGACAGAGGCTCTTATATATACAGAGATATATGCAAAACACAAAACTTTAGAGTGTTTTAGGAGAATAATTTTTCTGACACAAAGATTCTAACCTATGACCTTTGAATTTCCATGCCAATGTTCTTTCAACTAATCAAGCCAGAATTTGATTCATGGTGCCAGATGGAATCTCTCTTCTGTGATCACCTAACCCTTTCACTGCTAACATACTGTGCATAACGCTGTGCACATTGGTGGTGCTGAGTTAATTTGCAAATATCTTTTCTAATCGTAAATATACAAACAACTGCAAATAATTTGTCAGTTTTCTCCGAAACAAGAACACAAGACGTTTAGTCTGATTTGTGCAATCCTAGGGTAACCTGCAAGTAATCACAGCACAGCAGAGATATAATACATTTCAATGCATGATGCTGTAGATTGCTTGAAATATTTAGGTACAGATGACAGCAGTGGCGCCAACTTATATGGGCCCTTGGGGCTCAAGCCCATGCAATAATTTGCTGTGTATTATTTTCAAATTATTTATTGGTACAAGTAAGAATCAGTTTGAAAAATTTTATGTCATAACCGGGATTTGAACACGGATCTTCGGCTTAACGCGCCGATGCTCTACCATTGAGCTACCATGACAACATGCCAGTACGACATCAAATTCCTCAACTGATTCAGAAGACAAGGCAGGATGTCGTACTGGCATGTTGTCATGGTAGCTCAATGGTAGAGCATCGGCGCGTTAAGCCGAAGATCCGTGTTCAAATCCCGGTTATGACATAAAATTTTTCAAACAGATTCTTACTTGTATTAATATCCCAGACATGGATTTAATGTCTATTTCCTTTCCCTCCACTTAATTAATAGTATATAAATAATAACTTGGCTTCAAAGTACCTACAAATGTAGGACGCTATTGGATGCGTGTTCTCAACGGAGAAACCTCCCGTGGTCTGCTTTGTCTTCTGAATCAGTTGAGGAATTTGATGTCGTACTGGCATTTTGTCATGGTAGCTCAATGGTAGAGCATCGGCACGTTAAGCCGAAGATCCGTGTTCAAATCCCGGTTATGACATAAAATTTTTCAAACTGATTCTTACTTGTATTAATATACCAGACATGGATTTAATGTCTTTTTCCTTTCCCTCCACTTAATTATTTATTGGTATTACTAAAAATTCTGTTTCGTTGTTGAATCGCAGCAATGCTTAAATTAGGCAACTGTTAATATACGTAGTAAGATAACCTCTTGTTCGAATTTCCTCATGACCGTTTAAAATCTTTACTCAGTTCATTACATTTTATTCTGTCAATGCAGTTATACAGCCACTGCCGACAAGCAAGGAATTGTGATATTAGGCAAGAGTGTGGAGTACAAGACATTGGCGACTGATTAAAGGAATAAAGAGTGGAATGAACTTGTAGAAAGAATGAATTAAGAAAGATTGGTTAATTAACAAGGGACAATAACTCAGGGTGACCTTAAAGATCCATAATCAGAATTTACATTTTTTTAATATATAAAATACAGATTGTTGTTTAGTTCCAATATCTTAACATTAAGGCCAGACTAACGCATTTTTATACAAATGGAATTGTAAAATGCTTCATGAGAAGCATTTGCTGGTGAGCATTTTGCTCTCAGGTGCGAACAGTGGTGGGTTAAGATACACAAACTACCAACTTCTTTTCTCCCATGCTAAATTTGAAATAGTCTAGCTCAGCGTTTCTCAACCTGGTGGTCCGCGATGATGGTGCAGATGGTCTGCAAACATAATTTTAAAAATATCATAAAGCAAGTAAAAAAGTAAAAATTTTTCACATAAAATGGACACTAGATGTCAAAGTTTTTAAATTCTTCGAAAATACAGGTCCTATTGCAAGTTTCCTTACTTTTGGCAGTTACGAACCACGGTTTGAAACCCCTGATGCACTGACGTCTATGGTTCCCTCTTTCATTCAAAACCCCGAAAAATAAGACTTTGTCGGATTTTGTTATTAGAGGCGCTCTCTTAGCAAGGGTTTTATTGTTGGAGGTGCCCGGGTGTCTGATACCGGTAAACCTGTGTTATAATTCCTAATTATATTATCAAATTGGTAATGAATATTAAAGTCTGTTCAAAATATAATTTTACTGTCAATAGTTTACTTCCAATTCAATAACTGTGTTTCCGTCGAATTAAAAAAATGTATTTAGAATTATTTCGTTATAATGACCTATAATTAATACCACAAATATTAAGAATATAGGCCTACATATAACCTACTTTTAAAAATGGGATGTAAAATTAGGGGTCCGTAAAAAAAATTTAGACATTTTAGAGGTCGTCGGGTTCAAAAAGGTTGAGTAACGCTGGTCTAGCTGATACACAGTCTATCCATTGTGCTGTAATTGTGAATCATCCAGGCAACCATTCACACTTATTCCTGGAAAATTCTCACTTGAAGGATACTTGCGGGGACATATTGTAATCAGAAAGGACTTGTGACCTGTGTATTGAATTGTGTAACTGGAATTTCACCAGTAGGAAAATTCTCTTCACTCACTGTACAGACTGTTTCAGTCCACAGACGCTATTCACTTCACACTTTTTTACTGACTGATTGTAATGTTTGTTATGCATAATAAGCTTGCTAGTTTATATGTTTCGATGCACTTATGCTTACTTACTTACTCAATGGACAATAGACAATTCCTAAGCAAGCTAAAGGAATATTATCAATTTTATGGGATCCGGTGGTTCATTGTCATGCTTACATGAGCCCGCCATTCAACCCCATTCTGTGCTAACTCCTCCAACCATCCCTCGCAAATCCTACTTCCCTTAAGTCTATCCTTGTATTGTCCTCCCACTTATGTCTAGGTCTTCCAAGTGATTTCTTCCCTTGGGTCTCTCAGTCAATACTTTTGAGATATTTCTTTCCTTCTCCATGTCCAGCCCATTTCATCCTTTGTGATTTAATTATCCTTACTATATTCGATGAATAGTACAGGTTATGAAGCTCGTCATTATGCAGTTTTCTCCAGTCCCCATTTTCATCTCTCGTAGGTCCCAATATTTTCCTAAGCACCCTATTTTCGAACACTCTCAGATTATGTTCTTCCCGAAAAGTAAGAATGCTTAGTATATGCACTTATGCTTAGTTTAAGAAAATGTGAGAAGCATGGATGTGTTAAAATTGAAGATATTTACATAGTAGAAAGTTTGAGTACGGAAATATGTACACTAACTTTGCTATTAGGTATATTTACCCAGAATGATCGTTTCAATGGGTAAATATACCTAACAGTGAAGTTAGTGTACATATTTCCGTACTCAAACTTTCTACAGATGTTAACACTTCACTGTGTTATTCCTAGTAATATTAATAATACGTAGGTTTACTCGTTATTAAATCTGTTAGTAGAAAATATTATTTACAGTGGTACCTCACTGTCTGTCTGTTCTTCCTTCCTTATGTCTGTAGGTCTATCTAGTCTGTCTCTTTCACTATCTTTGTTGTCTCTTATCTGGTTCTGTGTCATTTCTGTCTGATTATCTATCACATCTTTTTCTTTGTCTGTCTGACTGGCTGTCCAAAGTTTTTCCAGTGAATGACCTAACATTTTAACCCTTTAATGTGTAGCTTTTCATGTATGCAAAAGAATGTTAAGACAGTTGTCTCATGGGTCTGTAATGCTACAAGTAGGTACAAAAAAGAGGGAGAACATGTCCTTGAGGTTTGCCCGCATGAAATAAGGCATCTCTCACTTCTGGCCAGGGTGAGTGGCTGCTCAGAATGTGGCAGGTTTGAATCTCCGGCCAATCAATCTCCGTATCTGTGGTAAAGGATGGGGAGGGCCCATGTAAAATAAGTGATGTATGGCAAGCATTAGCACTGATTTTGCTGTAAAAAGTCACATTTAAAATTATTTTTTTGCCTGTATTTCTACAGTGAATGCTGCTTAATGTAATCGTGGATAATGTTATCATTTTTATCATGTCCTGTACGGATTAATACTGATACATTGAAAGAATTCTGTTTATTATGATCAAAGATTCGGTTTTATGTTATCACATTTTCCTTTGTATAGCTTTATTTCCAAGTGCTGTACGTGATTCAAAATTTCATTTTTAAGGGTTTCGTTTCTAGCTGAACTGTATTGTGTTGTATTGGTAGTGTTCCCTGTTCACACAATGACCAGTTTGAGGGGGTGGCATTCTGTAACTTTCTCTTTTAAGCAATAAAACATGTTTCACCCCTCAGTTAAGCTGCAGCTTTTGTTTTATTAAGACTATCCCACTCATACGCCGCGTTTTTGGTATTGACCAATAACGTTTATCAATTCCTCAGATATAGACCAATCTCGGCCGTTTATCTTACAATATTCTTGTAGAAATTGCAAGGATGGCATTTTATCATGGTAAAACCAGCTGTTCGTTACTGGAGATGTATCAGTGTGCAGTGATTAATAGGCACTGCTGCCACTAAGCGGCACGAAATCAGATTATTTTATGCAACATAACTTGTTTGGAAATTGAAATAATAGAAATGTACATTGATTAAGAACACAATTTCGATTCGGTGCAAGCCAGTTCATGTGTTTTTATTCTGTTCTGCTGTTAGCTTACCTGAATGAAGTTAACTATGCACCATTGGTAGTGCTGAGTATACCAGGGTAGCTTGAATCGATACATGGATGGTTGATTCACAGTATGCCGTGACCTCACAACTGTTAGTTTTGTTTTTATACAACAAAGCACGAAAGTAATTATTATTTATATAATCTGTTACATTTTATTCATGGAATAGTCTTAATAAATCCAACTCGAGTTGACCGGTTGCATCAGATAAATTAATCTATCGATAAACTCATCAACTCTTGTGGGATTACCTATGATAACAGTATTGACATGCAGTGATGTCTAATGTAAAATTAAAAGACGAACAGACAGGCGTTAGATGTTTTGCTATGCTGTGTTCACCATAGATCAATATAGACTTCCAAAAGCACTCGTATCTCGTAACTGAGTACTGTATATACTATTGATTAATGCACTCCTAAAGGAAATAAAAAACAATTAAAAACTTTGTTTCTGGTTGAAAAAATATTACTGTATTATGAGTGGTTCAGTGATTCACAGTTACATATTATCTCATGAATAAATACCTTTTAATTCTGTTTTTGTAGTGTATTATGTTAAATATGAATGAATAACCTTTATTTAATTCTTTCGGTTATTGTTATCTGTCGGTTAATATTATCAGATTAGCTTCGAGTGGTATGCACTATATTTTTTTTTTCATATAAGCAGTTTATACATGTCAGACGTAATAGCCTACTACTAATAGGCAATTAAGCAATTTTGAATCCTAGAATAAACTTAAAAAATAGAATAAGTTTAAAATTGACAGCACTAATAGGCTAAATGCATGATCTGATATTTTGTATTTCAATCCCCTTGAGAAGACTTAGTTTGATTTTGAACCAAAATCACTTACGATAAAACCATTTTGTTTTAAACAAAAATCTGCTTTTAAAATTTCTCATCAGCCAAGTGTTTTATGCCCTTTGAACACCTTTACTGGTTGTAGAAACTCAGTCTTGCCTGTGAAGAATAAAGCTTTGCGTCAGGTGAGACAACGGAATACACGCTCTTTGCAATATGGCCTCTTATTCTATATCAGAATGTGAAATGAGAAAGAGTAAAGAAAGTTATGTCAATGCATTAATCAAATTTTATTTGAATTGCGTATACTTCGGGGGATGCGATACGGTGTGGTAACGATAGTCTCTTAATTTTTACAACCAATTTACATGAAGAGAATGTCATACATAATGTATTATGTTAAGAGGTTAATTTTTATTTGTGCAGAGGAAGTTATGTGATTCTCAAGTCAGATTTTTATTTTTAAAATGAGGGACTTTATGTATTGAACTTGTGTCTTTTCTGAGTAATTGAACCTCTGTTACCTCTGTTCAAGACATCTTGAATGTTAACCGTACAATAACAGTGGGAGCCCGGTCACAAAAATCACTAATTAGTTTGCCTCATAGTACTGCATATGACATAGGTTGTCTGTCAGTGAGGTAGACCATTAAGGGCAATTAGTCATAGGAGGGAGGTTCCATCTGGTGCCGTGAGTTGAACTCTGGCTTGGCTCAGTTGGTAGAGCATTGGCGCGAATAGCCAAAGGTCCTGGATTCGAGTCCCAGTGCCGAAAAGAATTTTTCTCCTATAATATTCTCATGTAATGTCCAACAGAGACAATAATCTGTGGTTCATGAATACTTATATCCAATCTGATAAATTTCATTTTTCTTTCCGTTTGTGGTAATATTAATTTGTTATTATGAAGTGACTTATCCACCTAACCACAAACCCAATGGACCAAAAGTTCAATAGATGCAACGTCATAAAGCCCTATAACATTATAATATTTACTAGATTTATGCACTTATACATTCCTATTTATATATCACTATGTCATAAAATATAAGTTGGATATAAAATTATATAGTCACATACAATACAATCACATTTAAGATAGCAAAGTGCTATATGTATTCAACTAAAACCTAACCATTAAAATATATACACTGATACAGATTTAATCACACTGATTTTAAAAACACACTGTTGTCATCTGTTAAAATATGTACACTTATGCCGAATTTTTTCCAGCAATAGTCATTAAAAATATAATTCTTCTTGAATATATGACAGTCAGTTGTCTATCCGATAAAAACAGTAGAAATTATTTTGCCGAAATCTTCTCAGCAAAGTCGTTAATAATAAAATAGTATTTGAGTGCACTAGTTGTAAAAATAGTTGGAATGTAGGCGGCTTGTAAATGTATTCCGTTGCATCAATTGTTTTGGCTTCTGTTACATGCGGATATGCGCATTTCGATCCTTAGATCATCTTCAGTCCTGATAGTTTCCGACGTGTGGAGTGATTGAGTATAAATGTCAGTATGACATTTATACTCAATCACTCCACACGTCGGAAACTATCAGGACTGAAGATGATCTAAGGATCGAAATGCGCATATCCGCATGTAACAGAAGCCAAAACAATTGATGCAACGGAATACATTTACAAGCCGCCTACATTCCAACTATTTTTACAACTAGTGCACTCAAATACTATTTTATTATTAACGACTTTGCTGAGAAGATTTCGGCAAAATAATTTCTACTGTTTTTATCGGATAGACAACTGACTGTCATATATTCAAGAAGAATTATATTTTTAATGACTATTGCTGGAAAAAATTCGGCATAAGTGTACATATTTTAACAGATGACAACAGTGTGTTTTTAAAATCAGTGTGATTAAATCTGTATCAGTGTATATATTTTAATGGTTAGGTTTTAGTTGAATACATATAGCACTTTGCTATCTTAAATGTGATTGTATTGTATGTGACTATATAATTTTATATCCAACTTATATTTTATGACATAGTGATATATAAATAGGAATGTATAAGTGCATAAATCTAGTAAATATTATAATGTTATAGGGCTTTATGACGTTGCATCTATTGAACTTTTGGTCCATTGGGTTTGTGGTTAGGTGGATAAGTCACTTCATAATAACAAATTATATCCAATCTGTTACTCCATTATGCTATATATTTAATGAACTGTCTGGTCTGTTTCTTTGTTCCATGTATAGAATTAATGTGAAAATATTAATCGTGCACAGTTAACATAACTGTGTTGTTATCAGCAAGGCTAAATATATTAAGGTTAAAGTTCCAGTTCCAGACACCCCAAGTCTGTAGTTCTGTATTTTCTATTGTTCCACAGCTATTGATTAGGGGTTGTAAGAGGTTCTAAGTCCAATGAATTCCATGTTGAATAAGTGGCAACCATGTCCGCCTGTCTGTCATTCTCTGTCATTTTTTGGGCTGTAGGAAAAGGTGGAAATCACTGGGAGCAAGGTCCGGGCTGTAAGGTGAATGTTTAAACACCGCCCAGTTGAACTTCTGCCGGAAACTTGCTAGGAGGTGTTTAAAAATCCACCCTACAGTCCGGATCTTGTTCCCATTGATTTCCATCTTTTCCTACACCTCAAGAAGTGGCAGAGAATGACAAAGAGGCGGACATGGTTGCCACACAATGGTTCAAATCCCAGGCAGCAGACTTCTCTGACTCAGGTATTCAAACGTTGGTCCTACGGAATGAAAAAGTCTCAATTCTGATGGCGAATATGTTGAAAAATAGCTGAACACTTGCCGTATCTGTTGCAATTTAAACATTTCCACGAAATTGTGTTTTGTTTCTATAAACGGGCCTAGGGAAACTTACTTTATGGACGACCCTCTTAGAAGATCCCAAAATCAGCTGTTTCATTTCACCAAAACATCAGGCTCCTGTGCAGTGTAACATTTACTGTGTAAAATTAAAAGAATTGCTTACTATCCACGCGGCAACAGAGATCTGGAGCAGAACAAATATGTGTTGAGTAAATATTTCCTCATTGAGATAAGTAATTGTTTTTCTGAACTGAGAACCCACTTGTCAAGCATCAAGCGTACCTGGTTTCGTGGTTGTTATTTACATTCAACTTCTTATCAGATATCCGGTCTATTTAAACTACCCACAGCTCTGCTCACGTAACCATAACAGTGTACAACATGTGTCTGAAGTGTCCTTTTGACTCTGCATCTGCAGAACGTTGTGCGGTTAGCAAGAACGACGATGCGAGGCGAAATGCTGGGAACGGATTGAAAGAATCAAACACTCTTTTTCTTGGTGAAGACGATGATGATGAGGATGGAGGAGAAAGTAAAAGAAAGAGGTTTGCTGAGTCACGTTCATTTGTTTCTGATGGTGAATGCAGTGAAGATGGTGCTGGAACTGTTTGTGATGAAAGAAGTGAGCCCAGCACACCAAATTTAAACTGCTCTGATAATCGTGATAGTAATAATGATGATGGCGATAGTGTTTACTTAACCAAGCAAACTGAGTGGAAAGGACTGTATTCAGAATTTTGTGATGTAGTCAGTAGTGATAATATCAGAAGCAGTTGTAAGAATAATAGAAAAAGCAGAAGGACTAGCGGGCAATATCCAAATCCTATGTGCAGTGACAAAGTGAGCTTTTGTGATGATGATTGTGATTCGGGAACCCAAACCCTTTCCCACTATGATGATAATGAAGAAGATTGTTGGTCTAGACATATTCATGACACAGAACATACTGAAACATGTGAATGGGAAAGAAGTTTCACTCTTATTATTAGTGACAGTGATACCGAGTCTCACGTCCTTTCTCTCATTGACAACAATGATAGATGGAGGTGTTCATGTCCTCTTTCCTTTGGCTGCAAAGTTGCCAACGAGAGAGACCGTATACAAGATGATACAGTGGTTGTTGATAGTGAGGAAACCAAGTGTGAATTAAAATCGTCATTGACACAAGAAATGAAGTGTAGGTTGAAGGTGCCATTGATTATCCTTCTTGGAGGGAATGATGACATCGATGATGGTTTCAGTGATGAAGTTAACAAAGAGAATGGTAAGAAGTTTTCCATCTTTGTTAATAGATAACTTACTTACTTACTTACTCACTCAATGGCAATAGACAATTCCTAAGCAAGCTAATGGAATATTATCTATTTTATGGAACCCGAAGGTTCATTGCCACACTTACCTGAGTCTGCCATTTAACCCTATTCTGTGCTAACTCCATCCAATCATCCCTCACAAATCCCACTTCCCTTAAATCCGTCCTCCCACCTAAGTCTAGGTCTTCCACATGGTCTTTTCCCTTCGGGTCTCCCAGTCAATACTTTTGAGATATGTCTTTCCTCCCCCATGCGTGCAACATGTCCAGCCCATTTCATCCTTCGCGATTTAATTACCGTTACTATATCTGGTGAAGCATACAGGTCCTGCAGCTCGTCGTACTGGTCCTGAAAATAGATAACTCTAGACCTCTATAAATAATTAACACAGAAGTCCTTTCTATTTTTGAACTCCAAGACTCCCAGGTTTTTTATTCATTTATTTATTTTTATTTTTTATGTGTCATGTATTCTGAAGGGTGGACGGGTCATGGAACCCATTAAATGAAATTACTCTAAATGAGAAAAGTGAACATTTTATTAGGGTTGACTATGTATCTCTGCATCCAATATGCTTGATACATTCCATGTTGCTGTTTCTTTCTGCAAATATTCCGTTTGACCGCTGATGGTCGATTGTCTCATTGGTTGCTTCAAACATACATTTACATGAAATAAATAAGTAAATACAAAAGTACGAGTAAAACCATTAATTTAAGATGTTAGTTCCTTTTAACAAAAAATTATTATTGTAATGAAAATCTCCCTCTCTCTTTATAGAATCGAATAGACTGAGTTATTTTGAATATCACTATAATGAACTATGCATGCCCATGTTCGTGTTTGTTGAATCTCAATAATGTATATTAATAAATAAATTGATATTATTAACCTCAAAACATGATTTATAAGAATGGCAGGTCTCAGTTATTAGTTCCCTGCCCATCATCTATAATAATAAAAGGAAGTGTTTGTCTTTCTGTCTGTCTGTTTGTGCGTGATGCCCAGCAAAATCTACTGAACACAGATATCTGAAATTTTAATTTTTTTTTATTTTTGCTTTTGTTTGCGAGTTAAGTACAAAACTAGCAGATTTTTTTTTTTTTTTTTTTTTTTTTTTTTTTTTTTTTTTTTTTTGGCTATCCAAGCATCAGTTTTCAGTAATACATTTCATTTGTCAAATCAATTGCAGGTGGCTTTGCTGATTTTTTTGTCATGATTTGGAAATAAAAGAATCGCTTCATTTTATAAGCCTACCCAGGTCGATTCCTTTGTTTATAATGCCAAGGCCCGCAGACATCTGAAATTTTCAACATAGTCGGAAGAGGGATAATGAATATAGACTTTAAATGGACAAACATTGATCAATTTGGACGGAACTCACTATGCAGAGGTTTTCTGGGCTAGAAAACTCGAATAAGGGGTTGTTTTTCTCTGGTGGCGCTTTCTAATTGTGGAATTCACTTCAAAACCGGATTTTTAGCTGTTTCATTAATTATTAATTGTTTAGTTTAGGCCTATCAATGTTTAGAGTGCAAGTGTTAATAAATATGTTTTAATTGTTTTGCTCTTAATTTTTAATCTTCCAATTAATTAATCGTGGACGAAGTTGCAGGAATCTGCTAGTATATTATAATTTCCACTTCTTGCAAATCCATGATACAATAATTATTATACAACTTGAATACTCCTGCCGAAACACCCCAACCTGTTCCTGAAGTCAGGACCTCATAACAAAAATGTGTTATGTAATCTGCATTAAATCCACAGGTGGAATTACAGGTGACAAAAAAACTTGCCCTACTGAGAGAGCTCTCACTGAAACTGCTTGTCATCAGAGAATGAGTGAATGAGAGAGGATGACAGTTTGTTTACAATCTGTAGTTGGTCTACTGTTTTCTGTTACAGAATGTAGCTACAAAGTTGTTGACAGTTTCACCTTTTCTGACCTCTTAATATCCCTGGAAATCCTCTTACTAAGAAAGCTGTGAGGTTAAAAATATGTTAGGCACACCTACTTTCTTTTTCCTCTTGTCACGTAGATCAGCTTCAAAAGATTACTGAGCAGTCTTGTATTCTGATGGATATATATGCATTCATAAACTACAGTTTTTTGTCTCTGTTGGACATTACATGAGAATATTATAGGAGAAAAATTCCTCTGACACTAGGATTTGAACCCAGAACCTTTGGCTATCCGTGCCACTGCTCTACCAACTGAGCTAAGCCAGAGTTCACTTCACACCACCAGATGGAATCTCTCTCCTATGACTGATTGCCCTTAATGGTCTACCTCATTGACAGACAAGTTATGCCATATGCAGTACTGCGAGGCACACTAATTAGTGATTTCTGTGACCAGGCTTCCAGAGTTAATGCACAGTTAACATTCAAGATGGACATATATATGCATTATGTATTCATGAACCACAGATTGTCTCTGTTGGACATTACATGAGAATATTTAGGAGGAAGTGAGGTAGACTATTAAGGGCAATCTGTCATAGGAGAGAGGTTCCATCTGGCACTGAGAAGTGAACTCTGGCTTAGCTCAGTTGGTAGAGTAGTGGCACGAATAGCCAAAGGTCCTGGGTTCAAATCCCAGTGTGAGAGGAATTTTTCTCCTGTAATATTCTCGTGTACTCTGATGTTGTGTTCTTTAGTTCTGTGTGCAGTCGGATGTATGGTTGATTAGTCTCCAGTTTAATGCAGTTTGCACAAATTTGGAAAATAAATATAGCTTAAAAAGGCTTTTATTCTGTTCTCTACCAGGACCATAGGTCAGAGCAAAAAATGTCAAGGCTAAACGCAGTTGTCATCAAGCAGTCCTACTCCTTTTAGATTCATGCTAACATGCCGCTACAGGCCTCATTTGGGCACTTTGATCACCTTGTGAATTTTTGGATACCCTAAGTCTCTCTAGGCCCTTCTTTCTGTGTTCCCTTCTAGCACTCTCCTTTACTTAACTCCTGATGTTTTCAGATGCCATCATGCCCTTTATTCCACTTTGAGCTCCCATAGACTTTTTCATTTATTATTATTGAATTTCCAAGTATAGTGATACCCTGTTTCACCTTCCAGTATGCTAGGGTATTAATTACAGTACTAATTTATGTAATTAACATTAATTTAGTTAGCTTAATTTCTAGAATTGTATTTTGCACTTACTTACATACTTTGACAAATGTAACAAATTTTGCAATATTTCGTGGATGTATTTGACAAATGTTTCAAATTTGGCAATTTTTCATGTATATAATTTGCTTAATTGTGATTTTTTGTGGATCTATAAAAATAAATATAGCTAAGAAAACTTGTTTTGTAAAATTTCATGCTTATCACGGTCATCGATAAGTACTGTCCCTATTCATCATTAATTGCCACAAGATAATGATTTTTTGTTCAACCATACTATAATATGCTTATTACGTGTGACGAGTTTCATAACGATACTTATTTCGACACTAACTTCCATTTCGAAACTGGTGTGTTATCGATTATTATCGAACATGGATCAATCTTGAAACCTTCAGAGCAGCGAATGAAAATGCATAATTAAATAATCTGTATTTAAAATAAAGTCAATTCTGTTCGTCTTAATATTAACGAAATACCACATTGAATTCATTTGTGTTTTTATATGTGTTATTTGACATTAATGCTCAAGAGAAGCGCTGCAAGCCGGCATGCTTTGCAGCCTGCCATCTGTCGAAAAAGACAAGAACTACAACAGCTTATGGCGATAGATATCTGCTTAATCAATTACAAGGTATTCTAAAAACATAAAAATTAAACATATAATTATGGTCGAACAAAAAGTCGTATGCAACTTGCCTATAATGGTAATTAAGACATTTGTACGAAAATTACAGAACTCGTTTTGCTCGTTTCATCAAAAACGTGTCTTACCGTATTTTACGGACCATAAGACGCACATTTTTATCTTGAAAACAGAGCCTTGAAAGTTGGGTGCATATAATGATCTGAAGTACACTTAAAAATTATAATTATGGTAAATGTTGCCAGAATACCATAGTTATAAGCAAGGTGTTGTAAACGATAAGATAGTTACACATTTTGGCATAGACTGTACAACAGTGCACTTGTCACAATCGCAGAATGAGGGTAGCGGAAAGCCAGGTATACATTGCGAAAAGAAAGGAATGTTGAGTTCTTTTATATGGTAAGAGTTGTCTCCGGCGCCTTGTTTAAGTGGAGGCAATGACCTCTAAACAGCCTTGTCCCATTACACTTACCGTATGCTGAATTGAGGATTAGAGGGTGTAAAAGTATTTTCAGTCTTGCATGACAAATCAGTTCAGTTGTTAAAATTTACGCTATGGCACCTGTACTGAAGATATTTTCGTACAACGCAGGTTTTAAGTTAGAAGTGATTTACACTGATTTCTTGTACAAGGTTATGCTTATGCTTACGTAATGAAGTATATTATTCCCTTTAAAAATTTTTGTTTAGAGTCATACTAAATTTCTTTTACTTTAAATTTCCATCCTAAAATCAAGGTGCGTCTTATGGTCCGGAGTGTCTTATAGTCCATAAAATACTGTAATAAATGCCGTTATAGGCTTATTGCATAATGTACTAACGTTAGATTGAGTCATACACTAACCTCAAATCACATAAAATTTACCTTGACACGTTACAATCCTTTGACACTATTGAGAGTAGTTTGATCACAATGACCTTATGATTCATAAAATATCATAGGCAGAATCAGCTGTATCATCAAGGGCAGCACATACTGTATACTTCAAGGATTTGTTCCTACTGAGTTTCTAATTAGTCCATGAGAGTAAAGAAGAGGATTTCCATGCTTCAGGAAGTTATTATATTTTATTAGCAGAAGCCTGTGGCTTCATCAACGATAATTAATTGGAAGACTAAAAATTAAGAGCGAAATAGGTTAGAAAGTGCAGAATGGGGGAGGGGGACCTCAAATTCGAGTTCCCTTGCTCAGAAAACCCCTGCATAGTGAGTTTCGTCCAAATCGAACAATGTTTGCCCATTTAGGCCTATACTCATTAACCCTCTTCCGTCTAGGTTGAAAATTTCAGATGTCTGCATGCCTTGACATTATAAACAAATGAATCGACCTGGGTGGGCTTACAAAATTCAAGCGATCGCGATGCTTTTATTTCCAAGGTATGACAAAATTAGGCACAGCCACCTGCAATTGATTTGACAAATATGTATTACTTAAAACTGATGCTTCGAAAGCACAAAAAATGCACGTTTTCGACACTTAACTCGCGAACAAAAGTAAAATTAAAAATCCGACATCAAGGTGCATTCAGCCACCCTTCAGTCCATCTACGTATAAAATTTCAGATCTCTGCATTCAGTAGAGTTCGCTGGGCATCACGTACAGACAAACAGACAAACACTTCCTCTTATTATATAGATGTATAGTTTGTTTAAACAACAAATCATAAACAACAACAAGGATTTGGATTCAATTGTGCATTATGTAGACTCTTAAGAGTAAACAAATAAATATTTTGTAGGAACATAGAATCTAGTGCTTCCTGCGCTTCTATTGCTCTTTTATGCAACAACTACACAACTGATAGAACTCAAATTTTTCATGTATGTAACTTTTATACTTTTATACTCTAGAAAGATCATGGGAGTAGAGCATTTTTAAGATGTATCTTTATTTTTCCATATAATTACCACACACTCATTGAGACATTTCTCATACTGCTTTAGAAGCTTCAAAGAGCCCTCCAGGAAAAATCAGGGCTCTGCATAAGTTCGGCCTGGAGGTGTTTAAACATTCACCCTAAAGCCCGGACCTCGCTCCCAGTGATTTCCGTCTTTTCCTACACCTCACGAAATGACAAAGAATGACAGAGAGGCGAAGGTGGTTATCACACTGTGGTTCAAATCCCAGCCAGCACACTTCTACGACACAGGTATTCAAAAGTTGGTGCCACAGTAAGACAAATGTTTCAATTCTGGTGGCGAATATGTTGAAAATAGCTGAATACTTGCTGTATCTGTTGCAATGAATATTTCCAATAAATTTTGTTTTGTTTCTGTAAATGGCCCCAAGAAAACTTACTTTATGGACGCGCCTCATACAATGCTTTCTTTTCTGTACTTTTTTCCCCCAAGGGTCCTTTGTAGGAGATCACTGTGGGCCTTGAGCGATTGAAGGATCATTTGTTAAGGAGGTCATTTAGAGGCCTGCAAGAAAGAATCTTAGCTGTAAGCCCTTGCTTATAAGAATTCTTTAAATATCCTATCAGTATTTATTTGAGGAGGGAATGCATTAACATTGCTGCTAATCGAGTCTGACGTATGTTGCACAAAGTAAATATTGTGAGTGTTAGTGGAAGTGACGATACACAGGTAATAGACATCTGGCATTGGGATTAGTGGAATTGCTCATATGTCGGATTAGGTGCCTTCAGTTATGTGCAGACTACAGAAATGTAGTGTACAGTGATAGTGTAACATGAATAGAAGATATTCCAGTATGTACTTCTCATTTATTTTGCAGATTTGACTAATAGCATGAATTTAAGGCTGTACAGCCATTTCATAATTATGGGTGGGACATTCTAGCAAATTATGAAAACTATTTTTGTTTATTACGTATCATAAATAATAAACTAGAATTGGTTCTTCACATTCTGTAAAATTTACAATGCCTTCTCCTCCACACTACATGCAAAGCATTATTTAAAATTTATTTTAAATTTTTTTTTAAAAACCTATTACGGTGGGACATAATTTGGACACTGATTTTAATGATGCAAAACAAAAGTTAATTTGCTGTTCTGCTATTACTCTTAGGGTCTTAATGTTGTTATTAATGAAGGTATGAGGGATTCAATACAAATTATAAACTGTTTCGAGGTTGTCAGAACATTTATTTAACTCATCAATAATAATTTAACAAAACTATCACCAATTCGGGTGGGAAAAAAAGTCACTGTTTGTTATTTTACATAGTAATCAACCACACATTTTTTGAAGTTCATCTGAAACCAAATTCTACCCAATTTAGATGTATATTTTCTCAAATGAAAATGGACATAGCTGATTACTCTTCACTACTTGGTATTAAAGAGTGTTAAAATCATGCTAAAAATGGCAAAAAAGTAACAACAACACAATAAATAAGTAAATTGACAGGTTTTACACATGAAACCACTTCAAATAACCTAAGTCCTTAATATTCAGTGAATTAGAGGTTTTAAACTTATATTTTACCCCCCAATTACAGAAATTTTATAACTTCTCTCTTTGAGGGAAAAATTCCCATATTTTATGAAATGGCTGTGTAGGCAAGATAAATTGTAATGTTTTTAAATTACAAGTTTAAAAATGTGTTAATTTTGAGGTGATTTTCTTGTAGGAAAAGATTGTTTTCAATTCATTTTCACATCTGTGTGTTAATATGCGTCTAAGTCTACACATACGGCCATATTTATGATAAGAGGAAGTATTTGTCTTTCTGTGCGTGATGCCCAGAAAAATCTACTACACGCAGAGATCTGAAATTTTAAACATAGATGGACTGAAGGGTGACCGAATGCACCTCGAAGCCGGATTATTAATTCTAGCTTTCATTCGCGAGCTATGAATGAAAAACTTGCAGAAAATGTGAATTTTTTGCGCTATCGAAGCATCAGTTTTTGGTAATACTTTTAAATTGTCAAATCAATTGCAGGTGGCTTTGCATTTTTTTGTCATAAGTTGGAAATAAAAGCATCGCGATTTTTCAATAGAATTATAGATTGCTTTGATTCTGTTGGTCTCCTTAGCTGTAGTACCTAGAAGACTTAACTTACTGCCTTAGATCCGTGGTGAAGGAGGCTGTAGGTTCGAGTCCTGCCTTGAGCATGAGTGTTTGTGTGTAATAAGGAAAAATGGAAAACAAGGAAAACAAACCCCTAAACAAGATAAATAATTCAGGAAAATTGGCCTATGACCAGCTAAATTTTACTAAAAAAGAAATCTCACCCCCTGGTCGATTTGTTTGTTTATGATATCAAGGCACGCACACATCTGAAATTTTGAACATATCCGGAAGAGCGATAATAAATGTAGGCCTAAATCGACAAACATTGATCCATTTGGATGGAACTCACCATGGAGGGGTTTTTCGGGCCAGGAAACTCGAGTTTAAAGGTCGTTTTTCCCATCTAATCATGGAGTGCACTCCAAAGCTGGATTTTTAGCTGTTTTGTTTAAATTATTCATTTTAAATGTAATGTTTTAATTATTTTGCTCTTAATTTTTTAATTAATTATCGTGGGTGAAGAAATGGGCACCTGCTAGTATGGTATGCACACTTTTTACCTTATTTTGGTCACCGAAAAATGGGGGTGTGTTGAATATTTGGATTTTTATATAAATATGTCTTGATAACTGTGATGCATTCGTTTCTCAGTTCTTCAAAATAATGTAGAAATTTATTTTCTATAACGGGATATTTCCCAGCTTTCAGACCACGAAATAGCCCGATGTCTTTTTGCATTTTTAGCTTGCCTTTTTGTTTCCTCTTACTTACGTACTCAATGGTAATAGATAATTCCTAAGCAAGCTAGAGGAATATTTATCTATTTGATGGAATCTGGAGGTACATTGCTGCGCTTACCTGTGTCCCTCATTCAACCCTATTCTATGCTAACTCTAATCATTCCTCGCAAATCCTACTTTTCTTAAATCTATCCTAATATTGTCCTCTCACCTATGTCTAGGTCTTCCAAGTGGTCTTTTCCCTTCGGGTCTCCCAGTCAATATTTTTTAGATATGTTTTTCCTCTCCCATGCATGCAATATATCCAGCCCATTTCATCCTCCGTGATTTAATTACCCTTACTATATCCGATGAAGAGTACAGGTCATGAAGCTTTTCGTTATGCAGTATTTCCGTCCCCATTTTCATATCTCGTAGCCCCAAATATTTTTCTAAGCACCCTGTTTTACATTGGAGTGTAAAATTGGAATTCTTTTCTTGCTGAATGGTTATCGAACATTTCCATAATAATATTAAAATTCAATATTCTGTCTATTTAACATTTGTTCACCGCTGTGTAATTATTATTGTCCTTTCCCATTTTAAAATTTCATCACAAGTGCACACTACAATTGTTAAGAAGCAACTGTATTAAATTCAGAGGATTTCTTTTTGAAGCTGGTAATGGAGTTTAGTAAAAGAGCGGTACGTTCTGTGGAATGCGAGAATTGATACTTGGCGAAAGGATTACAGATTGCAAATTCCTATCACACTGTAAAAAAGGTGCTTAACCTCACTGTAAAATAGCTTAAAATACACAGAACAGAAATAAAAATTAGCTTCGAGATAAAACCTTTCAGATGATACTATATACTATACCATAGCTGAGCAACTGAGGGGAAACGTTTTAGTACCCCACCCATGCTGTGACATTAAATAATGGAAATATTGATGTATATTTTAAAAACATTTTCCATTGTACTGCATACGTATTTAATTCACCTGTTAATGTATACATGACATTGAGATTAAAGTTCTCTCATTGTGTTATATCAACCGGAAACAAAATGTAGTACATGTTACTATTGTTTTAATTTCAATATCTAAGTCCAGAGAATGATCGTTGTTCTCGTCATTGAGGTGATTCGTGATATAACGTAGATGTAATCTCGCTCGCTACAGACAGGCCAGACATGGAGGCTAGACCAATCTTTCCTAACTTTGTTTGGTCACGGAACACAAAAGAGTATTTGTATACTTACGAAGGTATAAGTAAGAACTTGCTTATGTCACTTTGTTAACAGTAGGTGTGTCCTAATTTAGAGTGATCACTGTAACAATTGTGGTCTTCCGATAGAACACTTCCCAAACATTACATAAACTTCACATGATTTTAATTCAGTTCTTTACGAGGTTTCCCCAAAAGAAAGTCTTGCTCTTTTTAAGTAATTCTTTTACATATCAAAGTAGTTAAATGTGTATAATATGTGGATGAAAATAAAATTGTAATTGCAATATTTATTGCTTGTAATCATATTTTCTGAAATACCGCATGCCATATCCCAATTTTTGAGAATGTAAAAGAAAATACGAGGCGAGTCCACAAAATAAGTTTCCCTATGGCTGTTGGGAAATTCGTACATTGCGACTCACCCAAGTCCCCCACTCCTACTCTCAATCCCTCCCCTAGCGGTGGCATTTGAACTACTAGAAGCGACGGTAACGCCATCTCTTAATGAACTGATGAAACAGAAAAAATAATTTGTTTCTTCATTATTCTCTTCTTCTCTTCCTTTCCCGTCTCCTTCCTCTCACCTCCTCTTCACCCTACCTACCTATTTGAGACCTATTCCTAATAGTAAATTTTGGATCGACCGGGATTCGAACCCGGGACCACTAGCATTATAGCTAGGAGCTACGCTATGAATGAATGTTGAGCACTGAAGGAAGCTTTCGTATATTAGAGTTATGTTAGGGGGATTTCATGAGTTTTAATGCAAGAATCGGTTTTTATAAGTAGTGTTGGTACAAGGGAATTTTCCTGCATCAATTAAGCCACATTTTATGTTATAATATGGCGTTTTTTATAATTATGAAATATTATGTATGGTACAAGGCTATTTTTTGTATTGTGAAATAGCCAATTTTGTTGGAAGGGTCATTTTTATAATTGTGGAATATTATGTATAGGTGCAAGGGGCTTTCTTTATTGTGAAATGTTAGGTGACATATCAATTGCAATTATGAATTACCGGCGTTGAGCAACGGCTACAGGCATGAAGGTATGCGTTGTGGGGAAGCGGAGCATGCGGCACGCGGGAAGCCGAGAGGGGTGGAAGCTGCCAGGCGAGTGGCAAGTGGAAAGGGGGGCAGGGTGAGTTGTAAAGTACTAACTTGCCTGGCTGTTTACACAAACAAAACAAAATTTCATGGAAATATTTATTGCAACAGATATAGCAAGTGTTCAGCTATTTTTCAACATATTTGCAACAGAAATTGAGAGGTCATACCGTGGGACCAACTTTTGAACACTTGTGTTGGGATTTGAACCAGTGTGTGATAACCTTCTTCGTTTCTCTGTCAAACTCTACCATTCTCTGACATTCACTGTCATTTCTTGAGGGGTATGTTTAATGTTTGTTTAATGTTTAATAATCACACCTTACAGCAATATAACATGCAATAGGCTTAGTCAAAATATAATAAAATAACATACAAATTCAAATAAAACTTTCATCCAAATATTCTTGCACAGTGTACCAATTCTTATTCAGTAGTAATACTTTGAGTCTTTTCCTGAAAGTGTCAATGCTTCTAATTCTTTTTAATTCGTCAGGTAACTTATTAAAAAATTTGGTACTTAGGACTATATGACTCTCTGTAGTTTTCTTCAGTCGATACCTGGGAATCTCTAGAAGATTGTTTCCTCTGGTATAATGAAAGTGAATATCCTTCCTAGTAGTTTGCACATCCACAGCACTATGAACCCATAAGATACAAGAATATACATAAATTGAAGAAAGAGTCAAAACATTCAGATTTTTAAAAATTGGTTTACAGTGCTCCGTAGGGCCAGATCCAGTGATTATCCTTACTGCCTTCTTTTGAAGAAGAAATACATTTTTTGCACCCGTACTATTTCCCCACAAAATTACCCCATAATTTAGATAAGAATGAAAAAAAGCAAAGTAAGCATGTAATAATGTGCTAGGTGGAAGAAGCTGTTTGAGTCTTCTCAATAGATAAATTACCTTAGACAGCTTACTGCAAAATATGTTCAATGTGGCAATGCCAATCCAACTTACTGTCCATCCAAAACCCCAATAAATTTACAGGTTTCGAAATTTATTCGGTGTTTCTGAGACTAAATACAATAGTCTGGGTTTTACTCAGGTTCAGCCCCAGTCCATTGGCATTTAACCAATTAGTCAGCCTAGCCAAAGTATTATTCATATCAATCTCTTTGTAGTCGTTAAATGCTTTCCGTACAGTTGTATCATCAGCATATGCAGTTATTTTTTCTGGTATCGCAGCAGGAAGATCATTTACCGCAATAAGAAACAGAAAAGGCCCCAATAAAGAACCCTGAGGCACCCCAATAGTAACAGGTTTCTCTGAAGATCTAACACCATCCACCTCAACTATTTGTTGTCTATTACAAAGGTAGGACTGTATAATATTATTTTCAGTGTCCTTAACACCATAGAACTTAAGTTTATTCAATATCACCTCATGAGGCAAACAATCGAAGGCCTTACTAAGGTCGCATAGACTAGCTACGGCAAAATTCTTTTTTTCCAGCTCGTGCAAAATCCAGTTAACAACACACTCAGCAGCCAAAGTTGTAGACCTGCCCATTCTAAAACCAAATTGTTGGTCACAAAGTAGATTGTTGTTTTCAAAATAGGTGACCATCTGACTCAACATAACACCTTCTATAATTTTAGATAAAATGGGTACCAATGACACAGGTCTGTAATTTGCTACTAAACATCTTTCGCCCTTTTTATGTATCGGAATCACCTTCGATAACTTAAGCATGTCTGGAAACTGACCTTCATCCAAGCACTGATTAATTAAAAACACTAAAGGGTTTAAAATACAGTTCAGTATAGACTTAAACAAAAAGTTTGAAAAGCCATAAATATCCTGGCTTTTAGAATTACTGAGTTTGTTAACAACATCATATACATCGTTATGATCAACAAGTTTCCATTTAAAATTACACTTTATGGAGCCCATTTCATTTAAAAAAACTTCAGAACTAATAGTGGGAGAAGGTATTGACTTCTTGATTTCAAACACCGAATCTGTAAAGTGCTTACTAAAATCCTCTAACCCCCAAATTTTCAATAGGATAGCTCGGCTTACACTTTCCTGATTCCGCATTGATGATTTTCCATGCCATTTTGCACTTATTGTTTGCGTTGAAAATTAAACTTTCGTTATACTTAATCTTAGCTTGGTTCACTTTGTATTTATACGTCTTTCTTACATCAGCAATCAATTTAGTTAAACGCTCACAGTTAGAACCTCTGTTAATATTATTCAATAGCATAATCCGGTCACGCAGAGTCATTAACTCGGCAGTGTACCACGAGTTATTTTTTGCACTATGCCTTAATTTAGGTTTAATAAGTTCCCAATTGAAACATTCCTCATATAAATCCAGCAAAGTGTAAAAGAATGCTTTGAAGTTAAGAGAGCAGTTACCATACACCAATCTAGAAGACCAGTCAATATCTCTTAACAACTGTCGATAATGACAGATTTTGTCCTCGGAAATCCTTCTAATTAGTTTCGGAGCACTAGAGTCACAACTATCAGGAATAATACTGTTAACGACAAACCAAATTCCATCGTGATCCGCAATATTGAGATCAACAATTCCACATTCATATTCACTCTTTTCATAATTGGTAAGAATATTGTCCAAGCAAGAATTTAACCTGGTAGGCATACTATTTACATAATGGAGCCCATACTGTTTGAGAATTTCTAAAAATAACGTCAATGAAGTACATTGCTTATTAACGTCAATGTTCAGGTCCGCACAGAAAACAACCCTAGTTTTACTATTTACTATAACCAAATCGAAGACTCACTGAACACGTTCTAAAAACACATGGATGTCGCCCTTGGGCGACCTATAAGCAGAAATTACAATTACATTAAACCCTTGAAGTTTCACTGCTGCAAATTCAGCATGTTTCTCAACTGACAACTCGTTCACTTTGTTCATTGTGTGGCTTGTGAGGCGATTTGCTATGTATAAACAAACTCCACCCCTGTCATATATGCTTCGACAAAAGAAGTTTCCTAGATGAAATTCTTTAAAATTGTAGTGAGGTATCTCATCATCCTTCATCCAGTGTTCATTTATTGATAAAATGGAATATTTTTCAGCACTTAGATATACTTCCAGGTCATTCATTTTATTGTGTAAGCCTTGCACATTAATGTGTAATACATTAAGGTTGTCCTTGACCAGATCTAACTTCTTAACTATAACGTTGCTTTGCTGCTGATTGCTTGGACTTGGTTTAAAACCTCGGAGTCTATACTTTTTCGATTGAACAAAAAACGTCTTACACAAGCATTTACAGGCCAGTAACTTGGATCGAGTGCTTTATTTACATTCTGTTCATTAATGTTCACTTTAAAAGACGAGTATACATCCGGGTTCCTGGAATTGAGTTGTTCGACAGTAACTTCTGGAAAGGATGACAATCTCTGGGTGCGCGGTCTGAGCTGTAGGGTGGAGACTTCAACACCTCCCTGCAAGTCTCCTACAAAAGTTCGGCTAGAAGATGTTTCAGCATCCACCCTACTGCCCGGACCACAACTCATCAACAATAGAAAACAGATGCATATCAATAGTTAACATGGTTTACTCTGGTATACCTGCTATGAATCTGAAAGTAAGGTAGGGAGAAATAACAACCTTTGCATGGGTGGCAAACATAACCAGAGCTGCAGAGAGAGTTTTTGAGGGCACTTTATAATGTAATGTGTAACGTAAGCTAAACCTACAATTTTGGAGGGAAAATGTCCGAAGGACTACTTGGGCCCAAGCTCTTCAACCTCACTCCCAAATTACTGATGGTTAAATCATATAAAATGCCCCGAAAATCCAGGGTCATCTTATAGGAAGATAAACAAATTAGACAGAAATTTATGTAATTTAAAACCATTACAAATTTATGTACCCCGATGCCAAGATTATATTATCGTGATGAATTAAGATGTTAGGTATTTTCGCGGGCAAATGTAACCCCCGAAATAACACAAATTTCGTAAATAAAACCACAAACACCATAATTACGAAATTAAACCTACTTTTTGTATTTTTTCATTTTCCCCTATATACCGCTTCGTGTATCACATGGCTCACACAAAATGTGCTTATCATTCTGTTCCATTGTGGTGCGACTGTGCTGAGTGACGCCATTTTGAAAGAGGAAAGGATTGAGGAAGCTTTGTACCGGTAATGGTAGCCAACAGTCTTTTTAACTAACTGTAGTTACTACCCATCCTATGGATTATAATAGTGCGATGGTTGGCAACATTTTTGTGATAAACCGGAAAACTGAAACAGAAATGAAACTTCTTGAAGTTGTTAAGTAAATATAAATCATAGACCATTGATAGTTTGGGGGTTGTCTTATAGGACAGATATATGCTAAAAGTATAAAGCTTTGATGAAAATTTATATCTCGTCTTATCTGAAGGTCGTCTTATCTGTGGAAATATATGATATATATTACCCCAAATTAGTTAGTCAGTTGGTTATTGGATAGTATTTGTTTGTTTACAGGAGTTTCAGTGGGCCATGAGTCAGTGCTGGAGTCGATACAGAGGGCTCTGCTCAGTGTGAATGTGGACCGCATGAACATGCGACAACTGTGTGATGTGCTCCTCAAGTGCGCCGTCGCTCAGAGTTGTCGAGAGCAAGTCATGCCGCCTAACAACAAGAAACAGCTTAAGGTACTCTTCAGTTAACTTCACAGAGTGTTTGACCTCAAATAAGTCCTTTGCCTACACTGAGCAAATGATTTCTCTCCTTGGCTTATCCAGTTTCTTTAGCAGTATCCCGAGTAGGCTTCCAGGAGAGAAAATACCTCTTGTATTCTAGCCAAAACTGGGGTAGAGGGGAAGTGAAAGTAAATGTTTTAAGCAGATAGACTCCTTCCTAGGAAAGGTAAAGTCAGGCAGAAAAATTCAATGCCATAGCCAGGATTTTAACCAGGATCTTTGGCTCTCCATGCTGCTGCTCTACCAATTGAGCTACCATGGCAACATGCCGGTACAACAGTAAATGCTAAAAACTCACTAATTCCGGAATTTAATATTGTACCGGCATGTTGCCATGGTAGCTCAATTGGTAGAGCAGCAGCATGGAGAACCGAAGATCCTGGTTCAAATCCCGGCTATGGCATTGAATGCCTGACTTTACCTTTCTGCCATAGCTTTCACACTGCCAGTGTGAAAGATTTATCAGACCCACTCACTTAGTTACGTACGTACTTACTTACTTTCTTACTTACTTACTTACTTATTTACTTTCTTACTTACTTACTTACTTACTTACTTACTTACTTACTTACTTACTTACTTACTTACTTACTTACTTACTTACTTACTTACTTACTTACTTACTTACTTACTTACTTACTTACTTACTTACTTACTTACTTACTTACTTACTTACTTACTTACTTACTTACTTACTTACTTACTTACTTACGTACTTACTTACTTACTTACTTACTTACTTACTCACTCACTCACTCACTCACTCACTCACTCACTCACTCACTCACTCACTCATTCACTCACCCTATAACAATAGACAATTCCTAAGCAAGCTAAACTAATAATAAGTTAAAAATAAGTTAAATATAAGTTAAATATAAGTTAATATATAAGTTAAAGCTAAGTTAAATATAATAAAGGAACATTGTCGGTTTTATAGAACCCGGAAGTTCATTGCCACGCTTACCTTAGCCCGCCATTAAACCTTATTCTTTGCTAGCTCCCTCCAACCATCCCTCACTTGTGTTGTCCTATACAGTGTAGGAAGAAGACAACAGCTGCCTTTTAGCATAATACTTTTATATTTATGGACTTTAAACCCAGTTTTAACAGTTTTAAAAAATCTTAGTAATATTTATGACTGACTTATAGTTTGTACACAAGTTTTATATTTTTAGACCAGCAGCTTATGATACTTAAATATGTTAGACTATAATGAGATAAGTTATGTTTTTAGAATAGGTCAGGTTTCTATAATTTTAAATTCTGAGCATAGGTGGTAATTATATTTTTTGCACGACGTAACTAATCAGTGGTACTTACGAATATTGTTGCCGTGGATCGTAACTTGACATTCCCGCACGCTATCTGGTTGCTACAAAAACAAAAGAAATCTCTGTGCAGTCAAAATGACAAAAAGCACAAGCCGTAAGTAAAATCATCATAATACAAGCGTTTATGGAAAACCGGAACCAAGGCCCCCCCAGTTTGTGGCGACTTTAACAGGACAAATATTCGGTTCCCATAACAATCAACACATGCGAATCACTTTCTGAAATATAACATCCATCTTCAATAGTGTATACACATAATATTTTCAGCTAATATCTCAATTAATATAAATAAATTGATATAAATAATCATCGTGCAAAAAATAACTCTTTCCTCGATCCGTATGCACCACTTACGGCACTTGTATCGCAATATACTATTAACAAATATACACCTCAATGGAAAATGAAAATAATTCAAATATTCATTACGTGAATAATTCTGTGAATATTTACTAAATAGTCAAAATAAATATATCTCAAGGTCAGGGTTTTCTGAAGATACATTTACAAGAACGAAGTGTAATTGTTAAATACAACACACAGAACATTATGCTGTAAGTAAATGGTATGTTATAGATTTCACCACATTCTGTTGGTGGTGGAGCTACATGGGATGAAGGCGTATCTGAGGGTGTGTCTGATGAAGACGAGGTGGAAGTCGGCAATGGAAGCGAGGGTGGAAGTGAAGCTTATGTCACAGCTGATGAGGGCTACGAGGCTGATGTGGAGGTTCAGGAAGGCTGCGGCATTAATAACATAGTGGGTGCTGGTGAGGTGGAGGAAGAGTCCAGCAGCTCTCTCGCAACTGCACCACCAATACTTATCCAACAACAGCTGCGGGCCACTCACAACATTGCACATCCTGCCCTCTGTCTGCTGGCTGTGGAACTTCTTGTACATCTGAACAAAAGGTTGGTGCTCTTCATTTTAAATATAGTAGAATTCCGGGGTGCGCGGGCAAAGAGAGTTAAGTCCACTTTCTTGTTACTGAGAATTAGAGTGACTTAACACACTATGCCAGCCCAACATAGCTTTAGAGATGGATAAACCCATGAGGCACACATCCATAACTACCGTACATTTTTTAATATGACTTACTGGACTTAACACAAATGTACAGAACATTTTTATCTATAACTCTATGGACATATCTAAATTTTTTAGGATGGTGGACTTAACTCTCTTTGCCTGCGCACCCCGGAATTGTGCATTTGGCCACCCTTCAGTCCATCTACACGTACAATTTCAGATTTCTGCATTCAGTAGATTTAGCTGGGCATTGCGTACAGACAGACAAACAGTTCCTCTCCTAGGTACAAAAAGTAAGAAAAAAGGATTTTCGCAGGCTTCAGAGAGTTTTACTATAGTAGAAAACATGAAGTGACACCAATCTCTTTCTGCTGCTGTTATTGCATAACGATAAGAAATAATTCTCATGTGATCTCTAGTATAATTACGTCTCTTACGTTACACGTTGTCTTACTTGTTACACACTTCCTGTTTTAGTACTTCCTTGAATCTTTCCTTGTCCTCATTTCTTGGCATACACTTTGTACATATCCTCACATCTGCTCTGATAGATATATTCTAAAGCTCATACTTAAACTCTGACAGCACACACTTCTTCTTCTTCTGTATATGATAACTTCCTAGGAAGACTACTGGCACCACAAATTGAGATTACATTGTAACAAGTGTTTCTGACTTATTTATTGTGTTTGCCATGTAAGGTCGTGTGCAAAACAAACAATGCAGTGATATGGCCTTGTTTTTTATTTCAGATACTATGAAATGCCTGCACAAGCTGCACCTCCTGACCCTGAACGGCCCAACGAGTCCACTCATCTGCAGAGCCTCGTCCACTGCATCCAGCGGCTGGTCGTGCTATGTAGGGACAACCCTCAGAACTGTATGCTGTTGGCCAACAGTGACCTTACCATAAAACTTCTCAAAGGATTTGCTCCAGTTCTGACTGTTAGCGAAATTAAATTCAGTGGTGAGTTAATTGATTCATTATTCATCACTAGACCTGAGATTTTAGGCTCTAAAAAAATTAGTTTTAGGCACCTAAAATAGACTTTTAAAACAACTAAATAGGCTGGAACACATGAGTGGAGGTATTATACACTATACTTCACTAGATTTTACCACTGACCTGGACATGTTTCGGGATTCTGTCTTTATCCCATTGTCAACAAACTCCAACTCAGTTGGAGCTGGACCTGGACATGTTTTGGGATTCTGTCTTTATCCCATGATCAACAAACTCCAACTCAGTTGGAGTTAGAGTTTGTTGACAATGGGATAAAGACAGAATCCCGAAACATGTCCAGGTCAGTGGTAAAATCTAGTGAAGTATGGTGTATAATACCTCCACTCATGTGTTCTAATTATTATTAACTTCACTGTGTAAACTTCCTACAATACTTAAACTAAATAGGCTTTTAAAAGAGAAAATAAGCACTTAAAATATGCTTTAAAATGTGTAAATAGACAGAAAATAAACTTTAAAATAGACTTTAAAATACCACAATATGCTCTTCAACTGTAACATGATCTTTTTTTATTGTAAGGAATGTGCTATACTTATTCTTAACCGAATAGTCCAGTCAACGAAGGGGTTGTAGAGGACATGGAAGGGGGGAGAATTTTTTTCTTCAGGAATGTGTTGGGGGTAGTTAGGACGTAAACATACTAAAAGTCCCCACCCCTAGCCCTTCCGCTTCAGGGGTGGAAGGGGGTGGAAAAGGCACTTTTTTGGGTTTTTTGCTTATAACTTGAAAAAGGTGAGTCCTAGTGAAAATCTTTTTATATACTAAATTAAAGCTGATAAAATTTTCTACAAGTTTGTTTATATGCATTGTTGTCGTATCTAAAAATGTTTTCGAGATATAAGCTCTTGAAAATCGCCAATTTTCCGAAAACTTTATTTTACCTCATGTTTTTTGTTAAATTTGTCCCTCTAACTCCTCAGCCTTTTGTTCCACAGAAAAATCGTCAGGAAAATAGTTGTAGAACATTACATTTTCTTTAAATGGGTATATAGATATTTAATTTATCTTCAACAATACAAAAGTTATGGTAATTTGAAATTTTGGGGTAAATTTTGTGATTTTCAAGAAAATTTTACATTTGTTATTTCCTAATTCAAGATATGTATATACATATAAGTTATATACATATATATATATATACATATATACATACATATATATATAGACATGCTATACATACTATATATATATTAACATATGTGTGTGTTTTAACACGCTGGATCCAAGAAATTGATAGACTTATCAATTTAGTTATGCTTAATTATGCTTTTTGAAGGAGAGATTTCCTCTTAATCCTAATATAAGTATTTTATATCTCAGTCTTAACAAGTTGTATCATATATTGTATTTAGACTTAAGTGACGAAACCATGAATTTTGTAACAAGATTCTTCTGGTGAATAAATTGAATTGAATTGAAACAGCTTTCATCTCTGTAGAGATAGGTCTAAATTCTACCAAAAGTTCGTAATGATAATTAGGAATGGGCAAATTATACAGTTCTAACAATTTTTAAATGGTTTAATTTCGAAAAAGGAATACTAGAAAGAAATTCCAGATTTTAAAAGTATAAAATTTGAAAATCGTTGAAGAAGGTGATTGTATAGTAACGAACAGTAATACACAAAAATTGCATATATTAAACAAATAAATCAATGTGCATTTGCTACGAATATTAAAGAAATACAGTATATTCAAGACACTAATGTTGTCCTTGCTCTCTTGGGACGAGAAAGTCCGGCTTCTGGCTGCATCTCCACAACTGAATGTAGCAGGAGCTGAGAATCTCCGTTATCTTCCATCACATTTTTGATATCGGATTCAGCGTCTGCAGGGGATGTTTGGATGGGCTCCATTTCTTCCTCATCGTCGTCTTCGTCCATTAAAGGTGCCTTGTTCAAACAGTTCCCCTGGCAGTTTTGGCATAAAGGGGAACAGTTTAACGAAACTTTCTTGCAGCCGCATTTAAGACTGCTACAATCCTTGGTGCATTTACAAAAAATCTTCCTTAAAATTTCTTGTGGTGCTGCTGGGTCTTTGGTCGGCACTGGAGCAAGATGATTTCCCTTGCATTCCCAACCCCATAACTCTGGGGGTAATTGGTTTCCTAACCAGAGCTGCACTTGGTGGTATGTCCGAAAGGCGTGTTCTTTCGTTGCCCCCTCGCTTGGTGGAAGTGACGAGAGATCAGGTTTTACATTGGTCATCGATTTTAGAAATGAATGGTAACGGTAGGTGTTAAGGGAGCACTCCTTTGCTGGGGCGCCATACCATCTTAGCATGCACGTTCGTCCAGCTTCCTCAATTTGAACTTGTGAGGAGGAAGGGTTGTAAAATACTTCGGCTGCTCTGCGAATATCTCGGTGCTTTTGGTAGAGTTGGACAAAACCAAGTTTACTCTTTCGGAATGTTGCTGACGTTGAATCGCAGCCAGTAAAAGCATGCAGGAACAGAATTTGTTTCAGACCAAGCTGCTTGGTTACAACTTTTCCTCTCCCTGGTTTCATAAGTAAAATATTGTGATCGGGTGGGGTATTTGCAGTAAGTAGCAATGCGAGATCAACATCTTCCCCAATGACAGCCACATTAGTTGTTTCTCTAGTTGATTGTAATCTGGCAAAAAGGATCCTCAGTCTCCGCAATTTGTGATGGATACGTCAAATTCGTCAAGACCCACTACCCCGGGAGGAGATGCACTGTAGTGTTCGATGGATACAGCAACTCACCAAGCAGCACTAAGGCGGCCGAACAAGGAAGACGCTAACGAATGAGAAAGTCGGTAGACATCAATTTCAATCTGGACACCGAAATAACAGTGAATGAAGAAGTTCCTCTCCAATCCGCACAATAAAGACAGACTACTTTATGTATGAGAAATCCCCCATCAATAACTACATCAAAGTTTGGTAAATGTACGGTCTCGTCAGTTGATTCAAACAGTTTGTACAGGACAGATTTGTTGGTTTTTCTCATACCACCTTCATTGAAGAGGGCTAAGGGAAATGGAGCCAATTCGTATCGTAAATAATCCTTCAAGTCTTCATCACTTTTTTTGCTAATGGAAATCCTTTGGAAGAGTAGGAAAGGGTCTACTGAAACATTTTCGTCATGGATATTGATGGATGAAGTAACAGAGGAAATAGGGAGTGCCTTGTCTTTGCGTGACAACTTGATATCTGAAAATGGCAATTTTACCATTTTATTCATTGCTTGCCTATCACAAGTTGCAGCAGCATAGCAGTTGACTTTATCATCTCCCACCACCCCTGTAGCTATCGACATGATATCACTGGTTTCAGGAAAGGGAGGATGATTTTCTAGCCACGTTGAGAGTTTAGCAATATCAATTATATATATATATATAATTAAGAAATTTCTTCTACATAATTGTGACCTTTATTTGACAATATTTTATATTTGTGTCTATCTTATAAAAGCTGATTTTGAATGGATCCAGATAAATTAAGTTTTATGTTAAGGGTTAAGGCGGAACTTTATTAAAATATATAATATGTATATATATATGTATACGTATGTATATATATATGTTTATATGTATATATATGTATGTATATATATGTTTATATATATATACATATATATCTTTATCTGTTGAATTGGGAAATAACAATTGTGCAATTTTCTTGAGAAATCACAAAATTGACCCCAGAATTTCAAACTACCGTAACTTTTGTCTTGTTGAAGATACATTAAATATCTATATACGTATTTAAAGACAATTTAATGCTCTACAACTCTTTTCCTGACAACTTTGCTGTAAACCGAAAGGCTGAGGAGTTAGAGGGACAAATTTAACAAAAAACATGAGGTAAATTTAAATTTTCGGAAAATCGGCGATATTCAAGAGCTTGTATCTCGAAAACAGTTTTAGATACGACAACAATGCATATAAACAAATTTGTAGGGAATTTTATCAGCTTTAATTTAGTATATAAATAGATTTTCACTATGACTCACCTTTTTCAAGTTATAAGCAAAAAACAAAAAAAAGTGCCTTTCCCACCCCCTTCCACCCCTGAAGCGGAAGGGCTAGGGGTGGGGACTTTTAGTATGTTTACCTCCTAACTACCCCCAACACATTCCTGAAGAAAAAAATTCTCCCCCCTTCCATGTCCTCTACACGCCCCTTTTCGGCATTCATTGACTGGACTAGAAGTAATTGCAAAATTAAGACAATTAAAAATACATTTATCAAAAACAGTTTTGGATTATAAGAAAAATTGACACAGCATGTCCCTTCTTACTATACACCTCCTACTTGTTGTTTTGAGCTAATCATCCCCCGTCAGTCATCATTCCTTTGGCGACAGTTGTTTTGGGAAAATCAAGTTTCTGTGAAAAACCCACCCTGCTGTTCTACTCTTCTTTCAGGGATGTCCGTTAAATGATTGTAAAAGTTGCAGGAGTTGAATTTTATTTTTAAATGTATGCATTTTAGGCACTAAAATAGTAAAAACAAGCTCTAAAGGTCCAAATAGGCATTTTAGGGGACTAAAAAACTCTATAAATATAAGTAATTTATCATGAAATGTCAACATATTTAAAAATTTTCATGTTATTTCATAAGGAACAAAATAGGCATTTGCCTTAAAATCCCAGGTCTATTCATCACTACCATATCATTAATATTATTGTAAGTAGTGACAGTTACCTTAATGCTATCTGTGTCTTTTGGGTGTAATTTCCTCTGTTGGGGCTGGACTATTTGTACCTGATTTAGCTAGTTTTGAAGTCACTAATTTATTCCTTTTGTAAGTGCAACTAAAGAAAGACTAATAAATCTAAATCTTCATCTGGGACTTTGTTATATCACTTTATCTTACGTTATTTGGGCTTCCGCTCACAAAAGATAATGGAATCCATATGCCTTGGACTGTTTAAAAATATTATTTTATTTTTCTCTATAAATATTACCAAACGTGCCTTAATTTTTCAGTAATTTTTATCCTATAGGTCGGCCGCAATGGTCTAGAGATAGCGTGCCCGCCTCTAGAAACGAAGGTCTCGGGATCAAACCCAGCCTTGGTCGATGGATTTTTCAGGATGTAAAAATCCTGGGCACCGAGTCCTCCAGGAGGGACTTTAAGCTGGGGGGCCACAGTTGTAGATTTACGGCTAATAAAAGAACTCTTAAGCCTAAATCAGAGCATCTGGACAAAATTTCTCGGCCCTTTCATGTCACAGTATTACCTTAGTATCCGGAGGGGGGTTGGGAAGCGATGGGCTTCTGCCCTCTCTCAGAAAATAAGTGTAACAAAATTCACATAGGTAACAGAAACCTCCACTTGGAGGCCCTTTGCCCCAACATAAGGGATATAGGAAACCAGATACAGATTTTATCCTATAGGCTAGTCTATGCAATAACTTATACCTCTCATTTTGATGTACCTATATTGCAAGAAAACGAGATGTGATACGTAGAAATGGTCAATGGATTCATATTATGTGACCCAAAATTAGTTAAAATCACCTATCACTCAACTTGCGGAAGAAAGAAAGGGAGAAATAGTATATTACGATACAAGTGCCGTAAGGCATGATTATGGATCGAGGAAATAGCTTGAAAGCACGAGGCGCTTGCGCCGAGTGCTTTCAATTTTCCGAGATCCGTAATGCGCTTACGGCACGTGTATTGTATGCTATTTTTTGCACGATGATTATTTATATCAATTTAATTATATTAATTGTGATATTACCTGAAAATATTATGTATATACATTCTTGAAGAGAGATGTTTATTTCAGAAAGTGATTCGCATGTGTTTGTTGTTATGGGAACCGAATATTTGTGCTGAGGGCCGTGTCCATATAGACTTGTATTATGAAGTGTATCGTAATGAATTATGACGTAGCGCAGGCACCGTAAGTAATATAACAGCATCGCAACCGGCCTTAGCAACAAAGTGTGTGGGAATGTCAACTTACGATCCATGTAAACAACGTTCGTAAGTACCACTTACTAGCTAAGGAGTGCAAAAAAACAATTTCAAAATGCTGGGTATTGTTATTGATGCTCTAATGCAGTTACTATGAATGTTTCAGAGTTGCAGAGGATTATTTTGGAGCTGGTGACGCTTCTTGCTCGTTATAACATCAGAACCAGAGAACTCTCTCTCTTCCTCAACTTCTTCAAGGCAGACGACCCTCCTCTGGTGAGGATATCTCTTGAGTGTGATAGTTATTTCTGTATGTAGTCAAAGTGGAAATCTTAGTAGAACTTACATAACACATATACTGTGGCTTGGTTCTAAAAGGGCCAATGTCATACAATTTCCTTTTCAGACAACTGACTTTGAAGCCGTGGTAGAAGTAACATTTTCTGCTGAGAACTTCTGACATTGACCTCTAAGGTTTCTGTATTATGTCTATTAATAGCAACATACATTGGCACTTTTATTATACGAAAAATAAAGAGTAGCCGAGTTCAATAATGTATAGATCTCATTTTTGCAAGAAATTGACATTGGCCCTTTTAGAACCAAGCCACAGATATATCCTGTAGATCTTTATTCATTGTTCTGCTTAGTTTTTTTAAATATATTTTTCCTCAATTTTTCAGTTTTAAAAATTGGTTTAAATGGAGTTAAAAGTGTTTTTATTTTCGACTCTTCTCAAGATTCAGTATGCTCCACTGTTTACATCACTTTGTTTTAATTTGTTCTACATTGTGTGTTATTTAATAATAATAATAATAATAATAATAATAATAATAATAATTTGCAGCCAATAGACTTTTTTACAAGTTTCTGGCATTGTCATGTTATCTTACAAACTAAATCAGTGTGTTACAATAAACTAAAGTCTAGTATGGGTTACAGATCTGGTTATAATAGTAAACTAATTAGACCTAGATATATCAGGTCTAGCAGTGTCTAGTTTTTAAGTCTATGTACAATTTCAGCTTACTACATGTCATAATAACTGGAATATTTACAATGTTAAGCCTAGATACAATGCATGTTATAATAATTGAAATATTTACAATGTTAAATCTAGATATAGCACATGCAGGCATTTCTAGGTACTAAACTTACAATATCTTTAAAACTAGTTACTTATTAACTAGGTATGCACATAAAATCATTGCTAGGTACTAAAGCAGACTTACAATAATTTTAAAATTAGCTATATTATGTACGGTTTTCAATAGTCTAGTTATAGTAATTCATCTAATTTGTACAGCACCTTTCCTATTAGGTAGTTTTTTAGGGCAGATTTGAATTTATAGATTTGATTACCAGTTCTTGGATAAGAAATAAGCCTGTAGGTAATTAAGATGAATTTGTTTATAAATGGATTAAGGACCGGCACAAGTTAAATGTGTATTTTGGTTGCAGGGTCCATTGCTGACAGCTCTGACTGGCCTAATAACCAGCAGCTATGCGCAGCCCAACTACATCCTATGCTTCCCAACAGTGGAGCCACACCACTACACTGGCAGGAGATCCAGCACGTCACCTGAGTCTCCCCCACCAGATAACAACGAGGCCAGCAGCCAAGCTCTCAAGTATCGTAGCCAGCATTTACAAAATGGTAACGTTTATGTATATATTATTACTTTAAAAAATGCACAAGAAATTCACAAATGTTAAATTTAACACAGTGAAATAATAATTCTTTCACACTGGGAGAGCCAAAGATCCTGGTTCAAATCCCGGCTATGGCATTGAATTTTTCATTCTGACTTCACCTTAACACTGTCAGTTTGCGTGTTAAATGAATTAGAATACAGTATTTCTTATATGCAGTGAAATCTTGATAGAATGATTTTGTTTGGACTAGAAAAGAATATTGTTGTAGAGTGTGTTTCTGTTATATCAAGAATTTATAAAAGGTTCTAACTTTTATGGCATACTAGCAGGTGTCCGCAGCTTCGTCCACGATAATTAATTCAAAGATTAAAAATTAAGAGCAAAAATAATAAAATACATTATATTTATTAACACTTACATGCAAATAATTGATAAACTAAACAATTAATAATTATAATGAAAAGCTGTCAATCTTCGGAGTGCATTCAATGATTAGAAAGTCCTGTATTTGACATTATAAACAAACGAATTGACCAGGATGAGCTCACAGAATCGAAACTATCAATAATTCCATGCTATATATATATTTAAAAAATCGTGATGCTTTTATTTCTGAGTTAAGAGAAAAAAAGCAGAGCCACCAGCAATTGATTTGACAATCACAATGTATTACCAAAAACTGATGCTTCGACAGCGCAAAAATTTCACATTTTCTGCAAGTTTTTCACCCATAACTCGCAAATGAAAGCTAAAATTAAAAATTCAGCTTCGAGGTGCATTCGACCACCCTTCAGTCCATCCATGTTTAAAATTTCAGATCTCTGCATGTAGCAGATTTTCCTGGGCATTGCTTACAGAAACACAAACACTTCCTGTTATTATTATAGATAGGGAACCACTCCCTTAATTGAAGTTTTTATCTGTATTAGAAAAACTAATGTAATTTTTCCACTTGAACTTCTTACTCTAACCTTATTATTACACTACACTACTATGCACTGCGTCCACTCAACTTTTACTAATTTTGAACGAGTACATTTTACATTCCAGTATCAGTTAAGAAAAGCTTGAATAAATGGGATACATTTTATTTTTAACTTTCTTTGAAAAAGTTAGTTATGACAGTCTTGTTTAACTTTTTACATGGAGAGGAAAACACACAAAGACCTTATTGAGTCAAGGTCACTAAATGTCCTTCTGGAGTATACGGTACAATAGATAGAAATTTCTGTAGAGCTTCTCAGGAGACAGTGGCTGAATTTTGAATTTCAGTTGTTTGTCCTTGTGACGCTAGAGCGGGACAAACAACTGAAATTCAAAACAGTCGGACACAAGCTGAGGATGATCAGGAGGCTGAATGAAATCATGATTCTTGAAAAGAAACAAGTAAGTGAAGTTTGAGTTTAAACAACCGACCATATACTACATTATTTATAGTACCACTTCACTGTAAAAAATCCCAAGTAATATATTATAACTCAAATATGCTTTATCAGATTCTCATGAAACTTTGTATACTCATTTATAACATCCATGGGAAGAAGCCTATTGATATTGGACTAAATCCATTGACCGGTACCGGAGTAATGCCCAATTAAGTGCCTATTTTATGGTAATATATTAGAAAGAATTTCTCAAATGCAAATCAGTTCTCATGACAACATATTGTTTTACAGTGTTCATTTATACAGCTTTTGGAGTTGCAATGCAAATAGCTTTGACAAATAACACTGTCCACATATTCCTCATGTAATGTCCAACAGAGACAATAATCTGTGGTTCATGAATGCTTATATATCTATCTTGAATGTTAACTGTACAATAACAGTGGGAGCCCGGAAACAAAAATCACTACTTAGTGTGCCTCACAGTACTGCATATGACATAACTTGTCTGTCTGTGAGGTAGACTATTAGGGCAATTAGTCTTAGGAGAGAGGTTCCATCTGGCACTGTGAATTGAACTTTGGCTTAGCTCCATTGGTAGAGCATTGGCGCGAATAGCCAAAGGTCCTGGGTTCAAGTCCCAGTGTCGGAGGAATTTTTCTCCTATAATGTTCTCATGTAATGTCCAACAGAGAATAATCTGTGGTTCATGAATACATTATATATATATATATATATATATATTTTGCAACCTATTTTATCATTATACTGGGAAAAAGTGTATTACAGGGATTCTGAATGTAATCATAATAATGGAGAGGTTTGTTGTTATTAAAAGCATCATAATATCAAGGGGAATTTTACAGTAATTTAATTATTATCGTTGTATGGAGATCAACATGTTAAAGTTGACATGCAAATGTTGAAATGTGAATAATTGTAATTGCGCAGGGGTGAAGTCCTGCTGGTCTCAGTGTGCACTCACACTTCCTCTGAACCAAGACCTTGGCTGGTCCATGTGGCTGCAGGGGTTCTCACTGTCCATGTGGATGCGACTGGAGAACCGAGGCACCAGCACCGAGCCAGGACTCAGCAAGGCAGCGTCCTACTCCACTCTGTCAGACAGCAGCTCTATCTCAGACTGGAACAACTATCAACCAAAGGAAATCTGTAAGTAAATCAAATTTATTGTGTTTCCTTACTAAAATACCTTATAAAGTGAAATACCAGTATGACAAACACCAGTATAACAAAATTTTCAGTATTACAAAATTATGTTTCGGCCCCGTCTCTTTTCCCCATTTAATATGTGTTAAAACATTTCATTATAACAAATTTAGAACTTTCAATACAACATAATAAAATTTCGCTTATTTGCCTGTATATAATTTTATTTTTTCCGGCGTATGCTGTGTAATATAGCCTCAGGGACAGATATTAATGCTGAGTGGAAATAGCTTAAAGAAGAAATAATAATCCCTAACTGCTTTAGAAAAGCTGGAGTGAAGTGGTAGATGACATAGAGAGAGAAGAGAACTGGAAAAGTAAGATGGGCCTGCAAGGGAGAATCTTAATGACTATGTCAGTATGGACTGTGATGTGATAGTGTAACAAGAAATCACAGATGATGGAATTGTGGCAGACATTTTGAGTGATGATGAGGTTGAAAAGGAAGGTGTGCAACACAGTGATCAACCGAGTTTGTCTCTTGTGCAGGCAATACATGGCACATAGTCTTCGAGATTTTTTTCTATCACAAAGCAGTATACCAGATTCCGTTTTAAATTCATGTGCAGTGGTTGGTGACTACTTGGACTTTTTCAAAAAATAAAGTCCAGAACATTGTACACCTGTAAAATTTCAGTATAACAAAATTTCACCATAAATTCATTTCTGAAGTCCCTTAAATTTCATTATACTGGTATCTTACTGTATACTCAAATACTGTCTGCATATTTTTTTTTCAAAAATCGCAAACAATAAACTGGGGTGTGGCTATTATTTGAATACTGGACTCCTCTCATCTGAATTTTGACATTTTGTACCATGTTGGCTCAATATAACATACTTTGTAGTATAGCATTGCATTATAGTATAACAGTAGCAAAGCTATAATAAAAGGAAAATGAGACAAAGAAGATTCTTTCTTATGCACATGGTCCGCCATGACTGGTGATGAAACAAAGCTTTATGCTCAGAGAGACTAAGCAAGTAAAAGTGCAATACAAGCAGAACCACTAATTTGAGAAAAGTTCGGGAGATTTTGGTAAATTTCCATCTTAGGTCGGGCCAAGTCGGATGCACACCATTGTGTATGGATTCCTGCTGCACACCTGGACTCACGAATGGAGAGTGTTGTTGTTGAAATGTTAGGCTTTGCATATAAGACGGCGAGATTTTGGCTGGTTTAGCTCAGTTGGTAGAGCAGTGGCTCGGATAGCTGAAGGTCCTGGGTTCAATTCCAGTGTCAGAGGAATTTTTCTCCTATAATATTCTCATTCAAGACTTATTTCAGTATTAGCTAATATCTCCCAGAAAATGACAGGAAAGCTTAGAAATGATGGCGAAAGATAAGAGTAAGTCGCCCCTTATGATCAATGAACAAAGCGTTGCTATGGCGACCACACGCTTGTTATCTCGGCACTCCCGACCGTTCCTTCTCTCCAAACTCCCGATCGTACCAAATACCAGCTGCCAACCCTTGCACCAAAATGACAACCCGCTAGTTCACTCGGCACTCCCAATCAGACCACAATCACCTCTGCATATAGTCTAAATAATGCATAACACTATCCACATAGTTAAGTGCGCAAAGCGGAGGTGGTACCCGAAGCGAAGCGCCCTTGCATTTTCGAATAATGTACAATACACGGTTTGTAGGTTTTGAAAATGTGGCATATTATATCTTCCAGAAGTTAGTCAGCCTGTCACCTTTTATTTAGCGGTATGACATCACACCACCAACATCCAATCACGAGTTTCTACGTAATATGAGGACAGAAGAATTCGCTAGATCGTGGTATAAAAGAAAGTGCATCGTGAGGGCGTGGAGGGCAGGAACATTCATCGAAGGTGCGACTTAAATTTATTTTTTCCCAAACGATCCTCCTTTTCATCCGGCTGGAGCCATTATTACTTCTCAGTGCCACGAAAACATCAAGTCATATGCCATTCAGTATGTTTAATTTGTGCTGAAGTGAAAGAGATTAAATTTGTGAACAAATCAGTTGCTCATCCAGCCTCTTGTGAAATGATTAATGCTGCATCCAGTCCCCCAGCTTATTACTTGTTACTGTGTAACAAGAAATAAGCTGCATTAAGCCTCATAGAGGACGGGTATCACCAGATGCCTCTGGCTCATTGTCGCTGGGTTTGCATTAATCATTTTTGCAAACTCAGCGGTTAAAGTGGTAATAAACAATAATAATATACATTTTACTTACATTCAGACTGAAATACAGTCTTCATATTCTCTTCTGGGTCTTCATATTCTCTTCTGAGTCTTCATAGGGACGGACATTCTCTTCTTTCAGCAACAAGTTGAATAAACCAAAATGCAAACCAAATAAATACGAAGTAAACTGGAGCATCGATCTAAATAAAACAGGCACCTCGAGGTATGCCGTACACCTGGTTGCATACCTAAATAGCTATGCAACCGCGTATGCAACATAGTACTCGAGTTTCCCATTATATTCAGAGAGTGTAGAGCAGGTAGAAGTCTCGAAGCAAAACTGAAGCGTTGATCTGAATATAACAGGCACCTCGAGGTATGCAGGACACCTGGTTGCATACCTAAATAGCTATGCAACCGCGTATGCGACATAGTACTCAAGTTTCCCATTATATTCAGAGAGTGTAGAGCAGGTAGAAGTCTCGAAGCAGAACTGGAGCGTTGATCTGAATTTAACAGGCACCTCGAGGTATGCCGAACACCTGGTTGCATACCTAAATAGCTATGCAACCGCGTATGCGACATAGTACTCAAGTTTCCCATTATATTCAGAGAGTGTAGAGCAGGTAGAAGTCTCGAAGCAGAACTGGAGCGTTGATCTGAATTTAACAGGCACCTCGAGGTATGCCGAACACCTGGTTGCATACCTAAATAGCTATGCAACCGCGTATGCGACATAGTACTCAAGTTTCCCATTATATTCAGAGAGTGTAGAGCAGGTAGAAGTCTCGAAGCAGAACTGGAGCGTTGATCTGAATTTAACAGGCACCTCGAGGTATGCCGAACACCTGGTTGCATACCTAAATAGCTATGCAACCGCGTGTGCGACATAGTACTTGAGTTTCCCATTATATTCAGAGAGTGTAGAGCAGGTAGAAGTCTCGAAGAAAAACTGAAGCGTTGAACTGAATATAACAGGCACCTCAAGGTATGCAGGACACCTGGTTGCATACCTAAATAGCTATGCAACCGCGTATGCGACATAGTACTCAAGTTTCCCATTATATTCAGAGAGTGTAGAGCAGGTAGAAGTCTCGAAGCAGAACTGGAGCGTTGATCTGAATATAACAGGCACCTTGAGGTATGCCGGACACCTGGTTGCATACCTAAATAGCTATGCAACCGCGTATGCGACATAGTACTCAAGTTTCCCATTATATTCAGAGAGTGTAGAGCAGGTAGAAGTCTCGAAGAAAAACTGGAGCGTTGATCTGAATATAACAGGCACCTTGAGGTATGCCGGACACCTGGTTGCATACCTAAATAGCTATGCAACCGCGTATGCGACATAGTACTCAAGTTTCCCATTATATTCAGAGAGTTGATGAAAATCTCAGCAATTGCAGTAACCTGGATATCCATGGAAACTGCATGGTTAATTGTTATATCTTACTGTGAATAAGAGTAGCACATGATTTTTCTATTTCCTTTGATGTGATGATGATGAATGGCTCAAGGCAGGTCCACACCTGGAATGGAGCTGTGGGATGAAGACCACGACTCGTCCGAGGTGATTCAGCAAGGGTGATACCACAGAAATTTGTCATTGCCTCTCACAGGATGGGAATGAACTCAGTTCTGAACCCAGGAAGGAAATTTTCCACTGTTGAAAATTCCTCGATCTGGCCGGGAATTGAACCTAGGCTGCCAAGGTGGAAGGCAGTTCATTGGTGTATAAAAGTAAAATAGTACAGCATATGACACAATAAGTACAACACATGGCATGGCTTATAGGAAGGTTATTTCACTATTGGTGTAAGAAATTGGCTAGAGGTATCTTTGTTCTAAGAAGAATTAAGTCTTGCATTTCACTCAAGGTTTTAAGGTCTGTGTATTTTGCTCTCTTACAAAGCCATATTGTTTATGGAATACATATCTGGGGTCATTCCAGGGAAACAAATTCGATTTTACTTCTCCAAAAACAGGCCCCGAGGATAATGGCAAACAAAAGTCAGAGAGAAAGCTGTAGACCTCTTTTTACTGAAATGAATATTATGACAGTTTTTAATTTATATGTATTTTATTGTATCTTATAATATGTCAAGAAGAATCTGGAGAATGTTACTTATATAGAAGTGAATAATTATAATACAAGACACAGGGCAGATTTAAATTTACCCAAGTGTCATTATAGCTCTTATAACACTTGTTTTTATAACGGAATTAATTTATTCAACAAACTGCCTTTAAGCGTTCGTTGTTTACCCATAAATAGTTTTAAAAATGATGTATATGCATGGCTGATAAGGAGACCATTTTACTCTGTACGTGAATTCCTTACTGCTGACTTTGTCTTATAAGAACTGTTATTACGTATATTGACGATGCCTCACCTGTATGGACATTGGCTAATAAACATTATTATTATTATTATTATTATTATTATTATTATTATTATTATTAACATGAAAATATTGGAGGAATAGCAGGTATTTGGTTTCATAAAACTGAAACACTGTGTCAACTGAATAAAATACATGTTATTTAAGAGAAAAATTGGCCACTTTCTTCAACACATAGTAGCCTACATAAAAAGAAAACTTGCTTCCAGATTTTGTTTACATTTTTGTACAAAAATTGTATAATATTTTATTTAAAAATCTTTTTCCCTTCAAATTCTTTGATGTTACTCATAAGAAGTCATTTATTCCATACAAACATTTAGGTTTTAAGTTTTGCCTTGCGAATAATGTGACTTTAAATAAAGTTGAGGTTGCACACTACTGTAAACTTTTTCCTGGAATATATTACGGATAGAGGAAGTTGTGTGTTTCACATCAGGTGTTTTTAAAATTTTGTATTTTTACTTCCTCTGCCCGTACCTTAGGTACTATAGGTAGAGGAAGTATTGTTTTCGACCCCAAAATTCGAAGTTGAGTTTTTAGCATATATTCACGTTTCAAGGCCCCCTGAATCCAAAAATACTATTTTTGGAAACATGTCTGTGTGTCTGTCTGTCTGTCTGTCTGTCCGTCTGTCTGTCTGTCTGTGAACACTCTAGCTCCAAAATGGAAAATCGTATGAAAACAAAATTTCGTATTTGGGTCAGGTACCTTCTGAAGATGTGAGGATAAGATTGGCGACTATTTTCTCTTATTTTTAAGGGGACTTTACATGAAGAAATTTTCGTTTTTCGCGATTTTCTCAAAAACGGTTCTAACGATTTTCTTTAAATTTTGCACAAGTGTAGCTTATAGTGAGAGCTAAAACTTTTATTTGAAACTTTTTTTCGAGAAAATTCTCTGAAGGCAGTTACAAGCCACCTACTGTTCACACAATGTTTGTAAAAAGTTTCTGTTGTGTGGTGAACAATTGAATACACACTCTTTCACGGCCTCTTATTCTATATAAGAATGAAGTGAGAAAGACATATTGGAGGGAAATATTCGATAAAGTTCGGAAATTATTCTTAATGACGGAAGTTTCAATAAATGTCTGCAGTCTCTTGTTTTTGTTTGCTATATAGTCTGCACTTTTATTAGTCGCATCATTTTCAAAGAAGAGGTTATCAGGTATTTATCGTATAATTAGCGTTAAATTGTGTCTTGCGTTTCTGTACAAGGATATGTGAATACTCCTAACTTTTATTTGGGCAGAGGAAGTTATGTGACTTTCACATCAGATTTTTTGTTTTGTTGCAGCACATCAAGTGAATGGGGCTGTGGGAGCAATCGGAGGGAAATCCAGCTTGAAGGAAGAGCCTTCATTGCATGTGTTTTCTATTGGCTATGAAGCTTTAATTCTGGAGGTTTGGGCTGGTCCTGCTACAGGTATTGGCTTATTTCTCATAGAATCTTCTGAATTTAGAAGTTGTCTAAGGGAGAATGGTTTAAATGCTTTTAAAACATTCTCTTCAAATACAGGGTGCGGCATTTAAAGTTTCCCATTTTCAAAACCGTGTAACACATTTATTTAAAACTTAAATAAGCTACATTGAACATTTTTAAATGGCTTACAGTCTTGGATTTGCAATTCTGGTCTTACTTTTTGAATATGATGTCCTTGAGATGCCCTCCATTAAGTTCAACACATTACTGCAATCTCCCTCGTACATTACGCATTGTGTGGTGTCTTGCATAACATGTGCAACTTCCTGCAAATCCACGCATAATCCACAAGCTGCCACTTCACAGTCCTAAGGTCGTGGTGTGGTGTGCCATTGCAGCACAGGGTATTATTGGCCCTTACTTCTTTGAGAGCGATAATGGTGCTTCGGTTTCTGTCAACTCTGAACGTTACAATCACATGCTGCAAACTTTTTTCCTACCAGAATCGACACATCGTAACTTGGATATTCAGATATTGTGGTTTCAACAGGATGGTGTTGTAGCACATACTGCATATCTTTCAATGGACACCCTTCATGCTGGTTTCCCCGGCCGAATTCTTTCCAGTTTGGTGATATCCAATGGCCCTCCAAATCTCCCGACCTAACTGCACCAGATTTTTTTTCCCGTGGGACTATCTGAAGTCTAAAGTTTTCGCTCATGCCCTCCCTGACATTAACAGTCTTAAAAGTGCAGGAAAGTGCAAATGTTACGCAAGACACCACACACCATGTAAAGGCCAGTGTACGAGGGAGATTGCAGCAATGTGTTGAAGTTAATGGAGGGCTTCTCAAGGAAATCATATTCAAAAAGTAAGACCAGAATTGTAAATCCAAGACTATAAGCCATTTAAAAATGTTCAATACAGCTTATTTCTTTGTTAAATAAATGTGTTACACGGTTTTGAAAATGGGAAACTTTAAATGCCGCACCCTGTAGATAAAACTTCATAATTAGGCTGATTACAGTTCATGTCTTTTAGTTATTAAGTACCAGAATGATACTTTATAAGATTGTATGCGGGATGGGTAAATGTCTGTCTGTCCATCCATCCGTCCATGTGTCTTTGCGTGTGATAACTCAAATACGCTTATCAGCTTTTTATGATACTTGGTTTATGCATTTAAAACTTCCATGGGAAAAAGTTTTTTATTTTGGACCAAATCGGTTGACCGGTACTGGAGTAATGGCTAATTAAGGTCACATGCTTTTTAAATGGGAAATCATGACTATACTACAATGTAGCTTTGCTAATCATTGATGGCCTTGACTCCAATGCAGTCAGACATTTGTTTATTGTTTATTTCGTTGTTCAAGTTGAAATGATTACTACATGAATACTGTTATATACAGAAGGCATATTACTGTGAAATAATTAGGCCTATGTACATTAAGCAGAGTTCTTTGCCAGTGCATTTTGGGCAATGTTAACATATTTTAAGAATTTCTTATATCAGTGTATACGAGTTTGAATTAAGGATAAATATCAAAAATTGTTCTTCCGCAAGCCCTGCTTAATGTTTCGATCTGCAGATTAAGTCGGAGATAGTGATTAAACAAAAGCATTCTGGCACTTTGTTAGTTCATTCTTTAATAAACTCTTTATTTTATTCTCTAACAGACTTCATTGCACCACCGCTAACAAATTGCATTCTGAAGTTTTGTACCATGTTTGTGACTTGCAGTAGCGTATTGTTGTGCATTATGAGTGCCCTCTCATCGAGTCCATAAACAATGGGGATAAAAAGCTTGAACTGTGAAGCTATGTGATTATTTATTGTCAGATAATTTTGCAGCTGATTGCACATTTGTTCCTATTAGCATAAAACATTAAAACAACTTTTGTAACTGTGTCAACATAAATTTTTAAGCACTATCATTTGCTTTATTATCGTTTATATTATTTTGATAACCTTAAGATCTTAGAATAATTGAAAATATTTTTAATTTTTTCACAGGAGTTCTCTCATTTAGACTGACTCGACCAGATACTAGAAGTTATGAAATCTTGTCTGAATCCAAAGTTGAAGGAATGGTTGGAGTAGGACAGTGGCACCACCTGGCTGTTAATGTGAGAGACTACATCCATGCTAGAAAGACTGTTATTGAGGTGAGCATATTGTGTATGCAAATTTTCCATTGTAGGAATGGAATACAGTTTATGAAAAAAGTTATCCTGTTGTTCCATTTTGTGAGAAGTAACCAATTCCATTCTGTTTCGTGAGAAAGAATAAGAAATGAGTTCTCGTTATAGCCAAAGAGCATACAATAAATGCTGCTTAATGTAATCGCAGATAATGTCATCAATCGGGTAATGTTATCACTTTTATGAAGTCCCATACGGATTAATACTGATACATTGAAAAAATGATGCTTATTGTGATCAAAGATTCAGTTTATGTTATCACATTTCCCTTTTTGTGGCTTTATTTCCGTGTACTGACCTGTTCCCAGCTCACAGAACGACCTGTTTCAGAGGGTTGTATTCCCTACTTTCTCTTTTAAGCCATAAAACATATTTCACTCCTGCAGTTTTATTGAGGTGTAGGAAAAGGTGGAAATCACTGGGAGCGAGGTCAGGGCTGTAGGGTGGATGTGAGATTTTCATCTTTTCCTACCCCTCAAGAAATGACAGTGAATGACAGAGAATGGTAGAGATTGACAGAAAAACAGAGAAGGTTATCACACAATGGTTCAAATCCCAGGCAGCAAACTTCTATGACACAAGTGTTCAAAAGTTGGTCCCACAGTAAGACAAATGTCTCAGTTCCTGTGGCGAATATGTTGCAAAATAGCTGAACATAAAAAATACTTCTATGAAATTTTGTTTTGTTTGTGTAGGGAAACTTTCTTTTTGGATGTGCCTCGTATTAATTATCGTCCTGTTAATTAATAAATAACAGCTCCAATAGTGTATATTGCTCCAGTACTGTATAGTTTGGCGTATACTGTATTATAACTATGCCTAGCTGCTTGAAAATTATACATACTGTATTATTTTGCTGTAATATTTTGTAATATTATTGCAGATTGTTCTGATTGTGGATGGCTGGCAGGAAACTAAAGTACTTCTTCCATTCAGTGGCCTGCTAGTGAGGAAGAGCAAACCTACTAGCTTTCTATTAGGCCACACTGTGACTTCAGACTGTGAAGTGTTTGGTTCGTGGTATCTGGGAAATGTAATGCTGTTCCGCAGTCCAGTGTTCACTAAGGAGCGAGCCGTATACCTTGTGGGATTGGGCCCCAACTACACCAACCTCACAGATTGTTCAGATGTCGACAGACTCAGCCCCAACTTCACCAACGTGTTTGGTCCCAAGACTTTGTTCTGTGGGATTGACTGGGATGCTGTTCTCGATGGCAAGAAGGGAAACCTCAAGGAGTTACAGGTGCATATATAACTAGAAACTAGATCTAGTGTAATAATTGAATGGGTTGGGGCTGGGGGGGGGGGGGGAATGCTAACCCTATTTTTATAAAAGTGTAGATTATTGCACCATCTATGGGTGCAAGGATTGTACTACTGCATAGAAAATGTTAAGTTTCACTTTTCCCAATAGGTGGCTCAAAATCTTCTGTGCATTTTTTCCCCTCCATACATTATCTTCATATTTCAGAATCAAGAAAGTGCTATCACAGAAAATATGTTATTTTAAAGACAAAATAAAGATTTTATTTTTATTTGTTTCCACGGGGTAACATAATATAGTATTAAATCATTAAATAAGTCATAAATATTATGTATTCTTCACAACATCAGTTTCCTGTTCTAATTCAAAATTCTTGTAATTTTTCGCATGTGTCTATCTGCAATGAAGACCTACCGACATGCAAAATTTTAGGGTAGGCTTTGACATGGTTTCCTTATGAGTAGTGGTGGCATTGAATTTTAAAAAAGTGTTATTTATTCTATGGAAAAATTCAAAATTAAGGAAATCCATAATTGTTGTTGTTGTTGAATCTCCAGATATAATTAACCCTATTTCACCTTTCGGTATGCTAAGGTTTTAGTTACAGTACAATTAATGCAATTTACATTCATTTACAGTTTGCTTAATTTCTATATTTACACATTAACGATATAACAGATATGAATAAAATTAATTACTAATCAAATATAACAAATTCAAATGATTGCTGGTGGAACTCACACAGTGAAGTGAAATCATATAACTAATCAGAGATTGACTAACACACTATATACTTCACTTACCAATTATTTTGGTAGTACGCGTTTCGCAGGTCCTTTGCCTGCATGGGCACCTACATGTCAACTACGGTGCTCGGAGGTTCTTCCTGTTTCCCTGGTGTCGGTTTTATGTACTTGGCTATCAGGTTGTCTTCATTCGGAACTTCGAAGTTCATTAGTCTATTTTCGAACTTTCTCATGTAGATCTTCTCCCAAATCCATAATTCCCTAGGTGTCCTCACTGATTTTAGAAGCTGTGCATCCTGACTAATTTCGTGTTCCTCTTCCCAATAATGTGCAGCTATCGCTGATTTCTCTATCTGTTGCAATCGAATGTTTCTGAAGTGTTCTTTAACCCTAATTTCCATATTTCTTTTGGTCTGTCCTATGTAAGTTTTTGGGCATTGTTGGCAATCTATTTTATATATTCCTGGTCTTTTGTCCTGTGGTAGATCATTTTTGTACTTATTAACTATCAAGTTTTTTATGCTGTATCTGTTGTGATTGGCTGTAGTGATCCCATACTCTTTCAAGATTTTTTGGAATTTGTAAGTAATTGATATTGTGACTGGACCCAGATAAGTTTTATGTTAAGGGTTAAAGTGGAATTTTTATCAAGATTTTAATATTATAACCCTTATCAGAAAAAAGATTTTAATATTATTAAAAAGATTTTAATATTATAACCGTATCGGAAAAATGAAGTTTATTAATAGTGATAAAGAAAGGAGTTTTATGACCATTTGTTGTATGTTTCAGGATAATTTACTGCTGACATACTGTACCCAGAACCACAATGTAGTGAACCTGTACCCACAAGTAATTACTAACCCAGGAGGTATGTGTTTAAGTGACATTGGAAAGACATATATAGCATTAGTAGATGTAGCTAGAATTTAACATAGTTTGTATGTATTTGCTGGTAATAGTAGTACTGATCTTTTAGGAGTGGTTGCTTCTCTTTTCCCGGGACAACCAGGCTTCCGAGTGGTGACCATGGATCAGCGAGCCAGTCAACAGCTTCCGTTGTCTATATTCCCAACACTGTTTGTCCCAATGAACCCTCGACGCTACCAGGGCCTTGTTGCGGCAGCTTCCATTTTGGGAGGCACACCAGTCTTCCTCTTCCTCTTTGCAAGGGTGAGTATGTTACGTTTGATCTCAATATATTCTCACAGACTTGTCAATACTCTTGTGAAGAAACTTAAACTTTCTGCCATTTCATCATTCTCCCCCATTTTCATCATATTCTCTTTTAGGTAGATTTCGAAGAAAAATCTACCTATTGCAATCAATACCATGTCATGACTTTCGAAAAATTCTTTCATATCTTTACGTTTCAGGCCTCCCTAAGTACAAAACCACTGACCGTTCAAAAAAAAAATTATGATATTTATATATATATATACCTATATCTTTACAGGCTAGCGGCCATAATTTTGAAGATATTTTAACCAAATTTTATTATGTTATTTCTAGGCCCAATAGTTTAGACAAGTTTGTTAATGAGCAAAATTGGCCCAAGGGGAGGGTGTTGAAATTTTGAAAAATGTATATCTCGGCCCCTTTGAAGTATCATCATCAGGATCTAAAGGCAATGCCTTGTTGTAGTAGCCATGTCTTCCTCTTCATCGCTGTTCTCTTTAGATTTTCGTATGACAGCACGTCCATATCCTTTATCATGTTTTTAATAAATGAATTTCTTGGACGTCCTCTTGATTTCTTTCCCAGTATTTTCCCTTCAAAAATGTTAATGAGTAGACCATTGTGCCGAAATGTATGACCCACTAACTTTGCTCTTCTACTCTTAATTGAATTCAGAAGGGATCTCTCTTCCATCACTTCATTAAGCACTTCTTCATTTGTTTTCCTATCCACCCAACTCGTCTTTGTTAGCCTTCTCCATATCCACATTTCTGCTGCTTCTAGTTTCTTGGCTTCTGCTTTTCCTATTGTCCATGTTTCACATCCATAAGTTAATACACAACTTACAAATGTTTTGGCAAATTTTTTCCTTACTTCCATGCTTAAATGGTTATTTGTGAGAAGATTCCTTTTGAAGTATAGAGGGAAACTTTGTTTGAATAAATTAGAGTACTCCCTATGGAGTTCACAGTGACACCAACGATTCGGGGGTTTAGGGGGTACGAGTGGGGGTGGTTGGTGAGGGGATGGAAATTCGAAATTTTTGAAACCACATCTTATGGGGTATCGTTGAAAAGCTCTTGATGAGTACTCTACAAATCAATAACTAGTTTCTTGATAGCTCTCATATAAGGCGAGATTTGAAATCTACCTCAGGCTGTAGGCCTGCCTAAAGGGAATATTTTAGTTTCTGACTTCCTGTAAGAGATGAGTTATTTTTGTCATAATAAAAAAATAAATAGTCTGAGATTTTAGAAGATCTTTACATTATTATCCAGTACTGCCAATAGTATGAGGGTTGTCCAGAAAGTAAAGAACGATTTATTGAGGTGTAGGAAAAGATGAAAATCACTGGGAGCGAGGTCCGGGCTGTAGGGTAGATGTTGAAACATCTCCTAGCCGAAATTTTGCAGGAGACTTGCAGGAAGGTATTTAAACCTCCACCCTACTGCTCGGACCACACATTCAGAGATTTTTCATCTTTTCCTACCCCTCAAGAAATGACAGTGAATGACAGAGAATGGTAGAGATTTACAGAGAAACTGAGAAGGTTGTCTCAAAGTTTTTCAAATCCCAAGTAGCAGACTTCTATGACACAGGGGTACAAAAGTTGGTCCCACGGTATAACAAATGTCTCAATTCCCATGGTTAATATGTCGAAAATAGCTGAACACTTGCTATATCTGTTGCAATAAGTATTTCCTTGAAATTTTGTTTTGTTTTTGTAAATGGTCCTAGGGAAATTTACTTTATGGATACACCTCATACTTTATATATAAATTAGCTAAATAATTAAAGAAGGTAAATGAATAAATAAACAAAAAATATATTTTTAAATTATAATGTTTGTTGTGTGGTTGTGTGGTTTCTTCTACTGGTTGTGTGGTTTGATGTGCTGTTTCTGAGATTTTTCAGGGTGTACATAAGAGTTACGTTGTTGGTATTACAGGTGGTGGAACTGAAGGCTTCAGAAGAGTTCCAGGCTCGCACACTATACTTGCTGCTGAAGCTTGTTCAGAGTGATAGTGAGCTGTTCTCGCAGTTTGTGAGTCAGGACTGCCACAAGCTGTTACTCAAAGTTCTACAGTCCCCCAGGTGCACTGCTGGACACCATATGCTTAAGGTAAAAGCAACTCCAATACTTGATACGTCATTAAATAAGCTGTGTGAAGATTTTTGAATCTTTATGAATAATGAGCCTGATTTTTTTATAAAACTAAGTGACTGATTTTGGTTTTAACTTTCTTTTTCTCTTCTACTGAAAATTCTCACCTCATTTATTAAAATTGGTTGGATATGAGAGCTGCAAAAGGGATCTACCTTAAAGAAATAATCTATGTAATAAGAGGAAGTGTTGTCTGTTTGTTTGTCTGTTTGTCTGTTTGTTTGTCTGTGTGTGATCCCTAGTTAAATCTAGGAAATGCTGTGATCTGAAATTTTAAACATAGATGGATTGAAGGGTGGCCGAATGCACCTCAAAGTCGGATTTTTTATTTTTGCTTTCATTTGCGAGTTATGAGTGAAAAACTGGCAGAAAACGTGAATTTATTGTGCTATCAAAAGCATCAGTTTTCGCTGTTTCATTTCAATTGTCAAATCAATTGCAGGTAGCTTTGCTTTTTCTCTTTTTATGTCAAAACAACTGGAAAATAAGAGCATCCCGATGTTTCAACAATCGCATGGGATTATCAATTGCTTTGATTTTGTAAGCCCACCCTGGTCAGTTCATTTGTTTATAATGCCAAGGCATGCAGACTTTTGAAATATTCAACAAAGATAGACAAGGGAGAGATAATGAAAGTAAGCCTGAATGGGCAAACATTGATCGATTTGGAAGGAAATCACTATGCAGGGATTTTCTGGGCCAGGGAACTCGAATCTGAGTTCATTTTTCCCAGGTGATGCTTTCTAATCATGGAATGCACTCCAAAGCTGGATTTTTAACTGTTTAATTATAATAATTATTGTTTATTTTATGTATAATTCACATATAAGTGTTAATAAATATAATATTTTAATTATTTTGCTGTTAATTTTTAATTTTTGAATTAATTATCATGGGCCACTTATAAGACCTAGACTAGGTGGGAGGACAATATTAGGATAGATTTAAGGGAAGTAGGATTTTCGAGGGACGGTTGGATGGAGTTAGCACAGAATAGGGTTGAATGGCGGGCTCAGGGAAACGCGGCAATGAGCCTTTGGGTTCCATAAAATAGATAATATTCCTTTAGCTTGCTTAGGAATTGTCTACTGCCATTGAGTAAGTAAGTATTATTGCAGGCGAAGCTGCAGGCACCTGCTAGTACATAATTTGATATTTGTATATTGTTTTCAGGCTGTGCTGGATACATGCTGCGACAAATCAGTTCTACAGTATCAGCCTAGTCCCCATCGCTTCTTCATAGTGAACCGTTCCGATGCTGTCATTGTGAACTCCTTCCTGCTCACGACTATTGTGGGCTCATGGCGAGACTGGGAACGAGCCACAGCAAGAGAGAAGAGCTGTGTTATAGATGAGGAGGGAGGTGGAGTTCTAGGAACCCTCTTCAGAACACTGCACGTACTCCTTCGAGATGATCACCCATTCCGAGAGTTCAATGCTGCTCAGCTAAACAGAGTGCATATGGTAGAGGCACTGCTCCTGTTCTGCAAGGTATTTTTGTACAATATACAGAGTGGAAAATATGTGTTTCAAAATTTGCATGCTATATCATAAATTCTTTAACATGGGCTGTATGTTACACACGTTTGCATTCTTTTCTTGATGTTCAAAATCTAATTTCCATGAAACTTGGTAAATGCATTTATAACATACATGAGAAGAAGCCTATTGAGATTGGACCAAATCGGTTGACCGGTACCGGAGTAATGCCCAATTTAATGCCTATTTTATGGTAATATATTAGAAAGAATTTGCAGTACTGTTAGCTTTTACAAATAACACTTCCCACTTATTCCTTCACATATGCTTATCAAACTAGACCTTTGTTCTTCCGTAAGCCCTGCTTAATGAATCTATCTGGAGCTTAACTTGGGAATCGATTACAAAAATAACTCATTTTCTGCATATCATAATTTCAATTATCATCGTTTAAACAAAAGCATTCTGGTACTTTGTTACATCAGTTTACCTGACATTATTATTATTTTTTGTTATTTTTTTAATATTTCCAAAAATCTTGTTGCAGGAGAGATTTTTATATGAAGAATCCATACAGCTGCACATGTCAGTGTGCTGCTCTCTGGTGGAACTGATCCGCTCGCTCATGGGATCTCCTCCTGAGTTCTCCCATATTGTTGCGGTGACAGACTTCCTGGTGCTCCTGCACCGAGCCAGTTCCACATACATCACACATGTGCGGTCCAGTTTCTACTTCTTGCTGTCCCTGGTGCCTCAAGAGAAGAACCAACTGGCTATCAGTATAGGAGGCAGTGCCACCAACACCAAGCCTGGACCATCTCCACGTCCAGCAGTGCGTGGGAAACCAGGTATGTCACATGCGATATTTGTTGAATCTGGAAATTTAGACTACAGTAAGGTTTTGAAATGAATGCAAGCTTAAGGAATGTGACCAAGAAGATGCATGCCATCCCCACTTCCAGAACTTCTAGTATTGCCCTAATTAGGAGCTTGATTTTTGGTGAAACAAAATTGCTGATTTTGGTGTTAATGTCCTTCTATTTCGGTGGATATTTCACAAAATAAGTAATCTTGTACTGCATTTGGTATGATAAAAAAAATTCATTAGCATCAATTGTGAGTGGTACCTTATTTATGAACTTCAGGAGCGGCAGTGAAACAATGCATTTAACAGTATCTGCCTCCTCAAGTTGGGTGCTCATTTCACAATAATAGTATTTTTCTGTCAATACCATTAAGTATGGAGACCTATGGAGTATAGCTGCATTAGGTGTTCCAATGTTCCTTTTGCCTTTGCTAACAGCTTTATCCAAGACCTTCCCCCCCAGAGATCCGATTGGGGGAATAGAAACTCTGGAATAATTTGGGTTGGACATGGCCACCTTGAATTAGGGATATCCTTGGGATCTTTAATGCAGTGGTCTCCCGTTGCCTTCTGCATCCTCATGCCTTGCGTGCATGGAAGTAAGGAAAAAATTTTCCAAAACATTTGTAAGTTGTGTATTAACTTATGGATGTGAAACATGGACAATAGGAAAGGCAGAAGCCAAGAAACTAAAAACAGCAGAAATGTGGATATGGAGAAGACTAACAAAGACGAGTTGGGGGGATAGGAAAACAAATGAAGATGTGCTTAATGAAGTGATGGAAGAGAGATCCCTTCTGAATTCAATTAAGAGTAGAAGAGCAAAGTTAGTGGGTCATACATTTCGGCACAATGATCTACTCATTAACATTTTTGAAGGGAAAATACTGGGGAAGAAATCAAGAGGACGTCCTAGAAATTCATTTATTAAAAACATGATAAAGGATATGGATGTGCTGTCGTATGAAAATTTAAAGAGAACAGCGATGAAGAGGAAGACATGGCTACTACAACAAGGCATTGCCTTTAGATCCTGATGATGATGAGGTGTTCCAAGCCAAATGACATCTCCTTGTCAGTCGCTAGAGCTAAGCTGAGTACTTCATTTGTCAATCTGAAGTACTGGTAACATAAAATGCAATGTTTCAGCAGCATTTCTGTAGGAAGGAATTTGCTCATTGTTCTCTATGGTTTGAAGGTTAAAAAATAATTATCCAGTATAATGTAATGTATTATGTTCTCTCTTTTTTAGGAGTGGACAATGAATCTAGTTCAAAGGCATCCAAGAAACCTCCTGTTGAATCAAAAGATGTTGATTTTGCTCAGCCTGTGGATCCACAGAAACTGAACAAGGCTTTGACAAATCTACAGGTAAATATAGTGTATGCTAGTATGGTAACGTTGAGATATTTAATTTATTTTCCACAGATAGTTGGTTTTCATCTTATGTTTTGTGATAGAATTAGGATAACTATAAACAGTAAACCCTTACAAAGTTTTCGCACTTCCCTGTTTTGACAGAGCTTTCTTTATTAGATATACCGTTTAGTGTTTTGGTTAATCTATGATGATAGGTGTGGATATTACTCAATGTTCATGAATCATGGTTATGGATATCTTTATTGAGTTGGAATAAGGGTTGGTTGGTTATGTATGAACATTAAGGGGAAACACAATGGCCTATCTTTACAATGTTAAATTCAGTATACCTTTTCTCAAAACTACTAAAGCTAGGCACTTGATGCCATATGTTAATACTGAGACAAAAGGGTTTTCATAAATGTACTTATTTATAGAAATATGTTATCTTTTCTTTGTAAATTTTTTTATCAACATTTTTAAGTACCTCATGACGTGTAAATGTATAATAATAAGAGGAAGTGTTTGTCTGTGTTTGTCTGTGTTTGTCTGTCTGTGCATGACGCCCAGCGAAATCTACAACATGCAGAGATATGAAATTTTAAATATAGGTGGACTGAAGGGTGGGCGAATGCACCTCGAAGCCGGATTTTTAATTTTTGCTTTTGTTCACGAGTTATGAATGAAAAACTGGCAGAAAACGTGAATTTTTTTTACTATCGAAGCATCAGTTTTCGGTAATACATTTAAATTGTCAAACCAATTGCCACTGGCTTTGCCTTTTTTTTTGTCATAACTTGGAAATAAAAGCATTGCAATTTTTTCAATATATCGCATAGAATTATAGATGGTTTTGATTCTGTGAGCTCACCCTGGTCGATTTGTTTGTTCATAATGTCAAATACAATAGAGACGCTTTCTAATCATAGAATGCCCTCCAAAGCTGTATTTTTAGGTGTTTCATTATAATTATTAAATTGTTTAGTTTATGAATGATTTGCATGTAAGTGTAAATAAATATAATGATTTAATTGTTTTGCTCTTTATTTTTAATCTTCTAAGTAATTATCATGGGCAAAGCCATGGGCACCTGCTAGTATTTCATAAATTATCTAATTCAAAATTTTTTTTTCAGTGTATTTAAGACTTCTGAATAAACAAATCCAGAATATTTCAAGTTTGTAGGTTTGATAGAGGGGTATGCCGTAGCTTAGTGGTTGAGGCGTTGCACTACAAACCGGAAGGTCGCGAGTTCGATTCCCGATGAGGTTGTTGAGATTTTTCAATTGGCCTAATCCTTCTGGTGGCAGTATGGCCCTGGGGTCGACTCAGCCTCTAACAGAAATGAGTACCAGGAGCAATTCTGGGGGTAAAGGCGGCCGGTGCGTAAGGCAGACAACCTTACCACCTTCATGTGCCAAATGTCCAAAATCTGGGAACCTCAACCTCCTGGAACCCTCTGGACCTCCATGGCCTGTATAGGGATTACTTTAGGTTCGGTAGAAGCTGAGAGAAGGTACCTTTTATTTAACATCCCTGCGCCATAATCTGAGTCTCAGAAAAATTTAAAAAAATAGCATGGATAGCATTAAAGTACAATTATGTATGATATATTATTTTAAATAAAAAATACAGAGAAAAAAAATACAACAATGAAAAGAAAATCACAATTTTCATCCAAAAATCAATTCCATTTCTCCTTAATGTTTCTAGTAAGTATAGACTAGGTTAAGGAAAAGTTTGTAACTTTTTAAGAATTGGTTTAGTGTGAGCTTGCAGTGACTCTCGTGCCATAATTCTAATAATCTTCTTTTGTAATTTATACACACATATGAAATTTGTCAGATTTCCCCAAAAAGATAGAACATAATCTGTCCCAAGTTTCAAGTGTTATATTGTTTTCCAGATTAAGCAAAACTCTCTTGATGGTGGAAGTATGGAAGCAGCTGAAAATATTCAGAACCTGGTTGACAGCAATCGCACTGCAGATAAAGATATCGGAGGATTGGACTCAGGCATTGCTGGCAGCTATCGAGAAACAAGCAGTGATATTGCAGCGAGCCTGGATGGCAACAAGAAGGCTGACAGTTTTACTGACAGTGCAGACAAACTGCTTGCCTGCGCAGAACAAGCAACTTTCTTCTCGAGCGAGGGAGGCATCATCCTCAAGCCTGAAGAGGAGAAAGAGAAATTCACTACGGAGACTGGGGAAATGGTAAGCATTAATTAGGCATTTTGAGATAAAAATTTCTGTGTCTATATGATTTTAATTTTACATACCATATATTTTCGAATACTTCCTGCATATTTTTTTCAAAAGTCATGAACAAAAAACTGGGTATCGATATTATTTGAATACTGGAATCCTCTCATCTGAATTTTGATATTTTATACTATATCGGTTCAATATGGCATGATGCTTTGTAGTAGCTTCGCATTATAGTATAACAGTAGCAACGCTGTAATGAAAGGAAAATGAGACAAACAAGATGCTTTTTTATGCACATGGTCTGCCATGAATAGCGGTGAAACAAAGCTTTACACTTAGAGACACCAAGCAAACAATGCAGTACAGGCAGAACCACTAATTTGGGAAAAGTTCGGTAAAAGTTTCGTGAATTTTCACACGACTTTGACCTTTGGTCGGACATATGTCATTGTGTGTTGATTCCTGCTGCACATAGTGGAGAGTGTTGTTGAAAAGTGTTGGTTATTGAAAGTGTCACACTGCACCTTTAAGACGGTGAGATTTCAGCTGGCTGTTACTAGCACATTATTTTTATAATTACGTTTTAGCCTGCCATATTTAATTCTTTTATGATATATAATGTTAATTATAACTATTTAATTAAGAATAAACTTGCAAAATAATGTTATATATGGGCCTATAGACTGTTTCAAATTTCCTTTAAAAAATCTTGGGTCCGGGTATTATTCAGGGCCAGGTAGTATTCGGGTATACGGTAACGTAATTCATAAACAGTACCTGTAAATTTTTAGTGTGGTGTCACACTAGCATTTTTTAGTGCTCACATTGTTGTGGCCCAATGCATGAACCAAATCTTTATTATTATCATCGTTATTTCTACCTTCCAGCATGTCTACACTCCATCCCTCCAATTCTTTCTATCTTCTGCTGCATCTCCATAACTTCAATATTAATATTGCTAGGAAAATAGCACAGTGAAATGTTAACATCTCTAGCAAGATTGAGTATGGAAATATGCACACTAACCTTACCCAGAATGATCGTTTCAATGGGTATCTCCATCATCCTTCCATTATGGAGGGTAGTGTCCATCACAATATCTGACATCTCCTATACTCCGTTTGGTAATATGATTGCTCTGTTTATTTACTAAAACCTCTCTGCTTGGTCATAACCAGTTAGCTTTTCTTGCCTTACAAATTCCAAGACAATTTTCTTCTCAGCCACTCTCCTTAAAACTTCTTCATTCATTATTCTGTCTCCCACTGAATCTTCTCCATTTTCCTCCAACACCACATCTCAAAGCTTTCTGGATATTTCATTTTCACTTTCTTCAGCATCCATGTTTCAACTCCATATAAAGCAGCACTCCTATGTAGCATTTCATAAACTTCTTCATTAACTGCAAATTTAATTTTCCATCAACAGAGTCATGCTGAAAGTTTAAAGTGTGTAAGTTCGATCCTGACCCAGGGTGGTGGCATTTATGTGTCCGTAACTCTGACAGACTTCCCATGTCTGTAGATTTACAAGCATTTAAAAAAACTCCCAATTTACGAAATTCCAGGACTATGGCGATGGTTACAGGCCTAGGTAAAAGTACACAACCGTTGTTTAGTAACCATAGCACACAATTTGATGGTTGCAGAAAGAGCCCATAATGGTGAGCCCATGGTGTGATGATATGTTTGTTGATGGCCAGGACGACATAAAGGACAACGAGCCCTACATTGCTATTGGTGAGGGAGAGAAAGGTTTGGTGGTGGAAGGTCTGCTTCTGTTGCTGAGAGACACGCTTCTCATCCTGCCCGACAACATGGCGCATCAGGTGCTGAACCATGTGGTCAAGGCCGAGTACCTCCTCATCATGGCTAACCATTCCGACTCAAGGGTGCGCATGGCTGTTGTCAAGGTAAGAATATATACTGACCAACTTAGAGAAATGTTGGATCCTGATCATTTTAAACTCTCATATGTCATGAGTTTTATATGCAAGACGATAGTGATTTTTCATCCATTTTCCATTGCATTTCAATTTGCAAAATTGCAAAATTCACAAGTTATCTGAAAATTCACTTATCACTTCTGAATCCATTGTTAAGCTGGGTCTCCACTACTTAACATTTAGCACCAACATGTTGTAGTTAACATGTTGTAGTTAAATGTTGATCATCAACTTTACAAGTCAAGTAGTTTGCCAATTAACAACTGTCTCCACTACAGTGTGGTTAAGATGGGTTGGCGCGGTTACGAACAGAAATTAATGAATAATAACATTCAAAAAGAAAACACCTCTGAAGAGGGCAGCCAACATTACAAAATGAGAGTAATTTTATAAACTCGTTATTATCTTCTTGTTAACTGTCTATGACTTTCTTAAATACTAATATTAAATACTAATTTTGTACAGATGTCTTGATCTTTTCATTAGAAGTTCCAGAGCTTTTTCTTTGACCATTCAATTGCGAATTAGTAAAAAATATAACAATGGATGTCGCCAATGTTGAGGAAGCTGTCGATTGCTTTTTATTTAGACGGAAATTCCCGAACCAAAGCTGATTAAGCTGTCGATTGCTTTTTGTTTGCTGGAAATTCCAAAACAAAGTTGAAATCGACCGACTAGTCAATTGACTTGATATGTTGTCCATTTTCTCCGGAAAACAAATTAACATCTGAAAATGTTAAGTGCAACACGCTAGGTTTGCATGTCAAGTCAATTGGAATGCGAAATTGCATTATACATGTCAACTTGTTAATATTGAAATGTTGGTGTTAACTGTTTATCAATGGAGACGCAGCTTTAGAGATAATTGAGGGACTGCTGTATTGATAGATACTTTTTGTTTAAGTTGAGACTAAGACTGTGTTTTGAAACAGGTTCTGTCAGCATATCTGCATCGGTCTACAGATGAAGAAATTAACAAGTTCTTGAAGATGAAAGGGTTCTACCAGCTGGCCAATCAGCTGAGCCTTTTCCCAGCATCCCTGGAACTGGTAGAGGCTTGTGTTTCCCTCGTGACACGCTGCAATGTGGCACTGGAAGAGCAGACCGAAGTGCCATCGTTGTCAGAGATGTCGTTCCTGCAGCTTAACAGCTTCCCACCGCTGCTTGCTCTTCTGCCGAGAGCTGTACATGACGTAGCACTCACTCACAATATGATCCTTTTTCTCAGAGATCTCTTTGCAAAGGTCAGTATATTTCATTTCTATTTTCTTGTATATACATATAGTCTTGATTCGCGGGTGCGCGGGCAAAGAGAGGTAAATAGAGAATAGAGATGAATAGAGATGAATTTTATGAATAGAGATGGTGAGATTAAGGATCCTAATACTAAGTATGTGGGTATGACCTACCACCCAGCCATGAGCGAACGTTACGAGAAGGTTTTTCGTAAGTTTGGTTTCTGCCTACAAAACCAATAGAACCATTGACAAGATTTTTTCCGAATATAAAAGGTTCGGCAGAAATAAGGACCGAATGGAATATCCAGGGGTATATTCAATCTCATGCTTGGATTGTGATAAGTTTTATATTGGTGAAACAGGTAGATCCTTTAAAATCAGACTTCGTGAGCACGAGAGAGATATTAGAAGTAGGAAAACGTCTACTGGTCTTAGCCAACATTTGATCGAGAATAATCACCGTATGGGTGCTTTGAAGATCTTAAAGGTTGAGGACGATGTTATTAAGAGAAAAGTGTGCGAAGCTTGGAATATCGGATGTAATAAAGATTTCGTTTTGAACCGATTTGACGGTGACTTGGGTGATGAGTGGTTGGGGGTCATTAAGAGAACAAAAAAGAATAGACATGTTATACGCTTTCCTCTTCCCCATGTGGATGTTATAGAAGAGTCCCCGTATGAAATACCTGTGGATTGGATTAATAAGCATTTTCGTAATACCAATTTTTTGTCCCTTTCTAATCGTGCGCATTCCACTTACAACGGAAGTGTTTCTTATGACACGGACAATTGAGAGTTTTTCTCTTCTTGTAAACAGTCACCTGAAGAAGGTCTTATGTTTTGACCGAAACGTTGTGTGTTAATTACAAATAAATATCCACTTTAAACAATTTTTCTTTAATTTTGTGTAAATATATTAATCAGTGGAAATCTGGACCATTATGACAGATTATTTGAAAGAGAGGTAAGTCCACCATCCTCAAAATTTGAGATATGTCCATAGAGTTATAGATAAAAATGCTCTCTACATCTGTGTTAAGTCCAGTAAGTCATATTCAAAACTGTACGGTAGTTATGGATTTGTGCCTCATGGGTTTATCCATCTCTAAAGCTATGTTGGGTTGGTGTAGTGTGTTAAGTCACTCTAATTCTCAGTAACAAGAAAGTGGACATAACTCTCTTTGCCTGCGCACCCCTGAATTGATGTTAAATTGTTATAGGATTTTGTAAAATTTTGATTTCAAATGCCAAAAATGAAATGTTTTCAAGGAGACGAAATACCTTTCGTAAGAAAACTTTAGCAAGACTGCATTCAGGTGTAAAATTAATTCAAGATGGCCTTGCTCGGTTGCTATCTTGAATCATTTGTTTACGATTAGTAGAGATCTGATTTACACAGAAGGGGATGATGAAAAGCAGGTCTAAATGGGAAAACATTGAATGATTTGGACGAAACTCACTATGTGGGTTTTTTTGGCTAGGAAACTCGAATCTGAAGTTTTTTTTTTCCCCCCCCTGGGCATGGAATGCACCTTGGAAGCTGGGGTTTAGTTTTTTTAATTATCAGTCATTATAAAAAAATATTTATGCATGATTTGGGTAAGGTTCTTGATTGTATAGTTCATTTTAATAATTTCATTTCAAATTGATATGCCCATATGGCAGCATAAAGTTCATTTTGTTTATTTAATTACCGGTATTTATGTTTTTAATGTTAAACAATATAATGAAGAAACAATTATGTAATTTCTCCATATTATATAAAAACGATGTCAGTGTTACTAAATATAATATTTTAATTATTTTTCTGTCAAATAAATGATTTAAACAAAACATCTAGCAGTTGAGCAAATAATCGTGGGCGAAGCCGCAGACACCTGCTAGTTTTAGAAAATAATTGAAGCTTTACCAGATGATAAAACAAAATATAATATAAACAATGACACTTATTTATAATAGTGGGATAAAACAATCCTTTTACAACACTTGAGAAAGGCGTGGAGGGCAGGTTGAAACGTTGTGTGTTGTAAAAGGATTGTTTTATCCACTATTATAAATAAGTGTCCTTGTTTATATTATATTTTGTTTTAATAAAAGTATAGTGAAAAGAACAGGACCATAAATTATTTTCAATTGAATATTGACACTTTCATAACATACAAACTTTGGTGTGTAACAGGTACCAGAATCCATCAAGCCCATGCTGGACTGTGGACTGTTAGAAGTGCTGTGTCGCACACTGGTGGCTATAGCACACCTTGCTCCTCAACCTACTGACGTGTGTGGGATGTCTGAGCAGGACATTCTCTTTGGTGACATCCACGTGTTCATGGTGACATTGTCTGCACATGTTCTGCACACTCCAGGAGCAAACCACATGCAGGTATGTATCACTCAAATATACAGTGAGCAATCATGTCTCTGGAAGAAAGTGTTCACCAACATGGGTAACATTTCTCATATCTTGGATATTGAAATCTCAGATAATACTATAAGGGTTGATTTTTTCAGCAGTGGCAACTATTTATTTCTCCACATATAGCATACGTACATGGGTCTAACTTTTATGGGCCTTCAATATAATCACTAGGGGGGCGGATTTCTATGACCTAAAAAATAGGATATATGCATGCATTTATGACCTAAAAAACATTAAAATATGACCAATAGAATTTAAAATATGACTTTACCACTTACACATTGTGTATATTTTTTTAAGTTTCATTGCAATACATTTTATTATAATATAGTGTTAATTATTTAAAATATCTGTAAATTCTCAAAAAGTATCATTATAATGCAAAATTTACAAAATATGATATGAAACTTCAAAATTTCTTTAATATTCACACAAATATGCCAAAAAATATGACCTAAATATGCATATTCGTACTAAATATGCTACAATAGTTGAACATTTCCTAAATATGCAGTTATATGCAACAATAAAAGCCGTTCCATTTTCACCAGGTTGCTTGGAATCTGGTTTAAATTAGTCGGAAACCTGAAATAATGCAAAGGGGAAAAAATATGACATGTCATAGAAATCCGCCCCCTAATAATCACCATCATGTCGTACATCATGTTCCCAGCAATGCGGAATTCTTTGAATCCCGTTGGCACTGCCTAAACTGTTGATGGTGCGAAGAGAGCAGTTGGTTGCCTGTAAAACATCTTGAACCACAAGAATTAGATCAGGATTAGATCAAAGTCACAGGGACTTGAATCTGGAGAGTACAGAGGATGATAGAGTTCCTCCCAGCCCCAGCGATTGAACAGTTTAGACACAACTCCTGCTTTATGCACCCTAGCGTTGTCATGCAGAATGAGGGTGGATTGTCCATGAAGTTTTGCCGTTTTCTTTTTAGAGCTGCTTGGAGTTTGTTTTGCAAAAACGAGCAGTAGTACTCTGCAATAACGTTCTGGCTTGGGGGAAAGGTATGTTTTAAGATCACACCATCTCAATCATGTTTTATAAGCAACCGACCGCTCTCTTTGTACCATCAACAGATTAGGCAGTGCCAATGGGTCCAAAGAAGTCCGCATCGCTGGGAACATGTTGTACGTAATGGTGCTGATTACATTGAAGGCCTAAAAGTTAGAACCATGTACGTATGCTATATGTGGAGAGTTAAAATAGTTGCCACTATTTAAAAAATCAACCCTTATAGTATTGTATGAGATTTCACCATATTATTTATTATCTCCATTTTCAAAATCTTGGATTTTGTCTATTTATTTTCTGACTCTTAAAATTCTCATAAGAGATACTGTCATCTAGTGGATGTTATGCAAAACATTTAGGCTACATTAGTGAAACACAAAAAAAAAAAAAATTGAAAATCTGTACATTAGTCGTCTTCAGTTCTGAAGAAGTATGTGTAAGGACATAAGCAGCCCACATTGTTGGCAGTGTGCTGTGAAGGTTGTGTGAAACATGAAACCATTACTCTCATATCAACTACCTTAAATAAATATGTGAAGCACAATGTTGGAGCGTTGTTCAATGTCCATACACGTAGTTCATGTGTATATTTCACATTTTTCACATGTGCTGGTATTCTCAAAAAGGAAAAAAAAAATTACCATGATTTATGCCCCGCCCCTCATATAACTTTGTGTTTCCCTTTGCTGTTAGATTGTGAACGACTTGCAACTGCAGCTGAGCTTCATGGAGAAGCTGGAGCGCAACACATGTGGTCCCCAGGCTCGCTGTGTGAGTTCACTGAGAGAGTCTCTGTGTGTGCTGCTGGAGGGAGAGCTCGACATCATCCAGGAAATGATCACATTCCTCGCTCAACCTCCAGGAACCAAGCTCATCAACTCAGCTGCTTCCTACATTTCAGCAGGTAATATTGTGGTTCAATAAGCCTAGAGTTGGGAGTTTCATTTGGAAAATATGTATGTAAATATGTAGTGAAAAATGATGCAGTATATAAAAAAGTATTTAGCCTACATTTATAAAAATATATATTCACATTTAGTGGAAGGAAAGGAAATAGACATTAAATCCATGTCTGGGATATTAATACAAGTAAGAATCAGCTTGAAAAATTTTATGTCATAACCGGGATTTGAACACGGATCTTCGGCTTAATGCGCCGATGCTCTACCATTGAGCTACCATGACAACATGCCAGTCTGACATCAAATTCCTCAACTGATTCAGAAGACAAGGCAAACCACGGGAGGTTTCTCTCCGTCGAGAACACACATCCAAATTTGCCTTGTCTTCTGAATCAGTTGAGGAATTTGATGTCAGACTGGCATGTTGTCATGGTAGCTCAATGTTAGAGCATCAGCGCGTTAAGCCGAAGATCCGTGTTCAAATCCCGGTTATGACATAAAATTTTTCAAGCTGATTCTTACTTGTATATATATTCACATATTTAATATTTTATTTATGATGATTACTAAGGGCAAGGGTACGTCAATGCTCATGTAGAAAGCAACATGAATTCCTGTTCATTATCTGTTTTTTCACCAGAAAGCTTTTGGGAAATCTGACAGTGTTTTATAATTTTGATTTTTCAGTAATTATAATAATTATTCAACTATTTATACATTCTTCCAATGCTGGAATTTGATCATTTTTCTTGTCTCATGAAAAGTTAACTTTCTGGAGATACAAGATCTCTCATCTTAGCTTACGACATGTCACTAAGAGAATGAAAAAGAAATCGCAAATACTAACAATTACAATTTTAAATAATATGTTTGTAATCATTTTTAATTACAACTTGAGACGCCCACTTGACATTCACACATCCACATCTAATACTGCCCGGCATGGTACTAAGAATATCGTAAAACATTGTGTTAAGCTCTATAATCAACTTCTTGACAAAATTAAACTAATCACAAATATTCATAGATATAAGAGAGAGGTGAAAGAAATACTGTGGATGAAGTTTGAGATTGAGAATTGTTAATGAACTATGTTTTTTTGTCTGTTTCAAGATTGGTTATATTTTGTTGTGTACTACTTTCTTTGTGGGAGACTATGCTATGTATATTCTGTTTCAGTTTCTTGTTTTTTTTTCTTTCTTGTGTCTATGTTTTGTATTGACTATGGTAATTTGTTGTCGCCATTGTATTCTAATCTTTTCTGTCCCAGTATGAGCATGTTGCTCAGGGATTGTAACAGTTTTGGTAAATAAATAAATCATTTCCTAGTTTTCATCCACACTTTTTGCACTTATTTAAACATTTAATGAAATCCAATAAATTGTATGATATTTGTTTAATAGTGATTTCGTAAGCATCTAAAGCTAAATATAGCTAAGGAAATCTGCTTTGTAAAATTTCATGCATATCGCTGTTATCAAAATGTATGGTCTCTGTATCAAACTCTAGCCTTAGTGATGAGATTCCAGATTTCTAGTGTATTTTTTTACCTGTATTTTCAGATCTGGAGTAATCTTAAAAGTAATTTATTTTTCAGTGCTTTCACCAAATTATGACGTAGAACAAAGTCTGAATGTGGACCTTGAAATGCGAGGCTTCCCAAACACTGGCTCCATCTCGAACAGTTCCAGTTTCAACAGTACTTTTGGAGGAAATTGTAATGGGAAAAACAGCTCAAGTAATTCCAGGAGCGAGATGCCTCGAGGTGAAATCAATGAACGTTTCAAGACCATAATCACGAAATCAGTGGAGTTCCTCGTTAATGCAGGTACTTATGTCATTATGTTTTATATTATTCTTTGTGAGAATAGATCTAAGACTTTTTTTGACAGTTTATTTTATAGTTTTAGAAGTTTGTTGTTACTGCCAATTTTGGTGGTTTGATAGTTTGAACATTCCTTTATGTAGTAAAACCTCTCTTTCATTCAATGGAAAACTGTCTTTAAAGGGAAAAATTTCTAAGTCATTGGGTATGAATACCAAAAAGGCTAGCATTCAGTCAATACAGTATTAACTATTTTGACCTGTTTTGCTTAACTTCTCCAGGATTTTCTGGTTTATTTTAATTGTGCAGGTAAAATATGAGCAGAAGTATCATTTGCAGCAGCATCTCACTGCTTCTTTTGATTGTTAGGCTTTCGTACTTAAATTTTATATTAATAGTAATAGTAATAGTAATACTTTATTAATCCATTATATCAAAGTACGTTGATGTAGGATACGTCAAACTAAACCTAAGAAGAAATATTGAACTTATAATACAGATAATCTTAACATAAACAACTTATAAAGTACTATACTTATGCACTACTTAATTCAGGGAGTAGCAAAAGATGCACTGTGCTGTGAGTTGTGGATTAGATATTCTTCTGAGAAATAGTAGCACCCATCCATTAAATAATTTTTGACAGCTGATTTAAATTTTTTGATTGAGTTTATTGCTTTAATGCAACTGGGGAGGTTATTGTAAAGATGAATTCTGTTGTGTTCAAAACATTGTTCAAACAGGGAGGTATTATGGCTTAAGATACATAGATGTAATATAGGAGTGTTTCTGCAAATTTGTTTTGAATTGGGAATGTGACGATTTGATATGAAAAAGGACTTCATATATGTATACGCAGGGAAATGGTAAGGTTTCCAAGGTTTTGAAATATGGTTTACAGCTGGTTTTAATGTGTTAAAACAAGTTTCAGCAAATTTAACTAAATTTTACAGTTAAAATTTATACGTAATATGTGTTGAATTCTGAGTTGCACATTGAAAGTTCATTAAACCCCTTATTATAATCTAAAGGTGATGTTTTGGACAAACAACTAAAAAAATAAATCTATTTAACTTGATGAAAAACCTGAAACAGTGTTTTAAACTGTAAAAATCTGGTCCCTAGTCATTAGGTTAAGGAGATGCACTATCGCCTTTACTTTCTAATTTTGCTTTGGAATAGGAAAGTTCAGGAAAACAAGGTAGGCCTAGAATTAAATGGCAGTCACCTGATGTTAGCTTATGCAGATGATGTTTGTCTGTTGGGTGTTGACATAAACACAATCGAGAGAAATGCAGAAAGTCTTTTCGATGCCTGCAGGAATGTTGGATTAGAAATTAATACTGAAAAAACTAAGTATATGGTCATGGAAAGTCAAAATATTGCTCCACAAAATATTACAATAGCCGGTAAATCGTTCGAACAACTGGAGGAATTCAAATATCTGGGAACAGTAATTACAGACACAAATAATATTAAGGCAGAAATTAAGTGTAGACTCAAATCAGGAAATTCTTGTTTTTATGCAGTTCAGAAACTCTTATCTTCTCGTCTTCTGTCCAGAAACCTAAAAATATACATTTATGAGACAATTATCCTATCGGTTGTATTATATGGATGTGAGACATGGTCGCTTACTCTTCAGGAAGAACATAATTTGAGAGTGTTCTAAAACAGAGGGCTTAGGAAAATATTTGAGCCTAAGAGAGATGAAAATGGGGACTGAAGAAAACTTCATAATGACGAGCTTCATAACTTGTATCTTCACCGGATATAGTAAGGCTAATTAAATCACGGAGGTTGAAATGGGCTGGACATGTGCATGCATGGGGGAGGAAAGACATATCTCAAAAATCAGTAAGATTTGCAAGGGATGGTTGGATGGAGTTAGCACAGAATAGGGTTGAATGGCAGGTTCCATAAAATAGATAATATTCTTTTAGGTTGCTTAGGAATTGTCGATTGCCATTGAGTAAGTAAATAAGTAAGTCATTAGGTTTCTAAATTTTTTGAGAAACAAGGTTTAGGAAGATGTGTAAAATTGTGCATAAAAGGAGATCTAGGGATGATTCGTGACAGAAAGATAAATCTGGGGATGTCTCGTGATCTAAGCTCATGAGGTGAATTTGTTTCAGAACCTGGAAATGAACACAACATGTCAGGATGTTGCGTGGAGCAGAACTTTGCACGCCGGCTCTTCACAACAATGCTACAGGGACTAAGTTCAGTGCTAGACAAGCGCAGCTCTGGACATCGCAGCACATGGAGTTCGGTGATGTGGGCAGCACGAGACTTGTTGCGAGTACAGGCTGCTAATCTCATGCTATGGCTGCTGTCTCCTTTCCAGCCAGTGAAACTGCGCACCTTTGCTATATGGTGTGTGCTGCGTGCTGAGCCACGCTGCAAGGAGCTGCTCACTACCATCCTTCACACACATGCCCAGGTACACAGAACATTCTCATAGACATTTAATTTTGAAATGTTACCATCATCATCATCAACATCATCAGGGCCCGGATTCTGATGACCTAAAATTCTTTGAAAATGACCTATAAAATGACCCTAAATTAAAAAGAAAATGACTTAATAATTATAAAGAATGACCTAAAAACTGATATTTTATTTAACAAAATATATTATTGTACGCACAAAGTTATAGACTAATTTGTACATAATTGAAAAAACTGTAAATGCAGAAAGGATGTTGTAGGTCTAAAACTCTGATATTTGTTCTTGATTTGAGTATTTAAGAAGAAAAGTAAGAAAAATGTTTTTAAATAGATCCTACAAAAATGTTGCATTATAATAACCTAGTAATTTATTTAAATACTACCCTATGAAAAAAAAGCTTGTAAACCCTACCTTATTCAGGATTGCGGTAAATTGCTGTGAGCATACTGAGATTATCGAAGGTATAAAAATTAATATACTCAATGTAAATGCATGAAAATGACTATATAAGGAAGCAAATAACATGTAAATGACAAAATAATGACGTAAAATTGAAATAAATACCCTAAAAATATAAAATTGCATAAAATGGCAAAAAAATGAACTAATAAAAATGTCTTGAGTTTTATCCATTCTGTAGCGATAATCTTAATGATTTATGTATAGCGTAGAGCTTTATCATTGGTACTCACTACTAAATTGCGGTATTTTGTTACCTGTTGGAGCGCTTTCAACCGCATGGAGCGGCCATCTTCAGCAACTGACCGTTGCTGAAGATGGCCGCTCCATGCGGTTGAAAGCGCTCCAACAGGTAACAAAATACCGCAATTTAGTAGTGAGTACCAATGATAAAGCTCTACGCTATACATAAATCATTAATAAAAATGCATTTCCATGATCAAGAGACCATGATTAGGATTTATCTACAAGTTAGCAATGTCTATGTAGCATCAATAAAAAGATGACATGTCATTAGAATCCGGACCCTGATCATCATCATTAAGGTTTGGATGTTTATGACATGTCATATTTTTATCCTGACCTTCGTTCTCGTCACAATCACAATTTAAACACGAATTGTACGCTTGTTATCCTAATCGGACCGTTTTTGTTTTGCATGTAAAGTCAAATTTTGGTCATTTTTGAGGTCATGGTCATATTTTTGGAATATTGATAATTTAACATCATATTTCAGTAATGGTGTCAGTAAAGAAGCACAATTGTACAGTGTATGTACTTCATTGTCGAGTTAATTTTGAAATTCATTAAATTAATATAATGTTTATGCTAAATTAATAGGTAACTTACATTTAAAAATTAACGCAATTGTTCATATTATATAGGAAAACAAAAGGGTTACAAAATATAATAATATAATATTTATTTGCCGTCCATGGAGACCACAATTAGTCTTTCGGACATTGTCAGATACAAGTACAGTCGGTCAAATAAAAAACGTCGGGCGGTATTTGATTAAGTATCACGAACGAGCATATGCGCATGTACAGGAAGACTTAAGGTTAGGTTCACACACGCCTCTTGTCTCTCCATGTATTTTCTTGATTATTTAGTCAGTTTTGTTCCAAAACGAACATGTATAGAAGGCTGTGGCTATATGCCTCAAATCCGCCATATTCTTGGTTGCAAATTTTTATAATATTAATAATCAATAGATTCGCGAGGAATATGTTTATTCAAGGAGCATTTTTTAAAGCTTTTATTTTATAATACCGGTACTTCTAGTGCCAAATCAATTACTTACGTTCAACTTCTGCCACCAATCTAATAGCATCGAAATACGCCGGCCAGATCCACGATTCCTATGAAAACTTCCGGTCGCATTATAGTGAAGTACCCACCTCTTTAAGAAATATGGAACCTTCTCGCTGCTTCAGAGGCCGAAAAATGCAGGTCAATTACAGCCCTAACTACACTTTCTCTCAAGCTAGCATTTGTATGTAGTGCGATGACAAAGCAAAATGAATTATGACAATACATTAAGTTGAATATCGTGTATTGCGCTTTCCGCGTTTTTCATTTTTCCCTCGTTGTTCATTTTTTCCCTACTGTCGCATGGCCTCATATGTTCCAAAAATGTCCTGTATTTTATGTTTTTTATAGGAAACTTGTGAACTAATGCGTTAAAACTTTAATTTTAACTGCATACGAGTCCCGACGTTTTTTATTTGACCGACTGTACATACAATTTAACATCTACCATAAGTATACATCTTACAAATTACATACATGTTGTCATTAGTTCATATCAATACTTATAACTTATAAAAGTAACAATACAAATCTTGTCCCTACGGACATTATTACATATTATATTGTACACATGATAATTATATATACATTGGTCAAGTTATATACAGAAATTGTTAAGTAACATTAATAGATGAAGGGATTACATACACAATAGTTATATACAGTACACAGTTTATTAACTAATTTGATTATTATGGTTAGGAACTAATAGTCTTCTATTCTGTACAGAGCTAGATTGCAGAGGTATTGCTTGAGATGATTTTTTAATTTCTTTTCAGTCATTTCTTTTATATGGTTAGGTAGTTTATTGTAAAATATTACTCCTTTATTATTTGGAGCTGATGAAGCGAGCAAACAGGAGAAAATTCTTTAAAAATAAAAGTTCATTACAAGTAAAACTACTTCACCAAAATTGTTAAAAAGGTATATTTGATTGAATTCATGTGATGTAAGAATTTTGTGTATTTAAACGTCTTAATTTGGAACATTTATTTTTAAAAATTAATTTTATTATGTCATATTTTTGTTTTAATCATTTTTAAGGGCATATTTGCAGTCATATTTTCCACATTTTTAGGTCATAAACATCCGAATTATAATCATCATCTACTTTCATGGTTTAGACCATTTTTGATCTGTTCCAGCTCCTTATAGTTGCTGGCTCCATCTTTTTACTGGTCGTCCTCGAGTTCATAACTTGTACTTTGCTTGAGAATCAATCATAAGTTAATGGGCTTATATTTCACATTTTGTTTATATCGTACTAGCTTAAAAGACCCGGCGTCGCCCGGGTTTTGTATTTTGTAATTGGAAATTAACTTATGAAGGAATTTCAATTTTAAATTCTAGGTCCTTATATAGGCATTTATAATTTGAAATAGGAAGAACGACTTATTACACTCAAACTATTCCCACAGAAAATGCTTGATATAGTTGTATATGGCTCATAGAGGATCTAGAATTTTGCATCCCATCGCTTGTACAGTGCACAGCAAGCCTGGTAGAGGTTTAAATAAGAAGAAACAGAAATTCCTGTAACATAAAATTGTAATATCGAGGCGGGAAATTTCCCACTCTTATGTTACCATAAAACCGTTTTGGGGATGAAATTAAACAGAAAGCATTATCACTTTCATACTTTTCTCTCCAAAAACCTGTGATGTAATATAATAATATACACATTACCATACCTCGTTTTGTTTTCTCTATGTCCAGGGTAGAGAATGTTATGTGATTCCATTATTTTAGTGGATTTCATTCTGTAATATTTATTTATAACATGAATTATTTTGATAACTTCTCTTATTTGTCAAAAGTGCATTTCATTTGTTTTTTCCAAGCCCATCTGATACCATTTGGCAACAATATATTCTGTGATTTGGAATTGATAATTCTATGTAAAAAGGGATTAAGTATTTTCAAAAAACATTTAATTTTTGGCATTTAGAATCAGAATTTTTCAAAATCCTTTCTTAGTGAGTATCTACATTATGAAACGAAGGTACTATCAAAATTCCAAGTCTCTACCTGTTATAGTTTAGGCTGTATGTTGATTCCTGTCAGTTGGTCAGTCATTCAGTCAGTCAGTCAGGACAAAGCCTTTTATATATATAGAGATTGTTTATGTACAAATATGTATGTTTCAGAATGAACATAAGCTGTCAGTATTTCTGTGGGACTTGCTTCACACAGCATCAGGCCACATGTCTGGTAATGAACTCAAAGCCTGCCAGGACTTTAGTCAGCAGCTACAGGATTGGGGCTTAACAAGCCCACATGCTGGAGACATATGGGATGATGAGTTGAGAATACTGCTGGCAGACGTGGAGAAGCAGCGACAGCAATACGAAAAGCAAAACGAGGCTGCTACCAATAGGTAAGAGTATGCAAAAATAGGCATAGCAATATTATTTCTTTCCATTTGTATTCACGTTTCACCTTCTTTAAAAGCAGGATACAGTAAAACCCCCTTTTTACGTTCCTGCCATTCACATCATTTTCTGCTGGTCCCGTTTTTTTTATCCTGAACCGATAATTAACAATAACAACTTTCAAACAGTTGTATTTCCTGCCATTTACATATTTTCCTCATTGGCAGCATTGGTTTTTGATGAAGAACTGCTTTCACTTAACTAAATTTTCTGCTATGTTGCGAACTCTTAGATGCGGTGTCAGAACTTATTTGCGTTAGTCCTGGTGAAGTTGTTTTCTTTTGTGTGGGTTAGATTTACTGCATTTTATTATACTGTAGTTATTCATACAGTGTAACTCATTACCGTAATTGAAGCAACACCAGTGTTTTTGTGTTGCATGATTTTTTATGATATCATGGAGTTGAAGAAAAACTATAGAATTCTTTGCAAGAAAAGTCCCAGAAAGTCTATGTTGTATTGATTCACATGTCAGAACACATGTTCAGTTGGCAAAAGAGTTTGGACTCTCTGTCTCAGCTTAGAATACCGTCTAAATCTGTTGATTAGTAAGAGCAATTATTTATTAATTTAATATGTGTGATGCTACAAGGAGAATATTATATATTGTGCATCATATTTTGCATCATATTTTAAATAGATAATGTAAATGTACATAGGTACCTTTATTTATTTTAATGTATTAAATGTTGTAATATATAGCATTGCAGCTTTTACACTTGCTGCAATTTACACTTTCCTGCTATTTACACTTTTTTCCATGAGTCCCTTGAAAAGTGTAAACAGGGGTTTTACCACAGTATAACTTAAGTATTAATACAGTACAGAAACTCAGCCCGTTTTTCTGCCAGCCGAGCATGCACGCGCATTTACTAGCGATCGTAGCGGCCATAAAGTAAGGCTACAGAAACTACTCCGGGAAGTATGTAAATAAATAGGAGTGTTGTATTTATTAGAACACGCTATATTCGAAAGGACCTTATTATTCTGCTGTAAATTTCAGTAATAATAAAAGACAAAATCCTGAATTGCATTTCTTCACTTTCTTGAAACATCCAGAAAGGTAAGAACGAAAATAAGTAATATTTATTGTAGGTCTACTGGCTTACTCGTGATTCTGGTGTGGTTATGTTTCAAGTTACTTTAATGTAATATTTTTATATTTTATTCTGTTGTAATGATTTCTGGTGTATAAAATAGGTCATTAATGGTCGACAAGAAAACCTAGTAACAAAATATGTAAAATATTTGAGTGAAAATTACCGTCTATGCTTGACACACGCCGAAAACAGACAGTTTATGAATTCCTATAAAAACTCGTTAATTAAAACTGCTGTACCGACGGTGTCTTCAATTCCAAATGCTCCTGAATTTTTTGTTTTGTTTAATGAAGTCCATCCTGCAGTAATTGACGCTACATAGACCTACAATAAATTGAAGTCGTATATTGCCATATAAGGCAAAGAATCAAAATACACTGTCAACAATGACGTGCAGGATGAACAACGTGACAGACCTATAATATAATTTACGTAATTAATATGTAGGCTATTTATTATCATAATTTGAATTATAAATTATATTAAAGGGCAATGATTTTAAAGGAAAAATACTAGGCCTAGGTACAGTCCTTAACAGTAGCCTATTTAGGTATTGTTTACCTCTTCTTAACTAGAATATAATACATTATCTGTCTTATTATTTCTTAAATTTAAAATTAGATTTGCATTAAATAAAAATATTCTGTATTTTTCTCTTTTTCTCTTTTAACATAACATATTTTGCGATGTGTTTAAGTATTTTCCCAAGCCATTTCATATGATGAGAATGTAGCTTTACTCAATCTCCGCATGGAGCGCTAGTGTCGTCCAGTCAACATGTTGTCATAGGACTTTTAACACACAGTTTCTTTACTGTATTAATACTTATACTGTGGTTTTACTGTATTCAATTTTTTGGGAACACTGAGACAGTGTAAATTTGTATTCATAAACACAGATGATATTTGTTACAGGAGTGTTTTCAAGTTTGAGCAGCTGATGAATGATGTCTCTAAAGCTGCAATGAGCATCACTCGCATGGTGGTGGATGCGCAGAATGCAGAGCGCAAAGGCTTCATGGACCACATCAAACATTCCTACAGTGAGAATGTTCAGATCCGCATCAAGTGGCAGAAAATCATCCAGCAGCTAACTCACGAGAGAGCAGTGTGGTTCTTCCCAGACTCTTATCCAAGGCAAGTATTCGCTCTCATACAGAGTGGAAGGGATATAACTATGCAGGTTCAAAGAGGCGGTAGATCAGGTTAAAATATACGTGAAACCTTTTGCATTTTGTCCTTACTTTTGGCCATAATGTTCTGCAGAATTGCAACCACATAATGCAAGATAGCTTCTACAAGTGTGGCAATGAACTTTGTCAAGCACATAACTAAAGCATAAGGCGCTTTAGTTCCATTACCTTTCGTTGTGGATTTTATGGTATATGTTATAATCTTTTTCCACTACGTACTTCAAAAGTTTGGCATTCTTGAACTGATTTTGAATGCATAAGAAATTTCTGGAATGAGCCGCAAGGTGAGTTCTTAAAACTCGCAGGTTCAAAAAATTGCAAATAGTATTTTCTGTTGTGAAAAGACATAGACGAGTAATGTATGTCAACAGAATGATTACAGCATTGATTCTGCTGTAGCTTCAAGTTAACGCGTCATAAACATTGAATAAAATGTCTGTAACTTATAATCATCATTATTATATGCGGGAATCACAGTTAAGTGATCAAATAATACAGAAAATCTGCCCTTCAACTTCCGACTTTCACTGAACCTGTTCACAAGCTGATCAACGCGCTGTATAGAGCTGACACTAGCAGATGTCCCTGCACTTAATTTACGCCTAAACAAGTCAATACGTTGATATTATTAATGAAATCCACCTATTCCGAATTCCCGCTAAACCGGCGGTGTTCTGTCCCAATTAGTTCGGAATAGTGGGACTCTACTGTTTTGAAACTCCACCATGTTTTCCTGATTAATTTAATCAAATGTTTGTAAATAATTTCTCATTTGACTTTCCTGTGTTGTGTTTTAGATCGTGGCAGTTGGATTCCACAGAAGGCCCTGCCAGAGTAAGAAACAGGCTTCAGAGGTGTCACTTGGGAATCCAGAAGAAGTACCTGATGCCTGCAGCCCAACGGAAACTAGGTAATGCATTACTTCACATTAAGTAGCCTGGACATCTGCACTCAGATTGGCTGAGGCTTCCACCGGCTCTCTGTGACTTTCTCTGGCAGTTTTTACGTTGTTGGTTGTTGGTGCACCCCAGCATAGATGCTTATTCTTTGTTACAGATGCAGTGAAGAACACAGATCCATTGTCATACCTGTTTGAGCAGGACAAGAAGTCGTCTACATCGTCTGTGCTCATAGAGCGACTGCATACCAATGAGAAAATCCAGCACATGTGCACAGTGAAGCTGATCACCCCAGCAAATGAGGTGCCAGGCGAGCTCCTGATTGGGGAAAGTTCTCTGTACTTTGTAGCGGATGACAGCATGCTGGAAACAGATCTTGCAGAGGTATTTATTTACTTATTTACTATGTTGAATGTAACAGGTTCATTGCCCAATTACAATATTCTCTTATACTAATTACACCAGTTTTACAATTTACTAATATTATATGCAGGAATGGGTCCTCGATACTTTCGATACCTCGATACTCTCGATGCTTGCATGGTATCGGCATCAAACGATACTTCAGAAAACTCGCTTGGTACTTTTTTGATACTTGGTACTTGGTAACTCTGAAATTTAAGGAAATGCAGTATCTTTTTCTGCTTTCAGTAATCTACTAAATATAGTAAATACTTCTATTTCTCCTTGTCTAGTCATAAATAGAGACTTTTCTACTTTTAAAATCCAAACAGAAGAGATTCTTAATTGTTTCGTTTCCTGTCAAACGTTTCAATAACAACCAACAAGTAAGCTGACTGCCCATACCCCATTGTAATTTTTTAACAAAAACTTGTAAGTGGACTGTTTCAAAAACAGTCTCTCAACTTTTAATTTTTAATGTACGGTACCTATTTATTGAAACTGGAAATGTTGACGGTATTGAGTATTGAGGAAAAAATCTTGTATCAGTATAGAGTATCGAGAAAATCTGGTATCAGCCCATCCCTAATTATATGTTTAATGTAATACTAAAAATAATTAAACTAATACTACAACTTTAAAAAAAAAAAAAAAAAACCAGAAACACATACAGTGCATTCTTTTTAAAGCGAACCTGTAAAGCACTTTAGGACTGCTGCAGACAAAAAAGAACGGAAAAGTTGATCAGCTGAGAGCTTGCTCAATAAAACCATCTCTTTGTATGGCCCTCCAACATGGTTAAGACACCTGCAAATAACAGTTATGCTGGGATGGGAATCATAATTATTGTACAGTATGATATACAGGTAAAATCAAATGGTACTAACTGTGCTGAAGAAGGTGTTTGTACTCGGGAATTTGAACAATGATGTTAAAGTCATCAAGGAAATTTTTCGATGAGCACCATGACAGTTTGAGCAGCAAAAAAAAAGAACGCTTTTGATGCAGCTTCACTTTAAAAAAGAACACACTGATACAATATGAAAATTACAAAATGAACGGAACAGATCAAAACATAAATGATATAATAGTTTTGTACGAAGATATATTTATGTATACAAAAGAGAGGTTTAATTAAAGAAAATGACATGGAGCATATTTTAATTATGACTTTTAAATTATTAGTATTTTAAAGTTTTCAAATTTTGATCACAGATACTTTTAAACCACTTATATATACTTATATTAGACTTTAAAATGTTCAGCTTCACTATTGTAAGTAAATATGGTGTAAAGTTTAACCATTACCACGTTTACCTGCCTAGTACAATTTTTTCCCTTCTTTTTTCAAAATTTGAAAGCCTATTGATGAATTCTGATGTTCTGGAAGACAGCAGTCTGATCAAGAATTTGAAAGCTTGTTAGTGAATTTTCTTATACCAGAAGAATACAATCTGACCAAGAAGTTCATAAAAAAGTACACCAGGTGCATATCAGGATCATCTTGAGACAGTTGACACTTATAGTTGAAATTGGTTGCACAGTGTAACCAAATTTTCATAATCTGTTTAATGAGATCATTTAGCATTTTGTTGAATGTTGACTTTGTTCAAGAATGTTCATATTAACTAATTTACTGACATTGTTTGTATTTCTGAAGTTGTTATCATGTAATGACAGGTGACTGCTGGAAGTCTGGATGTGTCTTCCACGGCATGGCCGTTCGAGAATGTAAAGGAAATCCACAACCGTCGCTTCCAGCTTCAAGAGAGAGCTCTTGAAATCTTCCTTCTTAATGGAAAAACCTACCTAGTGGCTTTCCAATCGTCCAAAGTAAGTTATCATTTTTATGAGGCTATGCATGCATTTGTTTCAAATTTGATATAATATAAATTGAATAGAATGCTTTATTGATCATTAGACAACATAAGTTGCAGTAGATCTTGTCAAAGCTACAAGATACAATGAATATTAAAGAATAATTTACTATCAAAATTAAGAACAATAAATACAATATTTTACAGCATAAAGTGTCATAAATAGGGGGCGGATTTCTATGACATGTCATATTTTCCCCCTTTGCATTATTTCAGGTTGTTGACTAATCTAAACCCGATTCCAAGCATCCTGGTGAAAATAGAACAGCTTTTATTGTGCATATAACTGCATATTTAGGAAATTTTCAACCTTTGTAGCAAATTTAGTGTGAATATGCATATTTAGGTCATATTTTTGGCATATTTCTGTGCATATTAAAGAAATTTTGAAGTTTCATATCATATTTTGTAAATTTTGCATTATAATGATACTTTTTGAGAATTTACAGATATTTTAAATAATTAACACTATATTTTAATAAAATGTATTGTAATGAAACTTAAAAAAATGTACACATTGTGTAAGTGGTAAAGTCATATTTTAATGTTTTTCAGGTCATAAATGCATATATCCTATTTTTTAGGTCATAGAAATCCGCCCCTAGTCGTAAATATTTATAAAAGTTTAAATAATAATTACAATATAATTGCCCAATATCATAATATAACAATTTATTAGATAAACAGTGTAAATTATCTTTAATATCATAAATAACTTTACTCACTTGTTTTTCAATTTAGTTTTGTAGGGAGTCATTCGAGCTTGTATGTTAGAATCTATTACTATTTATTACTAAAGTTGTTTCTTGATGCAGAAACTCAAATATAAGTAAAATCTTTGTGTTTGTTTAGTGATTTTAATGATTTAGCCTCCTTACAATTTTCATAACTGATCCAGCAGTGAGCTGTTACAGCTGCCTTCTCTATTTGACAGAATTTCAGAAAACAGGACAGTCATTAGTAGGGTTTGGATGTTTATGACACGTCATATTTTTGTCTTGATCTCCGTTCTTGCCGCAAACAAAAACTAAACTAGGAAATTACACGCTTGATATCCTAATCAGACCGTTTTTATTTTGCATGTAAAGTCATATTTTGATAATTTTTGTTGTCATGGTCATATTTTAGTCATATTTCTAACTTAACGTCATATTTCAGTTGTAAATTCGGTCTACGTTGTCGAGTTAAATTTGAAGTTTATTTCATTAATTTAATGTTATGCCAAATTAAATGTAACCTAAATTTTAAAATGAATGCAATTATTCATATTTTATAGGGACATGCAAGGTCTATAAGATATTACAAGTATTTTGAGATGATGAAGTGAGCAAACAGGAGCAAATTCTTTAATACTAGAAGTTCATTACAAGTAAAACTGTAAGTCACCAAAATTGTTAAAAAGTGATTATCTAATTGAATTCATGTCATGTAAGAATTTAGTGTCTTTAACATTTTTAATTGGAACATTTATTTTTTGAAAATACATTATTTTATTAGGTCATATGTAGGATTTTTGGGTCATTATTTAGTCATTTTAAGGTCATATTTGCAGTTATATTTTCCACTTTTCTAGGTCATAAACATCTGAACCCTAGTCATCAGTAAAATAAGGTATCAAAATGTGTGTATGTTGCCATATTCAGGATTTTTGTTGCCAGTGGTGATGAGATTTGCTGGCTACAGATTTGCAGGCCTGGGTTCGATCCCTGGTACCTCAAATTTTTCTGAGGTAGGGAGGTCTGGAACGGGGTGCAGTCAGCCTCGTGATTAAAACTGAGGAGCTACTTGATAGAGAATTAGCGCCTTCGGTCACGGAAACCACCAGTAAGGGCCGTGCATGACGGCATGCTGACCACATGCCCCCCAATCCTGCCATCTGCCTAAGGTAGATGATGCAGTTGTCGGGTGGTAGGCCTTGTCCCTTCAGGGATGTAGCACCATGGAGTTTAGTTAAATGACCAAATATTTTATGACTTGACGTAGGTTGTTTAATATCTATCCAGTTGATACACATCTTGTTAATCTTTTGCAGGAGCGAGATGACTTTGCGTGGGAGCTGTCACAATGTCAGCTGCCAAACCGAGTGGCAGGGGACAACCTGAGCGACGCTGTACAGCTGTGGAGACAGGGGTTGCTCACGAACTGGGAATACCTCACACAGCTTAACAAGATGGCTGGGCGCTCGTACAACGATCTCATGCAATATCCTGTCTTCCCGTTTGTGCTCTCAAACTATACCAGCGATGTACTTGACCTCACAGACCCTAAGAATTACAGGTATGTATCAACTGTAGCTTTCAGCTTTATGATATAGAATCCAAGCTGCAATTTGTTTTCTAAACAAAGGGGCATCTAAATACAATGTCTCAGAATTTTACCTAACTAACTAACTCCGTGGCGCGACATCCCCGAAGGGACAAGGCCTACCACCCAACCGCTGCGTCATCTACCTATAGGTAGATGGCAGGATTGGGGGGCATGTGGTCAGCATGCCGACACCCACGGCCGTTAATGGTGGTTTCCATGACCAGAGCCGCTACTTCTCAATCAAGTAGCTCCTCAATTTGAATCACGAGACTGAGTGCACCCCCTACCAGACCTCCCTACCTCAGAAAAATCCGAGGAGGTACCGGAGATCGAACCCGGGCTGACGAATCTGTAGTCAGCGACGCTAACCAAGACCACGCCAGCGGTCAGAATTTTACATAACTTCCATCTTATTTAGGATTACCATATTTTTTTGCTTCTAACCCAAGACAGTTGCACGATCTACTCTATCATTACCGTATAATTCCACACGTAAGACGATAGTTGAATCGTAAAAAAGGCCCTCAAAATCTGGGTTTGTTTTATAGGACAGCTGCAAAAAATGATTATACTAAAATTTATATAAATTAACACCATTATAAAATGATGTATTCTGATTTCAAGATTATATTACCTTGATATCTAAGATGTTAGGTATCATTAGTGTGTATATGTAAGCCCTGAGATAATGCGAATTTTGTAAATAAAACCACACCATAGTCTGCAAAATAAAACCTATTTTTGGTATTTTTTTCATTTTTCGCTATATACTGGCTCACGTACAATGCGTGCATCTTTCTATTCCATTGTGGTGCGACTGTGCTCAGTGATGCCATTTTGAAAAAAAGAAAATCAAGGAGGCTTTGTTTCTATAAGGATAGCCAACAGTGCAATGGTTGGCAGCATTTTTGTGATCAACAAGAAAACTGAAACAAAAGCGAAACTTCTGAAATTGTTTCATAAACATAAATTCACCGCTAATAGTTTGGAGATCGTCTTATAGAACAGATATTTGCTAAAACTAAAAACTTGACGAAAGTGTATACCTTGTCTTATCTGAAGGTCGTCTTATTTGCAGAAATATATGGTATAATAGCTCTATTAGTAACCAACAGTTCAACTGATATTTTTTTCAAGATGAGTAAAAACATTATCTACAACAATAAGTACTAAGAAAGTAGATTATGAATGTTAATTCTCAGTAAAACTTCTCTAAGAAATTGTGTATCAGTCTTTATCACATAATAATTCTTTCTTAATAAAGCACTACAACTCTCCATTGAAAGTTTTGGCCTTCTCAACCACCTTCTTCCATTCTTTTCGGTGTTCAATTATCCTACTCCAGTTGTTCACCTTCATAATTTTCAAGTCACTTATTACATCGTCCTTCCATCTAGTTTTTGGTCTGCCCAATCTTCTATTGGCAATTGGTTTCCACTTGTATGTTCTTTTAACCAATCTATGCTCCTGCATTCTAGCTATATGACCAAACCACCCTAATCTTAATGCTCTTATATGATTTATTATATTCCTATTACTTATAAGGTTATTTAATTCACTGTTATTTTTGATTCTCCAATTACCATCTCTTTCCCTCGTTGGTCCAAAGATTTTCCTTAGTATTGCCCTTTCAAATATTAGTAGTCTTTGTTTGATAGAGCTTTTAAGAACCCATGTTTTACTAGCGTAAGTTACTACCGGTCTTATTGTTGTGCAGTATAATTTTAGTTTGGCTTGTTTTGATATCAATTTATTCTTGAATAACTGTGCATTTGTATAGTATCCTCTATTTCCTAGGATCACATAATAATTATGGAGCGTAAAATACAGTTTACACAGTGAAGCTATATTAAAGGGGTTATAATATTGAGTTGGGTCTCATATGAGAAAACTTAAACACAGAAATACAGACAAATCTGCAGTAGCACCCCACTTTTGGAATGAAGGTCATGACATCAATAATTTAATTATAGCAAAGACTTGTGTGATAGTTCCTTTCTCCACATAGCTCTCCATTTCTTCAGGAAAAGAAAATATAGTTTAATGAACATTTTATTTCTTGGCCCACAGGTCTTCAGTAGGAATCCTGGTCTATAACATTACCAAGTACTTGAAATAAATGCAGTATATAATGAAAGTTTGGTAGTTCTTTTACAAGATTCAATGTTATAACAGATAGAAACCACGTCTGCAGCTGTCACCAGAAACTGTGAAACACATCTTATTTGACTGTCCATTATTCGAAAGAAGGAGGTTTAATCTTAAATTGCATGCTTCTCAGTGTGAGAAAACATTTTCCCACTCATGTCTCCATTTATTCTTCAAAGTCTGCTGTTTTAGAGAATTTATCAGTTTTATAATGTACATTCATGATCAACTATAGTTAATTACTTATTTAACGTTTGAATTTATATAATTATTAAGATTAGTCTGTAAACTACAACCCTAACGTGCCTCTGTGGCGAAATAGGGTTTCCATCTCTGGAGATTAAATAATAATATAATGAAAATAAATAGTGTGCCATATCAGAAGAAAAGTCACTAATTTTGAGTTTTTCTTTGCAGAAATTTTAAGAAGCCAATGGCAGTTCAAGATAAAAAGAATGAACAGCATTACGTTAACAACTATAATGTAAGTATAAATTGCTATTTTGCCTGATCCAAATTGCACTGCTGATATTAAGTGTGAATTGATTTGTCATGTCTGTGAACACAAGAGCTTAACTGGTATAATATTATTACTTGTTTCAGTATTTGAAGCAAGAACTGAAGGAAGGCTTTCACCTGGTGTCGTTAAACCAGGAACCTTATCATTATGGATCACATTATTCCAATTCTGGAACTGTTCTGCATTTCCTCGTTCGTCTGCCTCCTTTTACTCGCATGTTCCTTACATACCAAGGTAAGTACGAGGGAGAATCAAATGAACACTGCAATTAATTTTTTCCCACTATTTTACTGCAGGAAGAATGTACATTATTTTTCTACTTAGTCCCCTCCTAGTTCAATGCACTTAAGCCATCGGATAGGAAGTGCTTCGATACCACGTGAGAAAAATTATTTTGGTTGATGCTGTAGCCACTCATGCACCGCTGATTGGATGTCTTCATCAGACTTGAACTTCTGCCCTCCAAGGTGATCCTTTAATGAACTTAGATGTGGAAAGCTGATGGTCTCAAATCTGGCGATTATGGCGGATGTCGTCAACGGTTTTTATTGTTGCACGAGGAGCATGAGGATGGGCGTTACCATGTTGAATCAAAACACCTTTGCTTTGGGACTATCATACAGGGTGGCGCATGAAATGTCATACACTGAAAATATGTAATAAAACGTTTAATTTTGGGTTAAGAACTTTCAAATTTTATGACGATTAGCCTTCGTCCATGCATGGCTCGTTAGACGGCAGCATTTGTCAATGCCGCGCATGCGTGGTGTCACCCGATTCGATTTGTGAAACATAGCGCATTGTGCGCATTTGACATTGTAATTATTTGTGAAACATGGCGGACAAAGGCCGGTTGACGCTCAAACAGAAAGTGAAGACGGTGTTGTTTTACGCGGAAACGAGTGTAGCCGCGACTCAGGAACATTTTCGTGTTTATTTTCGTACGAGGTGGGCTCCCTGCAGACAGACAATGTATAGAGAACCGCGTGTTATGAATCACGGCATCATCTTCTGCAAGAGCCCAATCAGCAAACTGTACTCGCCATTCATTGTCAATCGCCATTAGTTTATGCAGCACTATAATTTTGTATGGGAATAATTTCAGATCAGCGTGCAGTATTCTTTGAAGAGGACGACGTGAGATGCCCAAATCGGCAGAAGCTCGTCTGGTGGATTTAGCAGGACTTCGTATCAAGGCCACTCTCACCGCCTCAGTATTCTCTGGAGTATGGACTGTGGCGGCACGAGGTCGTTTCTTCTCTAAAACAGTACCATCTGCTTCAAATTTTGCGGCTAGTGTGTACACTGTCTGTCTGCAGGGAGCCCACCTCGTACGAAAATAAACACGAAAACGTTCCTGAGTCGCGGCTACACTCGTTTCCACGCAAAACAACACCGTCTTCACTTTCTGTTTGAGCGTCAACCGGCCTTTGTCCGCCATGTTTCACAAATAATAACAATGTCAAATGCGCACAGTGCGCAATGTTTCACAAATCGAATCGGGTGACACCACGCATGCGCGGCATTGACATGTGCTGCCGTCTAACGAACCATGCATGGACTAAGGCTAATCGTCATAAAATCTGAAAGTTCTAAACCCAAAATTAAACGTTTTATTACATATTTTCAGTGTATGACATTTCATGCGCCACCCTGTATTTCCACATCTTTGGCCCATTAAAGGAGTACCTTGGAGGGCAGAAGTTCAAATCTGATGAAGACGTCCAATTGGCGGTGCATGAGTGGCTACAGCATCAACCAAAAGAATTTTTCTCACATGGTATTAAAGCTCTTCCTATCTGATGGCATAAGTGCATTAAACTTTGAGGGGACTAAGTAGAAAAATAATGTACAAGCAAACATTCTTTCTGCAGTAAAATAGTGGAGAAAAAATTAATTTCGGTTTTCATTTGATTCTCCCTCGTGATATCTCATCGGAATGTGCATGGTGAACTCACTCTGATCTGGAGCTTGTATACATGTCAGGAATGATACTGTTTCATTATTAAGAGAAAGGTGTATATTTTACATAATTTATTCTTATATTGATTTGATTTCAGATCAGAATTTTGATTTGCCAGACAGGACGTTTCATTCGTTACACACTACATGGCGACTCACTAGTTCTGATTCAACCACTGATGTGAAGGAACTAATTCCTGAATTCTTCTTCCTGCCAGAATTTCTCCGTAATTCAGAAGGTAATACAGAAATTAAAGCATAAATACCTTAAGAATGTATTATAATATTTGTAACTAACTATTACCATATATCGTTAGCCATCTCATGCACTATAATTAATATCCATATGTTATGCTTTAATGTTAAGTTTGTAAATAACTATAAACTTAATACATCTCATGGTAAAATAAGGTTAAACTTTAGGATATTAAATAGCATTAATAAATACCTCAGTTGACAATACCTGAGTTGACAATGTGTTTGAAAATGGGGAGGAGGCTCCTTGAAACGCGTCATACCAAAATATGGTAAGTGAAGCAAAAAGTGTGTTTATGTCAACTCATATAGTAAATTAAATTTAAAATACCTCAGAGTTCATATTATTTAAGAATAGGGTGTCCATATAACAGGGTGTCCACTGGTCGGGAAAATCCGGGAATTTCGTATGGCCGGGAAAATCCGGGAAAAGTCAATGAATTTGTTAAAATATCCGGGAAAATTTGAAAAATTGCAAAGTGTGATCAAAAAGACTACTAGAACAATAATAGGCCTATATGAAAGTATATTTAATTAATTTTATTGTTCCTAATTTTTGTATTTTGTATTTGTGTATTGTATTCTTTATTTATTTTTTATCTTTTGTATATTCCTAAGTAATTATTGTTTGCAATTACTTTTGTTAATAAACGTTTTTTCTTATTTAAAGTATGTATAATCCTATAATTTTTCTTACACAGTTATTAGAAAGTGCTTCATATTTTGGTCGGGAATTTCTGAAATGATCAATGAAAATCAGGGAATAAGCCGGGAATTTCTTCAGCATTACTTAGTGGACACCCTGATATAATGTTTATTAAAAAAAAAAATTTTGTAAGAAACATAGGACAATTAAGGAAAAAAAGGGGACAAAAATTTGATTCACAAAATTTAGGGAATATTTACAATTTACCTATGTCTCATGCACACAAATTATCTCAAATTACTTCTTAAATTTCTTCTGCAGACTGGTGTATGGCACAGAAATAGATACCTTATTGTCACTGTACATTTCACTTTTATGTATTCTATCAAGAGTGTGCTTTTTCTTATAATTTATCACAAAAGTCAGCACATATTACTCCTATTAATACTCGAGTTGGAGAATTTACATACATACTTCACTAATTACAGAAAACTAACCTAAACATATTTTGAGCCTGCCTTTAGACTCATCCTCAGCTATACTCCATCTGAGGTTGGGACAGCAGCTGCGACACCTAGCGGATGTTTAACCAATCTCTTGATTAAATCATCTTCGGTGGGTGTTTCAAAATTCATCAGCTGGTCTTTGTTTTTGTAGATATAAATTTTCTCCCAAACTCTGAGTTGGACACCTTATCTTAAGAATGAAAATAAATTCATTCATTCATTCATTCATGGTACTTCTGTCTTACGGCAGGTCTACACTCCCATGTAAAATTCCATTTTCCAGCTCCTTCTATTTTCTGCTGCATCCTTTAACTCTCCATAATTTCTTTTCTTCTTGATGTCATCCAGTATCTCAATTCTTCTTCTTCCTAGTCTTCTCTTTCCTTCTATGGCATCTAGCAAGAGTCCTATTCTTCTCATAATGTGTCCCATCCAGTTGGCTTTTCTCACTCTCACATCTTGCAAGATGTGTCTCTTTTCTTCCACTCTTCTTAAAACTTCTTCATTTGTGATTCTATCCGTCCATCGAATCCTCTCCATCCTCCTCCAACACCACATCTCGAAGCTCTCCAGATATTTCTTTTCTCTTTTCCTGAGTGTCCATGTTTCGGCTCCATACAAAGCTACACTCCAAACGTAGCATCTCATCAGTTTTTTTCTTAGCTGCAAATTTAGTTTTCCTGTGAGTAAATTTCTATTTTTGTTGAAGGCTACTTTAGCCATAGCAATCCTTTCTCTGATTTCTTTGGTGCATTGGGCATCTCTGGTGATCATGCTTCCTAAATAACGGAATTGGGACACATTATCTAGCACTCTGTTCTCTATCAAACACCTAAGTGGTTCATCTGTCATTGAAATCATCATGACTTTTGATTTGTCTGTATTTATCTTCATCCCATATATTTTTCCAATCTCCACCAACCGATAAATATTGATCTAAAAAAGCAACAAATGAAACATACCTGGAAAAAAGGCTAGAGTTTCTGTAAAAATCAAATTACAGTTACATTATTGTTGTTTTGCAGATTTTGACTTTGGTACACGTCAGAGTGGGGACAGAGTTAATGATGTGGAGTTGCCTCCGTGGTGCCATGGAGACGCCAGGAGGTTCGTTCTCATCCACCGTCAAGCCCTGGAATCTGCCCATGCTCGTGAGAACCTGCCTCTCTGGATTGATCTCGTGTTTGGTTATAAACAAACTGGAAAGGCAGCTGTAGAGGCGATAAATGTATTCCATCCTGCTGTAAGTTATCTTCTTTTCTTATCATTTTCTTTATTTGCTGCTGTAGCAATGCATTACAAAGAGTGGGCACCAAAATCTCTATACATAAAAGCCAAAACCCACTGACTCACTGACTGATCACAGTTTCAAAAAAACCATACAGCCTAGGAATGTGAAACTTGGGACACATATTGCTCCTAGGCTCTAGATGCGCACTAAGAAAGGATTTCAAAATCTTTGTCCTCTAAGGGCCTCTGAGGGTCAAAATAGGGTTGTAAAGTTTTTTGTAATTCACCAAAAGGAATTCATACTGCATGTACAGTCGGTCAAATAAAAAACGTCGGGCGGTATTTGATTAAGTATCACGAACGAGCATATGCGCATGTACAGGAAGACTTAAGGTTAGGTTCACATCTGCCTCTTGTCTATCCATGTATTTTCTTGATTATTTAGTCAGTTTTGTTCCAAAACAAACATGTATAGAAGGCTGTGACTATATGCCTCAAATCCGCCATATTCTTGGTTGCAAATTTTTGTAATATTAATAATTAATAGATTCGCGAGGAATATGTTTATTCAAGGAGCATTTTTTTAAGATTTTATTTTATAATACCGGTACTTCTAGTGCAAAATCAATAACTTACGCTCAGCATCTGCAACCAATCTTAGCATCGAAATACGCGTCCGTCCAGATCAACGTTTGCTATGAAAACTTCCGGTCGCATTATAGTAACGTTCCCACCTCTGAGCTGCTCTTTCATAAATATGGAACCTTCTCGCTGCTTCAGAGACCGAAAAATGCAGGTCAATTACAGCCCTAACTACACTTTCTCTCACGTTAGCATTTGTATGTGGCGATGACACAAAGCAAAATGAATTATGACAATGCATTAAGTTGAATATCGTGTGTTGCACTTTCCGTGATTTTCATTTTTTCCCCTCCTTGTTCATATTTTCCCTCCTGCTGCATGGCCTCATATGTTCCGAAAATGACCTGTATTTTGTGTTTTTTATAGGAAACTTGTGAACTAATGCGTCAAAACTTTAATTTTAACAGCATACGAGTCCCGACGTTTTTTATTTGACCGACTGAACACAAACCCCGTGACAACATTATTTTTTTAAAACTACACAGGTGGCTTGGCATGACACTGTGATTTCATGTAGACCTAATAGATATAAAATTATGAGAAAGGCTATCAATAGAATTCCTATAAATGATTTTCAACTATTTTGTAACACAAAGTAAATTTAGAAGGTCCTGGGTTCTTTTCTTAAGAGTTGAACTCTTTTCTTAAAGTTAGCCTAAGACTATATTGTGAAAGATAGTTCATACAATATCAATAGATATAATTTCCTGATTAATTTCAATTTACCATATTATCTCTCTATCTTTACCTTAGTTTTTATCTCTCCCTTTTGGGGTCATTTAAGCAATCCACGTTGCCTGGGCCTTACAGGGCCACGACCTGTCAGGAGAGGGATTATCTATGGATCACATACATACTTTCTTGACCAGGCAAGGACATGGAGGGCCTCCTGGATGAGTGATCAGTCCAATGCCGGGGCCACCTCCGATACAACACAAACACATAGGATGAGATACACTATTCACACACTCACTCTGAACAAGGTGAGGATGGGATGAAGATGATAATGACGACCAGATAATATCTGGATATCTGGGGACCACAAGGGCCTAAAGTTACCAGAGCCTAAAGTTACCAGACATTTGTCTCACATGAGGAAAAATCCCGGAAAAAACCCTACCTAGGTAACTTGTCTCGACCAGTATTCGAACCGGAGCCCAGCTATTTACTGTATGTTTGCCAAAATTGAAACAGAACTATTAAATTTTTTAAGACATAATCAGAGTAAACTACGGGTGAAGGAGTGTGTGAAATATAAATACATCTACCGTGTTGGCTGGACGGCTGATGATTTATAGAAGCACATCAAATCGACTTTAAATTGTGTTCACTTAACCTATATATACATAAATCTAACAATGCGAAGCATTGCTGGGTGAGTTAATATTTCAATAAAAGAGGAAATAATGTACAGTGAAACCTTCGTATAATGATATTTGAGGTACCTAACAGATTGTAGGGGTACGCTGTAGCATAGTGGTTGAGGCGCTGTGCTACAAACCGGAAGGTCGTGGGTTCGATCCCCGATGAGGTCGGAGTTTTTCAATTGACCTAATCCTTCTGGTGGCACTATGGGGTCGACTCAGCCTCTCACAGAAATGAGTACCAGGAGCAATCCTGGGGGTAAAGGCGGCCGGTGCATAAGGCTGACAACCTTACAACCTTCATGTGCAGAATGTCCAAAATCTGGGAGCCTCAACCTCCTGGAACCCTCTGGGCCTCCATGGCCTGTATAGGGAACACTTTACTTTACTTTAGTAGATTGTTGTTATATCAGGGTTATTGTTATATTGAGTGGTTGTAATTTACCACATATTAGAAAGACTAGATGCAGAAAACTGTGTAATCTTGGCCTACAGGATAAATCATGGAACGGACACGTGAAGAAGTAGAAGAAGTTACTTAACTTACTGACTTCTGTTGAATTGTAACCGTATCTACTTTACACCTGCACACTAAAAACATTACTATTCAGATTGGTTTAACATCACGGATCATTGTATGCTTTGAGCCTAGCCATGTGCCAGAAATTTCATACTCATAGTTGGTGGGAAGAGGGAAGAAAAAGACAAGCAAATTCACCACTTATCTAAGACAAAACTAAAACACATGCTCCTTATGGTGTTTTAATTGCATGTTATATACATGTTGAAGTATCAGCCTAACTCACAGTATGTTTTTGCACACATAAGGGATGATTTTAGCCTCTAAACTAAACTCCGTGACACTACATCCCTGAAGGGACAAGGCCTACCACCCAACTGCTGCGTCATCTACCATAGGCAGATGGCAGGATTGGGGACATGTGGTCAGCATGCCTACGCCCATGGTCGTTAATGGTGGTTTTCATGACCGGAGCCGATACTTCTCTATAAAGTAGCTCCTCAGTTTGAATCACGAGGCTGAGTGCACCCTGTTCCAGACCTCCCTACCTCAGAAAAATCCTAAGAGGTACCAGGGATCAAACCCGGGCTGACCATGCCAGCAGTCGATTTTAGCCTCAGTGATCCTATTTTCCAGCCCTCATAAACGTTTATTTTTCTGGAATCTCTAAAAAAACAATATTGGTGGCTGGGAAGAATACTGATCATATAGATCTACCAGCTACCAGCCATAGGTCAAAGCTATTGGTTTGCAGTAACAATTCAACCTCCAAATATCGTTGTAAAAGGGTGTTTCCAAAATAGCTTCATCTTTATAGAGAGTTACATTTGTGTTATTGAGATAGGAAATTCACCAGGACAAAAGAAAAATATCGCTGTATGCTGGTTTATCGTTATATTGATCTTCGTTATACAGAGGTTTGACTGTATTACTTCTCAGTGCCCCAAAAACATCAAGTCATATGCCATTCAGTATGTTTAATTTGTGCTGAAGTGAAAGAGATTAAATTCGTGAACAAATCAGTTGCTCATCCAGCCTCTTGTGGAATGATTAATGCTGCATCCAGTCCCCCAGCTTATTTCTTGTTACACAGTAACAAGAAATAAGCTGCATTAAGCCTCATAGAGGACGGGTATCACCAGACGCCTCTGGCTCATTGTCGCTGGGTTTGCATTAATCATTTTTGCAAACACAGCTGTTAAAGTGGTAATAAACAATAATAATATACATGTTACTTACATTCAGACTGAAATACAGTCTTCGTATTCTCTTCTGGGTCTTCTTAGGGATGGACATTCTCTTCTTTCAGCAGCAAGTTGAATAAACTAAAATGCAAACCAAATAAGTAAATTAAACAAACGCACGCGAACCATCGATCTGAATATAACAGGCACCTCAAGGTATGCCGGACACTTGGTTGCATACCTAGGTAGCTATGCAATCATGTATGCGACATAGTACTTGAGTTTCCTGCTATATTTAGAAAGTGGAGAGCAGGTAGAAGTCTCGAAGCCGAACTGGAGCGTTGATCTGAATATAACAGGCACCTTGAGGTATGCCGGACACCTGGTTGCATACCTAAATAGCTATGCAACCGCGTATGCGACATAGTACTCGAGTTTCCCATTATATTCAGAGAGTGTAGAGCAGGTAGAAGTCTTGAAGCCGAACTGGAGCGTTGATCTGAATATAACAGGCACCTCGAGGTATGCGGGACACCTGGTTGCATACCTAAATAGCTATGCAACCGCGTATGCGACATAGTACTCGAGTTTCCCATTATATTCAGAGAGTGTAGAGCAGGTAGAAGTCTCGAAGCAGAAGTGGAGCGTTGATCTGAATATAACAGGCACCTTGAGGTATGCCGGACACCTGGTTGCATACCTAAATAGCTATGCAACCGCGTATGCGACATAGTACTCGAGTTTCCCATTATATTCAGAGAGTGTAGAGCAGGTAGAAGTCTCGAAGCCGAACTGGAGCGTTGATCTGAATATAACAGGCACCTTGAGGTATGCGGGACACCTGGTTGCATACCTAAATAGCTATGCAACCGCGTATGCGACATAGTACTCGAGTTTCCCATTATATTCAGAGAGTGTAGAGCAGGTAGAAGTCTCGAAGCAGAAGTGGAGCGTTGATCTGAATATAACAGGCACCTTGAGGTATGCCGGACACCTGGTTGCATACCTAAATAGCTATGCAACCGCGTATGCGACATAGTACTCGAGTTTCCCATTATATTCAGAGAGTGTAGAGCAGGTAGAAGTCTCGAAGCAGAAGTGGAGCGTTGATCTGAATATAACAGGCACCTTGAGGTATGCCGGACACCTGGTTGCATACCTAAATAGCTATGCAACCGCGTATGCGATATAGTACTCGAGTTTCCCATTATATTCAGAGAGTGTAGAGCAGGTAGAAGTCTCGAAGCAGAAGTGGAGCGTTGATCTGAATATAACAGGCACCTTGAGGTATGCCGGACACCTGGTTGCATACCTAAATAGCTATGCAACCGCGTGTACGACATAGTACTCAAGTTTCCTGCTATATTTAGAGAGTTGATGAAAATCTCAGCAATTGCAGAATAAGTATCCATGGAGTTAGCTGAATATCCATGGAAACTTCATAGTTAATTGTTATATCTCACTCTGAATAAGAATGGCACATGATATTTATATTTTCTTTGATGTGATGATGATGAGTGCCTCAAGGCAGGTCCAGACCTGGGATGGAGCCATGGGATGATGACTATGACTCGTCCGAGATGATTCAGGCAAGGGTGATACTGCAGAAATTTGCCATTGGACATGGGAAGAATTAGAACGCTAATTTTGTTACTTAACTTACCGACTTCCGTTGAATTGTAACCGTAGCTACTTTACACCCGCACACTAAAAGAACTTACCATTCAGGTTGGTAACATCACTGATCATGGAACGCTTCGAGCCTAGCCATGTGTCAGAAATGTCAAACTCGTAGTAGGTGGGAAGAGAGAAGAGAAAGACAAACAAATTCAACACGTAGCTGAGGCAAAACTAAAACAGTTTTTATTTTTATTTTCTTAATATGAGTTCATTAACACACTTGGACTTCACTTACCAATAATTTGGTAGGACGCATTTCACAGGCATACACATAGGCATACGCATTCACCTCTATCTTCAACTACATGTCGACTGCGGGATCTTTAATATTTATAATACTAAAACAGTTGCTCGTTATGGTGTTTTAATTGCACATTATGTACATCTTAAAGTATGAACCTGTCTCACAGTATGTTTTTGCACACATATAAGGGATGTTTTTAGCCTCAGTGATCCTATTTGCCTTCCCTCCTGAAGCTTTTTTCCTTGGAATTTCTAAGAAATGTAACAGATATTATGCACCCAAAAAACAATAATGGTGGGTGGGAAGGATACTGATCTGATACCAGCTACTTCCATAGGGCTAAGCTATTGGTTTTGCAGTAACAATTCAACCTCCAAATATCGTTATAAAAGGGTGTTCTAAAATAGCTTCTTCTTTTAGAAATTAATATTGGGAAGAACACAGTGAAGTCATAATACATAGTGTTTCAAAATGAATATCGGGGTTTTAAGGCTTTGTAGAATTTAGTACATTTAACATACAATTATAAATAATACATCAAATGAAAGAGCAACTCAAACAGTTTTTCCTACAAGTATTCAATGTGAGCACCATTCATCACATGGCACAAATGGAGTTGATAGGCGAGTTCTTCCCAAACCTTGATCAGTGTGTCTGGAGTAATTGTTGCAACAACTGCTTCAATCATGTGTCTTAAGTCGGGTAGGTCAGTTGGTAGTGGCAGCACATACACTTGATCCTTTATGAATCCCCAAAGGTAAAAATCACATGGAGTCAGATCGGGTGAACGTGGAGGCCATGCGAAACAAGCTCTGTCATCTGGCTCCTTCCGGCCAATCCAGCGGTCTGATACAACATTGTTTAACCATTCGCGTACTGAATGATGCCAGAGGGGTGGTGCACCATCTTGCTGCCAAATACCACGTTCTCTGGTTCAGCTTCTTCCAATTGAGGAAAGAGCCATAGTTGTAGCGCATCAAGATAAGAATTTCAAATTACACTTGCTTCAAGGAAAAAGAAGGGCTCATAAACTTTCCGCCGGGATATGGCACAAATAAAACATTCAATTTAGGGGAGTCTTGTTGAACTGTACCATCTCGTGGGGACTTTCGGGTCCCCAGATGCGAACATTATGAATACCAACAAAACTGTTTGAGTACCAACAAAACTGTTTGAGTTGCTCTTTCATTTGATGTATTATTTATAATTTTATGTTAAATGTACTAAATTCTACAAAGCCTTAAAACCCCGATATTCATTTTGAAACACCTTGTATATATTACTAAGGCTATATTTCACACTTGAACTTCACTATTAATTGTTTACCTAGGACTACATAGTTTCAGTCACCCTTGTGACTATCCTCAGCTACATCATGAAATAGAACAAAATGTAAAGCTTCTAAAGCCAATAGAAACACTCCAAGAATTAACAGTCTGGGAAAAAATTTTTATTAAAAAAAAATAAACACAAATTACTAAATTTCGAGATACCAGCAGAAGACAACTTAGTCAGAAGGTACATCCAACCACCAAGAGATGGCATCCAGCAGTCAGGATTGGTAGTACAAGGGAACAGTGCTACCAACAGAAATTCAGATGTAGCTGAGGATAGTCACAAGGGTGACTGAAACTACGTAGTCCTAGGTAAACAATTAATAGTGAAGTTCAAGTGTGAAATATAGCCTTAGTAATATAGCTTCTTCTTTGTTATACAGAGGTTTGACTGTATTACTTTTGAAAAATAAGGTAGGGAATTTATGAACTGGTAGTAATGGTGTAATTTTTGTTTAATTTTCCTATTTGCTCCAGACGTACTGTGGTTTTGAAGTAGAGAAGATAAAGGACCCTCTGGAAAGAACAGCTTGGAAGACAATGGTTAAGACTTACGGTCAGACACCAAGACAGTTGTTCCGCTCTGCACATCCAATGGTGGAGCAGTCATTAGCGTCACGAGCATCATCTGTTGTAAGTATTTTATTTGAAACATTTTTTTTATTACACCTTTTGAATCAGTTTCTGTGGATCTGGAGGCCCAAGACCTCTGCCAGGACATAAACAACAGAATTCTAGCAGTTAGTCTTCTTCTAAGAATTGAGTTGCCCTGTGGAATAGAGGCACATGCCACAGAACAACTTTTTTACAGAAAAGAGGTATTTCTGAAAGTCAGTTTTTTGTGGAATGTTGACACCTTCTTATAATTTTTTTAACTGGGTCATGAATTAGGTGGAAAAATGGATATGTTATCAAATATTAGATGAAATATTCTTAATATTAAGTGTTTTTAATCACAAGGAAAGGAAATTATAGAAATGAAATAGTGATATAAACCCCAAATAATGCAACTCATTGTTAATTCAAGTTAACAGGAACTGTGAAAATGAAAATTTCTAAATACATATTCCATGCTAACTACATTAATATATTACATTATTGAAAGAATAACCCCTTAGGCCTATAGACTATTACATTTTACATAACATCGTTTAAGTCCTCATTGATGTCCTCAACTTCAATCCTCTCCACAGTGCCATCACTTCTTAGAGTACTTCTTATAACCTATCGGAAAAGGGGACTTCAACCACAAGAGATAAAAGACGATCAGGTGTGGCATGTGCCCGTTTTCGATTAGCTATTTCTAGCATTCAGAAATCAGAGATTTTGTTATACTCCTTGTTGAAGAGTAGGCACATGCTACCATGCAAATAGTTATCGGAATCGACACAAGATGGCATGAGCTACTTAATCGTAACAAAAACTCAAAATCGGCCAATATGTGGCATGTGCCTCTTTTCCACTGGGCAACTCAATTGAAGACATAGGATGGATTGTGTTTACGAAATGTAGAATGTGCTATGTAATCATTAATCAGGATAGATTTATTCAAATGAACTGCAACTCCATCGCAGTGCGCAGTCTCCCCAGCAGAAGTCAGGAAGTCCGTTGCCGTCATTGCAACGAGACAGAAACCTTACCTCACATTCTTGGTTACTGCCATAGGGGAGAGCTACTTAGAAATAATAGGCACCATAAAGTGAGATCTAATATCGCAGAGCTTTTTAGGAAGAGAGGGGATTGTGAAGTTTTTGAGGAGGTGGTATGCCGGTCGACGGAGGGCTCCAACATACGTGTAGATATTGTTGTGATCAACAGGCAGAAGAACTATGGACTGGTTATTGATCTGACAGTGTGTTTTGAGAGGGACGGAGACCAGGCAAAGGAGGTAGACACAGAAAAGAAACTTCATTACTATCCATGCTGCCAAGACTTGAAGAAGTATGGGGTAAGAGATTGGGAAGTGGTTGGGTTGCTATTTGGGGCGAGAGGGACAATTTCAAAATGTTGTATCAATTTTGTCCAACGTTTTGGTAGCCTATATTTGTCTTCAGCCGCATTACAGGAATTGTCCTTAAACATATTGCAAGACTCACTCCATATTGTCCATAACCATTTGTATTCAGAATATTTTAATAACTGGGAAGGGTGTCCTTTATTCATAGCTGCTTTAAAATTCAATGTAAAAATACATTAATATTGATTCTTTTTATTTTTATTAAGAAATATTCCATAGTACAATGGTTTTCCTTCATCCCACAACAATCTTTTGCCTCCATAAGTCCCTGTCCATAGCATCTTCTTCATTTAACCCTTTTCTCTCCATACTCCTTTTCACCCCATCCATCCAGCACTTTTTGGGCTTCCCTCTTCTTCTTTTTCCTTCTACTTTCCAATCCAAAATTTTCTTGGGTATTCTATCCTCTGTCATTCTGAGTACATGTCCATACCATCTCAAGTGTCTTTCTTCTACAATTTCCAAAATATTCTTTTGAACTTGCATTATTTTCCTTATTCTATTATTCCGAATTTTTTCTTTCCTGGATTTTCTTGCTCCAAAAATCCATTTCTAATACCATTAATTTGTTTGCTTGTTGCCTACTTATGGTCCAAGTTTCAGCGCCATATAATGTTGTACTTAGGAATAATGCCTGATATATGAATTCTTTAGTTCTATGTAAAATATTTTTACTCCATAAGATTGAATTTAGCATTCCTAAAATTCTCTTCCCATCTGTTATTCTTCTTTGACTCTCTAAATTTGTTGTTGCATTCTTTTGTATAATAGACCCTAGATATTTAAAATATTCAACATGTAATTTTTTCTGTATTACATATTAACTTTTCTTCCAAACTGAATATTTGGCAATGGCAATTAATATTGATAATTAAACAAATAAATTCTTATTTTAATAAAATATATGGTTCTTATAATTGTTTTCATTTGGCTGTGTCATATTGGCACCCTTAATTTAAGGCAGCTATTCTAACAGGAATTCCTCTTCCCTTCATCACTTTTGTGGACGTTGTGTTCTTATTTTTAACAGGTTTATTTGATTAATTGTGTCATATTCTTTTGACAGAGGGAAGTTGTGCGAGGAGTGAAAGGTTTATTGTGGGGAAGTTATGTTGGCTCCCCTGCAGATCCAGACCCCGTTGTGGTGTGGAAACACACTCATCGCACACCTGTGGCAAGCCTGGTTCCTCTACTCACCAACGATGTGTTTGGTTTGGGGCCTCACACCTCCATCTTGCTGCGGTATAGCAAGGAGAAAGGTAAGATATGTTTTCTGTGTTCAGTTTGTGTGTAAAATAAATTGCCAAGTCATATACAGTGGAACCTCGAACACTTATAGTAGCATGAATTAATAATTGTAATGTATATGTGCAACATTTTAGTACACTCACCAACCATACAAGCAAGCAACTTCAAAACTGCATGGGGTATCTACTCTTATACAATTCAACGGCCCTAAATAGCATGCTCACTCGCTCGCCCGCTTCATGAGTTCATCGGGTGTACTCGGCGATCTTCGTCTCTTGTAGTCTAAACTTTCACGAAGAGTACAAAATTAGGAAAACCGTTTCTTTATTATATAAGGCCTAGTAAGTGAAATGAACACAATGAACAAATATTCTAATTTTATTTTTACTTACAATTTTCACAGCTCTGAACCACAAACATTTTTAATAAACTGCCAGTGTAAATGTCTTAAAAATCCTGGAGTCAATTAATAATGGCAGGCGAAGTCGCGGGCACCAGCTATAATATATTGATAGTTTAACCCTGGAAGTATTGCGGACAATAAAAATCCAAACAAACCACTCCTTCCCATGAAAAATTATATAATTTCTGAAAATTACATTGAATTTATGAAATAAAATTCACACCATATTCATTTGTCAACAAACAGTTGAGAAACAATACGTATTTTGTGTTCACAGTTAGCTTTGGAACCGCGTAATCGAATCTGAGATCGTTTTTTCAGGCGGTGCTTTCTAATCGTGGAATGTACTCTGAAGCCGGAATTTTAGGTGTTTCATTAATTACTAATGGTTTAGTTTATGAATGATTCGCGTGCAAGTGTTAGTAAATATAATGCTTTAATAATTATTATACTCTTAATTTTTAATTTTTCAATTAAGCCGCGGGCACCTGCTAGTATCTGTACATACCATAGTAATGCTTATAAAGCACGCTTTGTTACCTTTGTGTCCTTTAAATCTGTAATAATAAGAGGAAGTGTTAGACTGTCTGTCTGTCTGTGTGCAATGCCCAGCGAAATCTACTGCATGCAGAGATCTGAAATTTCAAACATAGATGGACTGAAGGGTGCCGAATACACCTCGAAGCCAGAGTTTTAATTTTTGCTTTAGTTCATGAGTTATGAGTAAAAAAGTGGCAGAAAACGTGAATTTTTAGCGCCATTGAAGCATCAGTTTTAGTAATACATTTCATTTGTCAAATCAATTGCAAGTGGCTTTGCCGTTTTTTGTCGGAACTTGGAAATAAATACATTGCGATTTTTTTCAATATATTGCATGGAATTATCAATCGCTTCAATTCTGTCGGTCTCCTTAGCCGCGATACCCAAGACGTGCTTGCCTTAGATCCGTGCTGAAGGAGAGTCCCGCCTCGGGCATGAGTGTTTGTGTGTAATAAGGAAAAATGGAAAACAAGGAAAACAAAACTCTAAACAAGATAAATAATTCAAGAAAATTGTCCTATGACCAGCTAAATTTTACTAAAAAAAAAAATTTGTGAGCTCACCCCCTGGTCGATTTGTTTGTTTATAATGTCAAGGCACACAGACATCTGAAATTTTCAACATAGATGGATGAGGGATAATGAATGTAGGCCTAAATCGGCAAACATTGATCCATTTGAACGGAACTCATTATGAAGGGGTTTTCTGGGCCAGGAAACTTGAATCTGAGGTTGATTTTCCCATCTAATCATACAGTGCAATCCAAAGCCGGATTTTTAACTGTTTCATTATAATTATTATTCATTTTAAATATGTTTTAATTAATTTGCTCTTTATTTTTTAATTAATTTTCGTGGGCGAAGCCAAGAGCACCTGCTAGTTATTTTATGAGAATAAAATACAGTAATCTACTTACTATAAAATGCAAAGTTTCAGAGCAGTTGTATCTCATATTTATGAATTTGTGTGATTTCTACATTTGACTTGGATTGATTTTTAACATGTTTGAAGCTAGACATAATGGTGTTACTTTTAAACAGGTTTGAGCATGGTGAATGCCACATCAGTGCTGGGAGCTGCTCTAGTCACATGGGGCCATGCTGATGGAGTTGTCAGGGTGAAACTCAAGAAGGAGCAACCACCCTGGCCAGTTGTCAAGTCTCCAGGCCTCGATCCTGTAAGTTATGCCTAATTTCCTTCACCATGCCAGTTTTTTTAATAAACTTATGATATTCTGTTGGTTTAAGAAAAGCATGAAGAACTTGATTTCTTGTCAACTTCTGCTGATTTCTACAGGTATTTAAAAAGTATTCAAGAGATTTTTGTAAGAGTTTTCCCCCCTTCTATCCATATATAATGACGGCCGTCCACAAAGTAATTTTCCCTGGGTCTGTTTACAGAAACAAAACACAATTTCAAATAAATAGTTATTGCAACAGACACAGCCAGTGTTCGGCTATTTTCCTACATATTTGCCACCAGAATTGAAACATTTGTCTTACCATGGCACCAACTTTTGAATATCTATGTCGTAGAAGTCTGCCGCCTAGGATTTGAACCACCTTGTGACAACCACCTTCGCATCTCTGTCATTCACTGTCATTTCTTGAGGTGTAGGAAAAGATGAAATCACTGGGAGCTAGGTCCAGGCTTTAGGGTGAATGTTTAAAGACCTTCCAGCCGAACTTCTGCAGGAGACTTGATAGGAGGTGTTTAAACATTCACCCTACAGCCTGGACTTTGCTCCCAGTGATTTCCATCTTTTCCTACACGTAAAGAAATGACAGGGAATGTCAGAGAACGACAGAGAGGCATAGATATTTGTCACACAGTGGTTCAAATCCCTGACGGCAGACTTCTATGACACAGGTATTCAAAAGTTGGTTTCCATGGCATGACAAATGTCTGAATTATTGTGGTGAATATGTTGAAAAATAGCTCAACACATTCTTTTCCATTAAATTGTGTTTTGTTTCCGTTAATGACTTGTGAGAAAGTTACTTTATGGACGTGCCTCATATTATATTATTATCACAGCCACTAAATCGATATCTACGCTATTGATTGTTTTCTGGTGTAACATTTAATATGTTCTTGAGTTTTGTCCATTCTGTAGCGATAATCTTAATGATTTATGTATAGCGTAGAGCTTTATCACTGGTTCCTAGATTTCACTATCACAAAAGACAGCACACAGAAACATAAATTCAAAATATACAGAAAACCCACAATGACAGACACACTGATACACAACAGCTCCAATCACCCAACACAACACAAACATGCTGCATTCCGATCCATGCTCCACAGACTTGAAAACACACCACTATCCGCTGAAGACCACAAAGAAGAACTTAACACCATAAAACACTTAGCCATTACCAATGGCTACAACCACACAGTCATTGACAACCTACTACACAAAATCAGAACGAAGAAAAATGACCAAAACACAGAAAAGAAAAAAGACAAATACATCACACTCACATACTTCAACACACATACCCAGAAAATCGCCAAACAATTCAGAAAACAAGGATACAAAATAGCATTCAGAACAAAGAACAAAACAATCAACAAAATACAACCCACAGACAACAAACAACACACAAACAAATACAATAACCCAGGAGTCTACAAACTAAAATGCAACGACTGCCCAAAATTCTACATAGGACAAACAGGCCGAAGTTTCAAAACACGATACACAGAACACATACGAGCTCTCAAACAAAACACAGACTCCGCCTATGCAAACCATATAATAACCACAGGACACGAATACGCAGACATCAATACAGACATGGAAATCCTACACATTAACCACAAAGGTCACACACTCAACACACTCGAACAATATGAAATATACAGACACACCACACAAGACAACACCAACATCCTAAACGAACAGTTACAATTCAAATCGCACGCGCTGTACGATACAGTTATCCAGAAATGTCTTCCCAACAACAACAACACCACGGAAGTCAGTTGCTGAAGATGGGCGCTCCATGCGGTTGAAAGCGCTCCAACAGGTAACAAAATACCGCAATTTAGTAGTGAGTACCAGTGATAAAGCTCTACGCTATACATAAATCATTTAATATGTGTTCCTTTGACCAAAACTTTTCTTTGTATGAAGAATGCACACTAGTTTTTTAATACAAAATTCTGGGGAGAAAGTACATCTATTACGTCGGTAAATATGGTATTTAAAACTTGTAATGATTAATAACTATAATTATGATTATAGATCTGCATATGTGCGAGCATGCCAGACTGCAACCAGTTGTGGATGGGACACTGGTCAGGCAAGCTCATAGTATACGAGTACAAATTCAGCCCATCTCATGGCTCCCTCAACTTCGGCAGCGAACCCATCACCTTGCTGGGGCATGAGGGTCCCATACAGAGTATTTATATCTGTCGTAGTTTCAGCATTGTCGTCACGGGAAGCCAGGACGGCACTGCCATCATATGGGATCTAAATAAGTAAGTAACACTATTTTACCTCTATTAGAAAAGTAGCTGCACTTACCAGAAACTTGTAGTTGCAGAAATGTTCAACTAGAGGAGCAATTGAAATGTTGTTTTATAAGGTTCTAAGTGCCAAAACCATGATTTTTCAGCTGATAATTTTAAATGGGTCTATGTACTCAGCCCAATGCATTTCAAAAGGGTCTGAGGTCCAGAAAAAGCCACGTTAGTAGCAATAAATTCCAAGATACAGTGCTGGGTCTATCTCCGGCACGACTTTCTGTGGGTCTATGTCTTGTTTTCTACACAATCATGATTTTGGCACTTAGACCCTTATAAAACTAAATGCATCAATTATTTGTAGCAAGATTGAGATCGGAAACATACACACTAAACTTCACTAAAAAGGTATATTTACCCAATATGATCGTTTCAATGGGTAAATAAACCTTTTAGTGAAGTTTAGTGTGTGTATTTCCGATTTCAATCTTGCTACAGATATCAACACTTCACTGTAGATTTCCATCTAATATTAATATTGGCATCAATTATTATTGTAAGAACAGCACAAGTGTCACATATGTGTATAGTAAGCAAAAGTTGTGGGTTGAACTCCTAACATGGGACAGATTTTTCTCTGAAGATCATAAAGATCACAGTTGAGTTGTAGAAATATTTCAAAATCTTTTCCCCCTGATTCTCTTATCTTTTCTCTTTGTTACTTGGATGAAACCAAAAGATCATGTATCCTACGGCTTGTTTAGATGATTTGATGAAAGTATTTGTTCAAAAGAACCACCATAAACTCCTAAACTTTGACACATCAGTGGGCATCCAGGGAACTTTTATGAACAAGTTCATCCACCCGCCACCAGATGGACAGTTGGAATCAACTGTTGATGATTGGGATACCCATTGAAATGATCATTCTTGGTAACTATATCTAATAGTGAAGTTAGTGTGTATATTTCCGTACTCAAACTGTTTACAGATGTTAACACTTCACTGTGCTATTTCTAGTTATATGAACAGTAATGATTCAATAGTTTTGCTGTTTATATCACTTCCATTTTTATTTGTCAGAGATTCTATATTCTTTTTCACTTGATGCCATTGCTGTTGCAGTTTGTCGTATATTCGGTGCATAGCTGGGAACAACATGACGTTGCCTGTGAATCTGGTTTCTGTGAGCGAGACTGTGGGTGACGTCGCCCTGGTGTGCAGCATGAATGTCACGGGTCTGGAGCCTCCTCAGTTCAACAGTTTGCTGAGGTTGTATTCCATCAATGCTGTGCCAATCGGAATGGTACAGACGAGGGAGAGCATCACTGCTATCTGCTTCTCTGGGGCTCCTGAGGGTGTGTCTGTCAATGTCATTGCAGCTGGTCTCTCTACGGGTGTCATTAGGTAAGCCTGTAACATTGTTAAGTCAGAATGGTACTATATGAGATTGTGTGGGGAATGGGAAATGTCTGTCTATCCATGTGTCTGTATGCACGATAACTCAAATACACTTTATCGGATTTTCATGAAACTTGGTATATGCACTTATTGAAGCCTATTGATATTGGACCAAATCATTAAACTGGTATCGGAATAAATCACAATTTAGTGCCTATTTTATGGTAATATTTATTAGAAAGAATTTATCAAATGCAAATCAGTTCTCATGACAACATATTGTTTTACAATGTTCTTTTACAGCTTTGGAAGTTGCAATACAGTTAGCTATGACAAACAACACTACCCACATATTTTTTCTCACATATGCTTATCAAACTTTAGACCTTTGTTCTTCCATAAGCCTTGCTTAATGAATCAGTCTGGAGTTTAACTCTGAAATCGATTCTAAGTATAGAAATACTGAAAATCTCAACATAAGTAAAATGGAAGTCGGAAGGTACATCCAGAATGCTTCTTTAAAGATGCTATAACCTGCTTCTTTGCACTTTCAAAGACCATACTGTTGACAACGGTTATGCTATGATTAATTGTTTAGTTGAAGCTACATGACAGGACAGAGTAATGTGAAAATCTGTACTTTACTGATGACAATAAAACGAGAATTCATTCAGATGGAAAGCAAAACAATTGAAGGACAAATGACGTCCCGTGCAGGACATTTACAAAATACCTTAAAATGCGGGACGGTTGGTCACCTTGCCAATAAGAAAGTGGGAAGTGGAATGCGAAAATGAATTTTTCTTTCCCAACTGATCAGAGCTGTCCGTCTATCAGTTCCACTTCTTGGCCCCCTCCAACACCATCAAGGCTTTCAGTGCGTTTCTTTTTTAAAGCAAACCTGTAAAGCGTTTTACGAGTGATGCACGATCGCTTTACGACCGCTGCAGACAAAAAAGAACGGCAAAGTCGATCAGCTGACAGCTTGCTCAATGAGACCGGCAATGTTTACATCCCTCTAACATGGTTAAAACACGTGCAAATAACAGTTATGCCGGGATGGCAATAATAATTATTGTACAATATGATGTACTGGTAAAATCACATGATACTAACTGTGCTCCAGATGACGTTCGTACTCGGGAATTTGAACAATGATGTTAAATCCATCAAGGAAATTTTCGATGATCACCTAGTCCGACATGACAGTTCGTGCAGCAAAACCATGCAGCAGTCGTAAAGCGAGATTTGAGTTCGCTGCATGGGTAGTAGAGTGGGGGTAAAGCGAAGCTGCAGCAAAATGTAAAAAAGAACGGTTTTGATGCAGCAATGGTAAAGTGCTTTAGCTCCACTTTAAAAAGAAATGCAAGGTTTCTTTGTCTTTTCTGTGTAATACAAACATTTTTCCAACTAACTCACTTCTCTTGGAAGATGTAATGGAGATAGCTGCCGAAAGCTCAGAATCTATCCTCTTACTCACTTGGTTGGAAGCCTGAGGAACTATTTTCCATTCTCAACACAGGGAAAACCTCAAGTCACACATTACATTGCATTATTTCAGGTTATGGAGTACATGGGATTTGAGTCCAGTGCGTGATATTTCTACTGGATACATCACACGTCCAATCGTAAGGTGAGTATTATTATTGTAATTTAGGTGTTTGAGGAACAGCTCAAATATTAATGTAATACCTCAATAAAAATGTTATATAAATATGAAGCCTTAATTTGTTAATGTTTTGATGGGGCTAATTCTTGAAAAGTTTCTGTTCTTTATCGAGTTTTTTTTACAAAAGTACCTTAGTGAGGTGCAAAGCAACAAATAGTGTGAAATAAAAGATGGATGGTGCATGGGAAAGATTACAAAAGAGTTTAACAGTGTAGGAGTTTCTTTCCGTTTCACATTCCAATCTCTCAGAATTTCATTCATTCGATATTCTATATCTCTTCTGAAATAAATTGTTGCTGAGGTAAAATATAAAAATTGTTCATCTAGGCCTTTCGCTATTAGGAAGAACATACCCAAATACAGTAATTATCAAATGCCTGATTTAATCCTTTGCCATCCCTAATGCTCCAGAACGCTTGAGATTTAAACCCACATTGCCATTCTAAATGCTCTAAAATGCTCCTTCAACCATGCTTTTACCCAGTGTGTTGATAGACATGTGAAGCGATCGCCAATTTTACGAAAATTCTTAATATTGTACATCCAACACCTTCCTGATACAGGAGTTACAATGCTACTGACTGTTAGTATCTCTTTTTGAATACCATAGACGCTAGTTTCTGACACACCGGGGAACTCTGATGTCAATTCACGGAATAAAAGTTGAGGAATTTTTCACAAAATACATTAAATACATTTTATCATTAGGCCTCTAGTTTTTCCTCCACTTTTAAATCACTTACCTCTCTTACATTTTACAATTCAAAATGGTGGAGCATGTGCTGCTATGAATCCTCTTTTTGATTACAATAAGTCTTCCAATGTAAACATATTCGGATTGTATTATTTAATTTTTAATTTGATAACTAAGCATTATGACAAATACGGTAATTTGTTTCACAATACAGTCACCATGTTAAATTATAATACTGTATTAAAATCTTAATTATAAATGTAGAATTCAGATACAGTTTATGCCAAATTATACAGTACTGGAGGTTTTTTCTATTAATTAACAGGACAATAATTAATATGCTGCCATCGCACTGTAGGCAGCATTCATAACGATCAAACAGATTTTAAAACATATTCTCGAACAATATGCTGATGAAGGGACATACGCATGAGAGCTGCACGAAATCCAGTACTGCATATTTTGGCACATAATGCATATTTTCTGTATTTAACAGATAATTATTTTAGTGTGCTGGGAATGTGATGAAAGAAAGTGGAAGTTGTGAAACGTTCAAGAGCCAATGACAGCTAACTGTAAATAAAAATATAGATCCTGTAACCATATGGTTTTGTTTACATCTACTTCATTCTTTAGTTGTATGGTATATTTGGACGAATGATCTTAAATATTGTTTTTATGCTGTGTACATTGGCATTTGACATACTTTCTCTTGGTCGCAGTCTGACTTACTCACAAGATGCCCAGCATCTGTACGCCTCTGTGACCGATGGTACGGTCGTCATCTGGGAGGGAGGAGGTGGAGGATCGAGCTTGAAGGGTATCAGCAAAACCCCCAAGTTTCTCAATCTGACGTCCTTGTGAGAGATAACAGGCTGATTCAAGAGCAGGATCCTCTGAGGTGAAGTCTATCTGTATATTGTATAGTCCTGAATTTGTGTGATTTTAACACATCAACTCACTACATAGATTTTATTTTGAAAAAAAAAAAAAGTATGAAAGAGAATGATGGAAGATGTAGAACACAACTGCTGGATTTTAATATATTTTATTGTTTTAAAACGTTGGTTAAGTGGAAATGGTAAATACAGAATGATTTTCAGAATGGTTGTACTTGAAAAACTAAAATTATTTTTATAAAACAACTTTTGGTTTTGGCATCTGGTAAGGAATGCTATTATTCCTGAGCATTTTTTATACTTTCATATAACTTAAGAAAATATTTATTTTGTTAAAATTATCTAATAAATTTAGGCATATTGTCTTATTCGAAAATGTGTTTTTATTAAAATTTATATTCCTGAAATAATTAAAATCGTTGCAATACAAATTAACATTCCATAAAACAAATTAAATTGTCCTTAGTTTTAACTATTTTCAGTTATTACAAAGGAAAATTAGTAACTTACTTAGTTTTTTTACATAAAATATGCTTTTCTGTAATATATTCTTGAAAAATGGATTGTTTACTACAAGATTAAAGGAACTGAGAAATAAATAAGCTATTTAATGAGTGACTAAATAATTAGGTTGATACCAGTCAGTAAAATATAGCACCTGTCAATTATGAGGCAGAATTGAAGAATATAAAAGAAATATTGCTTTCTATAATTCAGTGCAGTGAAAAATTCCAGTCTGTAATAGAAATTGACTTTATGTAGAGTTTTGAATGATAGTATATGGTTTGAAAGTTTTATAAAAAATTGTGGCCAATTTGGCGATTTTATAAAACTGTTCTTCCTATTAAAAAAAAAAAAAAGGAAATTATTGTTGCTGAGAAAACGAAGTGTTAATCATAGTTGTTTAATGTAATGATAACGAATCATATTGCATTTTCTGTTTCTACATGTTTTGAATTAACAGTCAGGGTAATTGGAAAATTGCTTTAAAATTCTAACACACAGCTTTAAAAGAATACCAGGTGATTTTGAGTGATAATTTTATTGTGCAAAAATAACACGCATATATTGTTGTTAATGCTAGAGTAATTTTAAAATATTAACCCTGAATGTCATTTGTCCCCACTTCCCTTAAACGTACTTGTTGAGGATGTTTTGAGATAGAATCTGTTGACCTGATGTGGAGGAAGTATAAGGAGGAATTAGCACATGGTCTGTTTACTGGCCAAGATATGTTCAGTTTATTTACATATAATAAAAATTTCATGTGGTCTTACAAGAAGAAACCATCACTTTATTTTTATTATAGGCAGAGATCCGTGAAATTTGTGAGTCGGGGTAACACAAATTATTCTTATTTCAACACATTTTGCAAACTTTTCTTTTATCAGCGCCCATAAACCCTTAAAGGCTGGCCTTATAGCCTTAACATTGCAATGAAAAAAAAAAAAAAAAAAAATTATTAATAATAATATTAACAACAATAACAATAACAATAATAATAATAATAATAATAATAATAATAATAATAATAAAAAGCAGAGATCCATGAAATTCGTGAGACGCCATAACATGAATTGTTCTGATTTCAACACATTTTGCAAACTTTTCTTTTATCGTCGCCCATAAACCCAAAAAGGCTGGCCTTATGGTCTTAACTTTGCAATATAAATAAATAATAATAATTATAAACCCTCAATTTTTTTTTTTTGCAATTTGTCTGGTTACCCTTTAGGCAAATTAAAAAAAAACAAGAATGGAGTCAGATTGTAAAAAGAATCATTAGTTCTACTTAAACCGTTAGCTCAGTAATTTGACTGTTTGCCGTTCAGGCATTAAAAAAAAAACGAATGGAGTCTGTCAGATTGCAGCAAATTTTACAAGGAAAAGAAAAGTTTTGTGGCTAAAATTAATTTAAAGCAAATTCTAATACGCCTTATGCAAGTTACACTGAAACAACATTTAAAATTATATAGTTGTCTATTGTAATATAGCCTACTTGTAATACATGTAAATGTAGTACACTTCTCAACTACAATCCCAGTAAATGGAGAGGTACAAATTTGTAATTTAGTGTGTACTTGATACGCAGCCACAGTGACATTAACACAATCTAACAGAATCCATTCCGGCTTTTGTAATATGCCTGATTCAAATTCAGAATGGATGTTTTATTAATATCAATATTAATATTAGATGGAAATCTACAGTGAAGTGTTGATATCTGTAGCAAGATTGAGCTCGGAAATATACACACTAAACTTCACTAAAAGGTATATTTACCCAGGATGATCATTTCAACGGGTCTTCCCGCCATCATCAGCTGATTCCGACTGATCAGCTGATGATGGCGGGAAGATCCTTTGAAATGATCATCCTGGATAAATATACCTTTTAGTGAAGTTTAGTGTGTATATTTCCGAGCTCAGTTTTATTATAGTTTGCTGGCATTTTGTAAAATGTGTGGGGGGATTTTGTAAAAAAGGCTGAATTTACAATTAGCCTGAATCATGTATACCACATAACATGGCAATTCCAGTAAGTTGTGCTGCTTCCTCCTCATATTTTCTCAATGGCATCTGCAGTTTTACATTAAAAATTAGCTATATAGAACAAAATTACAGCATATAGCAAAGGTTAGTTTAGTTACTACATATTAATACGAGGCATGTCTGATGTTTGTGAAGCAAAGGAACATTGTATTTAAATTAATTCAAACTTTTTTTTATTGTTATAGCCATACTCTTCTTTTATGCTGGCTATTTTGCTTTTTTTCTGTTATTAATTGTACAAAAAAAGAGCATTAATTACCTTACTTTTAATAATTATCAACACTTGAACTTCAACTGCATTATTGTTATTATTATTATTATTATTATTGTCTATAATAATAATATTAATAATAATAAGTGTTTTTCTATCTGTCTGTCTGTGCACGATGCCCAGCGAAATCCATTCCCAGAGATCTTAATTTTTAAACGTTGACAGACTGAAGGGTGGCCGACTGCACCTCGAAGCCGGATTTTTAATTTTCGCTTTCATTCGTGAGTTATGAGTAAAAAACTGGCAGAAAACATGAAATTTTAGCGCTTCAATCTGAGGTCGTTTTTTCCCATCTAATTGCGGAATACACTCCAAAGGCGGATTTTTTAGCTGTTTCATTATAATTATTATTCGTTTTAAATACGTTTTAATTATTTTGCTCTTAATTTTTTTTATTAATTATCATGGGTGAAGCCACGGGCACCTGCTAGTTATTATTCTAATTGTGACCATTTGAATACTTGACTCGTAAATAGTATATTGAAGTAAAGAACACAGTCAAAATGTTTGAATATGGTATTGTCCCAGTTTTTTGTTTGTTTACAAGCTAGCCACCCTGCCTAAACCAGCTATAGGCCTAAGCATGTTCTTTATTTTGAGGGGCGGCATTTACTTTAGGCCTAAGAGCTTAAAAATTCTTAAACAAATTATTGTTATTGCGCTATTCATCACAAGAATCTCTATCTGTATATATACAAGAAAAGCCAAAACTGACTGACTCACTGATCAAAGTATCTAAAAAACTATACAGCCTATTAACTAGAAACTTAGTACACATATTGCTCATAGGCTCTAGATGTGCACTAAGAAAGGATTTCAAAATCTTTGGCCTCCAAGGGCCAAAATAGGGTTGTAAAGGTATGTCATTTCTGAATTCACCAAATTGAATTCATACTGCATGTATACAATCCCCATGACAACATTATTTTTTTCCATACTACACAGGTGGCTTTGCATGACACTGTGATTTCATGTAGGCAGGCTATGAATAGAATTCCAATAAATTTTTTTTTTTTTTTTTTTGTGGTGATAGTTAAATATATTTAAGTACCAGGTCGCCAACTGGACCCATGCCTTTACAGTGACATAATACAATACACATTTGAAAAAGTAGTAAAAATGTAACAGTTATTCACAGCTTGTCTACTAGAAGTAGAGGCCGGTTAATGAGTGTAGAATAGTTCCAATAAATGATTATCAACTATTTTGTGACACGAAGTAAATATAGATGGCCTTGGGTTCTATGGTTGAGAGTTGAGCTGTTTTCTTATGTTTTGCCTAGGACTGTATTGTGAAAGATAGTTCATACAGTATCAATAGATATAATTTCCTGATTAATTTATAATATTATAAATTTTCTTGTTGGCAATGTGGCTTTGCTTTCTAGACATGTCTCGTAACATTTCCTTGATAAAATCAAAATTCTGTTTACAATGGATTACCATTTCTAGTCACATTGGCATATGCTGAACCTCGTTTACTTTAGAAATCTGTACACAGCACAGTAATAACTATTATTATAAGGCGTGTCCACAAATTAAGTTTCTGTGGGGCTGTTTCAGAAACAAAACACAATTTCAAGGAAATATTTATTGCAACAGACACATCCAGTGTTCAGCTATATTTCAACATATTCGCCACCGGAATTGAAACATTTGTCATACCGTAAAACCAACTTTTAAATACCTGTGTCGTACAAGTCTGCCGCCAACAATTTGAACCACAGTGTGACAAACATTCTCACCTCTCTGTCATTCTTTGTCATTTCTTGAGGTGTAGGAAAAGATGGAAATCACTGGGAGCGAGGTCCGGGCTGTAGGGTGGATGTTTAAACACTTCCTAGCCGAACTTCTCCAGGAGATTTGCTAGAAGATGTTTAAACATCCATCTTACTGCCCGGACCCCGCTCCCAGTGATTTTCATCTTTTTCTACACCTCACGAAATGACGAATAATGACAGAGAGGTGAAGATGGTTGTCACACAGTGGTTCAAATTCTAGGCAGCAGACTTCTACAACACAGATATTCAAAAGTTGGTACCACAGTAGGATAAATGTCTCAATTCCGGTGGTGAATATGTTGAAAAATATTGAACATTGGCTGTGTCTGTTGTAATAACTATTTACTTGAAATTGTGTTTTGTTTTGGTAAATGGAGCCAGGGAAAGTTAATTTTATGGACACACCTTGTATTATTATGGTCATTTGTATACCCAAATGGTTGATACCAGTCAAACAACTTGAATAGTCTAGTGAAGGAAAGTATACTGAAGGTGTTGGAATATATGTGTTTTACTAGTTACTGTTTTCATGAGATTATCGACTTTATATGTATAGAGCCTAATTGACTGATTTTTGTGAAGAATAATATGGAAATATTTACATCTATGTTTTACTCTGTAACGTACGGTTGCCATTTTTAATATTAGCGATGCATTGTTATCCATAAAAGATGATTTGAAGAAGGAAAGAGTTGGGGTGGTACATAGGGTTACTGAATTTTATTTGAGCTATTTCTAATTATTATTGGATCTCTTGAAACTGATAAAATAATTGTGAAATACGGCTACTTCTTTTATGGATTTTTCCATCTGAGATGTAATAATGAATTGTTTATTTTTCCTAAGCAGACAGCTTTTGTAATTACTTTACGCTTATAAAACGACCTGATTTTGTACTTAGACAAAATAATATTAAATAACCTCTTGTAGATATGTCTGTTTTTTCTTGCACCTCATTGCGTTAATATAGAAAGCCTTTACTATCCCATCCCATAAAAACTAGTACTATATATTAATCTCAGCATACGACACCTAGTCGAACATTTCTATTAGGTTTGAAATCTCGGCCTTATCTGAAAGCTACATTATGCTACTACCGTGCATTTCACGTATGAGTTGGTCTATCATGCGAGTTTTCTGCATCACAGCGGCCACAGCTCTAAATCCCGAATGATTGGGTGAAATATCTACTCAAATATAGCTGCTAATGGTATAATGATTCAGGTTGTCACAATTGCAGTTAAAATTACAACGAAAATAACCATGTACCTCATCACAAGAGATGTTGGAAATGTCCTGCTCTTGCATCCACACAACACTGACACCTTTTTACTAAATTTTGTTTCTTGCGCATAAGTCCAGCTTCCAAAATAGAGTTCATTTCTCTTATGATATTGTCTTTAAGTTCTTTTAATGTATGGGGGTTTGAACTATACACTTTATTTTTCACGTTCCCCCATAAATAATAGTCATAGAAGAACTTAAAGACAATATCACAAGAGAAATTAACTCTTATCGCGGAAGATGAACTTATTTGTGGGAAAGAAAATTTCCTAAAAAGGTGCTAGTGTTGTGTGGTTGCAAGAGGAGGACATTTCCAGCATCTCTTGTGATGAGGTACATGGTTATTTTCACTGTAATTTTAACTGTAATCATGAGAACCTGAATCATTACACCGTTAGTGGCTTTATTTGCATAGATATTTCACCCAATCAAGTTTGGCCGCCTCAATGCAGAAACCTGCACAATTGGCCAACTCGTATGTGAAACGCACTGTAGATAGTTGACTAAATTACCATAAATTACATCAGAAATCATGGTCAGAAGGTACATACTGTAGTTAGTAGCTATCAAGTCCTTAGCAGCTAGCAATCATTGATAACTTGTAGACTAAATCGTAGCATCCTTGATAAACTACAGACAAATGAAGGCATTGATTGAAGTATATGTGCTGAAAGCTCATAACACGTAATTAAGAGTTGCTAGTCTCTAAAATGTACTTAATGACTTCAGCTTTCAGACACTGCCTCCATGTCATCTCACCACATGAGAAATGACAGACCATTTTTTTCTGTAGCTATCAACACCCTAAATAAGAACAGATCTTTGCATATAAAATATTGCCTGTAATTGTCTACATTATTAGAGAATGTAAGTGCTGTCATGTTTTAATAAGCAATTAAGACAATAAAACTTTTGCCTAGGTGGTTCGGCTGTATAGAAGGGCAAACTGGCTTTCTTCAATGAATGTCTTTTATGGATAAAAGATTACTTTTAAATGAATGTCAGAGGTGGTTTGAAGGATAATTGACTGTACTTTCTATTATAGAAGTAGCTGTTACAATGTTCTTATGACGAGAATTTAGTGTTAGTTGCACTGATCCTGAATTCTAGTCTAGTATCTTCCATACTTTTAGTGCCATAGTTTTTATCAGTTATGGGAATGTAGCCAAAGCTTTACTTGTAAAAGAAATTTGAGGTAAGAGAAGGGTGATTCTTCTTCTTCTTCTGGCGAACAGCTTTTACACTCTAGCTAGCGCTTCCTTGATGATGGTAGTCCATTCTTCTCTGCCTTTCTCCTCCATCTTCTAATCCCCATACTATGCAAGTCCTTCTCCACACAATCCAATCATCTTATTCTTGGTCTTCCCCTTCTCTTCTCCCTTCAGGTTTGCTTTCAAAAATATTTTTAGCCGATCTGCCTTCATCCATTCTAATCATATGCCCAACCCATTCAATTCTTTTAGCTTTAACGAGTGTTACTATTTTGTCTTTATCCTTGATCGGTCCATATCATAAATTCAGATTCCAAATAGTCTATATTTACTATTCCTGGTACTTAGACAAAATCAGTATTTGCAATTGGCAGATTTCTAAATAGGCTGGATTGTGTTTATAAAGAAAATGGATCTTCCTTTTCTATTGATAAATTTGATGATTTTTTATGCAATATCAACTGTGGTTGTTGTTAGAAAAGTTAGTTACTTGGCTACATTCTCATACAGTAACTTTAGATATGACTTTACCCCTTGTCTTGGGGAAATAGTTAATTTTATGTGCATTAGATGCTATCTTTACTGTAGATCTGAGATATTAGTTACTGTCATTTTAAGCATGTACACCACGATACTACTTAGTTTAGATTTCTTAGTTTTTAAGTCTTCGTACTAACTGAAATGATAATACTAGATGTATGACTGTTACAAGCTTGTCCTTATTTGTTGTTTTGTAGGTTATAGCTTAAAAACAGAGTTGCCAACATTACAGCCACCAGTTATGGTACATGTCTAAAATATAATTTAAGATACATTTAACAAGATCTATCGTATTAAAAAATAATCTGATTCGAACTTCACATAACTTTCTCTACCCAAATAGAAGTTACAATCATGTAAAGGTGAAAATGAAGAGAATGTCGTTACCACGAAGGAAACATAACCCAAATAAAATTTGATTAATGTACTCTCGTAACTTTCTTTGCTTTAAGCATGGCCAATACATTTTCCTTACTTCACATTCTGATATAGAACAAGAGGCCATATTGCAAAGAGCACATATTCAGAGTGGGTGGCTTATAACTACCCTTCAGAGAATTTTTATGAAAAAATATTTCAAATAAAAGCTTCATCCCTTTTTATAAAGAAGTAAATGTAAGAGATAAACATCACCAAGCTTCGGGTCACATCCCCTAAAGGTATCTAACCCAAATATTAAATTTAGTTATTACTGTATAGGACTTTAGTTCTCAAGCTATCTTGCTCACAGATTTGCACCCAGACACGGATTGTCTGGGACTATTGTATCATAAATTTGATATACTGTATTTCATTATACAGAAAGAAAATAATCATGTATAGGGTTTTTATATTTTTCCCCTGAATATGGGACACTCCTAACTTTCAAAAGAAATTGTGGAAAGATTAAATATTAGAGGCTGAGTCGACCCCATGGCTATAGTGCCACCAGAAAGATTAGACCATTTGCAGGACGTGTATAAACTTAATTATGTACCACAACTGTTTTCAAGTTGGCTGCTCTGCTTCCACTTCCTCTAGTTGCAAATTCCTATGTTAGCTGCTAAGATATCTTTGAACCGAAACATGTTTCGTTGTTGAATAGAAGGCTTATTTAATGCATTTAATCCACTTTTAGAGATTTAAGAATTTTAGATGGATACAAACATCCATACTCCTAACGTTAAGTGGTTTGAAATTAAACTGAAAAGTCTTCATATTTTGTGAATTGAAATGAATATTGTTGGAATTTGAAATATTTAATATTTTTTTGCGATACTTTCTGTTGATGCAGAATGATATTCATTCAGGTGCTAGAATGATGTTTCTCTTGCCAAGTGTGATGTAGTTGTAGAGAGATTATGGCATGGTAAAACGGTGCAGTGTGTTAGTAACAGGAATTAATCTTGCACAGGATTGTTTCAAAGTTAATCAGAAGAAACAAAAATGATTGTAGAGGTCCCTGACAAACATTTTGAGATATGGAGTTTGTTGTCTTGTTATGTTGCATGATTCTGAAGATGTTAAGATTTTCAGGGCCCTATTTCATGAAGGTTACAATTTTACAGTTGACAGGTATCAGTAAATTGTTTTACAGGTTTACATTTTGACAATTGTGTTTTTCATAAAAGCTGACAACTTTACATAAATGTCATGACAATTTTGTAGATTTATATGACAATTTTACATATTGTTGTTTCTCAAAACTTTTGAGTTTACAGGTAAAAGTCTGACAAATATGTCAACTCTTAGGGTTCCTACCATTTATAAAACAATTTTTGTTGACATATTTACAATTTACAAAAAATATAGAATTGTCATTACAGAAGTGGCAGGCCATCTTTCATATTATGTAGGCCAAGTCAGTTGCTTATGTAAATGTGTGGCATAACTTTGCTAACTGTTTTTTGTGATTTAAACTTTCTTGTTAATAATGAACACTAGCAGTAGTGATATTGGTAGTAGTGAAAGTGATGAAGAAATAGACATGAGACCATGCCTACATGCCTAGTTTTTAGTCAACAGATTAACCTAACTTTCAATTTCAGTGACTTTGTATTCAAAGAGAAATATAATTCAATTATTTTCGATAGTAATAATCGATTGCTTAGGTATCACGTTCAGTGTTGAGATCAATTATCGCACACATTTATGAGAGCCATCTACAGTGTACTAAAGTAATCTTTATGTTTGACAAAATTGTTTCGTTTATGAAAAGGGTTCTTTTAGTCTGACAATTTACATTAATTTGTCTATAATGTAAGGAAGAGTTGTAATATTTATGAAAAATAGAATTATCATGACATATTGACAAATTGGTCAGACTTGACATAATTGTATTTGTCACACCTGTAGAGTTTTATGAAATAGGGCCCAGATTGTCATTTCACACCAGTAGGTCACCATTCATGGGATGTTGTTATTGATGAGAGTTATCGAGTGACAAAATCGGAATTATTCGATTCTCTGAAGTTCTCGAGATATCAAGAATTGTATAAAAAATATTTGAATGATCACTCGACAAGTTTAATATTTTAAAATGTTTATCTGGTATCTTGCACAGTCATTTTAATTTCTTGGTTGTAGCTGATATGAAGACCCTATATATTGCAAAATACTATGTATTTGTACTGTATTTTCACTGAATCTCATTCTGCACCAAGGGGAAAAGGCCTTTATATTCACAATAGGGTGATAACATAGAGTCTGTTGAATAAATAATAATGTTGAATGTTGAATAAGACATTTGCATTTTCATGACTAATGCTATACAAGTTGTAGATTATCTAGTACTTTAGTATGCAGATTGTTTCACCAGAATGTAGACTTCACTGTTGTATTGTGTTACATAATTCTTTGTATAAGGTTACCAGATTTTTTCAGTGAATCCAGAGACACTTAGAAAATTTGATGTGATATGATATAATATGATATTTATTGTACTAAGAAAAGAGTCTACTGGATTCGACACTTGTCATTTTATCAGGAAGCATCTTAAAAACACAAGAATACTTTTTTCTTGGAGGTATCTGTAGACTTACAGACGGTGCTGCTAAATACATATAAACTGATTTCCTTCTCTGAAAAAAGAGAAAGGAAAACGCCATAAATAAGAGAAACAAAAACAAACAAAGACAATTTTCTAACAGACTCATCAAAATACGTTTCTTCTCTGTTATCCCTTTAGGCTTTGTTCATAAGTCCCTTAAAAGTTCGCATCGTACCACTATTAGTCCACTATTCCAATAATATCACTGTTATCATAAAAGGGAACACTAAATAACATGAATAAAACCAAGCTTGTGAGGGATTCATTAATAACGAATTAGGCTTATAAACAAACCTTACGATACAAATATTTGTTCGAATATCATGCCTTTTTATCCCCTACTTGAACTCATTTATGAAATAATTAATATGCCAATTGGATTCATTTTTATTTTAAATCAGTACAAATGTCTGACAGGTTCATTCAAAGTTTCTACTTGAAGGACAGTGTTTATATCATTTTGATCTGGCACAACCTTCTTCAAGTATGCTGATATCTTTTTGTTATTATTTTCACAGGTCACGGAGCTTTTATGTTTTTTAGTTGCAACTTGTTCAAAGACTGAGGTTCGCCCACCACTTCCAATGGTAAATCTTACTTCATATAATGAAGTGCAGAGTTTTCCTTTACTCCTCTTCACATAAATAGAAAATCCTTTCTTATGTTATCACTAATTACACATTTTAATTTATTTGACGACAACACTAAAGATAGACTACAGTTTAAAGCACAAACTACACACATGGATGTATTAAATTACTGCTGGTCCGAACAAGATCTGAACCCACACCTCACCACCCTCTGCGCTTACAAGTCAGATTTTGCAATGCCTAAATAACAGGTTGATGAATTAACCATTAACTCAAACACTGATCGGTCTTAATATATCGAACATATTTAAATTATGGTAGGCGGTAGCTAACATTTCAAGTACAGTATAATGGTTATATAATGATACAATCAACACTGGAAACAGCCAGACCAGAGAACAAAATATAAGCTAACAAAGTTGGAGCAATGCAGGCGAAGCCCACAATGTGACAACCTCGCTTCTGTTCTATACCTGCATATGAAACACATTACTGGAAATGAATACGGGTTTCTATCCTAGAACTCAATGTGCTTAAACTAACGGTGTTTTCATAGGGTTCGAACCTATGCAGTCTAGAAACAGCAACAGAATGAAAGTGGATGTTAGAATAAGCAAGCATTGACAGGGGCCAATCACATTTCGAGAGAATAACCACACTTCAGCTAGCTAATCACACTTCGATATACATATCTACCTACTAGTTCCAAAGAGAATAAGTTGTATTCTTCCAAGAAGAATGCAATATTGGAGTAATATACAGTACGATAATAAAATTACTACACTGTCAATAAAAATCCAGGGACATACATATAAATAAAGGGATATTCTGGGGACAGATTTCTATATCCAGAGAGTGTCCCCACGTAAAGGGATGTCTGGTAACCTTACCTTAGTAGCAACTTCTATTTTCTGTAAGCTTTTATTTTTTTACTTATACTTAATATATGTACACATATAATGCATTTTAAACATTTGTAATGATTTCTAGATGGCTTGTCATCATGCATATATATTTTTTACAAATATTCAGCAGTATTGTGTTTCGTTATATCATGTAAGTACTTATGCATTACACTATATGTTGCAAAATGAAGTTGTTATTGTGTTTGTGAGTAGCATGATGGTTTCAACTGTACAGTTAGCTTTCTATTCCTAACCTGTAGTGTGTGTTGAATAATACAGTCAACCCTTGATATAATGCCCCTCTTTACAGTGCCACTCTCACACTTCGCCAATAAATACAAGTGAATGGATCTTCTCCCATATAAAATACATAAGAAACCTCGTTACTGTGCCAATTCATTTGAATTGATTCAGAGCTTTCAGCAGTTTTCTTCACTGCCAACTTCTGGGAGAAGTAAGCTAGAGTGCTCGCAATAGTTAAAGGCATATACGTCAGCCAGTGACATGGCTTGCACCATCTCAAACTGCAGAAAATTAAGCAATGTAACAGTATCAGTCTTCAAGTTCGACAAATCTCAGCTATGCCTTATTTTGAGCATGCTAAACGAAAAAGGTTTTCCATAGCTCAAGGGATATATTAAATATATCTCGCTCTAGAGTGCTGCAAGCCTCAAAGGACTTATATGTAGCCAATAAATGACTTTACAATTTTGGCTTCAGAGATGATAACATCTTGGACTCGCATTTGGGAGGTCCCAGGTTCAAGTCCCAATGCCGTCCAATTTGACATGGGGTTTTTCATGGTTTCCTCAGTCGTAAAGGCAAATGCCGAATTGAATATTTACATACCATGAATCATCCACACCATTTCATCCTGTATCATATCCATTTAAATTAATATCAGTTAAATTTACTACTTAAATACACTAACAGTAGAAATAACTGACAATTAATAGTTCCATGGCCTACCCTACTGAATAGACACAGATCTCGAATTCCTGATATGGCCTCGTAGCTGAAAAAGTATAAACACAGCTGAAATAAATAAAATTAAAAAATTAAAAAGGCATCACTCTCATCTATGTGTGGTGACAAATTTTTATTAAACTTAATAATTGTATTTGTACGTTGAAATTATAACCCTATTTTAATGGGTATGTTAATTAATATTGATACACCTAGGAATACAGTAAAATATGTTTTTACATATTTTAAATTAAGGAGAATATTTACACATTTAGATATAAATACTGAAGAACATAGTAGCATTATATTAAATGGAAAATTAACTGCATGTAGGAATTGCTGTACATGTTTAAACCATCATGATGTAGTTTACTCCTTATTGATCCTCTTCTTCTGAGGCCAATTCCTCATCACCTGAAATTCAAATGTATATATTCTTACATTGATGACCAAGTTACAGCAAACTATCAATTATCTGTATTAATAGGGACAGTGATAAGCATGAATTTTAACAAAAATATGGATAATCCTAATTTTAAAATTATTGCTATTCTAGCTTCAGACTTTTTTTCATTGGTTTGATAGCTGTAAATGCTACTTATTTGGCATAATGCTCATTTTGTTTGGAATTGTCATTAAAATATGTATGTACGAGGGGCATACTGAATGTTGTGAGCAACAGTTTTTACAACAATCTTCATTTGTAAGTGAAACCAAGTATGTCATCTCAATGTACAGACCTTTCTTTCACTTTTCCACATAGACTCCGTTTTTTTGCACACATGTTTCCCATCGTTCTGCAAGTTTGAAAATACCCTTGCGATAGAATTCCATTCCAGCTGCCCACAAAACTCGTCAAAAATTCATCACCTTCATTTCGAAATCTCTGAAGAAGGTTTTGGGCAATGATCCGTCTCTGATGTTTGTGGCCCTCGGTCAATAAACGTGGGACCCAGTGGGCACAAACCTTCCGATAACCTAAGCTGTTTTGCAAGTTTTGCAGCTGGAACGGAATTCTATCGCAAGGGTATTTTCAAACTTGCAGAACGATGGGAAACATGTGTGGAAAAAAACGGAGACTATGTGGAAAAGTGAAAGAAAAGTCTGTAGATTACACTTACAAATAAAGATTAAGGTTGTGAAAAAATGCTGCTCATGACTTTCAGTTATGCCCCTCGTACATTTTAACCCTTTGTGAGAGGAATATGGGTATAACCAGGTGCAAGATTTTGACTATACTGTACTATTTTACCCCATGACTACCGCTGATAGGAGATACTTCTCTATACAAACCGATAGAGAATAAATCAGTTATTCCTGGCTAATTATATCATTTTCCACAATTTTGAATTTAACTCTCTTTACATGCACACCCAAGAATTATTTGCTATATATCCAGTTAAAATGGGCAAGGAGCAAAAGCTTTACACAAGTTTAAGTACGAGTTAAGTTTAAGTTTACACAAGTCGTAGTATGATTGTAGTGGCATATCTCTTATACATTAGATGTGAAATGCAATATTTACCTCCAAACTCGCCAACCTCCTCTTCCATGTCTTCAGTGCGGTTAACAAAGTTTTCTTTGCTTGCTCCACCCTCTGCTTCTTCCTCACCCTCCAATTGTTCCTCTGCTTCCCCTTTATCTTCTCCTCCTTCCCCCCACCCTTCTGCGCTCTTGCCTCGCAGCTCTTCAGGCTTGCACTCTCCGTATCCTCCCTCCCCTTCATCCTTGATGTCTTCATCTTCAGGCAGAGGCTCTTCCTCCTCTGGGATGGACTCCTTTGAGTCTGTTATCTGAATGGGTTGTGGTTCTGGGGGCATGAGTTCATGCTCATACTTGGTTATCTTCTTTACACGCCATATTGGAACAATTCCCTTTGATACGGAATCTTCCTGTTCTCCCGGAAGTTCCTCTCCCAAGGCTTCTTCCACGAAGTCAAAGTCAGGATTCTTCATGTGTGTGTAATTGCCATGCTGCATGATTTCTAGGTTGAAAGTGTAAACTCCAGGGCCTCTTGGCTGTGGAAAACAAGATGATAATATACAGTACACACTGCTTATTGTGATCACTTTGGGATGCAGCTAATCTGATAATATTAACCAATTGATAACAGTATGTTTGTAAGGATGCAACAACAAATTTAGAGATTCAAAGAAGAATAACGGATTGGAAGAGAATTATAGGAATGCTAAATTCAATCTTATGGAGTAAAAATATTTTACATAGAGGTAAAAAATTAATATATCAGGCATTATTACAAAGTACAACATTATATGGCGCTGAAACTTGGACCATAAGTAGACAACAAGCAAACTAATTAATGGTAATAGAAATGGATTTTTGGAGGCGTTCAGCAAGTAAATCCAGGAAAAAAAAAAAATTCGGAATAATAGAATAAGGGAAATAATGCAAGTTGAAAAGAATATTTTGGAAATTGTAGAAGAAAGACGCTTGAAATGGTATGGACATGTACTCAGAATGACAGAGGATAGAATACCCAAGAAAATTTTGGATTGGAAAGTAGAAGGAAAAAGAAGAAGAGGAAAGCCCAAAAAGTGCTGGATGGACGGGGTGAAAAGGATTAAGTGAAGAAGATGCTATGGACAGGGACTTATGGAGGCAAAAGATTGTGGGATGAAGGAAAACCACTGTATTGTGGAATATTCCTTAATAAATAAATTAAAAAAAAATAAAAAAAACAGTAGCTGAAGGAATTAAATGAAGGTTATTTATTTGTATATAATATAATACACTACAGAATTTAAAATATTTATTCATAAAATAATACGTAACTGTGAATCATTGAACCACTCATAGGCTAATATAGTAATAGGCTGCAAGCGACTAATTTTCTACCAGTAACAAAATTTTTAATTGTTTTTACTTTTCTTTAGGAGTCCATTAACCAATATTCATACCCAGTTATGAGTATTTTTGGAGGTCTATACTGATCTCTGGTGAACACCGCGTAGCAAAACATCTAATGCCTGTCTGTTCAAGTCTTTTCATCTTACACTAGCTATTACTTCATGTCAACACTGTTATCTTCATAAATCAAGAGCTGCAGCTTAACTGTGGGATGTCGAAGTTTCGAAGGCGATTTCAACATCCCAGAGGAGAATGGACTGTTAGAAATAATTGAAAAACTCATTAAACTACAACAACAACATCAGGTGGTACAAGACGAAATTTCTGCAGTGGGACATTAGCTTCCGTCACACACAAGCTTTTTCACTCGGGTTTAGGCAGGTGCATACTCAAATGCTTGTGAAAACATGTGCTTGTCAAGGCAATAGACAAAGAAAAGAAAGTGGTGGTGAATCATTCATGCAATGCTATAGTGCAGTTACTCATTGGATGGCCAGTCGGCTTCAAAGGTTTCGGTGTTTCTTTATGTTAACTGATCTGACTAAATCGGTCTTGGGCTTCCGCTTTCCAAAACAAAAGAAACGTTGCAATATTCTCTCATTGTTATCACTGACCTCAGTTCTTCCTTCGCTTTATTCAATTCACACGTGTTACTGTTTACTGTAACTTGATCTTGCAACCATGCATTTCACTCCATGCGGAGTAGACGAGTAGCTGTCAAAATCGCCACAGGACATTCTTAGATTTTGATTGGCTGGGGTAACTAGCTGATTGGTGCGGTAAAACAAAGAACATGGGTTGAGCTGTCGGCAAACTTTTTCCTCCTAACGAAAGGAAGCCGCCTGGGTATGCAATGAGTAACTGGACTATACACTCTTTTGCATAGAAGCGTGTGTGTATGAAAAGGCAGAAGACAAACAAACAAAACATTTCAAGAGCATATCAACTCCTTTGTACTGAACTTTAAATAAAACTGCACGCTCTTAGCTGGCATGTCTGCAATGCAGACACTCCACACAAGGGCGCCCATATGATATTTTCTAGGGGGGGGCCAAATTTTTAGTTAATTTATTTTTTGTCCCTTTAACTTCTTGGGTTAGTTTGTAACATTACATTAATAATATAATAATGTAAGTGCAACAATGAAGTAGCCAGACAATAATTTCGGGGAGGATTGTAAGTGGCAGGGGATTTGGAATACACCCCAAGCAAGGGGGTCGTGGGTCCATTCCCAGAAAATTTTAAAATATTCAACTAATTAAAATCACTTTTTACGCTATTTTAGCACTGAAAAACTAGTTAGGAAATTTGTTTACGTGCCAATGTAAACAAATCGTTACCTAAGTCGGGGGTCCACCCCTGGAAAATTTTTAAACAATGAACTAGTTCAAATCACATTTTACGTTATTTTAGCTCTGAAAAACAAGTTATTAAATTTGTTTACCATACTTTAAGATATGCCAACTTAAACAAGAAATTGTTACCTAAGTCGGGGGTTACCCCTGGAAAATTTTTAAATACTGAACTAATGAAAATCACATTTCACTCTATTTTAGCTCTGAAAAACTAGGTAGAAAATTTGTTTACCATATTCTAAGATATGCCAACTTAAACAAGAAATTGTTACCTAAGTCGGGGGTTACCCCCGGAAAATTTTTAAATACTGAACTAATGAAAATCACATTTCACTCTATTTTAGCTCTGAAAAACTAGGTAGGAAATTTGTTTACCATACTCTAAGATATGCCAACGAAAACGAGAAATTGTTACCTAAGTCGGGGGTTCACCCCCGGAAGATTTTTAAATACTGAACTAATGAAAATCACATTTTATGCTGTTTTAGCCCTGAAAGCTAGTTAGGAAATTTATTTACCATACTCTAAGACATACCAACGCAAACAAGAAATCATTACCTAAGTCGGGGGCCCACCCCCGGAAATTTTTTAAATATTGAACTAATTAAAATAACATTTTACGCTATTTTAGCTCTGAAAAACTAGTTAGGAAATTTGTTTACCATACCACATGCCAACTTAAACAAACCTAAGTTATAATACTCATTAGTCATTACTATTTATAAGAAAAGTTAAATAACACAAGGAACAATGGAAATAACAGGCCTACTCATTATGTTATGGAAACAAAATAACTGCTATATCATATTTGACACACCCACAAAAATTGTTTAATTTATTAATTTTTTTTAAATACAAAAATAGAATTTTAGGTTTTGATTTTTGGGGGTCCAAACCCCCGGATCCCCTTTTCTAATCCAGTGTGGATTCTGCTTCCATGGTGTCGATATGGTAAAACTTCTGCAAACTTATGTCTCTACTGACTTTCAAATAATTGTCTTAAAAGAAAAAAAACAGACTATAAATATTAATATAGAATTTTTTCCTTTCCCTGCCCCCGGGTATGGGCGCCCTTGACTCCACATGCCGTTCTTTTGAGAGAGAGTTTGTGCGTGTTTGGCAATTACATACACAATTTTCCATGCGTACTCTTTTGTGTACACTCTATCATGCGAGGAAGAACAGGCATGCATTTTAGACTGCATTTGTTCATCGTGCACATTTTCCTGCAAGCACTTTCCCCTGATATTGCTTGCATGCTCCTAGGAGTGTGCTAAAATGCTTGTGTGTGAGGCTAGCTTATAGTTGAGGATGAGAGGCAGTCTTCTTGAAAACTGGTTACTAATAAGTAAGAAATTATAATGAAATGTAAAGCTGAATAACAAAAACATGCTTATGAAATCTAGATTAGGAACTTTATAAAGTCTTATGCATTGCAACAAAACAGGACTCTTACGAGATTTTTCTCCCAGCTGCCATGGAAACGATGATGTGGATGGACAAGCTGTCCAGGTCCTTGCATCTTCCCGCTCTCCCACGTGCCCATGAATTTTGTGTTGGTGGTACCGTACAAATATGTCCCAAGTCCATGGCGCTGTCCCTTTTTCCAAGTCCCCTCATATGCATCTCCATTTGGGTAATAGTAAGCTCCGTAGCCATGTTTAAGATCATGTTTCCAGTCACCTGTAATAAATATACAAATATACTAGAGTAGACCCTTGCGCAGTTTTTGCACTTCACCTCTTTTAACTGGTGCACATGTTTTATATGCTATTTTTCATGTGTACCCGTTTGCCAATAAAAAAATGAAGTTTCTCATAATATGCACATCTTTATAAGGCAGACTAATACAATAAGTAATATGTAAGGGAATAAGGGGTGATGGGCTTACCACCTGTCCCTCTGCCCTCTCTAGGAAAATAAGCGTAACGAAATTCACATAGGTACAGAAACCTCCATTTGGAGGCCCTACACCCCAACATGGGGGCACAGGATTTGAGAGAGAGAGAATACAATAAGTACGACCGCCAGGGTGGTCTTGTGGTTAGTGTCGCTGACTACAAATCTGTCAGCCTGGGTTCGATCCCCGGTACCTCCTCGGATTTTCCTGAGGTAGGGAGGTCTGGTAAGGGTATACCAGTGGAGGCTTGTAACAGTATAGGTTTTTTTGGTATATTGAAATGGGACAATGCTCGAGATATCAAAACAAACAACCCACTTTACTGTTTTTATTACGTTTATGAACTTGAATTCATTACGTCATATATCTTACACTTAAATCAAATATCAGTAGAGAGAAACTACTTAAATATACAATTAATAATTATAGATTTTCAATGAAGTCTTAAACTCTGTTTACCAAGTTTGTGACACTGACTGGCTGTGCTCGAGAACCATTCAAAATGCTTAGGGGTTTCTAACATCACAAAATATAATACAGATATTAATTTTGGGAAAATCCAAAAACAGGTGGCACCTTCGGATAGTGGTATTCCGCCCGACTCACCCAAAATGGTGCACTTTCTTTTATACCATGATCTAGCGAATTCTTCTGTCCTCTTGTTATGAAGAAACTCGTGATTGGACGTTGGAGGTGTGACGTCATATCGCTAAATACCGGTGACAGGCTGACAACCTCACGGGAGATATAATGAGGTGGGTACAAGGCACTTACGATAGTATACAAGGTCAGTGGGTACAAGGCACTTGCGACAATGTAGAAGGACAGTTGGTCATCCTGCTTTGCTAAGAAACAAAATACATCACATGGTTTGTGCAAATTGTGGGCGGAGCTTAAGGGGTGCCCTGTTTTTGGATTTAGCCTCAATTTTTCCACAGAATATTATGTCTATTGACATACCATTAGAATACTTAGGAAAAAAAATCTTTTGTGACTAATTAAAAAAAAATATTGATAAAATATTTTACAGTTGTCCCTGAAAGTTTACCTTCATATTTGGAACCATCAGGATAGTAGAAAATGCCTTGGCCAGATTTGAGCCCTTTGTGCCATTCTCCTGTGTAACGAGACCCATTCCTGAAAACATAAGTCCCTTGACCATGGCGCTTGCCCCTTGCGTACCACCCATCATAGATATCACCATTTGGGAGCAAAGCTTTTCCTTTACCATGTCGTTCGTTTTTGGAATTCCTTTCTCCTTCATATTCCTGAAGGAAGAGAGAGCAATGATATACTGACAATTACAGAACTCTCTGCAGTGATTAAAATATGGAAAGCAGTTCAAGTGCACATAACCTATACAGAATGTTATTCATTCCAATTTATTTTATACATAAAAGCTATTGTGTGTACACTTACTCCTAGAGGGTTTCCTCCTCCTTCACCAAGAGCTTCTTCTCCAGCTATTTCATCCTCTTCAGCCATAAATATGCTGTTTTATTACAAGTAATTAAGCTATTTACAATCCACATAAAGCAGAATTAGTGTTTTGTTTTGTACAATAAATGATCTAATAATAAGCATGGTCACCTGTAAATATGTATATACTTCCAAAATTCAATAACATTGACTGACAAAAAAGAAAAATCCCTCCTTGATAAAATATTATGTATACTAACTTATTGTGTATAGATTTGATTTTGCTGAAGCCAGGTCTGGCAGTGAAATTGCCCTAACATGTAAGCCTACCACTTTTAAACTTCCATAAGCTAACCTAATTAACATTCACAGATGGTGAAGTATAACAGAGTAATGAGATCTATATAATAGTTAAGGGAAAATATTTGGGGGGACTCATCTTTCCTCAGCAGCCATAAAGAAGTACAGAGAATGAAAATTTATCTTGTTTATAAGTGTAATAGTCTGTCTTATATTTGTAATAAAGTGGGTAAGAAATTGAAAGGAAATTTTAAAATTCATCTAAAATTATTAGAATGAAAACACAAGAAATAAACTATTGGCCTAACCACTGTGTTCTGTCTTGTGCATTACAAGGGTTAAATTACTATTATATTTATTATTATTACTATTGTTACTGGTTATTGCTAGTGTTTTTATAATTATTATTATTATTATTATTATTATTATTATTATTATTATTATTATTATTATTATTATTATTATTATTATTATTAGAGAGAAAATCCACAAGGGGTAGCTTCCCCAATTACTCGGGATACCATGAGGGTTCAGACTAGCAATTATTAATCCAGAAGACAATTTATTAAAAATGAAAATTATTTTTTCTCTTCATTATTAATGAAGAAGAAACGCAAAACCAACGTCAGGTCAGAATCAATGATAAATTACTTTTATTCCTTCACAAGACATTGTACAGGTTATGTAAAATTTGGGAGAATCTTTTAAAATATCCATGGGCATATCTTGTATTATTATTTTTGTTTAATCGACTATTTTGGCCTAATACAAGGATATATTATAAACAATTTTCCCGCATTGAATGTTATTTTGATAGCAGTGCCATCTGTGTGATGGCATGGAACTAGTCAGCGATAAGATTCTGGGTTAGAGCTTTCTGTGACGTCACAGAACAATACAAAATGGCGTTTTGCTAAGTGCGGGAAAGTCAAACGTATTGATCGTTTTTTTCATTTTTATCTTATTTTCAGTGATGTGCCGGGTTTATAAAAGCCTCTAGTGTTGCGATTTTATACTAATGAACTTTCTGCATTGTGTCGGAGCCTGATTTGCTCGGAGAAGGGACCAGGACTACAAAATGTAAGTAGGCTGCATTCTATCCGTTGTGATTGTGAATGGTTTTGTAAAAATGTCGAGCTCCCGAGATGACTCATGCATAGGCTTGCCAGATTTCTGAAATGTTCAACCGGGACACCGGAATGCCCCCAGCGACGTGGGTATTCAAGGGTACACACCCTTGGCGGGTTTTTAGAGTGTTTTAGAGGGTAGCTCATTCTCAATGCTATGAATAAATGGTTACTGATTAGTAGGGCAAGGCATTTGATGATTTTGCATCTTTTTTATGTGAAGGTTAAAAGATAGCTCCAATCTATATAAATGTATATCATGAAATAATTAATTAAATAAGGGCAATTTGTTTTTGCATTATTTTGCTTTATTTTGCATATTTCGTCATTTTTCAAGAGATAGGCCATTTTTTGGCAATTTTTTGGTCATTTTCGGCATTTTTAAGTCATTTTCAGCATTTTATGTCATTTTTGGCATTTTAGCAATAACTTAAATGTTTTTTCTTTCTTTTTAAATGGCACATATTTGCTAGGGGCAATTTTATGGGCATGCCAGTTCAGAAAGAATTTATTTTTCGCTAAGGGTGTTCAAGTACTGTAGTATAAATTTACTGATTTCTTTAGTAACAAAATAAGTGTGTTTTATATTGTAAATTCTTATAAAAAGCATCGTCATAAACTGTATTTAGCAATTCATTACTTAAAAAAAACGAATTATAAGTAATAATGGTAAATTTATTGGTCATTATTTTAAGATTTCGGGTCATTTTTTCACTATTTTTAGGTCATAAATGAATTTTTTATTTTGCATTTTTTCACTATTTTATGGTCATTAAATGCCTTGCCCTACTGATTAGGAACCTAAACCAGGGGTTGTAATAAATGACATAAGCATATAAATTTAATCATTTTATTTATACCATGTTAATATTTAAAAGTTACTTAAGTAAGAAGAAACACTTTGAATGAGGAATAAAAATTTGAACAATATTTACATGTACTTTTCATTGGCTAGGACTTTTTTTAGAAAGTCTTTTTTGGTTTTAATCTTCCAAAAATCTTCACAAGCTAGTCCGATATTCATTTTACATGCCATCAAGCCTTTAACCGTAGATTCCTTCATGAAACCCCTATCATCAGTTCATGCTTTGTTAAAAAAAAAAAAAACTCAATTGTTGCTGATGTCCCAGGTAAGCAGAAGGCATACTCAACAATCTTGATCAGATTGGGGCTGCTATGTGATTCTCCTTGAAGTGACCAAGCAGTTAATTATTTTTAGACTTTTTTGGTCATCTAGAAAATTTAATTTAATTTTTACCGGGACATGAAGTAAACCGGCCGGGACACCGGGATTTTGTCTGAAAACCGGGACGTCTGGCAAGCCTACTCATGCAGATAGGCATGCACTAATAAGACTTATGGAATGCAAGTAAAGAAGACATAAGCATTGTATGGTAGTCTTCAAATATATAATAATAGTCGTCCTTTATTTCTTTTATCCTGGCATCTTTAATAAAAGCCAGGACTTCAAATACCGAGCGAGGTGGCCGCGATAATAATGTCTTGGACTCGCATTTGGGAGGTCCCCATGACCGTCCGGAAGGGGAGGCTGGGTAGGGCCGCTGCGTCCCCCCCCCTTGGAAATTTTGTTTGCACATAAATCTCTAAACTGAGTCAATAGCTAATGTGAAGTGAGGCGTAAGTATTCACTTACTGTACTTGGAGTTGTATGGACAAAAACGACTTGTAACAGCTGTCTACCTTAGATATGAGCATAATTTTCACAAATATCAATATTTCTAAGTGATTCATTTTCTATCTGTTTGTAAATATCATATAATCAACATAATATCTGCAGTATAAATATTTTTAAAAAATAATTCATCACTTTTTTTTTTTTTTTTTTTTTTTTTTTTTTTTTTTTTTTTTTTTTTTAGAAATTGTTACATCAGAAATATTAAAAAAAAAAACTATTAAAGTTACATCAATGATTCTAGATAGTGTTGTTAAATAATATCAAATATACTTGCATGCAACATTTAACTGCAATGTGTTAATAAATGTTGGAGTCGTCAGGGAAACGGCACTTCAGTGCATAACATTTGGCTGCCATTTTATAATGATAAATACCCATTAACTGTAATAGTTAAATTCATTCTGAAAATAGTATGAAATTGTAGAACTAATCAATATAGAGCATGCCAGATTGCAAGGCTACAGAACAATTCATTGCTGAGAAAAAAAATAATGAAACCACCTATTTTCCAGCATCGAAAGACATGTCCCCCCTTAAAATGGAGAAAACTGAACGCCATAATACCCGTGAGAAGAACGGGTTCTTTTGCTTGGACTGATTTTTTATATTCTTTTCCAAACAGAAGATTGTAGTATTAGACTATTCGTCTATTTGGTTACAACAAAGTCGTAAAGGTTACAATGAAATCTATAACTAAACACTTGTGAGACAAAAGATTGAAATTGGAAATCTCAAAAGGTTAGCGCCATTCGTCATGGTGTTCGATTCATTTGCTAATAAAAGCAACAGCTATTGTATCGAGCCTTTATCGATCGATTTACATAATCTTGTTTCGATTAACCCTTGAAATGGCGGGCAGTATGTGTTCTAGTGTGTGAAGCTGTGTTCTATTTATGTTTTATGTGACATATTCAATAGTGACAGTGGTAAAATTAACGGTTTGTGATTATTGTGTCTTCATATTTTACTCGATATGATTGGATTCACTGGACTACCTTCTCTCGTAGTGATTAGGCCTTGACAACGCCAGCCTAGTTCGTTATCGTAAGTAGCCTAATATATTCTCACCTAGTTTTGTGATAGTGCAAATATGTTTATAGGTAGGTTAAGTAGACCGGCTGTATTTATGTTGACAAGTTCGCTTGTAATAAATAAGAATACGGGGAGCCGCGGGGAAGGAGACTGTGGGTTCGAATCCCGCCTCGCTCGTGGGTGTCTGAATGTGATACGGAAGACGGAATTTTTTTTCTTTTAAATGTTAGCCGTGAAACTCTGCTCGCAGTATAGCCATTGAAGTAAAGTATAGCCATTACTCTATTTATTTATTACATCTATATTATATTATCCGATTTTGGGTGACCCGAAGCATTTTGATTGGCTCTCGAGGACACAGGTTAACCTTCAGTGTTACAAAACTACTGTTAGGCTACTGTTCTCACTCGAAATGATCTCCATTTGTTAGTACATCTTTATAATGCCTGAGCAAAATCTATAAAATTTAAAATAGAAGTTTATGGCAACGTTAAGTGGTATTCTGATAGCCTACTAAAGAGAAATCTCTATATATATAAAAGGCTTTGTCCTGACTGACAGGAATCAACGTAGAGCCTAAACTATAACAGGTAGAGACTTGGAATTTTGACAGTACCTTCGTTTCATAATGTAGGTGCTCACTAAGAAAGGATTTTGAAAAATTCTTATTTTAAATGCCAAAAATCAAATGTTTTTGAGAATACTTAATCCCTTTTTACACAGAATTATCGAATCCGAATCACATATGGCATTAAAACATATTGTTGCCAGTGGGTTTCAGATGGATTTGGAAATAAATTAAATGGAAGTTTGACAATTACAGTTGGCTTTGTCTATTTTTGTCATACCTTGGAAATTAAACTTTCGCGATCGCTTGAATGTTGTAAGCCCTAATATGGTCAAACATTGTTTTATTTGGACGAAACTCACTATTCAGGGGTTTTCTGGACCAAGGAACTCGAATCTGAGGTAGCTTTTACCAGCGATGGTATCTAATCGTGGTATGCAGTCCACGTGATTTAGGTGTTAATAAATATAATGATTTAACTATTATGATCTTAATTTTTAATTTTTTAAATAATTATCGCGGGCGAAGCCGCCGTCACATGCTAGTTATATCATAAAAAATTTGGATTACGAATGCTAATATGACGGTCCTTTTGAATGCAAATACTGAACTAAAATATTTTTAATCCGTTGGGAGGACTATTATACTATTTGATGCTATCGTTACAGAACTATTTTGTGTTATTTTCGCCAAGCTGCCACAAAACCTGAACTGCATGGAAGTAGGCAGATGGAAATTTTTCCTAATTCCGATTGTTGTTTTCAACATGTTTTTTATAGGCTTTTGTAAAAATCTGTACTTATTAATTGCATACTTAAGTAATTTTTCTCTACTGATACTTGATTAAAGTAGAAATGTAAGATTTATGTAGGGATTAATGTTTTCCCATTTCGATATAGTCCAGTCACCAGGTACTTTTGCCTGGAAAAAGGTCCGAAGTTAATGATTTTTTAGTATGTTGTATATGGGTATTCTGAGGTGTAGAATCCAAGTTTTCCAATTCGAGAACCTTGTGCTAACTTCAGGGCAGCCGAAAAACCCCGAAATGTTTGGGCTTTTTTCAATGTTTTCCTTATAACTCCTAAACAACGCGTTTTATCTGAAAATACTCTATTATAAAAATCAAAGAGCAATAAATTTGCTACAATTTGCACTGTTTAAACGTTTTTTAAGTCGAATACGTACCGAGATATGGATCTTCGAAGTTTCGAGTTATTTTTCAAAATATTGAAAAACTGAAAAAATGCAGGATTTTCCCTAGTAAATTTCATAGAGTAGTGTGTAGTAGGGCCTATGTAAGTACGAAGACCGTCCATAAAGTAAGTTTCCCTGAGGCCGTTTACAGAAACAGAACACAGTTTCACAGAAATATTTATTGCAACAGATACAGTAAGTGTTCAGCTATTTTTCAACATATTTGCAACCGGGATTGAGATATTTGTCTTACCATGGGACCTACTTTTGGAAACTTGTATTGTAGAAGTCAGTCGTCTGGAATTTGAACGATTGTCTGACAACTATCTCCGCTTCTCTGTCATTCTTTGTCATTTCTTGAGGCGTAGGAAAAGATGGAAATCACTAGGAGCGAGGTCCGGACTGTAGGGTGGATGTTGACAACACCTCCCAGCCGAACATTTACAGGAGACTTGCAGGGAGGTGTTTAAGCCTCCACCCTACAGCTCGGATCGCGCTCCCAGTGATTTTCGTCTTTTCCTACACTTCAAGAAATGATAGAGAATGATATAGATTGACAGAGAAATGGAGACGGTTGTGGTTCAAATCCCAGGTGGCAGACTTCTATGGCACATATATTCCAAAGCTGGTTCCACGGTAGGTCAAATATTTCAATTCCGGTGGCGAATATGTTGAAAAATAGCTGAATACTTGCAGTATCTGTTGCAATAAACATTGCCATGAAATTGTGTTCTGTTTCTGTAAACGGCCCTAAGGAAACTTACTTTGTGGATGGCCCTCGTATTTTAGTAATTGTATAGCCTAATAATTATATACACTTTTAATGACCTGGCATAGCCTATTGTATTTTATACTCAAAGACACAGTTTATCTCTATATATATAAAAGGCTTTGTCCTGACTGACTGAATGAATGACTGACTGACTGATTGACTGAATGACAGGAATCAACGTACAGCCTAAACTATAACAGGTAGAGACTTGGAATTTTGACAGTACCTTCGTTTCATAATGTAGGTGCTCACTAAGAAAGGATTTTGAAAAATTCTGATTCTAAATGCCAAAAATTAAATGTTTTTGAAAATACTTAATCCCTTTTTACATAGAATTATCCATTCCAAATCACAGAATATATTGTTGCCAAATGGTATCAGGTGGGCTTGGAAAAAACAATTGAAATGCACTTTTGACAAATAAGAGAAGTTATCAAAATAATTCATGTTATAAATAAATATTACAGAATGAAATCCACTAAAATAATGGAATCACATAACTTTCTCTACCCTGGACATAGAGAAAACAAAACGAGGTATGGTAATGTGTATATTATTATATTATATCGGAGGTTTTTGGAGAGAAAAGTATGAAAGTGATAATGCTTTCTGTTTAATTTCATCTCCAAAACGGCTTTATGGTAACATAAGAGTGGGAAATTTCCCGCCTCGATATTACAATTTTATGTTACAGGAATTTCTGTTTCTTCTTATTTAAACCTCTACCAGGCTTGCTGTTCACTGTACAAGCGATGGGATGCAAAATTCTAGATCCTCTATGAGCCATAAAAAACTATATTCAGCGTTTTCTGAGGGAATAGTTTGAGTGTAATAAGTCGTTCTTCCTATTTCAAATTATAAATGCCTATATAAGGACCTAGAATTTAAAATTGAAAATCCTTCATAAGCTAATTTCCAATTACAAAATACAAAACCCGGGCGACGCCGGGTCTTTTAAGCTAGTCTTATATATCCCTTCTAGCTTCACTAGTAGATGACGCATTGCATCTCCCCTACTAGAAACCTTGAAATGCAGTCTTGATTGAAAGAAGCCCTTATAAGATCCTGCGCACCACCAAAGAGCCTATCCGATATGAGTTTTCTTCATTTAAAGTTCACTTCCTACCACTAAAAACTTCTGTGTGAAACAGACGCATGAGATTCCCTTATTACCGCAACATTTTCTAGGTCCAGAACGAGTTATCAAAGCTTACATTATTGCTCGTTCTCTAAGCTCAGCTGTATCTTTGCAAATAACCAAGCTAGGCGAAGGAAAACCAACGCCTAAACTTTTTGAAATGAAACTTCTTTAGGCGCGCTAGGTGTAAATCGAGAGCTAACCCAAAGTTGCCGAAGAAAATCGGTACGAAAGTAGCGGGACTGTGATGGACTGCACAAAAAAACAATCAACTCAATAAAATAAAAAAAATAAAAAATCCAAAAATAAAAAAATGAAAAAACCAAAATTCCAAAATTAAAAGCCGAAATCCAAAATTAAAAAATCTAAAAACCAAAATTAAAAAATCCAAAATAAAAAATAAAAAAATCAAACATAAAAAAATTAAAAAGATTAAAAAAAATAAAAAAATCCAAAATTCCACAACTAAAAAAATTCATAGATCCAAAATAAAAAAATAAAAAATTAAAAAGTCCATAAACCCAAAATTTAAAAAAGTCCAACAATCGAAAACTGAAAAAATTTAATAATCCAAAATTCAAAAAATGGAAAAATTAAAAAAATCCAATTTTTACTTCTGTTGCGTGGCGTTCTACGCAACCGATTTTTAAAATTATATAAATGTAATTAACAATAGCCTATTAGGATTACACTTATCTATTTTACGTAGTCTCTAATTATCCGGATTAATTGGGACGGGACCCGATCCGGATAATCAGATATCCCGATAATTTAATAAGTAATGAAAAAAATTATTTCTTAAAAATGAAACTAACATGTACTGGACTATGTTTACATCAAGTGTCACATCTTGAACCTATGAATGTCAGTTGTTTTGCTTACAAACTCTCGATTTTGTCGGTTAAAAGTTTTGCTTTTCTTCAAATAATCGACCCTGAAAGAGGGTTTCCTAATCTCGCTGCTGCAAAAATCACTTCAATACGACCTCAAAGCCATTGGCAATAGGGGGTCCGGCGCTCTCCCGAAATCAAAACCTAATATTCTATTTAGGTTATTTAAGCTCTATTTTGTCAAATATTTAATTATTTTCTTTAATAATAATAAAATACTGAACTTGTAAATGTAGGCCTAATATTTCCACCGTTCCATGATTGTGTTATTTAACTTTTCTTATAAATAGTAATACTGTAAATGTTAAAATTTAGGTACCGATTTCTTCGAGTATAATGAACTTGGTCAATTCATATTATGATTTCACTGCAATAAACTTAATTCTTTCCAAGCCGAATTTTATATATAACAAACCATTAAGTAAAATCATCAGTGAGCTTTAAGTTTCAAACCAAGGAGGAAAATTTACATAAAACAGCTAGTCTTCATGAATGATAGTCATACCACGAGAATAAAAATCCTCACAGTTTACATAAAGCATTGAAGCACTAATTTCATATCTCTTCGTTTTATACAGTTTTTTATGTGATTCTTTAAATCTCAGTAACAGTGAAATGGTGAAAATAAATTTCTTGCACGACTTAACTAATTAGTGGTACTTACGAATGTTGTTGCCGTGGATCGTAAGTTGACATTCCCACACGCAATCTTGTTGCTATGTGCGGTAAGTGTTTTCGTGCGGTTATGAATTTGCTTACGGCACATCATAATACAAGCCTTTATGGACAAGCCCCCCAGGACAAATATTCGGTTCGCATAGCAACAAACACATGCGAATCACTTTCTGAAATAAACATCTATCTTCAAGAATGTATATACATAATATTTTCAGGTAATATCACAATTAATATAATGAAATTGATATAAATAATCATCGTGCAAAAAATAGCATGCAATACTCGTGCCGTAAGCGCATAACGGATCTCGGAAATTAAAAAAAAAAACTCGGCCCAAGCGCCTCTCTTTTTCAAACTCTTTCCTCGATCCGTATGCATCGCTTATGGCACTTGTATCGCAATATAAGTTACTATTTACACAACTTGATATAAAAATAGAACTTCTAAGACAAGACATAAGAAGTCAAAGTTGTACAGTGCGTTTCATTTAAGAGTTGGCCAATCGTGCTGGTTTCTGCATCGCGGCGGCCACAGCTCTTAACTCCCGAGCGATCGGGTAAAATATCTACGCATATAATTTGACATGGGTTTTTTCATGGTTTCCCCAGTCGTAAAGGAAAATGCTGAATTGGGTATTTTTGCACTCCTTAGCTAGTAAGTGTTACTTACGAAAGTTGTTTACATGGATCGTAAGTTGACATTCCCACACAATCGTGTTGCTAAGGGCGTTGCGATGAGGTTAAATTACTTACGGTCCAAGCACCACGTCATAATTCATTACGATACACTTCATAATACAAGCCTTTATGGACACGGCCCCCAGGACAAATATTCGGTTCCCATAACAACAAACACATGCGAATCACTTTCTGAAATAAACATCTATTTTCAAGAATGTATTTACATAATATTTTCAGGTAATATCACAATTAATATAATTAAATTGATATAAGTAACCGTCGTGCAAAAAATAGCATGCAACACACGGGCCGTAAAGGCATTTACGGGTCTCGAAAACTTAAAAACCCTCGGCTGCGCCTCGGGTTTTCAATCTGTTTCCTCGACCCGTAAACGTGCCTTACGGCACTTGTATCGCAATATACTATTATAGCCTATAGGCCTACCATGAATCATCCTCACCATTTCAGCTTGTATCATATCCCTTTAAATTAAAATCAGTTGAAAATTACTCCATAAAATACACTAACTATAGAAATAATTGACAATCAATAGCTCCATGGCCTACCCTACTGCATAGACACAGATCCCGAACTCCTGATATGGCCTCGTAGCTAAAAGGAGTATAAATACATCTGAATTTTAAAAAATATTTATTTTACCACTTATATCATAACTGTTTTCGGTTGTGCTTTTGTAATCAGTTACCTGTTCACGATATCATGATAGTGGATACTTGGTGCTTAATTCAAGGTTGTGAAAGCTTGGTTGAAGACGGAACGTGTAGGGTAAATGCATAACGAACTGTAGACCCGATGTACATGGGCTTGCACAGTCAAACCTGTGCATATAAAGGGCCCTCGATACAAAGGCACTGGTTTTTGTACCTCATGTGTGCTTCTGAGGACAAAAAGAAGAAGCAAAAAAGAATAAAAAAAAAAATGAAAAGCGTCGCCCGAGTTCCTAGAAAACATATTAAATGTTTGTTAAAAACGTCAAAATGGGTTGTTTATATTTTATCTGTGGTTTCGTGTGTCTATACGAAGAATATTTACACAAAGTCTTTAAGCTCCAGTCGTAAACGCCATGTTTGAATAAATGAAGTTTAAGCACATTTTAGTCAGATATATGACGGCGCGCTTTTGAGAGCGATCGACCCTTATAAATATTTATATTCTCCCCTAAGCTACATTACAAACAATGCCAGTTACTTTAGTGCCTCGTATATTATAAACTCCAACTAAAACGTCTTGGGTTCAATCTCTTAAAGTTCACGTCATGATTTTTATTACATCCTACCAATACATTATAATGGCAGGGGAGTAATGAATTATTAATGAAGCTCTTCAAGACAAAAACTCTTACGTAAAATACTCACATAACTTCTTCTACCTTTCATATCTATACCCTTAGCAACCAGGGAAGGCGGTTGAGGCCAGGTAGATTCCTTCACCCACATGCACCCTCATATTTACAAGGGCAGGAGATTTAGGACCAACCGTAATTTCCTCCCCGTGAGTCACCTAGTCTACTTCAATCAATCAATCTTGGATTTTTTTTAATATGTCATTTTATCTTAAAATGTTTGTTATATATCAACTCTACACATAATTACAAGAAAAATGACACCAAACAATGTATAATTTACTTTAACAGGAACATCTATAACAAATACATAAATAAAAGTTACGAGAAAACTGCTTTCAAGTCCTATGTTCCTATTAAAGTAAATTATACATTGTTTGGTGTCATTTTTCTTGTAATTATGTGTAGAGTTGATATATAACAAACATTTTAAGATAAAATGACATATTAAAAAATCTAAGATTGATTGATTGAAGTAGACTAGGTGACTCACGGGGAGGAAATTACGGTTGGTCCTAAATCTCCTGCCCTTGTAAATGTGAGGGTGCCTGTGGGTGAAGGAATCTACCTGGCCTCAACCGCCTTCCCTGGTTGCTAAGGGTATAGGGATGTCTAGATGGATATGTATACATTCATGAACCACAGATTATTGTCTTTGTTGGACATTACTTACTTACTTACTTACTCAATGGCAATAGACAATTCCTCAGCAAGCTAAAGGATTATTATCTATTTTATGAACCTCAAAGGTTCACTACCGCGCTTACCTGAGCCCGCCACTCAACCCTATTCTGTGCTAACTCCATCCAACCAACCCTCTTAAATCCTACTTTTCTTCCCACTACTACTCAGGGGGTCAGCGCAACAGTGGTCTATCCCACCTTTTTATAGTTTAGAGAAAAAAGCAAGTTCAAATTCTACATTGTAGTTTTTCGTACAATTGGAAAATTCAGTTTTATTGGTAGTGGAGTTTTCTATGATGCTTGGTCTACTTAACTGCAATGTTACATAGTCTACTGTTCAGAGTGTTCAGAGATATTATCAATTTTATGAGACGCTGCAACACTGTTTTCTTGGTTAGACCACTGTTGCACTGACATTTATTTCAACTTGACAGAGGAGAAAACAATTATTTCAATAAATATTCGATTTCTACATGCATTAAAACATTATTTTAAGAAAAAAGGAGTTGTATTAATTTTATTTATAAATTCCAATGAATATTAAGTTGTACACACGGTACATATTTCTGAAGACCGTTAATAGTCTCTAGTTACTTTGGATTTATTTATCTTGGTGCCCTTACACAAGAGAAATTCTGTTTCAGGGAACAGATTATTGACTTCAAAACTACCTACAACAAACTTAATTTCTCCAACCTCTATATAAGAATAAAGTTTACCTCCAAGCCATGCAAATAGCAGCACTAACTAATTTTCCATGTCGGAAGGGTTAGACCACTGTTGCGCTGACCCCCTCTTAAATCCTAATTTTCTTCCCACTTCTATTGTCTTCCCACCTACGTCTAGGTCATCTTAGTGATCTTTTCCCTTCGGGTCTGCCAGTCAATATTTTTTAGATATGTCTTTCCTCCCCATGCGCGCAACATGTCCAGCCCATTTCATTCTCCCTTATTAAATACCATTATTGTATCCGGTGACGAGTACAGGTTATGAAGATCGTCGTTATGCAGTTTTCTCCAGTCCCCGTTTTCATTTTCTGAGAGTATAAGAAAATAGTGGGCTTTGGAAAATATTAGGTCAGTAATTAAGAGTGTTATAAAATACTTATTACCCCTGGTGGGACTCGAACCCACAATCCCCGGTTTAGGAGACCGATGCCTTATCCATTAGGCCACAGGGGCTGACGGTAAAATTTGTTCGTTATCAAATGACAATGGTACTTGTTGCTATAATTCTGCCTTTTACTCATAAAGTTCTCCAGTCTCCATTTTCATCTTTCTTGGGCCCAAATATTTTCCTAAGCCCCCTGTTTTCGAACACTCTCAGGTTATGTTCTTCCCGAAGAGTAAGGGACCATGTCTCACATCCATACAGGGGCGGATCCACGGGAGGGGGGCGGGAAATGGGGGAAATCCCCCCCCCAAATTTGTAACATTAAGCACAAATTATTGAAAATTTATTAGAACATAACCCAAATACTTAAATTAAAGCAACGACATTCATTATTTGAAATACCTTTGTAAGAAAATGCAGAAATGTTCATTTTGTTTTCAATTGTGTACTGGGAATAATTAATTTTTATGAGTAAAAACTTCCCTCTCTACTTTAGTTCCCCCCCCCAAAATGTCTCTCTGGATCCGCCACTGCATCCATATAATACAACCTGTAGGATAATTGTCTTATACATTTTATTTTTAGATTTCTGGACAAAAAACGAGAAGATAAGAGTTACTGAACTGCATAAAACAAGCATTTACTGATTCTTAGTCAACACTAACTTCTACCTCTAAAATATTACTTGCTGTTATAATATTTTGTAACGGATTATTTTGACGTTTCATGACCATAGTCTATACTTTGTTTTCTAACCCTAATATACCTTCGGGTGAAAAAGGATTTCAGTAATAATGGATATTCAATAAATAAGACTGTTCCAGGAAACACAAGTAATAAGAGAGCATTGTTCGTTGACCTTCTATAAATAAAAATAAGATAAATGTCTAGAAATCTGCTTATATCTTTAAGTCAAGCACACGTTCTATATTTGGAAGCAAAAACCTGTATTATTAATGGACTGTAAGACGAGATAACCAGTGCACACTGGTTTTTCATACCTTCTCTCTAGAAAACAAATATTATACATTATCAGCGACACATGAAGTTCAGCAAGAAGAAGAAGAAGAAAAAAACATATATCAGTTCTGAGAACTTTACAAGCACAAATTTCTTCCATTTTTGTCTTCTCACTACATACAATCTCTTGATATGTACGTTTTTTTTGTGTGGTTGCTTTGGAATTTTAGGAAAGGAATGTTTTTCCTTAACGCAGGATATAAATCTGTATCAAGAAGGCCATGGTGGAATGCAGTGTGGCCACTTTTTAAAAAGCAAAGCTGGTTTTCTGTTAATCAGCGAGCGCTAAATGGATTCGTTGTGAGAAGGAGCTACAAGATGAAGATAGAATTGAAAAAAAAGCTGGCCAGACATTCGCAGGGAAATAGATGAGCGTCTGATAAACTTAAAATGCAGGCCATCTTGGTATAAAACTAGTCTCGCAGAAGCTTCGCATATCTCTACCATATCGTGGTTAACATCTTTGACTTAAGCAACAACTCTTTCCAGATATATTCCCTTCCTGATATTCTGTAAAAAAAAATCAACAATTTGACTAACATTACTCAAAAAAATTATAAAAAACCGAGCGAGGTGGCCGAGATGGTAAAGTCTTGGACTCGCATTCGAGAGGACCTTGGTTCAAATCCCGTGACCGGCTAATTTGACATGGTTTTTTTTCATGGTTTTCCCAGTCGTAAAGGCAAATTCCGCATTAGATATTTACATACCATGAATCATCCTCACCACTTCATCCTGTATCATATCCGTTTAAATTAATATCAGTTAAAATTTACTCCATAAAAATACACCAATAATAGAAAAAATAGACAGCCAATAGTTCCATGGCCTACTGTACTGTATAGACACAAATCCCGGACTCCTGTTATGGCCTCGTAGCTAAAAGGAGTATAAACTCAGCTGAATTTAAATATATAATAGACTATATAATTATATACTACATTCAGATAACTTTCTACACCCTAAAGCTTGATCAATACAACTTTTTTACTTCAAATAATTTTGATATAGAACATAGGCGTACCGAGGGGGGGGGGGGTTTGGGAGTTTGAACCCCCCCCCCATTGATTAAAAAAAGGAAAATTGTATAATTTTTTTAAGTCTGCCTATAAATTAGGCTACTTAATACAAGTATAAAGCGTGGGAAGCTTAAAACTCGTTATTTTGAGCCTTAATTTTTAAAATTTTCCGGGGAAAAGCCCCCGGAAGCTTAAAACTCGTTATTTTGCGTCTTAATTTTGACAATTTTCCGGGGGCGGACCCCCGGAAGCTTAAAACTCGTTGTTTTGCGTCTTAATTTTTACAATTTTCCGGGGAGGACCCCCGGACCCCCCTCTCCCTGGGGGGGTGTTCCTTTATAACCCCCCCCATATGGTCGGCCTGGTTACGCCTATGATATAGAATAAGATACTGTGTTTGAGAGAACATACAAATTAAAGGGCAGGATATAGAATCCATGTTGAGATTATGAGTTCTAGAATTAGGATAGAGTAGGTAGCAAAATCCATAAACTTTCATGCTCTACGGCATCGTGCCTCTCTACTGTATTGTAGTAGTTGGAAACATGAAAGCATGCTTAGCCCAACCATGACTTTTGTCCATAAACCCTTGTAACTTAATTTAATGATATTTTTATACAAACATAGAGCAAATGTGGACGTGACAAGACGTGAACAGCGTTCTTAGGTTAGAATAACTTTTTCTTAGAGCGAATTGCTAGAGCTGATGGAAGCTTTTGGAATAAGGACCATTCGTGCCGAACTTCCAGAGTTTTAGAGGAAGGGCTATGTGTATATTTGTTTTAGAAGTAGATATGTGATTTTAGGCTCTAAAAATGCTAGTTTTAGGCACCTAAAATAGACTATTAAAACAAGTAAATAGGCTTTTAAAAGATAAAATAGGCACTTAAAATATGTTTTAAAAATGTGTAAATAGATAGAAAATAGACTTTAAAATATTACAATATACACTTAAACTTTAACATGGTCCTTTTTTACTGCAAGAAACGTGGTATACCTATTCTTAACAGAATTAACTGCAAAATTAGGCATCACGAACTATATTCACTTAAACAGATGTTTTTTCACTGGTGACTTGACACAGTAGTCCTTCCACCTTAATCCCCCCCCCCGGCAGTCAGCATTCCTTTAGCGTCAATTGTTTGGAATAGTCATGTTTCTGTGAAAAACCCACCTCTGCTGTTCTGCTTTCTATTGAGGGATGTCCTTTATGAGATTGTAAAAATTACAAAAGTTGAATTTTATTTTAAATGTACAAAATAAGCATTTTAGGCACTAAAATAGTAAAATAGGCTCTAAAGGTCCCAATAGGCATTTTAGGGCACTATAAAACTCTATAAATACAAGTGATTTATCATGAAACGTTCACATATTTAAAAAATTTCATGTTATTTCATAAGGAACAAACTAGGTATTTGCCTTAAAATCCCAGGTCTATTTATAAGGCATCGTTTTCGAGCTAGGCTGTAATGTTTCCGAAAATAGCAAGGGGAAACCATGAAAAAGCCAATGTCAAATTGGCCGGCCACGGGGGTTGAACCTGGAACCTCACAAATGCGAGTCCAAGACCCCTTTGTTTTTATTTTACATTTTCCAATTAAAATTCCCTACTATTACATGCGATTCGTGTTTGTTTTGAAGACTCCCTCCAATGTGACACGAAATGAAGAGAAAAAACAGAGTTTGTGAAACATGAAAAGTGTATTGTTCAAGCACAGGGACACGGTGATAGACTATCTGAAAGATGGATTGGACATGAGTAGGGAGAGAGTAATCACAAGATCTCGTACACGCACCTCGCCACTCATTTGTCTAAGTCCAGTTTAGCCTGTTGTCAACTTAATTACATTTAAGCATTAAGCAGAACACGTGGTATGTGTTGGGGTGTGTCACTCGAAGCCTGTAATAATAATAATAATAATAATAATAATAATAATAATAATAATAATAATAATAATAATAATAATAATAATAATAATAATAATAATAATAACAATAATAATAATAATTATAGGAATGCTAAATTCAATCTTATGGAGTAAAAATATTTTACATAGAACTAAATAAATTACTATATCAGGCAGTATTCCAAAGTACAACATTATATGGCGCTGAAACTTGGACCATAAGTAGACAACAAGCAAACAAATTAATGGTAGGCCTATTAGAAATTTATTTTTGGAGGCGTTCAGCAAGAATATCCAGGAAAGAAAAAATTCGGAATAATAGAATAAGGGAAATAATGGAAGTTGAAAAGAATATTTAGGAAAATGTAGAAGAAAGACGCTTGAGATGGTATGGACATGAACTCAGAATGACAGAGGATAGAATACCCAAGAAAATTTTGGGTTGGAAAGTAGAAGGAAAAAGAGGAAGAGGGAAGCCCAAAAAGGGCTGGATGGATGGGGTGAAAAGGATTAAGTGAAGAAGATGCTATGGACAGGGACTTACGGAGGCAGAAGATTGTTGTGGGATGAAGGAAAACGATTGTATTGTGGAATATTCCTTAATAAATAATAATAATAATAATAATAATAATAATAATAATAATAATAATAATAATAATAATAATAATAATAATAATAATAATAGTAATAGTAATAATGATTTTATCAACAAATCATAAATGTTTATTATTATTATTAAGGGTGCCCTATTTAAATATTCTAATAATCTGATACGTTTAGTTAGCAATTCATTAGGAGTAATATAAATAAATACCCGTCACAAACTATAAATCACAATTACTGCTACCGTATTGGGTTTAACAAAATACTCACAAATATTTATCATTAACGTGTGTTTACTTACCATGAGTTATCTGAAGGTATAACATTTTCTCTGTGAATTGCAGATATCCATTTAAGCCGTCTGGATTCATTTTTGGGAAATTTAAACACTTGCTATGCATGTCTTTGAGCATGGAGGCCGTGGATATATCTAGCAACGTGGCTTTTATAAAGTAGTGATGATTTGCCATTTAAAAAGCATGTGACCACTAATTAGTTGTTACTCTGGAACTGGGCAACCGATTTGATCCAAAATCGATAGGTTTCTTCCCATGGACGTTATAAATGCTTATACCAAGTTTCATGAAAATCCAATAAAGCCTATTCGAGTTAACGCGCGTACAAACATACGGACGGACCAGGACGGACAGACATTTCCCGTCCACCATATAACAACAACAAAATTTGTCTTGGAGTTTCTTCACTCGTTGGAGACTAGATTTTGCTGCAACCCTTGTTTCTGTCGGGTGATCAAATCTTTGGCACAGTTATAGCAACAATTACCATTGCCAGTTGATAACGAACGGTTTCTGCCGTCAGCCCCTGTGGCCTAATGGATAAGGCATCGGTCTCCTAAACCGGGGATTGTGGGTTCGAGTCCCACCAGGGGTAGTTACAATTTTATAACACTATTAACTACTGACCGAATATTTTCCTAAGCCCCCTGATTTCGAATACTCTCATATTATGAAAATGGGGACTGGATATTGTACTCGTCAACGGATATAGTGAGTGTAATTAAATCACGGAGGATGAGATGGGCTGGACATGTTGCGCGCATACACACACTAATTTTGTTGTTATAGAGAACGTTATAAACAAACGAATCAAGCAGAGACCTTCTCGACTTTCTGGTGGTGATTGCTCAATTTCAACAATACTGTTCTTTCCCAGTTGCTATGACAACAGAACAAGGCCACCTGAAATTAATTTGACAATTGAAGATGAAGTATTAGCGAAAACGGGTGTTTCATAGGCGTAAAAAAAATCACGTTTTCTGCCGTTTTTCGCTCATAACTCGCGAACTAAAGCGAAAATGAAAAATCTAGCTTCCAGGTGGATTCGGACACCCTTCAGTTCATCTATGTTAAAAGTTTTAGATCTCTGCATGCCACAGATTCGGCTGGACTCACACATAAACTTAGAAAAAAATGCATACAGACAAACACTTTCTCTTATTATACAGGATGTTAATGAATAACACCGAAATATTATACCTGTGTACAGAGGGGACATAGACAAGCAACTTTTATTAAGAGATTTTTGCTCTATGGATTCAATTTTTCCTATTACAGCATAAAATCTCCCAGGGCATGGCCGCCACTGACTTCTAACGTTTGAAAAAAATTCAAAACAAATGAACTTCGCTGTTCACTTAATCTATATAATATAAAAATGAATGTATGTGTGTCTGTGTGTCTGTGTGTGTGTCCTTTATGCATTACTACACCATTCATCCGATCGCCATGAAACTTTGGGAAGTTGTTGAGTACATTCCCGGGAAGGTTTTCGGCATATTACATTTTTAGTTTTTGCTTTCGTTATTGAGTTATGAGTGAAAACCGGGCAGAAAACGTGTATTTTAGCGTTTTCGAAGCATCAATTTTCAGTTACACATTACAATGTCAAATCAATTACAGTAGGCTTTGGCTATTTTTGTCATAAAACCATTACGATCGCTTGAATGTTGTAGCTCACGCTGGTCGACTCATTTGTTTATCATGTCAAGGCACGCAGATATATGTAATTTTCAACCAACACCGAAGAGGATTATTATTAAGTGCCAGTATGGTACTTTATGAGATTGTGTGGTGGACGAAAAAATGTCTGTCCGTCTGTCTGTCCGTCTGTCCGTCTGTCTGTCTGTCCGTCTGTCTGTCTGTCCGTCTGTCTGTCTGTCCGTGTGACTGTACGCACCATAACTCAAATATGCTTTTTTTTATTTTCATGAGACTTTGAAAACACATTTATAATGTCCATGGGAAGAACCCTATTGATATTGAACCAAATCGATTCACCGGTACCGGAGTAATGCCCAATTTAGTGCCTATTTTAATAGATTATATTAGAAAGGCTCCATAGCTCAAATACGCTGTATCCAATTGCCACGAAACTTGGTATACCCATTTATGACGCCCATGAAAAGTGCCCTATTGAATTTGAACCTAATCTGTTGACCGGTACCGGAGTAAAACCCAATTTAGTGTATATTTTAAAGGCGCAATAATTCGAATACGCTTTTTCGGATTTTTATGAAACTTCGTACACGCATTTATAATATCCATGGAAAGACGTATATTCATATTCGACCAATTCGGTTGGCCAGTACCAGAATAATGCCCAATTTAGTGCATTTTATGTTAATATATAAGAAGTCGCGATAACTCAAATATGCTTTATTGGATTTTCTTGAAACTGTGTATACCCATTTATAATGTACATGGGAAGACGTCTACTGATATTGGACCAACTCGGTAGACCGGTACCGTAGTAAAACCCAATTTAGTGTCTATTTTAAAGACGCGGTAACTCAAATACACTTTACCGGATTTTTATGAAACTTGGTATACACATTTATAATGTCCATGGGAAAACGTCTATTGATACTGGATAAAATCGGTTGACCTGTTTCGGAGTTATGCTCAATTTAGTGAATATTTTATGGTAATATACGTATTCGAAAGAATTTATTTAAAAAAATGAAAATCAGTTATCTTGACAACATAACCTTTTGTTTTACTGTGATTTCTAAGGCTTTGGCAATTAAAATACGGTTAGCTATGACAACACTATTGCTTTAAATGCTCTTATCCCATAACTGACCCAGGTGGCTGAGATGGTAACGTCTTGGCGTCACATTCTGGAGTTCCATGGCTCAAATCCCGAAAACGGCCAATTCGACTTTTTTTATATTCTGCATATCATAACTGCAATCATAACTGATTAAACAAAACATACTGTCACTTTGTTATATCAGTTTACCTGATTTTATTATTATTATTATTATTATTATTATTATTATTATTATTAGAGGGATAATCAATATAGGCCTAAATATGGTCAAACATTGTTCGATTTGGACGAAACTCACTGTACAGAGGTTTTCTGGGCCAAGGAACTCGAATGTGAGGTCGCTTTTACCAGGCGACGCTATCTAATCGTGGTATGTAGTCCACGTGATTTAGGTGTTAATAAATATAATGATTTAACTATTATGCTCTTAATTTTTAATTTTTGAAATAATTATCGCGTGCGAAGCCGCGGGCACACGCTAGTTATGAATAAATTAATATGCAGTTATGATTGAAAAAAAGTAATGCAGTGGCGGCCAGTAAGGTAATTAGTCTGTAAATTTTGCACTTCATGAAAACTCTAAATTATGATACAGCTGTTGGTGAATGATTAAGAATCAGGTATTATCGATGATTAAGAAGGCATGAAGTCAATTTATTGAAAATTTTGACCCTATTTTGCTTCGTTATTGACTTATGAGCACCACATTACAATGACTTTAATGCTCTCTAGCATACACATTTTATTTATTTATTTATTCAACCTGGCGGAGTTAAGGCCATAAGGCCTTCTCTACCACTCAGCCAGGGCAAAAACATGAAATACATAATAAGAGCAAAAATCATAGAGCAAAAATCATAGAGCAAAAATAGAGCAAAAATCTCATAGAGCAATGCTCGTCATAGAGCAAAAGTCTCCTAATAAAAGTTGCTTGTCTATGTCCACTCTATGCACAGGTAAAATATTTCGGTGCTGTTCATTAACACCCTGTAGTCTATAAAACATGAAATACATAATAAGAGCAAAAATCATAGAGCAAAAATAGAGCAAAAATATCATAGAGCAATTCTCGTCATAGAGCAAAAATCTCTTTAAAAAAATTGCTTGTCTGTGTCCACTCTATACACAGGTAAAATATTTCGGTGCTGTTAATTAACACCCTGTATAAAACATGAGCAAAAATCATAGAGCAAAAATAGAGCAAAAATCTCATAGAGCAATTCTCGTCATAGAGCAAAAATCTCTTTAAAAAAATTGCTTCTCTGTGTACACTCTATACACAGGTAAAATATTTCGGTGCTATTCATTAACACCCTGTATAGATATAGATTTTTTGGCAAGGAAACAACGCTATTGGATTCTCTTGCAGAAGCTATGGTGTGAGAAGACACCGATTTAACGGGGTCTGGATTATACAGAAAGTACGCGACATTAAGTCTGCCCTAGTGTACTGTACCTTGCATACATATGTGCTATAGGATAAGGTTATTGGCTAGCCTGTTAGACGCAGTTCACAAATCACTGTGGGGCAGACGTCGGGACCATATGACGACCCTCTCTTCTTATTGGTGACCATTTCCTGCCTGAGAACCGCACCATTTCCTCAAGAGACTGCTTTGATTGTCCTCGAATTATTGTCTTCATCCGTTCCTTTATGTGCCAAGCCAACTGTGTTACCTCTTTGCTTTTCTTTTATCTTTCCCCATTGTGTTCCCTCCGTCCAGATTTGCTTTTTTTCCTCATTCGTGCCATTTTCTGTGTGTTCAGATTCTTTTCTCACACGGAAAGCTTTCATGAGCCACTTATATAGTTCTTTATTTCCTTCCTTATTTATACTCGTCTCCTTTTCCTTTCTTCGGGCATTTTCTTTCTTTTCTTCATTCCTTTCTTTTTCTTCCCTCCTACCCATAGGCGTAACGAGGGGGGGTTTGGGGGTCTGAACCCCTCCCTCCATTGATTAAAAAAGGGAAAATAGTACTATTTATTTCATTATTGTGCTAACTAGTAGTCTGAACCTAGAGCTACGTAAAAACCTGGTGAAGTGTTATATTTGGAGTATTGCATTGTATGGATCAGAGACATGGATTTTGAGGAAATTAGAGAAGAAATATTTAGAAAGTTTTGAAATGTGGTGCTGGAGACAGATAGAAAATATAAAGTGGATGGACATGGTGACAAATGAAGAGGTTCTGAGTAGAGTGGGTGAGAAGAAGTCAATCATACACACAATTCGTCAGAGGAAAGCAAACTGGGTTGGGCACATTCTCAGAAGGAACTGCTTATTACATGACGTCGTAGAAGGAAGATTGGAGGGTACAACTAGACTTGGAAGAAGAAGAATTCAGCTGTTGGACGATTTAAGGGAAAAGCGGAAATATTGGATGCTGAAGGAGGAAGCAGAGGATAGACAGTTTTGGAAAACAAAATTCGCGTACCCAGTTTGAAAACCTGCCGGAAGGCAGAATACTTACTACTACTACTACTATCACCTTTTTAAAAAAATCTGCTTATAAATTACTTAATATGAGTTTAAAGCGTGGGAAGCTTAAAACTCGTTATCGTGCACCTTAATTTTTAAAATTTTCTGGGGGAGGACCCCGGAACTCCCCTCTCCAGATGTTATAACCCCCCCCCATATGGTCGGCCTGGTTACGCCTATGCTCCTACCTTCTTATCTTTTATCCATTACAGCTTTATTTCATTAATTTAATGTTCATGCCAAATTAATAGTAACTTAAATATTAAAATTAATAATGCATTTGTTCATATTTTATAGGGGCATGCAAGATCTACAAAATATTACGAGTATTTGGAGATGATGAAGCGAGCAAACAGGAGAAAGTTCTTTAAACATTACAAGTAAAACTGTATGAATCCTGTAGATTCAAAATCCCCTAAACGCCAAATTATATTTTCTTACTTTTGTACATCACAGGATTTGTGCGGATGGCTTAAATTGGTTTATTTATATGTGAGGTTCAAAACCCCCTAAAGTACTATATAATGCCATGTTGAAAATCAGAGTTAAGTTAAAAAAAACCCTCTATGCCACTGCTTTAAACTTCAAAAACACCTCTATTTTTTAATGGCGTTTAGGGGGGTTTTGAATCTATCACCAAAATAGTTAAAAGTGATTATTCGACTGAATTAATGTGATGTAAGAATTTAGTGTTTTAAATTGGAACATTTATTTTTTGAAAATACATCATTTTATTAGGTCATATTTAAGATATTTGGGGCCTATTCAATTATTTTTAAGGGCATATTTGCAGTCACATTGAGGCATAATTTAATAAGCAATGCTAATTGAATATGAAATGGAATTAATTCAAAACAAATTGTTAGTAGTACTTGACAATGATTTTAGCATATTTGGTGAAAGTTTAATTCTCACGGAAAAACGTGTACCTGAATTTAAATGAGTTCGGTTTTTGCTAAAACAGAAAATTTACAAGCTGAAAGATAGTAGCCGCTTTGTAACTACAAAGGAATATAAATGAATAGGGGAGATACTGTTTCAAAAGAAGACAACATTATTTAGGTGTTCCTAGTAATAAAACCCAGGTGCCATCGAATAAATTGTGGAGGCCTGTGAAAAGGTGAAGCACTGGCTTAAACTATGAGATCTCAGATAAGACACGATTTGCTTCTTGTGAATAGGATTTTTAGGCTATGTAATATTGGATTTTAAGCTACGGAATAAATGCGTAAACATGCGTTGTAAGAACTTAAAATCGTGAGAAAAAGAATATATATAATTAATGTGTGAAAATTTTGTGTAAACTCCCTCTTGTTAAGAATTCGTGATTTCATTGGCTGAGTTGAAATTATGGCAATCGCCAATTAAATCACAGAAAATAAATGTGGCCAATACGCAATCAGGAGAGGCGTATATTTTAGGGTAAAATAGTTAGTTGATTTTTGTCTTGGTAAGGTAAAGGAACACTTCTCAAATATATCCGATAGAGTGAGGTTGTGAAAAGGACTTCTAAACTATATCCGATAGGGTAAGGTTGTGGGATCACTTCTCAGCCATGTTCGGTATGTAAAGTAATACTCAAGAAAGTTCATGTGTGCTAGAATAATTAGAATAGAGATAAAATAACATAAAGAACCAAGTGTTGTTTAGACTAGAGGTACACAACTGCCTCATAGGGAATTATAGGAATGTTTCTAGTATAGATGTACACCACAAGGCGTACAGTGTATTAGGCTCGTTGTGGCCTAAGAAATAGACGCACACATGAATAGCTTGCAAAATAACATTAAAGGACCGTAATTATAAAATCAACATCGATATCATATAAATGAAGTATCTCTTCAGGTGTACCGTGACTTCATGTAATTTGTACTACTTGTTTAGTTGAACAATAAACTGAAGAATTTGTTATATCAGAAATGACATGTACAGGTATAGTTATTTCTATGACAACGATCGTCCAGCCCTGCTTTCCAATCATCTACCCCGAGACTGGACCATCATGCTTGAAGATCGACTGCTGCCGAGGAAAGAGGGTAATTATAAATACGCTATAATAAATCAGTAGAGGACTTATAGCTCTTCACGCAATATTACTACCACAACTGGTGCCCAACAGTGAGGCTGTAATAACTGCGAATAATTTCGCCTTCAACTGGCAAGCCCAACGTGAAGCCCGAGAAAATTTGGTATGATACCAGAAAAAGACGAAGAATAACCCAGAGATGATGAAGAATGCAGAGAGCGTTAGGACGACGAAGACGACGAAACGGCGGTACAAAGACGGGAGGAATAATCTGCTGTAAAGAAGAGGAGAAGCAAGTTCGTGGTACACCATTGAAGACATCGAGGGACCACTCCACAACAACAAAAAAATGCCAGATAAGAATTTAAATATTTTTACTAAGTGCTGAATTAAGAAATAAATATTGTTTTGTTAAAAAGTTTTAAAGTAAAATAGTACTAAAATATAATTATAGTCTTGAAATTAAAATTTAAAGAAAGTGATACTAATACAGCTATATGAATATTAAAAATATATGGATATATTCAGCACTTGGTAAAGCAAAATAAACAATCTACAATTTTTTTAAGAGGTTAGACTCTAAGAGTGAAGAGTAAATTTGTGTACGCATGTTGCTTAGAAATAGTAAGGTGGTAAGAAAAATGCACCCTATTAATGAACTTGGGGGAGGGCAGACGTTAGTCGGACAGAAATTAGAGCAGGATTACACAAAATAATCAGATTAGTAAGATGGAAAGCGAGAGTAGGAATAATATGTTTACAGGTGAAAAGTCGGAGGCCAGTAAGATGGATATACCAAAGGTAGGTGTCGATGAAAGCGAAAGTGCTTTGGGAAATAGTGTTGTCCAGTCTGAGAGTGAAGGAAATTATGATTTAACACCTGAAGAGCGCAGGCTTGTAGAAGCAGCGGCAAATGAGATTAATAAAAAGTCATCTCAAGAATATAGGTGGACGGCGGAGTTTCTACGTAGGTTGCACGGGGAAATAAAGAAAATAAATCAGGAAATTAGTCAGGAAATTAAGAAAACTAACGATAACCTGAAAACAAACCATGATAGTTTAATTCGGAAAATAGAGGCTACCAATCTGAAAATAGAGATGACTAGTAAAGAAACTAATGAGAATCTAAATAAGAAAATAACAGACACTAGCATGCTGATCGTAGAGTGTAATGAAAGACTAGGAGATAAAATTGACCAGTATACGGATAAAGTTAGTAAAGAAATAACTGAAGTAACAGGAGAAATTGATGAAACTGGAATGAATTTTATTCATGGAACCGATGGTGAAGTAAAAGAGTTAAGGGGTGAACTAAATAATTGTTTGTCCGAAGAAAGTCTGTTAGTAGAAAACATTGAAGCCAGGACTCCTGAAGAACATCAGGAAATTGAGAAACTTGAATTAGAAGGGGGAATTGACGAGGAAGTAGGCCTAGAGTTAGTTAACAGAGAAGTTACTTGTAAAAATAATGAGAAAGAAACGTTAGTAGAGGTAAAGGAATCAGAAAATATAATTATTCAGAAAGTGGATTTGGTAAATGAAGAGGTAGTTAGCTATGCCAATGAAATAGCAGGGGTTAAGTATGGAAACGAGAGTAATTACTCTGAGGTTCCTCAGAAATATTTTGTAGCAGATTACATTGAAGGTAATACTGGTCAGAATACTGACGAAATGTATGCAAACTGTAAAATGTGTAGGGTGCCACAGATTTCTGTAAAGAACTCTAGTTGTATGAAATTGAGAAACTTACTAGGAAGTGAGGTAAATGTTGTTGAATTCCGCGGGAGAAGGGTAATTAGTTCAAATAATTTTCTTATGGATTCAGAGGAGTACTATGAATCAGGCGTGAACTTAAAGCAGCGTAGAATGTTCTTGTCAGCGAAACTCTTTGAGCGTAATGTGAGGGATTTGTTTGATCCGGGTGTAAATAAGTACAATTTTTGGTACATTCAACCAAATCAGATGAGCAATATACAATTCACAGGGGAGATCTCAAAGAAATATGGCAACGTGGTTAACGGTACGAATAGCGTAAAAGGACATTGTGCAAAGAGATGCAAGCAAAATTCCTTAGAAGAGACATTGAACCCTAGGCATTCAAGTAAATTCCAGGTAGGGTTAGCCGGAATAAAGGATGCTCAGATGTTTGAGGGGAGAGACCTTTAAAACTAACTAGTGACACAGTTAAAAGCTTTCAGTGAATGACAGGTGTAAATCAATATAAACAAAGTTATTGACCATAGTGGGTTATAACATGCCAAAGAGAAATAAAGTTGATAGAAGAAGATGAAAATAAATATTTACGCAATGCAAATTTTGCAATAATACCTTTTTAATTAGAAACAGAACAGCACACTTAGAGGAGGACATTTTCGTAATACGGGATGTGAGTTCTCGGTGATGATTGATGAATTTATGATAAATTAGAAGAAAATGAGATCGATATGCAAATCTGGTAGTCAATGGATTGTTTGTAAGCTAGCGAGAGGAAGCGAGAAAAAAAATAACAATAATAAAATCAATAATCAGGTCATATAATAAATCTTGGATTAGAAAGTGTGAAGTTTAATACGGTATATTTCTTGACAGTGAAATAATGAGCTCTAAATAAGATATTAGGCTGTGTTTTATTTTAATTTGAAGATAGAATGGAATCAAGATGATTAATGTATCGCTCTTATTAATCAAAGAATGGAGTATTATCCAAGTACCGTCTTTTGAATGATAATTATGTTATTGAGAGGGAGAGAGGTGTTACGAGGAAGGCATTAGCTCTGATGGATGAGCGATTTTATAGTTGAATGCGTTGAGGTTGTAGTATACGCCCGCGCGAAGTTTTTTATTCCGGCAAAAGAGTCGAGGAACGACTGCCGATGTGAAATGTTTTAGACAGTGAAGCTAAGGAGCTCACTTGGTTTATTGTTGTAGAGGAAGTTTATGCCCTCGTAGGAAATGGAGAATTGAACGGATAGTTAGATGGTGAGTTTTCAGGGGGAAACGCAATTAATTAAAATACGGTATACTTGGAAATACGAAACTTAGAGAAAAGTAACAGTGATTAAAGTGTTGAAACAAATACTGTATTGAATCAAATAAAACGAAGTCAGATAATGGAGATAGAAACCTTTAACAGCCAAATCCTTTAAAATATGAATTTTATAGAGCATTAATACATAATGAACCGTGTTAGATAAGAGAGTTGACCTGTCAAATAATTACGTACGCAATGCACGTGAAGTGGAAAGAAAAAAATAATTGAAATTTAAGAATAGAGAGAATTCCTCGCAGCTACATAACAATCAAATGAGTTAAATAAATATTTATTGAAAGAAAGAATTATAAAGATATGTGGATTCTAAGAGAGTAAAATAGTATGTCGATTAAATAGAAAAATAGTTGAAAATAGATAATTACGTTCAAAGGGTGGAAAATTAGTGAAAATGAAGTAATGCATTGGAAGGCAAGGAGACAAATAGTTGAAATATTATGAAATAAATTTATATAAAATATATATGAATGCCATTATGGTGGATAATGAAGAAAATTTTGTGTAATGAGAAATTAAAGAGAAAATGTCGAGAATAAGTTTTGGATAGTGGCAAATAGTTCATAATGAATTGTGGGTTACACCTGGCACTGGAAACAAAGTTATTGATGACATGAGAGGTCAAATTGTGTTCACTAGGAATAGTTTATTGCATATGAGAGAAATGGGGGTGAATAAAATGAAGGATTATTGAAAGGAAAAATGCAGTTATGATGATTAAAGTATTCGTTCAGCAGAAGCAGGTGAGAAATTAATTCATAAATGAATTATTGATTGAAGGAAATATTTTCAATAATATTATTGTGCTATGGTATAGAGAGTTTAAATAATAAACGAAAGCCGTAGAATAACTGCAAATAGGAACATAGAAAAGTTGTTCGCGATGAAATAAATCGATACAGGATAGGCTGATAAGCAACAATAGTTGTTGAAAGTTATAAGTTTTGAAGTTACTGAGAAAAGCGAAGATGAGAATGAGATTGTTAAATAATTTTGATTTTATTATGCACTGAAATCAAGGGGAAAATATTAACGATGTAAACGTTACAGGATTATTATATATATAAAATAATAATAAACGAGTAGATTGATGACAGGAATCGGGTTTTATATTAAGAAATACTCTGGAGTGAATAAGTAGTATTTTGTTTCATTAAGGAAAATTATTATCAAATGATGGAATAATTTAATTAAAAGCAGGTTAGTAAATGTTAAATGGCGAAGAAGCCTGTAGAATTATTGCTTCCTAGTTAGTCTAAAATTTTACACAACTGGGTTCGTAAGCATATGAATCTTATGAAAAACCTGTAAGCAAATTGATGTAAGTATGTGGTGTGAAAAATGTGAGATGTAACATGGAGTGAAGGTATTTTTTAGAACAGATATGGGGACGTTTAAAGGCATCGGTTACTGCGCACATATATCTGCTTTTAAAATATATCTTTAGGTCAAGTGAAAATACGTTAAATAATTTGAGTGAACCGAGTGAAGTATCCTTTGTGAGTGAAAGTTTTCGGGAATCGAACCCAAGATTTTACAAAAGGAAATAAAGCTATAATAGTGTATAGTCATTTCTGATTTCCAGAATATTACAAGAGTGATGTGTACAACAAGAAGTATGGGTGATGTATGGCTTTGTTTGTACTTTAGTTAATGTTTAAGTGTTCAGTAAATTAATAACATGCTAAAATATTTTAACAAGAAAAATGAAAGAGTAAGTTGTAATACAGGTATACTAGAAATGGTGTTTATAACAGGGAGTTGTAAGACACTCAGGTAGTGAGTCGAGTGAATGAACTCGTGCTTGTAGGTAGGGTAGTTTTTGAAAGATTGAAAAATAGTGTCACAATTCCATTTTTGGGGGAATAGATCACTTGTCTACATAAGTCTCCAAAATAAATTGATTATTTTAAGATTCTGCACCCAACTGATCGGGCATATGAGGCATAATTTAATAAGCAATGCTAATTGAATATGAAATGGAATTAATTCAAAACAAATTGTTAGTAGTACTTGACAATGATTTTAGCATATTTGGTGAAAGTTTAATTCTCACGGAAAAACGTGTACCTGAATTTAAATGAGTTCGGTTTTTGCTAAAACAGAAAATTTACAAGCTGAAAGATAGTAGCCGCTTTGTAACTACAAAGGAATATAAATGAATAGGGGAGATACTGTTTCAAAAGAAGACAACATTATTTAGGTGTTCCTAGTAATAAAACCCAGGTGCCATCGAATAAATTGTGGAGGCCTGTGAAAAGGTGAAGCACTGGCTTAAACTATGAGATCTCAGATAAGACACGATTTGCTTCTTGTGAATAGGATTTTTAGGCTATGTAATATTGGATTTTAAGCTACGGAATAAATGCGTAAACATGCGTTGTAAGAACTTAAAATCGTGAGAAAAAGAATATATATAATTAATGTGTGAAAATTTTGTGTAAACTCCCTCTTGTTAAGAATTCGTGATTTCATTGGCTGAGTTGAAATTATGGCAATCGCCAATTAAATCACAGAAAATAAATGTGGCCAATACGCAATCAGGAGAGGCGTATATTTTAGGGTAAAATAGTTAGTTGATTTTTGTCTTGGTAAGGTAAAGGAACACTTCTCAAATATATCCGATAGAGTGAGGTTGTGAAAAGGACTTCTAAACTATATCCGATAGGGTAAGGTTGTGGGATCACTTCTCAGCCATGTTCGGTATGTAAAGTAATACTCAAGAAAGTTCATGTGTGCTAGAATAATTAGAATAGAGATAAAATAACATAAAGAACCAAGTGTTGTTTAGACTAGAGGTACACAACTGCCTCATAGGGAATTATAGGAATGTTTCTAGTATAGATGTACACCACAAGGCGTACAGTGTATTAGGCTCGTTGTGGCCTAAGAAATAGACGCACACATGAATAGCTTGCAAAATAACATTAAAGGACCGTAATTATAAAATCAACATCGATATCATATAAATGAAGTATCTCTTCAGGTGTACCGTGACTTCATGTAATTTGTACTACTTGTTTAGTTGAACAATAAACTGAAGAATTTGTTATATCAGAAATGACATGTACAGGTATAGTTATTTCTATGACAACGATCGTCCAGCCCTGCTTTCCAATCATCTACCCCGAGACTGGACCATCATGCTTGAAGATCGACTGCTGCCGAGGAAAGAGGGTAATTATAAATACGCTATAATAAATCAGTAGAGGACTTATAGCTCTTCACGCAATATTACTACCACAACTGGTGCCCAACAGTGAGGCTGTAATAACTGCGAATAATTTCGCCTTCAACATTTTCCACTTATTTAGGTAATACACATCTGATCTCTATTTATAAGCAGTAAGGGATAATTTCTTGGCAATGGTTTAAAAATGTCGTGTCATATTTTAAAATATTTTTAGGTCATAAATGAATTTTTACATTGCATTTTGTTTTATCTTATCTTATCGGCTCAGGGGCTGAGCCCTTACGGGCTCGCGCACGTAGGCCTCATAGGCGGGCCCATTGTACACCCCCTAGGAAACGAATGATGTGCATGCCCTAAGGCCCCCCAGTCAACAGACTCCACCACGAGTCCCCACGGAGCTCCCTACATCCAACAAGGACCAGGTACCACTTCACGTGCACCGTACCCAGGGTCCCTCGTACAAGAGCCCCATAGGCGCGGCACACCCTGACGTGCGCCACTAACCCAGGGTCCCTCTGAGAGCCCCAAAGGCACGGTACACCACCAGCAACTCTTGACCACAAGCAACGGGGCAGGACGGGGGAGGCCCGCAGCAGAGTCTGCAGCAGGAGCTGGCCCGAAAACCAGTAAAGGGGAACGGGATGATAATGAGGGGGGAAAGGAAGTTGAAGTGGAGAGTGTTGGTGGAATGAATGAAGGGGGAAACGGGAGGATCCCCGAGAAAAACCCCCAAAGGTCACGGCTCTGTCCACCGTGAGCCCGCCAGCCCCGAGATTTGAACTCGGGGCATCTAGCATGCCAGGGCCCACGCGCTAAGCATGAGCCACCGTGACTGCGCATTTTGTTTTACTATTTTTTGGTAATCAAATGCCTTGCACTATAATGCCATATTCTCTTGTCTTTATTTTACTCTTTCGTTTCCTCCAAAACTATTATATTATATTAGGCCTATATTTATTGCTGAAAATCGATTAAAATTTCTAATCGAGTTAACGCTTGCCTTTAATCGATTAATCGACTGATTAATGGACAAACAGGTCGGTATTTTAAACGAAACCAAAGTGTGCATTTAATATTGTTTTACACGTTTTATAACTACTACACTACAGATAATCAAAAGAAATCCTGAATTAACTAATACCATTATTGGTTAACTAGTGAAAAAATAAAACTTACATTTTCGGTTACTTCTTCAGCCAAGACTTGAGACACACAAGTTGGTTGACATTTGAGTGTTCAAGAGACAATCTTAGTTTGTTTACAACAATACCGGCAGCACTAAAAACTCTCTCACTCGGCACTGAGAAAGGAGTTTGGTCATTTGACTCATTTCGCTCAAAGTTTTTCAGAATTCGACTAAACCGATTAATCGGAAAATGTAATTGATCGACGATTAAATGTTTAATCGATTAATCGATACAGCCCTAATTATATTGATCTGTTCCCTTCATTGTGTAATTTTTCATATTGTACGCGTTTCTTGTTTTTTTTCTGTAATTTTTTTTAGTTGTAACTTATAATTTTTTTAGTATTACATTAAACATAAAATATTAGTGTTGTAAAACTGGTGTAATTAGTATAAGAAAATGTTGTTATTAGACAATGAGCCTGTTATATTCTCAATAAATTAAATAATACAATAATAATAAATAATTTATTGGCCATTTAAAAAAATATGTGTTGTATTTAAAAATATTTTTAGGTCATATAAGCATTTTTATTTTGCATTTTGTTTTACTATTTTTTGGTAATTAAATGCCTTGCTTATAATGCCATATTCTCTTGTCTTTCTGAACTGTGTGTACACAGTCCCCCCTATGCTTGTAATGCTACTTACCTCGGTTCCATACGTGCTATCCTCATCACCCCAGCCACTTACACACCGTGCCACCCTCAAGTGGCCACACAATACCTTGCTACTTCCCTCGTGCGTTTCATTGCCTTCACTCATCACCAGGGATAGATTTGTATGATTTAGCATTTTTTCTTCCTGACTATTCCATTCATTTCATATTGACCAGCAACGTTTAGCAATGCCTCGGATACCCACCAATCACGATAGCTAATCTTATAATTAGACCTGGGATTTTAGGCTCTAAAAAATTAGTTTTAGGCACCTAAAATAGGCTTTTAAAACAAGTAAATAGGCTTTTAAAAGAGAAAATAGGTAATAAAGTATGCTTTAAAAATGTGTAAATAGACAGAAAATAGATTTTAAAATACTACAATATGCTCTTCAACTGTAACGTAATCTTTTTTTATTTGAAATACGTGGTATACTTATTCTCAACAGAAATAATTGCAAAATTAAGACAGAATTAAAAATACATTTATCAAAAACAGTTTTGGATTATAGCCTATGAAAAATTGACACAGCATGTCCCTTCTTACTATATATACCTGCTACTTGTTGTTTTGAGCGAATCCTCCCCCGCCAGTCAGCATCCTTTGGCGACAATTGTTTGGGAAAATCAAGTTTCTGTGAAAAACCCACCCTCTGCTGTTCTGCTCTCATTCAGGGATGTCCATTAAATGATTTAAAAAGTTACAGAAGTTGAATTAAGTTTTAAATGTATAAAATAGGCATTTTAGGCACTAAAAGAGTAAAAATAGGCTCTAAAGGTCCAAATAGGCATTTTAGGGCACTATTTTTATACTCTATAAATATAAGTGATTTATCATGAAATGTCAACATATTTAGAAATTTTCAAGTTATTTCATAAGGAACAAAATAAGCATTTGCCCTAAAATCCCAGGTCTACTTATAATATAGGCCTAGTGCAAAATATAATTTTAAAACTACCTTATACCCTCATTCATTTTGTAAAATGAAACTGGAAGAAGGCGAATTTTGTGTTTAACTTTAATTGTGGAAGTGTTTTTGTACAACAATTATATTAAAATTGTTTTTTATGGTGGCTATTACTTCCACAATTAAAGTTAAACACAAAATTATTTTTCTTCCAGGTACATTTTACAAAATTAACGAGGGTACAAGGTGGTTATAAAATTATATTTTGCTCTATTCTACCCTCATTGAATCAAAATGAAATTAAGTAATCTTATAATATGTTTTCTTGGAAGACAAGGATGCGATTTTATCTGATGAAATGTCAGCTCGTTACTGGAAACGTAAGGTATCAATATGCAGTGATTAATACGTCACATGCTGCCAGTGAACAGGATAAAAACACATTATTTTATACAACTAACTTGTTTGAAAATTAAAACAATATCAACGTGGATTGATTAAAAATACAATTTCGATTCGGTGCAAGCCTTCTGATGTTATCTCATCTGAATTTCTCATTCGTACTATTGGCAGCTAATTTTCAACATATCGCTACCGGAAATGAAACACTTGTCACTCTGTGGAACCAACTTTTAAACACCTGTGTCGTAGAAGTATGCCGCCTGGGATTTGAACCACCGTGTGACAACCACCTTCGCCTCTCTGTCAATATTTCTCATTCTTTGTCATTTCATGAGGTGTAGGAAAAGATGGAAATCACTGGGAGCGAAGTCCGGGCTGTAGGGTGGATGTTTAAACACCTCCTAGCAAGTCTGCTGCAGAAGTTCAGCTGGGAGGTGTTTAAACATTCACCCAAAAGCCCTGACCTCACTCCCAGTGATTTCCATCTTTTCCTTCACCTCACGAAATGACAAAGATTTACACAGAATGACATAGAGGCAAAGGTGGTTTTCGCACAGTAGTTCAAATCCCAGGCGGCATACTTCTACGACCCGGTCATGGAAACCACCATTAACGGCCGTTGGTGTCGGCATGCTGACCACATGCCCCCCAATCATAGGCGTACCGAGGGGGGGTTTTGGGGGTTTGACACCCCCCCCCATTGATTAAAAAAAGGAAAATTGTATAATTTTTTTAAGTTTGCCCATAAATTACTTAATGCAAGTATAAAGCGTGGGAAGCTTAAAACTCGTTATTTTGCGTCTTAATTTTAAAAATTTTCCGGGGGTAGACCCCCGGAAGCGAAAAACTCGTTAATTTGCATCTAGATTTTTAAAATTTTCCGGGGGAGGACCCCAATCCTGCCATCTGCCTATGGTAGATGACGCAGCGGTCGGGTGGTAGGCCTTGTCCTTTCTGGGATGTTAGCGCCACGGAGTTAGGTAGTATACTTCTACGACACAGGTGTTGAAAAGTTGGTTCCACAGTATGACAAATGTTTCAATTCCGGTGGTGAATATGTTGAAAAATAGCTGTACACTGGATGTGTCTGTTGCAATAGGACTAAATATTTCCTTGAAATTGTCTTTTGTTTCTGTAAACGGCCCTGGGGAAACTTCCTTTATGGACGCGTCTCTTATACGAGGGTTGTCCGTAAAATAAGGTTCCCAATGATTTTTCACAATGAAAACATGTTTATTGGCATTGAACAATACATTTTTGGAAAGCTTAGACTTTCCCCTATTTTTCGACACAATCGCCGTTGCAATCAATGCATTTTTGCTTGCGGTGTACCATCTTCTTGATGCCTGAATCGTAGAACTCTTCCGCCGCGCCGCGCCGCGAAGGTAGCGTAAAACCTCTTTTTCCAGCTCCTCTCCAGTTCTGAAATGCATCCCATCCAGGTGTTTCTTCAATTCATGGAAGAGATGGTAGGCACTTGGGGCTATGTCTGGCCCATCGGTTTCGTAGGCCTGAAGAAATTCGCGGGCCGCTTCAACACGTTGCCATTTGTGGTCTTCCGTAAGCATTCTCGGGACCCACCTTGCACAAACCTTGGCATATCCTAAATGGTCTGTCAAAATTTTGTGAATGCAGGACTTGCTGACATCAGGGATCATCTCGCAGAGCTCCCGAACCGTCAACCTTCGATCTTTCAGCATTGCTTCTTCCACTTTCGCAATCGTTTCGTCCGAAACCGATAGCCGTCCAGATCGCTGTTCGTCATGGACGTCTGTACGTCCGTCTTTGAATTCTCTGCACCATTTGTGCACGTGTTGTACGCTCATACACGTTTCTCCGTAGACTTCACACAGTTGGGAATGAATATCTACTGGTGCAGTGTTTTTTGCACACAAAAAACTAATCACAGAGCGTAATTCGCACCTGGCATGAGAAGCGAGTGGGAGCTCCATCTCTAATGGCTGCCAAGCCAAGAATGAGCGTCGCAGACAACTTGCCATGGAGGGGCTGGGAGAGAGGGAGCCAAGCTACACGCCAGTGTCACCAAACCCCGCAAAACAGCGTTCCTCGCGTCTGCAGCTCCTTGGGAACCTTATTTTACGGAATGAAATAGGCTATACGTCAAGCTAGATTGATTTATGAATAGGTATGTGGCTCGCGCTCACTGGTTTGAGAACTCTAAAGGAGGGTGCAGAAGTGAAGAGAATGCAAACTCAACTTCACTTTCATCAGGGGAAAAATAATTGTATGGGGTAATTGGGGCGCGCAATACAAGAGTCCTTATATTGATCCCCGTATCTTCACTACATGTCTCGAAGCATTGCTTCCGTATAAAGTTCTTGTAGCAGATGGCCGTGCCAGTAATATACAGAGTGATTCATATACAGATGCAGCATCTGTAGGGGATTATACAGGATTCAAGAAGACAATAGATAACATTAAAAAAAATAAAAAACCTATTTTTGGTTTACGAGATAATTGATTAGGACATTTCCCCCTACAACTCTGCCAAATTTCAAAACTAAACTATTTTTTTTTCCTATTTTTCTTTTGTTGCCTGGACTATTAATAGTGGTTGAAGCATTTAAGGCCGGTATTCCACTATCCAAGTTATTTGATCAAATCGTCTAGAAAAAAGAAAATGGCCGCCCGTTGCTTCAAGGAAATCGTATTGGACGAGCATTTGAAGACTTTCTGCATGTCGTTACATTGGATCAAAGATTTCCCGGCATTCATAGCATAGGGGTCCAAAATGGCGGCTAAACATCTACTGTTTTGAGAAATAAACGGCACCAAAATAGTTTGATACCACATTTTCTTCAAGTATGCCTATATATGATTATTCAGTATTTAACTTAATCCACATTTCAAAAATAATGTACCGGTACTACATGCTATAGTAGTAATATAGGGATATATTTTAAAAAATCCTGCAAGCTAACCTAAACTCGTCTCACATAACCAATGTAAACAACTAGGAGGTGCCCGTGGCTTCGCCACGATAATTCTTTTAAAAATTAAAAATTAAGAGTAGGCTATACTAATTATTAAAGCATTATATTTATTAACACTTGCACGCGAATCATTCATAAACTAAGCCATTAATAATAATTAATGAAACAGCTAAAATTCCTGCTTTAGAGTACATTCCACGACATGAAAGCGCCCCCTGGGAAAACTATATCAGAATCGATTATGCAGTTCCAAAGAACCTGTGAACACATAATACGTATTGTTTCTCAGCTGTTTATTGACATGAATATGATGTGAATTTTATGATCAATTCAGTGTAATTTTCAGAAATTATATAATGTTTCAAGGGAAGGAATGGTTTGTTTGGATTATTATTATCAGCGATATTTCAAGAGATAAAACCATCAATATTTTACAGCTGTTGCCCCCGGCTTCGCCCACCATTATTCATTGACTCCAGGATGTTTAAGAAAATTACACTGGTAGATTATTAAAAATGTTTGTGGTCCAGAGCTATGAAAATTGTAAGTAAAAATAAAATTAGAATATTTGTTCATTGTGTTCATTTCACTTAGGCCTTATATAATAAAGAAACTGTTTTCCTTCCTAATTTTGTAGTCGTCATGAAAGTTTAGACTGCGAGAGACGAACATCGCCGAGTATACCCGACGTCTCACGAAGCGGGCGAGCGAGCAAGCACGCTATTTAGGGTCGTTGAATTGTATAAGAGTAAATGATTCAGCCTGATTTTGTCATTTAGATATTTCTCAAATGCGGGGTCACTGCTACAAAAACATTTATAAACTAATAAATTTATGCCATTATTAAGTGCCAGTATGGTACTTTATGAGATTGTGTGGGGGACGAAAAATGTCTGTCCGTCTGTCCGTCCGTCCGTCCGTCCGTCCGTGTGTCTGTACGCGCTCTAACTTAAATACGCTTTATCGAATTTTAATGAAACTTGGTATACGCGTTTATAATGTCCATGGGAAGAACCCTATTGAAATTGGACCAAATCGGCTCACCGGTACCGGAGTAAAACCCAATTTAGTGTATATTTTAAAGGCGCCATAACTCACATACGCTTTATCGGATTTTCATGAAACTTGGAATACCTATTTATAATGTCCATGGGAAGATGTCTGTTGATATTGGACCAAATCGGTTGGCCGGTACCGGAATAATACCCAATTTAGTGCCCTTTTATGGTATCATATAAGAAAAGGCGCGGTAACTCAAATACGCTTTATCGGATTTTCATGAAACTTCGTATACTTATTTATAACAATCATGGCAATAAGCCTATTGAATTTGGACCTAATCGGTTGTCCAGTACCGAAATAAAGAGTAATTATCAGTAAAATTTATTATAATATTTTGGTTCAATTCGAAGCATTTTGATTGGCTCGCGGCCAACCAATCAGCGGGCGAGTCCCGTAACTAAGGTAAATAACGGGCAATTCTGGAAGAAGCCTTCAATTCCTGTCGAAACCTTCTTTAGTAAAGGAGGGTAAAAAGAAGGCACCTTCTTCAAATGCAAAATCAAATTCTCGGTTCTTTCTTATAGCGTCATCAATTAATGACAGCTTATAAAGCTTCCTTCAGTTGCCATAGACAGTTGACAACTACATGAAAAACAAATGTTCCCATATGTACGATTATAGATGAAATGCTGTTGTATAATGACTAATTATTTTGCTAAAATTGATTACAATTAGATTAAAGCATAGAATTTTACTTCAGCATATGTCAGATTTATAATCCCTGACCTCTTAATAAATAAAAACATTAACTTCTGATAATTTGTATAAGTTGGTACGCTGCTTTAGTGAGGGCCAAATCCGCATTTATGACTAATATCGCGAATATTATGTTACCAATTAATGAAATAATACTATATTACAAAACTATAAGGCTCGAAATATAGCCTAATTTCGAAATACGGTGATTTTTCTTTTCTGTGAGCTGCGACGAGATAGTATTCTTTGGTATTGGACACTCAAAAGTCGTAGTGTGGTTTGGTCTTGGGGTAAGATGCTTGTCTAGTAATCAAGAGATAGCACGTTCGAATCCACCCTGAAGCAAATTTTTTTTTTTTATTATTATCAATTGTGTTACATTGAGCCTATTCCATTCTTGTGTCCTATTTTGTCAATGTGCTTAAATAAGTATTGCATTTTTCTTAAAAAAAACTGGGAATTCATTGTCTTTCATTGACCTACATCATTCCTAAAGAATAACATAAGCCTATAAATGTTATTTCACGAACAGAAACTAGCTTTAAAGTTATTGCGTTGCGTTAAAATTGCATAAGCCTATACTCAGAACAAAACTGCATACCGCTAGGTGGAACTATCCTCTTCTTATTGGCTTACTGTACTATTTCATTGTCAATGCATTTTGTAAAATGTTTACATATTTTAAGAATTAGTATATCAGTGTATACCAATATGAATTAAGGTTAAGAATCAAACTTTAGATCTTTGTTCTTCCGTAAGCCCTGCTTAATGAATCGATCTGGAGTTTAACTCGGAGATCTATTAAAAAAAAAAAAAAAAACTTATTTTCTGTATATCATAACTGCAATTATTACTGATTAAAAAAGCATACTGGCACTTTGTTATATCAGTTTACCTGATTTTATTTATACTGTTTTACGATTCACCATCGAAAATCAAGCCTTCTGTATATAGCCTGCATTTTTTACTTAGTATTTCCGCATTATAAATAACAAACATTCAAACAGTACTTTCATGGCAGAGCATTTATACTATTTAAGTCACATTTCGAAAGCGACATACCAGAAGATATAAATATTGGCATTGCAAGCGAACTTAAACTCGTGGCATCGTTAACATAACCTTCAATTTAATGAAAGTAACGATTCGGCCTGACTTCCTTGTCATTTAGATATTTCTGCAATTATGCTACAAAACATTTATATAAAACTAATAAACTAATGCCATTATAAATAATTTTTTAATGATTTAATCTTCGAAATTCAAGCTTTCCCTATACAGAGAAAACTGGTTTTGGTCAAAGCTATTGGATGTAGTGTAGCCTACTAGCGCATCTTTGATTCAAATATCGCCTGACAAGTTCTTCGTGAAGTTCTTGTCCAATGAATTGGATAGTGGAATACCGCCCTAAGGGATAGTTTCTTCCAAAATTGATCTTGCTTAAATTTGTTGCTTGGTTCAATAAGTTCTATGTATAAAGATTGAAATATGTATTCATTGCCACAGAATATTGTCGCTGTTGGACATTTCTCATATATCTTAAATATGTTACTGTACAATAACAGTGGACGCCCAGTCACAAAAATCACTAATTAGTGTGCTTCACAGTACTGCATATTAAATAAAATCAGGTAAACTGATGTAAGAAAGTACCAGTATGTTTTTGTTTAATCAGTTATGACTGCAATTATGATATGCAGAATATGATTTTTTTAAATTGATTTCCAAGTTAAGCTCCAGATTTATTCATTAAGCAGGGATTACGGAAGAACAAAGGTCTAGTTTTTTTTTAATTAGATTAAAATCTTCCAGTATTAACTGAACTGTACAGATTTTTGATATCATGACAATCGCACACTCACATAAAAATACCAAAAAAATTCAAATTGGCCGGTTTCGGGTTTTTAACCATGGCTTCCAGAATGTGAGGCCAAAGCGTTTCCATCTCGGCCACCGGGGTCATTTTAACGGTCTAGTTGGATAAGCGCATGTAAATCAATAGTGTTTTTTTTGTCATAGCTACCTGTATTTTAATTTCCAAGGCCTTATAAGATCACAGTAAAACAATGGGAAGTGTTGTCAAGATAACTGATTTTCATTTTTTTTATAAATTCTTTCGAATACGTATATTACCATAAAATAGGCACTAAATTGAGCATTACTCCGAAACAGGTCACCCGATTTCATCCATTATAAATAGATGTCATCCCATGGACATTATAAATGCGTATACGAAGTTTCATAAATATACGATAAAGCGTATTTGAGTTATTGCGCCCTTAAAGTAGACACTAAATTGGGGTTTACTCCGGTACCGATCAACAGATTAGGTTCAAATTCAATAGGGCACTTCTCATGAACGTTATAAATGAGTATACCAAGTTTCATGGAAATCCGATACAGCGTATATCAGTTATGGTGCCTTTCTAATATAATACTATTAAAATAGGCACTAAATTGGGAATTACTCCGGTACCGGTGAACCGATTTGGTTAAATAACAATAGGGTTCTTCCCATCGACATTATGAATGTTTATACAAAGTTTCATGAAAATCCGAAAAAGCGTACTTGAGTTATGGTGCGTACAGACACACGGACAGACGGACAGACAGACGGACAGACATTTTTTCGTCCCCCACACAATCTCATAAAGTACCACACTGGCACTTAATAAATTCAGGTAAACTAATGTAACAAAGTGCCAGAATGCTTTTGTTTACTCAGTGATAATTGCAGTTATGGCATGCAGAAAATAAGTTTTTTTGTAATGGATTTCCGATTTAACCTTCAGAGCGATTCATTAAGCAGGGCTTACGGAAGAACAAAGGTATAAAGTTTCATAAGCATATGTGAAGGAATATGTGGGTAGTGTTATTTGTCAAAGCTAACTGTATTGCAATTTCCAAAGCCGTATATGGACACTGTAAGACAATATGTTGCCATGAGAAGTGATTTGCATTTGATAAAATTTTCTAATATATTACCATAAAAAGGCACTAAATCGGGCTTTACTGCGGTACCGTTCAACCAATATCAAAGGGCTTCTTTCCATGACGTTATAAATGCGTATAGCAAGTTTTATATGAAAATCCGATTAAGCGTATTTGAGTTATCACGCTTACAGACTCACGAGCAGACGGACAGACATTCCCCCCCCCCCACACACAATCTCATAAAGTACCATTCTGGCACTTAATAACTTGTCTTTCAGCGTGGTAGACCATTAAGGGTAATTAGTAAAAAGGTAAAGTGATCCCTATACAGGCCATGGAGGCCCAGAGGGTTCCAAGAGGTTGAGGCTCCCAGATTTTGGACATTCGGCACATGAAGGTGGTAAGGTTGTCAGCCTTACGCACCGGCCGCCTTTACCCCCAGGATTGCTCCAGGTACTCATTTCTGTTAGAGGCTGAGTCGACCCCAGGGCCATAGTGCCACCAGAAGGATTAGGCCAATTGAAAAATCTCAACGACCTCATCGGGAATCGAACCCGCGACCTTCCGGTTTGTAGCGCAGCGCCTCAACCATTACGCTACGGCGTACCCCAAGGGTAATTAGTCAGCGGCATGGAAAGCCGAAGGTCATGGGTTCGAATCGCAGTGCCGGAGGAATTTTTATGCTATAATATTATCTTGTGTATAAAGTCTGATAAAAATTGTCAAGGAACGTAGATTTAAAAATGGATCACATAATAGTGGTTGAAATGTTTAAGCCAGGGGCGTATCTAGAGGGGGGCTGAGGGGGCTGCAGCCCCCCCCCGAAACGTTAAGTAATGCTGATATGTTGCACATAAGGACATTTTAATTTGACAAGTAGTAGACAGTTGAATTGCACATCCTGACTCATGAAATGCGTGAAATAGAATTGTCGTTACTGCTTTGTCTAAGTATTTACAAAATTCAGCCTAACATCAAATTCTTACCTGAAATTTGTAAAATATGCTCCGGAAAAATGAGGTATGCTCTATTATTTAAGTAAATTTAATACTGTACTCGACGTTCTGTTGTTGGCTGAATTACATCACGAATTTTAAAAGATAGTATAAGTCTTATGAATTACATAATAAAAATTAAAATAAAACAAGGTTAAGTTATTGCAATAAATTTTAGTAAATTGAAAAATAATGAATATAACGTTGCTTTAATATTATATAATCGGTTACAAAAAAATATAGTCTATTTACTATCAACAAATTTTATAGTCGGTTTCCAAAACATTCACTGAGCTGAAAATTTTTGAGTTAACAGAGATACGCACACACAATATTTAAGATCTGACATAATATGCCGTTAGAAATGTGACAAATTGGTTAAATATGCACAAATATTTTAATATCGGGCAAATATGATGCATTATTGCAAAACTAACAAAATAAGAAAATTAAACCATCAATTTCTTATTATTTCTTTGATACCTTATACATTTTAACACTAACGTGTAATTGATTGCATTATTAAAAACATGATTTTCATAAATTTCCGGGCCCTAGTGATAATAGTGTTATACTTATAGCCCCTCCCGAAAAAAAATATCCTGGATACGCCCCTGGTTTAAGCGGTGGTTTGTTCCAAAATTAGTTTTGTGAATTTTTTTCCTCGTTCTTTGAGTTCAGTGTGAAAGTTTGGTAAAATCGTTCAAAGAATGTAGATTTGTATACAGATCACATAATAGGGGTTGCAAATTTAATTGGAGTAACTTAGTTCAAATAATATTGTCTCATAAAATTTTCTTCCGGGCCTGTAGGATGACACTTAGTGACACAGCCTACAAGGAGAATGGCGTCATCTGTGCTGGAACTTGTGTACATAAGTCCCTCTTGCATTCGGCCGGAATGTCGAGCCTTTTCCATTAACGCAAGCTGAAGTCAACCACGGTTAATATTTACTCGTTTTGAAGGCATGGCTTCCTCAACCCTTTATGGGATCCGGGGTGGGGACTAAGATAGCGGTCCAGATGTTCATGAGATCTTCGAGTGCATCCCCAGTAGATCCACATCACAGTGTGGCCAAAAATTTTTCTCCATCAATACAAACTACAGCAGCGATTCTCAACCTATGGTCTGGTGGTCCGCGAAGATGGTACAGATGGTCCGCATACGTAATTAAAAAATATCATAAAGCAAGTGGAAAGTAAAGAAGTAAACATTTTTCACAAAAAATGGACACTAGATGTCAAAGTTTTTAAAATCTTCGAAAATAGAGGTCCTATTGAAGTTTCCTTACTTTTGCAGTTACGAACCACAGTTTGAAACCCCTGATGCACTGACGTCTATAATTTCCTCTTCCATTCAAACCCCTGATCTTCGACTAAATTTGACTAATATTGAGCCAAATATCCAGGAACTCTGCAAGAGGCGACAAGCTCAACCGTCTCATTAAAACTGAGTAATAACATAATTCCTGGGGTACGCCGTAGCGTAGTGGTTGAGGCGCTGCGCTACAAACCGGAAGGTCGCGGGTTCGATTCCCGATGAGGTCGTTGGAGTTATTCAATTGGCCTAATCCTTCTGGTGGCACTATGGCCCTGGAATCGACTCAGCCTCTAACAGAAATGAGTACCAGGAGCAATCCTGGGGGTAAAGGCGGCCGGTGCGTAAGGCTGACAACCTTACCACCTTCACGTGCCGAATGTCCAAAATCTAGGAGCCTCAACCTCCTGGAACCCTCTGGGCCTCCATGGCCTGTATAGGGATCACTAATAACATAATTCCTAATAATATTATCAAATTGGTAATAAATATGAAAGTTTGTTCAAAATATAATTTTACTCTCAATAGTTTACTTCCAATTCAATAACTGTGTTTTCGTCGAATTAAAAAAAAAGGATTTAGATTTTTTCGTTATAATGACCTATAATTAATACACCAAATATTAAGAATATAGGCCTTCTTTTAAAAATGGGATGTAAAATTAGGGATCCGTAAAAATGTTTAGACATTTTAGAGGTCCTCGGGTTCAAAAAGGTTGAGAAACGCTGAACTACAGTATCAGAGGGGGCCATGGCCTTGGGCCGTACGAATCCTAGAGACCGCAGAGAAAAGTTACGCTCTAAAATGAGGAATAAAATGTCTTTAAAATTGTAAGAATAATAAAATAACACCGAGCGAGGTGGCCGAGATGGTCGGGAGGTCCCAGGTTCAAATCTCGTGGTCTATCAATTTGACATGGGTTTTTTTTCATTGTTTCCCCAGTCGTAAAGGCAAATGTCGAATTGGATATTAGGCTAAATACCATGAATCATCCTCAACATTTCATCCTGTATCATATCCATTTAAATTAATATCAGTTGAAATTTACTCCATTAAATACACCGACAATAGAAACAATTGACAAGCAATAGTTCCATGGCCTACCCTACTGTACTGATACACATCCCGAACTCCAGATATAACCTCGAAGCTAAAAGAAGTATAAACACAGCTGAATTAATTTAAAAAAAAAATAGCGAAATAGAATTAACTTAGGGCTACTATAGTCTAATACACAATAAAGTAATTTTATTACTTTACAAATGAAAGCAAGTAACACGAAGAAAGAACTTCTAAGTGAGTTTTCTTTAAAGTAAAAGTGATTTTCAGGACTTTAAGTTAAAGCTAAAATATTAAATATAAGTTTTTAGAATTTTTCCCCCTGTAATGGACATGTTGAAGGTTAGCCCAGTCAAATTACACAAATCGAGTGAAATAATTTCCGGTGTTTTGAAACTTGCCATGGTTGTCCGTTGGAACAAACTGTAGGCTACACCCAAGGCTAGTATATGCACCTTGGGCTACACCATACTAAAAACCCTGGAGGGTGGGGTGTGAGCGGCCCCCCCCCCCCAGCTGTTTAAAGGTGGGTTTTTGACGTGTGTTGCATGTATATCCGTAACTATCAATCCTAGCAAAAATTATCATCATCATCACCACGGTTTTTGATGTGTGTCTACATCTTCCGTATTCTCAATCTCCAAGCCTCTCTATCCTCCCATAGATTCTCGGGAATGTTTCTCTCCATGTCTAGCAGGTGCCCGCGGCTTCGCCCACGATAATTATATAATTAATTGAAAAATTAAAAATTAAGAGTATAATAATTATTAAAGCATCATATTTATTAACATTTGCACGCGAATCATTCATAAAATAAACCATTAATAAATTAATTAAACAGCTAAAATTCCGGCTTCAAGAGTACATTCCACGATTAGAAAGCGCCGCCTGGGAAAACGATCTCAGATCTGATTATGCAGTTTCAAAGCTACCTGATAAATACGTAGGCTATCGTTTCTCAACAGTTTGTTGACAGATGAATATGATGTGAATTTTATTTGATAAATTCAGTGAAATTTTCAGAAATTATATAAATTTTCAAGGGAAGGGGTGATTAGTTTGCATTTTTATTGCCCGCGGCTTCGCCTGCCATTATTAATAGACTCCAGGATTTTAAAGAAATTTACACTGGCAGTTTATTAGAAATGTTTGTGGTTCAGAGCTATGAAAATTGTAAGTAAAAATAAAATTAGAATATTTGTTCATTGTGTTCATTTCACTTAGGCCTTATTTAATAAAGAAACGGTTTTCCTAATTTTGTACTCTTCGTGAAAGTTTAGACTGCGAGAGACGAACATCGCCGAGTATACCCGATGTCTCACGAAGCGAGCGAGCGAGCAAGCACGCTATTTAGGGCCGTTGAATTGTATAAGAGTAGATTTAACCATGTCTTCTTTGGTCTGCCTCTCTTCTTTCTGCCCGGAGGATTTCATCTGAAGATCTTCTTTGGTAATCTCTCCTCCCTCATCTTTCTCACATGACCATACCACATGAGTTGCTTTTCTTTAATTTCATCTATTATAGTGTGTTGTACTTTCATTTGTTCCCGAATTAGTTCATTTCTAATACTTCCCATCCTAGAAGTTCTACTTTGCTCTTCTCCAAAAATCCATTTCTGTTGCTAATAATGTTCTTTTCTCTCTCTCTTTTTAATTGGCCAAATTTTTGAACTGTATTGTACTATTTCCTTAACTACTGAATCATAAATATACTGTTTCCCCCCCCCCCCCGTTTTGTGATATGTCTGTCCTACAATACTCCATTTAAGTACAAATAATATACAAAATTAAAGTAGATAGTGTTTCCTATAAAAAAAGGTCTTATTAATTTTTGTCGTACGATTAATAGCCTACTAGTTCCAAAGTTATAGATAAGAAAATTGTTAAAGATTTTTTTTATTAATTTAAATTTTATTTATACGCGTTTTAACTAAGATATATATTCAGGTGCTTCTGGTTCTGTGGATATAACTTACCAGTAGGCCATGTGACTATTAATTGAGGTGCATCTGATTTCTATTGTTGATGTGTTCTGTTAATTTCGACTGACACTCAATTCTTTTATGATTATGATGTAGGATAAAATACAGTACCGGAGAACGGCAATAGATCACGATAACTAAATATCCAGTTCTGCGTTAGCCTTTACGACTGGGGAAACGATGAAAAACCCCTAAGTCAAATTGGCCGGCCACGGGATTTGAACAGGGACCTCTTGAATACGAGTTGAAGATGCTCCCGTCTCGGCCACCTCGCTTGGTCTAACAGAGGAATTTAAATTACAAGTTATTACTTACGCGACTAATCATTAAGGAAACTGTTTTCTTTGCGGTCCGACTGTTTTACATATAATGTGAGAAATTGAGTCGGCTAATAAAAGGGTGATGCCTTTAATTTGCCGGGATACTCATTATAATATTGTTCACACCTCATATAACTCTCAGGTGAGAACCAAATCATAATAGTAATATTACCGTGGTAATAAAGCAGTTAACGGAGTCAGTGACTCGAACCCTTCCTTCCACCTGCGTCTTAACTACTGTGAGAAACTTAAGTTAACAATAGAAACGGGAGGACTGTATTAATTTACCAAGTAATAGCTTTATGTAGTGATGTTGTGCCATAACAGCGTGGTCGTCGGGCGTAAAACTTCCGAGGTACAGGATGTTTTAAAATTGAGAGATGTAAAACGTTCAAAAATAGAGAGACTGCGTATTGTTGGTGCCATTTTAAGAAGACCTCGTCCCAAACCAAAGTATATCTACAATAGTATATTGCGATACAAGTGCCGTAAGCGGCGCATACGGATCGAGGAAAGAGTTTGAGAAAACGAGGCGCTTGCCCCGAGTTTTTTCAATTTCCGAGATCCGTTATGCGCTTACGGCACGAGTATTGCATACTATTTTTTGCACGATGATTATTTATATCAATTTAATTATATTAATTGTGATATTACTTGAAAATATTATGTATATACATTCTTGAAGATTGATGTTTATTTCAGAAAGTGATTCGCATGTGTTTGTTGTTATGGGAACCGGATATTTGTCCTGGAGGCATTGTCCATAAAAACCAGTGACCCAGAACAATTATTCTTTCTAAAAACCTCATATTTTGGTTATCCGGACCCCCAGGAATCCTTCTTAAGGGGGGAGATACAGCTTTCGGCGAAATTCATAGGTGAGAAATAGGTGAATTTCATTATTTTTTTCCTCAACAATGAATTGCTCTAAAAACTTGTAATCTGACATACTCTTTATTGACTACTTCTACAGTTGCATACTATTTTCGAAATTAATCAAACTGTTACATTTACGGGTAATTATCGCTACTAAATGGCAGCCACGTTTCATGCACTGAAATGCCGTTTCTTTGATAACATCCATAAATATCAATATTTCTGAGTGATTATTTTTCTGTGTATTTGTTAATATCGTATGAACAACACTGTCGACAATCATACATTTAACATTAATAGTTTATTTGCTAAATGATATAAATGAAAAATAAAATGTAACGAAATTGATTTTTAAAAATACTTACACTGTAGATATTGCAAAGATTGTGAATGATGTTGTTCACATGATGTTAGAAAATAGATAGAAAAAATAATCACTAAAGAATATTGCCATTTGTGAAAAATATCACGGAAACGGCATTTCAGTGCATGAAACGTGGCTGCCAATTTGATACGATAATTACCCGTAACTGTAACGGTTTGATTTATTTTTAAAAATAGTATGCACTTGCAGAAGTGTAGTCAATAAAGATTATACAGATTGCAAGAATGTAGAGAAATTCATTGCGGAGGGAAAAATAATGAAGTTCACCTATTTCTCACCTATGAATTTCACCAAAAGCTGTATGTCCCACTTAATTACACCCTTGGTCTGATGGTAGGCCTAATTCTAGTCCCACAAGGCGTGTATCTCCACGGAATGTTACTACAGGCTATAGCCTATTTTTTCTGTCTACCATGAAAAAAAACGGCTTATATGTACGAATCATTCCCATTATTTTCCTGAGTGCTTATATTTCTCATCAAATGGAGTAATACCGTAATATAACAGAATTGGCAATGCATTAGAAATTTATTTAAAAGAGGATGTACGGCGTTCGACCAAATATCAATACAGTAATTCCGTTCTGAACTTTGCCAATGCAATAAATTAGGTTCTTTTCATTTTATTCTTTCTTATTTTTCCAGTATCTTTCGATCTATTTTTCTGTATCTATTTCCGACGTACTGGATTCTTATTGCAGCACAAAAACTTATTTCCTGTTCTTTCCAGTGTGTGCATTCCAGTATAGATGGCTAGGAAACTGTTGCCAGAATGGAAAAAATACATAGATCAAAGAACAGAAGGAAGTATATCAAATTTTTTTCGGAATTTTGTAGACGGATTCAAAGGTGACAACGCTATTTCTGCCTGCATCCTTACAGCACAATATATATGACAGCTTGCTTACTTACTTAATGGCAATAGACAATTTCTAAGCAAGCTAAAGGAATATTATCTACCTTATGGAAATCCGGAGGTACATTCAGTCAATAGAAAGACATATCTCAAAAGTATTGACTGGGAGACCCGAAGGGTAAATATCACCTGGAAGACCTAGACGTAGGTGGGAGGACAATATTAGGATAGATTTAAGGGAAGTCGGATTTACGAGGGATGGTTGGATGGAGTTAGCACAGAATAGGGTTGAATGGCGGGCTCAGGCAAGCGCTGCAATGAACCTTAGGGTTCCATAAAGTAGATAATATTCCTTTGTCTTACTTAGGAATTGTTTATTACCATTGAGTAAGTAATGCCCGGTTTCTATACACTCGCGAAATACTTATGGGTAAATTATCCAATGGACAGAATTTACACAAGAATAATTTTTACAAACACAAATAATTTAAAGATAGCAATCACATACACTTCTGGTGGGTTTCTAGATAAATGTCCTCTGGGTAAACATGAAAATGACAGAAAAAATGTTCCTACAAACTCGTGCTAGATCTTTCCAAGGGTAAATCGTCGGGTTAATTTATCCTTTCATGGATGGATGGATAAAATTTAACCTCTCATAGGATCAATAATAATTTAAACAATGAGAATCAAAGCCTTCTGAATTAAATTAGCTGTACAACTCCAAAGCCTTCCTCATTATATCATTCTGGGTGATTAGGAACTAATTTGCCCATGGATAATTTACCTATAGGTATTTCATGAGTTTATAGAAACCGGGCATTTTATAAGCCTATTTATTTATTTATTTAATTAATCACGGAATTCATCACTTGTCTAAGCCGATAGGAAGCATTAACATTATAATGTAGTTTTCCATCTACATGGGATCTTCATAGATCTTGCAATGACTTCCAGTTCTGATATGTTCACCACGCTCCTCCTGTTGTCTACAACAATAGATTTATTATCATGATTGAGAGGAGACAAAGCACTTGTTTCACTGTAATGAAAGATATTCCCAAACTGGTTGGGATGTGACTGACAGAATCAATTTGGAGACTGCTTGTGCATTGTTTTCACGGTTGCCTAGTGATGGAGTCTCCTCGTCACGCCTCTCTTTTGTTTTAAGTGTGATTACTTAGCGACATGCGATATATAGTGTAAGTAGGCCCTCCACGCGTCATTACTCTAATGCATCGTGCGTCTTGCTACTTTCTCTTACAAATCCATTACCACGTTTTAATCTTCATTCGCAATTACTCTGCATGTACATCAGTTGGAAATGTTATTAACTTCGCCAGTGGAAATTCTTGCCTTAAGAATAGCATTATTGTACTCTTAAGGCTCTATTTTTGGATGTTTCAAACCAAAATTACTTCCAACTTGTAAACCTATTTTACCCTTATATTTTAAGACTGAAAGAAGTTATACATTGAAAGTTTAAAAATTAAACACAAGAAAATAAATGGTGCTAAAGTATGTTGCACAAACTTTCTCGCACAGAAAAAATTTTACTTGTTACATTTTAATAAAACAACAAGTATCTAGAACGGAAAGCATCAGGGTCGATCTTTTTGTTCAATGCTTTTATCGTGAAATAATCATAATAATGATAGTAATAATAATAATAATAATAATAATAATAATAATAATAATAATAATAACAACAACAACAACTTGGGGTTTGCATGGTTTCCTCAATCTCAAAGGCAAAAATGCAGGAGATATAGCCGAACAATAGAAGCAAATGCTGCACGAATGAATTATTACAAAGAGCCTACTGGTCAGTTTGGGTGGCCACGAAAATTGATTTGAAGCCAGGACCTCTTTCCTATTACCTTATACCACCTCGTTCTATTTGATTTTGGTGTGTTCATTAGACTGCGGTAAACTGACTACATTTCACAACAATAATAATTAGATTGTAGTATCCTTGTTACTATGGGCAACAGAAGAATAACTCATATTTTCATCAAAATGTTTGTTCTGAAATTCGCATTTAAGTCATGTTATTTCGTTTTACCTGGATACCTATTAATTTTATAAAGAAATGTATTTAACAATTTTTTTAAATTTTTTAAATATTTTTTTAAATTTTCTCTACAACTTGACTCTGCTAAGTTTCCATGTATCGCCCACTGTAATGGAGATAATCTCGAAAAATTTTAAATGGGTACGAGTAAAGTAGCCCCTAAGCCATTTTTGCAGAGAAACGGATATATCCATTTTATTAGTCCCAGATAAGAATTTCCAATTTCACATTTGTATCATAATTTCACATAAAAAGGGATAAATGCCAAATTCAGGACATAACTAAATTTACCAATGACAGAAGAAAATTTTGGAAAGAACACGTTGATAGAATGGAAAACAATCGCCTAGCAAAAAAGGCTCAAGAAAGCAGACCAGACGGAAAAAGATTAAGAGGAAGACCTGCTACGAGATGGAAAGACAGTACACATGACTAGGGCCCGGATTTGTATGTAAAAAAATATTTTGTTTCCTGATGCGTACATTCCTAAAACAAAGTTTTATATCCAAATCGAGGTCCGGCAAACGCAAATTCCAAATTTTATTTCACATAAAACACATATTTTACAAAAACAAGTTATGTGAATAAATATTTTCGATATTTTCTCCATAAATACATATTTTAGTACTTTTCCGGATTTTTTATGTAATTTTTTTTCCTGATGCGCAAATCAAGGTCCGAAAACCGCAAATTCTAAATTTTATTTTACATAAAAATACATGTTTTACAAAAAAGTTATATGAATAAATATTTTCGATATATTCTCCATAAATAAATATTTTAGTACTTTTCCTCATTCTCTTTTAACATTTTACAACAAAAATTTGTATCTCGAATGAATTCAACACAAATGCTTCACTTGCAAAGAGGTGCGAGTGATTCACTTGCTTATCGGGGAAGAACAGAACCCAATCTCAACATTGCGTAGTTCAGTTAAAGAAATACAATATGTTGAAAGGCAACTTAACACTATCTCAGGTTCAAAAATAGAAGTTCTAAGAACAAAATTTAAAGGTATGTTTGAGAAAATTGGTGGCTACCAAACCTTCTGCAAAGTCGCTCATGTTTTGGAAGGCCAAAACATAAGTGAACTTGATCGTGTGTGTGTGTTAGTGATATACAGTACACCTCTTCAAATATGCAAGGTTAACATTGTGTGATGTAGAACGTTCCTTTTCTCAATGTAAGGCATTATTCTCGGATAATAGGCAAGGATTTGTGATCCATAATCTGGAGATGACATTTGTTGCGCACTGCAACTCCAGTCAGCATTTTACATCTGATGTTTAGCTGCAATTGGTGAGTTTCCGTACACATTCTGGTGTTTTTGTGTCTTTTTCAGAAAAATATTTTTTTAGTTTTAGCACATATTTTTAAAATTTTAGCACATACTTTAAACATTTTTAGCACATAAAAAATAAATATTTTTTAAAGTTTTTTAGCACATAAAAATCCGGGCCCTACACATGACTCATCTGAGGAATAAAGGGGAAATTAACAGGATGCCATCCTACATCACAAGACTAATAAGAAGAAGACATTTGTATTAAAATCGTTAGAGCCATTTTTAAAAAAAAATCAACATTTAAAAATTAAGTTTTCATGAAAAATTCCCTTAATATTTCAGTTATAGGCCTAAAACCCAAATTCTGGGCCATTCGATAAAATTTTGAAAAAGTCCTTGATTCAAAAGATTAAGTAAATACAATGGACCGTTTATCCCCTGTGCTTGTCCACAGACGGACGGACAGACGTAATTCCAAAAACACTTTTTTTCGGTTTCTAGGCATCGTGAAACATGCTTTCCCGGTGTTATCTCGATTTCGACTTTTTGTCACGATCACAATACTTTCTCTATACTACGTATATGCGATAAAGTAAAACGATGTAAGTGTTAATAAAGGTAATGTTTTAATTATGTTTTATGATAAATAAATTATTTTAACAAAACATGTAGTAGTTGATTAAATAATCGCGGACGAAGCCACGGCCACCTACTGGTTTGTAATAAAATAGAGAAAAATAACAAGAAAGAAAATTTAAACTGCATGTAAAATTTATAGAATAGTGTAGAAGAAATAAATTATGCCTAATCATTTCGTTAACGGTTTTCTTCGCGGTCCGACAAAGATTGATAATTTACGTGAGAAATTCAATTGACGTTAGAATGTCTATTACAGTTTGCAAGGTGTTTTATCAACCATTTCCAATTCATGCTATAATGGTGAAAAATCTGGATGCTTTGATAGCGCTAAAAATCACGTTTCTGCCATTTTTTCACCCATAACTCTCGAACGAATATAACATATTTACAATCACTATAAAGTTTGATAAATTCTTTCTAATATATTACTATAAAATAGACACTCCGGGCTTTACTCCGGTACCAGTGAACCGATTTGGTTCAAAATCAAAAGGCTTCTTCCCATGGACGTTATAAATGCGTATACCAAGTTTCATAAAAATCCGACAAAGCGTATTTGAGTTATCGCGCGTACAGACACACGGACAGAGGGGCAGACAGACGCAAAGATATTTTCCTGTCCACCACACAATCTCAGAGAGTACCATTCTGGCACTTGATACTAATAATTCAGTATGCAGTTTTTAATGTGTGGAAGGAGATAAATTACCAAGTTTTCGTTCAAATCTTAAGAAACCATACTGACATATGTAAGTCTGAAGGAAAATAGTATTGAGTCCACGCAACCTATCTTTCACCCAGGGGCGTATTTAGCTACTTAAGCGCCCCTAGGCAGAGAAAAATATTTTCGCCCTCTTATTTCCACTTGAATGTACCACAAAGTAACCTACAATAAGCATTATTGTAACTGAAAAAGTAGGCTAATAATAATGATAATAATAATAATAATAATAATAATAATAATAATAATAATAATAGTAATAATAATAATAATCAGTGGCGGACGCAGATTTTTTCGGGGGGTTTTGAATAGGTAGAAAGAATATTTAAAAAAATTTAATTAACTTACATATATAATTAGTTTATAAAACTGGCCACTTACATTGCATATATAGCCTTTTCTCAAATTTCGGGGGGGGGGGATATCCCCCCTGCGTCCGCCACTGATAATAATAATAACAATAATATATAATATAAATAAATAAATAAGTAAATAAATAAACAGGTGCGTATTGTTGTCAATGTTATTCATTTTTATTTCATTGTGCGTTACATTAGTTTACTATTTTGAAGAGTTATGAATAAAATGTTTAATATATTAAAAAAAACAGTAACAGCTTAAAACCCGCCCCTTCAAATCTGCCGTCCTAGGCAGCTGCCTAGTCTGCATAGGCTTAAGCTGCGTCTCCATTGATATACATTTAACACCAACATGTTGCAATTAACATATGTTAAATGTTTATCATTAACTTGTTGATGTATACAAGTCAAGTGGTTTGCCAATTAACAACTGTCTCCACTACATTGTTATAGGTTAACATGTGTTGGCGCGGTTACGAACAGAAATGAATAACTTAACATTCAAAAGAAAACGCCTCTGAAGAGAGCAGCCAACATTACAAAATGAGTAATTTTATCTACTCGTTATTATCTTCTTGTTAACTGTCCATGACTTTCTTGAATACTAATTTTGTACAGATGTCTTGATCGTTTCAAAATAACTATCACGTTTTTCAACAATGGAGTAAGCCAAAAAAATCATTTTAAAAGTAGATGCAATACTATTGAGAACACTGATATACCAAATACTCACATAATACAAAATGGATGCCGGGAATACTGAGGAAACTGTCGACTGCTTGTTGTTTACCCGGAAATTCCCGAATCAAAGCCGATATTGACCGAATAGTCAATTGACTTGACATGTTGTCCATTTTCTCCGGAAAACAAATTAACATCTCAAAATGTTAAGTGCAACATGCTGGGTTTGCATGCCAAGTCAATTGGAACGCGAAATTGCAATATACATGTCAATATCAACCTGTTAATATTGACATGTAGGTGTTAAATGTATATCAATGGAGACGCAGCTTTAAATACGGCACTGCTTTACCCAAAGAAATAAATTTTGCTCGAGTCCGTCTTGTGAATTTTGCGATGTCTCTGTTTAGAGAAGCCAACAGAAAGGGGGAATCTGATAATCTGTTCAGCTGAGAACTTCATGTCTCTTTCCAAGAAACAAGCGAAACGACAAATCCTTTCTGACGGCCGCCGACCTCATAAAACGCCATGCCTGCCACCTGGATGATTTATGTCGAAACAGATCTCCTTATAACGTGATACAGACTCCACTTTGCCGATTCTGAGCGTGAAGTCTTTCTGTTTGTAATTTTACTAGGAGGTGCCCGTGGCTTCGCTCACGATAATTCATTTAAAAATTAAAAATTAAGAGTATAATAATTATTAAAGCAATATATTTATTAACACTTGCACGCGAATCATTCATAAATTAAGCCATTAATAATATTAATGAAACAGCTAAAATTCCGACTTCAGAGTACATTCTACGATTGGAAAGCGCCCCCTGGGAAAACTATATCAGAATCGATTATGCAGTTCCAAAGGAACCTGTGAACACATAATACGTATTGTTTCTCAACTGTTTATTGACATGAATATGATGTGAATTTTATTTTATCTATTCAGTGTAATTTTCAGAAATTATATAATGTTTCAAGGGAAGGAATGGTTTGTTTGGATTATTATTATCAGCGATATTTCAAGAGTTAAACCATCAATATTTTACTGCTGGTGCCCCCGGCTTCGCCCGCCATTATTCATTGACTCCAGGATTTTTAAGAAATTTACACTGGTAGATTATTAAAAATGTTTGTGGTTCAGAGCTATGAAAATTGTAAGTAAAAATAAAATTAGAATATTTGTTCATTGTGTTCATTTCACTTAGGCCTTATATAATAAAGAAACGGGTTTCCTAATTTTGTAGTCGTCATGATAGTTTACACTGCGAGAGACGAACATCGCCGAGTATACCCAATGTCTCACGAAGCGGGCGAGAGAGCAAGCACGCTATTTAGGGCTGTTGAATTGTATAAGGGTAGATAACTAGACTTCGGATTTTAGGTAAAAACCTATTTTAATCCTAAAGTGATATGTGGACGAAAACTTGTACATTCATGTTTCATAATTGATTATGCCTAAAACTGAATTTTATAGGGCCTAAAACAGCCTAATTTTACGTTAGAGCCTAATATTGCCTTTTTGCTTGTTATTCCTCTAAAGTTCAAAATAAGTCATTTTTTGTTATAAATTCTAGCATTTATTTTCAGTTCGTACTAAATTTTTAGCTCGGAATGTGCAGTACATGACACATTTGTGACGTGGTTTCGTCTTTAGTAGAAAAATTCCTTGGAATTCCTAAGAAAATGTAGTGTTTTTCTCCCGACTCCCACATCCAGTCACAAAAAAAAAAATTCTCTGAGTCACTGAGGGATTCAAGGGGTTGAATATGCTAGTATGATATGCGTAGCTTCTGGGCTCAGGGATTAGGTTTTCACTGTATTGTATTAATACAGGCCCTAATAATAGGTCTATATAATTATGTGTACCATAGGCCTATATCTGTGTTTTATCATGATTATTGATTAATGGTGACTTCAATACATATAATATTCTGCATTGCAATTGAGATATTTCAGAAAATTGGCAACTTAACGATTTTATAAGAGACTATTTTACGATTTTTAGAACCTATTTTCCAATTTTTAGAGCCTATTTTACGTACCTAAAACAGCATTTTTAGCGACCTAAAAGTCCGAAGTATATTTATAACTGTATTCGTAGCATTTCCTGAGTTATACGACCTGGGCTCGAATCCCTGATACTCAAGTAGCGCGGCTTATGAATGTCACGGACATCAGAGCACAAAAAAATTCCGTTTAGGCAAGCCTACAGGCTGAGGTAGATTTCGAAGTTCTTTTGGTTTAATTTAGTGTCGCTGCGCAGCACTCTTCTTTTTTAGCCTTGGCATGACAAACCCACAATAATAACTGCAAAAAAGAGGAAAGAGCACTTTTTCAAACATTCAATTCTCGCCTTATATGAGCGCTATCGAGAAACTAGTTACTGATTTGTAGAGTACTCATCAAGAGCTTTTCAACGAGACCCCACAAGACGTGGTTTCAAAAATTTATAATTTCCATTCCCCAACCCCCACTCGTACCCCCAAAACCCCCGAATCGTTGGTGTCACTGTGAACTCCATAGGGAGTACTTTAATTTATTCAAACAAAGTTTCCCCTCTATACTTCATAGGGGCCGAGATATACATTTTTCAAAATTTCAACCCCCAACCCCCCCCCCCCCCGTTCCAATTTTGCTCATTAGCGAACTTGTCCGAACTATTGGCCCTAAAAATAACATAATAAAATTTGGTTCAAATATCTTCAAAAATACGGCCGCTAGCGTGTAAAGATAAAGATATATATATACAAAAAAAATTGAACGGGCGGTGGTTTCGTACTTAGGGAGGCATGAAACGTGAATATAAAATCTTAAATAAAATAAAATTCAACTTCTGTAATTTTTACAATTTTATAATGGACATCCCTCAATGAAAAGCAGAACAGTAGAGGTGGGTTTTTCACAGAAACTTGATTATTCCAAAGAATTGTCGCTAAAGGAATGCTGACTGACGGGGGAGGTGGAGGATTAAGGGGGAAGGACTACCTTGTCAAGTCACCAGTGAAATAAAATCTGTTTAAGTGAATATAGTTCGTGATACCTAATTTTGCAGTTAATTCTGTTAAGGATAGGTATACCACGATTCTTGTAGTAAAAAAAAGACCATGTTACTGTTCAAGTGTATATTGTAATATTTTAAAGTCTATTTCTATCTATTTACACATTTTAAAGCATATTTTACGCGCCCATTTTATCTTTTAAAAGTCTATTTACTTGTTTTAAAAGCCTATTTTAGGTGCCTAAAATTAATTTTTTTGGAGCCTAAAATCCCAGGTCTACGCATTAACAAATACTGGGTTAATTGCCTAGAAAAGTGTATCTTACAAAATATATCATTTACGCATACTTTTAAGTACAGGTACTAAGAAAGCATAACCTAGGCATTGTTAAGTAGCCTATAATTATGCTATGTAAGCAGCAGTGATACACCTGCCATTAATAATGTAAATATCATAATTACAATGATAGGGAATAAATCATGGAATTAAGAAAAATAAATAAGAAATATTAAATAGTGAATATTATATAGGTAAGAGGGAGAATAACATGAGAAGTGATATTACTAAAAGATTCAGAAAGCAGGTGCAGTAGAATGAGTCAGCCTGGGCCAGACCAATTCCGGGGGATTTCAAGCACGCTAGGTGTCCAGCATTGAAGAAAGAAATGTTGAAAAGAGATTATAGTTACTGAAAAGCATATTCTGAGTAAAGGAGATGGGAAAGTGTACTTGTATGCATATACTAGGAATGCCATACCATTTCCTGGAATTAAAAGTACGTTGGCATAAAACGTGTCTTGTTGTAGGAGCTGCAAATGCTAAAAACTCAGAACCAATGAGAAAAGAGGTAATATGTGAAAAGAACAAAATTTGTATTAACAGTAGTTCTTATTTGTTGTTAATAAAATAGGGGTTTTTGGACGAATGAGTGGGAGAGGGAATGGTCACCATGTTCAAACATTCATTCTGTGGACTACCGGCACATACGGTAGGCTGGGATCATATATCTTTTCAATACAGAGGTTGCCATAGGGCTGCCCTCTGTAATTTTTATATTATAAGTATCGGGATTGACCCCGGTACTAAGTCTGATTTAAATTAACGTCAGTGAATAGTAGGCATTTTAGGTACGGCTTTATTACAGCCAGTACCAAACTTAGAATCAGTGAAAATACTGTAAGTACTGTGGATCGACGAACTTTTACGTGACCAGATAAATATACCAGGTTGCAGCTTGATAAACTAGATACTATTTGATAATTTAGGAGGGAAGTAAGGAGACCATTCTGTCGAACAGCCGTTCATCTGAAATACCCCAAGGGAATTAACATTTATAACCCATCCCATTTATAGTTGGTGGATAGAATAAACAATTTTCATACCAGTTTAACATACACTGTTATTATTTAAATTGGTAATAACGACCCCCATAATATACCCCACTAAAATATTCCCTGTAGACTAAAGAAGAGAAACTCAATGCAATCGCTGAGTGAGCCGAGGCCAGCCCAAAAACATCGACGAATTGTAAGTACTTTTATTGTAACGACTAGTGGGCTGTTACAGTACATATAAAAAGAACGTGCATTTTGCTTGCAACTTGGAATTTCCGTAGATGGATTCACAACCATTTCCAAATCACATATGATCATAAGTAAACTTCGGATTATAGGTAAAAACCTATTTGAATCCTTAAGTGATACATGGACGAAAACTTGTATATGCACGTTTTATAAGTAGCTATGCCTAAAACTGATAATTTTATAGGACCTAAAACAGCCTATTTTTACGTTAGAGCCTAATATTGCCTTTTTGCTTTTTTTTTTCCTCTATAAAGTTCAAAATAAGTTATTTTTTGTTACAAATTCTAGCATTTATTTTCAGTTCGTACTAAATTTTTAGCACGGAACGTACAGTACATGATACACATTTGTGACGTGGTTAAATAGTAAGAAATGTTTAGTCTTCAGGAGATAAATGCATTGCAATTCCCATGAAAGTGTAGTATTTTTTTCCTAACTCCCACATCCAGAAAACAAAAATTAGTTCTCTGAATCACTGAGGGATACAAAGGGTTGAATATGCTAGCGTGCGTAGCTTCTGGGCGCAGGGATTAGGTTTTCACTGTTATGGTAGTAATACAGGCCCTAGTAATGGGTATACATAATTCTGTGTACCATAGGCCTATACCTGTGTTTTATCATGATTATTGATTAAGGGTGACTTCAATAAATATAACATTGAGATATTTCAGAAAACTGGCAATTAACGATTTTATAAGAGACTATTTTACGATTTTTAGAACCTATTTTCCAATTTTTAGAGCCTATTTTAGGTACCTAAAACAGCATTTTTAGCGACCTAAAAGTCCGAAGTCTAATCATAAGTTACAAACCATTTGATATCCTGATTGTACAGCCCTGATCGCGAGATATTTCAGTCACAGTGGTTGGTATCTCGATGCAACAGAAGCTGGGTGGTCCGAATTCACCTCTGTTTTTATTAATCAGATGATTGTTTGGGGTCCTACATAAATTCTCTCCTTAAACGCCGTTAACAAAGAGTACTGTATATGGAGCTATAGTAAGTAGTTAGGTTCACAGTGAGATGGGGAATGTGAGCTCATATGTAGGGAACTTGTTTATCGCTGAGTTTTGTGGAGTTGGGCTATTACGTATCTGTTTCCTTATTACTTCCAGGTAGGCAAGCTTAAGTGTTTCCATTCAGCGTTCCAACTTGTTTTGAAAGGAACACCACATCTCTTTATACGAAAGCGTTGGGAATTAAATTGATTTTATTTTAAGGATTGTAAGCGTAAAACCTAAAAATCCCTTTTAGGCATACAATCCGCTCACATTGACAGAAAAAATTATAAATAACTAGGGGTCGGATTTCTATGACCTAAAAAATAGAATATTTGCATGCATTTATGACCTAAAAAAACATTATAATAAGACCAAAAAATTTAAAATATGACTTTACCACTTACACATTATGTATTCTTTTAAAAGTTTCATTACAATTCATTTGATTAAAATATAATGTTAATTATTTAAAATATCTGTAAATTCTCATAAGTATCAGTATAATGCAAAATTTACAAAATATATGAAACTTCAAATTTTTTTTAATATGCACACAAATATGCTTGACTTTAATCGATTAATCGACCGATTAATCGACCGATTAATCGACCGATTAATCGACTTATTAATCGACAAACAGGTCGGTATTTTAAACGAAACCAAAGTGTACATTTAATATTGTTTTACACGTTTAATAACTACTACACTACAGATAATCAGAAGAAATCCTGAATTAATGAATACCATTATTAGTTAACTAGTGAAAAATTATATACAAAACTTACATTTCCGATTACTTTTTCGGCCAAGACTTGAGACACACGAGTTTGTTGACATTTGAATGTTCAAGACACGATCGTAGCTTGTTTACAACAATACCGGCAGCACTAAAAACTCTCTCACTCGGCACTTAGAAAGGAGTTTGGTCATTTGACCCATTTCTCGAAAATCGTTTTTCAGAATTCGACTAAACCGATTAATCGCGAAATGTAATTGATCGACGATTAAATATTTAATCGATTAATCTGCCCGATTAATCGATTAATAGGCACAGCCCCAATTTTAAGGATTGTAAGCGTAAAACTTAAACAATCCCTTTCAGGCATACAACCCGCTCAATTAATATTATCAATTCACAGAACCTCACTCCTCGTAGGAGAATTTAACTCTGGCTTAGCTCAGTTGGTAGAGCATTGGCACGGATAGCCTAAGGTCCTGGGTTCAAGCCACAGTGTCAGAGGAATTTTTCTCCTAATATTCAATTCACAGCGCCAAATAGAACCTCTCTTCTCATAGGGGAATTGAACTCTGGCTTAGCTCAATTTTTAGATCATTGGCATGGATAGCTAAAGGTCCTGGGTTCAAGTCCCAGTGTCAGAGGAATTTTTCTTCTAATATTCAATTCACAGCCCCAGATGGAACCTCTCTTCTCATAGGGGAATTGAACTCCGGCTTAGCTCAATTGGTAGAGCATTGGCACGGGTATCCAAAGGTCCTGGGTTCAACTCCCAGTGTCAGAGGAATTTTTCTTCTAATATTCAATTCACAGCGTCAGATAGAACCTCTCTTCTCATAGGAGAATAATTCTCTTGCTTAGCTCGGTTGGTAGAGCATTGGTACGGACAACTAAAGGTCCTGGGTTCAAGTCCCAGTGTCGGAGGAATTTTTCTCCTAATATTATCATGTAATATCCAACGGAGACGATAATCAGTGGTTAATGTATGCCTAGATCTATGATTTTTTTAGTTTTAATTGGTAATTTTATATATAATTTTTATATGTGACGATGCTTTACATTCTACAAAATGTCCTCAGCATAAATGATCCATCTATTTATCTATTTATTTATTGTACTATGAACATTACAGGCTAATGCCCAATTACAATATTCTCGCTTATATTAATACACCAGATTCTAATATTAAATTTTTAAAGTGATATTCAAAATAATTAAACTAATACTATAACTAAAAAAACACACACACAGAAAAGAAAAAAAGAAACACAAACAATATGACAGTTAAGTTACACAAGGGAACATAATATGAAAACATAAATAATAATATAAATAATAATAATAATAATAATAATAATAATAATAATAATAATAATAATAATAATAATAATAATAATAATAATAATATAGTAGTTTTGGAGGAAAATATATATATATCAGAAAGATTCAAATAAAGAAAATGACATGGAGCATATTTTAATAAATATCTATCTATCTATGTATCTAATGAATTGGATGAAATCCATTCCACACCATATTATTGTATTGAAATGAGTAACATCATATTGAAGAGGGAAGAGGATCTGGCGTATGTACTCGTTCGCTGTCCGGGTAGGGGAAGTCTCTGCCTTGGAGTGTTTTGTGTGTATCAGACGTCAGTACGCGCCGTGTACTCCACGCGAGAGGAAGGATAGCGAGTGTGTGTTCTAACCTATCGTACTTCCACCACGTGGTAATGCTTTTGGTATGCAGTGTTCAAGGCGGTTGTCATAGTGATTAATTTATTACTGGACTTGGGAAGACAAATGCAGGTAGATATTGTAATTAATTTTCAAGCTGTAGTTAAAGGAATATTAGACGAAAGTAAAGTTAGAAACTTTAGTTTTCAAAAACTTTGGAAGACAAATGCAGGTAGATAATGTAATTAATTTCCAAGCTGTAGTTAAAGGAATATTACACGAAAGTAAAGTTAGAAACTTTGGTTTATAAAAGCTTTTTTATTATTCAGGAACATGAAATCGGTTAAAAGGGATAGCCGTATACTGGGAACTCAAAAATATATTACCGAATCTTTTGAAGTTCCCTTTTAACAAAAAGTTAGTTAATTTATTTGCTTAAATAGTACAGTGTTTTTCATTATAGATATACAGTACTTATAAACATTTCTTAAAGTGTAATACGTTTAAAATTATTAAATTACCCTTTAAATACAAAGTATGCAATATAGCCTACAATTTGGTATCACAATATTTAAAAAATGCTACATTGTACAAAGTTACACTTTATTTCTACACTTTATTGAATATTTTACTATACAAAGAAAATCAATCAGTGAATAAATATAGCTTATTATTCCTAGTATAAAATTCAATTGAAAATATAAATTTAACACAAATGTATACAAATTTACAAAAATTAATGTAATTTATATTATAACAACAGTTTGCTAAAGGGAAAGATTTGAACTTAATCATAAAATAATGTTATTTCCGGTTTTTTGTGATGCGATATAAGAAGGGATTGAATTGAATATTTTAGAATATATTGCTATTTATTAAGTGCCAGAAAGGTACTTCATGATATTGTGTGGGGTCGGGAAAATGTCTGTCCGTCTATCTGCCTGTATGCGCGATAACTCAAATACGCTTGATCGGATTTTCATGAAACTTGGTATACGCATTTATAACGTCCATGGGAAGAAGCCTATTGACATTGGACCAAATCGGTTGACCGGTACCGGTGTAATGTCCAATTTAGTGTCTATTTTATGGTGATATATTAGAAATAATTTATCAAGTGCAAATCAGTTATCATGACAACATATTGTTTCACAGTGTTCATATACGGCTTTGGAAGTTGCAATACAGTTAGCTTTGACTAACAACACTACTCACATATTCCTTCACATAAGTTATGCTTATTAAACTATAGACCTTTGTTTTTTTCCGTAAGCCTTGCTGAATAAATCGAACTGGAGCTTAACTCGGAAATGGATTAAAAAATCACTTATTTTCTGCATGTAATTGCAATTATCACTGGTGCATCAGTTTACCTGATTTTATTATTTATTTATGCTGGCGAAGTTAAGGCCATAAGGCATTTTATTTTACTGCACCAGTAAAATCTCTTCTCTCTATATATAAAAGGCTTTGTCCTGACTGACTGACTGAATGACAGGAATCAACGTACAGCCTAAACTATAACAGGTAGAGACTTGGAATTTTGACAGTACCTTCGCTTCATAATGTAGGTGCTCACTAAGAAAGGATTTTGAAAAATTCTGATTCTAAATGCCAAAAATTAAATGTTTTTGAAAATACTTAATCCCTTTTTACATAGAATTATCAAAACAAATTCACAGAACGTATTGTTACCAGTGGTATCAGGTGGGCTTGGATTAAATTAAATGGATGTTTGACAAATTAGAGAAGGTATCATTACCTATATAATTCATATTATCTATATTAATAAAAGGAATTCTCCTCGATGTCCAGCGAAATCTACTGGACGCAGAGATCTGAAATTTTAAACATAGGTGTGCTGAAGGGTCGGAAAATGCACCTCGAAGCCGGAATTTTAATTTTAGTTTTCGTTCGTGAGTTATGAGTGAAAAACTGGCAAAAAACGTGCATTTTTTGCGTTTTCAAAACATAAGTTTTCAGTTATACATTTCAATGTCAAATCAATTACAGTTGGCTTTGGCTATTTTTGTCAAACATTGAAAACAAAACTTTCGCGATCGCTTGAATGTTGTAAGCCCTAAATATGGTCAAACGTTGTTTTATTTGGACGAATCTCACTATACAGAGGTTTTCTGGGCCAAGAAACTCGAATCTGAGGTCGCTTTTACCAGACGATGCTATCTAATCGTGGTATGTAGTCCATGCGATTTAGGTGTTAATAAATGTAATGATTTAACTATTATGCTCTTAATTTTTAATTCTTGAAATAATTATCGCGGGCGAAGCCGCGGGCACATGCTAGTTATACATATTACAAACAATACTTATTACAAATATATAGTTTCCAAGATTTTATAAATTAGAAATTAAAACTAAACTTGCTACAGACTACAGACATAATATATGACAATATACAGTATATATTCAAGAATACATATTTATAAATTTATAAAACCATGTCGGACTACGAAGAAAACAATAATCGCAGTCATTATACAATTTTAATGAAAATTTCCTCAGTGGATTAAAATTTATCTCTGCCGTCACAATGATGTCTACAGTTAAAAGGTTAATAAGAGAGACAAAATTTAAATACATAAGCACAATTATACAGGGTGTTAATGAATAACACCAAAATATTTTGCCTGTGTATAGAGGGGACAAGCAACTTTTATTAGAAGATTTTTGCTCTACGGATTCAATTTTTCCTGTAACAGCATAAAATCTCCCTGGGCATGGCCGCCACTGACTTCTAACATTTGAAAAAATGCAAAACAAAGGAACTTCGTTGTTAACACTGCAGTTATGAATTAAAAAAAAATACTGCAGTGGCGGCCAGTCGTGTGATTAGTCTGTAAATTTTGCAGATTATGGAAACACTAAATTATGTAATAGCTGTTGATGAATGATTAAGAATCGAGCTTTTATCGATCACTAAGAATGCGATTTAATGAACATTTTTGCCCTACTTTGCTTCATTATTGACTTACGAGCACCAAATAGTAATGACTTTAATGCCCTGTAGCATACACATTTTACGTCATAGAGCAAAAATCTCCTAATAAAAGTTGCTTGTCTGTGTCCACTCTTTACACAGGTAAAATATTTCGGTGTTATTCATTAACACCCTGTATAGTTTTACAACAATTATCATACAAACTAAAGAGATACAAATTTTACAAAAGAAATTAGTTCAAAATTACAAAGAAACATGTGTTTTCTAAATAGGTTTATATTGATTTTAACTAACTAACTCCTTGGCGCTAACATCCCAGAAGGGAGAAGACCTACCACCCGACCGCTGCGTCATCTACCTTAGGCAGACGGCAGCATTGGGAGGCATGTGGTCAGCAAGCCGACACCCACGGCCGTCAATGGTGGTTTCCATGACCGGAGCCCCTACTTGTCTATAAAGTAGCTCCTCAGTTTGAATCACGAGGCTGAGTGCACCCCTACCAGACCTCCCTACCTCAGAAAAATCCGAGGAGGTATCGGGGATCGAACCCGGGCCGACGGATTTGTAATCAGCGACGCTAACCACAAGACCACGCCGGCGGTCTTATATTTATTTTAGCCATTTGCAAATAGAAATAGTGGAAGAAATAAAGATGAAACTTCTTCGTGTTCTTTACCAGAGTTTTACCTTGTCCGTTGTTGGGACGTTTCATACCGACCTAGGCCAACAAAGCTGATATATGAAATTATAACACGTAAAGGATTTTGTCTTATTATACCCGAAACCATTTGTTTTGCATCCAAAATTAAGTTTCATATTTTGAAAAACGTGGATTGATATATTTTAAGGTATAATAGCTATTTATGTATCAAGTACGCAAAATAACGCTTTAGCGGACGAATCTAGTATAGCGGCCGAGGCGAAAGCCGAGGCTGAAATACTGGATGAGTCCGCTAAAGTTTTTGCGTACGTGGTGCATACAATATTTTTTAGTAAAAGTTCTATAAATTATATGAAATAAAACAAAAATACCGTAATTAATTATAATGAAAGGCAATCAGTCATTTCTTTAAGTTATATTGTCATGGCCATCTAGATCATAAAACAACAATGACCGTACGTACCAATAACAAATGTGGTAGTATAGATGCATAATATATGAATCCCTTGTTTGAAAAAGATATTGCATACCAACTAGTATTTATGAAAAGCTTGTGAAAATATAAATGATAATGCCGAGGAAATTTCAATCCAAGCCAGAAACATTGAATTGGAGCTGCTACCAGCAACTTCACGGCAGAAATAGGCTATGAGAAGGGATTTATTACGGCATTTAAATGCTGTTCGTCCATGGTAAGGAATGTTTTTCATGTGAACCAAAATGTGAAAAGTTGTTGGCTTATGTTTGTTGTCATGTGATGAAGTGGGCTACCGTGTTTTGCGAAAAATCCTGGTCAAGTTTCTGATTATCATAAATATACGTGTTGGCTTAAATTTGTTGCTTTATGACCAATTATATGCGTAAATCCATGTTAAAGTTGGTGTGACTGGTCAATGCCGTCTGGGTTTTGTTTATAGTTTGCCATGACGACTTTAAAGGACAAGGCCACTAAAATTGCATTTTGAATGCAGTTTGAATGCACTTTTATGCAATTTTAGCGGACTTGTCCTTTAAAGTGCAGCTTTTCGGCGTGTTACCAGTCCGATAAGCAGCTGTTTTAGAGAGCGTGTACTAAAATTCATATTTAGTAATCCCTTTATTGCAAACAAATGACCATATTATGGCGAAGGGAGCATATGGGAAGGGAAACAGGAGCACATCGAGAAAATCGTTCCCGACCCCATTTTATCCATCACAAATTCCTAGTAGATTCCCCGAGATTCGATCCCGGGTTATAGCCGTGGAAGGCGAGCGGTCTAACCACTCGGCCATGGGACTGTCTGTACGTCGTGTTTAATTCCAGTAAAACATTCTACAGGTTTCGGAAAAGGACAGAATTATAACCCATAAATTTATGCTACTTAATTTCTTATAATTCATATAAAACTATGACGGACTACGAAGAAAACAATTATCGCAGTCATTAGATAATTTTATTGAAATTTTCCTCAATGACTTAAAAATTGTCTTCTGCCGTCACATTGATGACTACAGTTAAAAGGTTAATAAAAGAGAAAATATAAATACACAAAAAATAGACACAATTATATAGATATATAAGCATTCATGAGCCACAGATTATTGTCTCTGTTGGACACTACATGAGAATATTATAGGAGAAAAATTCCTCCGGCACTGGGACTTGAACCCAGGACCTTTGGCTATTCGCGCCAATGCTCTACCAACTGAGCTAAGCCGGAGCTCAATTCACAGCGCCATCTGGCGCCATCTGGCGCTGTGAATTGAGCTCCGGCTTAGCTCAGTTGGTAGAGCATTGGCTGGCGCCAGATGGCGCTGTGAATTGAGCTCCGGCTTAGCTCAGTTGGTAGAGCATTGGCGCGAATAGCCAAAGGTCCTGGGTTCAAGTCCCAGTGCCGGAGGAATTTTTCTCCTATAATATTCTCATGTAGTGTCCAACAGAGACAATAATCTGTGGCTCATGAATGCTTATATATCTGTCTTGAATGTTAACTGTACAATAACAGTGGGAGCCCGGTCACAAAAATCACTACTTAGTGTGCCTCACAGTACTGCATATGACATATCTTGTCTGTCTGTGAGGTAGACCATTAGGGCATTCAGTCATAGGAGAGAAGTTCCATCTGGCGCTGTGAATTGAGCTCCGGCTTAGCTCAGTTGGTAGAGCATTGGCGCGAATAGCCAAAGGTCCTGGGTTCAAGTCCCAGTGCCGGAGGAATTTTTCTCCTATAATATTCACAATTATATAGGCTTAAAACAATTATCGTATAAATTAAAACAGATAAAAATAATTACAAATTAAATTTAAATACAGTTGTTCAAAATTACAAAGAAACACAACAAGATTGGTTTATATTTATTTTAGCAATTTCGTAATAGAAATACTAAAACTTCGTCTTCTTTACCTGAGTTTTACCTCGTTGCTGGGACGTTTATGAAGGCTCACGCCGCATGCGCCTTACAGGACCGTCACCTGTCGGTTAAGGGATTAGCCTACCTTCAGATCCTGTACATACTTTTTTTTTACCGGATAAGGACATGAAGGATTTCCCCGGATGAGTAATAAGCCCAATGCCGGGGCCACCTCCGAGACAACATTAACACATACTTATTAACAGTTGTCAAATTAAGCCTTCAAATTTAATTTTAATTCCTTTTATCAAACTATTTTTATTTTGGAACAGTAAAATCTGTGGTATGTGTTAAAAAACTATTTTGTTTGTAGCTGTAAAAAATTAAAATGAAATATAGAAACTTAATTTAATGAAACGAATCGAGGAATATCCCCAGACCCCTGTGGGTCCCTTCCGAACCACAATCATGGCTACGTCCCTGAAGTTCATAGGCGTACCGAGGGGGGGGGGGTTTGGGGGTTTGAACCCCCCCCCCCATTGATTAAAAAAAGGAAAATTGTATGATTTTTTAAAGTCTGCCCATAAATTACTTAATACAAGTATAAAGCGTGGGAGGCTTAAAACTCGTTATTTTGCGTCTTAATTTTTAAAATTTTCCGGGGGAGTACCCCCGGAAGCTTAAAACTCGTAATTTTGCATCTTAATTTTTAAAATTTTCCGGGGGTATACCCCCGGAATCTTAAAACTCGTTATTTCGCGTCTTAGTTTTTAAAATTTTCCGGGGGTGGACCCCCGGAAGCTTAAAACTCGTTATTTTGCGTCTAAATTTTAAAAATTTTCCGGGGGAGGTCCCCCGGACCCCCCTCTCCCTGGGGGGTATTCCATACCCCCCAGACCCCGCGGATTTTATAACCCCCCCCATATGGTCGGCCTGGTTACGCCTATGCTGAAGTTCAACTGCTCTTTAGGCCTAAATACCTCTTTAACAGTACAAAACACCACTAATTGAATTATTTAGACGGAAATGTTGCGCATCTTTCTTTCTCAGTATCATCGTTCACGTTTTCAAAACTCTTTGACTGAGACTGTAATAAATGTGTACTTTTCATTATTATGCATCACAAACCTAACAATTTAATCATCCATGTATATAATTACGAAGCTGATAAACAACATATAGCTCTAGCATACCCGCACTTGGTGAAATAGGGCTCCTTCTATAGGAGAATAATAATCAGGGCCCGGATTCTGATGACCCAAAATTGTTTGAAAAATGACCTATAAAATGACACTAAATTTAAAATAAAATGACATAATAATTATAAAGAATCACCTAAAACTGATATTTTATTTATAAAAAATTATTATTGTACACACAAAGTTATAGACTAATTTGCACATAATTGTACAAACTGTAAGTGCAGAAATGATGTTGTAGGTCTGAAAAGTTAGTTCTTTTTTCTTGATTGGAGCATCTGAGGAGAAAAGTAAGAAAATTAATTTTAAAGTAGATCCTACAAAATGTCGCTTTATAGTAACCTATTAATTTATTTACATATTTAAATGCATGAAAATGACTAAATAAGGAAGCAAATGTTACGAAAATGACTAAAAAATGGCGTAAAATTAAAATAAATGCCCTAAAAATATAAAATAACATAATATGACCAAAAAATGACCTAATAAAAATGCATTTCTATAATCTAGAGGCCATGATTAGGATTACTCTACAAGTTAGCAATGTCTTTGAAGCATCAATAAAATGATGACATGTCATCAGAATCCGGGCCCTGATAATAATAATAATAATAATAATAATAATAATAATAATAATAATAATAATAATAATAATAATAATAATAATTTAATTAAGGAATATTCCACAACAATCTTTTGCCTCCATAAGTCCATAGCACCTTCTTCACTTAATCCTTTTCTCGCCATATTCCTTTTCACCCCATCCATCCAGTACTCTTTGGGCTTCCCTCTTCTTCTTTTTCCTTCTACTTTCCAATCCAAAATTTTCTTGGGTATTCTATCCTCTGTCATTCTGAGTACATGTCCATACCGTCTCAAGCGTCTTTCTTCTATAATTTCCAAAATATTCTTTTCAACTTGCATTATTTCCCTTATTCTGTTGTTTTTTCTTTCCTGGATTTTCTTGCTGAACGCCTCCAAAAATCCATTTCTAAATCCATTAATTTGTATAATAATAATAATAATAATAATAATAATAATAATAATAATAATAATAATAATAATAATAATAATAATAATAATAATAATAATAATAATAATAATAATTTGTATAATAATAATAATAATAATAATAAAAATCATAATAAGTAATCCTACCTCCTTTAGGCGGGTAAGGTAAAATAATTTTTTAGAATGTCAGTATTGTTGGCCAAAGCAGAGAACTTCTCTGCGGGGTGCACTGCTAATTAGAGGGGCAAGAGGAGGTGGTAGTAGAGGAGGCGGTGAGGGCTGCAATCACAGGTGGCTAAACGATTGCTTATTGGCTGCCGTGCGCGTGATTGTTGCCGCCGCACGTGCCGAAATGCTCTATTAGCAAAGTTAAAAATATTTGGCAAGCACTTCAGTTGCTTATAATTTCTGTGCAGTTTTATTTTACTTTTCTTATAATTTCTGTGCAATTAGTTTTATTATAATTTCCGACTCATAGATTTTTTTGTTGGTATTATCATCTTGTTTCAGTTTTCTGTTTTTTGCCCCTTATCAATTACAGCATTTACCCGGAAACCCCGAAAAAATGAGTTTTTCTTTGTTCTTTGCTCCTGATATGCCCAGAGAATTTCTGACTCACATATTTTTTGTTGGTATTGTCACATAGTTTAAGGTTTCAGTTGTTTGCCTCTTACCAATTACAACATATCTCCGGAAAACGCGGAAAACCACGTATATACGGAGAAAATGACAATTTTTTTTATCTTTGTTCTTTGCTCCTAGTATTCAAAGGGAATTGGCGACTCATATGGTTTTGTGTTAGTATTGCAATCTAGATTAAGGTTCCAGTTGTTTGCCTCTTATCAATTACAGTATATCTCCATAAAACTCGGAAAACCACGGAAATCCGCAGAAAATGACTTTGTTTTAATTTTTTTACCTTAGTTGTTTGCTCCTAATATTCCCAGGGAATGTCTGACTTACATATTTGTTTGTTGGCATTGTCATCTAGATTAAGGTTTTAGTTGTCTGTCCGTTATCAATTACAGCATATCCCCGTAAAACCCGGAAAACCACGGAAATCCACAGAATTTCTAGAACTCGAAACTTGTGATGTACAGTCACTGTAACCGTTATTGCGAAATAATTCTTCTGCTTCAGGTGTGTCCTTTGCAGTTACAAAAGGGTGAGTATGTGGACTACGAGATATCTGCCATAATTGTGATGGTCACATGCAAAGAAAAGGGGAATCATAACTTCTAAACATGCCAAGTGTAAGTTAAAGTTCTTTTTCTTAGTTGCTCGCTGAAATCTTAAAATCAATGACACTAATTTGTCCATATTACCAATCCAAAATTGTGCTGTTTTACCCAATGTCCCTTCTCTAACTTCAGTCAAGAAAGTAGGGTAGTGACTGTGGAAGGTTTGGCAAGATAAATTATCATTCACAGATTTCAAATTTGAATATGAAGGGTGTTCTGCCAGGTTTTCAATCGCTTTCATCCCTTCAGCATCAGGATTTTTTCCAGTATTCTTTGTCATGCTGTAATTGGTGAGGGGGAAACAACTGAAACCTTAAACTATATGGCAATAAAAACAAAAATTATGTAATTCAGAAATTCCCTGGGAATATTGGTATCAAAGAGCAAAGATTAAAAAAAATTTAAAAGATATTAAAACAAACTCATTTTCTCCGGATTTTCGTGGTTTTCGGGGTTTTCCGGAGATAAGATGTAATTGATAAGGGGGAAACAACTAACCCCTTAATATAGATGGCAATACCAACACAAAAGCATATGAGTCACACATTCTCTTTGAATATTAGGAGCAAAGAACTACGATTTAAAAAAATTAAAGCAAACTCATTTTCTCCGGATTTTCGTGGTTTTCGGAGTTTTCCGGAGATAAGATGTAATTGATAAGGGCAAACAACTGAAACCTAGAACTAGATGGCAATACCAACAAACAAAAATCCCTTGGAATATTAGGAGCAAAGAACAAAGAATTTAAAGAAATTAAAAAAAAATCAATTTCTCTGGATTGCCGTGGTTTTAGGAGTTTTCTGGAGATATGCTATAATTCATAAGGGGCAAACAACTGAAACCTTAATCTAGATGGCAATACCAAGAAAAAACATACGAACCAGAAATTCCCTTTGAATATTAGGAGTAAAGAACAAAGATTTAAAAATAAAACAGTAATTTTCTCCGACTATACGTGGTTTTCGGGGTTTTCCGGGTGTATGCTGTAATTGGCAAGGGGAAAATAACTGAAACCTTAATCTAGATGGCAATACCAACACAAAAACATATGATTCACCAATTCCCTTTGAATACTAGGAGGAAAGAACAAAAATTAAAAAAAAATTAAACGAAGCCATTTTCTCCGGATGTCAGTGGTTTTCGGAGTTTTCCGGGCTTATGCTGTAATTGATAAGTGGCAAACAACTCAAACCTTAATGTAGGTGGTAATGCCAATAAAAAACATGAGTCACAAATTCGCTTTGAATATTAGGAGCAAAGAACAGAGATTTAAAAAATAAAACAAAGTCATTTTCTCCGTATATACGTGGTTTTCCGGGGATATGTTGTAATTTGTAAGGGGCAAACAACTGAAACCTTAAACTAGATGCCAATATCAACAAAATGTGTGAGTCAGAAATTCCCTGGGAATATTAGGAGCAAAGAACAATGAAAAATTAAAACAAATTCATTTTCTCCGGATTTCCGTGGTTTTCCGGATTTTCCGGGTAAATGCTGTAATTGACAAGAGGCAAACAACTAAAAACTTAAACTAGATGGCAATACCAACAAAAAAATATGTGTCGGAAATTCCCACGGGGGGGGGGGGGAGTGTTTCATATTAGTGGCCCATGGTCTAGGAGGAGAATGTTTTCATAACAGATAGTGTACTGTACTACAATGTTAATAATAGCACGGCACGGTTCCGACTCGTAACGTAACGGCCACATTCCTCGCATTCCTCACAGAGAAGTTCTTTGCTTTGGAACACAATAGGCCTACTAAGAGATAAAGTGAAAGACGATTGTCATTTGTTATTTCTAAACTCAGATACTTAGACAATTCATTTGATTTTTTTAAGGACCACAAGGGCAGACCTCGAGAACCACTTGTGGTCTGCGGACCACAGTTTACGAAACGCTGATCTAAACTATTCATTGTTTAGAGAAGAACATCGGAGGCCGAGTGCAGTGACTTCTGTTATAGTATTACATCGGCTTGAAACAAAAGAAAGTTTTTCACTTGAAATGACAGGAAAATTAGTTTAGCCCAATTTAAGTCACCGTTCCTGGACTCCTGATAAAGAACATAGAAATACCTTACTTCTGTATTAAAAAAATGGTGGATGAAAAGTTTGATTGCGTGAGATTTACTACAAGATTTTAATGAACTTCTTTCGTCGACTTCAAGAAAGCCAAGAAAAACCAACATTTATGTGACATAAGTACATATTTCTAGCATTTGCTGTGACAGGTTATTTGACGTTTATTACCTTGTAACTGCAGACGTATATATTACTTGTCATCTAGTGTGCTTTATGCGGTCTGACATGGCCATTATTCCTATGCGTGTGTGTGTGTGTAAAAATTTAAATGTTGCCCTAGCGTGATTGCGTGAGACAACCTGAAAACAAGAAAGTTCCCATTTTTATGGAACTCTTTGAAGGACTTAATTTATTAGTATCTTCCCCACCGCACGCACTCTGTCGGCAGATTTCCATAACTGGGTCTATAATAATGCGATTTTTAACTCTCTGAGTGACGGTTGTCGTGGAAACAGGAATAATTACCAGGAGACTTTGGACAATTCTTCATTGGACAAGGCCTACTACAATATAGTAAAGTGAGTGATATTTTGTGGTGTGGTAGCAGTGAACACAGGAGTATAAACAAATACAAGAGGGCTTTGGACCGGTCCTCTCCTTCACTTTCATTTGGACAAGGAGTCTGCGCCGAGGGAGTCAAGATTGGGCAGTATATTAAGGTTAGTTGTCATTTTCAGTACAAGCGTTTGTGATTTACGGTCCATCCGCTAGAGGGTGCGGTCAGTGCATATAGTTTCTCAGATATATTGCTTGTATCGAATGGTAATTTACAACATTGAGCAGATTTTTTCTGGTCAAACAGTCATATCGGCTATAATTTTAAGAATAGAATTTAGCACATTATACTTCATTGTGCAGAACTAAATAACTTAAATAAGGAAAACTTCCTGTGTCAATGTGAAAAATCCCTTTAGGCAGGCCTATAAGCTGAGGTAGATTTCGAAGTGCTTTTGATTTAATTTATTGTCGCTGCACAGAACTCTTCTTCTTTAGCCTTGGCATGACAAACCCGCAATAATAACCGCAAAAAAGAGGAAAGAGCACTTTTTCAAACATTCAAATCTCGCCTTATATTGATTTGTATAGTACACATCAAGAGCTTTTCAACGATACCCCACAAGACATGATTTCAAAAATTTATAATTTCCGTCCCCCACCCCCACTCGTACCCCCAAAACCCCCGAATCGTTGGTGTCACTGTGAACTCCATAGGGAGTACTCTAATTTATCCAAACAAAGTTTCCCTCTATACTTCATAGGGGCCGAGATATAAATTTTTCAAAATTTCAACCCACTCCCCCAACCCCCCGTTTGGGCCAATTTTGCTCATTAACGAAGTTGTCCGAACTATTGGGCCTAGAAATAAGGTCATACAATTTGGTTCGAATATCTTCAAAATTATGGCCGCTAGCGTGTAAATATATATATATATATATATATATATATATATATATATATATATATATATTTCTTCGAAATCTACCTAAAATGAAGTATTTATTAATAATCATCTTATATAATAAATTCTTGGACTTGCATTCGGGATGTCCCAGATTCAAATCCCGTGGCCGGCCGCTTAAATTAATATCACTTGACATATTTTACTCCATAAAAAATACACCGATAATTAATAGAAACAATTGATAATAATTCCATATCAATCAATAGTAACTTACCCTAATGTATAGACACAGATCCCGAACTCCTGATATGGCCTAGTAGCTAAGAGGAGTATAAATACAGCTGAAATAAAAAGAAAATTATCAGAAATATTCTTCAGGCTTATTATTATTAGTTATTCCTAGTATTCGTTCTTCTAGGGCAAAATACTATATTTTACACTCGCGAAGAAGTACGAAATTTTGCGTTCTTGCGAAATTTTACTTCTTTAACAATATTTTTTTAAGGTCTTAAGCCTTAAAAAGACTTAAAAGGACATGATTACTGAAAATAGAATAAATAGTCTATTTGTGCACATTCATAAAAATATTTATTCAATAAAACCACTTAAATGTTGAGTCAGTAGGCTTACCAGTATAATGCAGGTTTAAAGAAATAGAAAAAAAAATTACCTCAGTTCAAAATTGAAATAATTGTAAAGATGTTAATGGAAATTGAGAGACTAAGAAAGTGATTATTATTTATATATTCCGTTGCATTTTATTCTAGGAACAATCTTAATAAATCGTACTCGAGCTTACGAGTTTCATGAGATAAATTTACTCCTGCCTCGCAGTCGCGAATCTATCGATAAATTAGTGATCTCTCATGGGATTGCCTGTGATAAACTCTCCTGGTTGCTGTAATCACAACCTTTCCAATTAAAACAATTGAAGTAAATAAACAGTTGAATCTTAGAAACATTTGAAAGGTCATACACGTATTGTAGAGAAGTGTTGCATGATTTATGTTCACTCTGCACACGAAAGTGGCTGCCGAGAAGCTTGCTGATTAAAATTTTATTATTCACAGAAGTATTTTCTCCTCTAGCCTCAGCACCTGTCTCTAGAATCTTCACGCATAGCTTATTTACCTACAGATCCTGCATACAGTAGAACTCCGATTATCCGAATCCATTGAGACCGGAAACTCAAATATCCGGATAATTGAATAAGTAATTAAAAAATGTAATTTCTGTAAAGATAAACCTACATTATAGAGTACTGTGCTTACATAAAATGTCACAGCTTAAAAATATCGGTCTGATGCCCGGTTTCTACAAACTTGTGAATTACCTATGGGTAAATTACCCATGGACAAATTAGTTCCATTTAACCTACAATGGTATAATGAGCAAGGCCTTGGAGTTGTACAGTTAATTTAATTCAGAAGGCTTTGATTCTCATTGTTATTGATCCTATGAAAGGTTAAATTTTATCCAGCCATCCATGAAAGGACAAATTAACCCAAAGATTTACCCTTGGACAGATCTAGCCCGAGTTTGTAGGAACATTTTTTCTGTCATTTTCATATTTACCTAGAGGACATTTATCTAGAAACTCGCCACAAGTGTAAGTGATTGCTATTTTTAAATTATTTGTGTTTGTGTGGTGTTATTCTTGTGTAAATTGTGTAAATTCTGTGCATTAGATAATTTACCCATAGGTAATTCCCGAGTTTATAGAAACCGGCCATGAGTCAGTTATTTTGCTGACAGTCGATTTTTAGCCAACTTCCTTTAAATCTATCCTAATATTGTCCTCCCATTTACGTCTAGGTCTTACAAGTGATCTATCTCTTCGGGTCTCACAGTCAATATTTTTGAGATATGTGTTTCCTCCCCCATGCGCGCAACATGTCCAGCCCATTTCATCCTCCGTGATTTAATTACCCTTACTGTATCCGGTGACAAGTACAAGTTATGAAGCTCTTCGTTATGCAGTTTTCACCAGTCCCCATTTCCATCTCTCTTAGGCCCAAATATTTTCCAAAGCCCCCTGTTTTCGAACACTCTCAGATTATGTTCTTCCCGAAGAGTAAGGGGCCATGTCTTACAACCATATAATCACTGCCTTCTAAACTGTATTAATCGTGTATACACTGCCTGTCCTATACGGCTAATTTTGCGTACTCGGCGACATTACAGATGGCAGCACCTTTCACACCCAGACTGCTTCTTGTTTTTTGCTACGACATTGTTGATTATGTAGTGCTGTCACCGCCGTCTCATAATCACTGCCTTCTAAACTGTATTACTCCTCGAGACGGCGGTGCTCATAATATAGTCTATCAATGCGTTTAATTAATTTATATTTATTTTAATTATTGCTCCAAAATTCCATTTCAAGGTAAGTGTCATATACTGGAATAATATTACGTTCTTAACAAATAACACAAGTATCTGTGTCTGTTTAATGCTTATTTTGATTAGTGATTGCTGCAATCTGGGTGTGAACTGTGTCGCCTCTACTGGATAAATTAGGCAATTTAACAATACTCTGAACTCCATGTTAAAATAAAGCATAGGACAGGCAGTGTAATTCTCGAGACGGCGGTGATATAATACAACCGGCAGGATAATAGTCTTATATATTTTTAATTTTTAGATTTCTGGACAGAAGACGAGAAGATCAAAAGTTTTTGAACAGCATAAAAGCTGGCATTTCCTGATTTGAGTCTACGCTTAACGTCGGCCTTAATATTATTTGTATCTGTAATATTGCTCCCAATTATAGGCCTATGTATTTATCCACTTGTTCGAACGATTTACCGGCTATTCTAATATTTTGTAGAGCATTAAAAAAATCATAAACATAGAGATTAAAGGGCAAACTGAAATAAAATTCAGCTATCTTTCCAGTCGCTTTCATTACCTTTCAGTCGCTTTCATTACCATAACTTGGGCAAGCGCTCTCAGCTTGACCCCTTACTATCCTTGCCTTTTTACACAACTATACATTATTCGAATTTGTTTACAACAGCTATTCGTCACTGGAATTAATTGCCTAGCTATCTCAGGAGCTGCCAAACAACTTCACATTTCAATCGCTATTTAATAAATTTATTATACAATAACATTTAGGAATTGATGCTAATTTGTAAAATCTTCATTATTTGTAATAACTAAGAACGTATTTGTTTAGTCTTTCATCTTTTTCTCATTTCTTTATTTTAGTCATTTGTATGATATATTATTCAAGTACTTATGTTTGAATTTTTGTCTTTGTATTTAAAGTACGTTTCTTGTATTCAGGTATTCATGTTTTTGCCCTGGCTGAGTGGTAGAGAAGGCCTCATGGTTTTAACTCCGCCAGGTTAAATAAATAAATAAATAAAATTAATTAATTAATTAATAAAGAAGAAGGAGAATTCCCGGAGTCTGTTTGAATACACGTTTGCAGTTAAGATTAACTATAGGCCTAATATGCTGAGATACATGGGCGTACGGAAAGGGGAGGGTTCAGGGGGTTGAAACCCCTTCCGAAATATCTGCAATATTTTAAAGAATATAAATCATGGAACGAAATGAAAAAAAAAACTGATTCTGTTGTTACATATTTTACTATTTCGTACATATCAAAGCATTATTTAGGATTTTACGTAATTTATTTAAGATTCAAATTTCAAAAGCTTGTGGTGTTGATAGTTTTTCAGCTTAATAACAGTGATGTATTACTAGTAAACAAAAATCCCTTTGGAATCTGTCGAACGACAACTCGAATACTCCCACCGAAATCCATCGACCTGTTTGTAAAGCCAACAGTACTCACGAGCTCATCACAAAATTATCATGAAATAATCGGCATTAATCGGGCTTTTACACCGGTGGATTTACAGATGACTTTAAAAACGTGCCCTATACTCCATACAGTATTATGATGATTTTTCAAAAGAAAGATTTTATTTATAGATTCTAGTTTAAACAAGAAATGGATAGAAATCTCAAGAAAAACACTTTCAAAGACTGAACTGCATATTCATTTATTACAGTATATTAAGTTTCACAATACAACTGTTTAGTAATTTAAACAAGTAATAATTCACAATGTGCGCAAGGACATGGAGCTGAGACGACTTTACATTGAACCCCTCCCGAACAAAATTTCACCGTACGCCCGTGGCTGAGAAGAAGTAATTTCTTCCAGGTAATCTCTATATATATAAAAAGGCTTTGTCCTGACTGACTGAATGAATGACTGAATGACAGGAATCAACGTACAGCCTAAACTATAACAGGTAGAGACTTGGAATTTTGACAGTACCTTCGTTTCATAATGTAGGTGCTCACTAAGAAAGGATTTTGAAAAATTCTGATTCTAAATGCCAAAAATTAAATGTTTTTGAAAATACTTAATCCCTTTTTACATAGAATTATCAATTCCAAATCACAGAATATATTGTTGCCAAATGGTATCAGGTGGGCTTGGAAGAAACAAATGAAATGCACTTTTGACAAATAAGAGAAGTTATCAAAATAATTCATGTTATAAATAAATATTACAGAATGAAATCCACTAAAATAATGGAATCACATAACTTTCTCTACCCTGGACACAGAGAAAACAAAACGAGGTATGGTAATATGGTATATTATTATATCGCAGGTTTTTGGAGAGAGAAGTATGAAAGTGATATTGCTTTCTGTTTAATTTCATCCCCAAAACAGTTTTATGGTAACATGAGAGGGAGAAATAAAATTTTCCGTCTCGGTATTACAATGTTATGTTACAGGAATTTCTGTTTCTTCTTATTTGAACCCTTACCAGGCTTGCTGTGTACAAGCGAAGCCATGCAGAATTCTACATACTCTATGAGGCATAAAAAACTATATCAAGCGTTTTCTGTGGGAATAGTTTGAGTGTGATAAGTCGTTCTTCTTATTTCAAATTATAAATACCTATATAAGGACCTAGAATTTAAAAATCGAAAGTCCTTCATAATTTCAATTCCAATTAAAAATTAAAAAAACCCGGGCAACGCCGGGTCTTTTAAGCTAGTAGGCTATAACAATAGACAATCTCACGGATTGTACACCTATAAATCTCCCTTTTCATTAAAATCCCTTCCCCTGCAATTGCCTTTTTTCGCGCCGCGTTAAGGAAAGATGAAGACTAGATGCAATGCAGTGCATAAAGACAGTATTTATCCGCTCATTACAAAGCAATAAAAAGATGGAAGCATAAACATAAATAAGAGGCTTGACTACTGTGTAAACATACAGGCGGCGCCTCTTATGTCATCTGAAGAAGCCGCCCAGGCTATGCAAATCCCATCTCCGTGGGCAGCAGAAAGAATTTAAACTCATGAAAGCGCAAATTATAAATGCAATACATTCATGAACCACAGATTATTGTCTCTGTTAGACTTTACATGAGAATATTATAGGAGAAAAATTCCTCCCACATTGGGATTTGAACCCAGGACCTTTGGCCAGGGCCGTAGAAAGGTCCTTCTGCGCCCTTGGCGAGTTCAGGGCTGCCAGATCAGAAACGTAGAACAGTTGAACCAATATTAGAAAATAGTCGTATGCTAGTTAAAACTTCGTATACTTTGTGATTTTTCAGTGTAATGAACGTATTGCGTTAAAAATAATAATAATAATAATAATAATAATAATAATGATAAATGATCGGTATTATACACCTTACATATTATATAATGTAATTGTTAATAAATCATCTTATTTGTAAATGATTAGGGATGTTTCATTTCCTTCCGATGTGATAAATTTGATAAAACAAAATAAAATAAAATAAAATGAACAGTAATTGCCACAGTGTTATTACATGTTTACAACAAAAACCATGATTAAACAAAGAGCTGGATATATATAAAAATTTAAAATTCGTCAGTAGATTGATTAAAAAATATAAAACACTATGTTAAAAATATTCGTACAAATAGGCGTACGACTCATGATTGCGTCGTACGTCGTACAAATCTATGAAATAGTCGTATGTGTGGCAATCCTGGGCGAGTTTGAAAAATCTGCGCCCTCCATTACTGGGGGGTCTGAACATTTAAAAAAGAATTCATGTAAAATTGTTTATTATTTTAATATAAAAACACTGTTATCAGTCATTTTTGCTTGTAGCATGTAGCAGTATGTGCGATGCTATTGTTGATCGTTTTGTAATCATTCCTGCCGACAGCAGTAGCACTGAGGACGACAATCAGCTGGAAAGGGATTGAGCTGAACCACTTTCATCTCAATAATAACTTACATTTTAATTTTTATTGTCGTTATATCTTTCCATACTGTTCATGATTTATGTTTTACTCTGTCAATATGAATCGTGTTAATTAAAGGACGTTGCATGACTGCTTTTCGCTTGTAGACAATCGGCATAATACAACAGATAGTCCACGTGCAGTAATTTTTAATAACCTGAAAGATTTCTTCTGTTAACGTGGAATTTTTATTGCTTTATAAATTGCACCAGTCTAAAAAAAACCGGGATTTTACATGGTTAATTTTGCGCCCTCTTTGTACCTGCGCCCTTGGCGGGGGCACATCTCGCCACCGCCTAGCTACGGCCCTACCTACGGCTCTACCTACTGAGTTAAGCCAGAGTTCAGTTCACAGCGCCAGATGGAACCTCTCTCCTATGACTGATTGCCCTAATGGTCTACCTCACAGACAGACAAGTTATGTCATATTCAGTATTGTGAGGCACACTAATTAGTGATTTTTGTGACCGGGTGACCTGTCCGAGCTGAAGGGTGGAGGCTTCAACACCTCCCAGAAAGTCTTCTGCAAAAGTTCGGCTAGGAGATGTTTCAACATCCACCCAACATCCCGGATTTCGCTCCCAGTGATTTCCATCTTTTCCTACACCTCAAGAAATGACAGAGAATGACAGAGGAGCGGAGATGATTGCCTCGCAGTGGTTCAAATCCCAGACGGTACACTTGGTCCCACGGTATGACAAATGTCTCAGTTCCGGTGGCGAATATATTTAAAAAAATAACTGAACACGTGCTTTATCTGTTGCAATAAATTTTTTCCACGAAATTGAGCTTTGGTTCTGTAAACGGCCCCAGGGAAACATGCTTTGTGGATGGCCCTCGTATTATACTAAAAGGCAAAACTTCTATTTGGGCAGAGGAAGTTATGTGTTTCACACAAGATCTTTTGTATTTTTTTTTTTAGTGAACGGGCGGTTCTGAATCTAAAGTCAGTAAATTAATCGTAATTCATATGCTACTTGAATCTGATCATGCAATAAGATATGGCAGAAAAGACTTTCTTAGTTCCTTTCTCTCCTTGAAACCTCAGATCTGGAGAAAGAAAGAAAGAAAGAGAAGAAGAAAGAAAGAAGAAATAATTATCAATAAATAAATAGAAAATAAAGAAAAGAAAAAGAAAGGCATTACAAACGAGTGTTATTAGAGATCTATGTTTGAAATCCAAGGCCCCCTTGTGGCGTTGAACTCTTGCTACAGTCAATGCGGTGATAGTTGCTGCTCCTGTGAGATGCTGCCAGCTGATAACACAATTACCACATGTGAGATACCTGATCAAGTCGCCACCCGCAGCGTTCACCAGTCGCTTTCTTTATATGGCCTCAGATATCTACATGAACTTACTTACTCAAAGGCAATAGACAATTCCTAAGCAAGCTAAAGGAATATTATCTATTTTATGGAACCCGAAGGTTCATTACCGCGCTTACCTGTGCCCGCCATTCAACCCTATTCAGTGCTAACTCCATCCGACCATCCCTCGCAAATCCTACTTCCCTTAAATCTATCCTAATATTGTCCTCCCACCTACGTCTAGGTCATGGGTGCGCATCTGTGGCACATTGTGTCACTGTGCGGTAGGGGAATTTCTCCCACTACAGTCGCCCTTGACGTCAGAATAAAGCAGTTTCGACGTGACACTGAACATGAAGAGCAGGTTTCATACGTCACAGCAGGATGGGGACGAAAACGTTTCCCCTCAGTTGCTCAGGTATGGTCTTGGTCTTCCAGGTGATCTTTACCCTTCGGGTCTCCCAGTCAATACTTTTGAGATATGTCTTTCCTCCCCTATGCGCGCAACATGTCCAGCCCATTTCATTCTCACATAACTTCCTCTACCCTTCATATCTACAGATGTATAAATGGATATGTAGCCTATACATTCATAAACCACATATTACTCACTTAGTTACTTACTCAATGGCAATAGACAATTCCTCGGCAAGCTAAAGGAACGTTATCTATTTTTTATGGAACCCGAAGGTTCATTGCCGCGCTTAACTGAGCCCGCCATTCAATCCTATTCTGTGCTAACTCCATCCAATCATCCTCCGCAAATCTTACTTCCCTTAAATCAATCCTAATATTGTCCTCCCACCTATGTCTAGATCTTCCAAGTGGTCCTTTCCCTTCAGGTCTCCTAGTCAATATTTTTGAGATATGTCTTTCCTCCCCCATGTCCAGCCCATTTCATCCTCCGTGATTTAATTACTCTTACTATATCCGGTGATGAGTACAGGTTATGAAGCTTGTCATTATGAAGTTTTCTCCAGTCCCCATTTTCATCTCTCTTAGGCCCAAATCCACATGAACTATTATTCTATTTAAAAAAACTGGAACTTTGTTCTTCCGTAAGCCCTACTTAATCAATCTGGAGCTTAACTGGGAAATCAATTTAAAAAAATACTTATTTACTGCATATCATAATTACAATTATAACTGATTAAACAAAAACATAGCCTACTGGCACCTTGTTACATCAGTTTACCTGATTTTATTCTATTCTATTATTCTCTCTCTCTTTCTCGTAGTTTAACCTCTCCCTTTAAGCGACCCAAGCCGCCCGGGCCCTACAGGGCCGCGACCTGTCGGGAGAGGGATTATCTGTGGATCACATACATACTTTTTTGACCAGACAAGGACATGGAGGGCCTCCCCGGATGAGTGATCAGCCCAATGCCGGGGCCACCTCCGAGACAACACGAACACATAGGACGAGACATACCATTCACACACACACTCACTCCAAACAAGGCGAGGATGGGATGAAGATGATAATGACGGCAAGATGATATCTGGGGACCACAAGGGCCTAAAGTTACCCGACATTTGTCTCAAAGGTGAGGAAAAACCCCAGAAAAAACCCTAGGTAACTTGTCCCGACCAGGAATCGAACCCGGGCCCGCTGCGTGAGAGGATTGAACGCATCCCCTGAGCCACAGCGGTGGACTATTCTATTATTAATTTTTTCAAATTACAAAATGATATACCCCATATTGTATAAATTAATTATACAAAGTTAGAATTCTCGCACCACCTAAACATCTTTTAAAGCATTTGTTTCAGTGACGTAAAGCTTGGTGTATTGGGACAGCTGTATGTGGAGAACTCAGAAAATTTATTACTGAATTTGCGGTAACCGGAAGTAGATAGAGGAAGTATTATTTTAGACCCCCCTAATTCGAAGTTGGAGTTTTTAACATAAGTACACGTTTTGGGATCCTCTGAATCGGAAACATGTCTTTGTGTAGGCCTATGTGTGTCTATACAGTAGAGTAGGCCATGGAACCATTGATAGTCAATTGTTTTTACTATTGGTGTATTTTTATATAGTAAATTTCAACTGATATTAATTTATTTGGATATGATACAAGATGAAGTGGTGAGGATGTTTCAATGGTATGTAAATATCCATGGGGAAACAACAAAAAAAAAAAAAAAAAAAAAAAAATTAAAAAAAAATAAAATAATAAAAAAAAATAATAAATAAAAAAAAAAAAAATAATGACAATAAAAAAATCATGTCAAATTGATCGGCCGCGGGTTTTGTACCTGGACTCTCCGAATGCGAGTCCAAGACGTTACCATCTCGGCCACCTCGCTCGGTATTTTATTAGTTGGATGTTTTGTATTAATGTAGATTTTTATACATTATTAGCCGCCGGCGTGGTGATGTGGTTAGCGTCGCTGACTACAGATCCGTCGGTCCGGTACCTCCTCGGATTTTTCTGAGGTAGGGAGGTCTGGCAGGGGTGCACTCAGCCTCGTGATTCCAATTGAGAAACTTCTTGATAGAGAAGTAGCGGCTCCGGTCATGAAAACCACCATTAACGGCCGTGGGTGTCGGCGTTCTGACCACATGCTCCCAATTCCTACCATCTACCTGTGGTAGATGACGCAGCGGTCGGGTGTTAGGCCACGTCCCCCCAGGGATGTAGTGCCACGGAGTTTATTTTCAGCTATTTTTTTCGCTTTTTTGGTTTTTTGCTCGTTTTGTCATTTTTAGTGAATTTTAGTCCAAATCTTACGTGAGTTTATTAGAATTAGAATTGTTTTATTTTACCTGGTGGAATTAAGGCCATTAGGCCTTCTCTTCCATTCAACCAGGATTAATACAACTGAGCTTTACAATCTTACAATAAAATAAGTATGATACAAGTACAAAGTTACAAATACACAGGAACATGATTATATTATTATCATTTAAGACTTAGAACTAGTTCACTAGAGATAATACAATACATAAAAAAAATATGTTAAAATAGTTTGCTACTTACTAAGATTTAAACTATTACTAAAATATTAACTATTACTAAGAAATATGATGCGAAAAGATTTAAACTATTTATCACATCAGATAATTTATTTAAAGTCTTCAAGTCTCAAATTACGTCTGTGGGCCCCCAATTTTCCACTACATTATAAAATTGCTGCATTTTAGCGTACAGTACGTGCTCGCATAAATTGAATTTAGTGCAGTAAGAGAAGTTAGAGAAGAAGTCTGCATGAAAGGTGATGCCTCCACATCTGCAGAGCCCATCAATAATATCCCGTGACACATTCCCGGTATTGAACCGGAGACACCTGATCCTCATGGCTAAAGTTACAAATAGCTTGAAGCAAGTAAAAAGGATTACTGCAGAGAAAACTGCGAACTGTAATTTCAAGTTAAATTTATAACCTTTTTCGAACTTTCCTTTTTATGTACTTGTTATATTAAGTGCCAGAATGGTACTTTATGATTAGGGGCGGATTTCTATGACATGTCATATTTTTCCCCTTTTATTTCAGGTTATTATTTCAGGTTTCCGACTAATTTAAACCTGATTCCAAGCATCCTGGTGAAAATGGAACGGCTTTTATTGTGCATATAACTGCATATTTAGGAAATTTTCAACTTTTGTAGCATATTCAGTATGAATATGCATAATGAATATGCATATTTAGGTCATATTTCTGGCATATTTGTGTGCATATTAAAGACATTTTGAAGTTTCATATCATATTTTGTAAATTTTGCTTTATAATGATACTTTGTGAGAATTTACAAATATTTAAAATAATTAACATTATATTTTAATAAAATGAATTTTAATGAAACTTATAAAAATATACATAATGTGTAAGTGCAAAAGTCGTATTTTAAATTTTATTGGTCATATTTTAATGATTTTTTAAGGTCATAAATACATGCATATATCCTATTTTTTAGGTCACAGAAATCCGCCCCTATTTATGATATTGTGTGGGGGATGGGAAAATGTCTGTCTGTATGTACGCGAGATAACTCAAATAAGATTTATCGGATTTTCATGAAACTTGGTATACGCATTTATAACGTCCATGGCAAGAAGCGTGTTTATTTTGGACCACATCGGTGGACCGGTATCGGAGCAACGACTAATTAAAGATCACATGCATTTTAAATGGCAAATAATGACTATACTACAAATCCGCGTTGCTAATCGGTGAGGGCCTTGACTCCAATGCAGTCAGATGTTTGAAAGTTTGCCTTAGATGTGAGGCATTTGTTGTAATTTCGTTCTGTTGTTATCCCACTTATTCATTCACATATGCTTACCAAAATAAATAAAATATGAAAAACACATCTAGCCGTTGAGTAATTAAAATCAGCTCCTGTTGATATAGTACTGTGCATTCTATCGAAATGTACGGCTACCGATATCCACATTATATTTTAATGTGACTATTTTTAGATAGATTTCGAAGAAAAATCTACCTATTGCAATCGATAACATGTCTTGACTTTCGAAAAATTCTTTCATATCTTTACGTTTCATGCCTCCCTAAGTACGAAACCACCGCCTGTTAAAAAAAAAATCTACCTCAGCCTGTAGGCTTGCCTAAAGGGACTTTTCAGTTTAAACTCTCCTGTGATAGCAATGGACTTAGCCTAATGTAATTCCTGACAGATTCATTTCAGATTGAATTTAATTAATTCAAAACCTATACTGTCTATCGGTGGGGAAGATCATTAAGGGCAATCAGTCATAGGAGAGAGGTTCCATCTGGCGCTCTGAAGTGAACTCTGGCTTGGCTCAGTTGGCACGGATAGCTAAAGGTCCTGTGTTCAAATTACAGTGTTAGAGGAATTTTTCTCTTATAATATTGTTATGAAATACGAGATTAGCAAGTTGAATGAGGCAGAACTCAGCACTGATATATCAACCCTTTGCAAAAAGTTGTGACCGAGTTACTAATGGCCAGTGTTTGCATTAGAACATGAGCCACTTTCGCCTCACACAGAGATAACACGAGCAGATACAAAACTTGTTTCTATTCAGTACCACCTGCATTATAACATAACATTAATTATGTAGTTTCATTCTCATATCTGATTATGCAATATTAGTAAACGATTGGCGGGACCAGCCCTATCTCCTCGAAATTACAGTTTAAATTTTACGGAACGAAACAACGTTAAAAATGTGTCCCTAGGTGCAACGATTATAATTAGGTGCAAAATGAATGAGACGAAGCCTATTGATTTTACACCAAATCAGTTGTCCGGTACCGGAGAAAAGTTCAATTTAATGCATATTTTATGATAATAATTTATATTAGAAAGAATTTATCAAATGCAAATCAGTTCCCATGACAACATATTGTTTTACAGTGTTCATATACGGCTTTGGAAATAACAATACAGGTAGCTTTGACAAATAACACTACCCACATATTCCTTCACATATGCTTATCAAACGTTTGACCTTTGTTCTTCCTTAAGCCCTGATTCATGAATCGTACTGGAGCTTAATTCGGAAATCGATTAAAAATACTTTTTTTTTTCTGCATATCATAATTGCAATTATCACTGATTAAACAAAAGCGTTCTGGCATTTTGTTATATCAGTTTAGCTCATTTTATTATTGATATGTTAATATAGTCCACAGCTCCTCTCACGCAGCGAGCCAGGGCTCAAATCCTGGTCGGGACAAGTTACCTAAGTGGGGTTTTTCCCGTGGGTTTTCCTCACCTGTGAGACAAATGTCGGGTAACTATAATCCCTAGTGATCCCCGGATATTATCTGGCCGTTATTATCATCTTCATCACATCTCGCCTTGGTTGGAATGGGTGTGTGTGTGTGAATGGTGTGTCTTGTCCTATGTGTTCGTGTTGTCTCGGAGGTGGCCCCGGCATTGGTCTGATCACTCATCCGGGGAGGCCCTCCATGTCCTAGTCTGGTCAAAAACGTATGTATGTGATATTAATGTGATCTAAAGATAATCCCTCTCCCGACAGGTCGCGGCTTGGGTCGCTTAAATGTCCTTAAAAGGGAGAGGTGAAACTCATGTTATATAGGCCTATTAATATAACAACCATGTTGAAAAGTCTATGTTGATATCATAATATGTCACCTGCGTAAATAATTAGATATTTTATTTTATAACTTCGGACCTTTAGATTATTAGTAGAGTAACGCGTGAATTTATTAAGTTGAAAGATTTATGCCCGGTTTCTATAAACTCGCGGGATACCTAAGGGTAAATTATCCAATGGACAGAATTTACACAAGAATAACACCATACAAACACAAATAATTTAAAGGTAACAATCACATACACTTGTGGCGAGTTTCTAGATTTAATATCTTCTGGGTAAATATGAAAATGACAGAAAAAATGTTCATACAAACTCGGGCTAGATCTTTCCATGGGTAAATCGTCGGGTTAATTTATCCTTTCATGGATGGCTGGATAAAATTTAACCTCTCATAGAATCAATAATAATTTAAACAATGAGAATCAAAGCCTTCTGAATTAAATTAACTGTACAACTTCAAGGCCTTCCTCATTATATCATTGTGGGTGATTAGGAACTAATTTGCCCATGGATAATTTATCCATAGTTATTTCACGAGTTTAAAGAAACCGGGGATTAGTGATTATTGTTTTTACTGTTTACACTTTGTTCAAAAGAAAGTATAAAGTTACTACTTGAAGTGGCAGGATCCTCTAGGAATAACTTCCGCTACTTGCACTTTCTAACTTTACCACATTTTGTACCAGTTCGTTAACTTTTCTCATTTTTATTTTCCCTTACACACTGCAGTACGGTGGGAGATAGCCTACACATCGCCGTCTGCATTCAGAATATCTCAGATCGATCCCCATTGCGGGTAATATTCTCAACCCTGAAATACTTCCATCCAAATTGCTCTACATGCAAGGACCATAAACAGTTTTCTTCAGCTAGCACAATCTTCTCTGCTCATCTCTCTTTTTCTTTCCCTATCTCTCTCTAGCCCCATCTCTCTTCTTTTTATTCTCTATTTCACTTTCTGCTTTTATCTCGCCTTTTAACATATAGTCTGCAATTTTCTTAGTTCATTCTGGACATCGTGTTAGAAACAAATTGAAATTTCTAACCGACAAAAGATGAAGATAATAAAAATAGAATCAACAGAGTTTCCATTTAGTGAACTGGGAGAACATTAAAGACAAAGTCAGAGGGTAGATGATGGAAAATTCGATTGGTAGGCCTTGTCCCATATTGGTATGCAACGCCATGGAATTAGATACGGAAAATTGTTACAGGAAGAGAAAATTAGAATAAGAGAAACGAAAATATCGAGAAAAGCAGCAGATGTAGGTGTAGGAAAAGATGGAAATCACTGGGAGCGAAGTCCGGGCTGTAGGGTGGATTTTTAAACACTTCCTAGCAAGTCTCCTGCAGAAGTTCGGCTGGGAGGTATTTAAACATTCACCCCAAAGCCCGGACCGCACTCCCAGTGATTTCCATCTTTTCCTACTCTCACGAAATGACAGAGAATGACAGAGATGCGGAGATGTTTGTCACACAGTGGTTCAAATCCTAGGCGGCACACTTCTACTACACGGGTATTCAAAAGGTGGTGCCACGGTAAGACAGATGTTTCAATTCCGGTGGCGAATATGTTGAAAAATAGCTGAACACTGGCTGTGTCTGTTGCAATAAATATTTCCTTGGAATTGTTTTTTTGTTTCTGTAAACAGCCTGAGGGAAACTTACTTTATGGACGTGCCTCGTAATTTAATTTAGCGGTTTTAGCAGATTTTAGCGGATTTTGAACACTGTTTTAACGGAACATTTTTTCATTTTTGAAGTGAAACTTCTTTAGCCGCGGTAGGGGTGAATCGAGAGCTGGTGTAATGCTCAAAATCGTCACGAAATTAGTGAGGTGTGACGGAACGGACTGCACAGAAAACAATCAACTCAATGATTAGGCTTATCCAAAATTTAAAAAATTCAAAAATTAAAAATTAAAAATTAAAAAATCCAAAACTTAAAAAATCGAAAAATCCAAAATTCAAAAATCCAAAACATAAAAAAATTCAAAGATCCAAAATAAAAATATTCCAATATTAAAAACAAAAATTAAAAAATTAAAAAAAATTCAAAGATATAAAAAAATTTTAAAATCCAAAATTCTAAAATTCAAAATCCCAATACTAAAAAGTCCAACAATCCAAAATTAAGAAAATCCAAAAATTAAAACAAGTTTCACTTCTGTCGCGTGGCGTTCCACGCACACTTTCTTTTATTTTTTATTTTGCAAAACTGGCTTGGAGAACCTGACTCACTTCTCCCCCGAAGACGGTTGCAGACCAAGCAGCAACTGAAAGTTCGGACACCTTTCTTTTCACTCGGCTGGAATTCTTAAAATATTTGAGAACAGCGAAGTTTTTAAAATGGTGAGAAGGGAGTAAGTAACTGGACACACAAAGTGGTATAAAATACGCAAGAATATCCAGACACGGCGTGGAATTAGCGGGTTGGAGTGGGTGACCGCAGTGTTGTGGTTTGTCTGGTCCAGACAGCGATGCTGCCTCATCTCTCACTGCTGCTTTGTTTTGTTGCAACTGTTGTCATTGATCTCGTTTTGCTCCTATTTCTGCGCAATCCACCTCAGCGCGTTCCTCTTTGTTTTTACATTGTACGTCTTCCCTTCTTTTGTTCAAACCTTCGAGCGCTCATTCGAGAAACACTACACTATACGGCCGTGATGGTAACGTCTTGGACTCGCATTCGGGAGGTCTCAGGTTCAAATCACGTGGCCGTCCGGTACTGTCAAAATTCCAAGTCTCTGCCTGTTATAGTTTAGACTCTAAGGGCCAGTTGTATAAACATGTAAACTGTAGTTATCATGCAAAATTAACTTTCAGTTACATTTAACTGCCTTTTTTTGTTGTATAAACATTAATCCAAGTTTATCTCATCCTAACCAACATTTTAATATAACTGGTGAATTTTTGCAAGTTAAAACATTAACTGATGATTTGGAAATTTTAAATACATTTCAAACAGTGAAAAAGACCCTAGAAATAAATTTTATAAGTAAAGGGTGAGTTATTATTATTTTCATATCATTTAGATTCAGTTTGCTTTCATTTTGTCTAATGACATTAAAAATACAGACACCGGTACCTTGGCTTTGTTGTTGGTTATGGTAGCCCCACAAATAGCAACATTTATTTCTAGATTTCTGATTATTCTGATACCCCATCTGGTGATGCAATGAAAACCCATCATGCATCTCTTGAATGTCATAATCTTTTATTAGTACTGCATGACATGCTACCAAAATTTGGGCAGAACAACTGGACAGAGGTTATGTCTACTTCCCATTACAATCAAGTACAAAGCAAATTCATGATATGTTTATGATATTCAGGGTCACCCCTGAGGTCCTTTGCGAATTATTGTTATTGGAAGCTTACAAATAGTTACTGAGGACAAAGGAACAGCCAGTAGAACCATTCATAAATTGACAAGAGAAAATTATACTTTAAGGCCTCGGTTTATTTGAATTCCAACTAAGGACAGTGTCTTAAGAAAACAATATTAGATATCTACAATATTCGTAATCTTCCAGGCATTATAGGTACTGTAGGTTGCGTTTACACACCTAAACACATCTATAGACAGTTTAAAGCAGTTTGAAGCAAAACTATACATGGCCTCAATGAAATGATTTTTAAAAAATAATTTAAAAAACTCATCTTTATTAAGCAATTGAAATAAATACCAAAGACATATGTGTAACATGGTGCTTTGTCTTTAATTAAACAACTGAAAATCAAAGACCAAAGATATAAACATAATACTCCCTGCAAATTTCCCTCAACTTTTGCACTGTTGCCAGGCGTTTTATTATTTTCTCCAGTTATTTAAAACTGTGAGTTACACAATCTACGGTTATTTTTATACAACATAAGTAGCTAGTTATTTTCAAACTTTCAGTTAAAAGCAACCATCAGTTTGTGAGTTTTATACAACTGGCCCTTAGTTGATTTTCTGTCAGTCAGTCAGTCAGTCAGGGCAATGCTTCTTATATCTGTGGCTTGGTTCTAAAAGGGCCAATGTCAATTTCTTGCAAAAACGAGTCTATGCATTATTGAACTCCGCTAGTCTTACGTATAATAAAAGGGCCAATGTATGATGCTATTAATATACATTATAATACAGAAATCTTAGAGGCCAATGTTGGAAGTTCTCAGCAAAAAATGTTATTTCTACAAAAGCTTCAAAGTCAGTTATCTCAAAAGCAAGTTTCATGACATTGGCCCTTTTAAAACCAAACCAAAGATATAAGCTTGTAGAATATAGGCCTACGAGAAATGCAGTCGTATTTTATATTTATCCTTACACAAGATTTTTTATCAAATCCCGAGGCCGGGCAATTTCCCATGGGTTTTTCATGGTTCCCCATTCGTAAAGGCAAATGCCGAATTGGATATTTACATACCATGAATCATCCTCACCATTTCATCCTGTAACATGTCCAATTAATTCGTATCAGTTGAAATTTACTCCATAAAAATACACTAACAACAGAAACAATTGATAATAGTTCCATGGCCTACCCTACTGTATAGACACAGATCCCGAACTCCTGATATAGCCACGAAGCTAAAAGGAGTATAAACACAGCTGAAAAAAAGCTACCCGATATAAGCTCCCATGACATAAAATAGGCCTATATGATACGATGGTAACAATATTAACCATATATGATGTAGGTACATATTCGCTTAGGGGAAATGGAATTGTTACTTGGGTGAAAATTATGTATTTTTTTTCCTTTTCTTTGAACTTTCCTCTTTAAAATAATGCATTAATTCAATTCAATTTATTATCGTCTTTGAGTATGAAATACAATAGGCTATGCTAGGTCACTAAAAGTGTAGGCCTATATAATTATTAGGCTATAAAATTACTAAAACACGAGGGCCGTCCAGAAAATAAGTTTCCATAGGGCCGTTTACAGAAACAGAACACAAGTTCATTGAAATATTTATTGCAACAGATAGGCTACAGCAAGGGTTCAGCTATTTTTCAACATATTCGCCACCGGAATTAAAACTTTGTCAGGTTTATGAATGTAGTTGCTATGTCTTGCGTCATATGTATGAATATCATTTATTGGGCAAAAATTATTAAAATTCTTCTTTAAAAACAACAAAGCTTCTATATAGTATGTACAATTTATACACAGTCATGATTCCTTCTTGTAAAAAATGTGGCTTGCATAAGCATAGGCTAACTTACGTAATTATAAACTTACTATAATTTTTTTTCTGAGAAAATCCAGACTACGGAGCAGGAATGTTTGAACTTTGAAGTTCGTTTCTCTAAGCTTTCTTTTTCCGTACATACAGTGAGTCTAATTATTGTACTGACTGTTTTCTGTGTAGTCCGGTGCAAATTAATAATTTGCGTGAGAAATTGTCTCGTGTATTTACTTACAATAGTAAAATCCTAATCAAGGCGATTCCCTTTTTAATAATAATAATAATAATAATAATAATAATAATAATAATAATAATAATAATAATAATAATACTTACTTACTTACTCAATGGCAATAGACAATTCCTCAGCAAGCTAAGGGAATATTTTCTATTTTATGGAACCCGAAGGTTCATTGCCGCGCTTACCTGAGCCCGCCACTCAACCCTATTCTGTGCTAACTCCATCCAACTATCCCTCGCAAATCCAACTTCGCTTAAGTCTATCCTAATATTACCCTTCCACCTGCGTCTAGGTCTTCCAAGTGGTCTTTTATCTTCGGGTCTCCCCGTCAACATGTCCAGCCCATTTCATCATCTGTGATTCAATTACTCTTACTATATCCGGTGACGAGTACAGGTTACGAAGTTCGTCGTTATGCAGTTTTCTACAGTCCCCATTTTCATCCCTCATAATAATAATAAAATAATAATATTAATAATAATACATGAAGATCCAAGCCCTAGTTCTGGTGATATTGAAGAACAGAACCCAAAGGAAGTAGATGCAGCAACAATGACATAATTTGTGTAAATTTATACATTTATTGTATGTGTTTTGTAATTCATAATGTTGTAAATATTTGTAGATTTTGGCAATCTCATAATAAAGAGGGGGACTCCTTGTTTAGGCCGAGTCTGCCCAATATATTACTGGCATAAGCCGACCCTACCTAAATGTTAATAAAAAAAGTAATAAATAATTTGATAATATTAATAACAATAATAATAATAATAAGCAATAAGAACATCGCACTATTCAAAGTGGAAGTTAGCAACAGCGATGTGTTGTGACAGCCGGGCGAAATATCTTCTGCTAAAGTGCAAGAATCAAAGATGATCTTGGGCAAAGATCGCAAGAATCACCATGTTTTTCAAGTAACCAGCAGGATCCAAAGTCAGCTGTGTCAGATTCAGATGACAGTTGTAGCTGAGAATTGTTCAAGTAGGCACCCTCTTGAAATCGCTTTCCAGAGAGCTGGCAGAGCATGCTTACCCAGCAAACCATTATAGATTCCGGTCTTAGAAATTCCGTGTTAGAAGGGACAACATATCTTAAAATACAGGGTGTTAATGAATAACCCCGAAATATTTTACCTGCATATAGAGGGGATATAGACAAGCAACTTTTATTAGGAGATTTTTGCTCTATGACGTAAAATGTGTATGCTATAGGGCAGTGATTCCCAAAGTGGGGTCCGGGATGGTGTTTCATGGGGTCCGCAGGCGGTTTAAAAAGAAATGGGATACCCTGTAATTTTCTCAAATTGCGTATCTTCTAAAGCAGCTTCACTGTTCACATTAAGGAGTAAATTCTGTTTGTTACCATTGATAAGTTAGTGATATTTTTTTCTATTGAATCTACTCTTATACAATTCAACGGCCCTAAATAGCGTGCTTGCTCGCCCGCTTCGTGAGACATCGGGTATACTCGGCGATGTTCGTCTCTCGCAGTCTAAACTTTCATGACGACTACAAAATTAGGAAGGAAACCCGTTTCTTTATTATATAAGGCCTAAGTGAAATGAACACAATGAACAAATATTCTAATTTTATTTTTACTTACAATTTTCATAGCTCTGAACCACAAACATTTTTAATAATCTACCAGTGTAATTTTCTTAAAAATCCTGGAGTCAATGAATAATGGCGAGCGAAGCCGGGGGCAACAGCTGTAAAATATTGATGGTTTTATCTCTTGAAATATCGCTGATAATAATAATCCAAACAAACCATTCCTTCCCTTGAAACATTATATAATTTCTGAAAATTACACTGAATTGATAAAATAAAATTCACATCATATTCATGTCAATAAACAGCTGAGAAACAATACGTATTATGTCTTCACAGGTTCTTTGGAACTGCATAATCGATTCTGATATAGTTTTCCCAGGGAGCGCTTCCATGTCGTGGAATGTACTCTAAAGCAGGAATTTTAGCTGTTTCATTAATTATTAATGGCTTAGTTTATGAATGATTCGCGTGCAAGTGTTAATAAATATAATGCTTTAATAATTATTATACTCTTAATTATTACTTTTTAAAAGAATTATCGTGGCGAAGCCACGGGCACCTCCTAGTTTAATACATTTGAATCAAAGTATTTATTTAGTTTTTTTTTTTTCAAAACCCAGAGGGGGTCCGTGAAATTTTAATTTTCTTTTCAAGGGGTCCGCGGACTGAAAAGTTTGGGAACCACTGCTATAGGGCATTAAAGTCATTATAATTTGGTGCTCATAAGTCAATAATGAAGCGAAATAGGATTAAAATTTTCATTAAATTGACTTCATGCCTTCCTAATGATCGATAAAAACCTGAGTCTTAATCATTCATCAACAGCTATTACATAATTTAGACTTTTCATAATCTGCAAAATTTACAGACTAATCACATGACTGGCCGTCACTGCATTATTCTTTTTTTTTTTTTATTCATAACTACTGACTTCAGTGTTAACAACGAAGTTCCTTTGTTTTGCTTTTTTTTTTTAAATGTTAGAAGTAAGTGGCGGTCATGCCCTAGGAAATTTTATGTTGTAGCAGGAAAAATTGAACCCATAGAGCAAAAATCTCTTAATAAAAGTTGCTTGTCTATGTCTCCTCTATACACAGGTAAAATATTTCGGTGTTATTCATTAACACTCTGTGTAAATTTTTATGATAAGAATTTTTTTGATAAGAATAAAACCGATTCGATCTTTTAATCCATCGGTACTTTTGACATGGCCTCCTGAATGATAATTTAATCATTTTCTTATCACATCACTTCCTGATTTGGAGTGAGTTGGCAGATGTTACATAACACAGCGAGTGTGTTTGTTTCGAGATATCGATATTTCCACCTGCTCAAGTTTCCTTTTGTGGGTCTCAGCCGCGCTATTATATTTGCTCAGACAACAATCCGTGCACACTTAACTCGCACCAATATTCTGCTAGGTTACATTCAAGATACGTGTAACTTTGTGTAATAAAACTATAGTGCCATTAAGAGGGGGGACATACAGCTTTCGGTGAAATTCATAGGTGAGAAATAGGTGAATTTCATTATTAAGTGCCAGTATGGTACTTTGGAGATTGTGTGAGGGGACGGGAAAATGTCTGTCCGTCCGTGTGTCTGTACGCGCGATAACTCAAATACGCTTTATCGGATTTTCATGAACTTGGTATCATAGGCGTAACCAGGCCGACATATGGGGGGGTTATAACATCCCCCAGGGAGAGGGGGTCCGGGGGTTCACCCCCGGGAAATTTTAAAAATTAAGATGCAAAATAACGATTTTTAAGTTTCCGGGGGTCCTCCCCCGGAAAATTTTAAAAATTAAGATGCAAAATAACGGTTTTTAAGCTTCCGGGGGTCCTCCCCGGAAAATTTTAAAAATTAAGATGCAAAATAACGATTTTTAAACTTCCGGGGATCCTCCCCCGGAAAATTAAGCCGCAAAATAACGAGTTTTGAGCTTCCCACGCTTTATACTTGTATTAAGTAATTTATGGGCAGACTTAAAAAACTTATACAATTTTCCTTTTTTTAATCAATGGGGGGGGGGGGTTCAAACCCCCAAAACCCCCCCCTCGGTACGCCTATGCTTGGTATACACATTTATAACGTCCATGGGAAGAAGCCTATTGATTTTGGACCAAATCGGTTGACCGGTACCGGAGTAATACAAAATTTAGTGCCTATTTCTTGGTAATGTATTAGAAAGAATTTATGAAATGCAAATCAGTTATCATGAAGAAGCCTATTGATTTTGGACCAAATCGGTTGACCGGTACCGGAGTAATACAAAATTGAGTGCCTATTTCTTGGTAATGTATTAGAAAGAATTTATCAAATGCAAATCAGTTATCATGACAACATATTGTTTTAGAATCTCCGTACAGACCTACGGCTTTGGAAGTTGCAATACAGTTAGCTATGACAAATAAAACTATTACTTTTCATACGCTTATTAAACTGGTGGCCTGCTAAACTGAGTGAGGTGCCCGAGATGGTAACGTCTTGGACTCGCATTCAGGAGGTCTTTAGTTCAAATCCCGAAGGCGACCAGTATGACATTTCTTTTTGTATTTTTATGTTGTATTTGTATTTGTATTTTTATGATTGTCATTATATCACATATCTGCAGACTATGGTTCTGCTGATGCTGGACTATTTTAATTTGATTTAAAAAACTAGAACTTTGTTCTTCCACAAGCCCTGCTTAGTAAATTAGTCTGGAGCTTAACCTGGAAATCAATTTAAAAAAAAAGCTTATTTTTTGCATATCGTAATTGCAATTATAACTGATTAAACAAAAGCATTCTGGCACTTTGTTACATCAGTTTACCTGATTTTATATTTTTCCTCAGCAATGTATTGCTCTACAATCTTGCAATCTGACAACCTCTTTATTGATTACTTGTACAATTGTATACTATTTTCAAAATTAATCAAACTGTTACAGTTACGGGTGATTATCGTTTCAAAATGGCAGCAACGGTTCATGCACTGAAATGCCGTTTCCTTGATAGTCTATCGTCCATAAATATCACTATTCAGAGCGATCATTTTTCTGTGTATTTGTTAATATCGTATGAACAACACTATCTGCATTCATTCATTTAACTTCAATAGTTTATATATATATATATAAACTATTGATGTTATATTGATATATATATATATATTTCAATTAAAAAGATAATTTAAAAAAGTTATTTTTGAAAATTACATATACTGTAGATATTCCAAAGATTGTAGGCCTTTACCGGTGGTTTTCATGACCAGAGCCGCTACTTCTCTATCAAGTAGCTCCTCAATTTGAATCACGAGGCTGAGTGCACCCCTTCCAGACCTTTTTACGTCAGAAAAATCCGAGGAGTTACCGAGGAAAGAACCCGGGCCGACGTATCTATAGTCAGCGACGCTAACCGCAAGACCACGCCGGCGGTCTATATATTTCATATATATTATATGCTCAGGTAAACGCGGCAATGAACCTCCGTGCTCCATCAAATAGATAATATTCCTTTAGCTTGCTTAGGAATTGTCTATTGCCATTGAGGAAGTAAGTAGTTCTATTGATTTTACTAAAACCCAGTTTTGGGCACTTTGTTATGAAAGTCTAGGCCCCCAAAATTATTTTTCTTATTTCATTTTTTATTTTTTTGGGGGGGGGTTAGGTTGCTATGGCTATAGTATTCTTTTTCCCACCATGATTCTACGAATGTGAAATGTACGCAAAAAATCTGATGTGAAAGTCACATAACTTCCTCTGCCCAAATAAAAGTTAACAGTATTCACACATCCTTGAACAGAATCGCAAGACACAATTTTACGCTAATTATCCTATAAATACCTCTTCTTTCAATGATGCGACTAAAAGCGCAGGCTATAACAAACTTAAAAAAACAAAAAAAACAAAAACAAGTGACTGCAGACGTTTATTGAACTTTCCGCCGTAAAGAATAATTTCCGAAATTTATCGAATATTTCCCTCAGATACTTCTTTACTCTATGCATGGCCAACAATACATATTTCTCACTTCACATTCTTCTATAGAATAAGAGGCCGTGAAAGAGAGTATTCAGTTGTTCACCACGCAAGACGAACTTTCTACAAACAGTGGGTGGCTTGTAACTACCCTTCAGAGAATTTTTTCGAAAAAAAAGTTTGAAATAAAAGTTTTAGCTCTCAGTAAAAGGAACACATGTGCAAAATTGAAAGAAAATCGTTAGAGCCGTTTTTGAGAAAATCGCGAAAAACTAAAATTTCTTCATGTAAAGTTCCCTTAAAAATAAGAAAAAATAGTCGCCAATCTTATTCTCACATCTTCAGAAGGTACCTGACCCAAATACGAAATTTTGTTTTCATACGATTTTCCGTTTTGGAGCTAGAGTATTCACAGACAGCCAGACAGACAGACACATAGACATGTTTCCAAAAATAGTATTTTTGGATTCAGGGGGCCTTGAAACGTGTATATATGCTAAAAACTAAACTTCGAATTTTGGGGTCGAAAACAATACTTCCTCTACCTATAGTACCTATGGTACGGGCAGAGGAAGTAAAAAACAATATCATAGAAAAATGTTTATAAATCACAGGTATAATTGCTTAGTATTCTGATATAGTAGGCCTACTAACAGCTGCAGTTGTTGAACGTGTCACATCTGCCTGCGGGCCTCAATGTGCTAATCCTCCTGTATCTACAGATGTGGTAATACAAACAAAGGATGGACATAATATTGCATAGGATTATAGTTGTAAATCACACTGGTCTGTTATATCTTTCACGTCATATTATCTTGCCGAACCAGGCAGCCTCATACAGCTGTGCAGTTCTTTGAATTTCTCATCTTTATATACGGAGTGTTAGAAATGGCGCACATGAATATGACAAGACATGATACAACTGTGTATTATAAATCATTATACAGGGTGTTAATAAATAACTCCGAAATATTTTACCTGTATATAGAGGGGACTTAGACAAGCAACTTTTACTAGGAGATTTTTGCTCTATGACGTAAAATGTCTATGCTACAGGGCATTAAAGTCATTATAATTTGGTGCTCACAAATCAATAATTACGCGAAATAAGGTTAAAATGTTCATTAAATTTACTTTATGCCTTCCTAGTGATAAATAAAAACCTGACTCTTAATCATTCGTCAACAGCTATAAAAAAGTTATTCCTCAGGTTCGCGAGCCTATCATAATTTAGTGCTTCCATAATCTGCAAAATTTACAGACTAATCACATCACTGGTCGCCACTGCATTAGTCTTTTTTTTATTCATAACCACTGACTACAGTGTTAACACCGAAGTTCCTTTGTTTTGCATTTTTTTCTAATGTTAGAAGTCAGTGGCGGCCATGCCCCGGGAGATTTTATACTGTAACAGGAAAGATTGAATCCATAAAGCAAGTATCTAGTAATAAAAGTTGCTTGTCTATGTCCTCTCTATACACAGGTAAAATATTTCGGTGTTTTCATTAACACCCTGCATAAGGCATATAATAGGGGTTGAAAAATTTAAAGGGTGGTTTCTTTCAAGATTAGTTTTGCCCAATTTTTTCTCATGGTTCTTTAGAGTCTGTGTTAAGTCTGGTGAAAATCGGTCAAAGATTGTAGTTTTGTATAGAGATCAGACAGCAAGGGGTGAAAATAAATAAGGGGTGGTGTGTACGAATATTAATATTGCCTAGAGTTTTATATCTGGTTGTACGTGGTATGCGTGTAAAATTTGGCAATTATTGGTCAGAGCATGTAGATTTGCTTAGTGAAAATATTACTCATAGGTGTTGATAATAAGGGAAGGGGTGATTTTTCTGAATTGTAATATCACCTATGTTCTTCTGGTTGAAAAGAGTACGTGTGAAAAGTTGCGTACCAATCAGTCAAAGCATGTAAATTTTCAAAGAGAAGAAATATATTTAAAGATGCCGACTTTCAGACTTGCAGAACGATGGGAAACTTGTGTGCAAAAAAACAGAGACTATTTGGAAAAGTTAAAGAAAGGTCTGTAGATTGAGATGATATACTTGGTTTCACCGAGACCGAAACTTACAAATAAAGATTAAGCTTGCAACAATATAATACTAAAATATTGCCTCTCGTATGTTAATTGTGCAAGACTAATTTTTAAATCTATTCATAAACCCGTGGCGGACTGCATAGAAAACAGTTAACACATTGATTACTGATTAGGTCCATAGTTTATTTTCCTAGGAGAGATATCTGTTTATTGACTGACAAATTTATGGTGGTCCCACGTTCAAATCCCATGGCCGGCCACTTTGACATAGGTTTTTTCATGGTTTCCCCAGTCGTAAAGGCAAATGCCGAATTAGATATTTACATGCCATGAATCATTCTCACCATTTCATCCTGTATCATATCAATTTAAATTAATACCAGTTGAAATTTACTCCATAAAATAGAAAATAATTGACAATCAATAGTTCCATGGCCTACCTCACTGTAGGCCTACAGACACAGACCCCGAACTCCTGTTAAAGCCGCGAAGCTAAAAGGAGCATAAACACAGCTGAAATTAAAAAAAAAAGTTCTATAGAGCGGTTCACAGTCATTTGCTGTGGTCTCTTTGAACGCCTGTACCGAAGGTTCGCTTTCTTTTAAAAAACAATGTTACGCCAATCTGATCTTCCTGAAAAAAGCTGCAATAAGCAACAGATTTTTATTTTATTTTTCCACAAAAACAAACAAATGCCCTAAGCAACACCCCGGCGGTCCGGGTTCGATTCCCGGAATTTTTCAGTAGTGAAAAATCCCTTATTCGGGTTCAGGACTGAGTGTGTGTGTCGTCCTTAGGTAACTTCTAAAGAAACGTGTTGGCTTAAATTTATTGTTTTTCTAGCATATGCTCGCGGCTTCGTCCGCGATAATTATTCCAAAAATTAAAAATTAAAAATTAAGAGCATAATAGTTAAATCATTATATTTATTAACACCTAAATCACGTGGAGCGCATTCCTCGATTAGGTAGCGTCCCCTGGTAAAAGCGACCTCAGATTCGAGTTCCTTGGCCCAGAAAACCCCTGTATAGTGAGTTTCGTCCAAGTCGAACAATGTTTGACCATATTTAGGTCTATATTGATCATCCCTCTTCCGTGTAGGTTGAAAATTCCATATAGCCTATATGCGGGCCTTGGCATTCTAAACATATGAATCGACCAGGATGGGTTTACAAAATTCAAGCGATCGCGACAATTTTATTTCCAAGGTATGACAAAATTAGCCAAAGCCAACTGTAATTGATTTGATATTGAAATGTATTACTGAAAACTGATGCTTCGGAAACGCAAAAAATGCATGTTTTCTGCCCGTTTTTCGCTCATAACTCATGAACGAAAGCGAAAATTAAAATTCCGGCTTCGAGGTGCATTTTCCGACCCATCAGTCCACGTATGTTTAAAATTTCATATCTCTGCATTCAGTAGATTTCGCTGGGCATCACGGACAGACAGACAGACAGACACTTCCCTTTATTAATATAGATGATCAAATATTTGCTTAAATCCATGTTAAACTTGGTGTGACTGGTCATTGCCATCTGGAGTTTGTTTATAGATTGCCATGACGACTTTAACGCGAAAATGCAATTTTTTCGGCTTGTTACCAGTCCGATAAGGAGTTGTTTTACAGAGCGTTTACTAAAAAAAAATATATTTTATGCCAATTCTCGACCTTAGCAGTCTTAGGGCAAAACCGGGTGACGCGCCGCACCGGGATAGTTGCCGCACCCCCTCTAACTCGAACATTTGACGCTAGATACCGCTAGTTGTCGTGAAACCATCTCCAGTTCCCTCTCTAGAGTAATTGGATCGCGTAAGTTCATTGTTTGTGGTGTTTATTTCATTGTTGTAACGACATTTATCAGGTAAGTGCACTGGTTTCACTGCGAAACTTTTTTGGACACATTACTTTATTCTTTCCTGATCTGTATTTGCTCCATTTTTTCTGCATTTACTACTTTTAATAGACTATTTAGAGGTTGTAAAGATATTGTGAGTGAAGTTCGCCATAACAACAATAACAATAAGCTCTACAGATGAGTGCGGCGCGTGACCCGGAGTTTTGGGTCACATGCCGCACAGCTTTCAAGGGTGACACGCCGCACAATGTCTTGCAGTATAATTACCCCCCAAAATTATTTTTTCTGCTCTTTTCAACAATAAACATGTCAACTAGGTATAGGGGAAGGGAAGGAGCTAAACATTGTGGCCTATGGAATGACAATGACCTACAAGAAGCTGTTCGGCGAATTAAGGCATGGGAAATTTAGATTCGGGAAGTCGAACGTTGCTATCTTATGCCAGAGAGGACTATTCGTAGGCGCATGGACACAGGAAATTGGGAAAACCATCACTTGGGCCTGAAGGATTATTTGGTCCAGAAAATGAAAAAAGGCTAGTCACCCATGGCCAGAGATTGTGCAGATAGGTTCTCTTTTGTTTTATACGTGCCTTTGATGTAAATTTAGACTGTTATTATGAATGCGGCATGTCTCCCATACGTGCGGCATAGCACCCTGTAAAACGGCATCTCTCCCGCTTTGTCTTTCAATTTAATAATTGTATTTACACATTTAACTATTATTTTATAAATATTTTCGTTGCTGAAATAAAGGGAGGGAAGATCATAGTTTGGAATCTCAAAAAGAGTTTTCAAAATATTCAATCCTGTTTTGAGGTAGACGAATTTCCACAAAAGTGCGGCGCGTCACCCTATCTTGCCCTATATGACCGCATATTGAACTGAAGTACAGATAGAAACTTGTTACACAGGGCTCTTAGCATTTAGGAAAGAAAAGCAGTCGTAGATAGTCGTCATGGCAACGGGCTTAAGTATTTGATTAATATCTTGATAAATGTGACGTGAGAGTTTGATTGAAAATGAAGGCGGGTCTCATACATCACAATAATCTCCACGCGACCCAAAACGTCAGCTTGCATTAGTTTTTCTGTAACAATTATCATTGGTAAATCCACGAGAGATTACGAGTTTAGATTATCGATATATTTGCGAGAGCGAAGTTCAAATCTCGAGAAAGATTTATTAAGACTATTCCTTGAATAAAATGTAACGGATTTTGTAAATATTAGACTAATTATTGTTTTCTTGCTTTTTTGTCAATATTTTGCCCGCTGTGAGATCAGGCATACTAAATTAATGAACAGCCCATGCATCGATTCGAGTAATCGAAGTTCCCAAGTCTACCTGTAGTTCGTTACCAGAAGCTGGATTGCATCAGCATCAGAACGTTATAAAAGCACATGAACTGGCTTGCACCGAATTGAAATTGTATTTTTCATCAATACACATTTACATTATTTCAATTTCGAAACAAGTTATGTTCTATAAAATGATGTGTTTTTATTCTGTTCGCTGGTAGCATGTGACGTATTAACGTCGGCACGTTGATGCTTTGATCCTTGCGGTCCTGGGAAGGATATTACAATATAAACAATTGTGCTTGGTTAATAGGCCTATCAGAGGAATTGCTGATGGTGTCAAAATTTTTCGCGACAATGCTCGCCTCCCATGTTGCTGCAGCTGTTCGTGAGAAAATCAACAATTTTTGTTGATCCTCCATACAGCACCGTTTGACATTCATTTGTTTGGTCCCATGAAGAAATTCCTGGCCGGAAAACGGTTTGCGTCAGATGCAGAAGTGAAAACAGCTGTCCACAGATGGCTATACTCCAACCGAACGGACTTCTAAGAACAGGGTATTTTGAAACTGGTATCACGATCGGAGAAATGGGTTGAGAAACTTGGCAACTATATAGAAAAATAGACAAAAGATGTCCTTTTATGTGTGCATTTGTTTTTAATTGTACCTATTAAACTTTTTGTTAAAAAAAAAAAGTGCGTTACTTTTCGATCCATCCTCGTACATTATTGTACAAATTTAACAGGGAATGTATGACAATTTATAGATATATTAATATTAAAATATTAACTAAATTTTTTCATTAATTGCAAATATGAAAACAAATCGTAACATATGGAGCACACTAGATTTAGGCAGCAAGCACAAGACGTTTCAGGACCCTACAGCTGAGTCCTAATACAGCCTACCCCACTTTTTTTTGTCTGTTTCCTCCGAAGGAACAAGGTGTTAAAATCTACTAAATTACTTACTTACTTACTTACTTACTTACTTACTTACTTACTTACTCAATGGCAATAGACAATTCCTAAGCAAGCTAAAGGAATATTATTTATTTTATGGAACCCGAAGGTTCATTGCCGCGCTTACCCGAGCCCGCCATTCAACCCTACTCTGTGCTAACTCCATCCACCCATCCCTCGCGAATCCTTTTTCCCTTAATTCCATCCTAATATTGTCCTTCCACCTACGTCTAGGTCTTCCAGGTGGTCTTTACCCTTCGGGTCTCCCAGTCAATACTTTTGAGATATCTTTCCCCCCATACGTGCAACATGTCCAGCCCATTTCATCCTCCGTGATTTAATTACCCATCCGGTGACGAGTAGGCCTACAGGTTATGAAGCTCGTCGTTATGCAGTTTTCTCCAGTCCTCATTTTCATCTCTCTTAGGCCTAAGTATTTTCCTAAGCCCTCTATTTTCGAACAAACTCAGATTATGTTCTTCTCAAAAACTAATCTACTACGACTAGGCCTAATGCAATTTAGAAATGTCTTTGCGTCTTAAGGATAACTCTGTACTGGGCTACTCAGCAAGAGCAAGGGATAGGATATCTGACACATGGCGTGCAGTTGTGTTAATGGAGCAATAGACCTTAACGACCTCTTTTCATTAAGATATTGGCGAAGCTATTAATCAAGCGATACCGACTGCAAGTGGCTGCTATTGTCTTGTTTCCACACAATATAACTGATACGTGGGGATCTCACCCTCGTTGGTCACTGGCTCTGTCGATTTTGGTCTATTGATAGTGGATTGTGGTCACCATGAAACTATTATACTCTAAATATATTTTAACCCTTAAATTTATTTTCTTCTTCTTTCTTTCTTTCTCGTAGTTTTAGGATTTAAGCGACCCAAGCCTCCCGGGCCTTACAGGGCCGCGACCTATCTTTGGATCACATACATACTTTTTTGACCAGACAAGGACATGGAGGACCTCCCCGGATGAGTGATCAGCCCAATGCCGGGGCCACCTCCGAGACAACACGAACACATAGGACGATACACACCATTCACACACACACACACACTCACTCAGAACAAGGCGAGGATGGGGATGAAGATGATAATGACGGCCAGATGATATCCGGGGACCACAAGGGTCTAAAGTTACCCGACATTTATCTCAAAGGTGAGGGAAAACCCCGGAAAAAACCTCACCTAGGTAACTTGTCCCGACCAGGAATCGACCCCGGGCCCGCTGCGTGAGAGGATTGAACGCATCCCCTGAGCCACAGCGGTGGACACCCTTAAATGTACGAGACTAAATTTCTCACACGACATATAAACCCATGCCGGGCTGCAAAGAAAACAGTTAAGACATTGATTACGGTCATAACTCATAAGCTTATCTGTTATTTTATACAAAATGTAAACGAGACTAAATTTCTCACACGACATATAAACCCATGCCGGACTGCAAAGAAAACAGTTAAGACAATGATTAGGCTCATAAGCTTATCTGTTATCTTATAAAAATGTAAAATCCTCCACCAATTTCTTTTCCATCATTTTAGTACTAGGGAGAATCAAATGGAAACCGCAATTAATTTTTTTCCACTATTTTACTGCAGGAAGAAAACAACAACCGAATAAATTCAAGATACAAAATGAATACCTGCAAGAAATGCAATAGATAGCATAATAATACAAAATACTAGCAATATAATAATAATACAATTTGCGTGCCTACAATAAGACAAAAAAGCATCCAATAATAATAGACCCTACAGAAGAGAATTAATATGTAAATGAAATCAGTGAACTTAGCTTTTTCTTTTGTATTTTGTAATGGGATCAACATTGTACATTATTTTCAGTTTGATGTGGTATTGTTTGTTACAACTTGCCGCACAATAAACCCATGATTACTATTATTCGATGTTAGATTTTATTTCCTTGCGGCTAGAAGGTCATGAAGTGGTGATGATTGATGAATATTTGGTCTCATTATACCCGGATTGTGGGTCCCGTCGATCACGATCTGCGAGCTCTCTAACGTGACTAGGAATTAGCCCGGGTTTTGATTCCCCACCATATCATTAAAATCTACCCTAAAATACGCAACTAGAATGGCTGACTCATTTGCAGAATTGCTAAGGCTTTTCTAAAGCATTGCAGTCAATTGAAAATCAAAATGTTCAAGACTAGAAAATAGCCCAAAATGATGCTTAAATACGAAACTTACAGGTCTGAAAGCACTGACAATACATTTAAGTCAGCGCTGGCTTCATCAATTTTTATTTAAAATATCTCATCATTATACTACATTTATATTTATGAACTAGCTGAAAAGGCCCGGCGTCGCCCGGGCTTTGTATTTTGTAATTTGAAATTAACTTTTGGAGGACTTTCGATTTTGAAACTCTAGGTGCTTATATAATATGTATGTAAAACTTGAAATGAAGAAAAAGATTTATCACACTCAAACTATTCCATCAGAAAACGCTAGATATAGCTTTTTATGGCTCATAGAGGATGTCGAAAGCTGCATTCCGTTGCTTCTACACATCATGCTTGGGAGGATTTGAAATAAGAAGAAACATAAATTAAATAAGATTGTATTGACTTGACGGAAAATTTTATTTCTCATTCTCATGTTACCATACAACCGTTTCGGTTCTGAAATAAGAGAAATGCAGTATCACTTTCATACTTTCCTCCCCTAAAACCCGGGACATAAAATACTGCGAGCATAGGACTCAACATGTTCCATCCCATGCTTAGGGCCTATGATAAACATCCTTATTTCTCAACTAATACAAAGCATACAGCTATGGATAACGTATAAGCGGAAAGGATTGTTTACCTACTTCTGATATAGCATACTCACACACTTAAGTTATCCCAGCAATACGACCTCTTATTCTACATCAAAATGTGAAGTGAGAAAATATTTCTTGTGTCGAGGGTAGAGAAAGTTATGTGACTGCATTACAATGTGCTTTATTCTCGTGGATTTTATTCAAGAATTATTTTCACAAAACGTTAGCATCAGAATTCGTTAAGTCCAATAAATTATTATGTAGTGTCCAGAGCCCCATGTGAACTGTGTAAACAATACACTGTTGTCTTGACAACTGAATGGGATTTCATTTTTTTTGCATAATATTCTCAGAAATTATATAATTTTCAAGGGAAGGAGTATTTTGTTTGAATTTTAATGTTGACCGCTATACTTCCCGGGCTTAACTGGGTATGTGTGCAAAATTCCGTGTAAATTGGTAAAGAAATGTAGATTTGTATAAGGAACAAACATACATACATACATACCCACAAACACACATTCGACTTTATATATTACATACTGCAGCAGAATAGTCAAGTAACTTCCCCTGTTCTGATGTGTTTTACGTAGATTTCAGAAATTAATTATATCGTAAGTTTTAGCCTATGCAGGTCCAAAGCTATCTGTGAACACTGATAATACGTATCGTTTCTCAACTGTTTGTTGACAGATGAATTTGATGTGAATTTGATTTGATAAATTCAGTGTAATTTTCAGAAATTATATAATTTTTCAAGAGAAAGAGTGGTTTGTTTCGATTTTTATTGCTCGCGATACTTCCAGGGTTAAACTATCAATACATTATAGCTGGTGCCCGCGTCTTCACCCGCCATTATTAATTTACTCCAGGATTTTTTAAGAAATTTACACTGGCAGTTTATTTAAAATGTTTGTGATTCAGAGATATGAAAATTGTAAGTAAAAATCAAATTAGAATATTTATGTTCATTGTGCTCATTTCACTTAGTTCTTATGTAATAACGAAACGGTTTTCCTAATTTTGTACTCTTCATGAAAGTTTAGACTGCGAGAGACGAACATCGCCGAGTATACCCGATGTCTCACGAATCGAGGGAGTGAGCACGCTATTTAGGGCCGTTGAATTGTATAAGAAGTAGATAGATTAAATCTTATGGGCCTAATCATTGTGTTAATTGTTTTCTTTGCAGTCCGACATGGGTTTGTATATTGTGTGACAAACTGAGTTTCGTGTATTGAAGGATTAAAATATAACCCCCCTCTTGTACTCTCCACCACAGAACACCAATATTATTATTAGAAGTGAACAGCGCATGTCAAAACTCGGAAACAAAAAGCGATTACAGCGCTCCAACGGGTCGGGCAGTTAAGCTGTAAGAATGAAAAATTTGCGTGCCAGAACACATGTATGAAAATGCATTCCAAATTCTGTAAAACCATAGCCCACTAGTATTAGCGGGCTACGGTAATGACCATAGCCCACTAATACCATCAGGCTATAGTGATACAAACAATCTTTTAAAAGCATTGAACACAAAATGCACTAAATGATGAACACCTTAAATAAGAAAATATAATAATTTGCAAACAATATGCGTCAGATCTTATAAAAACCGTAGTGTAGAATACCTTCTAGAATTTCTGCTACTCACAACATAATGTCTCGATTGCTGAATATGTATTACTTTAGATGACTTTATAAATAAAAAACAAACACCCTTGATTAATGAATTATATTTATATAAACTGATTTTAAAAATATTACATTACCATAAATATTAGTAGCTTCCTGTCACTTGAATTTCTTTTACCTGAGTCATACACAGAAGTATGAATTTACTTTCTATTTTCACAAAAACTAGGCGAGACTTGAGATCACTTCCCACATTTGATTGGGAATTCACAGGGATTGGGTAAATCACGAGTCGCAAGTTGCTTTGGGATAACTTGTCTAGTATGGTTAACGAAATCTTTCTCCAGGAAGTGGTCTTCACACATGAAATAATTAGCACAATTCACATTATCATCTAAATTGCATTGATGTTTCAGTTGGTTCACGTTTGATTTTTTTCGGAAACCTGTAGAAATGTTTGTTTTTGTAGTTCACGTTGGATTTCATACTGAAGTATTTACTTCCGCAGCCAGGGAACTTATAGGAATATTTCACTCGTTTCTGAAACAAAGAATACGAAACATTAATCTTAATGATTCGTACAACATGGAATAAATATTAATTCAGGATTGTTTTAAGTAGTTAATGTATTTTAACTTACCTTCGCTACTTGACATCTTTATAATATGTTAATTATATTTCCTCCTTTTCCAAACACTAATGCATACAGATCGTTGCAGAAAAATCCAGATATTACGCCTTTTCGTATATTGCTGTCATATGTTTCGAAACAAACCTGCCGCCATGGCAACAGCGATCACAGTGCACCAAACCGGTCGGGCAATGAACTAATGAGCTGTTGCTATTCTTTCAATGTTACTTTCACCCCCGTGCTCTCCACTGAATATTCTCCATTTTCCTTTTCCTTTGTAAATATTTCCTTCCTATTTTTCTTAGGACCATATAGCGCAACACTTCATAAGCTTCTTCCTTAGCCGCAAATCTATTTTTGAAGTAAAACTTCTTTAGCGGCGGTAGAGGTAAATCGGGAACTTGTTTAGTACAAGCTCTCTAAAACAGCTGCTTGTCGGACTGGTAACACGCCTAAAAATTGTATTTTAGAAGCCAAGGCCGCTAAAATTGCATAAAACTGCATTCAAACTCTATTTGAAACGCATTTTTTTCTGCCTAGTACTTTAAGTCGTCATGAATGTTTGAATGATTGAATGTTTTTATTAGTAGTCATTAACATCAAGCAAGATGTTCTGGACATTGTCAAGATAAAATACAATACAAATTCCAATACAGTATGCTAGAATTACAATAAAAAAATTAAAAGATATTTAAAATACCAGAACTGCATTCAAAGTACTCATTAACATTGTAAAATGGGTTTTGAGCCAGCCATTTAAACACTTCATCTTTAAAATAACTGAAAGATACAGTATTTGCCCTTTGGGGCAGTTTATTAAATAATGACACAGCCATCTGATCAAAAGAGTTCTTGGATTTTGTTAATCTGACAGGAGGCCCAAGAAGCAGTGATTGTTTCTTGTAGAATAATTGTGTATCTGGGTCCTGTTTACATGGTTTATAAGATTTTTGTTTACTCTTAGAAGACAATAATAAATATACACATTAATAACAGTTAAAATAGTTTCACTTATAAACAATGGTCTACAGTGAGCAAGGTAAGCAGACCCGGTCATTATGCGCAAAGTCATTTTTTGTAGCTTAAGTACCTTAGGTATAGCATTACTGTTACCCCAGATACAAATACCATAGGTTAAAACACTGTGGAAAAATGCATAGTATGCATATTTCAAGTATATCTTTGAAATCTGAGTCTTCAGATGTCTAAGTAGATATATCACCCGTGAGAGTTTAGCACAGATGTTGTCAATATGGGCTGACCATGTCAACTTAGAATCGAGCGTTATTCCCATGGCAATCTATAAACAAAATCCAGATGGCATTGACCAGTCACACCAACTTTAACATGGATTTAAGCATATAATTGCTCATAAACCAACAAATTTAAGCCAACATCTTTCTTTATGATGATCAGAAACTTTACGAGGGGTTTTCTACTTCATCATATAACAACAAATATAAGCCAACAACTTTTCACATTTTCGTTCACAAGAGAATCATTGCTTATCATGGACGCACCAGCATTTAATTGTAATATCTTCCTTCTCATAAACTACTGCTGGCACCAGCTCCAAATCAATATTTCTGGCTTGGATTGAAATTCCTCGGGATTATCATTCATATTATTTTCACAAGCTTTTCATAAATACTAGTTTGTAAAAAAGCGACTCATATAATAAGTGAATAACACCGAAATATTTTACCTGTGTATAGAGAGGACATAGACAAGCAACTTTTATTAGGAGATTTTTGCTCTATGGATTCAATTTTTCCTGTTACAGCATAAAATCTCCCAGGGCATGGCCGCCACTGACTTCTAACATAAGAAAAAAACGCAAAACAAAGGAACTTCGTTGTTAACACTGTAGTCAGTAGTTATGAATAATGCAGTGACGGCCAGTCATGTGATTAGTCTGTAAATTTTGCAGATTTTGAATACTCTAAATGGATGAATTCACTAAGAAGGCATGAAGTCAATTTAATGAAAATTTTAACCATATTTCGCTTAATTATTGACTTACGAGCACCAAATTGTAATGACTTTAATGACCTGTAGCATACACATTTTACGTCATAGAGCAAAAATCTCCTAATAAAAGTTGCTTGTCTATGTCCCCTCTATACACAGGTAAAAATATTTCGGTGTTATTCATTAATACTCTGTACAACGCATCTATACTGCATTTCGTATTGGTACGTACGGTTCATTGTTGTTCCGCGTTTCAGAGGGCCGTGAGAATATGGCTGACTACCTTTCATTATAATTAACTAGCATGTGCCCGCGGCTTCGCCCGCGATAATTATTTCAAAAATTAAAAATTAAGAGCATAATAGTTAAATCATTATATTTATTAACACCTAAATCACGTGTACTATATACCACGATTAGATAGCGTCACCTGGTAAAAGCGATCTCAGATTCGAGTTCCTTGGCCCAGAATACCCCTGTACAGTGAGTTTCGTCCAAATCGAACAATGTTTGACCATATTTAGGCCTATATTGATTATCCCTCTTCCGTGTAGGTTGAAAATTTCATATGTCTTCGGGCCTTGATATTCTAAACAAATGAATCGTTCAGGATGGACTTACAAAATCAAGCGATCGCCCGCGATAATTATTTCAATAATTAAAAATTAATAGTTAAATCATTATATTTATTAACACCTAAATCACGTGAATAACATACCACGATTAGATAGCGTCGCCTGGTAAAAGCGACCTCAGATTCGAGTTCCTTGGCCCAGAAAATCCCTGTATAGTGAGTTTCGTCCAAATCGAACGATGTTTAACCATATTTAGGCCAATGTTGATTATCCCTCTTTTGTGTAGGTTGAAAATTTCATATGTCTACGGGCCTTGACATTCTAAACAATTGAATCGACCAGCGTGGGCTTACAACATTCAAGCGATCGCGATGCTTTTATGTCCACGGTATGACAAAAATAGCCAAAGCCAACTGCAATTGATTTGACATTGAAATGTATTACTGAAATCTGATGCTTCGACAGCGCTAAAATCACGTTTTCTGCCAGTTTTTCACTCACAACTCACGAACGAAAGCTAAAATTAAAAATCCGTCTTCGATGCGCATTCGCCCACCTTTCAGCCCATCTATGTTTAAAATTTCAGATCTCTGCGTTCAGTAGATTTTGCTGGGCATCGTGGACAGACAGACAAACACGTCTTTTTATTATTTTAAGATAGCATATGCCCGCGGCTTCGCCCGCGATAATTATTAAAAAAATTAAAAATTAAGAGCATAATAGTTAAATCATTATATTAACACCTAAATCATGTGGACTACATATCACGATTTGATAGCGTCACCTGGTAAAAGCGACCTCAGATTCGAGTTCCTTGGCCCAGAAAGCCCCTGTATAGTGAGTTTCGTCCAAATCGAACAACGTTTGACCATATTTAGGCTAATATTGATTATCCCTATAATAATAATAATAATAATAATAATAATAATAATAATAATAATAATAATAATCCTCTTCGGTGTAGGATGAAAATTTCATATTATGTTTGCGTGCCTTCACATTAAAAACAAATTAATCGACCAGCGTGAGCTACAACATTCAAGAGATCGCGATGCTTTTATGTCGAAGATATGACAAAAATAGCCAAAGCCTAGTGTAATTGATTTGTATTACTGAAAACTCATGCTTCGAAAACGCAATAAATACACGTTTTCTGCCCGTTTTTCACTCATAACTCACGAAGGAATGCGAAAATTAAAATTCCGGCTTCGAGGTGCACATTCCGACCCTTTAGTCCGCCTATGTATAAAATTTCAGATCTCTGCGTTGAGTAGATTTCGCTGGGCATCGCGGACAGACGGAGGACAGACACTTCCTTTTATAAAAAAGATTATATACGGTATTTTTGTTTCATCTTATATAGGCTAATTTAGAGAGCTTTTACTAAAAAAAATATTGTATGCACCACGTACGCAAAAACTTTATCGGACTTAGGCTATCCAGTATTTTGGCCACGACTTACGCCTCGGCCGCTATATTAGATTCGTCCTCTAATGCGTTATTTTGCGTACTTGATACATAAATAGTTATTTCCGTTCGACAGTCATCCTTTTAAAAGCAGGTTTAGAGACTATAAACATAACACCAAAAGTGTTTAATTTTAACGTATGAAAGGAATTCGAGTCATAGGTGTAGTGTACCGTGCATTACCCAACATTTATCTTAATAGGCTGACAAATTGCTGCCAAGTGTCGGGGCTCGAACCGGGTTATGGGGAGGTGCTCCCACGCTCTGTCACCCTCCTGCACGCATTCATCAAGCTGGGAACCGCCTAATTGCCCCAGACATCTGTCCCACAAGAATCCCTGCAACCGACTCCGCAACTAATGGACTGCCACACTCCAATAGTCTATGTCTCTCTCATCCCTAATATACAGTAGGCCTATAAAGGGCGCTAATGAATATCACCGAAATATTTTACTTGTGTATGGATGGGACATAGACAAGCAACTTTTATTAGAAAATTTTTGCTCTACGGATTCAATTTTTCCTGTTACAGCATAAGATCTCCCAGAGCATGGCCGCCACTGACTTCTAACATTTGAAGAAATTCAAAACAAAAGAACTTCTGCTAGTTATATAATATTATTCGCAATTTGGAATAGAATCCCCGATGTAGAATTTGGTGAAAGAAGCTTTAGAATCTGTTTATATATAGGCCTACTAATGTTATGTAATATCACTTTATACAGAGTGTTAAGGTATATCACTGAAATATTTTACCTGTGTATAGAGGGGACATAGACAAGCAACTTTTATTAGGAGATTTTTGCTCTTAGACGTAAAATGTGTAGCCTATGCTACAGGGCATTAAAGTCATTACCATATGATATAAGATATATTTATTTATTGTACCAAGAAAATTACAAAAGAATCTACTGGAATCGACACTTGTCATTTTACCAGTGGACGTCTTAGAAAACACAATAACATAAAGTCATTACAATTTTCCGCTCGTAAGTCAGTAACGAAACGTAATACGAGTATGGCTAAAATTTTCATTAAATTGACTTCATGAAATCTTAGTGATCGATAAAAACCTGAATCTTAAACATTCATCAACAGCTATATCATAATTTAAAGTTTTCATAATCTGCAAAATTTACAGACTAATCACATGACTGGCCGCCACTGCATTAATTTTCTATTCATAACTCCAGTGTTAACAACGAAGTTCCTTTGTTTTGCATTTGTTCAAATGTTGAAGTCAGTGGCGGCCATGCCCTGGGATATTTTATTCTGTAAAAGGAAAAATTGAATCCATAGAGCAAAAATCTCTTAATAAAAGATGCTTGTGTATGTTCCCCCTATACACAGGTAGAATATTTCGGTATTATAAATCTGATGTGATATAGGCCTACATAATTTCTTCACCTTAAAGTAAGTGTATTTATGTTAAAAAACCCAACTTCGAATTTCGGGGTCGAATGCAATACTTCCTCTATTTATAGTATCTTATGATAGGGGCAGAGGAAGTAATATATAAGCTTTATCACTGTGTAAAAGTTTTCTTTGCAGTCCGGCATGGGTTTATATATTGATAACAAATTGTCTCTTTCGCATTTAAGGATTATGCGAATCCTCCCTATCCTCTCTGTGCGTTTTATTATTGTAGCTGTTCAAAGCGACTAGAACTTTCTAAGTAGGTCTATTCTTGTTAACCCTGGCAATAAAAATATCAAACAATTTTTATTAAGTGCCAGAATGGTACTTTCTGAAATGTGCGGTGGACGGGAAAATGTTTGCCCGTCTGTCTGTCTGTCTGTCCGTCCGTGTGTCTGTACGCTCGATAACTCAATTACGCTTTATCGGATTTTCATGAAACTTTGTATTCGCATTTATAACGTCCATGGGAAGAAGCCTATTAATATTGGAACAAATCCATTGAGCGGTACCGGTGTAATGCCCAATTTAGTGCCTATTTTATGGTAATATATTAGAAAGAATTTATCAAACTCAAATCAGTTCTCATGACAACATATTGTTTTACAATGTTCATGTACGGCTTTGGAAGTTAGCTTTGACAAATAACACTACCCACTTATTCCTTCACATATGCTATCAAACTTTAGACCTTTGTTTTTCCGTAAGTCCTGCTTAATGAATCGATCTGGAGCTTAACTCCAAAATCGATTACAAAAATAGTTTATTTTCTGCATATCATAATTACAATTATCACTGATTAAACAAAAGCATTCTGGCACTTCGTTAACCTATATCAGTTTACCTGATTTTATTGTTACGTATTCTCACAAAGGAATATATAATTACATATTCTGAAATTAGTTTTTTGCACGACGTAACTAATTAATGGTACACTTACGAATATTGTTGCCGTGGGTCGTAACTTGACATTCCCCCACACAATCTGGTTGCTATGAAAACAAAAGAAATCTCCGTGCGGTAAAAATTACAAAAAGCACAAGTGCCGTAAGTAAACCATCATAATACAAGCCTTTATGGAAGACCGGAACCAAGGCCCCCCAGTTTTTGGCGACTTTAACAGGACAAATTTTCGGTCCCCATAACAACCAACATATGCGAATCACTTTCTGAAATATAACATCCATCTTCAATAGTGTATAAACCTAATAATTTCAGCTAATATCTCAATTAATATAAATAAATTGATATAAATAATCATCGTGCAAAAAATAGCATGCAACACTCGTGCCATAAGCGCATAACGGAGCTCGGAAATTGAAAAAACTCGGCGCAAGCGCCTCGTTTTTTCAAACTCTTTCCTTGATCCGTATGCACCGCTTACGGCACTTGTATCGCAATATACTATTACATTGTTGGGGGGTTTCTATTCCGATTTCTAATCTACTATTCTTTTGCTTTACAGGTAAGTGAAATTCGACTGATATCCACGCTATACTTCTTCAAGATTGCATTATAGTAAGTAGATACGATATATTTTACACTGGCCCCAATTTTTGAAAAACATTGTGTAGGCTCGACGACAACATTAAGAATATCACATAGCTCCTCCTTTATGCACGAAATGAACTTACATAGGCTAATATTGAAATGACTACGGATAAATATAGAACAATGGAAGAAATGACTTCACTGTTTCTAATAACAACCACTTACGCCTCGAAAGTGTTGTATTTTGATGATGATGGTCATAAGTCGGGGTCGAATTTCTATGACATGTCATATTTTTCTCCTTTGCATTCTTTCAGGTTTCCAACTAATTTAAACCCGATTCCAAGCATCCTGTTGAAAATGGAACGTCTTTTATTGTGCATATAACTGCATATTTAGGCAATTTTCAACAGTAAAATGCCTTGCTTTTTAGCCATTGCTTAATTGCTATTTTAAATCTTTTCGAATTAACTTTTCTGGCCTTTAGTGGGAGTTTGTTAAAAAGTTTAATTCCTAGTTGCTTAAAACTATTCTGACTTTTATTCAGTCTTGTAAAATTAGAGACTAAATTATTATTTTTTTCTTGTCTCGTGATAATCATTATGATGATAACGATGATGATGATAATAATAATAATTAGAGATGGGTCGATACCAGATTTTCTCGATACTCGATAAAGATACATGATTTTTTCTTCTATACTCGATACTTCGATACTCGATACCGTCAACATTTCCAGTTTCAATAAATAGGTACATTAAAAATTAAGAGTTGAGAGAACTGTGTAATACCAACTAAATTAATTAAGTGTGCATATTTAATGAAATAAAATTTAATATCATCATTAGCCTAAAATTATTTTTAAACTCTACATTAAAACTAAAATTAGTCTTTGAAACAGTCCACTTACAAGTTTTTGTTCAAACATTACAATGGGGTTTGGACAGTCAGCTTGCTTGTTATTGAAACGTTTGACAGGAAACGAAACAATTAAGAATCTCTTCTGTTTGGATTTTAAAAGTCGGAAAGTCTTTATTTATGACTAGACAAAAGTCACAGAGTGGTTTTCTCCATTTCAAGGAGAAATAGAAGTGTTTATCTTATTTGGTAGACTACTAAAAGCAGAAAGAGATACCGCATTTCCTTAAATTGCAGAATTACCAAAGTATCGAAAAAGTACCGAGCGAGTTTTCTGAAGTATCGCTTGATGCCGATACCATGCAAGTATCGAGAGTATCGAGGTATCGAAAGTATCGAGGACCCACCCCTTAATAATAGTAAATGTATTTGTATTACGACTACAGGCAGAGGAAGTAAAACTCATATTTTCTAGGTTACAAATTCCATTCATCCATTCAATTAGTAGAGTCTAGTATTTTTATGACGTGATTTGTGTTTGCAAGCAGCTAATTTTAATCTTGAAATGTATCTGGTTCCTTTATTGGGGGGCGGACAAGTGCGGTCCCATTTAACGGGAGTGCCATGTAAGATGCAGAGTATGCAGACCAGACCGGCCATCTGGTTCACATAACCCACCCCAACCCCAATTTGTACCATTCCCAAGGGGTTGAAACCTCCACACTCGCATCATGTCATCGCAACATCCCTTCTGATTTACACTTTAATTAGTGTCAAATATGTTTTTACTGGTCCTTCAGTAGCTCAGCTTATGTCGACAGTATGCTTCCCCCAAACATGCATAACTTACAAGGGCAGCCCGAGTATAGCTAACAGATGAATTAGAACTAAGGTAGTCTTATCTCTTTCGCATTCAGACGTCCAGCATTTTGAATGAAAATGCTCAATATTCAAGTTACGACGATAAAAGCATGACAGCTATATAATATTTTTTGCACTCCTTAGCTAGTAAGTGTTACTTACGAAAGTTGTTTACATGGATCGTAAGTTGACATTCCCACACAATCATGTTGCTAAGGGCGTTGCGATGAGGTTAAATTACTTACGGTCCTTGCGCTACGTCATAATTCATTACGATACACTTCATAATACATGCCTTTATGAACAAGGCCCCCAGGACAAATATTCGGTTCCCATAACAACAAACACATGCGAATCACTTTCTGAAATAAACATCTCTCTTCAAGAATGTATACACATAATATTTTCAGGTAATATCACAATTAATATAATTAAATTGATATAAATAATCATCGTGCAAAAATAGCATGCAATACTCGTGCCGTAAGCGCATAACGGATCTCGGAAATTGAAAAAAAAACTCTTTCCTCGATCCGTATGCACCGCTTACGGAACTAGTATCGCAATATACTATTAGATAACTACAAGACACACGAAATAAAATCAGGTAAATTGATGTAACAGAAGTGCTAGAATGCTTTTGTTTAATCAGTGATGATTTCAATTATGATATTCAGAAAATAAGTTATTTTTGTTATCGATTCCGAGTTAAGCTCCAGATCGATTCATTAAGCAGAGCTTTCGGAAGAAAAGAGGTCTAGTTTGATAAGCATATGTGAAGGAATATGTGGGTAGTGTTATTTGTCAAAGCTAAATGTATTGCAACTTCCAAAGCCGTATATGAACGCTGTAAAACAATATGTTGCCATGAGAACTAATTTGCATTTGATAAATTCTTTCTAATATATTACCATAAAATAGGCACTAAATTGGGCATTCTCCAATACCGATCAATCGATTTGCTCCAATATCAATAGACTTATTCCCATGGACGTTATAAATGCGTATACCAAGTTTCATTAAAATTACATAAATCTTATTTGAGTTATCGCGCATACAGACATACGGACGTATGGACAGACAGACGGACAGACATTTTCCCGTCCACCACACGATCGCATAAAGTACCATACTGGCACTTAATAAAAACAGTACTAGCATTAGTGCTAAAAATCCATTGTAACCAACACTGGTTTCATTCACATGTACTTTTCTTAAAACCCTAATATATTGCTCCCTGTTTAGGTTTTATTTCTTTAAAACCTTGTATTTCACTTGAACGAACCAAAGCATAATGACCAGGGCCCGGATTCTGATGACCTAAAATTGTTTGAAAAATGACCTATAAAATGACCCTGAATTTTAAAGAAAATGACTTAATAATTACCAAAAATGACCTAAAAACTCATATTTTATGTATAAAAATTATTATTGTGCACACAAAAAGATATAGACTAATTTGTACATAATTCTAAGAATTGTAAATGTAGAAAGGATATCGTAAGTCTAAAAGCTTTGTTCTTGATTGGTACATTTGAGAAGAAAAATAAGAAAATTGTTTTTAAAGTAGATCCTACAACAATGTTGCATTATAGTAACCTAGTCATTTATTTAAAATAAATGCATAAAAATGACAAAATAAGGAAGCAAATGACACGAAAATGACAAAATAATGAGTTAAAAGTGAAATAAATGCCCTAAAAATATAAAATTCCATAAAAATGACAAAAAATGACCTAATAAAAATGCATTTCTATAATCTAGAGGCCATGATTAGGATTTATCTACAAGTTGCCAATGTCTAGGCAGCATCAATAAAAAGATGACATGTCATTAGAATCCGGGCCCTGATAATGACAGTCAGTGATGAATTTGTTTTGGTGAGCCTGAGCATATTTTCTCCCTAAGAGTTCCTCATGCTATGGGGAGAGTATGCATCAGGTCAATAAAAATTATTTCAGAGGAAAATGGAAGTGGAATTAATAGATTCATTTGTCTGAGGCAATCAAGCTTTGTGCTCTAAAACAAACATAGCTGGCTGCCGGCAAGAGAAGATTGATGATCTATATGCCAATGTATTTTTTATTTGTATTCTTCTCCATGAAATAGCATTCGTTTCTGTTTGAATCGATTGACTTGCTGAATAACAAAGAAAATATTGCAGATACCATGATGTTTACTGTTCCATTGTAAAAACGTTTCGTACCATATGAGTCAAGTAGTTCAGTAACATTCTCCTTCTGGCGAAAATTAATAAGAATTCTTACCACATTCAAAAATGAAAAAAACAGGAGGGTATTTCCCACATGGTTTATTAAGTGCCAGTATGGTACTTTATGAGATTGTGTGGGGGACGAAAAATGTCTGTCCGTCTGTCCGTCCGTCCGTCCGTCCGTGTGTCTGTACGCGCTCTAACTCAAATACGCTCTATCGAATTTTAATAAAACTTGGTATACGCGTGTACAATGTCCATGGGAAGAACCCTATTGAAATTGGACCAAATCGGTTCACCGGTACCGGAGTAAAACCCAATTTAGTGTATATTTTAAAGGCGCCATAACTCACATACGCTTTATCGGATTTTCATGAAACTTGGAATACCTATTTATAATGTCCATGGGAAGATGTCTATTGATATTGGACCAGATCGGTTGGGCGGCACCGGAATAATGCCCAATTTAGTGCCTTTTTATGGTAATATATCACAAAGGCGCGGATAACTCAAATACGCTTTATCGGATTTTCTTGAAACTTGGTATACGAATTTATGACGTTCTTGGGTACAAGCCTATTGAATTAGGGCCAAATCGGTTGACCGGTACCGAAGTAACGAGTATATCAATATTAATTTTGTAATCAATATTCTTTCAAGGCCCACAATGTATTAAAAAAACTTAACAAATTGCCAATCGTTTATTCATATTGTTAGCAACCTTGATTGATTTGTTTCTTCATAACGATGTCAGTGTGGCTAAATAATAATTTAAATAAACGATTTATAACAACTAGCCGTTGAATATTGATATTATATTGTGTATTCTATGGTTATGTAGACTACCGATATTTACATTAGGCTATATTTTACTGTGAGTATTTTTCTTATTCGTTCCTGTGCAGCATTATACCTAATGTAATTCCTGACAGATAGATTTCATATGCTTATTATTCATTCATAACCTTTAAGGCTGATTTAAATTGAAAGAGAGATATCAGCGAATCGTAGGTCTATTGCATCATTATTATTATTGCCGGCACATTTTGTTTTTGGAGTTAACTCGGACATCTATTACAAAAATAACTTTTATGCATGGGCCTATCATAATTGCGTGTATCACTGATTAAAAAAAAACATACTGGCACTTGGTTATATCAGTTTACCTGATTTTATTAAGTACTAGAATGGTACTTTATGAGATTATGCGGTGGACGGGAAAATGTCTGTTAGTCTGTCTTTCTGTCCGTGTGTCTGTACGCGCGAAAACTGAAATACGCTTTATCGGATTTTCATGATACTTGGTATACGTATTTATAACGTCCATGGGAAAAAGCCTATTGATATTGGACCAAATCGATTCATCAGTACCGGAGTAATGCCCAATTTAGTGCCTATTTTATGGTAATACATTAGAAAGATTTTATAAAATGCAAATCAGTTCTCATGACAACATATTGTTTTACAGTGTTCATATACGGCTTTGGAAATTGCAATACAGGTAGCTATGACAAATAGCATTATTCCTTCACATACGCTTATGAAAGTAGATCGTTAAATTGAGCGAGGTAGCTGGGATGGTAACGTCTTGAACTATTTTATGGTAAAGAAAGAATTTATCAAATGCAGATAAGTTCTCATGACAACATATTGTTTTACAGTGTTCGTATACGGCTTTGGAAGTTGCAATACAGATAGCTTTGACAAATAACACTGCCCACATATTCCTCCACATATGCTTATCAAACTATACTTTGTTCTTCCTTAAGCCCTGCTTAATGAATTGATCTGGAGCTTAACTCGGAAATCGATTACAAAATAACTTATTTTCTGCATTCATAATTGTAATTATCACTGATTAAACAAAAGCATTCTGGCCCTTTGTTACATCAGTTTACCTGATTTTATTCTTACAAAAATTATGTACTTTCATTTGAACATCGTTCACTTTTTCACAAAAGAGCACTTTCTTACTTTCTCGAACCTTAAGATGAAACTCATTTCTGGGCTTGATACCGTCATTGAACATAGAACAAGTGACATCTTTATAATTATAGAAGACAATCATAAAATTCTTGACACATTCTAAAGACATCCTATTTCATTTCTGTCCATTGAATATAAAACAAGGAAAATATTCTTTCCACGCTACATTTTGACCCGGTTTTGCAAAACAAAACCTAAAAATGAAATGACTGTATGATTAGCCTAGCCTAGTTTATGAAATGTCCGCCGGCGTGGTCTTGCGGTTAGCGTCGCTGACTACAGATCCGTCGGTCCGGGTTCGATTCCCGGTACCTTCTCGGATTTTTCTGAGGTAGGGAGGTCTGGTAGGGGTGCACTCAGCCTCGTGATTCAAATTGAGGAGCTACTTGATAGAGAAGTAGCGGCTCCGGTCAAGAAAACCACCATTAACGGCCGTGGGTGTCGGCATGCTGACCACATGCCCCCCAATCCTGCCATCTACCTACGGGAGATGACGCAGCTGTCGGGTGGTAGGCCAAGTCCCTCCAGGGATGTAGCGCCACGGAGTTTAGTTTAGTTTTAGTTTTAGTTTATGAAATGCAGTGGGTACGCGGGCCTTAGATTTCCAACAGCACTTTGCTACACATGATACTTACACATTACTCAACCAAAATGTTCAGAGCGGCCAACATTTTCAATAATATATCCCTGCACAGGAAGAAATCTCCTTTCGGTCCTTGATTCACTTTTTACTGCAGTAACAACTTGCAAGTATTAAGAGCGAAAGGCCAGGGAAATTACATTTGAGAAAGTTGCTACATAAGGGCTCTTCATCACGGCCCACAGTGTAAAGTTCCAAAGCCATTACGCTCATGTGAAGGGAAATATTGTAAAGCGAACCCAAAAAAGCGTTCGGCTTTTGTTTGCTTCCTTGGCTTTGTCCGTCTTTGTTAATTTAATCGCTAAATGCTTTTTAAAATAATTTATTTAACAAAAAATAATGTAATGGAAGATATTTAAAATATTTATTGATATTTATTTATTATAATATTTATTATTATTTATTATCATTTATTTATTTATCTTATTATTTATTTATTTATTTGAGATCCTTGAGATCCTTTAAGATACTCCTTTTATACGAGGGGTATTCCGAAAGTAAGTTCGTCAGTTTGTCACACGGACACTTTATTGACCCAAAAGCAATACAGCATGGCAGCATGACCTATACACCGTGCACTATTTTTCGACATAGTCGCCAGCGACATTGAGACATTTGTCGTAGCGTGCGATCAGTTTGAAGAACCCACTGTGGTAAAACTCGGTGCCCTGCGATGCAAGGAATTGGCGCACAGCCTGCTCCACCTCAGCTTCCTGACATTACTAAAGGTTCCATACAGACCACTTTGAGTGACAAATTGATGTTCCATAAGGTTTGTGCGAGATGGGTTCGTGGAGGCCGCACTTTGCGGGGACGGAAATCGGGAGATCAATTTCAAACAGCTCTATCTCGGACAATAAAAGGTTCAGCGGCTGCAGCAATGGCTCGTTTGAAAGAGGGGAGATAGCGGTACATGGCAGTGACGCCAAATCTCTCGTGCCATCGTGAGCGGTACACTAATACCCGCGGCACGCCAGTCTGCTGCGACTCGCTCTTCTACGGCGCAGTGCGCCTGCGTCATGCCTCCTCCGCTGACGCCACTTCCGTCGTGGAACCAGCCATGGGTGGGGATTCGTCTGGCGTTTGTTTGGTTCCCCTGGTGAACACGCCGCTCCTGCCATACATTGACGAAACTTACTTTCGGAATACCCCTCGTATTTATTTTTTATTTATTTATTATTATATTATTATTTATTATTATTTATTATTATTTATTTATTATAGTATTTATAATAATTATTTATTATTAATATTTTAAATTTATATTTCTTAGATTTATTAAAAATAATTTAATGAAAGATATTTATTAGTATTGGTATAGTTTTTACGCAATTTGAATTCCTTTTTCCAAAGGCCTATTGTTATTTTCAATTTTTAGCATGCCAGGCTGGTGCTGGCACAAATAAGTTGATATTAAAACAATATAAAACGCTCGATATTATTAAAAAACAAACCAATTTTCCTTGAAGGAATTGTGGATAAACATGGGAGATAAAGTTCTCTAGTTTATGATGATGATTGCTCTTCTTCAGGTTGCTATGGTAACAGAGGAAGAGGCCACCTGCAATCATTTTCACAATTTAAAAAAATAGCCAAAACTAATACGTCAATAAGATCTAAAAAATCACGTTTTCCGCCAAGTTTCGCACATAACTCGCTAACTAACGCGAAATTTAAAAATGAGTTTTCGAGGCGTATTCGAACCCCGTTCCGCCCATCTATGTTTAAAATGTCAGGTCTCTACGTGCCGTAAATTTGGCTGGTCATCATACCCAAACAAACTGACAGATAGATAAATAATTTCTCTTATTATATAGATAGCATTTGAATCATGGCCCCCGTATATTCTAAATGTTACGGTAGGTTACGAATTCTTTATTTGTTTAATTCAGCTTTATATTTATACTCCCTTGAACATCGAAGTTATATCAGGAGTTCAGGTTCTGTAGATAGGCTATACTAGAGTAGGCCATCTAACTATTTATGTGCTTCTGTTTGCTATTGTTGATGTGTTATGGTATGTTAATTTCAAATTATATTTAATTTTAATGGATATGACGCAGGACGAAAGAGCGGCAAAGAGTCATGGGAAGTAAATATTTAATTCGGGATTTGCCTTTGCGAGTGGAATTTTTTCTTGAATTTGAGACTTGCATTGACTATAGATTTTTCACTCTCGATTTGTAGTAAAATAAAGGAAAACTAATGCGTGGCTTTTTATAAATATATAATTGATCCTATTAAAAAAATTCAGACATTTTACTGAAAAATTGTGACAAGTTTCGTCTTGAAATACTGAAATATTTCAGTATTAATTTTTGACTAACTCGAAAACTAATAAAGTGACAGAAATTAAACTTCTTGACAACATTATCTACTATACCAAGTGTATGTGTACGATAAAATCAAATACGTAGCTTTAAAATTGTATAAAATACACATTCCCTCTGTATTTCACATCAGAATTTTTCTTATCATTTTTCGTTTGCAGATAAAGGGAGAAAAGATCTATAGAACATAAATAATAGAATGCATATGAAAAAAGAAAATGTGTATATTTTTGTTGGCTTAGCTATTAAAATGTTGATGCTGATGATGGTAGATCAACTTCATGTTATTTAGGTCACAAATACAATTTTATTACACATGAAACATACTTCTATATTTTCTGTTTACGTAAAAACTGGAATGGAAACTTGATTGAAAGAAGCGAGCGTGGTAAATACAGTTTATAAAGACCTCAGCGCAGAATTGTTAAGGAAACCTTAGATAGGAGAGCTACGCTAGGAGATAGCAATGTTATAAAAAATCACACAAAACTGAAAGCAATTCAAGCTCCCAACCAATTTCCTTGAAATCCATCATGACGACAAACGTATATAGACCCATTGATGTCAGTTTTCACAAACTTTAAACAGCTCTCTTTGTGGGTAGGTCTATATCGATACTTCCTTCTATAAATCGATAGATACTAAGTTAAATTAAAAAGTTGAAGGGAGAAAATGGGCGATAATGTGCAAAGTTATGAAAGTTTTCATTTAAAAGTTAGTTTGCGGCGTTCTTTTATTTGTTAAAACGCCTTTTGTTCGATTTTTTTAATACACACCCTGAAACATTTTCAGAACTGCACGATGGTAAAGAATATACAGGGTGTTAATGAATAACACCGAAGTATTTTACCTGTGTATAGAGGGGACATAGACAAGCAACTTTTATTAGGAGATTTTTGCTCTATGACGTAAAATGTGTATGCTACAGGACATTAAAGTAAATATAATTAGGTGCTCATGAGTCAATAATTGCGCGAAATAGGGTTACAATTTACATTAAATCGACTTCATGCCTTCCTAGTGATCGATAAAAACCTTATTCTTAATCATTCATCCACAGCTTTTACATGGTTTAGATATTTCATAATCTGCAAAATTTACAGACAAACCACATGACTGGTCACCACTGCATTAGTCTTCTTTTATTCATAACTACTGAAAACAGTGTTAACAACGTAGTTCCTTTGTTTTGAATTTTTTCTAATGTTAGAAGTCAGTGGTGGCCATGCCCTGGGAGATTTTATGCTATAACAGGAAAAATTGAATCCATAGAGCAAAAATCTCCTAATCAAAGTTGCTTGTCTATGTCCCTTCTGTACACAGGTAAAATATTTCGGGGTTATTCATTAACACCCTGTATAACAGTATATTATACAACTATCCTATAACGGTGGGCCTATATATTAAGATGCGGGTATATTTAAGAAACGAACGTACCTTAAAATTTTGCCTTTTTAGGGTACAGGTATAAATACTGTATTATTTTGTATGTTCTGTACGTCTCAAATATTTTCTAGGTCAGGAAAGCCTACGACCTTACATTGTAATATTTGGTTTATTTTATGCTTTTAAGCCTTAACGATGGACGTGAGGTCTGTGTGACCGCAGTAAAAAAATTAACAGCTGCTATTGCCTGGATATTGCTTTGACAAGTGATTTACACTGCCTTCCATTCTCAAGACCCTTTATCACACTATATAAGTCACCCATCGAAAGGCCTGTCCGCCGGCGTGGTCTTGTGGTTAGCGTTGCTGACTAGAGATCCGTCGGCCCGGGTTCGATTCCCGGTACCTCCTCGGATTTTTCTGAGGTAGGGAGGTCTGGTAGGGGTGCACTCAGCCTCGTGATTCAAAATTGAGGAGCTACTTGATAGAGAAGTAGCGGCTCCGGTCAAGAAAACCACCATTAACGGCCGTGGGTGTCGGTATGCTGACCACATGCCCCCCAATCCTGCCATCTGCCTACGGGAGATGACGCAGCGGTCGGGCGGTCGGCCAAGTCCCTCCAGGGATGTAGCGCCACGGAGTTTAGTTTAGTTCATCGAATGGCCTGCTTTTATGCAGTTCTTAAACTCTTATCCTCTCGTTTTCTGTCCAGAAATCTAAAAATAAAAATTGTATAAGACAGTTATCCTGCCGGTTGTATTATATGGATGTGAGACATGGTCGCTTACTCTTCGGAAAGAACGTAATATGAGAGTGTTCGAAAACAGGGGGCTTAGGAAAATATTTGGACCTAAGAGAGGATGAAAACGGGGACTGGAGAAAACTGCATAACGACGAGCTTCATAACCTGTACTTGTCACCGGATATAGTAAGGGTAATTAAATCACGGAGGATGAAATGGGCTGGACATGTTGCGCACATGGGGAGGAAAGACATATCTCAAAAGTATTGACTGGGAGACCCGAAGGGAAAAGACCACTTGGAAGACCTAGATGTAGGTGGGAGGACAATATTAGGATAGATTTAAGGAAAGTAGGATTTGCGAGGGGTGGTTGGACGGAGTTAGCACAGAATAGGGTTGAATGGCGGGCTCAGGTAAGCGCGGCAATGAACTTTCGGGTTCCATAAAATATATAATATTTCTTTAGCTTGCTGAGGAATTGTCTATTGCCATTGAGTAAGTAAGGAGGTATATGCCACCCATCAGAGTTAGTGGACCCGTTCTAGAAAACAATTTATTTTTCCATCGGTCTGTGAGACCTCATACAAAAAAAAAAAATCCTTTAGGCAGGCCTACAGGCTGAGGTAGATTTCAAAGTGCTTTTGGTTTAATTTATTATCGCTGCGCAGCACTCTTCTTTTTTAGCCTTGGCATGACAAACCTGCAGTAAAGAGGAAGAGCCTACAATCATTTGTTTTGACAACAAGAATAGGATATAATATTCTGGGAGGCCGTGCGCAAGATCAACAATGAATAAAATTAGCAAAATTATGATATTTTAATAATTCTTTTAAGTGTTATTATTTTCAAACATTAAAATCTCGCGTCATATGAGAGCTATAAAGAAACTATTTATTGATTTGTAGAGTACTCATCAAGAGCTTTTCAACGATACCCCACAAGACGTGGTTTCAAAAGTTTCGAATTTTCATCCCCCACCCCCACCCCCACCCTCACTCGAACCCCCGAATCGTTGGTGTCACTGTGAACTCCGTAGCGAGTACTCTAATTTATTCAAACAAAGTTTCCCTCTATACTTCATAGGGGCCGAGATATACATTTTTAAAAATTTCAACCCCCTCCCCCGACCACCCCCTTGGGCCAATTTTGCTCATTAACGAACTTGTCCGAACTATTGGGCCTAGAAATAACATATTAAAATTTGGTTCAAATATCTTCAAAATTACGGCCGCTATCGTGTAAAGATATAAATATATATATATATAAATATCACAACATTTTTTTTTGAACGGGCGGTGGTTTCGTACTTAGGGGAGCATGAAACGTAAAGATATGAAAGAATTTTTCGAAAATCATAAAGTGGTATCCATTGCAATAGGTAGATTTTTCTTCGAAATCTACCTAAAAAAAAAAAAATATTACGTAAGTTTTTCATTTTAGTATTTTGTGAATATCAATGAATGAACAGCCGGAACCCTAAAAACTGTTATAGACCGAGAGTTTGAAGACTACGTGATGACAGTTATGATTAATTATTTCGGTGAAATCTTGCAGTGAATGTCTCATTTCTAAGGGGAAATTTTGTAAGTTAAGCTACTGCAATTTTCAACACAAATCACTTATTAAGGTGAACTGTGATTAATATCTGGTTGGGAGTGATGTGAATGACAATACTAAACAAGCTTTTGTGTATATTAGCTACTAGCATGTGCCCGCGGCTTCGCCCGCGATAATTATTTAAAAAATTAAAAATTAAGAGCATAATAGTAAAATCATTATATTTAATAACACCTAAATCACGTGGACTACATAGGCCTACCACGATTAGATAGCATCGTCTGGTAAAAGCGACCTCTGATTCGAGTTTCTTGGCCCAGAAAACCTCTGTATACTGAGATTCGTCCAAATAAAACAACGTTTGACCATATTTAGGGCTTACAACATTCAAGCGATCGCGAAAGTTTTATTTTCAAGATATGACAAAAATAGCCAAAGCCAACTGTAATTGATTTGGCATTCAAATGTATAACTGAAAACTTATGTTTTGAAAACGCAAAAAATGCACGTTTTTTGCCCGTTTTTCAATCATAACTCACGAACTAAAACTAAAATTAAAATTCCGGCTTCGAGGTGCATTTTCCGACCCTTCAGCCCACCTATGTTTAAAATTTCAGATCTCTGCGTTCAGTAGATTTCGCTGGACATCGAGGACAATTCCTTTTATTAATATAGATAATATGAATAATGATACCTTCTCTAATTTGTCAAACATCCATTTCATTTAATCCAAACCCACCTGATACAACTGGCAGCAATATGTTCAGTGAATTTGTTTGGATAATTCTGTGTAAAAAGGGATTAAGTATTTTCAAAAACATTTAATTTTTGGCATTTAGAATCAGAATTTTTCAAAATCCTTTCTTAGTGAGGACCTACATTATAAAACGAAAGTACTGTCAAAATTCCAAGTCTCTACCTGTTAAAGTTTAGGCTCTACGTTGATTCCTGTCAGTCAGGACAAAGCCTTTTATATATATAGAGATTCATTTGCAAAATATTAACATATCTTCAAAACTGTGAATTTCATTGCATTTGTGGTGCAGTAACTCAGATGTGTGCCCTGAAAACCATCATGAAATAATGGTGTGAGAATAAAACTTCGTTCATTAAACATTTAGGAATCAATTTTCTTGAATAATAATTAATTTACCAATCGTCGTGGCCGAGATTGTAACGTCTTGGACTCGCATTCGGGAGGTCCACGTTCAAATCCCGTGGCCGGCCAATTTGACATGGGTGTTTTTCAAGGTTTCCCCAGTCGCAAAGGCAAATGTTGAATTAAATATTTACATACTATGAATCACCCTCACCATTTCATTCTGTATCATATCCATTTAAATTAATATCAGTTGAAATTTACTCTTTAAAAATCTGATGTGAATGTCACATAACTTCCTCTGCCCAAATAAAAGTAGTATTCACATATCCTTTTACAGAATCTCAAAACACAATTTTACGCTAATTATCCTATAAATACCTCTTCTTTCAATTATGCGACTAAAAGCGCAAGGCTATATAACAAACTTAAAAAAACGAACAAGTGACTGCAGACGTTTATTGAACTTTCCGCCGTAAAGAATAATTTCCGAACTTCATCGAATATTTCCCTCATATATTTACTCTATGCATGGCCAACAATACAACTTTCTCACTTTACATTCTTTTATAGAATAAGAGGCCATGAAAGAGCGTGTATTCAGTTGTTCATCACGCAAGACAAAATCTCTACAAACAGTGGGTGAACAGTGGGTGGATTGTAACTACCCTCAGAGAATTTTTTCGAAAAAAAGTTTCAAATAAAAGTTTTAGCTCTCAGTAAAAGAAACACATGTGCAAATTTTAAAGAAAATCGTTAGAGCCGTTTTCGAGAAAATCGCGAAAAACGAAAATTTCTTCATGTAAAGTCCCCTTAAAAATAAGAGAAAATAGTCGCCAATCTTATCCTTACATCTTCAGAAGGTACCTGACCCAAATACGAAATTTTGTTTTCATACGATTTTCCGTTTTGGAGCTAGCTTGTTCACAGATATTTTCCACACAGACACACAGACACACAGACACACAGACATGTTTCCAAAAATAGTATTTTTGGATTCAGGGGGCCTTGAAACGTGTATATATGCTAAAAACTCAACTTCGAATTTTAGGGTCGAAAACAATACTTCCTCTACCTATAGTACCTATGGTACGGGCAGAGGAAGTAAAAATACACCAATAAAAGAAACAAATGAAAATCAAGTTCCATGGCCTGCCCTACTGTATAAATAAAGATCCCGAACTCCTGATATGGCCTCACAGCTAAAAGTAGTATAAACACAGCTGAATGAAATATAAAATTAAATAAGTTTTATAAGTTTTTTACTTCCTCTGCCCGTACCATAGGTACTATAGGTAGAGGAAGTATTGTTTTCGACCCCAAAATTCGAAGTTGAGTTTTTAGCATATATACACGTTTCAAGGCCCCCTGAATCCAAAAATACTATTTTTGGAAACATGTCTGTGTGTCTGTGTGTCTGTGTGTCTGTGTGTCTGTGTGGAAAATATCTGTGAACAAGCTAGCTCCAAAACGGAAAATCGTATGAAAACAAAATTTCGTATTTGGGTCAGGTACCTTCTGAAGATGTGAGGATAAGATTGGCGACTATTTTCTTTTATTTTTAAGGGGACTTTACATGAAGAAATTTTCGTTTTTCGCGATTTTCTCGAAAACGGCTCTAACGATTTTCTTTAAATTTTGCACATAGGTTGCTTATACCAAGAGCTAAAACTTTTATTTGAAACATTTTTTCGAGAAAATTCTCTGAGGGTAGTTAAAAGCCACCCACTGTTCACCCACTGTTTGTAGAAAGTTTGTCTTACGTGATGAACAACTGAATTCGCGCTCTTTCATGGCCTCTTATTTTATATAAGAATGTGAAGTGAGAAATAGCCTATGTATTGTTGGCCATGCATAGAGTAAAGATGTATCTGAGGGAAATATTCGATAAATTTCGGAAATTATATTTTACGGCAGAAAGTTCAATAAACGTCTGCAGTCATTTGTTTTTTTTTTAAAGTTTGTTATATAGACTGCGCTTTTAGTCGCATCATTGAAAGAAGAGGTATTTATAGGATAATTAGCGTAAAATTGTGTCTTGCGATTCTGTACAAGGATATGTGAATACTGCTAACTTTTATTTGGGCAGAGGAAGTTATGTGACTTTCACATCAGATTTTTTGTGTTAAAAGCCCCTTAAGGGGAGATGGTAGTCATCAGTGTCAAAAACATCAAAAAAATGTTCTTATGCTCATGCAATAGAGCATAGTTTTCTGAACATTTTGATATAAAGGTCTTATATGTTGCGTTAATATTAAACCAAGCAGAGCGACCTGGATGGATAAAATACCATAAGGTTTGCCATTTTCTTTTCGCTCTCCTGTAAAATTACTTCTTTTGTACTTCAGGTACCATTTTCTGAAAATCTATTCATGATAAAATAACGAAACTTTCAGGAATTCATTATAGCTGGACGACAAATCTCCCTTAGCAGAATTATATGAAAAGTCTTGACTACACAGAATTTTAAACCATTTTTATTTTTAAAAAAGTATTTTTTTTTTGTCGTGAAGTTTTCATGCAGTTTTCATGAAGTAATATTGTACACATTAGACTGATTGTGCTAGGGTAAATAGTAGATCCTATTGTTAGTAAGTTCCCAAAGTTTCACAAAAATCTAAGCTACAGAATTTGAATAAAGCGTACCTATATCAAGGGTAGTAACTGTAAAACTAAATTATCACCTATGTGTTAAAAATATTCTTTCCTACCAAACAGTGAGTTCTAGAACAACCATTCTCGGCTTTTTTAAACTACAGAGTGTACTTGCAAAGCATACAAAAATTCAACTAAATCTGACTGTTAACACCTGAGTTATGGCTTCTTGAACATACGCTATATTTTCTATCGTTTTGCTAGCGGTAACTACCATCTCCCCTTAAATCTGAGACGTCACTCCATGTTATGTAACAGAATAATCACATCCAGGGTTAATTACTTAAACAACAAGACAAGATGATTCCAGGGTTATTGATAAATCAGCATCTTAAATATCTCGTCTATATGAAAAGTAGCTGCATCTCTTGAATCTCAAGTGTTATGAGGTTCTTAATAATTCTTCTTAGGTTCTCAACATTCTGTCCTAGTTTTTTTGTAAGCCTTATCTTTTCTTAATGAAGGGGTTTAGCTCACACTAAGAGGCGTGCCACAAGGGTTTCCTGAAGTTAATAGTGCCCACATTTTTCAAAGAACTTAAAAAATTAATTGACTTGAAGTCGATCATGCAACACAATAGTGTGCAGTGAGCAAGCAGTCTATAGAAGGCAGTGATCAGCGTGTGCCAATATTCGTGCCCCGGGGCATGGGTGGCGAACCCACTTTCACTGCCTGCTTGATTGTTCTTTAAAATAACAAATCATGTTCCTGTCCCTTCCAGGGCAACTCCCTGAGGGCTGACGTCGTACTAAAACGTGTCTTTAGTTAATTTTCATGAACTTACACATTGATCTTGCTGAATATTGCAGGCGTCGTATTTGTGAATGGCAAAAACTCCGGAATAAGACTCAATCTAGCGGTCTTTGTTGTTCTAATCCCGTTCTTTTCATACCCTCTTTTTATACCCTCTCTAGTTACGTGTAAATTGTCCTATTCACTCTTGGAGGGAGCATGAATTTTTCATAAATGCACAGCCCATTATGATTAAAGAGGGTCTATTTTTCCTCCTTCCTGTAAAGACTTTAGGGGGGCTTTGGATATTGGACATCTGCCTTGACGTGGCGTTTTGTCCAATCTCACAGGATGATGGAGTGGTTTTTGGGAGATAATGGGACTGCCGGAAAATTACCAGATTATATTAGTTTTAGAGTAGAATTTAGAATAGGTTTATTTTGCCTGGGGAAATTCAGGCCGTTAGCATGGCTGTTGCCCCTCTTTGGAAATTTTGTTTACAAATACATTGATAAACTAAGTGACTATAAGCAGCTACAGTTACCATAAAACCGTTTTGGGGATGAAATTAAACAGAAATGCAATATCGCTTTCACACTTCTCTTCCCAAAATATATTACCTTACCTCGTATTGTTTTCTCTATTTCCAGGCTACAGAAAGTTAAGTGACTGCATTATTTCCGTGCATTTAATTCTTTAATATTTATTTATAACATTATTATATTGATAGCTTTTCTAAATTGTCAAAGTCCCATTTCAATTATTTCCAAACCCATCTGATACCACTGGCAACAATATGTTCTGTGATTTTGTTTTGATAATTCTGTGTGAAAAGGGATTAAGTATTCTCAAATACATATAATTTTTGGCATTTAAAATAAAAATTTTTCAAAATCCTTTCTTAGTGAGCACCTACATTATGAAACGAAGGTACTGTCAAAATTCCAAGTCTCTACCTGTTATAGTTTAGGCTCTACGTTGATTCCTGTCAGTCAGTCAGTGAGTCAGTCAGTCAGTCATTCATTCATTCAGTCAGTCAGGACAAAGCCTCTTATATATATAGAGATTGATAAACTAAGTGACTATAACAATTACTTTATAACTTCATTTATTCGGATTAATTGGGATCTTACCCGATCCAGATAAACAAATATCTGTATAATTTGGATAAATCAAGAATAAATTTATCGTTTCTTAAAAAAAAGCTATATTATAACAGTACTGTAGGCTACTTACATGAAGTGTCACATCTTGAACATATCGGTCAGAGTCAGTTGTTCTTACGACATATTTTAAATTTTGTCGGCTAAAAGTTTTGCTTTTCTTCAAATAATCGGCCCTGAAAGCGTTATTTTTTTAATCGATTTGCGATTTAAACTCCAGATCGATTCTATAAGTAGGACTTACGGAATAAAAAAAGGTCTAATTTGATAAGCATATATGAAGGAATGTGTGGGTAGTGTTATTTGTCATAGCTACCTGTATTGCAACTTCCAAAGCCGTATATGAACACTATAAAACAATATGTTGTCATGAGAACTGATTTGCATTTGATAAATTCTAATACAGGCTATTACCATAAAATAGGCACTGAATTGGGCTTTGCTCCAGCATAAGTCAACCGATTTTGACCATATAAATAGGCTTTTTACCATGGATATTATAAATGCGTATACCAAGTTTGATGAAAATCCGATAAAGCGTATTTGTGTTATCGCGTGTACAGACACACGGACAGACAGACAGACGGAAAGACATTTTCCCGTCCCTCACATAATCTCATAAATTACCATTCTGGCACATAATCAACAACAATAATAACAACAATTGAAGTAATAGTAGTCTATTGTGATGGTGGTGATGGAATTAATTTGTTCATTTGTCCCCTTGACAAAATGTCAATTGATCACTCATTATTCTTCCTTTTCTTTTTCATAATAACGTTTGTTGAATAATCACACTTGCAAATAATATTATATTTTTAATTCATCTCTATATATATAAAAGGCTTTGTCCTGACTGACTGAATGACTGACTGAATGACAGGAATCAACGTACAGCCTAAACTATAACAGGTAGAGACTTGGAATTTTGACAGTACCTTCGTTTCATAATGTAGGTGCTCACTAAGAAAGGATTTTGAAAAATTAAGATTCTAAATGCCAAAAATCAAATGTTTTTGAGAATACTTAATCCCTTCTTACACAGAATTATCGAATCCGAATCACATTTGACATTAAAACATATTGTTACCAGCGGGGTCTCAGATGGCCGAGGGAAAAAAATGAAAGTAGAATAAATTTGACAAATGAGAGAAACAAATGTGAGAACTATCAATATCCACGAAAATAATGCAGTCACATAACTTTCTTTACCCTGGACATAGAGAAAACAATACGAGGTATGGTAATATATATATATTATTATATCACAGAGTGAAATTCACGAAAATAATGCAGTCACATAACTTCCTCTAGCCTGGAAATAGAGAAAACAATACGAGGTAAGGTAATATGTTTTGGGAAGAGATGTATGAAAGTGATATTGTATTTCTGTTTAATTTCATTCCGAAAACGGTTTTATGGTGACATGACAGTGAGAAACAAAATTTTCAGCCTCGATAATACAATTTTATGTTACCGGAATTTCGGTTTCTTCTTATTAGAACCCCTACCAGGCTTACTGTGTACTGTACAAGCGATGGGATGCAAAATTCTACATATAGCCATAAAAGCTATTTCAAACATTTTCTTAGGGGATAGTTTGAGTGTGATAAGTCGTTCTTTCTACTTCAAATTATAAATACCTATATAAGGACCTAGAATTTATAAATCTAAAGTCCTTCATAAGTTAATTTCCAATTACAAAATAAAAAACCCGGGCGATGCCGGGCCTTTTAAGCTAGTCTGTGTATATACGGCTTTTAGCTACGAGGCCATATCAGGAGTTTGGGCTCTATGCAGTAGGGTAGGCCATGGAACTATTGATTGTCAATTATTTCCATTATTGCAATTAGTCTTGCTATTAACGGCTACAGTAAACGATGATGCAATGCTAATTGAAGGATGGAAAAGACGTTAAATTATTATGAAATATTACAATACAGTAGCAGCTTCTTGACTTTGAACAAAGATAAGATTAATTGGTTATTCAAAGGCTGTAGAGCCCGCATAAAGAAGTTACTGTTTGAATTCCTTCGTAGAAGCTAAGCCGTGAGAAAGCTGGTAATGAGCTGGCTGTAATAGAATTACGACCGCTTACAGCCTTGTTAATCATAAGGATTCTACTTTACACATAGTCTTAATGATGTTTTATGGCCGTCAAATAAAAATCCTAGCTTATGCTGGCAGCCTTGTACGTCTTTCGTTCATTGCCACTTCTCCATCTGTCTAATTATAATATAAACAGGACAAAGATCACTTCTTATATAAAAATTATAGAGATTCATCAAGATAGACTAGCAGTGGGGGCGCCAGAATTGAGGTGGGCCATGAATAAGGCCCAGAAGTTTATGAATTATGCTAGTGTTAAACTTCGTATAAGACATGAAAGAAATAACAGAAACTTGATGGTTTAATTTTGCATATTGTTACATTTTATTTTATTTTTGTGATATGCATAATATTTTTTATATTAAACTAGCATGTGCCCGCGGCTTCGCCCGCGATAATTATTTCAAAAATTAAAAATTAAGAGCATAATAGTTAAATCATTACCGGTATATTTATTAACACCTAAATCACGTGGACTACATAGGCCTACCACGATTAGATAGCATCGGCTGGTAAAAGCGACCTCAGATTCGAGTTCCTTGGTCCAGAAAACCCCTGTATAGTGAGTTTCGTCCAAATAAAACAATGTTTGACCATATTAGGGCTTACAACATTCAAGCGATCGCGAAAGTTTTATTTCAAGGTATGACAAAAATATACAAAACCAACTGTAATTGTCAAACTTCCATTTAATTTAATTCCAAACCCATCTGAAACCAACTGGCAACAATATGTTTTAATGTCAAATGTGATTCGGATTCGATAATTCTGTGTAAGAAGGGATTAAGTATTCTCAAAAACATTTGATTTTTGGCATTTAAAATCAGAATTTTTCAAAATCCTTTCTTAGTGAGCACCTACATTATGAAACGAAGGTACTGTCAAAATTCCAAGTCTCTACCTGTTATAGTATAGGCTCTACGTTGATTCCTGTCAGTCAGTCAGTCAGTCAGTCAGTCAGTCAGTCAGTCAGGACAAAGCCTTTTATATATATAGAGAAGATTATTTTTTCATTTTTAAATTTTTTTAATGTTTTTAATTTTTTTAATTTTTCACATTTTTACCAATATATTTCTGACAAATTTTAAATATCGTGTATAGGCGATCTGTTAATTCAAACATTTACAGCGAATGTTTTGAGAACCAACTGTTCAGTAATTGACAGTAGGGCCTACATAATCTAATGTTTTCGGAACTGATTATACGAGGGCAACTATTTTTTCTTATGAAAATGGGGGGCCATTTTAAAATTTTGAAAATTATAAATGAAAGGGCAGGGTATGGAATGTATGTATAATGCAGATTATGGGTAGGCTACTAGATGTAGGACAGTAAAGGAAATAGACACGACTGCATCGTGCCACTTTAATGTAATATGGTAGTTGGAAGCATCAAAGTAAATATACCCACTCCACAATCCCTTAAAGTTCTTTACGGATGATCATTATTCACCAAAAAGCTTCCATCAGCTCCTTGTGATATTCTCTGGCATGTCTCCTTCGGATAATGACTATTTTGACGTAAGAATGGTGTTCACATCTTGTCATATCCGTTCTGCAAGGTGGCTGACACACAACTAAATTATCATCGCCTCTATTCGTATAAAAGCAGATCACAATGCTTCCAAATAATGTATCCATACATTAGAGATGCCACACTCTCCCAAGACATACAACATCTCATGGACCATCGCACCTTACTCTGAGAGAAAAAAATAGTTGTCATTGACTTTTGCTCCATCCTTCGTATGGTATATTGGAAAATACTCAGAAGCGTTAGTTAGTTAGTTTGTTTATTTTCTTACACAGTACAGTGTTTTACATAGTTTACATATACTTATAAACTACATTTCTTAAAGTTTAACACACACATTTACAAATTAATAATTTACATACAAATATTCAATGCATGTTCAATATTTAAACATGCTGCATTTTACTACATTATACATTTTAATATTATTTCTAGCTCTATTTTTACAGTATATGAATGATGAATTATACAAATTGAATCTTGTTCGAATCTTGTTTAATTCAATGATATGTCTGAAAGAAAAGTGAGGAAAAGTATGACATAATAAACATCAGAATCCTACCTCAGCTCATTTTTAAATTCAGCTGTGTTTATACTCCTTTTAGCTACGAGGCCATATCAGGAGTGTATGTATATGTAGTAGGGTAGGCCATGGAACTACTGATTGTAAATTTGTTCTGCTATTGGTGTATTTTTATGGAGTAAATTTAAACTGATATTAATTTAAATGGATTTGATACAAGATGAAATTATGAGGATGATTCATGGTATGTAAATATCAAATTCGGCATTTGCCTTTACGAATGGGGAAACCATGAAAGAACCCATGTCAACTTGGCCGGCTAGAGATTTAATCAAATATCTTGTTTAAGGATAAATATAGATTAATTCTGCATTTGTCGTATATTCTACAAGCTATGTGTAATATTAGCCATTAGGCCTACACAATATGTTGCCACATATCAACCTCCTAACTTTATAAAATAATTAATTATAGAGACGGCCATGCTTACAGCGACTGGATGTACATTGGCAATATTTGCTTGATTCTTGTGCCTGTACAGGGGTTGAGTCCTCCCCTTGAAGGGCCTGTATCAGAGAACTGTGTCAAAGATGGGAAAACTCGAGCAAGGGGGTGAAGCTTTACAACACACCACCAGAGTGAGGGGGGGGGGGGCAGTAGACTGCTTTCAGTGGCGGCCAGTGCCAAAGAAATGGATATCATATGAAACGGACATTTTATTTCTGAATGTTGATCTTTAAAGTAGACCATATGATACCGGTATTATAATGTAATAATATTAGCAGGTGCCATCGACTTCGCCCACGATGATTAATTGAAAAATTAAAAATTAAGAGTATTATAACTATTAAAGCACTATATTTATTAACACTTGCACGCGAATCATTCATAAACTAAGCCTTAATAATAATTAATGAAACAGCTAAAATTCCTGCTTTAGAGTACATTCCACGATATGAAAGCGCCGCCTGGGAAAACGATCTCAGATTCGATTATGCAGTTCCAAAGCGACCTGTTAACACTGATAATACGTATTGTTTCTCAACTGTTTGCTGACAGATGAATATGATGTGAGTTTTATTTGATAAATTCAGTGTAATTTTCAGAAATTATACAATTTTTCAAGGGAAGGAGTTATTTTGTTTGGATTTTTATTGTCCGCGATAATGCCCGCGGCTTCGCCCGCCATTATTAATTGACTCGAGGATTTTTAAGAAATTTACACTGGCAGTTTATTAAAAATATTTGTGGTTCAGAGCTATGAAAATTGTGAGTAAAAATAAAATTAGAATATTTGTTCATTTCACTTAGGCTTTATATAATAAAGAAACGGTTTTCCTAATTTTGTACTCTTCGTGAAAGTTTAGACTGCGAGAGACGAACATCGTCGAGTATGCCCGATGTTTCATGAAGTGGGCGAGCGAGTCAGCACGCTATTTAGGGCCGTTGAATTGTATAAGAATAGATTATAGACCTGCTTTTTAATATACGAGATTTGCATTGCTTCACTATGTAAGAGTGTAGGCCTGCATTATTTTCATTTTTGCTTATGCTCTATGCAACCCATTCACTGTCCTCAATGATTAATTTTCTTTTAATCAAAGCAGATACAGTCCTTACTAAAAAAAAGTGCTTATAGATGCGATGAAATGAAAATAAAAGTATAATAAAATCAGGTAAACTAATGTAACAAAGTGCCAGAATGCTTCTGTTTAATCAGTGATAATTGCAATTAGGCTATGATATGCAGAAAATAAGTTATTTTTATAATCGATTTTCGAGTTAAGCTCCAGATCGATTCATTAAGCAGAGCTTACGGAAGAACAATTGTCTAAGTTTGATAAGCATATGTGGCGGAATATGTGGGTAGTGTTATTTGTAAAAGCTAACTGTATTGCAACTTTCAAAGCCGTAGATGGACAGTGTAAAACAATATGTTGTTATGAGAACTGATTTGCATTTGATTAATTCTTACTAATATAATACCATAAAATAGATGCTGAATTGGGCTTTACCCCGGTATCGGTCAACCGATTTGGTTCAGTATCTTTAGGCTTCTTCCCATCGACGTTATAAATGCGCATGCCAAGTTGAATGAAAATCCGATAAAGTGTACTGGTAATTGAGTTTTCGCGCGTACAGACACACGGACAGACGAACAAAGAGACAGACAGACAGACAGACAGACAGACATTTTCCCGTCCTCCACACAGTCTCATAAAGTACCCTTCTGGCACTTAATAAAAGTGCATATTTTAGTGTATTTTTCCCTTGATCGTGCATGTTTCATACTTTGATGGTGCATGAATACATGCATATTTCGGAATTATTGTGCACGAAGGTCTGGCTTCTACTGATGGTATCTAAATGACGAGCCGCCACTGACAGATTCTCCATTGTATGGAGTTCACATTACTTGGAGAGGCTGAGTACAATGGGGCAGCCAGTCCAGTGTTTTCAATACAATAGAGGATGCATCTAAGGAATTAAACTTGTCAATATTCACCATCAGATTTATCCATTACTCTGCTGTCCTAATTTCTGGCCTCCGTGCGTCTTAAGCTTTTATTACGGTCAAACGGATGAAACTTCTCTGAGAACGTCAGAAATTAACATGGACATAGGCACCCTACATATTCTGGTGTTGTTGTTCAATGAATATAAAAGGCCAACTGTACACCAAACTTGAAATATGGGAAAAAACGAAAAAAAAAAAAGATTTGGAGACGATTTATTCATTAATGTATTCATCATGAAACCGTAATTTTCTTAGCCCCAAATTTGAAGTACAGTATCTAAAAAATGAAAATAAGATATTGAGACAAAATCTTCACTAATATATTCCTCATGAAACCATACTTTTCTTAGCCCCAAATTTGAAACATGAAAAAATGAAAAATAAGATATCGAGACAAAATCTTCACTAATATATTTCTCATGAAACCATACTTTTCTTAGCACCAAATTGAAATATGGGAAAAATGAAAAAAATAAGATATCGAGACAAAATCTTCACTAATGTATCCCTCATGAAACCGTAGTTTTCCTAGTACCAATTTTGAAATATGGAAAAAATGAAAAATATCAATTATGGTACAGACAAAATATTAACTACCGCATTCCTCATGAAACCATACTTTGCTTAGCCCCAAATTTGAAATACGGAAAAAAATGAAAAACATAAGTTATCGAAACCGAAATCTTCACTAATATATTCCTCATCATGAGACCGTACTTTTCTTATCCCTAAATTTAAAATATGGAAAAAATAAGACATCGAGACAAAATCATCACTAATGTATTCCTCATGAAACCGTACTTTTCTTAGTACCAAATTTCTCCCCTTAAAGTCGCCTATATTATGCTAAAAACTCGACACCGAATATCAAGTCCGAACAAAATTCTTCCTCTATCTATAATAGCTATGGTAAGAAAAAATACACAAACAGGAAGTAGTTTCTGTCTGTTTTCTTTTTCCATCTTTGTTGTTAACTTGTTAAGTAAGTAAGGAATATTCAACACGAAGAATTGAGTTTCGTGTAGAACTCCATTTCCTGTAATTAAAAACCAAAACTCTGTGTCTTGTATCTCAGCATTCATCCGTTCTAAATGAATTATTGCGGGAAGGAATTCAACGGAACAAGTAAAAGAAAGTGGAGTTATGTGTTTTCAGGAATTCCGTTTGTTTCTAAATTATTTTAACTTGTAAGTTCCTCGCTCACACAGAACACGTTGCCGTGACAAACAAAAAAGCATCTACAAGGCACTGTGTGTTACATGCAGGGGCGGATCCATAACTTATTGAAGAAGGGGCCAACAAAAAGGAAAGTTTCCAATTACACTGTAGAACATGAAAAATGTCCTTTAGGTGAAAATATGTTTTTGCACTCCTTAGCTAGTAAGTGGTACTTACGAACTTTGTTTACATGGATCGTAAGTTGACATTCCCACACAGTCTTGTTGCTAAGGCCGGTTGCGATGAGGTTAAAACACTTACGGTCCAAGCGCTACGTCATAATTCATTACGATACACTTCATAATACAAGCCTTTATGGCCACGGCCCCCAGGACAAATATTCGGTTCCCATAACAACAAACACATGCGAATCACTTTCTGAAATAAACATCTATTTTCAAGAATGTATTTACATAATATTTTCAGGTAATATCACAATTAATATAATTAAATTGATATAAGTAACAGCCGTGCAAAAAATAGCATGCAACACACGGGCCGTAAAGGCATTTACGGGTCTCGAAAACTTAAAAACCCTCGGCTGCGCCTCGGGTTTTCAATCTGTTCCCTCGACCCGTAAACGTGCCTTACGGCACTTGTATCGCAATATACTAATTCCTTGTATATTTTTGGCTGAAAATAACAAATCTGTAATTATTTTTGCTTACCATGCACCATTTTCCCTAAAAATCCACATTTTTGCTTTTTACGTAAATATGAGGAGTGTGTCTCCTACAAAAACGGTACTTGATGGTCCGTTTTGGTTTTGATATACGAATCAATAGTATATTGCGATACAAGTGCCGGAAGCGGTGCATACGGATTGAGGAAAGAGTTTGAAAAAACGAGGCGCTTGCGCCGTGTTTTTTCAATTTCCGAGATCCGTTATGCGCTTACGGAACGATTATTGCATGCTATTTTTTGTACGATGATTATTTATATAAATTTATTTGTATTAATTGAGATATTAGCTGAAAATATTATGTATATACACTATTGAAGATGGCTGTTATATTCCAGAAAGTGATTCGCATGTGTTTGTTGTCATGGGAACCGAATATTTGTCCTGTTAAAGTCGCCAAGAACTAGGGGGCCTTGGTTCCGGTCTTCCATAAAGGCTTGTAACTTATTATAGTCCATGTGCCAGACCCCCAAAATCGACCATGTCATTATAATTTGGGGGGACTGAATGAAACTTATACCACACGTTCCTGGGGTCATGTGGAGCAAAAAAGTCGGGGGGGGGGGGGCCATCATGAGGAGGTAGCTTTCAAAAATGGCGGCCATTCAAAGTGGCGGACGCTTGTGAATCTTTAAATTCAAATATCTCGGGACTGGGTTCATCAATCTTGAATTTTGTTTTTTCAAAATGTAGGTTATTCTTCTGGCTACATGTTTGTTCCACATGTCTGTGGCCAAAAACCAGTATTTATTGGTCAAAACTCTAAAACTAGGAAAAATAGATTTTTTGACATTTACGTTTTGCGGTTTATTACTCTAACCGTTGGGTATATCGAAAAAGTGTTTGAAACAAAAGTTGTAGAGACACATCTCACCTTTAAAACGCAAAAATGAAATCCAAGATCGGATCAATAGAATCCGAGATATCCAGATTCAAAGCGAGCGGAGCGGGGTTGAGCGTGTTGGCCGAGCACTCGGTGCAGCCTAGCGAGAGGCGAGACTTAGCGTAAAATCCTGCACTTTATTTATTTTTAACCTCAGTAATTGCTTTATTACTAGATAAATTTACATTACCTACTAATGTGCACTATTTTTAACATGTTTATTAAACACTTACTCATAAATACAATTAACAATTATATCATTTATCTGGGAAATGGACATCAACAGTTACCAACTCATATAATATACTGTCAAGGCTTTTATATCCGATTTTTAAGATGAAATCGTTAAAGGAACTTCAAATAGTCGAAATAATTTTAAAAAAGGAAAAAGTATTACAATTTAGGTATGTATCGGAGACTTTTAACAATACTTTCAGAAATGAATACAGGACGTAAGCAACTAAGAAATAAAAATTCCTATAAAATGCCTTATAGCCTATAATATTATGAACAATCTTGAAATAAGTCTTCTTCACAAGAATCACTGTAATCAGTTATTATAATTGCACTCTTCCTCATCTGCTGTTGCTTTGGTACACCCCTTGCACCCACAGCTCTCGGTGCATCGGATTTGAGTAATAAATACAATTAACAATTATACAATTTATCTGGGAAATGAACATCACTAATTATGAACTATACATCCCTTAACTCTGTACTTCAAGATCAACATGTTCAAGCCACTCTACTTGATACATCTTCTTACAAGTAATGAAGAAATGCTGTCCTTTCGGATGAAATATATCGCCCTAGTGGAGCTACTTTCCGTTTTTCTTCGGACTAATTGAGAAGGCATTTTTTTTTTTATGTTTTTAGCTGCTGTTGAAAAAATTGTGCCTTGAATTGTTGCGCTGGATAGAGTGAACTACTCACATTATCTATCTTGAATTATCTAAAGTAGAAGGAGAGCCCATATGTTCACCAATATTATGTAGAAGGAGGTTTTCAGTACAAATAAGAAGCAACAACCCATTTTCTAGAATTCCAGTGGACCAAGCCATCAAAGAGACTGTAAACAAAGACACCCAAACTCCTGAAGGTACTAAGGATTTCAGTCTGAAAAAGTAGGCTGTAGTATGTTAATATGTTAATGCTGAGTAGAGCTAAAGAACCTCCTCAGCATTCTATCATCCAGAGAAACAGATTAGTGACACCCTGACCTCCAAAGCCCAAGGACACTTAGAGATGAGAAAGACGTGACAACTCTCACTGACCTTCTAGCCGAGTGGACGATCCCCTTCGATCCCAACCCTTAAGATATTGTACATTTGCCTACTGGAATATATGTTCTTCTGATCACATTGATTCGGAAAACAAGGGGAAAATAGCTTATGAAGAGTTCACGTTTCGGCTAGCTAAAGGAGAAGGGTTTCATAAACGTATTAAGAAAGTGGGTCTTAAGATTAGTAGACTAAAGAAGAGCAAAAAACCAAGGTTGAAAACAAAGAAGTAATCCTCCAGTGCAATCGAAATTTATTCAGCAAAATGACCTTTATTGCAGAAAACCAACAACTTGACATGATGGAAGGATTCAGATATCCTCTGGCACCGGCGAATGTTAATGGGCCTTTGAAGAAAACCTACAAATCAGTATTATCTAATTTTTTGGAAGTATACACCACCCCTGCCAGTCTGCCGGAAAAAGATTTGGCCTGAATCATTGATTCAATAGCCGTGCTTCAGTCCGTCAAAGGATAAAAAAAAAGTTATACGAATTCTCAACGAATTTTCTCAAGCAGGTTTTTAATATAGGTCGGAGGGTTGACATATTATTCAGAGGTTTCGATCAAATCTTTGGAGCGGGAAAAAAGGGGAACAGTTGAAGGTATCAAATTTAGTGAAATCAAGGGTGGCCACAGAGTGGTTTGTTAGAGGACGCTTCTAAGGAACAGTTACGGCAAAAATATAATGACAAAATTATTTTTTTGCAGTTTGTAAGAGGAGAAATTTGAAAACATAATTGGAAACCTAGAAATCTTCGTAGCAGTTGGTGAGATCTGCTTCATGATCATTTATATTAGGAGAAAAAATGTTCCTGAGCTGTTCTGCACTCAAGAATAAGCTGATTCCTGAATGATGCTGCATGCAAGGAACGCCGCTACATCATCTGAATGAGTTCTTTGCTTTTCAATCAATACAGATGTATTAGTTTTGGCTGTAGGTTTTTGCAAAACCATAAAAAGCAAAAACTTCTGAATCGGGAAACAAACAAACCAGTTTTAACAGATATGCAAGTTTCCCAGACAGTATCTGCCTTAGGCGAACAGCTTATTACAGCTCTTATTGGGTATTACTGCTGGTCTGGCTGCGACACAATCAGTGCTTTAGCTGGCCAGGGGAAAGTTAAAAGCTTTTGTGCAAAAAGGAACAAAGATTTATTGAAGCATTCAGGAAGTTAGGCAAAGATTGGATGATGTATAATGATGTTGATGACAGCAAAGAAGAATTTTTCTTCCAGTCGTATGCCCCCAAACGCAAGGTGAAATGAGCTGCGCTACCAGATGTTCAGAGGGCCAGATTGAGAGCTTCCAAATGTCTCTTTGTAAAGACACCTTGAGAAAACACAATAGACGTGCCAACTACCAGGCCGGAATTTTGATCAACTGTGCACCAGAAAGTTACTCGTACTTAGCAACTCAAATCTGAATAATCGAGAGCTGTTGGTGCAAGGGGTTTGCCGAAGCAACGGCAGTTGAGGACGAGAGCAATAATTATAATACCTGACTTCAGTGATTCTAGTGAAGAAGACTTAATTCAACATTGTTAATAATATTGTATAAGGCATTTTATGGGAATTTTTATTTCTTAGTTGCTTACATCCTGTGTTCATTTCTGAAAGTATTGTTAAAAGTCTCCGATACATACCTAAACTGTAATACTTTTTTCCTCTTTTAATTATTTCGACTATTTGAAGTTCCTTTAACGATTTCATCTTAAAAATCGGATATAAAAGCCTTGACAGTATATTATATGAGTTGGTAATTATTGACGTCCATTTCCCAGATAAACAATATTGTTGTTAATTGTATTTATGAGAAAGTGCTTAATAATCATGTTAAAAATAGTGCACATTAGTAGATAATGTAAATTTATCTAGTAATAAAGCAATTACTGAGGCTGAAAATAAATAAAACGCAGGATTTTACGCCAAGTCTCGCCTCTCACTAGGCTGCACCGAACGCTCGGTCAACATGCTCAACCCCGCTCCGCCCGCTTTGAATCTGGATATATCGGATTCTATTTATCCGATCTTGGATTTCATTTTTGAGTTTTAAAGGTGAGATGTGTCTCTACAACTTTTGTTTCAAACACTTTTTCGATATACCCAACGGTTAGAGTAATAAACCGCAAAACGTAAATGTCAAAAATCTATATTTCCTATTTTTAGAATTTTGACCAAAAAATATTGGTTTTTTGGCCACATACATGTTGAACAAACATGTAGCCAAAAGAATAACCTACATTTTGAAAAAACAAAATTCAAGATTGATGAACCCAGTCCCGAGATATTTGAATTTAAAAATTCACAGTCGTCCGCCATTTTGAATGGCCGCCATGTTTGAAAGCTACCTCCTCATGATGGCCCCCCCCCGACTTTTTTGCTCCACATGACCCCAGGAACGTGTGGTATAAGTTTCATTCAGTCCCCCCAAATTATAATGACCGATGGGTCTGGCACATGGACTGATGATTTTACTCACGGCACTTGTGCTTTTTGTAACTTTTACAGCACTGAGATTTCTTTTGTTTTTATAGCAACCAGATTGCGGAATGTCAAGTTAAGATCCACGTCAACAATTATATTCATAAGTACCACTAATTAGTTACGTCGTGCAAAAAAAAACCCTTTTTTTTTTACACTGAATCACATTATAAAGGTAAGAAAAAAGTTCAAATTTGTTGTCACTAAACAACATGAAAAATGTATTTTAGATGAAAATATGTGTTTCTCGTAACTTATATTTTTGGCTGAAAATAACAAATCTGTAATTATGTTTTGTTTACCACGCACCACGTTTTTTTTCCCTTTTTACGTAAATATGAGAAATGTGTCTCCTACAAAACGTGATGGACCATTTTCATTATGATATATGAATCAAGAATCAAGGAATGGGTTGGGCATGTTGCAATACTAGGATAGATTTAAGGGAAGTAGGATTTGTGGGTGATGACTGGATGGAGTTAGCACAGAATAGGGTTGAATGGCGGGCTCAGGTAAGCACGGCAATGAACCTTCGGGTTCCATAAAATAGATAATATTCCTTTACCTTGCTGAAAAATTGTCTATTGCCATTGAGTAAGTAAGTAAGTATATGAATCAAGATCCTTTTGTTTAAAAGAATCACATAGTTTGATATAAAGGACAGAAAACAAAAGTTCAAATTTGTTATACAGTGTTACTGGGGTGTGTGGAATACCCCCCTCCCCAAAGAGAGGGTATTAAAAACTAAATGTGAAGTGCAAAATTATGAATTTTTAGGACATCTGGGTGATTCCACCAAATTTCTTAGCAGACTTATACTCTTTCTTTCTTTCTTTTTCGTAGTTTTACCTCTCCCTTTTAGGATCTAAGCGACCCAAGCCGCCCGGGCCTTACAGGGCCGCGACCTGTCGGGAGATGAATTACCTTTGGATCACATACATACTTTTTTGACCAGACAAGGACATGGATGGCCTCGACGGATGAGTGATCAGCCCAATGCCGGGGCCACCTCCGAGAGAACACGAACACATAGGACGATACACACCATTCACACACACACTTCACTCAGAACAAGGCGAGGATGAGGATGATGATGATAATGACGGCCAGATGATATCCGGGGACCAAAAGGGCCTAAAGTTACCTGACATTTGTCTCATAGGTGAGGGAAAACCCCGGAAAAAACCTCACCTAGGTAACTTGTCCCGACCAGGAATCGAACCGGGGCCCGCTGCGTGAGAGGATTGGACGCATCCCCTGAGCCACAGCGGTGGACACTTATTCTCTTGCCCAGAGAAATTTGTGAGTTTTTCGTTTCACTCCCCCAAATTTTTCCCCTTTAACTTCTAGTAAGTCCTGGTCTGAAATAGTTCACAAGAGATCAATTAATAATTTCTATAACAAAGAGAAGTCTTCGGCAATTTTGTTCCAGAGCTTTCACCTTTTGTGCATCAACATTTCAGTAAGTGCACAGCCATGAATGTTAATTCCACTAGTAGATCTTCAGCCGTCACCAATGTCACCCATATTTTTAAACATCTGATAAAGTTTCTGCATACTAATTGAAGATAAGCAAGGCCCGACTTTTGATAACGTATCATCTTTTAACTGGAACATCACTAGCGCAGATATTCTGATCTTGACTCGTAGATTATAAAAATGGCAATTTTAGGGTATTTTTTGATCATTTTTCACCATTTTTATTTTCAGACAATTTAAAAAATTAAATGTCATTACTTTGTATATTTTTGGTCATTTTACGGTATTTTTTCCACATTTCATATTGTTAGGTATTGTCCGTCGCCGTGGGTGAGTCGGTAGCGTGCCTGCCTTGCACTCCAGCAGCCCGGGTTCGATTCCTGGCCGGGTTGGGGATTTTTCAGTAGTGAAAAATCCCTTTCCCGGGTTCAGGACTGGGTGTTTGTAAGTAGGTTAAGTCTTAGGTTAAGATAATGCATATTGTGCGAGATTCCTTTTAAAAAATATTGTTAGGTATTTTTAAAATATATAACTTTTTTTTTTAATATAGGCCTAAAGTTATTATGTTGGGCCTAAGAGAGATGAAAATGGGGACTGGAGAAAACTGCATAATGACGAGCTTCATGACCTGTACTCTTCACCGGATATAGTAAGGGTAATTAAATCACGGAGGATGAAATGGGCTGGACATGTTGTGCGCATGGAGGAGGAAAGACATATCTCAAAAATATTGACTGGGAGACCCGAAGGGAAAAGACCACGGATAGCCAATGTTCCTGGGTTCAAGTCCCAGTGTAAGAGGAATTTTTCTCTTATAATATCCAGAGTGATAGAGAAAAAGCGAATAAGTAAAAATATCTGGGTTTTAGGAGAGACAAAAAACAATTTATTTCCACAGCATTGTTACACTATTTAATTCAGTCCACCAGATATTTTTACACAGTAGCTTATACTATGTAAAAATATCTGGGTGGGCTGATCTAAATAGCATAACATTGCTGTGGAAATAAATATTTTTTTTTGTTTTTCCTGAAACTATGGTATTTTGACTTGTTCGCTTTTTCTCTTATCTTTTATTTTTATTTTGTATTTAATTGAATTTGAATGTTATTGCATCACTAATTATTTTCGAGGATAAAAAAAAAGAGAAACGAAGGATCCGCCACTGGATGCATGACCCTAGTGCTGTGCTCTAAGCGGATCATTACACAAAAATAGTTCCCCTTTAAATCCCTTGAAAATCTTCCTCTAGTGAACCCGTCGCACCGTAAACAATGGGAGTGGATGGAGACAATCCCTGGTGGCTGGTAAGCGGTTGTTGCACGCAGTTAGTTGCGAGCTATTCTCTTGTGTTTGTGATATGTTACATTACCCAGGATGCTCTTCGGTAATTTAATATCAGGTTCTTGTGTCTAGTAAAAGTTTACACAACTGCTGTCACTATGACAGTAATTACTGTAGGACTATTTTAAACTTAAATTACGTAGGTGTTTGTTTCCTTCTTTTTTTATATACAAATTCGGTGAAATCCATTGTCTTACGACAGTTTTGCTTGCAACTTCAGTCTCTACAGGCTCGCAGTTAACAGTAGGCCTACATATATAAGAAAAGTGACCAAGAGGCCGGGTTTAAAAGTAAAATAAAACGGCAAAATAAGCAAATATGAAAAAAAGTATGTATGGTATGGTAAAGTGAAACTTTATTCTTACATACATACTAGCTTAAAAGGACCGGCGTTGCCCGGGTTTTGTATTTTGTAATTCGAAACTAACTCATGAAGGACTTTCGATTTTCAAATTCTAGGTCCATATAGGTCGCTTTGCTCGGGTTCTCGGGAAAGGTTTTTTAAAAGATCTATTGGAAAAAGAGTGCGTGTATTTAGTCTGCTGTGTTGGCTATTATCATTTTGCCACAATAAACCTGAAGAATTAACAGATAGAAGAAAATTTTGTTATTTCTAGACAAAAAATGTTAATTGGATTTAATTAATTATGAACCTGAGACTTCAGAATGCGAGTCCAAGAGGTACATTCTCGACCACCCCGTTAGAATTACGGAAATCATTATTTCAAAACTTTCAGAGCCCTATGTGAACACTGCTTGATAATACCGTTGCCATGGAAACCAAGCCCTTTTCCGGGCGTTTTTTGGGGAAAAAATTAAAAAAAATAAACATTTGGGAATTTTCCTGTGGTTTACAGCCTAAAAGCTATATGTGTACCATATTTCAAGTTTCTAGCTCATCTGGAAGTGGGCAAACATTAATGTCAGTGGGTGATTCAGTCAGCCATGTGGCTTTATATTATAGGGACTAGCTTAAAAGGCCCGGCGTCTCCCGGGTTTTGTATTTTGTAATTCGAAATTAACTTATGAAGGACTTTCGATATTCAAATTCTAGATCCTTATATATATATATATATATATATTAAAATTTTGAAATGAAGAAGAACGACTTATCACACTCAAACTATTCCCTCAGAAAACGCTTGATATGGCTTTTTATGGCTCATAGAAGATGTTGAATTTTGCATCCCATCGCTTCTACACATCAAGCCTGGTAGGAGTTGAAATAAGAAGAAACAGAAATTCCGGGATTATAATATTGTATTGTCTTTGCGGAATATTTTATTTCTCACTCTCATGTTACCATACAACCGTTTCGGGTCATACTTCCCTCCCCAAAAACCTGCGATATAATAATATACATATTACCATACCTCGTATTGTTTTCTCTATGTCCAGGGCAGAGAAAGTTGAAATGTGACTGCATCACATTGCGCATTATTTTCGTGGATTTCATTCTTCAATATGTATTTATAACATGAATTATGTTGATAGCTTCTGTAATTTCTCAAAGTCCCGTATCATTTATTTCTAAACCTACCAGAGACCACTGGCAACAATACACTGTTGTCATGTGAACTGTGATTTAGATTTGATAATTTATGTAAAAAGGGATTAAGTATTCTAAAAAACATTTTATTTTTGGCATTTAAAATCAAAATTTTTCAAAATCCTTTCTTAGTGAGCACTTACATTATGAAACGAAGGTACTGTCAAATCTCCAAGTCTCTACCTATTATAGTTTTGCCTCTACGTTTTTTATCGCACCAATTTCATTGAAACAAACGAAAAGACAAAACAATTATAAGTTTTTATTATTAATATTAAACAAGTTTTTAAATTTCATCTTAAAATTGTTGAGTCTGTATTTTATGAAATCAGGTTGCTCAGCAATAAACGTATTATTCAGTTTCAAACCATAATAAAATCAGTCTTGTATAGGACTATCTGATGCAACACAGTCTTGTTTGATAAGCATATGTAAAAGAATAGTGTTATTTGTCATAGCTAACTGTATTGCAATTTCCAAAGCCGTATATGAACACTGTAAAACAATATGTTGTCATGAGAACTTATTTGCATTTGATAAATTCTCTCTAATACATTAACATAAAATAGGCACCAAATTGGGTATTAGGTCTACTCCGGTACCGGTCAACCGATTTGGTCCAATATCAATAGGGTTCTTCCCATGGACGTTATAAATGCGTATACCAAGTTTCATGAAAATCCTATAAAGTGCACTTAATAATTTTTTCAGGAAAAAAAAAATTAAAATATGAACTTTTTGGAATCTTGTAGTCGGTTACAGGCTAAAAGCTATAAGTCTGCCGAATTTCAGGTTTGTAGTGTAGGTAGTTTACTTGTATGGATTTGCTCTTCACTTGATGACGTGTTTTCTAGGCGTGAACAGAAACATATAAAGGATCACCGAATTTCCCCTTCATAGATCACTTTTAGTAGGGCTAATATAAAGGATCAAGACACGGGGGATGAGCTTGCAGCTGTAGCAGGGATGTTGAGTCATCTTGAGTAATCTCTTAATGACTTCTCGGCCTCCTGGATTATCCGGATTACCTGCTCAGTGTCGCCTGCAAACAACGAGACCTGTGTAACATTATCTCTCTTTTGTTTGTTGTGTCTATTCAGTGTATATCAGACACTTCACTGAACACTTCACAGAAACTAATAAACGGCGGAGGGAGCCCAAAATATTCGTCTTTAAAAAGTAAAGTAAAGTGTTCCCTATTACAGACCATGGAGGCCCAGAGGGCTCCAGGAGGTTGAGGCTCCCATATTTTTAGACATTCGGCACATGAAGGTGGTAAGGCTGTCAGCCTTACGCACCGGCCGCCTTTACCCCCAGGATTGCTCCTGGTACTCATTTCTGTTAGACGCTGAGTTGACCCTAGGGCCATAGTGCCACCAGAAGTACTAGGCCAACTGAAAAACTCCAACGACCTCATCGGGAATCAAACCCGGTTTGTAGCGCAGCGTGTTGAGCTGGCATTTTAGCAAGCTATGCCGTTAAAATTGCATAAAATTGCATTTTATCGGCCTAGGACGCAAAAGTCATGAGAATCCACCAACAAAATCCAGATGGCATTGACCAGTCACACCAACTTTAACATGGATTTGAACATATAATTTGGTCATAAAACAACAAATTTAAGCCAACGTAGGCTATTCCTTTATGACAATCAGAAACTTTACCAGGGTTAATTCACAAAACACGGTAGCCTACTTCATCATATAACAACAAATATAAGCCAACAACTTTTCACATCTTCGTTCACAGGAGAAACATTGCCTACCATGGATGCATCCGCATTTAAATTGTCTTTAACCAATGCACATTCAAGTAGACAGATGCAATTTACAAATAAATTGCCATCTTGAAAAAAAAGTGGTTTTATTTTGTTCCGATTTTAACTTCTCTTAATTCTGAGGTTAACTCTTTTGTCATTGCTTCATTGGTAGCATTGTTCAGTATTCCATAAAGCAAACTGTTCATTAATTTAGTATGCCGTAATCTGAGAGCTGACACAATTAACAATTTTATATACAAATCAGAAGTAACTATTTATATTAGAGTATAATATTATTATTTATATAATCCATTACGTTTTATTCATGGAATAGTCTTAATAAATCCAACTCTAGGTTACGAGTTTCATCAGATAAATTCGCTACTGCTGCGCAGTCGCGAATCTATCGATAAACTCGTCAACTCTCCCTATGATAAAGTCTATTTCAGCGATGCTCTTCTTTTCCATTTGGTATGGCAACAGGACAAGGCCACCTTGCAATTAATCGAGAGCCATAACAAAGTGCCTGGGGCCTTGGAACTTTCCAAAATATAGTGATTATAGTTGGCTATACCGTATTTTCTTTCTTTAATACAACAGCAGAGGAAGTTAAAAGTAAATAGAAACCGAAACTACTACAGTAAGAACGTATGAAGTATTTTATAGACTCTCCAATTCCTGTTTTATTGTCTACATGGTACTGTCTCCCTCTGAGATGACGTGTTTCCGGCACATTACCGGAAGAGGCGGACACTTAGAAGTACAGAGTCTAAATTTACACGAGCTTGCTTATAGTGTCTCTGTTCCCCGAATTATGACTCCACCCTTCATAGCATCACATCTTATGATGTCTGTACAAACTACCAAGGGACCTTAGTTATCTACGTCACGTAGGCTATGTGTATTTTCACTAGCTTGGTGGGCCCGTCACCCAACTCCGGGCTTCTAGATTAAATATCAATTTATGAAGAAAAATAAGAGGTGTCTGCTAATTCACGTTCTTACAACAACAACAAAAAATCAGGTAAACTGATGTAACAAAGTGCCAGAATGCTTTTGTTCAATCAGTGATAATTGCAATTATGATATGCAGAAAATAAGTAATTTTTGCAATCGATTCCCGAGTTAAGCTTAAGATCGATGTATTAAGCAGGGCTTATGGAAGAAGGTCTTGTTTGATAAGAATATGTGAAGAAATATGTGTGTAGTGTTATTTGTCAAAGCTAACTGTATTGCAACTTCCAAAGCTGTATACGAACATGCAAAACAATATGTTGCCATGAGAACTAATTTCTATTACCATATAATAGGCACTAAAATGGGCATTACTCCGGTACCGGTCAACCGATTTGGTCCAATATCAATAAGCTTCTTCCCATGGACTTTATAAACGCGTATACCAAGTTTCATGAAAATCCGATAAAGCGTATTTGAGTTATCGCGCGTACAGACTCACGGACAGACAGACAGACAGACATTTTTCCGTCCCCCACGCAATCTCATAAAATACAATTCTGCCACTTAATAAACTAATTCCGGGGTGCGCGGGAAAAGAGAGTTAAGTCCGCTTTCTTGTTACTGAGAATTAGAGTGACTTAACACACTATACCAGCCCAACATAGCTTTAGAGATGGATAAACCCATGAGGCACATATCCATTAATACCGTATAATTTTGAATATGACTTACTGGACTTAACACACATGTAGAGAACATTTTAATCTATAACTCTATGGACATATCTCAATTTTTGAGGATGGTGCCCGCGCACCTGCGGTAGCCTAAGGTATAAAAAGGTAAAGTGATCCCTATACAGGCCATGGAGGCCCAGAGGGTTCCAGGAGGTTGAGGCTCCCAGATTTTGGACATTCGGCACATGAAGGTGGTAAGGTTGTCAGCCTTACGCACCGGCCGCCTTTACCCCCAGGATTGCTCCTGGTACTCATTTCTGTTAGAGGCTGAGTCGACCCCAGGGCCATAGTGCCACCAGAAGGATTAGGCCAATTGAAAAATCTCAACGACCTCATCGGGAATCGAACCCGCGACCTTCCGGTCTGTAGCGCAGCGCCTCAACCACTAGGCTACGGCGTACCCCAGCCTAAGGTATAGTCTACCTTATCTGCCCAAGAATCTATATTAACTATGGTCCGAATTTAACATATTTGTAGGTGTAAATGAAGAGTTCACTGATATTACCAATAGGCCTAAAATTGATTAATTACTCCACTTAACCAGCCCAGTGGATTTGATGCAGAGATACCTGAACAGTGAGAGCTAAAACAAAGGTTGGACACGCCCACTGTATCATCCATCAGAAGCCACAGGTGTCATGGCTGCCGCGAATTAAATATTATCAATCACACATAACCTCAACATCAATCTTCTGGTCTATTCACTGACAACAAGAAGTTGGCTTCATCTCTCTCTATATAAGCGGCTTTGTCCTGACTGACTGAGAATCAACGTAGAGCCTAAACTATAATAGGTAGAGACTTGGAATTTTGACAGTACCTTCGTTTCATAATTTAAGTGCTCACCAAGAAAGGATTTTGCAAAATTTTGATTTTTAATGCCAAAAATCAAATGTTTTTTAGAAAACTTAATCCCTTTTCACACAAAATTATCAAATCCAAATCACAGTTCACTTGACAACAGTATTGTTGGCAGTCTTCACATAAGGATTTGGAAATAAATGAAACGAGACTTGACAATCTTTATAATAAAAAAAATCTCAAAGAAAATCCTTGAATATGTATATTTTATATATAAATATATATTATAGTATATATAAAAATATATTATCTGTATATTATAATATCTCTCTATACATAAAAGTCTTTGTCCTGACTGACTGACTGAGAATCAACGTAGAGCCTAAACTATAATAGGTAGAGACTTGGAATTTTGACAGTACCTTCGTTTCATAATGTAGGTAGGTGCTCACTAAGAAAGGATTTTGCAAAATTTTGATTTTAATGCCAAAAATCAAATGTTTTCGAGGAAACGAAATACATTCCTTAAGAAACAAACGAGCAGTTCGATTGTTGTGGTAAACGTTCCTATTAGCAAGACATTCAATTGTGAAATTAATTCAAGATGGCCTTGCTCGGCTGCTATCTTCATTCATTTGTTTACGATTCGCAGAGATCTGATTTTTTAAACATAGATGGACAGAAAGGGATCATGAATGCACGCATAAATGGGAAAACATTGAATTATTTGGACGAAACTTACTATGCGGGGGTTTTCGGGCTAGGGAACTCTAATCTGGGTCATTTTTGTTTCCCCGGACGGCGCACTTTATTCGTGAAATGTAGCTCGAAACCGGAATTCTAATTTTTTAAAATTAATAATTATTTTAATAAAATTGTTTATGCAAGATTTAGTTAAGGTTCACAAATCTATGGTTCATTTTAATAGTTTCATTTCGAATTTGTATGCCCATATGGCAGCACAAGATTCGTTTTGTTTGTTTATTTACTAGCAGGTGCCCGCGGCTTCGCCCACGATAATTAGGCCTAATTGAAAAATTAAAAATGAAGAGTATAATAATTATTAAAGCATTATATTTATTACCACTTGGACATGAATCATTCATAATGAAACAGCTAAAATTCTTGCTTTAGAATACATTCCACGATTAGAAAGCGCCCCCTGGGAAAACTATCTCAGATTCGATTATGCAGTTCCAAAGGAACCTGTGAACACATCAAATACGTATTGTTTCTTAACTGTTTGTTGATAGATGAATATGATGTGAATTTTTTTTGATAAATTCAATGTAATTTTCAGAAATTATATAATTTTCAAGGGAAGGAATGGTTTGTTTGGATTTTTGTTGTCCGCGATACTTCCTTGGTTAAACTATCAATAATATTATAGCTGGTGCCCGCGGCTTAGCCCTCCATTATTAATTTTATTGACTCCAAGAATTTAAGAAATTTAAGAAATTTGCACTGGCAGTTTATTAAAAATGTTTGTGGTTCAGAGCTATGAAAATTGCAAGTAAAAATAAAATTAGAATATTTGTTCATTGTGTTCATTTCACTTAGGCCTTATATAATAAAGAAACGGTTTTCCTTCCTAATTTTGTAGTCGTCATGAAAGTTTAGAATGCGAGAGACAAACATCGCCGAGTATACCCGATGTTTCACGAAGCGGGCGAGCGAGTGAGCACGCTATTTAGGACCGTTGAATTGTAAGAGAGTAGATATTTTTAACGTTAAACAATATATGTAAATACGATGTCAATATTAACTTAATAAATGTGATGTTTCAATTATTTTTCTGTTAAATGGATAAAACAAAACATCTAGTAGTTGAGTAGCCAAGGGCACCTGCTACTTCTTTATAATTCAGCAAGTGACCAACAGAGGAACAGAGCTTGCATAGAGGAACAGCGGTTTCATAAAAATTGAAAAGTTAAACCCTTAGATGCTTAATGTTTATTTTATGATACAATAGTTTGCCTTTAATTTGTACTAAAAATCGGAAATTAACTGGAAAGAAAATTCTTCTAGAATTTACAGAATTGAGCACAAGAAATAAACTATGAGAATAATCATTGGGTTAACTGTTTTCTTTGCAGTCCGGCATTGTTGAGAAATCGAGTCTCGCCAATGTAGGAAGTAATCACTACACTAATCCTTATAAGTTGTCCTTGTCACTACAAGGCATCACAAAGTGAGAACTACTACCCGCGCGCCACTTCTTGAGCGCTGGATTTACGGGGAAGTGAGGGTCGGGGGGAACAAAACATAGCTATTCCGCCAGTCTTTCTGCAGTGTTGTCAACCAAAGAAATAACGTTTCAGCAGAATCGCGCGTATGGTATTTTATGTATTGACTTTAATATACAACGATTTTAATGCAGTCCAATAATATAACGTGGTGACGGTATTGCGTAACAATTAATAACACGTCATAAGTCTTTAGTTATCAAATAAATCATTTTCCTCCGGGAAGAGAATGTTATATAAATAGGCTCAATATTTTTACACTGGTTGACTAGTTTTAAGCATAAAGAAGAGTCTTAGCAGAACATGCTTCACCATTTCGTGTTGTAAACCATAAGAGAGGTAAGGCATCTAAAAGTGGAGAAAACTATAGGCCTAATTTTAAACGTATTTAATACGTTTTGTGAAAAGTTCGCTCAACTTTCAGTCCATGAAATTGACATCAGAGTTCACGGGATCGTCAGAAATTAGCACATATGGAATTCTTAAAGAGGTGAGGAAAGTGTTGGATGTACAATGAAGTGTTTGTGAAATCAGCAGTTCGAAAGATTGTATTTTTCCCCATAACTCGATGCGTCAGAAAAGATAATGCCAATAAATAAATAAGAATCCTGAGACAGAATGAAAGCTTAGTATTGAAGCCACTAGATGTCAGGGTGTATAGCGTACTTCGTGTTTCAATGTTGTCAGCTTAACCTACGAAGTTGAACGAAACCTACCGAATGAGGACTAGGGAGCCGAGCGCTCAAGAAATCGCGCGCCGGTAGTACTCTAGCCACTTTTCTAAAACAGATGAAATGGAATGTCTATGAGGAGGTTCATTGTATCTCGACAAATGGTTCAACTAGGAGAGCTGACATTATAGCCATAAATCATCGAAATGGAAAAGCTTTGGTATTAGATCCTACCATAAGATTTGAAATTGACGTAAACCAGGCTTCTGCAGTTGACAAAGAGAAGAAATCAATTTACGAACCATGTCTTCCAGACCTTGCTCAACGTTATGGCATCGAGTTGAGTCATTGGTCAGTGACTGGTCTTTCGTTTGGTAGCAGAGGCACTTTACCGAAATTCACATGGAATTATCTTCTCTCCCTAGGAATATCCATGGAACTTGTGCGTACCATACTTGTGGGGATAATAAAGGACTCGCTTTGTATCCTACACAGGCACTTGTATTCCACTTAAATAGAAGATTATTAATACTCCTCCATCTGAGTTAAGACGCATAAATCAGTAAATCCTAGTTGCATTCTTATGCTATTTATATTGTATATTGTTAATATTGTAATACTGAGGCATACAGTACCCGTATTCAGGACCCCTGTGGTCAGTCATGAAATGAACTGATGCCATGTTGGATAAATAAAAAAATTCAGAATATTCCTTTCAAATATTAATTAATTGAAGGGAGGGACCTAGGAGGTCAGTAAAAACATGGACCAAAAACATCATGTTCATCTGCATCCTCCTTACGCTCTAAATGTGCGAACCTTTATAGGGAGATTTGGAATGGGTCTGGGTACGTTTTGTGAGAGACTAGTGGTTTAGGCGTCGGCGTACAAAGCTGAGGACTCGGGTTATATTCCCACCCATGGCAAATTTCGTTTGTACAGATTACAATGAATGTTTAGTTTATAATAAAAAAAAGACATTTTTAAACTATGTAGTTTTATTTGTTAAATACTTCGTAAGAGGGCGCTGAGCAGCTGATTGGCAACCGATTTAAAATAGCCGTGCATGTGGAAAAATGAAATCACGGTTGAATTACTTCCTACATTTCTAGTAAAACATTTAACATTTTTCTTTCTTTAAGATGAAATGACTCAGACTATAGAATAAAATTGCTTGCAATTTATACGACATCTTTGTGATATTACTTACTTACTTCCTCAATGGCAATTTACAATTCCCAAGCAAGCTAAAGGAATAGTGTATATTTATGGAACCCCGAGGTTCATTGCCGCGCTTACCTTAGCCCGCCATTCAACCCTATTCTGTGCTAACTCCAACCATCCCTCGCAAATCCTACATCTCTTAAATCTATCCTAATATTGTCCTCCCACCTAATCTAGGTCTTCCAAGTGGTCTTTTCCCTTAGATCTTCCAGTCAGTATTTTTGAGATAGGCCTATGTCTTTCCTCCCCCATGCGCGCAACATGTCCAGCCCATTTCACCCTCCGTGATTTAATTATCCTTACTATATCCGGTGAAGAGTACAGGTTATGAAGCTCGTCGTTATGCAGTTTTCTCCAGTCCCCATTTCCATCTCTCTTAGGCCCGAATATTTTCCTAAGCCCCCTGTTTTCAAACACCTTCAGATTATGTTCTTTCCGAAGAGTAAGGGACCATGTCTCACATCCATATAATTCAACCGGCAGGATAATAGTCTTATAAATATTTATTTTTAGATTTCTGGACACAAGACGAGAGGATAAGAGTTTCTGAACTGCATAAAAACAAGCATTTCCTGATTTTAGTCGACACTTAACTTCTACCTTAATATTTTTTTGTGTCTGTAATTGAATTTCTCCACTTGTTCGAACGATTTACCAGCTATTCTAATATTATTAAATATACATTGTTTAAATAACTTTCTCCTAAAATAATACATTTTACTCCATCTCATAGGATTCCCCTCCCCTATAATCATACATAAAAAATAATGGATGTGTTCAATGTGGTCGTCAGATAACGTTAATTCCAGAATCATGGAACTTCATTATTTTCATCAGCAGCCAGAAAATGCAGTCGAGCTAAATTATTTGCACTTTCGTTTGCTTTCTCCCCTACAGAGGCACTGTCACACACTACGACCGTGATTTTGTGACCCTCGTTTGTCTTCTGTTTGCCATGGCCGTGTTTGTTTGATTACCAACTGCCCCTTTGATGCTGTGTGACTGTTCAACCCTCTCCATAATCCAATTACAATCAACCTGGAATTCTTTCCATTGTGAAAAGAGATAGTTAAAAATGCCACAGCCGTACCGCTGGTATTTTTTACGTTTCGAACGTAAATTAGTTTTAATTAGGAGCGATTGTAGAAATTAATACAGCTGATAAAAATTTCTATTGGCACGTTCACAAACCTCGTTTAAATCGGATTGTTTGTGCTAACGGTCCACAAAATGGCGTTAGTGGATTTAATCAAGTTACTTTAAGGTAAAACACGATTATTTGGGCTTTGGTATTTATCCGTGTCAGTGTAGATAATTGCGTTTAGAACAGTTGCTGTTAATTTCTACAGTGTGTTCAGAAAATTAAGCCAGTGCATAATGAGTAGGGACCGGATTTTTAGGTTTTTAAAAACACTGTTTTAGGTTTTGCATTAGGTGAAATAGTTTTTTTAGGTTTTTTCTCCAAAATATCGTTTTCGGATAGAATAATTGGTTTAATGAATTTAAATGTGCTACATAGGATTCAATACATAATACTTTTAAAGTTTAACTTAACAAAATTGACTTAAATTTGTGTAAACTTACTTTAGGACAATATTATACAATTGAAGAAAGAAAGCATAAACAATCAAAAGAAGCAGTGAAAATAAGATTGCCTCATATTTCCTGGTTACAGTAAGGAATACGCCGGTACTCTTACACTTCCTCTCTTCATACTGTCATCCTAGACGACATTGGCTTGAACGCAACGCTGGTGGTATTAATTTCAACCCGACAAAAATTATTGTCTCTCCGCAAAATGTCGATTCCTCAACTGACAAACAAAAAAGTAGCCTAAAATGGATATTTTAGGTTTTATATCCCGTTTAGGTATATTTAGGTTTTTATACACCATATAGGTATTTTTAGGTGCCACAGAATTAATGTGGGTGAATCCTGTGGACATGATTCGAAAAAGTGTATGAGCGCTTTTTGTTTTGGAACTAAGGAAAAAAATAGGTAAAAACCTAAGAATCCGGTCCCTAATAATGAGCTAGGGTAAAAGTAATAGGCTATTGGTCGTGTGCACAATTCCAGATCAAAAAATCCTTTTAGGCAGGCCTACAGGCTGAGGTAGATTTCGAAATGCTTTTGGTTTAATTTATTGTCCCTTGCGCAGCACTCTTCTTCTTTAGCCTTGGCATGACAAACCCGCAATAATAACTGCAAAAAAGAGGAAAGAGCACTTTTTCAAACATTCAAATATCGCTTTATATGAGAGCTAACGAGAAACTAGTTATTGATTTGTACAGTACTCATCAAGAGCTTTTCAACGATACCCCACAAGACGTAGTTTCAAAAATTTCGAATTTCCATCCCCCACCCCCACTCGTACCCCCAAAACCCCCAAATCGTTGGTGTCACTGTGAACTCCATAGGGAGTACTGTAATTTATTCAAACAAAGTTTCCCTCTATACTTCATAGGGGCCGAGATATACGGTAAATATTTCAAAATTTCAACCCCCTCCCCGACCCTCCCCTTGGGCCAATTTTGCTCATTAACGAACTTGTCCGAACTATTGGGCCTAGAAATAACATAATAAAATTTGGTTCAAATATCTTCAAAATTACGGCCGCTAGCGTGTAAAGATTTAAATATATAAATATCACAATTTTTTTTTTGAACAGACGGTGGTTTCGTACTTAGGGAGGCATGAAACGTAAAGATATGAAAGAATTTTTCGAAAGTCATGACATGGTATCGATTGCAACCTAAAATTTACGAGGGCCGTCCATAAAGCAAGTTTCCCTGGGCCGTTTACAGAAACAAAACACGGTATCATGGAAATGTTTATTGCAACAGATACTGCAAGTGTTCAGCTATTTTTCAACATATTCGCCACCGGAATTTAAACATTTTTCATACCGTGGGACCAACTATTGAATATTTGTGTCGTAGAACTCTGCCGCCTGGGATTTGAACCACTGTGTGACAACCATATCTGCCTGTCTGTCATTCTTTGTCATTTCTTGAGGTGTAGGAAAAGATGGAAATCACTGGGAGCTAAGTCCGGGCTGTAGGGTGAATGATTAAACACCTCCCGTTCGAACTTCTGCAGGAGACTTGCTGGGAGGTGTTTAAAAATCCACCCTACAGCCCGGACCTCGCTCCTAGTGGTTTCCATCTTTTCCTACACGTCAAGAAATGACAGAGAAACATGGTTGCCCCACAATGGTTCAAATCCAGGCCCCATACTTCTACAACACAGATATTCAATAGTTGTTCCCAAGGTATGAAAAATGTTTCAATTCCGGTGGCGAATATGGAGAGACTCAAAGCCTTCTGAATTAAATAAACAGTACAACTCCGTGCAAGGCCTTCCTCTTTATATCACTAATTCTCTGGAGGGTGATTCTATAACTAACTTGTCCATTGGGTAATTTACCCATAGGTATTAATATTTCGCGAGTTTATAGAAACCGGGCTTACAGGGAGTGTACTTGGATACATTCGTGATGAGATGACCCTCACTTAGCGATAGCATTTGTCTAGTTACGCTAATTAGCACTGGGGAAACCGTTACCATGGCGACTATCAAGTGTCTTGATCTGTATTCAGGAGGCCTTGTCACAGAAAAGCTATATTGATAGTGTTAGGTAACAATAGCCAATGAGACGAGACAATCGCTATATATAAAAGGCTTTGTCCTGACTGACTGAATGAATGACTGACTGAATGACAGGAATCAACGTACAGCCTAAACTATAACAGGTAGAGACTTGGAATTTTGACAGTACCTTCGCTTCATAATGTAGGTGCTCACTAAGAAAGGATTTTGAAAAATTCTGATTCTAAATGCCAAAAATTAAATGTTTTTGAAAATACTTAATCCCTTTTTACATAGAATTATCAATTCCAAATCACAGAATATATTGTTGCACAAATGGTATCAGGTGGGCTTGGAAAAAACAATTGAAATGCACTTTTGACAAATAAGAGAAGTTATCAAAATAATTCATGTTATAAATAAATATTACAGAATGAAATCCACATAACTTTCTCTACCCTGGACATAGAGAAAACAAAACGAGGTATGGTAATGTGTATATTATTATATTATATCGCAGGTTTTTGGAGAGAAAAGTATGAAAGTGATAATGCTTTATGGTAACATAAGAGTGGGAAATTTCCCGCCTCGATATTACAATTTCATGTTACAGGAATTTCTGTTTCTTCTTATTTAAACCTCTACCAGGCTTGCTGTGCACTGTACAAGCGATGGGATGCAAAATTCTAGATCCTCTATGAGCCATAAAAAATTATATCAAGCGTTTTCTGAGGGAATAGTTTGAGTGTAATAAGTCGTTCTTCCTATTTCAAATTATAAATGCCTATATAAGGACCTAGAATTTAAAATTGAAAATCCTTCATAAGCTAATTTCCAATTACAAAATACAAAACCCGGGCGACGCCGGGTCTTTTAAGTTAGTGTTTATATATTTAGGTCTCCCATTCTCCCATTCTTGTTCTTGTTGTTGTTCTTCTTCCTCCTCCTCCTCCTCCTCCTCCTCCTCCTCCTCCTCCTCCTCTTCTTCTTCTTCCAGCCTAGTAAACATTTGCTGATGAGCACCCTATTAATGAAAGCACTTTAGTTGTTGGCTACCTAGTTCTGAGGCACTGAAAATAGGAGATCGAGGAAAGGTAGGCCTACTGAAGTTAGAACAGCCGGAATCTACAATTTAACATGTAGGATACTCGTAACAGCATTAAGAAAGTATTCTTCAGATGTCTTTCTCGAAGATCCTTATGTTATTGGCTAGGAGTTGAACCGGATGCATAGCACACTATTTACTGATGTGCATTTGTTTAAAATTTCATTTCCCAATTGAAGGGCTTAGTAAAAAGGTGCCACAAGTGACAAGGGCAGATAATTTTATTCCATGTGCTAAAAGCACATAAGCACATAATATAAGTGATCTTTATTCTTTGTAAGTGTGTATATGTATATTGTATTCTTAAATTTATCATTCGTTTTGTATAATTCAATTTCCATGTACTGTAAAAGTAGTGTTAGAAATAATATTAAAATGTATAATATATATTTAAAATAATGTATTATTCATACTATTGTACATGTATTGAATATTTGTATGTAAATGATAAATTTTTAAATGTATGTGTTAAACTTTAAGAAATGTAATTTATAAGTATATGTAAACTTATAGGTATAGGATAGTGAAAAACACTGTACGTGTAAGAAAATAAACTAACTAACGAACTAACTAACTAATTAACTAACTAACTAACTAACTAACTAACTAACTAACTAACTAACTGACTCTCAGTGAAGTGGATACCTAAGGAAAAAAGAAATATTTTTATTTTTATCTGTTTAAAAATGTAATATAGGCTATTTTCAAAATTAAATCCATTTTTTTCAGAGCATTAACATATCTGAGAGTACTTTATTTACATTAAATGAAATTTTAGACTGATGCCACTTGTATCACCTTTTCTTCTGAGCCCTTTGTAACCCCGCCCTAAGGGAAAAAATGTGTGGAAGGAAGCTTGGGAAACCAACCCCAGGGAAGTTAGCCTATTCCCTGAAAACGGGCCCACCCATAGGTCTAGTAGGACATCCCGGAGGGGGCACAAAACAGAATGTAAAAGTTCCTGATTCAAAAACAATAACAGATAATATATAATTTGGAACCAGATGTTTACAAAACAAAGGAAATTACAAAATTAGTATAGGCTGAAATAAAAAAACAAAAGTAATTTACAGCACTGTTACATTTACACTTTGGGCAAATAATTTGATAGAGTGTTTTCATCATGACTTGAGACATTCAAACTGACAAATTGGAATTTACTGTAATGTAATTATTCTGAAAACATCGAAATTACAAAATGAAAAAGTAACCAAACATAATAATTAATTTCACTATTACCAACACTCGGAAAAAGGGGACTTTACAATAGAACAAGGGAGGGGTTTACTCTGTAAAATGACACACGGGACGATGGCTTTATTTCATAAAGGCCAGAATCGAAACAAACCGGGGAAAATATAATGTAGGCCTACAAAACAATCTTTAACAAGGGGCAAATTTAGTAAAAGGCGGGAAACATTACTGCCATCGGGATGCCTTTTAAAATCCCGATGGGCAGGAGAAACGGGCATGGCACAAAGACTAAACAAACAAAATAATTGAAGAAACACGAATTTAAAAATGACTTACCAGACCGCGACACATCAGGTTTGCAAGCAGGTACAGGGGAGAAGAGAAAGATGCAGACGCCATCATTATAGCTTGATGACGCCGACTACTTAGGCTATTACTAAGAAACCCCCCCAGCAACTCAAATAAACAGAAAACCCTTTAAATATTACTACCCAAGCAAAAGGAGACAGAACATATGGTTTCTACGAAGATTCTACCAAAAATACACTACCAAATCAATCAGAGAAACTACCAGCTACCAAGCGCAGAAAGAGGGGAAGGGAATTCTACCGTTACATAATTACTAAGTTAAAACACAAGAAAGATAAACTAAAAACCTGTTGCAAACCTGAAGGATACACTGGGACTACATTATCCCACGAACGAAAGCACAAATACCGAAGAAATTACTTATAAACAAACTAACGAAATGCAACTACGAAAACACGTCAATGCCGAAATAAAACATGCCCATAACTGAAGCCAGAAAAGATAAACACTCGCTAGGAGGCTGTACCAAAGGATGAGGGGGAGGGCCAGCGGACCTACGCCCGCGAAAGCATATACAACAGAGAAAGTCGCGCCATCCAGCGACCAAACTTAAAAACATTGTACCATTACGCGCGAAAAATAAATACAAATCAAAATAATGGTACAATCACCACCCCCTAAACTAAAAACCAAGGGTTTTAAATTTGAAGGAACACTTATATAGAATGAGGGAAGAAGAGACTTTAACCAAAATACACATTGATCCTGGTGAAATAAAAAAAAATTAATGCAGATTACAAATAAAAGAACAGTCTGGAAAGAAAATGGGATAGCACAATGCACACGAGTTCAGAAATCGAAGACATTGTTCAATTAGATGCTCTGAAATATTTCTTGACACTTCTCCATTACTTGTTTCACATGACAGCTAATACCAGCTACAACTGGACAGGCAGGGCAATGCTGGGATTGGACTAATCCCTTAAAATCCAAAACCAGCCAACTTACTGTCTCTAGCCAGGAGACTGAATATTGACTGCGTAGTCACAATTACTTAGAAGAGGAGGGGAGGATCACAGTAATAATAGGCGGTGTCATACCTTGATTTGGTAGGCATCGCGTCCGGTCCCGCCTACCATATTGGTTGCACACTCACATTCACTGGTGACCATCCTCACTAAACCAGTCTGCAGCGACTCATGGTGAAATTTGACTGTTGGCTGACATTGCAGACGAGGATCTTCAAGATGATATTTTTCAGCTGAAAGACTGCGTCAGCTCAACCAGCACAGGAGGTAGTTTTTTGGGTAACCCATTTCTTGATGGTGTGTGACTTATAGTTGTTTGTGAGTAAATCCCCATCTCCATTTCAGAGCCGAGACATTGAGAGTAGCATGTGCATCACCATTACGACCAGAAGAACAGGAGTTTACACTGAAACATTCCAATATCAAGCGGCAGAAAAAAATATTCAAACAGGAAGGTCCCCCGTAGGGTCATACACAGTTACAGGTTCAAAAATAGAGCATTTTACAAGGACAGTTACTTTAAATTTGAAATTTAACTTTAACTTTCTGCAGTACTAAATGTTTACTTAAAGGAGAAATTAAATTAAAAGTCTCCCCTCAATCTATAAAACTGAAGAAGACAAAAGTTTTTGACATAGTATTAATAACAAAATTACCTTTAGTTTTATACCAATTTTAGTTATGTAGAAATCAATAACTCAAGTTTTAAAGTCCCAGACAAACTCTTACTACATTTATCTTCATTGAAGTTAAAAAAAAATTTCATTATCTTACACCAAAATTAGAAATGATTTCATGTGGGACCACAGACTTCAAGGTGGCTGCAAAACAGATATAAAATTAAACATCAAAAGACATAAATTACAAAGGTTTACCCAGTTGGCCCAAATCTACTACCCCAAGCAGTTCAGTGGATCAAAAACTGACGAGCTACAACAAATTGCTGGACTTATTCTTTACTATATGAATTCTGAATACTACTGCTAGGTGAGCTAGCTAGAAACTTGAACAGAAAATCTGACAAGATTAATTAAACTTAAACATGCCTGAATTACTACCTCAATCACTTTGTCTACTTCTGTCAACATAACCTCTATTCACATACACAATGGAACACAGTATCTGGAGGCTAAAGTACAAGCTGCTCAAGTCGCTCTCACTGAAAAGAAATGAACCCTTCCCTTAGGCTACACCAACCCATAGTACATCCAACTTGGATGCACCAGCAAACGCCACACTTAGCCAGTACGTTGCAGAGGCCAGCAACAGCATACCCCGCTGAGCTCCTCACCTTTTCCCCAGGCTAACGGGACTGAAAACCCCACCAAGAAAAGAAAACACAATTCTATCATAGAGACAACAATGACAAACAATTACTGAGCCTAAATACATGACGCTGCACTCAAATTCCATTACAATTCATAAATTCAGGACTTACTGCATCTATTTCATTATTTATTTCGACACTATCGGGACAGTAAACTAATCTGACCAATCGAGTGTGAAAAACCCAGCAGCGGCCGAACAACTAGGCTTCACAGGCGAACAGCAGATAATTCATTGACACTATTCTTTAAGTTAAAATTCGATATTCACAAGGCCTACGCCTTCCAATTACTATCTAATCTACACATTTATTCAGTCACATAAATCTCACAACTAACCTACCTACTGTACAAAAATTTACATCCTACCCATACTACTATAGGCTACTATATACAAACTATATACAAAAACACCTCACAGCTTCTAGACAGCCAGCAGAAGCCTTGACCCACCAGCAACAAACAACATGTCCCCTCCTGGTACCTGGAGAGTCCATGAAGCTCTCAGCTTTAAACGGCCAGGTCAAAACTCCCACCAAATAGTCACTACTCCATGATCCTAAACCTACCAACTTTCACTCTCGCACAAACACATCTTTTGTTTAAGGTCAAAATCGGGAATGTTAAACACTGGTCTCATCTTGGACATCAGTTTAAACTAGTCACAGTTAGCAAAATAAATAAGATGGAGAAAACTCACCAAGCCAGAGTTGATCCACTGAAGCATTTACAACAATTCAAAGAACTTCTTTTATGAGTCACCCACTATCAGCTGAAGTAACAAAAGGCCAAAGAATAACTGCTCTAAACATCACAACACAGGTCTCAGAATAGCTTGAAATCAGGACCTCAACCCGCACACCCGGTCACCACATGAAATCACAGTTACTACCAGTTATACCTAATTCATAAAATTTCTTTGAGTACATATTTTCTCTTTTTTTATAAACACCATACAAATTAAAATGAATGCTGAAAAAAAAAATGATTATATTAGTAGCCTGAAATAAACAGTGTTTAAATACCTCTAATGCCAGGAATACAGTCTTTCATTAGTACCAAAAATTAGGCCTAGGCTATCAGTAGATTGAACCAAGAACCTTTACAAACTGAAATATTAATTAAGTTAATAGACAAAAGGAAAATGTGGACGATAACCGCGCTCTGCATTAACAATTGTAACCCCGCCCTAAGGGAAAAAATGTGTGGAAGGAAGCTTGGGAAACCAACCCCAGGGAAGTTAGCCTATTCCCTGAAAACGGGCCCACCCATAGGTCTAGTAGGACATCCCGGAGGGGGCACAAAACAGAATGTAAAAGTTCCTGATTCAAAAACAATAACAGATAATATATAATTTGGAACCAGATGTTTACAAAACAAAGGAAATTACAAAATTAGTATAGGCTGAAATAAAAAAACAAAAGTAATTTACAGCACTGTTACATTTACACTTTGGGCAAATAATTTGATAGAGTGTTTTCATCATGACTTGAGACATTCAAACTGACAAATTGGAATTTACTGTAATGTAATTATTCTGAAAACATCGAAATTACAAAATGAAAAAGTAACCAAACATAATAATTAATTTCACTATTACCAACACTCGGAAAAAGGGGACTTTACAATAGAACAAGGGAGGGGTTTACTCTGTAAAATGACACACGGGACGATGGCTTTATTTCATAAAGGCCAGAATCGAAACAAACCGGGGAAAATATAATGTAGGCCTACAAAACAATCTTTAACAAGGGGCAAATTTAGTAAAAGGCGGGAAACATTACTGCCATCGGGATGCCTTTTAAAATCCCGATGGGCAGGAGAAACGGGCATGGCACAAAGACTAAACAAACAAAATAATTGAAGAAACACGAATTTAAAAATGACTTACCAGACCGCGACACATCAGGTTTGCAAGCAGGTACAGGGGAGAAGAGAAAGATGCAGACGCCATCATTATAGCTTGATGACGCCGACTACTTAGGCTATTACTAAGAAACCCCCCCAGCAACTCAAATAAACAGAAAACCCTTTAAATATTACTACCCAAGCAAAAGGAGACAGAACATATGGTTTCTACGAAGATTCTACCAAAAATACACTACCAAATCAATCAGAGAAACTACCAGCTACCAAGCGCAGAAAGAGGGGAAGGGAATTCTACCGTTACATAATTACTAAGTTAAAACACAAGAAAGATAAACTAAAAACCTGTTGCAAACCTGAAGGATACACTGGGACTACATTATCCCACGAACGAAAGCACAAATACCGAAGAAATTACTTATAAACAAACTAACGAAATGCAACTACGAAAACACGTCAATGCCGAAATAAAACATGCCCATAACTGAAGCCAGAAAAGATAAACACTCGCTAGGAGGCTGTACCAAAGGATGAGGGGGAGGGCCAGCGGACCTACGCCCGCGAAAGCATATACAACAGAGAAAGTCGCGCCATCCAGCGACCAAACTTAAAAACATGTACCATTACGCGCGAAAAATAAATACAAATCAAAATAATGGTACACCTTCAATTCTTATAGAGTTAATTTTATATTTCGATCCAAATATTTTCCTCTATATAAATTAGTAATTAATAAAAGATCCTTCCTATAAAACTAAGCACACAATAGGCCTACATAACTCTTTTCAGACATGCAATCATCTTTAAAGCGGTCTTTTGGGGGGAAGAGGCACTTGCTAAAACAGCATGTAACGGAAATGCCACAAATCTGGACAAATATATATAGCAACCACGACCTTAGTAGGTTTATTCCATTATTGATATTAAATACAGAGGGCCTTGACTACATTGAAGTCAGAGCTTGTACATTTATTATGTAACACTTTGGTTTGTACAGAGTGTTAATGAATAACACCGAAATATTTCAGCTGCGTATAGAGGGGACATAGACAAGCAACTTTTATTAGGAGATTTTTGCTCTATGGATACAATGTTTCCTTTTACAGCATAAAATCTCCCAGGGTATGGCCTCCACTGACTTCTAACACATTATAGAAACATGCAAAACAAATGAACTTCGTTGTTAAGACTGTAGGGTCATTCCATATTAAATCAACAAATGGGCGTTGCCGCACCATTTTTGATTTTGATGAAATTTGGTAGGTGATGTGTACCAGTCTTCTGAACCCCAAAACAAATCTTGTTTTCCTCTAAAAAATTTTACTCCTGAGATATAGGCATTTGTTTGGAGCACGAACAAGCAAAAAATGTAATTTCAGACCTGTTTTCTGAAAGCCGTAGAATTTCTATTTGAATCAATAGGATGATCAGATAGGGCTCATTGGAAAGCTTAAAGAATGGACTTTCATTTGTGCCTAGTAAATTGGATTTAAGTTAAGTCTAAACAGACGTTTTTAGGGCTCTAATCTTCGTTCGTGAACTGTCGTTTTGCGTAATTTTAGGCTGGAAGGGATAGAGGAGCTACAAGCCTTTGAAATATCAAGAAAACAGCACTTGACCGCTACTGAAAATAGGCTAAGCAGATAGGATAATTACCACAAAATTTAATTTAAATTTACATAAAATACAAAACATTTATTTACAAATGAGAATTTTCCTCAGTTATACAAATTTCTGATTTTTTGTAATTTTTCTAGCAAATTTTCACATTTGACTTCTTTTTAAGCTACATTGATGGCAATTTCAAGTACTGTATTTTCAACTATTTTATTTAGAAACCATTCTTATCCTGGTTTTTTGGATGTAGGTAATGCATTAAACACTAAAAGCTGCATAAAGCTCTTTAAGGTTACATCAAATTAACCTTTTCTGTATGTTAACCTTTTTCTCCATTAGGTCCTGTAACAGACACACAGTATCTTTTCCTTGGCATCATTCTGCTGTACTCATCATTTTCGTAGAAGTCTTGTACAGTTTTGACTGAAACTTCATCAAGTTTATTCCTAGTCCTGTTCTCCCTATTCTGTGGCAAAATCCCGTTCTTTTTCACTAAATTTCTTGACTGGTGGGCTAAGTATTGGCTGACATTAAACTCACTCTGAACTATACTAATACTCCAACTACTAGGAGCTAAACTTATAATATTCTTTAATTTTTTTAAATTTAAGCTTGTGAATTAGTTGCTTGTACTCATTCGCTAAACTGGCAGGCTGCATGTTCATTGAAAATTCCTCATTACCAGTTGAAATGTTCAACTCAAAAGACTTACTTAACGTTCCTGATATACTAACCTCATTTGTTAACACTGAGGTTCTAGCTTCAACTGACAGCTTCTGCGCCTTAACAGGAGAAATACCAAGGACTGAACAAGCATCATTAACTGTTTCAACAAGAATGGTTTCAGGTTCATAAATGTCTGGGCATTCATCTTCACTGTCAGTACCGGTCTCTGTGCCTTGATTTGGATTTTTAATTTTTTTAACATTTTGTGCACAGTAATATGCTGGTAACAATTTCAATAGCATGTATTCAGCACAAAATAACAATAGTAATAATTTAAAAAAATAAACTAATCAAAAGATAATGAAGCACAAACACAACCTACATGCTGTGAGTCAGCTCAATAAGTGAATAGTGGACAGCATTCAACAGAGGGGCTGGATCATATGAAGCTATGCATATTCAAACATGACTTGGTCAGCAACCAGACTCCAATGAACAGTGCGTGTCCAAAACTTATGAGTTATTAGTTAACATATAATTCAATATACTGTATAGAAGAGTAGAGTTTAATCCAGTACCTACACCTAATAAACCAGGATAAGAATGGTTTCTAAATACAGCACTTGAAATTGCCATCAATGTAGCTTAAAAAGAAATCAAATGTGGAAATTTGCTAGAAAAATTACAAAAAATCAGAAAGTTGTATAACTGAGGAAAATTCTCATTTGAAAATAAATGTTTTGTATTTTATGTAAATTTAAATTAAATTTTGTGGTAATTATCCTATCTGCTTAGCCTATTTTCAGTAGCGGTCAAGTGCTGTTTTCTTGATATTTCAAAGGCTTGTAGCTCCTCTATCCCTTCCAGTCACAGAATGATTTTGTTTTTATTTTAAAGTACACTATAAGGGCTTCTCATCCTGGCATTTTCAGATTTTTATCACCTGTCCCACATTACTTTTTGGGACCGAGAAAAAGCACGATTTACACTTTTTTCGAAGTTTAAGCAAATTTTTCAGGGTGAAGGACCAACAGTAACAGCTCAGTTTTTTTCCTACACATACTCCTCATACATAAGTGTAACAGGAAAAAAAATTGGCCTGTTACTCCAAGTCCTTCGTTGTTTATTTAATGCCTAAAATTACGCAAAACGACAGTTCACGAACGAAGATTAGAGCCCTAAAAACGTCTGTTTAGACTTAACTTAAATCCAATTTACTAGGCACAAATGAAAGTCCATTCTTTAAGCTTTCCAATGAGCCCTATCTGATCATCCTATTGATTCAAATAGAAATTCTACGGCTTTCAGAAAACAGGTCTGAAATTACATTTTTTGCTTGTTCGTGCTCTAAACAAATGCCTATATCTCAGGAGTAAAATTTTTTAGAGGTATAACAAGATTTGTTTTGGGGTTCAGAAGACTGGTACACATAACCTACCAAATTTTATCAAAATCAAAAATGGTGTGGCAAAAAAATTTCTTAAAATTTGTTGATTTAATATGGAATGACCCTGTAGTCAGTAGTTATAAATAAAAAAAAGAATAATCCAGTGGCGACCAGTCTTGTAATTAGCCTGTAAATTTTGCAGATTATGGAAACACTAAATTATTATATAGCTGTTGACGAATGATTAAGAGTCAGGTTTTTATCGATCACTAAAAAGGCATGAAGTCAATTTAATGAAAATTTAAACCCTATTTGGCTTAATTATTGACTTATGGGCACCAAATTGTAATGACTTTAATGTCCTGTAGCATAACCATTTTACGTCTTAGAGCAAAAATCTCCAGATTAAAGTTGCTTGTCTAAGTCCCCTCTATATACAGGTAAAATATTTAGGTGTTATTTATTAACACCCTGTATAGATTGCAGAACATACTGTTTTGAATTATGATTAGATTGACTCTGTAAAGCAAATAATTCTGTGAGAAATTAGTTATTTATTTTATTTACACTGCAAAAGCGTTATTATGTTTTCCGGTTTCACGAAATATTAATTTTATAAACGTCCACTGAACTTGTGTGTATATTTTTGTAAAACATTAATTTAAAAGCTGACTAAATTATGTAAATATTAATTCTTTAATTAATTTAAAATATAGCCTATTCGATAAATTATCGATGTATACTCCTCATCCCAACGTGTGGATAAATGAATCTCTTTCATTTTTTTTTTTATAAAAACAAATGCTTCTCAATCCCTTGCAAATGTTTTCATGAAAGGGCAATCGGGATTTACTGTATAAACAAACACTTGACTTTCATGGATTCACTCTTTTATTTTTATAACACTTTTCCCCTTCAACATGGGCAGTATTTTACCCCTACTTGAATTGGGGTGCACAATCGACGTTGTGGGAAGTTAAGTGACAAAAATCAACACTAGAACAGACGCCTAAATAAAAAGCTTTTTTCTACCCCGGATTGATTGTCACCCTCTAAGTACTGGACAAACATTTCCGTTCTAAATTGTACAACACAGTGACAAGAGAACATGACCGCCTGTGTGTATTGTTACTGTTCCTACATTTGCAAATACCTCCTCACTTTCCTGTTTCCCTATTCCCTCCATCACATTTGCATATCATTAAATATTATTAAAATTATAATTATTAATTTTAATATTCCATTGAAAAAGCCCTACTTTACAGTGGAATATGTTTGCAGCAGGCTCTGATTTATAAATGGGCAGAAAGGACGGCAAAGTTGTCATGACAACAATTTTGTCTGCAGTGTTCACATAGGGCTTTGGAAGTTGCATCATACTGGGCTTTGATAAATAATTAGATAGATTATCCATATAATTAATTTCTGTAAAACAATATGGATAAAGAAATTCACGTAATTAAATATAGAGTGTGATACATCACATAATTTATCTAATCTGGAGATGTAGAATATTATTTTATCATTTCACATTTTGATGTAGAATAAGCGGTCATATTGCAGGGACAGCTTAAGTGTGCCATTGAGTATGCTATATCAGAAGTCTGTAAAAAAATTCTATCCACTGATATGTTATTCATTGCTGTAGGCGTGGTATTAGTTAAGAAATAGGGATGTTTATTGTAAGCCCTAAGCAAGTAAAAATAGAAAGAAAAAAAAGAATGGAACATTTTTAGTCCTATGGACTTAGTAAATTATGTCTTAGATTTTTGGGGAAGAATGTGTGAAATTATATTGATTTTCTTTTGATTTTAGCCCTGAAACGGTTGTATGAGAACATGAAAGTGGAAAATAAAATGTCCCGTAAAAATGGTAAAATATTATGTAACCGGAATTTCTGTTTCTTCTTACGTCTTATGCCTTACCATGCATTATGTAATGATGATGATGATGATGATGATAATAATAATAATAATAATAATAATAATAATAATAATCAGGGGCCGGATTCTAATGACATGTCATCTTTGTATTGATGGTGCATAGACATTGTCAACTTGTAGATAAATCCTAATCATGGCCTTCAGATTATAGAAATACATTTTTATTAGGTCATTTTTTGTCATTTTATGTAATTTTATATTTTTAGGGCATTTATTTCAATTTTAGGTCATTATTTTGTCATTTTCGTGTCATTTGCTTCCTTATTTAGTCATTTTTATGCATTTACATTGAGTGTATTAACTTTTTTCCGTCGCTAGCGGTGCTGTCTTTGAAATGATGTTTGTTTATTGCAAGAAGGAAAAATTCGGCGTTAAAGTGTTGACATTTCTCAGTCGGAAAAGAGAATAAAAGAAACGTCAAAATTTTGTATTATTTCATGATAAATCACTTACATTTATAGAGTTTTATAGTGCCCTAAAATGCCTATTTCGTACACTCAAAATAAAATTCAACTTCTGTAATTTTTACAATTTTATAATGGACATCCCTCAATGAAAAGCAGAACAACAGAGGTGGGTTTTTCCTAGAAACTTGATTATTTCAAACAATTGTCGCTAAAAGAATGCTGACAGACTGGGGAGGGGGAGGATTAAGGGGGAAGGACTACTGTGTCAAGTCATTAGTGAAAGAACATCTGTTTAAGTGAATATAGTTAGTGATGCCTAATTTTGCAGTTAATTCTGTTAAGAGTAGGTATACCACGTTTCTTGCAGTAAAAAAAAAAGAACATTTTACAGTTTATGTGTATATTGTAATATTTTTAAGTCTATTTCCTATCTATTTACACATTTTTAAAGCCTATTTCAGGTGCCTATTTTCTCTTTTAAAAGCCTATTTACTTGTTTTAGAAGCCTATTTTAGTTGCCTAAAACTAATTTTTTTAGAACCTAAAATCCCAGGTCTACTTATTATATAGATTTTCTGGATAGTGTCCCTACTTTTGGTCTGGAGTGTACACAACAGGCTGGTCGTAAGCTTGTAATTTGTGGTATTAGTACATGGATATTGAGAAGTGTAGGGAAAAAAGGAGGTAAAATAATTATGTTGGTGTACATGTTTACTGTTACAAGCGACAACAAATTGGGGATATTTAATCTGCACTCTATACTTGTGTGGCCTCCGGAACCGCAACAGGGGTGTCACAAACAGATGTGGCTATACTCAACTCGCCTGGTAAATGCTGTGTAGGCAATATGCAGCACACCCGTGTAGCAAGGGCGCCCATATGATATATTCCAGAGGGGGGCCAATTTTTTAAAGCAATTAATTTTTTGTCGCTTTAACTTCTTGGGCCACTTTCTAATATTATATTAATAATATAGTAAGTGCAACTATGACATGGCCAGAAAATAATTTCGGGAGGGTTTGAAGGGGGTTTGGGGGGTTTACACCCGGAAAATTTTTAAAAATATTGAATTAACGAAAATCACAGTTTATGCTAGTTTACCACTGAAAAACTAGTTAGAAAATTTGTTTACCATACTCTTAAAACATGCCAAACGTAAACAAGAAATCATTACCTAAGTCGGGAAACGACCCCTCGAAAATTTGTAAATATTGAACTACTGAAACTCACAATTTACGCTATTTTAGCACTGAAAAACTAGTTAGCAAATTTGTTTAAGGGATGCCAACATAAACATGTCGTTACCTAAGTCGGGGGTCCACCCCCGGAAAATTTTTAAATATTGAACTATTGAAAATCACATTTTATGCTATTTTAGCTCTGAAAAACAAGTTATTAAATTTGTTTACCAAACTGTAAGATATTCCAATGTAAACAAGAAATCGTTACCTAAGTTATAATTAGACCTGGGATTTTAAGGCAAATGCCTATTTTGTTCCTTATGAAATAACATGAAAATTTTTAAATATGTGGACGTTTCATGATAAATCACTTACATTTATAGAGTTTTATAGTGCCCTAAAATGCCTATTTGGACCTTTGGAGCCTATTTTTACTATTTTAGTGCCTAAAATGCCCATTTTGTACACTTAAAATAAAATTCAACTTCTGTTACTTTTAGAATCATTTAATGGACATCCCTGAATGAAGAGCAGAACAGCAGAGTGGGTTTTTCACAGAAACTTGACTTTCCCAAACAATTATCGCCAAAGGAATGCTGACTGACAAGTAGCAGGTATATACTAAGAAGGGACATACTATGTCAATTTGTCATATAATCCAAAGCTGTTTTTGATAAAAGAATTTTTAATTCTGTCTTAATTTTGCAATTATTTCTGTTGAAAATAGGTAAACCACGTTTTTTATATTAAAAAAGATCACGTTACAGTTTAAGAGCATGTTGTAGTATTTTAAAGTCTATTTTCTGTCTATTTACACATTTTTAAAGCTTATTTTAAGTGCTTATTTTATCTTTTAAAAGCCTATTTACTTGTTTTAAAGGCCTATTTACTTGTTTTAAAAGCCTATTTTAGGTGCCTAAAACGATTTTTTTTAGAGACTAAAATCCCAGGTCTAGTTATAATACAAGAAAAGTTAAATAGCACATGGGACTCATTATGTTATGAAAACAATAAATGCTATATCATATTTGACACACCAACAAAACTTGTTTAATTTAATAATTTTTTTGATACAAAAAAAAGAATTCGAGATTTTGAGTTTTAGGGGTCCGGACCCCCTGGACCCCCCTTTCCTAATCCACTGTGGACTCTGCTTCCATGTTGTCAATTTGGTAAAACTTCTGCAAACTTTTCATGTCTCTATTCACTTATAAATAATGGTCCTGACTATAGAAACAAAAAAGGAAAACACCTTACTATAATTATTAATATACATTTTTTCCTTTCCCTGAGAACCAGGGGGGGGGGCGCGGCCCCCCCTTGCCCCCGGGTATGGGCGCCCATGCCGTGTAGGGCAGATTACTGACTAGTGACGGCGTTACTGCTAAGAAACATTAAAATGGAAGGATAAGAACATTAGTGGGGATTTTAAGGCAAATGTCTATTTTGTTCCTTATGAAATAACTTGAAAATTTTTAAATAGGTTGACATTTCATGATACATCACTTATATCTATAGAGTTTTGTAGTGGCCTAAAATGCGTATTTTGACCTTTAGAGCCTATTTTTACTATTTTAGTGCCTAAAATGCCTATTTTGTACATTTAAAATAAAATCCAACTTCTGTAACTTTTACAATCATTTAATGGACATCCCTGAATGAAGGACAGAACAGTAGAGGGCGGGTTTGCATCGAAACCTGATTGATAGTTATTATTAGGGCAAGGCATTTGATGATTTTGCACCTTTTTTATATGAAGGTTAAAAGATAGCTCCAATGTACAGTATACAAATGTGTATCATGAAATAATTGATTAATGCCCGGTTTCTATAAACTCGGGAAATACCTATGGGTAAATTGTCCAATGGACAGAATTTACACAAGAATAACTTTTACAAACTCAAATAACTTAATTTAAAGGTAACAATCACTTAGACGTATGGTGAATTTCTAGAAAAATGTCCTCTGGGTAAATATGAAAATGACAGAAAAATTGTTCCTACAAACTAGGACTAGATCTTTCCAAGGGTAAATCGTCGGGTTATTTTATCCTCTCATGGATGGTTGGATAATATTTAACGTCTTGTAGGATCAATAATAATTTAAACAATGAGAATCAAAGCCTTCTGAATTAAATTAACACTGTACAACTCCAAGGCCTTCCTCATTATATCATTGTGGGTGATTAGGAATTAATTTGCCCATGGGTAATTTACCCATAGGTATTTCACGAGTTTATAAAAACCGGGCACAAGTAAGGGCAATTTGTTTTTGCATTTATTGCTTCTTTTTGCATTTTTCGTCATTTTCAACACATAGGTCATTTTTTGTTGTTGCAATATTTAGGCCATTTTTAGCGTTTCTAGGTCATGTTTTTTTAGTGGACGTAGGGAGGACCTTTTCCATGTACAAATAGTTACTTTCAGACAACAGACAATCGTTTTTATTTGAGAATCTCCGCCAAATGTTCATAGTTCATTTTAATTGAGGTTTATTGTAAACACCATAGCAGTTTGTCTTGTAGTAATAAAGAACTATTTTTTCTTTCTTTTTAAATGGCACATATTTGCTAGGAGCAATTTGATGGGATGCCAGTTCAGAAAGAATTTATATTTCGTTAAGGGTGTCCAAGTAGTATAAATATACTTACTTCTTTAATGACGAAATAAGTGTGTTTTATATTGTAAATTCTTATATAACGCACTGTCATCCGTTACATTGCTTTTAGCAATTCATTATTTAAAAAAAAAACTAATTATAAGTAATAATGGTAAATTTATTAGTTATAATGGACAATGGACAAAGACAGTGTTTTTTCCAACAGCCAAAGACAGACTAGACTCCAAGAATTACGAACCGAGTTTTATAATGACTCAATTTATGACAGAACATGGCAAATTCAAGTCATATTTTAAACGCTTTAAAATTGATAATTCAAATGATACTTCATGCTCCTGTCTTCACCAGAATCAAACAGTCAACCATCTGTTATTTGAGTGCCCAGTGGTTGAACGACAGAGACACCTCTTAGAACTCCATTTTGATTTTTGCAACATAAGATTCGAACCACCTTTAACACAAATGTTCAAAAAACAGTGTTGTTTCACACAGTTCCAGAAATTTGTCAGTGACATTTTCAAGGTTTTGTAGAGATAAGTGTTACAGATTCATGGCAAAATTATTTCATATTTCTTGTATTGATTCGCAATAACATATTTTAGTATGTATTTTGTTAAACTATAGCCCTAGCATATATTTGTACAGTAGGGCTTTTTCTCGTTGGAGACACAATAATAAATGGTTTTGATTAACCCTGTCTTTGGCGAGACTAATTTTATCGAAAAACATAAAGGCTCATGGCGGACTGCATAGAAAACGGTTAACACAATGATTACCTCTATAGTTTCATGCTTCTACCATATTGTATAATTTTACATGAAATTAAAACTTTTCTTCCAATTTATTTTCCATAATTTTATTACAAATCTAAAATAAACAACTATATTTTACAGGGTACATTATCAATTCAAGGGTTAAAAAATCATATTTCCTATTTTTATACACCAAGGAAGGCTTTGGAAATATAATGTTGGTCTTTGAAAGAAATGAACAACGTTTATTAAAAAAAATCAGCTGTATTTAGACTCCTTTCAGCTTCGAGGCCATATCAGGAGTTCAGGATCTGTGTCTTTACAGTTGGACATGAAACTACTGATTGCCAATTAATTTATATTGTTGGTGAACATTATGTTGTTTATTTCAACCGATATTAATTTAAATGGACATGATATAAGATGAAATGGTGAGGATGATTCATGGTATGTAAATATCCAACTCGGCAATTGCCTTTACAACTAAGGAATCCATGAGAAAACCCATTATTATAGCAACATTAATTACGAACTCATTATTTCATAAAGGAAAAAGTTAATAATAATTTTATCTTATATGTAAGTAGCCTAATGCAAAATCTCTTCTCTTCTCTTCTCTCTATATATAAAAGGCTTTGTCCTGACTGACTGACAGGAATCAACGTAGAGCCTAAACTATAACAGGTAGAGACTTAGAATTTTGACCGTACCTTCGTATCATAATGTAGGTGCTCACTAAGAAAGGATTTTAAAAAAATTCTGATTTTAAATGCAAAAAATCAAATGTTTTTGAGAATACTTAATCCCTTCTTACACAGAATTATCGAATCCGAATCACATTTGACATTAAAACATATTGTTGCCTGTGGGTTTCAGGTGGGTTTGGAATTAAATTAAATGGAAGTTTGACAATTACAGTTGGCTTTGTCTATTTTTGTCATACCTTGAAATAACTTTCGCGATCGCTTGAATGTTGTAAGCCCTAATATGGTCAAACATTGTTTTATTTGGACGAAACTCACTGTACAGAGGTTTTCTGGGCCAAGAAACTCGAATCTGAGGTCGCTTTTACTAGACGATGCTTTCTAATCGTGGTATGTAGTCCACGTGATTTAGGTGTTAATAAATATAATGATTTAACTATTATGCTCTTAATTTTTAATTTTTGAAATAATTATCGCGGGCGAAGCCGCGGGCAAATGCTAGTTATCTAATATATAAAGTCGAATGTGTGTTTGTGGGTATGTATGTATGTATGTATGTTTGTTCCTTATACAAATCTACATTTCTTTACCAATTTACACGGAATTTTGCACACATACCCAGTTAAGCCCGGGAAGTATAGCGGTCAACATTAAAATTGAAACAAATCAGTCCTTCCCTTGAAAATTATATAATTTCTGATAATATTATGCAAAAAAAATGAAATCCCATTCAGTTGTCAAGACAACAGTGTATTGTTTACACAGTTCACATGGGGCTCTGGACAATAATTTATTGGACATTAACGAATTCTGATGCTAACGTTTTGTGAAAATAATTCTTGAATAAAATCCACGAGAATAAAGCACATTGTAATGCAGTCACATAACTTTCTCTACCCTCGACACAAGAAATATTTTCTCACTTCATATTTTGATGTAGAATAAGAGGTCGTATTGCTGGGATAACTTAAGTGTGTGAGTATGCTATATCAGAAGTAGGTAAACAATCCTTTCCGCTTATACGTTATCCATAGCTGTATGCTTTGTATTAGTTGAGAAATAAGGATGTTTATCATAGGCCCTAAGCATGGGATGGAACATTTTGAGTCCTATGCTCGCAGTATTTTATGTCCCGGGTTTTAGGGGAGGAAAGTATGAAAGTGATACTGCATTTCTCTTTTATTTCAGCCCCGAAACGGATGTATGGTAACATGAGAATGAGAAATAAAATTTCCGTCAAGTCAATACAATCTTATGTAATTTATGTTTCTTTTTATTTCAACCCCTTTCAGGGATGATGTGTAGAAGCAACGGAATGCAGCATTCGACATCCTCTATGAGCCATAAAAAGCTATATCTAGCGTTTTCTGATGGAATAGTTTGAGTGTGATAAATCTTTTTCTTCATTTCAAGTTTTACATACATAATATATAAGCACCTAGAGTTTCAAAATCGAAAGCCCTCCAAAAGTTAATTTCAAATTACAAAATACAAAGCCCGGGCGACGCCGGGCCTTTTCAGCTAGTCCTATATATTAAAAGGAAGCCTTCGTAGGTAAATAGACTATGTGATCAACACAGCAGTCAACGCCACCTATTAACAAGACAGTATTCAATTGTGAGATTAATTGCCATAGCAACCGGGGGAAAAGAGCATTGAATGACTTGGACGAAAATCACTATGCTGGGGTGTTTTGGGCTAGAAAACACGTTTTGCTCCCGGGACATCGCACTTTAATCGTAAAATGTAGCCTACATCGAAATAGGAATTTTCGTTTTTTAACTATCAATTGTTTTAATTGTTTATGCATGAATTGGGTAAGATCCATGAGTCTGTGGTACGTTTGAAATATTTCGAATCTTTATGCCCTTATGGAAGCACACGATTTTTTGTTCATTTCGTTTAATAATTATTTTATTTGTTACGGAAAAAACAATATAATTAAGAATACAATTATGTAATTTTTTCAATTGATGTAAAAACGATGTAAGTGTTAGTAAATATGTTATAATGAGGGGGAGAATTTCTATGAGATGTCATATTTTTCCCCTTTGCATTATTTCAGGTTTCCGACTAATTTATACCCGATTCCAAGAATCCTGGTGAAAATGGAACGGCTTTTGTTGTGCATATAACTGCATATGTGGGAAATGTTCAAGTATTGTAGCATATTTAGTATGAATATGCATATTTAGGTCATATTTTTTTTGCATATTTGTGTGCATATTAAAGAAATTTTGAAGTTCCGTATCATATTTTGTAAATTTAGCATTATAATGACACTTTTTGATAATTTACAAATATTTTAAATAATTAACACTATATTTTAATAAAATGCATTGTAATGAAACTTTAAAAAAATGTACACAATGTGTAAGTGGTAAAGTCATATTTTAAATTTTATTGGTCATATTTTAATGTTTGTTAGGTCATAAATGCATGAATATATCCTATTTTTTAGGTCATAGAAATCCGCCCCCTAATTATAATTGTTTCTGCTTAATAAATTATTTAAAAAAACATCTATCATTTGAGTAAATAATCGCGGGTGCTGCTTGTAAGAATAACAATTGTTGTATTACGGAGAGAGTTCGAGTATATTCTTAAATATCACCCCTGTTCCTTGAAACTGTAGTAGTGCTATAAGAATTGATTTCTGCTTGTCTCCCTAAACATTGCAGTGTCTGGTTTCACACCTGCTGGAGAAGTTTACAACAGCTCAAGTTTCGTCTGGTGTGCGTTAGAGACACTCTATGTTCGCAGTGTCCTCTGTGTTTTTTAATATTTAATAGTAGCAGGTTCCGCGGGTTCGCCCACGATAATTAATTAATTAATTTTTTTTATTTTTTTTAAAAATAACCTTTCTTCAACATTACAATCTGTTCTACAATGAACAATAAGTAATAATGATGCGAGAATGAACATGTTACAAATATAGCCCAGTGGCTAATATTTGTATAACATAACAAATCTGTTTGGCATTTAATTAAATCTGTAAATCAAGTTCAATACTCTATTTCTATGGAGCCTACACGTGTTTGTCCCAATAATTAATTTGAAGATTAAAAATTAGGAGCAAAATTTGCGTGTAGTAATGCGGCCAGGTTAACTGTAAACTGGGTAAGGTTAGGTTTGATATCCTGCGCCTTAGTTTAACAATGCAAATATAAGAACAGAGCAGGACTCAAGAGCAAACTCCAGGTTAGCTTAGTTGAATATCTATATTGATTGATAAGAACTGCAAACAGGAGAAGGGAACAGGAAAGTGACTGGGAACGCCAGAGGAGATCGAAACCAGGAAAAACCAACAAAACCAAGCACGCAGGGAGGAGGTAGGTGAATAACATGATCGCCCACAAACAAATTGAATATAGAGAAATTTAACAATTTAATCCCAGAAACTTTCAATAAATATAAGTTGAGGGAAAACTTCATGCGACGACAAATTCAATAATAATATAAAAGGTACAATACACCCAATATAGAATTTATATACAAATCTCAGAATAAGTTAAGAATGTTAGAGTTACGAATAACACCAGTGAACTCAACCCCAAACAATACAATGTAAAAATTATTGACTAGAAAGGGTACGACACTAAACTGGGACACTAGTATAGAAAATTGGGAGTTAATACTCCATGAAAACCTTCAGTCATCTGAAAATGTTTAACACCAAATATCACAACTATTTTAAGTAGGCCTATCAAACAGGAATTAATAATGGCCAGTAATATAAGGAATTAGAAAGCCTCATCAAAACCTTCAGTTATATGGAACATGTTTTACAAGAAAATATTACAGCTACCTTAAGTAGGCCTATCAAACTGCAATTAATCATGAGCAGTAGAATCAGGGATTAGAAATGCCTCAAAACTTTCAGTCATATGACGACTGTATTACAAAAGAATATGACAGCTAATTTAAGTAGGCCTATCAAAGGGCAATTAATAATGGCCAGTAATATAAAGAATTAGAAAAGGCTCATTAAAAACTTCAGTTATATTGAAAATGTTTTACAAGAAAATATAACAGCTATCTTAAATAGGCCTATCAAACTACAATTAATAATGGCCAGTAATATACAAACTTAGAAAGCCTCATGAAAAACCTTCAGTTATATTGAAGATGTTTTACAAGAAAATATTACAGCTATATTAAGTAGGCCAATCAAATTGGAATTAATAATGGCCAGTAATATAAGAGGTTAGAAAAGCCTCATAAAACCTTCAGTAATATGACAACTGTTTTACAAGAAAATATTACAGCTACCTTAAGTAGGCCTATCAAACTGCAATTAATCATCAGCAGTAGAATCAGGGATTAGAAATGCCTCAAAACTTTCAGTCATATGACGACTGTATTACAAAAGAATATGACAGCTAATTTAAGTAGGCCTATCAAAGGGCAATGAATAATGGCCAGTAATATAAAGAATTAGAAAAGGCTCATTAAAAACTTCAGTTATATTGAAAATGTTTTACAAGAAAATATAACAGCTATCTTAAATAGGCCTATCAAACTACAATTAATAATGGCCAGTAATATACGAACTTAGAAAGCCTCATGAAAAACCTTCAGTTATATTGAAGATGTTTTACAAGAAAATATTACAGCTATATTAAGTAGGCCAATCAAATAGCAATTAATAATGGCCAGTAATATAAGAGGTTAGAAAAGCCTCATAAAACCTTCAGTAATATGACAACTGTTTTACAAGAAAATATTACAGCTACCTTAAGTAGGCCTATCAAACTGCAATTAATCATCAGCAGTAGAATCAGGGATTAGAAATGCCTCAAAACTTTCAGTCATATGACGACTGTATTACAAAAGAATATGACAGCTAATTTAAGTAGGCCTATCAAAGGGCAATGAATAATGGCCAGTAATATAAAGAATTAGAAAAGGCTCATTAAAAACTTCAGTTACATTGAAAATGTTTTACAAGAAAATATAACAGCTATCTTAAATAGGCCTATCAAACTACAATTAATAATGGCCAGTAATATACGAACTTAGAAAGCCTCATGAAAAACCTTCAGTTACATTGAAGATGTTTTACAAGAAAATATTACAGCTATATTAAGTAGGCCAATCAAATAGCAATTAATAATGGCCAGTAATATAAGAGGTTAGAAAAGCCTCATAAAACCTTCAGTAATATGACAACTGTTTTACAAGAAAATATTACAGCTACCTTAAGTAGGCCTATCAAACTGCAATTAATCATCAGCAGTAGAATCAGGGATTAGAAATGCCTCAAAACTTTCAGTCATATGACGACTGTATTACAAAAGAATATGACAGCTAATTTAAGTAGGCCTATCAGAGGGCAATTAATAATGGCCAGTAATATAAGGGATTAAAAAAAGGCTCATAAAAAAACTTCAGTTATATTGAAAATGTTTTACAAGAAAATATAACAGCTATTTTGAATCGGCGATACATGAGCTTACAATGGGGGAATTTTCATGAGTTTAGCAAGGTCTCCCCAAAATAACAGCCACATGGGGAAAACTTACAATATTCCGCTAACATGAAGAATATGCAGAAACTACCAACATTATGAATAGTAGAAAAATACTTCGTGCTATTGGCCAGTATATAAAAAACTTTACACGAAGAAAAGGTTTTGAAAGCGTAGAAGCCAAATATATAACATCTCAATTTATCAAATGGCAAGGCAAGGGCGTAACTTAGGTCACGAGCACAAAATGGATGCCGAAATACATCGAACTGTTTGCATGGCTCGCTACAGACAAAACTTATCAAAGGTAGAATGCCTTAGCAAACACACCAAAATCCTGAAGGCAACGCATATCATAGCAACTACAGAAATGGAATAATTCCAGGTTTCACGTTTCGTAATTTAATTGAATTAGTTCTTAGCATGGTGGAGTATTAACAGTAATAATTAGAAACATTTTAACCATGACAAAACGAACAGATCGGTACTCACGATTAGTCAGCCGGAGATCCAGGTAAACCGTTCCACACTCAATCAGAACTCGTCAGGTACTAAAGCAATGGCGGAACAGCCACCGGCACACCACCAAGCGTAGCGCAGATGGCAGCACAAAACAAGACAAGTGAGCTGCACATCCAAAGAGGAAGGAAAATTGGAGACGGAGAAATTTACCTCCGTCTCAGCCTCCTCTCTGGGAGGGCTCAAAATTTTAGAAGAAACAGGGTAGAAGACCCCAACATAGACAACATAAACGTGAAACCTAGAAGGCTAAAGATAATCACATACAGACAAGAGACTTAACTCAGATAATATAGTACCAGATATACGAATAAGGCATATATCCATTCACCTTACTAAACAATTCAGTATCAATAATAATTAATACCAATAAGTATGCCATTAGTCAGATGAAAAACAAATTTGCTTGAGAAATGTCTATATCTTGATGCAAAAAAAAATTTTCATATAAGATATGTCATTGAAATTTAGTTAAATAAGTGCATAGTATACACAATATGTCCCTGAAATAAAATATCAACACCATCCATATTTTCCCATTTTTGTTAAATATAAACATTTTGTCTTTTTAATTAGAATATCTTCTTGAGGTTTAGTCCTTCTTTATAACTTGCGGGTAATAATTCTTCAGTATCAAAGTCAATGCTTGAAATTATCTTACATAAACCCATTCTTACCTTTGATTAGATTAAACTTTCTTGTGACTCTAGGATTTGATTACATACACCAAGCTTGGCCTAGCAGGCCACCCAACACTAGACTCTGCCATGACACAATGAGGAAAATCCCCATATTTCTCTTTTTGAAGCACTATTTTTTGGGTTACCCCAAAGAAACTTGAATAACACTGGGAAAAAAAAAACGGAGAGAGCACTATTATGACACACTTACGGGAGTAGATGATCACCATAGGTAATAGATCACCATACATACGTAGATACGCCAACGCCCACATGTCCAAATGAGGGAAGGCGGAGATGGCAGAAGATCAAAGCTCAGCCAAGGTCCATCTATGGCCGAACATTCAACAGCACAGCAGAAGAAGTTAGGTGCGTAGAAAAGGGGGGGGATACTGTAGAACACCAGCACAGCTCGAAGATCGATGACTGCTGTAGAGAACGATGATACGAGGCTCCGGCCACCAGAGTCTAGTGGCAAAACAAGCAGGGGCTGCAGTCCCCAATGAGCCAGGTAAAGAAGATTCATTGAGCATGGTATACTCACGCCCAGAAGAATACACAGCAGGAGCAGCTTGGTATCCAAACCAAGAGGAAGATGGGGCCAATGGCCCTCTCCATCCAGAAGTAGATCCAGAAGGCACACATGAAACAGAGTGGTAATCATTAGCTCAGGAGTGAATATATATAGGTGGAATATTAACACTCCGGCTATCTTGCTTGAGTCACAAATAATAATTATGCACGATGATTTCGAATGTCTTTAGTAAGGTCTTTCTTGCTTTCAAATTTATTAATTTCAACACTAAACCTTCTCTTGACGGAGGGTGTTGAAAAGTCGAAGGAGTCACTTCGTTGATTTCTAAATGTTCACTGTATTTTTTTTTTTTGGGTGAATAGAATCTATCATCTTCATTAATTTTTTTTTTATTTTGTACAATTTATAGTTGTCCCTCATCTTTCTCCTTTTTTTGAAAATGAGCCAAATCCTGTACTAGCTCAGGAGTCATATTATAATTTTATAATAGTCTCTTTTTTTTTTCTTCTTTATTTTTGGGGGGTTGTCATTAATTTATGTATATAGATGTATTATCTTTTTGAGTTTTTTTTTTGAACTGAGGCCTCAGAATATAACTTAGTAATTTAGACAAGGGGCCCCACAATTTGAGTACCAAACAAGAATGGACCCCGGAAATCCGACCGACCGCGCAAGCACCGATCCATCCACAAATGATTTTGACAATGGTTAAATACACAATATTTTTTTTTCTCTTTTTTTTTTATATTCCACCAACAGCATTTGTTAAACAAAACCAAACGTGAAACCAAGACAAGTAAATATATCAATCTTATGTCTACATTAAAATAAACGTTCCATTTGAAGGAACTACAAAACTATGAAATGCACCAAACTATCACATATAAGTGCTCAAATACAAACTTACAAAGACTTCAATTGTGACGCATGGCATCTACGCTTTGAAGAGTCTTGAACATGTTGCAAAAGAAATGAGACTCCGTTCTGGAGTTGCTTAATAATACGAAAGGGGCCCACATAACGGGGCGCTAATTTCTTAGCAAATTTATTAGACGCCTTACTAACAGGGTAGTTTCTGCACATAACTAAATCATTAACCTTAAACTGGCAAGGGACCCTACCCTTATTATAAGCCATAGCTCTCCTACCATGGGCAGCTAAGAGATTGCGCCTAGCAGCTTTCCAAGTCTGAGAAAGGTCCAAGGGAGTAACAGCGTCAGGCAATAAGTCAGCCAGGTGCCACAGGTTACTGAGCGGATGGTTGGGCTTAAATGTGAACAGAAGAGAAAATGGAGAGAAACCATGACTATCATGGACAGCCGTATTGAATGCAAACTGCAACCAGTGCAGATTACTATCCCACAAGGAATGATCACTGCTATGGTACGCAATTAAAGCATTCTTAAGGTTGCGCATGACGCGTTCAGCATGGCTGGGATTCGGGTAGTATGGACTGGTGGTGATATGTTCAATGCCCCTGCGAAAACAGAAATCCTTAAATACACGGGAGGTGAACTGGGGACCATTGTCCGAAACAATGGACTCCGGAAAGCCGCAAACCTGGAAGATGGAGGATAGAGCAGACATCACTTTCTCGGTGCGAGAATCCCGCAGAGGGAATAACCAATTGAACTTCGTAAAAGCGTCCACAACCACAAAGATAAAAGTGTTGCCCTTGCGAGAACGAGGCAACTTGCCAAGAAAGTCAATAAACAGTTTCTGAAAAGGGCGCTGAGGAACAGTGGATGACAAAAAGCCAATACGTGAATTGAGAGTAGGTTTGGATATAGCACATTCATTGCATGATCGAACACGATCACGAATATCCACAAACATACCTTTCCACCAAAAAGCAACACTGATCTTGTGCACCGTCTTCTTGATCCCCAAATGGCCGCCAATGGAAGACACGTGAAAATATTTAAATACCATATCTCTAAGGGAGACTGGCAACACAATCTTAGGCCGCTTCTGCCTACCCACCAAAATCTGCAGAACACCAGAGACCAAACGATAATTACTAACAACAGCACGATTCCCAAGCTGATCAATAATACTAGCCAAATCAGGATCGAGACCCTGATGGTGAGAAATGTCAGCGTACGCCAAAGGAAAATTAGTCAAGAGAGGAGCAATAGTCTCCTGAGCAGGCAAGACCACAGGAGGGGCGGAGGAATCCAAGGGCTGTTCAGAACAAGAGGGATAGCCTTCGAACATGCGAGAAAGAGAATCAGCAAGGATATTTTGAGATGACTTAATATGAACAGGGAGAAATTTGAATGCTGAGAGCCTAACGGCCCAACGAGCCAGTCTGCCCGTCTTACGGGGGCGAGCCAAACACCAAGACAACGCTTGGTTGTCGCACTCCAAGATAAAATTGACGTGCTCGACATACATCCGGAATTTCTCCAGAGCAAAGATGACGGCAAGAGCTTCCAATTCATAAATGGAAAACATTTGCTCTTGTTTGCTCAAAGATCTCGAAGCAAAGGCAACCGGCTTACGCCCATCTGGGAACTCTTGAAGAAGCACCGCGCCCAACCCAACAGAACAAGCATCGGTCTGGACAATGAACGTCCTGGAGAAGTCGGCCATGGCCAAAATCGGCGGATTAGTGATGGCAGACTTAAGATTCTCAAAAGCGAGTTGCTGCTCATCACCCCAAACAAACGGCACACCCTTGCCCCTCAGGCGATTCAAGGGAGCCGCCCGCACAGCAAAGTTGGGAATAAATTTAGCGAAAAAGTTAACCATGCCTATAAACCGAGCAATACCTTTAACATTGGTAGGAGGCGGGAAGTTCCTGATAGCAACAGTCCTCTCTGGGTCAATAGCAACCCCATCGGGAGAGATAATATGGCCAATGAAACTAAGTTGCGGCCTCGCGAACCGCACCTTAGTTGGCTTGACTGTCAAACCGGCCTCCTGAAGCCGACGAAAAACTTCCCGAAGGTGACCAACGTGAGACTGGAAATCCTTGCTATAAATGACCAAATCATCAAGGTAATGGTATACATAGTCAAATTTGATGTCAGAAAAGATGGTGTCAAGTAGCCTGGTGAGAACCTGCGCGCCAGTAGCGAGGCCAAATGGCAGGCGACAGAACTCGAAATGCTGCCAATCGGTGGAAAAGGCAGTCAGATGGCGGGAGGATTCCTTAAGAGAGATCTGGTTATAGGCACTGTTAAGATCAAGTGAAGAAAATACCTTAGCACCCGCAAACCAATGGGCTGCCGAATGTATATCCGGCAACGGCATGGACTCAATAACAATTTTCTGATTTAGAGCTCTATAATCTATGACAGGGCGGAAATCGTCTTCACCTTTCGGCACTAAGAAGATGGGACTCGAGTAGGGTGACGTCGAGGGCCGAATGATGCCCTTACTCAACATCTCATTGATTTTACGTCGCATGACCAAAAGTTTCGGAGGGGCTAACCTGTACGGGGGTAAACGGACTGGGACATGATCAGTAACCTGTATCTCATACTGTATGACATTTGTTACTCCCAGCTTCTCACTCAAAACATCAGGATAAGCGTTAACAACCTCCAAGATTTGATTACGTTGTTCAGGAAGCAAATGATCTAGAGATATCTCCTTAGTGGGGAAAGTATCACTAACTCCAGAATGGTGATCAATAAGAGAGGCACAAGGAGGGAAGGCACCGGAACCAGGAGAAATCGCAAATGGGATTTTATGGTGGGTATTAAACTTGAAATAAAGCTGACGTAACTGAAAATCCAAGGTTAATCCAGTAAATGAAGCAAACTCAGCCCCCAAAATAACCGGGCAAATCAAAAATTGCAAGACCAGAAAAGAAACTTTCCAAGAGAACTTTGCTATACGAAGAGACAACTGCACAGATCCCAAAATGTTGAGTCCAGAACCATCAGCATTAAGAGCGGCCCCTTGAAACGGGTGAATACTAGATAAAGAAATACCCAAGAATGGTAAGACATCACTACGAATGCAAGATTTACTGGCGCCAGAATCGATCAACGCTTGAAAGGGAGACTTATTGAGAGAGACCTCTACCAAAGGAAGATGTTGCTGTACGCGCCCACTGCAACCCATAGCCTGAAATAAGACCCGGTCACGCTCAGAAGGATGAATGCCAGGAATGGACTGAGAAAATTCAGGTACTAGTCAGGAATCACGAGGTGATGGTGACGGCCCAATAGCTGGACCGGCAGAGGTCCGACGCTGAACATCAAATTCTTTTTTCCTACAATTCGCCTCAAGGTGACCAAATTTATGACAATATGAACACAATCGAGAGTTTCTATTCCCGTCCTGGGCATTAGCATTACGCTGGCGAAGGTCCGCCAGTCTTTTACGACAATCTCTGCTCAAATGACCTACATTAGAGCAATAATGGCAAGACCGTTGTTCACGAGCATGACTGTCATTCAGTCGATCATGAACCCTGTGGACTCCCTGAGACGGTGAAAGAGCGGAAGTGGAACGACAAGCGTCAGCACTCTCCGCTTCAGCAATGACAGACACAAGATTAGATAAGTCAGCATAAGAGACAGGTCTAGCTGCAAATGTCAGATAAGAACGAGTACTAGGATTTAATCCAAATATAATAACATCTACAACTTGTTTCTCAGAATCGGGAACCTGGAAGACTGCAGCATGCAATTTAATATCCAGGAAGAACTCTGAGAAATGTTCATTAAGTCGCTGGGGGCGGTAATAATATCTGCGCAAATAATCTTGACGCGGTCTAGATGGTATAAATTGGACTAGAAGTCGAGCGTGAAAATCTAAAAGAGTCTTGGAAGTACTTAAAACAGCCTGCAATATTTCCAACACTCGACCGGAAACAATGGAAAGTAATAACTGTAAAGCCACGAGATCCTTGACTCGAAATGATGCAGCAAGCTCAACAAATTTGACCAAAAACCGAAGGAAAAATATTACATCAGGCAATTTAGAAACCGCAAATGTACCTTCGCGTTCCAGCATCTTTTGTAAGGGATGCGGCATCTTTAACGGCGCAAATTGAAGATCAGCCAATGCTGATTGAACGGACAGAACACCATGCGAAGAAACTCCCTCATGCATAGTATAGGAAATTGTTGGCTGATTATAAACATCCTGAGGTGATGGTGATTCAACATGTAATGGAGGGGATGGAATGGAGGGTAATCCAACACAATGGGCCCCCGCAACAACAGGCAATTCAGACTCTTCCATCCCAGAGGATGAAAAGGTCGAGACTAATAATTCAGCAAGTTTATCTAACTCGCCCAAATCCAGGTTAGCATCCCGCATCTGCGACAGAAGGAAAATTCTGTTTTCCCAGTGCCAAGCACGATGTCGCAATCGACGTTTTTGTCGATAAGATGCCTCAGGATCCAGCAACAATTCAGAAGCTAAATCTAGTAATTCAGACACCGTGCGTCTGACCAATTGAAATTCCATGACAGTATCCTGCGATGAAATGAAAGAGCAAGAGGGGTTATGTGAAGTAGCAATTTGTTTAAGTTTGGCCAAAAGCGAGGGTACATCCGCAGAGTCTTCCACCTTGACTCCCCTAGACCTAATCTCAAACAACAACTCCTCCTTACGGAGAAACTCCCACGATAGTTGAGTTCTTAAAGGCATGATGCAAGTATGCAAAAGTAGAAACGAATAGAAAAACTTAAGAAATGGGATGCAGGGCATCCAACCTCCTCTCTCCCCAGGTTACTGCTACCAACTGCGGCCAGGTTAACATGTAATGGGGTAGGGTTTGGTATGATATCCTGCGCCTTTGTTTAACAATGCAAATATAAGAACAGAGCAGGACTCAAGAGCAAACTCCAGGTTAGCTTAGTTGAATATCTATATTGATTGATAAGAACTGCAAACAGGAGAAGGGAACAGGAAAGTGACTGGGAACGCCAGAGGAGATCGAAACCAGGAAAAACCAACAAAACCAAGCACGCAGGGAGGAGGTAGGTGAATAACATGATCGCCCACAAACAAATTGAATATAGAGAAATTTAACAATTTAATCCCAGAAACTTTCAATAAATATAAGTTGAGGGACAACTTCATGCGACGACAAATTCAATAATAATATAAAAGGTACAATACACCCAATATAGAATTTATATACAAATCTCAGAATAAGTTAAGAATGTTAGAGTTACGAATAACACCAGTGAACTCAACCCCAAACAATACAATGTAAAAATTATTGACTAGAAAGGGTACGACACTAAACTGGGACACTAGTATAGAAAATTGGGAGTTAATACTCCATGAAAACCTTCAGTCATCTGAAAATGTTTAACACCAAATATCACAACTATTTTAAGTAGGCCTATCAAACAGGAATTAATAATGGCCAGTAATATAAGGAATTAGAAAGCCTCATCAAAACCTTCAGTTATATGGAAAATGTTTTACAAGAAAATATTACAGCTACCTTAAGTAGGCCTATCAAACTGCAATTAATCATGAGCAGTAGAATCAGGGATTAGAAATGCCTCAAAACTTTCAGTCATATGACGACTGTATTACAAAAGAATATGACAGCTAATTTAAGTAGGCCTATCAAAGGGCAATTAATAATGGCCAGTAATATAAAGAATTAGAAAAGGCTCATTAAAAACTTCAGTTATATTGAAAATGTTTTACAAGAAAATATAACAGCTATCTTAAATAGGCCTATCAAACTACAATTAATAATGGCCAGTAATATACAAACTTAGAAAGCCTCATGAAAAACCTTCAGTTATATTGAAGATGTTTTACAAGAAAATATTACAGCTATATTAAGTAGGCCAATCAAATTGGAATTAATAATGGCCAGTAATATAAGAGGTTAGAAAAGCCTCATAAAACCTTCAGTAATATGACAACTGTTTTACAAGAAAATATTACAGCTACCTTAAGTAGGCCTATCAAACTGCAATTAATCATCAGCAGTAGAATCAGGGATTAGAAATGCCTCAAAACTTTCAGTCATATGACGACTGTATTACAAAAGAATATGACAGCTAATTTAAGTAGGCCTATCAAAGGGCAATGAATAATGGCCAGTAATATAAAGAATTAGAAAAGGCTCATTAAAAACTTCAGTTATATTGAAAATGTTTTACAAGAAAATATAACAGCTATCTTAAATAGGCCTATCAAACTACAATTAATAATGGCCAGTAATATACGAACTTAGAAAGCCTCATGAAAAACCTTCAGTTATATTGAAGATGTTTTACAAGAAAATATTACAGCTATATTAAGTAGGCCAATCAAATTGGAATTAATAATGGCCAGTAATATAAGAGGTTAGAAAAGCCTCATAAAACCTTCAGTAATATGACAACTGTTTTACAAGAAAATATTACAGCTACCTTAAGTAGGCCTATCAAACTGCAATTAATCATCAGCAGTAGAATCAGGGATTAGAAATGCCTCAAAACTTTCAGTCATATGACGACTGTATTACAAAAGAATATGACAGCTAATTTAAGTAGGCCTATCAAAGGGCAATGAATAATGGCCAGTAATATAAAGAATTAGAAAAGGCTCATTAAAAACTTCAGTTACATTGAAAATGTTTTACAAGAAAATATAACAGCTATCTTAAATAGGCCTATCAAACTACAATTAATAATGGCCAGTAATATACGAACTTAGAAAGCCTCATGAAAAACCTTCAGTTACATTGAAGATGTTTTACAAGAAAATATTACAGCTATATTAAGTAGGCCAATCAAATAGCAATTAATAATGGCCAGTAATATAAGAGGTTAGAAAAGCCTCATAAAACCTTCAGTAATATGACAACTGTTTTACAAGAAAATATTACAGCTACCTTAAGTAGGCCTATCAAACTGCAATTAATCATCAGCAGTAGAATCAGGGATTAGAAATGCCTCAAAACTTTCAGTCATATGACGACTGTATTACAAAAGAATATGACAGCTAATTTAAGTAGGCCTATCAGAGGGCAATTAATAATGGCCAGTAATATAAGGGATTAAAAAAAGGCTCATAAAAAAACTTCAGTTATATTGAAAATGTTTTACAAGAAAATATAACAGCTATTTTGAATCGGCGATACATGAGCTTACAATGGGGGAATTTTCATGAGTTTAGCAAGGTCTCCCCAAAATAACAGCCACATGGGGAAAACTTACAATATTCCGCTAACATGAAGAATATGCAGAAACTACCAACATTATGAATAGTAGAAAAATACTTCGTGCTATTGGCCAGTATATAAAAAACTTTACACGAAGAAAAGGTTTTGAAAGCGTAGAAGCCAAATATATAACATCTCAATTTATCAAATGGCAAGGCAAGGGCGTAACTTAGGTCACGAGCACAAAATGGATGCCGAAATACATCGAACTGTTTGCATGGCTCGCTACAGACAAAACTTATCAAAGGTAGAATGCCTTAGCAAACACACCAAAATCCTGAAGGCAACGCATATCATAGCAACTACAGAAATGGAATAATTCCAGGTTTCACGTTTCGTAATTTAATTGAATTAGTTCTTAGCATGGTGGAGTATTAACAGTAATAATTAGAAACATTTTAACCATGACAAAACGAACAGATCGGTACTCACGATTAGTCAGCCGGAGATCCAGGTAAACCGTTCCACACTCAATCAGAACTCGTCAGGTACTAAAGCAATGGCGGAACAGCCACCGGCACACCACCAAGCGTAGCGCAGATGGCAGCACAAAACAAGACAAGTGAGCTGCACATCCAAAGAGGAAGGAAAATTGGAGACGGAGAAATTTACCTCCGTCTCAGTAATTCTATAATAATAAAATCAGGTAAACTGATGGAACAAAGTGCCAGTATGCTTTTGTTTAATCAGTTGTAATTGCAATTCCGGGGTGCGCGGGCAAAGAGAGTTAAGTCCACTTTCTTGTTAATGAGAATTACAGTGACTTAACACACTATATCAGCCCAACATAGCTTTAGAGATGGATAAACCCATGAGGCACACATCCATAACTACCGGACAATTTTGAATATTACTTACTGGACTTAACACAAATGTAGAGAACATTTTTATCTATAACTCTATGGGCATATCTCAATTTTTTAGGATGGTGGACTTAACTCTCTTTGCCCGCGCACCCCGGACTTATGATATGCAGAAAATAAGTTTTTTTTTTTTTTTATTGATTTTCGAGGTAAGCTCCAGATTCATTAATTAAGTAGAGCTTCAGGGAGAACAAAGGTCTTTTTTTTTTCTTTTTTTTTTTTCAGATTAAAATCTTCCAACATCAGCTGAACTGTACGTACCCTGAAAATGTAAATTACAATCTTAAACATTTTAAGAGGGGAAAAAAAAAATTATATAATAGCACAACTTAAATTTTGTTTGGTCTTTCGATGTTTTCATTCCAAAATATTCTACTTTATTGTTGTTGTAAATACTGTTTTAAACCACTGGTTAATGCTGAAAAGTTATTTTTATATACATTGTAGGCCTACTCATACGTTTAGAATTTTTCGTTTGTAGTATACTGTGTATTGATATGTAATTATATTTATATTAATCTACTATTCCCCTAAACACGAGCTTTGCTCATATAGGGGTATGTGTGGTTTTATTTGTTTTTACTTGTATTAAATGTGTAATAATAATAATGTAATGTAAGTAAGTAATCCTAATAAAAATGTTAATAATAAAAATAAATTTTAAAAAATAACTCAAAAGAAGATGATTCTGTAAAAATAATTTGAAACAAGATTAAAATAAAACGTTGCTGGTTGACAACCCTCTCCGGGATCCTAGGGTTATGTCGGTCCCATAACATGAAGTGGTGGCAATAAATGTGAAGGAACCCGGCAGCATTTATGGCTTTTAGGGGGCTAATCTGATTACCCTTAATGCCGACACATGAGTCATTGTTTGAATGACTTCGGACACCCATCCCCTCTGTTGATTACCATCCCTTACTTGTTTTGTTGCTCTGCTTGTGGCACACGACATTGTCTAGAATGTACCGTATTTTACGGACCATAATACGCACTTTTTTACCTTGAAACCAGAGCCTTGAATGTTGGGTGCGTCTAATGGCCCGAAGTACAATAAAAAATTTAAAATATGGTAAATATTGCCGGAATTCTGTAGTTATAAAGAAGGTGCTGTAAAAGATAAGATATTTACAAATTTTGGCACATAAAAGAAAATGGAATGTTGAGTACTTTTAGTACTGCCGGGTAGTTTAAATGAAGGTAATGGTCTCTAAATAGACTTATCCCGTTAAACTTACCGTATGCCGAATTGAGGGTTAGAGGGTGTAAAATTATTTTCAATATTTTATGAGAAATCAGTTCAGTTGTAACAATTTACGCGATGCCACCTGTACAGAAGAGATTTTCGTACAACCCAGGTTTTAAGTTAGTAGTGATTTACACTGAATCCATTGTACAATGTTATAATCTGTTTATGCATTGAAATATTTATTCTCTTTACAATTTTTCGTTTAGAATCACATTAAATTTCTTTCCCTAAGGGAATGCACCACTGAGATTTGTTAAAAATTGTGAAAAAAAGTCATTTTTCATTTTTGTACTGATAAAATTCTACAAACATTCTAGTTTCAGATTCTATTTTCGTTTATGACATTCTGTGTGTATAAAGGGCGTCAGGCGACTATTTAAATGGCCTTGCGCACGTTCCTGACTGCTACCTGCCTGCCTTAAAGATCGTTTATCTAACTATTTTTTTTCAGCATTTTTCATCATTTAAAACACTCCACACGATGAAGTCTTTATGCAATTTCTCTTAAATTTTCAGCACATGTTCTTAAGGTGTAGATATAAAAATCTGTCATATGAATTTTTGAAATTATGAATATTTTATTAGTTATGAATTTTCAAAATAAATATATTTTTGAAATTTTGAAATATAAATATATATAACTTACACTATTTTTTATCTCAGGAACTATAAACCTTAGAAAAAAATCATATGATAAACTTTCTCTTCATAGTTAGATAAATAAAGTGCATTTGTAAACAAATTAATTTTTGAAAATTTTCATCGTGTGGAGTATTTTGAAGATCGTTCTACTTTTTTACTATGAAAATTAATAACTCAAAAACTTTTCAAGATATTAGGATGAAATTTTAAACCATAAAATAAATGCACGAGACAAGTGTATGGTAAAATTTTGAGCTATATTGCTTGAAAACTTTCGATTTTAGTAATTTCAGTGGTGCATTCCCATTTTCATCCTAAATTAAGGTGCGTCTTATGGTCCGGAGCGTCTTATAGTCCGTAAAATACGGTAAATAGGCCTGCTATTGAACTTTCATTTTACAATCTAAGGTTGAAATAGGCGAGTATATAAATGTTTTTATATTTGTTTTGTATGTAATTAAATTTGAATGTTGTTTATTAGGTAATTATTTTCCCTGAATTAAAATAAGTCAAACCAATGCAAAAGAAAAACCAAGGGGGGGCCATCCACGGTTCCGTCATTGCTTATACTTCAAACTGGCAACGTTAAGTTAAATGAACAAATTTCTGAATTCACAATTTTTTATTTAGATATCTTGATTCTATCACTTTATCATTTTATGATTCAAATAAAAATGGGAAACGACCAGGGTTGCCAGATCAGAAACGTAGAACAGTCGTACCAATAGGCTATCCGAAAATAGTCGTATGCTAGTTAAAACTGTCGTATACTTTGTAATTTTTCAGTATAATTGCGTTAATAATAATAATAATAATAATAATAAATAATCGGTATTATGCACCTTACATAAGTCATGTAATTTTTAATAAATAATCCTATTTGTAAATGATTAGGCGTGTTTCATTATCTTCCGTTGTGCTAAATTTGATTAAATACAATAAAATTAAATCAACAGTAGTTGCCAAAGTGTTGTAATTATTGTAATTATTTCCAATCATATTGATTTTAGCAACATGCTTACAACAAAAACCACGAGTAATCAAAAAGCTGGATACATATCAAAATTTAAAATTCGTCAGTAGATTGATTATAAAAAAATATATAAAACGCTATGTTAAAAATAGTCGTACAAATAGGCGTACGACTCATGATTGCGTCGTACAAATCTATGAAATACTTGTATGTGTGCGACTATAGTCGTACGTATGGCAACCCTGGAAACGACATAAAATCGGCCAGGAGAAAGGAGTCCCTAGTACATGCTATGAACAAATGAGGCAGAAAATCACATTGAGCTAAAAATGGAAAATGAAATAGACTTTTTGAAAGATCAAATTAAATTGCAAGTGAAAAAAATATGGCATAGCTAAATTCGTATTTTAATATAAGCAATCGTCAAGTGAAATCACCAGTGAGCTTTAATTTTGAAATAGGTAAGAAAAATTTCAGTGGAATAACTAGGTTTCCTTGAAGGACAGTTCTAACATGAGGATAAAAATCGTCATATTTTGCATATAGCATTACTCTATTAATCCTATATTTCTGCTTTTATACAATTTTTGAGGTGACGAATTTATACGTCAATAGCAGTTAGAAAGGAAGTAATCGAGATACACCGAAAACTAAGGAAATAAATTAATTATAAAGATAGGCTACTCCTTGACTCAAAAGTCATTCTTTCGACATGGACCAATCTGTTTCTATATAAGGTGGCTTTGTCTGGCTGAGAATCAACGTAGAGCCTAAACTATACAGGTAAAGACTTGGAGTTTTGACAGTACATTCGTTTTATAATGTAAGTGCTCACTAAGAAAGGATTTTGAAATTGTTTTTATTTTAAATGCCAAAATTAAATGTTTTTAAGAATACTTAATCCCTTTTAACACAGAATTATCAAATCCAAATCACAGTTCACATGACAACAGTGTATTGTTGGCAGTGGTCTCAGGTAGGTTTGAAAATAAATGATATGGGACTTTTACAAATTAGAGAAGCTATCGATATAATTCCTTGCTGTAAATAAATATTGAAGATGCAATTCACAAAAATAATGCACAATGTAATGCAGTCACATAACTTTCTCTACCCTGGACATAGAGAATACCGTACGAGGTATGGTAATATGTATATTATTATATCTCTGGTTTTTTTGGGAGGGAAGTATGAAAGTGATATTGAATTACTTTTTAATTTCATCCCCGAAACGGTTGTATGGTAACATAAGAGTGAGAAATAAAATATTCCGCAAAGACAATACAATTTTATATTACCGGAATTTCTGTTTCTTCTTATTTGAACCCCTACCAGGCTTGCAGTGTACAAGCGATGGGATGCAAAATTCTACATCCTCTTTGAGCCATAAAAAGCTATATCAAGCGTTTTCCGAGGGAATAGTTTGAGTGTGATAAGTCGTTCTTCTTCACTTCAAATTTTTAATACCTATATAAGTACAGAGAATTTTAAAATCGAAAGTCCTTCATAAGTTAATTTTCAATTACAAAATAAAAAACCCGAGCGACGTAACAAGTAGGCCAAGTAGTGGTTGATTCATAGTAGGCCGTGATCTCGGAGCTGTTAGTTTTGTTTTTATAAAACAAAGCACGAAAGTAATTATTATTTGTATAATCCGTTACAATTTTATTCATGGAATAGTCTTCATAAATCCAACTCGAGTTTACGAGTTTGATCAGATAAATTCGTAAACTCTCGTGGGATTAAAATAAAAGAAAAATAGCCTTTAATCCCTAAAGGGCAATGGCCTCTCCTAAAAGGAGGGTAGCTCGATTGTTCTTCCCACATTTGAGCTAAGAATGTGGAATTTTCCTGTCTTTATCCTTGTGAGTTCGTTTGTCTTGGTCTCTGGTCACTTTTAGTCTACACTTTCTCCTTTTCACTCCACTATTCACTTATTTTCACTTTCACTGTCTTAGTGTGTTCTTAGTATTTTATGAGGTTTACGTGTTCCTTCCAGACTTCTCGGTCCCTCGCCATCCTAGTCCAGGTGCTGCCAGCGTTCCTCTTTATTTCGTCCGCCCATCTCGTTCTCGGTCTTCCTGGCCCTCTCTCTCCCTCTCTTGGATCCCACATCGTTGCTATTTTTGCCCAGCGGTTGTTGTTCATTCTTGCTGTGTGACCTGCCCATCTCCACTTCGCTACTTGGGCTGCTGTCGCGGCGTCCTTTACCTGTGTCTTGTTCCTGATTTCGGCGTTTCTTATTCCTTCTCTTACTGATATCTGTACATAGGCGTAACCAGGCCGACCATATGGGGGGGGGTTATAACATCCGCGGGGTCTGGGGGGTATGGAATACGGGGTCCTCCCCCGGAAAATTTTAAAAATTAAGATGCAAAATAACGAGTTTTAAGCTTTCGGGGGCCCCCCCGGAAAATTTTAAAAATTAAGACGCAAAATAACGAGTTTTAAGCTTCCGGGGTACTCCCCCGGAAAATTTTTAAAATTAAGACGCAAAATAACGAATTTTAAGCTTCCGGGGGCCCCCGGAAAATTTTCAAGATTAAGACGCAAAATAACGAGTTTTAAGCTTCCGGGGTAGGCCTACTCCCCCGGAAAATTTTTAAAATTAAGACGCAAAATAACGAATTTTAAGCTTCCGGGGACCCCCGGAAAATTTTCAAGATTAAGACGCAAAATAACGAGTTTTAAGCTTCCGGGGGTCGTCCCCCGGAAAAGTTTTAAAAATTAAGACTCAAAATAACGAGTTTTAAGCTTCCCACGCTTTATACTTGTATTAAGTAATTTATGGGCAGACTTAAAAAAATTATACAATTTTCCTTTTTTTAATCAATGGGGGGGTTCAAACCCCCAAACCCCCCCCCCCTCGGTACGCCTATGTATCTGTAATATCTTCCTCTCCATCTTCCTTTGAGTAGTCTGTATTGATGTCCTTTGTTGCTGGGTTGTTGTCCATGCTTGTGGGGATTACCTACGCTAAAATACTCAAAAAGAAGGAAACTACGTGCAAATTGTCTCGGGAACTTAACAAACAGAGAACACAAACGCAAAACGAATAGAGGACTCATATAGCCTACAGCCTCGTATGTTTCATGTGGAATCGAACCATTGAATTACAAATGCGACCCAAAGCTGCGTGTAGGCCAGAGCGGATTAACTGTGAACTACTTTACATAGTCTTATCTATACCAGAGAGTTTGGCATTAAGTTTCAGTCATTAATCTAGATTTGTGACGCTAGGGGGGATGTGGGGTCACACCACCCTCCCCACAGCATGACTGGGAATCTGTAAGCTAATTGATTTCACGTCTTTTTGTAAAGGGGACGAAATCTATTCCAGGGCCCTGTTTCATATAACTTTTCCACTGATATTATTAACAAATATATAATAATATTGGTTGTTGTTATTATTATTCTGTTTAATAAGAATATTTTCTAATAATATTAGTTATGAGTTCATGGCTCTAAATTATTAGTAAATATTGCTAATATTGTTATTAAACTGTTCCATAGACTGCAGAACTATATATAATTATATATCTATATATCTATAGAGGCTATCTCTCTCTCTCTCTCTCTCTCTCTCTCTCTCTGTCCTATATCCCCAGTGTCGGGGCGAAGGGCCTCCAATTAGAGGTTTCTGATAAATATTTGAATTTTGTTACTCTTATTTTCCGAGAGAGGGCAGAGGGACAGGTGGTAAGCCCATCGCCTCACAACCCCCCAGGAAACTAAGGTATTACTTGGACGTGAAAGGCCGGGAAATTTTGTCCAGAGGCTCTAATTTAGGCTTGGAGTTCTTTAACGTGCCGTAAATCTACGACACCGGCCCCCCAGGTTAAAGTCCCTCCCGGAGGACTCCGTGCCCGGATTTGTACGTCCGGAAAAATCCATCGACCGCGGCCGGGTTTGATCCCGCGACCTGCGGATCCAGAGGCGGGCACTCTACCCCTAGACCACCGCGGCCGACTATAGGCCTAATATATACAGTACCATATATATATATACCATATATATACATAGGCGTAACCAGGCCGACCATATGGGAGAGGTTATAACATCCGCGGGGTCCGGGAGAGGGGGGTCCGGGGGTCCTCCCCCGGAAAATTAAAAAAATTAAGATGCAAAATAACAAGTTTTAAGCTTCCGGGGGACCTCCCCCGGAAAATTTTTAAAATTAAGACGCAAAATAACGAGTTTTAAGCTTCCCACGCTTTATACTTGCATTAAGTAATTAATGGGCAGACTTAAAAAAATTATACAATTTCCCTTTTTTTAATCAATAGGGGGGTTCAAACCCCCAAAACCCTCCCTCGGTACGCCTATGTATATATATATATATATATATATATATATATATACCAGGTGTGTCCATAAAGTAAGCTTCCCTGGGGGCCGTTTACAGAAACAAAACACAATTTGATGAAAATATTTATTGCAAAAGATACAGCAGGTGTTCAGCTATTTTTCGACATATTCTCCACCGGAATTGAGATATTTGAGACATGCCGTGTGACCAACAAATGTCTTAATTCCGGTGGCGAATATATTGTATGTACTACATGGTCGAGATAAATTTGAAATCTATTTCATTCATTTATTGCTTATGCTCAATTAATAGGTACCTTAAATTTTTAAATTAATGAAATTGTTCATATTTAATAGGGACACGCAAGGTCTACAAAATATTAAGAGTATTTGGATCTGATTAAGCGAGCAAACAGGAGAAAATTCTGTAAGAACAGAAGTTCATTAGAAGTAAAACTTTAAATCACCAATATTGATAACAAGTTATCTGACTGTATTCGTGTGATGTAAGAATTTAGTGCCTTTAAACGTTATAAATTGGAAAATTTACTTTTCGAAAATAGGTTATTTATTAGGTCATATTTAGGGTTTTTTAGTCATATTTGTTCGTTTTTAAAGGCATATTTGCAGTCATATTTTCCACTTTTTTAGGTCATAAACATCCGAACCCTATTTACTATTAACTTATTATTATTATTATTGTTATTATTATTTTTTATTTTTTATTTTTATTATATTTTTACAAAACAGTTATATGTCTTTTGATGTCAAAGAGAAAATAAAGAAAACTCATTGTGAAGATTTTGACTGAATTCCGTTTCATAAAGTCGGGTGCAATAAATTCTAAAACAAGATACATTTCAGTTTCGTTTTACCAGAAAGAGATTAAAAAAGAGAAGTGAATATATTTTCTTTCATTGCCACCAAACTGCTTTCCGTCAGCAGAGATCTTCTTCTTTTTCACCGGCCTTCCGTTCCCTCAAAGCCAGTAAAGTTTTACTATGTTGATATAACATATGTACGTTCCTCTGATCAGAAACCTGAGTCACTTCTTGACGAGATTATAAATAGCTGAGCATCACACCCTCTGTTAATGTCTACAACCGTATCAGCGTAGCCTACAGTTCGTCACTCGTAGCGTTTTATTTTTGTTTAATTTTTTTCTGTCATCAACTTTTTATTTTTGCACCTCGCGCCATACTAAAGGCTCTGTTTCGTTACTAGGGCAACCCGAAAGTTTAAAAAGAATCTGCTGTAGGCCTATGTATGAACCCATGCTGTTCACAGACATATTAACCCAGTCAAATTAAACAAATGGGGCGAGAAAAAAATCTCGGAGTTTTGAAATTCGTTCGTTGGTAATAATAATAACATTCTCATAAATACCATTGTGACACATAATAATAATAATATTAATAATAATAATAATAATAATAATAACAATAATAATAATAATAATAATAACTTAAAATATAATTTAAGTTACGGATGGTATCATATTGACCAGTTGCATGTTGGAGAAGAGTTCATTTGAATGGAGACAAATTAAGTATTATGTTCCATGACCTGCTAATATATTCACATAGTCACATTGTTGAAGTACATGTAGCGGAAGATTTTACTGCCGGGAAACTTGGCAACATCGAGCACAATTACTCGTAACTGCCAACACTTACCCTCCTACAGAATGACCATATTACTGCTATAAATCCGAATAAACGACTCTCAGAAATAATGTAGGTCATGAAAATATTACGCGATGGCGCAGAATCAAGTTGGTGATGTAGAATTATGTGGCCGTGCTTACAAATTGTTGCGAATGTACGAAGCATAGAGCTGGCAACTGGTAGACTGTATTAAGCGATATCCAACTAAAAAAACAAGTGAGATTCTAAACTAAATCTCCCTTAAGAATAGAAACTTACAATTTATTTTAAACTAGTTGCTTTGCAGTCCTTCATACGGGTAAAATACTATTTTCCTATTTATGCCCGATTTCTATAAACTCGTGAAATACCTATGGGTAAATTATCCATGGGCAAATTAGTTCCTAATCACCCACAATGATATAATGAGGAAGGCCTTGGAGTTGTACAGTTAATTTAATTCAGAAGGCTTTGATTCTCATTGTTTAAATTATTATTGTTCCTATGAGAGGTTAAATTTTATCCAGCCATCCATGAAAGGATAAATTAACCCGACAATTTACTCTTGGAAAGATCTAGCCCGAGTTTGGAGGAACATTTTTCTGTCATTTTCATATTTACCCAGAGGACATTTATCTAGAAACTCGCCACAAGTATTTATGTGATTGTTACCTTTAAATTATTTGAGTTTGTAAAAGTTATCCTATTCTTGTGTAAATTCTGTCCATTGGATAATTTACCCATAAGTATTTCCCGAATTTATAGAAACCGGGCATTAATAGATTATTTGTGCAGTATTACTTGAATAGGCCTATGTGACCTATGTGAGTATGCGTATATAAAATAATTGATCAGAAGCCGGAGCAATGTCCTTTTTACGAAAAAATGAGATGGAGTAAGTCAGGCAACTGATATTAGAATTACGAGGCGGGTCATAAAGTAAGTTTCCCCTGGGGCCGTTTACAGAAATAAAACAAAATGTTTTGGAAATATTCATTGCAACCGATACAGCAAGTATTCAGTTATTTTTCAACATATTTACCACCGGAATAGAAACATTTGTCTTACCGTGGCACCAACTTTTGAATATCTGTGTCTTAGAAATGTGCCGCCTGGGATTTGAACCACCGTGTGACAACCACCTTCGCCTCTCTGTCATTCTTTGTCATTTCGTGAGGTGTAGGAAAAGATGGAAATCACTGGGAACGAGTCCGGGCTTTAGGGTGAATGTTTAAACACCTCCCAGCTGAACTTCTGCAGGAGACTTGCTAGGAGGTGTTTAAATATCTATCCTACAGCCCGGACTTCACTCTCAGTGATTTCCATATTTTCCTACACCTCACGAAATGACATAGAAGTTTGTTGTAAACACCACAGCATTTTGTTTTGTATCTAAAAATAATTGTTTTTTCTTTCTTTTTAAATTGCACATATTTGCTAGGGACAATTTGAGGGGCATGCCAGTTCAGAAAGAATTATTTGTATATAACGCTCAGTCATCCACTAAATTGCTTTTAGCAATTCATTACTTTAAAAAACTAAATATAAGTAATTATCAGGGCCCGGATTCTGATGAAATGTCATCTTTTTATTGATGCTGCATAGACATTGCCAACTTGTAGATAAATCCTAATCATGGTCTCTAGTTTAAAGAAATGCATTTTTATTAGGTCATTTTTTGTCTTTTAATGCCAATGGATATTATTAGGGCATTTATTTCAATTTTACGTCATTATTTTGTCACTTTCATGTCATTTCCTTCCTTATTTTGTCATTTTCATGAATTTACATCGAGTATATTCTTATATTTAAACAAATTATTGGGTTAAAATAATGCAACATTTTTTGTAGGATCTACTTTAAAAACAATTTTCTTATTTTCTTCACAGATGCTCCAATCAAACCTACAAAATCCTTTCTGCATTTACAGTTTTTCAATTATGTATGAATTTGTCTAAAACTTTGTGTGTACAATAATAATTTTTATAAATAAAATATGAGTTTTAGGTCAATCTTTATAGTTATTCAGTTATTTTCTTTAAAATTTAGGGTCATTTTATAGGTCATTTATAAAACAATTTTAGGTCATCAGAATTCGGACCCCGGTAATTATGGTAAATTTATTGGTCATTTTTTCAGTATTTTTAGGTCATAACTGCATTTTTTGTTTTGCATTTTTCACTACTTTATGGCCATTAAATGTCTTGCCCAAGGTATCACTTGTAGGCTAAAATTAAGGGATCCATAATTTTTTTAGACATTTTACAGATCCTTGGGTTCAAAAAAGTTGAGAAACGCTGTTCTATAGGAATAGATGGGGAAGTGTATCGCGCGATGAAAACAAGAATGCTCTCAGGTACAATTAAGTAGAGATAAGAAATAAAGACGTTCCATATTGCTTTCATAACGAAGGCATGAACCACCATCTTAACAAGAGTCTACCGAATCCGCAACATTGAGTTAGTCGCATCACACCCGATGACCAGGCTCCTATGAAGTGAAGTGCAGATAAACTAACTTGTCGCACTGTAACATTTTCTGTGGGTGTACAAAAGAGATAAACTTGATGTACCATCTTTCTCATCAAATGTACTAACTCTGAGGAACAGGATAGCATCACCTGTAGCTACAATTAACAGTGACATGCGAATAATACGCTAGTGAATTTGGGGAAGTAATGAACATTTTAATCGTCTATAAGCCATACATCGTTTTTAGGTAAAATATACCAGCTACGAAAAGTTTAGAAAATTTAATAATAATCAAGCTTAGTAAAATTTTGCGTTCCCAGTAACAATAAAGTACAAATAAGCCTATGGCTTGAAACGGCTTTTATTGGACCAGGATTGGTTAAGTTCACTTCGCGTTCTATAGCAGCGTTTCTCAACCTATGGTCCGCGGACCACTGGTGGTCCGCGAAGATGGTGCAGATGGTCCGCAGACATAATTAAAAAATATCATAAAGCAAGTGGAAAGTAAAGAAGTTTAATTTTTTCACATATTTAGTTATAATGATCTATAATTAATACCCGAAATATTAGGAATATAGGCCTTGTTTTAAAAATGGGATGTAGGCCTATGTATCAGAATGGAACCCCGGGCTTCAGCTTGGTACACTGACGCAGTCTTCCTCCCCCCCACCCTTTCTCTCACTCTACAAATCCCTCCAAAACAAGTGTGGGTTAACTTCCACGACGGTGTCACATATTTTTGTTAATACAGACCTGATTACTCAGTTGCACTTGTGTAATGGACGATTAATCGAAAGGGTCAAAGGTAGAAAACATCACAGAACAGCCTAATGATAAAACTAATGGAACATGTGAAAATAACAGGGATGGCAAAGCAAAAATAAGCACCTATCATATACAGAAATAACTTGTTAAGAAAGTGTTAGAGTAGCCATTTGTCAGGGTATCAAAGCAAACCTCAGTATGTTTTCCATTATCCTGTATCATCACCAGGGCCCGCATTCTGATGACCTAAAATTGTTTGAAAAATGTCCTATAAAATGACCCTAAATTTTAAAGAAAATGACTTAATAACTATAAAAAATTACCTAAAAACTGATATTTTATTTATAAAAAATTATTATTGTACACACAAAGTTATAGACTAGTTTGTACATAATTGTAAAAACTGTAAATAACTGTAATGTTGTGAATGTTCCTTTCTCACGGAAATTTATACGGGCACTGAGGCACTGGCGAGTCAAAATTCGGCATTTCCTTTTGTGGTCTGCCGGATTATATTGTTGTTTATTGAGGGTAAACAGTAGTTTGCACTCTCAAATCCAAGCAGGTGGCAGACTCTGGTGCCAAGTCAATCTAATGACAATAGTAATATAATACAAAATTTTGGCGTTTCTTTGTTCTCACTTCCGACTGAGACATGTCAACACTTTAACGCCGAATTTTCCCTTCTTGCATTAAACAAACAACACTTCAAAGACAGCACCGCTAGCGACGAAAAGAAAAGTTAATACACTCAATGTAAATACACGAAAATGACTTAATAAGGAAGCAAATGACACAAAAATGACAAAATAATGACGTAAAATTGAAATAAATGCCCTAAAAGTATAAAATTGCATAAAATGACAAAAATGACTTAATAAAAATGCATTTCTATAATCTAGAGACCATTATTAGGATTTATCTACAAGTTGGCAATGTCTATGCCGCATCAATAGAAAGATGACATGTCATTAGAATCCCGGCCCAGCCAATTATCATAGGCAAACCCACGAGGGTTTACGAGTTTATCGATATATTCTTGCAAATTTATCGGATGAAACTCGTAACCTCGAATAAGGTGTAACGGATTTTGTAAATAATAATTATTTTCTTACTTTGTTGTCAATATTCTGTCAGCCTTAAAGATCATGGCATACAAGGTTGGGTACACTGTAATGAGTAGGAAGCAGTCTTTTGTTTACACGGCACTCTTGTAATTAAAGTTTCAGTTGGCCGTGGATTAGCCTACAGGCTCACTACAGCATTAGTGTTTTGTTTCTTAAGAAAGTTTCTTCGCTGCTGTCATACTACCCTGATACTTTGTACTGATATTTATCCTATTTAACTCAGGAACTAGTGACCAATCCAGTATGAGAATACGTGGAATTCCAACCAATTGCAAGCGTCTATTGCAGGCACCTGCTAGTACCTAAATATTTTACTTGGGACTATGTGTTTAATTTCGGAGAATTGCACAAATTATATTTTAGGCATGAATAAGTATTGCAGGACTACTCCTGGTCTAAGTAAAATTACGGTTTGAAACTTTATAATATTCTTAGTCCTCAGAAACCTGATTTTACAAATATAGTGTCAAACAACCTAAGATGGGAAGCATTAAGTATTAATAATCAAATCTCAGTAATTTTTTGCCTTTTATTTTTTCATGTTAGTTTTTTCAACTATTTGTAAATGACTAACAGAATTTTGAACTCCCTATAATTTTAAATTTCTTTTGTAATATATAGGCTATAGGCCTATATAATATAAGATATGTGTATATATATATACATATATGTAGCCTATATATATATGTGTATAAACTAAACTCCATGACGTTACATCCCTGAAGGGACTTGGCCTACCACCCGACCGCTGCGTCACCTACCAGAGGTAGATGGCAGGATTGGGGGCAAGTGGTCAGCATGCTGACACCCAAGGCGGTTTCCATGACCGGAGCCGCTACTTCTCTATCAAGTAGCTTCTCAATCTGTATCACGAGACTGAGTGCACCCCGTTCCAGACCTCCCTACCTCAGAAGAAACCGAGGAGGTAACGGGGATCAAACCCGGACCGACGAATCTATAATCAGCTAACCGCAAGACCACGCCGGCGGTCTACATATACAGGGTATTAATAAATAACACCGAAATATTTACCTGCATATAGAGGGGACTTAGACAATCAACCTTTGTTTGGAGATTTTTGCTCTATGTCGTAAAATGTGTATGCTACAGGGCATTAAAGTCATTATAATTTGGTGCTCATAAATCAATAATTGCGCGAAATTGGGTTGAAATGTTCATTAAATTGACTTCATGCCTTCCTAGTGATCGATAAAAACCTGACTCTTAATCAGTCGTCAACAGCTATACGCCTATCATAATTTAGTGTTTCCATAATCTGCAAAATTTACAGACTAATCACATGACTGGTCACTTTTAATTCATAACTACTGACTACAGTGTTAACAACGAAGTTCCTTTGTTTTGCATTTTTTCCTAAAGTTGGAAGTCAGTGGCGGCTATGCCCTGGGAGATTTTATGCTGTACCTGGAAAAATTGAATCCATAGAGCAAAAATCTCCTATTATTAGTTGCTTGTCTATGTCACCTCTATACACAGGTAAAATTTTTCGGTGTTATTCATTAACACTCTGTATATTGCTCGTGTTTAGGGGCAGGAAGTTTCATATTTTTGATACATTATTATTTGTAATGTTTGATAATATAAAAAATACTTCAACCTGAGACTACTTACGGCAGGCCACTGAGGGTAGAACAGTATTTCTGTTTCTAACTGAAATAATTTGAAACTGGCTTTATTCCTGCCCTGCTTACATTTGTTTTTAATACAGACCACAGAAGGTAGTGGAAGCTTTACTGAGAAACTACTCAGAGTGAAGGGAACTTAGAAAGCCCTTGAGGAAGGTAAAGCTGTACCTGACAAGACAGGCCCTTAAGCAGCTCTCAAGCTTCTCTGAGGACTCCCGGATTATTCTAGGAGAGAGTTGCCCTTTCCTGGCCTACTGGGCTTTGAAGCCCTGTAAATACATAGGTTACTTGATGTTGTTATTGGCATTACCCGCTATATCACAAGGATGAAATTCTACATAATTTGCTATATTAAGAACTAGTTTAAAAGGCCCGGCGTCGCCCTGGTTTTTTATTTTGTAATTGGAAATTAACTTATGAAGGACTTTCGATTTTTAAATTATAGGTCATTACTCATTTTATAGGTATTTAGAATTTGCAATAGGAAGAACGATTTATCACACTCAAACTATTCCCTCAGAAAACGTTTGGTATACCTTTTTATAGCTCATAGAGGATGTAGAATTTTGCATCGCATCGCTTGTACACAGCAAGCCTGGTAGGGGTTCAAATAAGAAGAAACATAAATTCCGGTAACATAAAATTGTAGTGTCTTTGCGGAATATTTTATTTCTCACTCTCATGTTACCATAAAACCGTTTTGGGGATGAAATTAAACAGAAATATAATATCACTTTCATACTTCTCTCTCCAAAAACCTACGATATAATAATATAAACATTACCATACCTCGTATTGTTTTCTCTATGTCCAGGGTAGAGAAAGTTAAGTGACTGCATTATTTTCGTGGATTCCATTCTTTAATATTTATTTATAACATGGATTATAGGCCTACTGATAGTTCTCTAATTTGTCAAGTCTCGTTTCATTCATTTCCAAAGCCTTATGTGAAGACTGCCAACAATACTGTTGTCAAGTGAACTGTGATTTGGATTTGATAATTCTGTGTAAAAAGGGATTAAGTATTCTCAACAACATTTAATTTTTGGCATTTAAAATCAATTTTTTTCAAAATCCTTTCTTAGTGAGCACCTATATTATGAAACGAAGGTACTGTCAAAATTCCAAGTCTCTACCTGTTATAGTCTAGGCTTTGCGTTGATTCTCTGTCAGTCAGTCAGTCAGTCAGTCAGTCATTCATTCATTCAGTCAGTCAGGACAAAGCCTTTTATATAGAGAGAGATTATTAGGGCAAGACATTTAATGACCATAAAATAGTGAAAAAATGCATTTACGACCTAAAAATAGTGAAAGAATGATACAAAATTAAAAGAAAAGGCCAATAAATTTTCCATTGATATTTATGTTGAGTTATTTTAAAGTAATTAATTGCTAAAATCAATTTAACAGATGACAGTGCTTTATAAATGAAATTACAATAATTATAAAACACACTAACTGATTTTATTACTAAAAAAGTAAGTAAATCTATAGGCCTACTACAGTAGGCCTTCTTGGTCGCCCTTAGTTAAAAAAAAAACCTGAACTGGCATGCCCATTAAATAGTCCCTAGCAAATATGTGCCATTTAAAAAGGAAGAAAAAATAATTCTTCATTGCTACAATGCTATGGTGTTTACAATAAATCTGAATTAAAATGAACTATGAACACTTTGGCGGAGATTCTCAAATAAAACAATTGTCTGTTGTCTGAAAGTAACGATTTGTGCATGGAAAAGCTCCTCTCTACCTTCACTGAAACATGACCTAAAAATGCCGAAAATGTCCTAAAATTTGAAAAAAAAGACCGATATCTTGAAAATGACGAAAAATGCAAAATAAAGGAAAAAATCTGATGTGAACGTCACATAACTTCCTCTGCCCAAATAAAAGCAGTATTCACATACCCTTGTACAGCATCGCAAGACACAATTTTATGCTAATTATCCTATAAATACCTCTTCTTTCAATGATGCGACTAAAAACACAGGCTATGGACAGACAAAAAAAGAAGAAAAAACAAGTGACTGCAAACGTTTATTGAACTTTCCCCCGTTAAGATTAATTTCGAAATTTATCGAATATTCCCCTGAGATATTTCTTTACTGTAAGCATGGCCAACAATACCTTTCTCACTTCACGTACTTATATAGAATAAGAGGCCGTGAATGTCCGCATATTGAGTTGTTCACCTGGCAAGACAGAGTATCTACAAACAATGGGTAGTTTACAACCACCCTTCAGAGAATTTTTTTTGAAAAAAGTTTCAAATAAAAGTTTTAGCTCTTGGTATAAGCATTCCATGTACACAATTTAAAGGAAATCGTAAGAGCCGTTTTTTGAGAAAATCGTAACAAACGAAAATGTATTCGTGTAAAGTCCCCTTAAAAGTAAGGGAAAGTTGTCGAAACTCTTTGTGTCACAGCCTCAGAAGGTACCAAATACCCAAATACAAAATTTGGTTTTCGTACGACTTTCCGTTACATGAGGCCGTATTGCAAAGAGCGTGTATTCACAGTGGGTGGCTTATAACTACCCTTCAGAGAATTTGTTCGAAAAAATGTTTCAAATAAAAGTTTTAGATCTTAGTATAAGCAACCCAAGTGCAAAATTTAAAGAAAATCGTTTGAGCCGTTTTCGAGAAAATCGCGAAAAACGAAAAATTCTTCATGTAAAGTCCCCTTAAAAATAAGAGAAACTTGTCGCCAATCTTCATCTTACATCTTCAGAAAGTACCTGACCCAAATACGAAATTTTGTTTTCATACGATTTTCCGTTTTCGAGCTAGCCTGTTCACAGATATTCCACACAGACACACACAGACACACAGACATGTTTCCAAAAATAGTATTTTTGGATTAAATAGTATTTTTGGATTCAGGGGGTCTTGAAACGTGTATATATGCTAAAAACTCAACTCCGAATTTTGGGGGCGAAAACAATACTTCCTCTACCTATAGTACCTATCGTACGGGCAGAGGAATTAAAAATGCTAAAACAAATCGCCCTTATTCAATCAATTATTTCATGATACACATTTTATATATTCGAGCTATCTTCAACCTTCAGAAAATGTCAAATTCCTCTACCGGCCCATACCTAGAAGACAATCAAACCGTCATCCATCTTTTTATCCACTGCAAACTAAACAACAGAAACAGATCTGCTTGCCGTAAGGGCCCAATGCAATCCTGTGGAAAGCCATCAATTCTCCAAGAACAATCTCTATACCTATGTATATATGAAAGGCTTTGTCCTGACTGACTGACTTAATGACAGAGAATCAACGTACAGCGTAAACTATAACAGGTAGAGACTTGGAATTTTGACAGTACCTTCGTTTCATAATGTAAGTGCTCACTAAGAAAGGATTTTGCAAAATTTTGATTTTAAATACCAAAAATAAAATGTTTTTGAGAATACTTAATCCCTTTTTACACAGAATTATCAAATCCAAATCACAGTTCACATGACAACGTATTGTTGCCAGTGGTCTCAGTTGGGTTTGGAAATAAATGAAACGGGGTTTTGAGAAATTAGACAAGCTGTCAATATAATTCACGTTATAAACAAATATTAAAGAATGAAATCCACGAAAATAATGCAGTCACATAACTTTCTCTACCCTGGACACAGAGAAAACAATACGAGGTATGGTCATATGTATATTATTATATCGCAGGATTTTGGAGAGAGAAGTATGAAAGTGATATTGCTTTTCTGTTTAATTTCATCCCCAAAACGGTTTTATGGTAACATGAGAGTGAGAAATAAATATTCCGCAAAGACAATACAATTTTATGTTACCGGAATTTCTGTTTCTTCTTATTTGAACCCCTACCAGGCTTGCTGTGTACAAGCGATGGGATGCAAAATTCTATATCCTCTATGAGCCATAAAAAGCTATATCAAGCGTTTTTTGAGGGAGTAGTTTGAGTGTAATAAGTCGTTCTTCCTATTTCAAATTATAAATACCTAGTATATAATGACCTATAATTTAAAAATCAAAAGTCCTTCATAAGTTAATTTCCAATTACAAAATAAAAAGCCCGCGCGACGCCGGGCCTTTTAAGCTAGTCATGTTTAATATGTTATTGGGCCAAATCGAAATAAAGAAATATGAGCCAAATAATGAAATTAATTCAGGTAAAACTCTCTTATGAATCACATGTATGCAGTGTTGTCTTTTAACATGGCAGCCAACAAAAGTTTGTATTATTGTTCCCCCTTGTATTTGAACTGTCTTCAACCCTAGAGTTGGATCTTTTTCTTTCCATAAAGGTAAACATTGATAATTGCTTGTCAAACAAAAATCACGAAGACTTTTTCCAGAAGTTTAGGCGAAGGGGAATATCCTGAGAGACCCAATTAGACTCATTTCTTCTTCTTCTTCTTTTTGTAAATGTCCCCGGTTAGCCAAGGAAGAAAAATACCAGCCAACTTGTCCCCTAAACGTGATAAAACAAACACCTCTTTCGTACTTCTTCCTTTCCCTCCATGGCCTCCTGTATCTGCTATTAGAACGCGTTTATCAGGGGGCGCAGAATACCGAAGTACTGAAACTATATGAAATCCTATACGTCATTCTTTCGATTTGAACCAATATCATGCAACAGTGAGTTTGAAATTATCCAATCACAGACCTGTTTCACTATATGAAAATTATGAAAATTGAAAATTATTATTTACCATGAAAATTACAAATTACAAATTAGAAAATACAAATTAATACAAAATTATTACAAATACAAATATAAATAATATAAACAAAATTATTACAATTACAAAAGAGCATTATTTACCCCGCATGAGCATAGCTCGTGTTCGGGGTCAGTTCAGTTATACTAAAATTATATTTTGAACATTATATATAAAAGAAAACATACATATTATAGTTTTAGGCAAAAAATAAGAATAAAGATAAATAAGATTGCTTATATGAAATAAAATACATGAACAAAGATACGAAAAATAAATTACAATAACATAACAAAGTTACAAACAAAATACCCTATGTTAAAAATAAAAAATTTACAGTTAAGAATGAATAACGGAAAAAAGTGGGTAAAAGTACAATTACAAGTTAGATTTAATCAATTCGAGTACATGTTTTTTAAACAATTTATTGTTTAGTGGTATCAGATTAGGGTTTCTTCTAGTAAAATTGTTGTATAGCCTTGGTCCGAAATTTATACTATGCCTTAGATCTGCTTCTGTAGCACATTTTGGTTCGAAAAGAGGACAAGAAATATTATACCTCCTTGTATTATAGTAGTGATTTCGTGTTATGAATTTTTCATGATGTTTATGGAAATAATTTAATAAAGTGTAGGAGTAGCCTATAATTGTTTAATATTCAATACGTCAAAATCTTTATATAAACTTTTAGATGGATAGTCGATTGATTTTTTTAAACATATCTTGATTATTCTTTTCTGCAACAAAGACAACGTGCGAAGTGCAGTCTGACATATCCCACCCCATCCTATTATTCCATATTGTATAACTGATAGGACTAAACTTAGGTATATTAATCTTAAAGTACTCTGTGGCATAATGTTTCTTAATATAACAAATTTATATATAGTTTTCCGTAGATTAAGACACAGATATTGAACATGTTTTTCCCACCGTAAATTTTGATCAATATCTTTATCGAATTTTCGTTACCTCCTCAATAAATAAATAAATAAAAATAAAAAATGAAATAAAACAAAGTAAAATATAAAAAATAAAAACAAAAAATAAATATAAATAAATATGCTAAATAAAAAACAAAAAATAAAAAAAAATTAAAAAATGATCTTGATACCATGGAGTAAATAGGCTACGTTTGTACTGACGTGCATATTTTTCAGAAAAAATTTAGTATAGTCAAGTGGTATTTATTCTATAAATAAAGCAATTAAGCTTACATCTGTTCATGAATAAACATTCTATTAATTTTTTACGCCAGATATCTTTCATATTTCAGCAAACAATACATAACATCGTGTTTTGTCCACAGACAAGGCCCACATTGAATATATGTAACCATTGCCTTTTAATAATAGTGTCTCATTGTTAAATCGTATTAAAAAAATTCAAGTACAATACATCCAGTACCCAATGAATATATTTAATTAATTATTTAAACCTGTCCACCGCTGTGGCTCAGGGGATGCGTTCAATCCTCTCACGCAGCGGGCCCGGGTTCGATTCCTGGTCGGGACAAGTTACCTAGGTGAGGTTTTTTTCTGGGGTTTTTCCTCACCTTTGAGACAAATGTCGGGTAACTTTAGGCCCTTGTGGTCCCCAGATATCATCTGGCCGTCATTATCATCTTCCTCGCCTTGTTTGGATTGAGTGTGTGTGTGAATGGTGTGTCTCGTCCTATGTGTTCGTGTTGTCTCGGAGGTGGCCCCGGCATTGGGCTGATCACTCATCCGGGGAGGCCCTCCATGTCCTTTGTCTGGTCAAAAAAGTATGTATGTGATCCAAAGATAATCCCTCTCCCGACAGGTCGCGGCCCTGTAAGACCCGGGCGGCTTGGGTCGCTTAAATCCTAAAAGGGAGAGGTGAAACTACGGTAAAGAAAGAAAGAAAGAATTATTTAAACCTATTAATTTTTATTTGTTAATTTCTCGTAACTAGGGCCCTGATTACAGTGAGTTTCCTTCTTTATTCTGATGATACAGAGGCTGTGTGCTATTCAAAATAAGCATCTCGCATGCAACCAGGAGTCTCTCTAAGAGGCTTTGTCCTGACTGACTGACTTAATGATTCACTGACAAAACTTGGAATTTTGCCGGAACTTTCGTTTCATATGTAAGTGCTCACTAAAAAAAAAAGTTTAAAAAAAATTTTGATTTTAAATGCCAAAAATCAAATACTTTTGAGGATACTTGTCACCTTTTTACACAGAATTATCAAATCCAAATCAATTTCATGTACAGTTGTCATGACAACAGCGTATTGTTGGCAGTGGTTACAGGTTGCTTTGGAGTGAATGAAACAGGACTGACAAATTTAGGGAAGCTATCACTATAATTCATTGGTGTAAATAAATAACGATATCCACGAAAATAATGCACAATGTGATGCAGTCACATAACTTTCTCTGCCCTGGACATAGAAAACACCATTTGCTCACTTCAAATTTTGATGTAAAATAAGCAATGATTTTCTTGTGAACGAAGATGTGAAAAGTTGTTGGCTTATATTTGTTGTTAGGCTATATGATGAAGTAGGCTACCCTGTTTTGCGAAAAACCCTGGTAAAGCTTCTGATTATCATCAAGAAACATACTAGCTTAAATTTCTTGATTTATGACCAGTTATATGCTTAAATCCATGTTAAAGTTGGTGTGACTGGTCAATGCCACCTGGATTTTGTTTATAGATTGTCATGACGACTTTAAAGTACAAGGCCGATAAAACTGCATTTTGAATGCAGTTTGAGTGCAGTTTTATGCAATTTTAGCGGCCTTGGTTGCTAAAATGCAATTTTTAAGCGTGTTACCAGTCCGACAAGCATCTGTTTTAGAGAGCGTGTTCTAAAAAATTATTTTATTTTGCTGCCACGAATGCCATAATCGCCCTAAGGGCTCGTTTCACAAACAAACCTTCTCGTAAAAGAAAAGAAAACACTTTGATCACAAATAACTGTTTTAGCACTAGCGATTATGTGCATTTTACTTCTTGGGTCTCGTGGATAGAAGTTCTATTTTGAATTAAAACTATAAAAAAAATAGTTATTTGAGTACAATCATTGTTTTGTGTCATTGTAAGGGTGAAAAGACGTTAGTTTTTAGAAATATAAGGAAATCCGAAGAGAAAAACTCTGCAGTTTATTGGTGTTCTATGTGAACACCAATAAATGTGTTCTCTACGTTATTCAACATTAATCCAGGCATCTAGATTCTTCTGTAATTGTCAATATTTACGCAGTTTCTTTGAGGAGAAGATTGTCATTTGTTTCTGTTTTTGCTCTGGTAACCTGAAACAACACGAAGGCTTTGGAAACTTGGAAGGCTTTGATTCTGACGATTAAAACAGAAGAGGGCTTCGTTGTGTGTAATGAAAGTGAGATGAAAAGTCGGAGGAGGCCGAGATGAACGACAACATAGCAATGTGTTCCTGTGCAATTTCACGTACCGGTAGTCGTAAAATATAATACTCCGTGTATATAAATACATCCCTGTATGCAGACCGGGTTTATTTTCTTTCCAGAAAGACTTTTCCATCTTCAGATGTGCGTTATGAAAGAGAGGGAAGTCTGGAGTTTATTTTGCTACACACACAAAGATACAGTCTGTCACTGCCATATTGAGGAACATGATCACATAGGGCTTAGAAATGACTTGTAAACTTTGGGTATATAAAGGAAGGAGAGAGGGTTTAGCGAATAATCCACAAACCACGATGCAGTATTCTTCTGTTTTTATTATTGCGCCATAACCCGCAATGTGCAAGAAATAACAGCCAATTCAAATTCCATGGCCAACTATGAGTGGCTTTCTATTTTCAAGGTTTGAACAAAGAATACTACCATCAGCTTTACACGCGGGAAAAAACAAGTGGTAGAGCGCGAATTTAGTGACACGTAGAGGGAAGTTAGTGACAGATAGCGCGAGGTTAGTGACAGATTATTTAAGGGGAGACATACAGCTTTCAGTAAAATTCATAGGTGAGAAATAGGTGAATTTCTTTATTCTTTTTTCCTCTGCAATGAATTATTGCTCTACAATCTTGCAATTTGACATACACTTTAATGACTACTACTAAAATTGCACACTATTTATAAAATTAACTAAGCTGTTACAGTTATGGGTAATTATTGTTACAAAATGTCAGTCACGTTTCGTGCACTGAAATGCCGTTTCCGTGATAATTTCCACAAATGGCAATATTTTTTAGTGATTAATTTTTATAATTATTTGCGAACGTCATATGAACACCATCCTCTACAATCTTTTGAATATCTACTGTATAAGTATTTAAAAAAAAAATGCTCTTTTTCCTTAAAATACATATTGTATATTTAGAAAAATAAATTTTTAATGTCAAATGAATGATTGTAGATAGTGTTGTTCATATGGTATTAACAAATACACAGAAAAATAATCACTAAGAGATAGGCCTATTGATATTTGAGAAAGTTATCAAGGAAACAACATTTCAGTTCATAAAACGTGGCTGCCATTTTGAAACAATAATTACCCGTAAATCTAATAGTGTGATTAATTTTCAAAATAGTATGCAATTGTAGAAGTAGTCAATAAAGAGTGTGTCGAATTGCAAGATTGTAGAGCAATTCATTGCCGAGGAAAAAAACTATGAAATTCACCTATTTCACATCTATGAATTTCAATGAAAGCTGTATGTCCCCTTAAATTATTTACAGGTTTCTAAAAGTAAAAAAATGCCGTAACTAGCCAGCCAACGTAGGTACATAACAACATAATCTGTTGGTTTGACATGGCTATATTTTAATTTCTATAATTTCTACCTCAATTATTTGCTGTAGATGGCTTCAAGTTGGTCGAAATATATTTGATCGTTTAACATTTAACATTTTATATTAACAAGGCGGAGTTACCTCATTTTAAACTCAAATTTAAGACAATGTGGTTCTATTTTACCAATATTGTAGATTTATAAAACGCACAGTGTGTAGAATGTCGAAGAATCTTGAAACATAACTTAAGGGGGAACATACAGCTTTCTATGCTGGAAAATAAGTGAAGTTTCATTTGTTTTCTCTCAGCAAAGAATATTTCTGTACCCTTGCAATCTGGCATGCTCTATATTGACTAGTTATACAGGGCGATCCATATAAAACTGAACACTTTTAAAGGCTTATAACTTTTAAACTAATAATAGCATACATATGCAACTGTGCTGAATTACAGAGTACCTTTGGGAGATTCCTCAGAGTAAATGTTGAAAATGTCCTCCACCTGCATCCATACACAACTGTACTCGTCGCACCATATTCTGAGACGTTTTCCGAAGCGTATCCTCGTTAATGTTACTGATTTCATTCCTTATTGCTTCACGGAGTTCAGCAAGTGACCGCGGTCTATTCTTGTACACCCTGTCCTTAAGGTAGCCCCACAAGAAGAAATCTGGAGATGTCAGGTCTGGCGATCTGGGAGGCCACAGATTGTTTGAGACAAGACGATCACCGAAGAAGCTGGCTATAAGTTTAATGGAATCACCAGACGTATGGCATGTTGCACCATCTTGCTGGAAATAACCTTCTGTTAATTCGATGTCGTCCAGTTGTTCCACGAATGTATTGAAGATGCGACCATAAACCGCAGTGTTTACCTTGGTGTCGTAGAAAATGGGACCAACAATTCTGGTAGCTGACACCGCACACCAGACCCCAACCTTTTCCGGATGCAATGGAGCTTCGTGGATAATATTCGGGTTCTCAGCAGCCCAATACCTGCTGTTTTGAGTGTTGATGTAGCCTGAGAGGTGAAACCATGCTTCATCTGTAAACCAGGTTATGGAGAGAATGTCTGGGGTTGCAATAAGAAGAGCCTGAAACCATTGGCAATAACGCATTCGCTTTTCCGCGTCTGGTTCTTTTAACTGATGCACTACATGCACTCTGTATGCTCGTAGGCCTGCTTTCTTTGCAGCTCTCTGACATGTGCCATATGAGTAGCCTGTCTCCTGGCTCAACCGGCGCAATGATTTCTTTGGTGAGTTCACAAAACGTTCTCGAACATCATTAACACACTCTTGACTCATCACAGATATTTTTTCCCCAGTTTCGCTGAGGAGAGAGCCAGTTGTCTCCAGCTTCCTCACCATGGATAAAATTGTTGCCCTTGTTGGAATATTGCGCACATTGAATTGTCTTCTAAATGCCCGTTGAGTTTCAATCAATGACTTCGTACACCAATATGTTTTCACAAGAAAAACACGCTGCTGAATTGAGAACTGCATTTTCGTTTCTGACTGCAAAACTAGAGACTGAAAACTAATTACTAATAAACAACAATAGTCGTAAGGCAACAATGCATGGATGGTAGGAGTACAAACATTATTACCAATATCGATTCTCCCAAAGCCACTGAGATCATAAAACCAAATTTCAATCTTTTATTACTTTCCAGAGGGAAATTATAAGTCTTTAAAACTGTTCAGTTTTATATGGATCGCCCTGTACAATTGCATACTATTTTCATAATTAATTTAACTATTACAGTTATGGGTAATTATCACTACAAAATGCCAGCCAAATTTTATGCACTGAAGTGCCGTTTCCCTCATAACTCAAACATTTATTAAGATATTGCAGTGAAATTTAGCATACTAGTATATTTGATATTATTGGACAACACTATGTAGAATCATTGATGTAACTTTAATAGTTTATTTAAAAAAATATTTCTGATGTAAAAATTTATAAAACTTAACAAGTGATGAATTATTTACTGCAGATAATCCAAAGATCCTAAATTATGTTGTTCATATGATGTTTACAAATAGATAGGAAAAAGAATCACTCAGAAATATTGGTATTTATGAAAATTATCTGGGAAACGATACTTCAGCACACAAAATTTGGCTGCCATTTTGTAACGATAATTACCCATTAACTGTAATAGTTAAATTAATTCTGAAAATAGTATGCAATTGTAGAACTAGTCAATGTAGAGCATGCCAGATTACAAGGCTACAGAACAATTCATTGTTGAAAAAAAAAATAATGAAACTTCACCTATTTTTCAGCAGCGAAAGCTGTATGTCCTCCCTTAAACTAAAAATAAAGGAAAAAATGAAATAGAAACAAACACAGGATTAAAATGTTTGCACGTAAGCTAAAGTTTGTTTGTTTGTTTGTTTTTTGTTTGTTTTCTTTTTTTTGGCCATCCTGACATATTTTGTAAATGCATTGTGTGTTTCGTTTGTTTCAGGCTAGTTCGGGTTGCGAAGAGGTGATGGCGACTTCGTCCACTCGGGCTCAAGGGAAGCCCCGAAGTCACCACCACGCGGGGGTGAGTCGTGCCCCCGGGGGAGCTGTTCGCAGGAGAGGCACCCCCATCCCCGTGCCGCCCCCAAGAGTGCCCACCCCCATGCCGTCAGCAGACACAAGGTAGGGAAGACTTCCACTATCGCAGTTAGCATAGCCCCATAGGGGAATAAGTTAGCCAAGTCCACCATAAATAGAGTAATGTATTATTTAAGAATGTTTTTCTCTCATGTAGGGTTTTTAGGATCTTACACCTGTTTATCTATAACAACAGTGGCGCAGCCCACCAGTCCCCCCAGAATGATTTTTCTTCCCATTTTCACTTAAGTTCAGTTAGTGATAAGAAGTTTTCAATTTTTTTCTATTTTATTGCTACAAATTACAATGTAAATGTATACAAATGTTTCGAACGCCCCCCGGAGAAGCACAACTTGTGCTGGGGGGCGGTTCAGTTCAATAAAGTAACTTAGACTAAAATAATTGTTTTCACCTATTCAACAAAACTGATTTACAAAACATAGAAAAGTATGAGTTAATATTATTTACAGTAAGGACAGAATGTATTATATTTACAATGGAAATGTACGAATAAATACAATAATATATTGGCTATTTTGTTAAACAGATTTTAGAATAAGACAAATATATTATATTTATATTTTAAAGTTTAATTTTGAAAATGTTTGTCATTCTAAATGACAGAAAATAGCATAACTTTTAAAATTAGCTCAAAACAGCAAATTTTAGTGAAACGTTGCTTTAATATTATTCTATCTGAAAACATTAGGCTCTATACCTTCTACTTTAATTATTTTATAGTCTGTCCTCAAAACATTAGTTTAGTCAAATTTCCTGTAAATGTTTGAATAATTAATAAAGATATGCATATTATTTACATTCTTTCAAGAATATGTCGTTAGGAACAATTTAATAAAATATGCAAAAATACTTTAATATCAACGAATATGTTTATTACGACAAAAATAATAAAATATGCAAGAATATGTAAAATAAAACCATAAATTTTATGTTCTTTCTGTCACAATATTTGCATATTTTACATTAGAATAGAATAGAGGGCATTAATAAAAATATGATTGTTCATATTTCCGGGTCCAGAAAATGATTAATAATTAACCTACCTGTAAGCTATCTCCACCATAGTCGCATACTCTTACAACAATGTTTCCTGATATTACCATGGTAACAAGAAGTTAGTTTTCTTACTGTCTTGTGGTTCAAGTAAGACCTTGCGTTACCACAGACAAATGACTGTCACCATTTCTTATTTCCTTCTGGGAAATTAGTCTGGCATGGCCTCCTACTAATTTGAATTTACGTTCTTTGTTATGCCGAGTTCGTGTTGTAGAAGAAGTTGTAATGTCACGAGACATTTTAAGGAGTAGTATCATGTGTAATTTTATTGATTTTATTGGTTTATTATTTCATATTGATTTGGATAATTATTGGTATTTATTAATTGTAGTATGAAATCGTGAAGGTAATTTTTATACAGATAAGCACCCAGTCTGTTGGAGAGAGGAAGTCGCATCCTGTATGTGACAGGAAGATAAGAGCAAGTGTGTGCTAATTAAATATTATAAAAATTGTATTCCTTGTATAATCGCCCACACACATCCTACAATGTAGCAAGTTCATTGGAAACAAGTGTGATTTAATTAGTTTTATGTATGTCAACACGCATTAAATTTTGTTTTAATTGATGATGCATAACTGAGGGTCAGACTGGCTAACATTTAATTGCCAATTAACATTCCTTTGTTATGACGACTGTAAGAAATTGTCGCTCTGATGACCATGATAATATCCGCTGACCCCGCGGACCGGATGTACAGATTAGTATATAAACCCCTGCTGAGATGACTTGATAATAGAGTACGATCGAGAGCTATCATCAAAGACCGACAGTATAGGCACCGGTGGGGAAGAAGATAAGAAGCAGAGATATCACCCCGGGACAGAAGATACGTCTGTACCTAAACTCAGAACCGAGATGGACAGATTGCTTATCTTTATGTGTGAGTAAATAACTGTTAGCTCAGTCTGACTGCCCTCGCGAGTAGCTAAATAAATATTATGCTCATATTATTATAGGAAGAATATAGTTACTTTGTAAGAGTTTAAGCTTTAAAGAATATTAACAGTTTGTACGAGTAGAACTAACTCAAGCAATGATTTCAGAAGAAATCTGTTTTATTTGTCTTTTATTCATTTGTATTTTAAACGTGTGTTATTTTATGTTTGTAGTTAATAAATATTGTACTTGTGATAACGGGGAAGATTAATCTACATTTACCCGATCATTCCTAGGGGTTAAGGCAATCAGGGGCGCTCGGCTAAATTCCTGTCCCTTTCCTCAGGCATGACAACTGGTGGCAGCGTTTTAGGGATTAATTTTTAGTTGAAACTATCGTTAATCTCCACGAACCTAAGCTTAGAAGAGTACAGAAGATAAAAGATTTTGTAGCCTACTGTAGTAACAATAACGTAAATTGAAACATTGAATAGGCGTAGTTAAGAATAATTTTCGTGGCCTACGTTGTAGTTCTTAGTGAACACGAGTAAAATAGATAGTATAATGTAATACAAAATAAGTATAGGTGCTCCAAGAATAATAGAAATAAAGCATTTTTATGGCGTTGTGTTGTTGGAAACGTCAAGATCCCTGTGATAAAGAGTTTACACTTCTCTTAGTGAGAGTACTTACTGTGTCGAATACGTTAGCCTTGCATGGATCCACTAAGTATGCCAAGGAATTAGTGGAAAGATTTTTCAAGAAGTATACGGATATAGATATATCTAGGATACAGGAGCACGAACATAAATTTAGAGGACTTATAGCTGAGTCCAGGTTAGATATTGCATTCGAGGGTCGTCCTAAACACTTTAAAGTTCCCATCCAGAAGATTTATAAATACGAACACGGAGAAGGTTTAGCTGTAATTTTTGAATTAGAAGTGAGAATTGTTATTAGATATATACCACCCACACATGATTATGACACTCTGGAGATAGAGAGGACAGACTATTTGCCTATGTATAGTACTACTAATTCGAGGAGTGAGGATATGCGGGTTTCATTTTTACATCAGTAAATAAAGAGACCATTGAGATTAGTTTAAATTTATTTATTTATTTACTTATTTTTTTTTTCTTTTCTCTGCTGCCTTACTGGCGGCGGGGATTCGCCCCGCACCGGGTGGCCCGCTCATTTTCCGCAGCGTATTGACGAGTTCCCTCCGCGGACATCACACGGAAGCTGAAGGTGGTGTCCGGCTCGCAGTCCGCAAGGGGAACCGGCCAATACGGGGCCATTCTCCGCCACGCAACAAACGGCAGCGTTACGTGGAGCGGAAAGGACACCCGCTCAAGCCGGCCGCACCACCGGCAAGTCCTCTCTCGGAGTATCTCCAGATACATGACCCGGTGTTCCAGAGTTGGTATCAACTGAAACAGTCAAGAAATTAACGTACATTAGAATAAGCGCCATGGCACAGGCACCAGCGCAAGCACAAGAAACTAGGGTGAAGGATCTAGCTGTGGCTGGATGGATACAAGGATGGGATCCAAAAAGCGGTAGACCGGTTGCGAATTTTTTGAGAAATATAGAGACTGCAGCCGAGTTGGGTAATTTAACTGATAAAGATAAAGTGCGATTAGTTATTATGAAAGTGTTAGGAGCTGCTCAGACATTTGTTGATACACACCCCGAATTGCAAACGGAAATTACGTTCACGAGGTTGAAAGAGATATTTAAGGAACGATTTAAAGAGCAGCACACAGATTTTTTCTATTACTCGCAGTTGCAGGCAGCGACACAGGGAAGGGATGAGTCGATTGCAGACTTTGCTGACCGTCTGCGTCGTTTAAGTAGGCAAACTATTAGAACAGTCGATGACGAGACTGAACAAAGGGCAATTAATGAAGAAGCCGAGAAACGATTACTGGCTAGTTTTATTAACGGGTTAAAAGGGAACCCTGGGTTGCAAGTAAAGTATCAGATGCCCGAGACTATGGATAAAGCGATAAAAATAGCCACCATGGCAGCCCAGGCAGAAACAGAAATAGATAAAACGCGCAGTCAGGCTCACGCGCAGGTATTTAGTAATGAAAGTCGAGGCGTACAGTCGCAAAATAAAGGTGGTGGTGGTCCTAGGTCAGCAGGACGAGGAAATTGGGGCAACAATAATAATAGTACTAATAGACAAGGTTATAGGAATAACTGGAGTGAAAGAAGTGCTAGTGGCAGTAATGCACAGCAAGGATGGCTTTCACGTGATCCTGGTCCCAAAGGATCGAGTCCCGCGCAAGGAGCGCGAGGGGGTAACGACGGTTACCGGAGCGCGAGTAGTCGTAGGGGTTACCAATGTTATAACTGTCGGGAGTTAGGGCATATAGCTAAATATTGTAGGAAAAGGCGAGAGGGGCGCCAAGGTTTAAACGGGGTAGGGGGGACCAAAACAACCCCGTCGGTCTTCCCGAAGTAAAGCCGAAACAAGAAGTCGTGCCAGCAGCGATTAGTCCGGCGACGGGACTGCTGCTAGAAGTAGAAATAGAGGGAACGAGGCGTAAGCTGTTAGCGGATACCGGAGCCGCTGTGTCATTGTTAAAACCGACAGTAAGTTCCGCACGACTTGAAAAAAATAGTATAACGGCTAGGGGTATAACTGGAACAGATTTAGAGCTGGACGGTGTACAGAAAGTCACGTTTTATATTAACGGGAGGTCCTATGAACATGAATTTTTAGTGAGTGACTTGAGTTCCCCTGGAGACGGATTACTGGGTGTCGACTTCCTGAGAAAGGTTGGAGCGCAACTAGACTTGCAAACGAACTGCCTCTTGGTGGGAGGCCAGCGGATTCCTCTGATATGTAGCTCGCTGGGTGCTGTCTCGCCTGTCGACGAGCGAGATGGAATGGGCTGTAGGGAACCCCCTGCTCAGGGATTGATCACCCCGCTTCAGGCATTGGACCCTACAGATGGCCGCACTGAGCCCGAGGAACCTGGTCTGGATAACTTTCCAGGTTGGTTTGCATCGGTCATCCTAACGGAAATGGTTGCATGCTCTCCATTTGTTGGGACGATAGTCCGTGCTAGGGTTGTTGGGCGCAACATCCCTGCAGATTCCCCTTGTGCAGTGTTCGAACCGGTAGAGGCCCTACTACCAGGTTTATATTCACCACGCGCCATTGTGAAATTGTGTAAGGATCCTTTTGGTACCCCGGGGAATTGCTCCCTGTCGACAGAAAGTCCCCAATGTGTTCCCTCAGAGCCTCGTGAAATTCCGGAGGACGAATGGCATCCCAGTACTCAGTCTTCCAGTGGGCGGTGGTCCGCGTCAGGAACAGAAAAGTTAATGGGCGAGACGATCGCACAAAGGTGTTCTTGTGGGACACAAGCGGTTCAGCCTCTCAACCCCGTAGGAGAGAGCTCGAACCAAGGACGCCTTGGGAAGGATCATGCGCAGTTCCTTGGCAAACAGAAATTTTGCGCTGAGAATAAATTAGAAAATCCGTCCCAGCAGATGTATGTGAAGTTAAATAAGATGTATACAATTCCAGTTAGTATAGTGAATCTCTCAGAGGAAGAGATTGTATTGAATAAAGGCACTAGATTAGGAGAAATTGAGCCAATCTCCGAGGAAGGTTTCGTAAATGGTATCTTGCAAGTAGACGATACAGAGTTATCTGAGGAAGAGGAAAATGCCTCTGAACAATTTAATGATTACCTAGTAGAGAAATTGAGCCATTTGGGCCAGGAAGACAATGAAATCATAGCCGGAGTATTGAGTAAATATAAGCACTTATTTTATAAAGAAGGCAGTATGGAAATAGGCTGCACAAGTAAGATAAAGCACGAGATAGATACAGGTGATGCAAAACCGTTTAGAAAAAGGCCGTATAGAGTTCCACATGCACTAAAGCCGATAGTGGAAGAGCAAGTAAGAGATATGTTGAAAAAGGGTATCATATCCGAGAGTAATTCACCTTACAATAGTCCCATTGTAATGGTACCTAAGAAGTCACGTGATGGCAAACCAAAATGGCGCTTGTGTGTCGACTTGAGGACCCTGAACGCGCAGACGAAGATAGATGCGTACCAGATTCCAAATATTACTGATATTTTAGATTCGTTAGGCCAGAGTAAGGTATTTTCAGTTTTAGATATGGCCAGTGGGTATCTGCAGATAGAGATAGCCGAAAAAGACCGAGAAAAGACTGCTTTCAGCACCGAAAGTGGCCATTTTCATTTCAATAAACTCTGTTTTGGTTTATGTAACGCCCCTGCAACGTACTCTCGTTGCATGGACTCTATTCTTATGGGTTTGAAGGGAATAGACGTTCTTGCGTACCTTGATGATTTGATTTTATTTACGCCAGATATACGCTCACATGCTCAGAAGCTAGAGCAAGTATTCCAAAGATTGGAAGGAGCTAATTTCAAAATTCAACCGGAAAAATGCCAGTTTGCTGTAGATCAAGTAGAATACTTGGGACACATTGTTACTAGTGATGGGTTAAAACCAGATCCTAATAAAATTAAAGCAATAAGAGAATATCCAGTACCTACGAGTGTTAAAGACATACGATCTTTTGTAGGGTTGGCTTCGTACTATCGGAGGCATGTCCCTAATTTTGCAGAAATAGCACGTCCGTTAACTGCTTTAACACGTAAAACCACAGCTTTTGTGTGGGGAGTCGCTCAGCAAGAAGCGTTCGAGACGCTGAAGGAAATACTCAGCACCGAACCTCTGTTAGCGTACCCGGACTTCTCTAAAGTCTTTATTGTGACTAGCGATGCGTCAAGGACAGCCGTTGGTTCTGTGTTGTCACAAGAATATGATGGACACGAGAGGCCTATAGCCTATTGCTCGAGGCAACTCAATAAAGCCGAAATTAATTATAGTGTGACAGAGAAGGAGCTGGCAGCGGTTATTTTTGCAACCAAACAGTTTAGATGTTACATATATGGGCATCCGTTCATTTTAGTAACTGATCACGCAGCTCTGAAGTGGATGTTGAATTTAAAAGACCCCAGTTCGAGGCTGGTCAGATGGAGTTTACGTTTAGCAGAATTCGATTTCACTGTTGTGCATCGCGCAGGCCGTAAATTGACCCAAGCTGACGCCTTGAGTCGTCATGTAGCGATGACGTTTTGTGAGAAAAATTTGAGTACAGAAGCTATATTGCAAGCCCAGAAAAGCGATGAGTTTTGTATGGAATACCAAAGGAAAAAGAAGAGGTATCCAGATTTCAGAGTTAATAACGAGGGTTTATTATTTAAACAGAGCAAACAGAGTATATCAGGTTACGCAATAGTTGTTCCGAAAGAATTGGTTCCAGTAGTATTACGGTATTATCACGATACACCTTTCGCTGGACACCAAGGTGTTCATAGAACAGTAGCTCGTATTTCACGGAAATACTGGTGGAATACGTTACGAAAGGATGTAGAAGAGTTTATCAGTACATGTGATAAGTGTGCGAGAAGAAAGTCAGGAACCGCGGGAATCGTGCCTTTAGCAGAACCGCCGCAGGCATCGGAATTCCTAGAGATTTTATCTACAGATTTCGTAGGAGTATTACCTACTACTGAGTCGGGAAATCGTTATGTGTTAACGTTTGTAGATCATTTCACGCGATATTGTTTTGCAATCCCAGTCCCGAGCCAAAGTGCGGAAATAGTAGCCAAAGAGTTCGTGTCGAAAATAGTGTTAGAATTTGGCTCGCCGAAGGCGTTGATCTCTGATCAAGGCCCGCAGTTTTTATCGAGATTATTTCAAGAAGTGTGTAAAATATTGAAAGTAACGAAGTTACAAACCACTGCGTATCACCCGCAGAGTAACGGAATTTGTGAGAGATTTCACAAAACATTGGCCGATATGGTCTCGCATTTCGTATCTAAAGACGCGAGGCGATGGGACGAGTACATACCGTATGCGGTAATGGCGTACCGGAGTACACCGCATTCAGTGACGGGATATAGTCCGCACTACTTAGTGTTTGGTAGAGAGTTAAGGCTACCAATGGAAGACGACTGTAGAGTGTCGCAAGAGGAAAACAATGATTATCAGACGCACATAAAAGTGCTGGCTGAGAGATTGAAAACGGCGTATGAATCAGTGCAAGCAGCCAATAAGAGAGGTCAGGAAACCTCCAAGAAGTACTATGATAGAGGTAAAAAGATGAGAGAATTTGAAATAAGCGAGTATGTGTACCTCTATAATCCTATAGCGAAGAAAGGGCCGACTAAGAAATTTACTTACAGTTGGCAAGGACCTTTTAAAGTTGTAGATCGGACCTCAGATGTAACATATAGATTAGAAAAAGACGATGGAAGTACAGTAGTTGTGCATGTGAACCGGCTAAAAGAGTGCAAAGTGCCTATAACGACGGAAAAGTGTCCGTTGGTAAAGAAAGGTAGTACTAGGGCTACTGAGAGAAACCATTTAAAGCTAGATACCATTGTGGAAGAACCCGAAGAATTCGAAATGGCGGAATGTTCGAGGCCATTCAGATGTAGTGAGTCAGAGGACGTAGGTGAAATACAAGATACGTCGAACGAATCGTTAAGTTTATCTGAGTCAGGAGATGAGTGGTTACCACCTACTCGACCGAGAGCTGGTACATCACCCGAAGTAGGAACTGACAGATATGAGTTACGCTCGAGAGTGAGAGCGGAAGAGGCTAGTGAAACTAGAAATAATGTCCATGGAGACAATGTAAATAGTAGTGATGTACATGGAGACAATGTAAATAGAAATAATGTACGTAGAGATAATGTAAATGTAGATGTAGAATTACAAAGAGGTAGAAATAATGTAGAATTCCCCCAGCGTAGATATGAGTTACGTTCACGTACTAGATCAGAATAAAATTTGTAAAATCGCGAGATTTGGAAGTAAGAAATGTTTACTCGTTCTTCGTATGTGTTACAGGTTTATTGGTGACGAGACACGCCACGCAAGCAGACGAAGTAAAACTGGATAAGGGGATGGTGTTTGTGAAAGACAGAGACATATTATTAACAGGCGATAAGTGGACCGTAATAATGGATATACATTTAAATGATTACGAGAAGTTAATCGAAGGTGTAAATACAGCTATAAATGAGTTAAGAATAGGATTTAAGAACTTTGTGCATTTCACAAGAGATGAAGCGGATAGTAGCATTTATTTAGGAGAGTTAAATGGATTACAGAATTTAACCAAAGAAATGGAAGTTGATATAGCAGCTTTTAAAGCGTTGATTCCGCAGAATATGCGAAAAGATAGTAGAGGAAAAAGAGGATTAATAGACGGAGTGGGTTACACGTTGAGCTATTTGTTCGGTACACTCGATCAAAAGGATCTCGGAAGGATAAATCAGGTAGTAACAGATTTAAAAGGATTCGCCACTGAAATGGTTCACACGACCGAAAAGCAAGTAACGTATATTAAGCAATTAGATAAAAGAGTTAGTCAAAATTCTATAGTGATAGTAAAAATGGCTAAAGATTTAGATAATTTAATACGGAGTTCAATAAAGTCCGAAGCAGATAAGCAGAGAAGATATATGAAGTTTGCAACGCAAACCAGAGAAATAGAAGTCACTATTTTGCATATGAAAGCACAGTTAATGCAGTTGCAAGAGAGTTTAGATATGACTTCCATAGGTAAGCTGTCCACAACATTGATACCTCCGCATAATTTTACGAAGATATTAAGTGAGATTTCTTTGAATCTACCGGAAAGTACAAGTATGTTAGCCACGCCTACGCCTGAGTCGACATATTTATACTACCAGTTAGCCGAAGTGCATGCTGCTGCTTTTCCCGATACGATTAGACTGTTTATTGAAATACCTCTTAAAGGAAATGATAGATATTTTGAAGTATTTCACGCGCATTCTTTGCCTTATTTTGAAGCAGGATTAAATCAGTTTATATCGATAAATGTTCCGAGATTTACATATTTGGCAGTTTCTGAGAGCCGACAGTTATTTACAATTTTAACTGAGAGTGATTTGAACTTATGTAAAGAAACTATGTTTACAATCTGCCCAGCTGATTATGTATTATATGATGAAAGGTCAGACAATTGTTTAATAAATTTGTATCTAGGAAGAACAGACCGAGTTCAGAAAACCTGTCAAAGAATCATAGAAAGTCCGCAGTTCGCACCTAGGTGGATAAGATCTAAGAAAAGTGACTATTGGATTTATAGTCTAAGTGCACCCCTTACAGTAACTAAGAAGTGTCAGACGGGGACCCCGCCGGTGGCCAATACTGTCACAGAGACCCTGTCGCTGAACGGCACAGGCCTGTTTAATAATACTTTTAATTGTTTCATTTACGGGGGCACTTTTAAATTATTACCACATTCTATGGGTCGAACTGTGTACGAACTAAGGACACCAGCAATAGTGATTCCTAAAATAGACACTGTTTTCACACCAAGGGAATTAGAAATGTTCCAGATTAACTGGGAACAGCGAACCAAGGACACCAGCATCGAAGCAGCGACCAACATGGATCTCGCTGGAACGCGGCCAAGAATTGACTTGAGCCAGTTACATCGATCCCTGGACCGACTGCAGCATGAACCAGAGTTAACAGATCACCAGACTCTGTCAGTGTCAATATCTGCTATTTTAGTAGCCTTGGTAATAATCACTGTGTTAATTTATGTGTTTAAGAACAGGTTGACGAAATGCATACGGAAGTATAAACTAAGGCAGAGAAGAGAAGAACGGGAAGGATCACTCGAGATAGCGACTCGCACTCAACGAGGAAAACCACGCACTTCAGTTCCTGTATTAGAGGCCATGGAGCTAATCAGTAAGGAAATGCAAGAGGAAGTGCCGGTGGAAAGAGCACCTTCTTTCCATGTAACGCCAATTGAAGAATCTAATCGGGAAGCAGTGATGTTTGCAAAGCACTAGGAAAGCACTAGGGAGAAATCCAGAATTTTATGTAAACATTTGTAACATTTATTTTATTGTATGTAATTAAATTTTAATGTGTATAGGTTAAGTCAAGTAACTTACCTCTGGATGAAGGAAGGGCCGATACGGGTGGTCCGGCTCTACAGGAGGCTCCGCCTGCATCTGTGGTCCCGGCACCGGCGAAGCGTCTGGCCCCCGTGGTGACGCAGTTGGCCCCCGTGGTGACGCAGTTGGCACCGTAGGCGATGCCGGCGGGCTCACCGTATCTTCATCGCTGAGATTGTAGACCATTCTCTGATCCATAATGTCGGAGATGGAGAGTAGAATATGCAAATAATCGCGAACCGCTCTCTAATATACTGGGTTTGAGGAAGTCGTTCCAGAGCATTTCCGTGCTGGACGAAAGGGCTAAAACGATCTTCCTTCAGAAGACGTTTACCTTTAGTGGCAGGAGAGTGTAATGTCACGAGACATTTTAAGGAGTAGTATCATGTGTAATTTTATTGATTTTATTGGTTTATTATTTCATATTGATTTGGATAATTATTGGTATTTATTAATTGTAGTATGAAATCGTGAAGGTAATTTTTATACAGATAAGCACCCAGTCTGTTGGAGAGAGGAAGTCGCATCCTGTATGTGACAGGAAGATAAGAGCAAGTGTGTGCTAATTAAATATTATAAAAATTGTATTCCTTGTATAATCGCCCACACACATCCTACAATGTAGCAAGTTCATTGGAAACAAGTGTGATTTAATTAGTTTTATGTATGTCAACACGCATTAAATTTTGTTTTAATTGATGATGCATAACTGAGGGTCAGACTGGCTAACATTTAATTGCCAATTAACATTCCTTTGTTATGACGACTGTAAGAAATTGTCGCTCTGATGACCATGATAATATCCGCTGACCCCGCGGACCGGATGTACAGATTAGTATATAAACCCCTGCTGAGATGACTTGATAATAGAGTACGATCGAGAGCTATCATCAAAGACCGACAGTATAGGCACCGGTGGGGAAGAAGATAAGAAGCAGAGATATCACCCCGGGACAGAAGATACGTCTGTACCTAAACTCAGAACCGAGATGGACAGATTGCTTATCTTTATGTGTGAGTAAATAACTGTTAGCTCAGTCTGACTGCCCTCGCGAGTAGCTAAATAAATATTATGCTCATATTATTATAGGAAGAATATAGTTACTTTGTAAGAGTTTAAGCTTTAAAGAATATTAACAGTTTGTACGAGTAGAACTAACTCAAGCAATGATTTCAGAAGAAATCTGTTTTATTTGTCTTTTATTCATTTGTATTTTAAACGTGTGTTATTTTATGTTTGTAGTTAATAAATATTGTACTTGTGATAACGGGGAAGATTAATCTACATTTACCCGATCATTCCTAGGGGTTAAGGCAATCAGGGGCGCTCGGCTAAATTCCTGTCCCTTTCCTCAGGCATGACAAAGTCATAACCTTTAGACACGGCCAACAAGACGTCTTGTCTTCTATCTGAGCTGCTTTTGTTCTGTGAAATTAGGATTTCGTTATAGATAAGTGTGCTATAATGAGGTTAGGGGACGCCTTAAGCAGGCGACAGCTTATACTTTGTCTCAAGTGATTTATCTGCGAAGTAGTAGGGGGAGAAGATATTAAATATTGTGTTGTGATTTATTCGTTTTGAGTAGGGGAGAACTCTTAGGATAATCAGCAGTGTTAGACTTGTCTTCGTGCTGGAATAAATAGCTTTGACTGCTGGGTAGGTCTTAATCTTAGCATCTTTACTAACATGGACAACATGACTAAAATATTACATGACAATCACCAGGGCCTGGATTTTGATGACCAAAATATACGTAAAAAATGAGCAATAAAATTGTATAAAAATGCTAGTTTATTCATCGGAGTTGTGTCTATTCTACACTTATGTTGTAGGCCCAAGTATATGCTTGTAATTAGTTAAATTGTACGTACAGTTAAATGAAAACAGCAAACACAGTTATTTGTGTATTCAAATTAAAATTGTAACAAGATTATTTATTTAGGCTTATTTAGAGTTCCGATAGTATTGAAGGTAATCAGTGGCGGACGCACAAATTTTTTTCGGGGGGGATTTGAATAGGTAGAAAGAATGTAGTAGTAAGTATTCTGCCTTCCGGCAGGTTTTCAAACTTGGTACGCGAATTTTGTTTTCCAAAACTGTCTATCCTCTGCTTCCTCCTTCAGCATCCAATATTTCCGCTTTTCCCTTAAATCGTCCAACAGCTGAATTCTTCTTCTTCCAAGTCTAGTTGTACCCTCCAATCTTCCTTCTACGACATCATGTAATAAGCAGTTCCTTCTGAGAATGTGCCCAACTCAGTTTGCTTTCCTCTGACGAATTGTGTGTATGATTGACTTCTTCTCACCCACTCTACTCAGAACCTCTTCGTTTGTCACCATGTCCATCCACTTTATATTTTCTATCTGTCTCCAGCACCACATTTCAAAACTTTCTAAATATTTCTTCTCTAATTTCCTCAAAGTCCATGTCTCTGATCCATACAAAGCAATACTCCAAATATAACACTTCACCAGGTTTTTACGTAGCTCTAGGTTCAGACTACTAGTTAGCAGAGTTCTCTTCTTCATAAATGCTTTCTTGGCCATGGCAATTCTTGATCTTATCTCCTTGGTGCAATAGGCATCTTTCGTCAGTACACTTCCTAAGTATTTGAACTGGTTCACGTTCTCTAATTCTTGATTTGCCATGATAATTTGAAGCGGCTCTTCTCTCTTCGATATCCTCATCACCTTCGATTTACCTATGTTGATTTCCATTCCATACTTTCTTCCTGTTTCCACCAGCCTGTCAATCATTCCTTGCAATATTTCTTGTTTCTTTGCCAGAATCACCAGGTCGTCCGCATATTTGATGGTGTTAATAGCGTATCCTCCTATCACAAAATCCCTAACTCCTTCTAAGGCACTAAAAAAAAATAATCAACTTACATATATACAATTAGTTTATAACACTAGCAACTTAGAGTACATATATAGCCTTTTTTCAAATTTCGGGGGGGATGTAACCCCCTATCCCCCTGCGTCCGCCACTGAAGGTAATAAATGCACAAAGTCTCTATATAATGCGATACACAACACAAAATAATGACTGTGTGTTTTAAAAATAATAAGCTAAAAATATGAAATGTGGAAATTTGACCGTAAAATGACCAAAAATGACCAAATAATGACATTAAATTCTGAAACTCACCTAAAAATATAAAAAAAATGGGGAAAATTACGAAAAAATTACCCTAAAAATTACTATTTTAATTAAGTGGAGGGAAAGGAAATAGACATTAAATCCGTGTCTGGGATATTAATACAAGTAAGAATCAGCTTGAAAAATTTTATGTCATAACCGGGATTTGAACACGGATCTTCGGCTTAACGCGCCGATGCTCTACCATTGAGCTACCATGACAACATGCCAGTACGACATCAAATTCCTCAACTGATTCAGAAGACAAGGCTCAACGGAGAAACCTCCCGTGGTCTGCCTTGTCTTCTGAATCAGTTGAGGAATTTGATGTCGTACTGGTATGTTGTCATGGTAGCTCAATGGTAGAGCATCGGCGCGTTAAGCCGAAGATCCGTGTTCAAATCCCGGTTATGACATAAAATTTTTCAAGCCGATTCTTACTTGTATTACTATTTTAAATCTAGGAGTCATGATCAGAATATCTCTACTAGTGGGCAACTTCCATTATGTCCCAGTTAAAAGATGACATTTCATCAAAATCCGGACCCTGATAATTACTATGAAATAACACCGTAACAACAATTCTTTAAACAAAATTCTTATCAAAGTTACTTTGGATTATAACTAAGTCAGGCCTATATTGTATTTTTTAACGTGTTTGCTCTCGTTAGCTTTTGCTGTTTTGTGATATTATTAGGGATGGGTCGATACCAGATTTTCTCAATACTCGATACTCGATACCGATACATGATTTTTTCTCGATACTCGATACTTCGATACTCGATACCTTCAACATTTCCAGTTTCAAAAATAGGTACATTAAAAATTAAAATTTGAGAGAACTGTGTAATACCAACTAAATTAATTAAGTCTGCATATTTAATGAGACAAAATTTAATATCATCAGTAGCCAAAATTATTTTTAAACTCTACATTAAAACTAAAATTAGTTGTTTAAACAGTCCACATACAAGTTTTTGTTAAAAATACTAGCATCCTCACTTCATTGCAGAATTGCTGAATTACAAAAGTATCGAAAAAGTATCGAGCGAGTTTTCTGAAGTATCATTCGATGCCGATACCATGCAAGTATCGATAGTATCGAGGTATCGTAAGTATCGAGGACCCATCCCTAGATATTATGCGTATAAAACAATATTTAAATTGTATATTACGCATCAAGTCTACAATGGGGTTTATTAACCCTTGAATAAATTAATGAAATGAGCGTAGAGAGAAATCATTACGTGATTAATTCTAAAGTACTTGCTAAATAGTCATAATAAATGTAACTTGAATCCCGGATTCTCTCAAGATAAAAATATGAACCTCTCGTTTCATTACCTATGTTATGATGATTTTGCATCTTTTTTGTATGAAGGTTAAAAGATAGCTCGAATGTATTTAAATGTGTATCATGAAATAAGATTAAATAAGAGCAATTTCTTTTTGAATTTTTACCTTCATTTTGCATTTTTTTTATAATTTTCAAGAGATAGGTAATTTTTTTTGGCAATTTTTAGGTTATTTTCGGCATTTTTAGGTCATATTTCAGTGGAGGTAGAAAGGAGCTTTTCCATGTAGGCTACAAATCGTTACTTTCAGACAACAGACAATCGTTTTTATTTGAGAATCTCCGCCAAGTGTTCATAGTTCATTTTAAATTCAAGTATATTAATTCAGGTATATTGTAAACACCACAGCAGTTTGTCTTGTAGCAATAAATAATAATTATTTTTTCTTTCTTTTAAATGACACATAGACTAATTGCTAGGGGCAATTTGATGGGCATGCCAGTTCAAAAAGACTTTCTTCTTCGCTAAGGGTGTCCAAGTAGTAGCCTATAAATTTGCTTAATTCTTTAGTAACAAAATAAGTGTTTTATAATGCAAATTCATATATAACGCATTGTCATCCATTAAATGGCTTTTAGTAATTTATTACTGAAAAACTAATTATAAGTAATAATGGTAAATCTGTTTGAATTTTCTGTCGTTGTTTCACTATTTTTGGGGCTTAAATGCATTTTGTCTTTATGGTTATTAAATGCTTTGCCCTAATAATAATATTGCCAGCTTGAAAAAGCTTTTCAATTTTTTAAACCTTGAATTCAGAATATAAAAGATTTGAAGGCTATTTGATTAACTTTTAAGACAATGTTTTATATTTCTCTTTGAAAAAAAAAGTTTTAAACAAATGGTAGTAGAAACTCTGTCTCAACCAAGAAACTCATATTGGATTATCGACTCTACTAGGACTAAAAATATTGTTCTTAAGGTAGGAAGCGGAAGAAAATCACAAAGTATGAAGAATGGGAATATATTTTTCAACACCCTGTATAGTATTAGTTACAAGCACGTATCACTGTAATGTGATGGGAGACACGAGTCACCTGACACACTTCATGACACGTGTCCAGTTCCAACTTATAAACTCGAGCAAGAAATTTTCTAACTCAGAAAAACGCCATCCTTCACTTCTCACATTTACGTCAAGTTATTATAGAAGTCCACTTTATATCGGATGCTGACATTTATTATATTAAGTTGAAAGATACGTAAGTTACAGTCAGGGATAGGACATGACTCTAAAAGAAAATATTCTTCATGATGTGTAAAGTGAGCGTGAAAATGGGTAATTAACGTAATAAACATAAATTACGTAAAAAAATTATTTTTTTCTTTTTAAATTCAATTTTAGCTGCGAGGCCATATCAGAAGTTCGAGATCTGTGTCTATACAGTAGGGTAGGCCATGGAATTATTCATTGTCGATTGTTCCTATTATTGGTATATTTTTATGGAGTAAATTTCAACTGATATTGTTTTAAATGGATACGATACAGGATGAAATGGTGAGGATGATTCATGGTATGTAAATATCCAATTCATTATTGACTTATGCCCTGTAGCATACACATTTTACGCTTGTGAGCATATTGATCTTCTAATAAAAGTTGCTTGTCTTTGTCCGCTCAAGACACAGGTAAAATATTTCGGTGTTATTCATTAACACTCTGTATAAACAACTAGCTTCAAAGGCCCGGCGTCGCCCGGGTTTTTTATTTTGTGATTGGAAATTAGGCCGCCGGCGTGGTCTTGTGGTTAGCGTCGCTGACTACAGATCCGTCGGCCCGGGTTCGATTCCCGGTACCTCCTCGGATTTTTCTGAGGTAGGGAGGTCTGGTAGGGGTGCACTCAGCCTCGTGATTCCAAATTGAGGAGCTACTTGATAGAGAAGTAGCGGCTCCGGTCCAGAAAACCACCATTAACGGCCGTGGGTGTCGGCATGCTGACCACATGCCCCCCAATCCTGCCATCTACCTACGGGAGATGACGCAGCGGTCGGGTGGTAGGCCAAGTCCCTCCAGGGATGTAGCGCCACGGAGTTTAGTTTAGTTTAGATTGGAAATTAACTTATGAAGGGCTTTCGATTTTTAAATTCTAGATCCTTATATAGGTATTTATAATTTGAAATAGGAAGAACGACTTATCACACTCAAACTATTTCCACAGAAAACGCTTGATATAGCTTTTTATGGCTCATAGAGGATGTAGAATTTTGCATCCCATCGCTTGTACAGTACACAGCAAGCCTGGTAGGGGTTCAAATAAGAAGAAACAGAAATTCCGGTAGCATAAAATTGTATTGTCTTTGGGGAACATTTATTTCTCACTCTCATGTTATCATAAAACAGTTTTGGGGATGAAATTAAACAGAAATGCAATATCACTTTCATACTTCTCTCCCCAAAACATATTACCATACCTCGTAATGCTTTCTCTTTGTCCAGGGTAGAGAAAGTTATGTGGCTTCATTATTTTCGTGGATTTCATTCTTTAATATTTATTTATAACATGAATTATATTGATAGCTTCTCTAATTTCTCAAAGTCCCGTTTCATTGTATTGTATTACCTCGTACCTTTGTATTGTAAAAAGAACATGTTCCAACCTTTTATACATGTATTCTGTCATACTTCTCTAAATTTTGTATTGTTTTAAGTAATTATTTAGTATAAGTTTTTCTCATATATAGAACTGAACCACCCCCGAACACAAGCTCTGCTTCTTCGGGTGGTGTATCAACTTTTTATGTATATTTTTCGTGTAATTTGAAACAATAAATTGTAATTGTAATTGTAAATTTATTTCCAAACCCATCTGAGACCAATGGCAACAATACGTTGTCATGTGAACTGTGATTTGGATTTGATAATTCTGTGTAAAAGGGGATTAAGTATTCTCATCAACTTTTTTTAATTTTTGCATTTAAAATAGAAATTTTGAAAAATCCTTCCTTAGTGAGCACTTAGGTTACATTATGAAAGGAAGGTACTGTCAAAATTCCAAGTTATAGTTTAGGCTCTACGTTGATTCTCTGTCATTAAGTCAGTCAGTCAGGACAAAGCCTTTTATATATATAGAAATAACTAGCACTGGTACCTTTATGAGATGCAGGATATCAGATTTGTTTCGTGTGTGGTCTACACTAAAGTACCTACAACAGACAAAACACTGCTGATTGATTTAAATAGCTTATGGAGGTAGAAACGAGTTCGCAAAGTGAATGTTAGTCACAAAAAACAAAGGACAGTCTGGAATCGCTGCAATGCAATAAGGTAATTAGTGAGGATATTAATCAAGTTTGCAGCAGTCACTGCCTCCTAAATCACTTGTAATAGCGACAACACTTGTGTGTCATCTCTCCCCTCACAACTCAGAATTTCATCGCCCTCTTTAAGAACAACTCACGTGGGGTATGGGTAAGGGAATAAAAAGAAAAACCGATAAACCGTGATGAAGATGGACAGAAAAACAGTAAAATCGATAGTAATAAAATATAAAATGAGTAATAAGGAGAATCTTTCTTTCTCTCTTTCTTTTTCGTAGTTTTACCTCTCCCTTTTAGGATTTAAGCGACCCAAGCCGCGACCTGTCGGGAGAGGGATTGTCTTTGGATCACATACATACTGTTTTGACCAGACAGGGACATGGAGGGCCTCCCCGGATGAGTGATCAGCCCAATGCCGGGGCCACCTCCGAGGCAACACGAACACATAGGACGATACACACCATTCACACACACACACATTCACTCAGAACAAGGCGAGGATGAGGATGAAGATGATAATGACGGCCAGATGATATCCGGGGGCCTAAAGTTACCTGACATTTGTCTCATAGGTGAGGGAAAACCCCGGAAAAAACCTCACCTAGGTAACTTGTCCCGACCAGGAATCGAACCCGGGCCCGCTGCGTGAGAGGATTGGACGCATCCCCTGAGCCACAGCGGTGGACAATAAGGAGAATCAATTCTTAATTACTGTAATCTTTGATACAGTATTCTTCATCTATTCTTCCTTTTCTTCTCCTTTTTCTCCTTTCTATTCTTCTTTTTACTTTCTCGCATATACATAGTAGGCTATATATAAAGTATTGTGATCGTGACAAAAAATCGAAATCGAGATAACCGGTATTATTTCAAAAATGATCTTTCGATATTTTATCGAATCGCCCAGAATTTGAAACCTTCATTTTTGAAAAATTGGCTCTAACGATTTTAATAAAAATGTGAAATTGGAAACTCTTATCTATTACGACTAATAAAATGGCTATATCCGTATTTCTGCAAAAATGACTTAAGGGGTATTTTACTCGTATCCATTTTCAATTTTTGTAGATTATATCCATTACAATAGGCGATACATGAAAACCTACCACAGTAAAGTTGAAGAGAAAATTAAAGTGAACATTTTTTGTTTAACACATTTCTTTATAAATTTAATAGGTATCAAGGTAAAAACGAAATAACATGACTTAACTGCGAATTTCAGAACACATTTTGATTAAAATATGAATATTCTTTTGTTGCCCATAGTAACAAGAATACAGTCGTAATGAACACATCAAAATCAATTAGATCGAGGTGGTATAGAGTAATAGGGAAGAGGTCCTGGGTTCAAATCAAACCTCGTGGCCACCCAAATTTACGAATATTCTCTTGTAATAACTCATTCATGCAGCATAACTCAATGCATCATGCATTTTTTGCTTTTGAGATTGAGGAAACCATGCTAACCCCAAGTTATCATTATTATTATTATTATTATTATTATTATTATTATTATTATTATTATTATTATTATTTTATTATTATTTCACGGTAAAAGTATTGAACATAAAGATCGACCCTGATGCTTTCCGCTTAAGATACGTCTTAGTTTTATGAACTGTAATAGGCCTAAATAAAATTTAATTGTCCCTATAATTTACTTTTTTCTGTGCTAGCCTTTAACACGTATATGCGAGATAGTTTGTGCAACATATTTTTGCACCGTTTATTTATGTAAAAATTTCGCTACTCGAAACAACATGTGAAAAATTAATGATACAAGTAGAACTAATACCCAGAAACCAATATGATAGGCATTAGTTTAAACTTTCATAGCACTGGATTTGTAGAGTTCATGCCATCGACTCACGGAAGACAGCTGGTAGCGAAGGGAAAACTGTTGTTTTAGGATATAGGAAGAACATAACTGTAGTTGATTGTTTTGGGAACACGTTTTTACGTTTTGATGTGGAAGTATCTGATGTAGTGGGGCCCACATGGTCCTATATTTTTATGGTTATGGCGCTCATAACTTAAGAGGCTCTCTACACTCTCTGAAAATAAACTTAACCTCCAGTATAATCACTTCAGTATGTTCCACCACACAGATTCTTCCCACATTATTTCTAAATAATTGCAATAACATACCGGGTGATTCACGAATCGTTTTTAGTCTCATTCTGCTTAAACTTTGGAAGAGAAAGTCTTTATGTGGAGACACTTGGCACATTTTTGTATTTATTAATTTTAAAGATATAAGAACCACATTTTCTTTTTTTACTTCCTCTTACAGCACCGTACGTACTATAGGTAGAGAAAGTTTTGTTTTCGACCCCCCAAATTCGAATTTTCAGTTTGTAACATAGGCCTAAATGCAGGTTTTGAGATTCCCTGAATCCAAAAATACTATTTTCTGAAACGTGTCTGTGTGTCTATCTGTGTCGTGCATAGAATATTATACTAACTTACTTACTTAATGGCAATAGACAATTCCTGAGCTAGCTAAAGGATTATTATATATTTTATGGAACCTGACGGTTCATTGCCGCGCTTACCTGAGCTCGCCATTCAACCCTATTCTGTGCTAACTCCATCCAATCATTCCTAGCAAATCCTACTTCCCTTAAATCCATTTTAAGATTGTCCTCCCACCTACGTCTAGGTCTTCTGCGTGGTCTTTTCCCTTCGGGTCTCCCAGTCAATATTTTTGAGATATGTATTTCCTCCCCCATGCATGCAACATGTCCAGCCCATTTCACCCTCCTTGATTTAGTTACCCTTACTATATCCGGTGACGTGTACAGATTATGAAGCTCGTCGTTATGCAGTTTTCTCCAGTCCCCATTTTCATCTCTCATAGGCCCAAATATTCGTGTCTAGGAATTTTATGTCCTGAAAATCCATCGACATTGGCATGATTTGAACCCGTGAGGGGGCACAGCGAGGACTGTCTGATATATTGTTAAATAAATTACACCAGAAGATGAAGATGGTTGTAATTCACAAAGACGTAGGTCTGTTATGCTCATTAGCACCACGTCGTACTGTATATAAGTTGTTACCACAAGTGCTCAATGCGATAAGTTGCCAGAAGGCCATGAATTGAACGTCGATATGAGAAACTGGTAGTCCGAGATTAAACTTGTGTTTAGAGGCGGCTGGTTTTGGATTTTCAAGAACGGTTGTATTTAGTGAAAATTACTGTAAGTAGAAAATTTATTGGTTCAGTGTAGTTATTCTGAGGTTTATTAAGAGCCTGAGTGGTATTTTTTGAGATAGTGTGGTGAACGGAAAAATATCTGTACGTCCGTCCGTCTGTCCGTGTGTTTTTACGCGCGATAACTCAAATACGCTTTATCGGGTTTTCATGAAATTTGGTACACGTATTTATAACGTCTATGGGAAGAAGTATATAGTTATTGGACCAAATCGGTTGACCAGTACCGGAGTAATGCCCATTTCAGTGCCTAACTTAAGGTAATATATTAGACTAGAAAGAATTTATAAAATGCAAATCAGTTCTCATTACAACATTTTGTTTTACACTCCTCATATATTTCTTCACATATACTTATCAAAATAAGCTTTTGTCCTTTCGTAAGTCCTACTTAAAGAATAGATCCGGAGCTTAACTTGGAAATCAATTACAAAAATAGCTTATTTTGTGCATATTATAATTACAATTATCATTGATTAAAAAAAAACATTCTGGCACTTTGTTACATCAGTTTACCTGATTTTATTTATATACGTTTTGCGTTTTCAGCTTTCGAATAACCTTTAATATATTAACCCTTGAGAATACTATAGGGAAAAAATTCCTCTGACACTGGGACTTGAACTGATGACCTTCGTCTTTCCTTGTCGCTACTCTACCAACTAAGCATAGCTTACTATATACAGTCATTAATTATGACATTGATTTAATTTTAAAAATATTTGCAAATTAAATGAAAACGTATAAAATTACTCCTCATGGATTAAAAAATACTTATACTGTAGATGTTCCAAAGATTGCAGACTATGTTGTTTATATGATGCTAGCATGTGCCCGCGGCTTCGCCCGCGGCTTCGCCCGCGATAATTATTTCAAAAATTAAAAATTAAGAGCATAATAGTATAATAATTATATTTATTAACACCTAAATCACGTGGACTACATACCACGATTAGATAGCATCGTCTGGTAAAAGCGACCTCAGATTCGAGTTTCTTGGCCCAGAAAACCTCTGTATAGTGAGATTCGTCCAAATAAAACAACGTTTGACCATATTTAGAGCTTACAACATTCAAGCGATCGCAAAAGTTTTATTTTCAAGGTATGACAAAAATAGCCAAAGCCAACTGTAATTGATTTGACATTGAAATGTATAACTGAAAACTTATATTTTGAAAACGCACAAAATGCATGTTTTTTTCCCGTTTTTCACTCATAATTCACGAACGAAAACTAAAATTATAATTACTGCTTGGAGGTGCATTTTCCGACACTTCAGCCCACCTATGTTTAAAATTTCAGATCTCTGCGTTCAGTAGATTTCGCTGGACATCGAGGACAATTCCTTTTATTAATACAGATAATATGAATTATAATGATACCTTCTCTAATTTGTCAAACATCCATTTCATTTAATCCAAACCCACCTGATACAACTGGCAACAATATGTTCCGTGAATTTGTTTGGATAATTCTGTGTAAAAAGGGGTTAAGTATTTTCAAAAACATTTAATTTTTGGGAGTTAAAATCAGAATTTTTCAAACTCCTTTCTTAGTGAGCACCTACATTATGAAACGAAGGTACTGTCAAAATCCCAATCTCTACCTGTTATAGTTTAGGCTGTACGTTGATTCCTGTCAGTCAGTCAGTCATTCATTCAGTCAGTCAGTCAGGACAAAGCCTTTTATATATATAGAGATTTACAAATAGATAGAAAAAAGAATCACTCACAAAAATTGTAATTTGTGGAAATTATCACGGAAACGGCATTTCAGTGTACGAAAAACGGCAGCCATTTTGTAACGGTGATCAGTTTAATTAATTCTGAAAATAGTTTGCAATTTTTGAATTAGTCAATAAAGAGCATGTCAGATTACAAGATTTTAGAGCAATTCATTGCTGTGGAATATAATATGAATTTCACCTACAGTATTTCTGAGACACAAACCTGTCTTTTCCCATTAATATGATTAATATGAGATTTTGTGAATGACGGAAAAATTGTCTGTCCGCTTGTTTATCCGTGTGTCTGTACGCGCGATAACTCTAATACGCTTTAACAGATTTTCATAAAACTTGGTATACACGTTTGTAACATGTATGGGAAGAAGCCTATTAACATTGGACCAAATCGGTTGATCGATACCGGAGTAATGCACAATTTAGTGTCTGTTTTATGGCAATATATTAGAAAGAACTTATCAAATGCAAATCAGTTCTCATGACAACATATACGACTTTGGAAGTTTCAATACATTTAGCTTTGACAAATAACACTACCCACGTATTCCTTCACATATGCTTATCAAACTTTAGACCTTTGTTCTTTCGTAAACCCTGCTTAATGAATCGATCTGGAGCTTAACTCGGAAATCGATTAAAAATAACTTACTTTCTTCATATCATAATTGCAATTATCACTGATTAAACAAAAGCATTCTGGCACTTTGTTACATCAGTTTACCTGATTTTATTCAATAACGCTATCCAGGATGATCATGTTTGTAGTTCGGGAAGCAAGCGTCATTAACACTAACACATCACCATGGATACCTTCTTTTCATTCACAACTTCTCGCCTCGAGTTTGTCTGGGCTGCCATTACCGGAAGCTGCTGTTGAAACAAATGACGACAGACAAGCGTGTCGAACAACAAACCCATGTGTATAAGGGTCTGATGGAAATTTATTTTTGGTAATTGTATAGAATATTGAGACATGAGGATACAAAGAACTTCTCTTGTACCCCAAGCCTTCAAATAGTGATAGGTTTTATTGTCTGTAAGGATAAAATCTTTTCCTTCGTTACGAAGTTAAGTAAATCCGTATAAACAAACAGGTTTTTTACCAGACTTCATTAGATATTATATTATTTACTTATTTACTCAATGGCAATAAAAAGAAATTCATAAGCAAGCTAAAGGAATATGATATATTTTATGGTACCCGGAGGTTCATTGCCGCGCTTACATGAGCCCGCCATTCAACCTTATTCTGTGCTAACTCCATCCAACCAACCCTCGCAAATCCTACTTCAATTAAATCTATAGACATACGTCTACGTCTTCCAAGTGATATTTTACCTTTGGCTCGCCCAGTCAATATTTTTGAGGTATGTCTTTTCTCCGCCATGAACGCCACATGACCAGCCCATTTCATCCTCCGTGATTTAATTACCCTTATTATATCCTGTGAAGAGTACAGGTTATGACGTTCGTCGTTATGCAGTTTTTTTCCAGTTCCTCTTTTCATCTCTCTTAGGTTTTGTCTTATAATTTTTTTATTTTTAGTTTTTTGGGCAGAAGAAAGGACTAGAAAACCGTCACGAAAGTAGTGGGGCTGTGACGGACTGCACAGAAAACAATTAACTCAATAAAATAAAAAAAATAAAAAATCCAACAATCAAAAATCCAAAATTAAAAAATTAAAAACCGAAATCCATAATTTAAAAAATCTAAAAATCCAAAATATAAAAAAATCGAAAATTAAATAATCCAAAATTCTAAAATTAAAAATTCCAAGATCGAATATTTAAAAATCCAAAAATTTAAAATTAATAAAAAGAGCCAAAATTAAAAAATAAAAAAAAACAAAGTTTAATCAAACAATATAACTGTTTTTTAAACAATAAAAAAATCTAAATTAAGAAACTGAAAACCCAAAATTTAATTATGCTAACAATTCACAATGAAAAAATCTAAAATCCCAAATTAATAAATAAAATAATAAAAAATCAAAGGTCCATAATTTAAAAAGCGAAGATTAAAAATTCCAAAATTAGTAAATTCAAAGATGCAAAATTTAAAAAAATAAAAAAATTCAAAATTTAAAAGCCCATGAACCCAAAATTAAAAAATTCCTACATTCAAAATTGAAAAAATTTAGTAATCCAAAATTGAAAAATCGAAAAATAAAAAAATACAAGTTTCACTTCTGTCGCGTGGCGTTCCACGCACCCGATTTTTTTAATTCAGGTTTATTTATACTCCTTTGAGCATCGAGGCCACATCAGGAGTTCCGGTTCTGTGAGCCTACATTAATAGGCCATGCATCTGCTTCCTATTGTATTCTTTATGGAGTCTGTTAAATTTCAACTTATAGGCCTATTAATTTCAATGAATGTGACACATAATAAAATATCGGAGATGTCTCATAGTAAGTAAAATATCCAATTCGAGATTTGCCTTTACGACTGGAGAAACCATGCAAAAACCAAGTCAAATTGCTCGGCCATGGGGTTTGAACCTGGGACCTCCCGAATGCGAGTCCTAGACGCTACCATCTCGGCCAGTTCGCACGGTAATATGTTTCGTGTTTAAATTTGTAATAAAATGATGAAAAGAAAGTTTTAAGAAAAATTACGGAATAAAGAACAAAAAATAAATTATGGGCGTAATCATTATGTTAACTGTTTTCTTCGCAGTCCGGCATGGATTTTTATAACATGTGTGAGAAATTATCGTTGCAGATATTCTCAATTCGATTCCGATGCTGTTGTTGTTGTTGTTGTTGTTCGTTGTTCTTTAACGACGCTACTGCTACTCCTAGGAGGGATTTGGCTACTGCGTCCATGCACTGAAAGTCTAAATTTCCCAAGGCCAATCCTGTTGACCGCTGAGAAGATAAAGTTGTAGGTATGTCTCTGAAGTAAGTAGGAAGAGAGGATATTATATTTTCATCCTAGTTTTAGTTATATATCGAAATAAAGCTCTGGAGATATGACAGGAACGTAAAAGTAACAAGTTGTCCATTTTTATGGACCAGGAGGGTGGTGTTGATAAATTGTCTGGAGAAGAGTTGTTATCTGTCGTGCGCGATGAGAACAGCCAAAGAAAAGATGATCAATCGTCCCTAGTTGACCACAATCACAGTACGGTGAAATATCTGACTGGAGTTTATGCAAAAAGACCGGCACAAGTGCCGTATGAAATTTAAGTCGGTAGAAATAACTGGTAGTCCTGTGAGGTACTTTCCTTAACTTTTTGAGGAATTTTACAGTGTCCATCCTTTTCTGGTGATCTGTGCGGTTTTCATACTGTAAAATATCCTGAGAAGTTTTTAGGCTTTGTTTGATGTGGGTAGCAATGTCTCTAGGAGGTGTAAGAAAATTCGTGTCAATTTTATTTTTGAACTCAGAAAGTTTCGCCAGATTGTCCACTATTTCATTCCCTGCTATCCCTGAATGACATGGTATCCAGGTCAAAGTAATGTGTTTTCCTTGTCGAACGAGTGTGTCCAGAAGGGATTTTATAATAATTTCGTATATGGAATGTGATGTTACATTGAGTTTGAGCTGGGCCTGTAAAGTGGAGTAGCTGTCAGAGAAAATAATAATATTCTGATATTGTTGGCGTGATGCGTCCTTAAGAGCAGTGTAAAGAGCAATATTCTCTGCAGTATAAATTGAGGTCTGTGGATAAAGTTTCCAAGTTCTACCATATTCTTCACTCCAGTTGTAATAGGCTGCTCCAGCATTTCCCATTGTCTTCGAGCCATCCGTGAAATATATAATGGGTGGAGGATCTTGAGATAAAGATTCCATATATTCGATCCATCGAGCTGATGATCTGAGATCTTTTTGACGGAATGTATTTAAATCCATGGTTAAGTTTGTCGGAAAAGGTCTAGGGTCCATCAGATATTGAGGCTGTACTGGAGTTTTATACATCTGTGGGTATCGTAGAAAATGTAGATACATCGAGGTAAGATCGTCAAGATTCGAAGCGTGAGAGGCAGGGCTGTATAGATGAAGAGCCTGTAGACGCTGAAGTTAATTCGATTCCGACTCCGATTCGTGCAGTCAAATACTTTAGTATGTATAGTTATTGCGTGTTGACAATCCCACAAACTAAAAATAAATCTAAAGTTGTTAACTTCTTAACTGAGGTTTTCTTTGTTTCCCCTATGAGCACATATCGCATCCTCAGACATAGGATAAATAAATGTTATAATAATTTAAGAGGAAGTGTTTGTCTGTCTGTCTGTCCGTCCGCGATGCCCAGCGAAATCCACTGAACGCAGAGATCTGAAATTTTAAACGTAGGTGGACTGAAGGGTCGGAAAATGCACCTCGAAGCCGGAATTTTAATTTTGTTTTCGTTCGTGAGTTATGAGTGAAAAACGGGCAGAAAACGTGCATTTTTTGCGTTTTCGAAGCATCAGTTTTCAGTAATACATTTCAATGTCATATCGATTGCAGTTGGCTTTGGCTATTTTTGTCATACCTTGGAAATAAAATAATCGCGATCGCTTGAATGTTGTAAGCCCACGTGGTCGATTCATTTGTTTATAATGTCAAGGCACGCAGACATCTGAAATTTTCAACATAGTCGGAAGAGGGATAATGAATATAGGCCTAAATGGGCAAACATTGATCGATCTGGACGAAAATCACTATGCAGGGGGTTTCTGGGCCAGGGAACTCGAATGAGAGGTTGATTTTCCCATACTGCGCTTTCTAATCGTGAAATTAAATTCAAAGACAAATTTTTAGCTGTTTCATTAATTATTAATCGTTTTGTTTGGGCTTATGAATGTTTCGCATGCAAGTGTTAATAAATATATTGTTTTAATTACTTTGCTCTTAATATTTTATCTGCCAATTAATTATCGTGGGCGAAGCCATGGGGATCTGATAGTAAATAAATAAAATAAACATTGTAACAAACAGACAATTTTAATAAAATACTCCCACATCTGGCATGTAATATCAAAGGCAAATATTGACTTGTGGAGTGCTTTTAGGAGAGTACGTTAAAAGCTTGGAGGATGACATTTTCCCGATCTAAACCAGAGAGCATAGAAAGAGAGAGAGAGAGAGACTGGCTTCTGTTTTCTGTACCTTTGCACCGAACTAAATATTTAGTTTTTTCCTCGGCCCCCTTTTATCTCATGAAAGACACGCGTTTCCATGTACGACTATTAATCAAAACTGAGAATCGGGGCTCCACGGAACGCAGTTCATTAGGATAAATCTAATATTTACTTAACTTACTTACTTACTCAATGGCAATAGACAACTCTTCAGCAAGCTAAAGGAATATTATATATTTTATGGGGCCCGAAGGTTCATTGCCGCGCTTACCAGAGTCCGCCATTCAACCCTATTCTGTGCTAACTCCATCCAATCATCCCTAGTAAATCCTACTTCCCTTAAATCCATTCTAAGATTGTCTTCCCACCTACGTCTAAGTCTTCCGCGTGGTCTTTTCCCTTCGGGTCTCCCAATCAATACGTACATTAGATATACCTTTCCTCCCCCATGCGTGCAACTTGTCCAGCCCATTTCATCCTTCGCGATTTAATTACCCTTGCTATATCCGTTGAAGCGTACAGGTCCTGAAGCTTGTCGTTATGCAGTTTTCTCCAGTCCCCATTTTCATCCGTCTTGGGCCCAAATATTTTTCTAAGCCCCCTGTTTTCGAACACTCGCAGACTATGTTCTTCCCGATCTGTAAGCAGCCATGTCTCACATCCATATATTTGCTATTAGACCTGTTTATGAAAATAAGAACGGAGTGTACGATGCACATAGTAAAATGACTTTAATTTGCTCGTACCATTTACATTCGCCCCTACGGTCTCGTTTCGCACACATATCTACCAGCAAAATAAAATCTCTGTTACAACTTGTACGAGGCTCGTTTATATATATTCCAACAGACACAGCAAGTGTTCAGCTATTCTTCGACATATTCGTCACCGGAACTGAAACATTTGTCATTCTGTGGAACCAACTTATGAACAGCTGTGTCGTAAAAGTCTGCCGCCAGGGATTTGAACCACTGTGTGACAAACATCTCCGTCTCTCTGTCATTCCCTGTCATTTCCTTAGGTGTAGGAAAAGATGGAAATCTCTGGGAGCAAGGTCCGGGCTGTAGGGTGGATGTATAGACACCTCCTAGGAAGTTTCTTGCAGAATTTAGACTGGGAAGTGTTTAAACATTCACCCTAAAGCCCGGACCTCGCTCCCAGTGATTTCCATCTTTTTCTACACCTCACGAAATGACAAAGAATGACAGAGAGGCGAAGGTGGTTGTCACATGGTGGTTCAAATCCCAGGCGTCAGACTTCTACGACACAAGTATTAAAAAGTTGGTGCCACGATAAGACAAATGTTTCAATTCCGGTGGCGAATATGTTGAAAAATAACTGAATACTTGTTGTGTCTGTTGCAATAAATATTTCCTTGAAATTGTGTTTTGTTTCTGTAAACAGGCCCAGGGAAACTTACTTTATGGACGCGCCTCATGTAATAAATATTCCATCAGATTAACTTCATAAAATTTGAATTATTTTCGAAAATTTATAAGGAAATAACAAAAAATCTATAGTTTGACATGTATTTTGACAAATTCCGCTACAATGCATGCAGTTTTCGATTATCGCCCTTACTTCTCAAAAGGCTTTAAAATCCCCTTACGGTTGGACACGCTGAGAAGAATCGATCCCGAGCTTAGCTCTAAGATCGATTACAAAAATTTGAAATAGTAATAGCAGTAATTCATTTCATCCACCGATTGAACAGTTTTATGCCATTTTTAGAAAACAATGTAAAACTTCATCTACGAGTACTGAAAATAAAACACCAATTACTAGATTTTCTAATTGAAAGTAAGAAAAGCCATTGCTACCTGCAGACAAACTATATCAATTTGAATGAACTTATGTAAAATTATTTTCATTTAAACAAAATAATCTATAGTAAAATATTGCTTAATTGATCTTTACGCATTCATAATAGGCTAGCATTTTCTAGTCCGATTCGAAGATTCACCCATGAAACTAAAATAGGCCTAAGTGGAGAATGAATTAAGTTTGGGTTATGGGGCCATTAGGCAAATCATAGGCGCCACATAAATTTATTTAAATGAGGCTCCCAGGTTATTAAACATTCGGCAGTGACGGTGGTAAGTCTGTCAGCCTTACGCATCATCCGCCTTTACCCTCAGGATAACTCCTGATATTCATTTTTGTTAGAGGCGGAGTAGATCTTAGGGCGATAGTACCACCATAATGATTAGGCCAATTTAAAAACCACAACGACCTTATCGTGGAATGAACACGCAACCTTCAGGTTTGTAGTGCAGTGCTTCAATTGCATGATGGCTTTCTTATGTGTTTGTAAACTTAGGCCTAATTACTTCATTAAATTTCAATGCAAAGTATCGCACGGGTTTATTGATTATGCTAGTATGTTATCCAAATAATTAATAACGTGCTATATAGCCTATTTTTAGGTCTTTAAAGTCTGTTTGCTTGTAGGGCTATGACATAAACACAATGGAGAGAAATTCAGAAAGCCTTTTCGATCCCTGCAGGAATGTTGGATTGGAAATTAATACGCAAAAAACTAAGTAGCCTATATGATCATGAAACTTCAAAGTAGGCCTAATGCATAACAAAATATTCGAATATCTGGTAAATCGTTCGAACAAGTGGAAAAATTCAAATATTTGGGGGCAATAATTACAGCCACAAATAATATTAAGGCAGAAGCTAAGTGTAGACTCAAATCCGGAAATGCCTGGTTTTATGTAGTTCAGAAACTCTTATCTTCTCGTCTTCTGTCCAGAAATGCAAAATAAAAATTTATAAGACAGTTATCCTGCCGGTTGTATTATATGGATGTGAGACATGGTCGCTTACTCTTCGAGAAAAACATAATCTAAGAGTGTTCGAAAACAGGGGGCTTAGGAAAATATTTGGGCCTGAGAGAGATGAAAACGACGAGCTTCATAACCTGCACTCGTCCCTGGATATAGTGAGGGTAATTAAATCACGGAGAATGAAATGGGCTGGACATGTTGCGCGTATGGAGAGGAAAGACATATCTAAAAAATATGCAGTACTGTCGAAATGTACCACAATTTAGAAATAAATTAAATCTACACTTTATTAGTCATTAATTTTATTTTAGTTTAGTTTATCAAACTTACAATTAAATCCTTGTAATTTTATTGTCTGTAGCATGTTTAGATTTAATTTATAATTTATCAATTCTTGTATTGTTTGTAGTATGTATTATTTACGATATGTATAGTTTTACTGGTGCAGTGGAAGAAAAGGCCTTATGTCTTTAACTTCGCCAGCATAAATAAATAAATAAATAAATAAATAATAATAATAATAATAATAATAATAATAATATTTTCGTTCCATTGTTTCCATTGTAGGTGGATTAAGCAAGTGACCCCCCTTAAGACCGATTCTAAAGACGTTTTCACGTCAAAAGAGTGCAAAATACTTTTGTTTACCCTACCAAGGACGGGCACCCAGCTAGTAATTATTTTATTTTATTTAGTATTTTATAAATTTGAACTTTTTCTTGTTGAACCCTGTTTATAAAGGGATTGCGAATTATACTTGAAATCGGGTGCAACAGACATGGCCTCCTATATCCCATATAGTTTTGTTCTCTTACGCTTTTCAACAAATTGAAACAGATATATTGACAGACGCACATACGAGTAGGCCACCTTATCTTTTAAATTTAGAACATGACGTATACTCCACAGCCCACTGAATCCATTCACTGCCTGATGGGAAATACAATGAAATATCGAATATGCGCCTTTGTTTAGCCTTGTGGCTGCACGGGATAACTTTATAATATTTGCAGAGGCTGCGAGCGTGGAAAAGAACACAATGGCTTTAGTAATCCCGGAATCTATTGTTTCGTAATCCAATGCACCATTTTTTTTTCAGAATGTCAGAGACTTTACTGGTCTTGCACTTGGTTAGCTTTTGAGTTTTTGTAACAATAGGCCCTCAGGGGTTTTTCTCCCTTTGGTATTCAATGAGTTTTTTCAGTGTTACATGTAATGGGATATACGCGTATGTAGGTCTAGAGTGCCAAGCAGTAACCTTTTGTATGTGTAGGAAGGCCTCCAAAACGTGTCCTATCTGTTTTCAGCCGTTCTCTTCTTTAATATTACTGTTTTCTGATTTCTTCCTTACTCTATCGTTCATTCTTCTTTCCTTTCTTTCTGACTGCCTGCCTTTCTTCCTATTTTTTTTAAATTTTTATTATTTGTAATAACCAGGGCCCGGATTCTAATGAAATGTCATCTTTTTATTGATACTGCTTAGACATTGCCAACTTGTAGGTGAATCCTAATCATGGTCCCTATATTATAGAAATGCATTTTTGTTAGGTCATTTTTTGTCATTATATGCAATTTTCTATTTTTAGGGCATTTATTTCAATTTTATGTCATTATTTTGTCATTTTCGTTTCATTTCCTTTTTTATTTAGTCATTTTCATGCACTTACATTCAGTATATTAACTTTTTTGACGTATTTTTTTTCCCCTTAGGATAATATAAATTATTAGGTTAGTATGTTGCAACATTTTTTGTAGGATCTATTTTAAAAACTACTTTCTTACTTTTCTTCTCAAATGCTCCAATCAAGAACAAAGTTTTTAGACCTACAACATCCTTTCTACGTTCACAGTTTTTAGAATTATATACAAATTAATCTATAACTTTGTGCGTACAATATTTTTTTATAAATAAAATATCAGTTTTTAAGTCATTCTTTACAACTATTAGGTCATTTTCTTTAAAATTTAGGGTCATTTTTGAAACAATTTTAGATCATCAGAATCCGGGCCCTGGTAATAACTAAGAACGTACGTTATTTGTTTAGTCTTTCAAATTTTCATTTCTTTATTTTAGTCATTTCTATCATATATTATTATCTAAGTACTTTACGTTTGTATCTTTGTCTTTATATTTAATGTACGTTTCTTGTGTTCAGGTATTATCATTTCTTGTTTTAAATTATTATTATTATTATTATTATTATTATTATTATTATTATTATTATTATTATTATTATTATTATTATTATTATTTTGTATTTAAAGGTTTGCCCTGGCTGAGTGATAGAGAAGGCCTTATGGCCTTAATTCCGCCAGGTTAAATAAATAAATAAATAACTAATACATATATCGATATATTTACGAGAACGAAGTTCAAGTAAATTTATATGCTGATACTCGTAATCTCGAGTAGGTTTTATTAAGACTATTCCATGAATAAAATGAAACGAATTTGTAAAATATAATAATTTTCTTACTTTGTTGTCAGTATTCTGTTAGGCCTAAGATCACGGCATATTAGATGAATGAACAGTCTATGAATCGATTGGATGAATAGATCCAAGTTTCCAATGCTACCAATAGTGCGCATTACAAGGTGGAGGGCGTCGTGGTAGTTGCTTACATCAAAACGCTATAAAAGCACACGAACTGGCTTAAACCGAATCGAAATATTGTTTCTAATCAATGTACATTTACATTATTTCAAGTTCCAAACAAGTTATGTGTTTTTATTCTGCTTGATGGCAGCATGTGACGTATTTATTAATCACCGCACGTTGATGCCTTACGTGTCCAGTAACGAGCTGACGTTTTGCCAGATAAAACTGCATCCTTGACATACGAAGAAGGATATTATAAGATAAAAGGTCGTGATTGGTCTATATCCGAAGAACTGCTAAACGTTATTGGTCAATATGACATACGCGGCGTATGAGTGGAATAGTCGTTGTATTATACTGATCATTCATAGATATTCCATTGAAATTTTTCTCATTGATTTCAAACTTAGCTCCTAAGGATGATTTCAGTTGATGATTGGTTATATCTTTAATAATAAAAGGAAGTGTCTGTCTGTCCTCAATGCCCAGCGAAATCTACTGAACGAAGAGATGTGAAATTTTAAACATACGTGGACTGAAGGGTGGGAAAATTCACCTCGAAGCCGGATTTTTAATTTTAGCTTTCGTTCCGCGAGTTATGAGTGAAAAACGCGCAGAAAACGTGAATTTTTTTTGCGCTTTCGAAGCATCGGCACTCATTAATACATTTCATTTGTGAAATCAATTGCAGGTGGCTTTGCCTATTTTTGTCATACGTTGGAAATAAAAGCATCGTGATCGCTTGAATTCTGTAAGCCCACCCTGGTCGATTTATTTGTTTAGAATGTCAATGCTAGCAGACATCTGATATTTTCAACATAGGTTTAAATGGAAAAACATTGTTCGATTTGGACGAAACTCACTATGCAGAGGTTTTCTGGACCAGAGAACTTGAATCTGAGGTTGTTTTTCCCATTCTGCGCTTTCTAATCGAGGAATTCACTTCAAAGCCGGATTTTTAGCTGTTTTATTAATTATTAATCGTTTGGTTTAGACTTATGAATGTTTCGCATGCAAGTGTTAATAAATATAATGTTTTAACTATTTGCTCCTCATTTTTAATCTTAAAATTAATTATCGTGGGTGAAGCCACGGAGATCTGCTAGTCAAAGTATAAATCCAGCTCTGAAAGGCTTAATTCAGCTAAATGTTCATATTTTGTATTCGAAAGCTTCGCACTGGGTGACTACTAACATATTAATCTGAGTGTAGCATTTCGACAAATAACTGGCTTGTTGCGGTTTGCGGTTTTGTTAGCGATTTGTAACTCCTCGTTATGATATCCGAGGGGGCCGTGTCACAAGGAGCTTTGTGAGAAAGAGTGTCCACTTAACATAATAAAGAGAGACGTCATGCATCATGTACTTCCTATTTGTGGTGCATATTCAATAGAAATGCAATGAAGTGGAATATTTTAGTTAGATGATTCTGAAAATACGTTACCATCGTTTCGAAGCTCCTAACAATGCATTGAGAACTGTCAGTGATATGAACGGCAGTCAGATGGATACAGTATAGGCCTACAGGGTGGGGATAGTTATTTACGATGAACGACCATTATACAGAGTGTCAATGAATAACACTGAAATATTTTACCTGTGTATAGAGAGGGCATAAGCAAGCAACTTTCTATTAGAAGGTGTCTTCTCTATGGATTCAATTTTTCCTGTTACAGAATAAATTCTCCCATAGCATGGCCGCCACTGACTTCTAACATTTGAAAAAATGCAAAACATAGGAACTTCGTTGTTAACACTAGAGTTATGAAAAAAAAAACAACAAATATAGTGGCGGCCAGTCATGTGATTAGTCTATAAATTTTGCAGATTAAGGAAACACTAAATTATGGTATAGCTCAATAAAATTTTAGATGCCAGGATAAGAGGGTATAAGGCGAAAATCTGTATCTGTATCTGGTACCCTATGATCCCCAGGTGGGGCGAAGGGGCCTCCAATGGAGGTTTCATTACCTATACTAATTTTGATATGCTTATTTTCCGAGAGAGGCTAGAGGGACAGGTGGTAAGCCCATCGCCTCGCAACCCCCCTCTGGAAACTAAGTATTTCTTGGACGTGAAAGGGCCGAGAAATTTTGTCCAGAGGCTCTAATTTAGGCTTGGAGTTCTTTTACGTGCCGTAAATCTACGACACGGGACCCCCAGCTTAAAGTCCCTCCCGGAGGACTCCGTGCCCAGGATTTTTACGTCCTGAAAAATCCATCGACCGCGGCCGGGTTTGATCCCGCGCCCTGCGGATCCAGAGGCGGGCACGCTACCTCTAGACCACCGCGGCCGACAAGGCGAAAATAACATTTATATATTGTAAATTTTCCCCTCAAAGAAGACAAGATGAAATTTATCAATTATGATATAGCTGTTGATGAATGATTAAGAATCAGGTATTAGTCGGATCACTAGGAAATCGTGAAATCGATTTAATGATTTTTGTTTTACCCTATTTCACTTAATTATTGACTTTTGAGCACCAAATTGTAATGACTTTAATGCCCTATAGCATAGGCTATACATTTTAAGTCATAAGTTAGAGTAAAAATCTCCTAATAAAAGTTGAATGTCTATGTGCCCTCTATACGCAGCAGCCACGTTTCATGCACTGAAATGCTGTTTCCTTGATAACTTCCGCAAATATCAATATTTCTGAGTGATTATTTTTCTGTGTTAATATAATAGAACTACGCTGTCTATAGTTTATATATATATATATATATATATGTATAAATGGGAAAGATAATTTCAAATATGGATTTAAAATACTTACGCTGTAGACATTCGAAAGTACGTAGATGATGTTGTTCATATGATATTTGCAAATAGATAGAAAAAAGAATCACAAAAAAAGATTGCCATTTGTGGAAATCATCAGGGAAACGGCATTTTAGTGCACGAAACTTGGCTGCCATTCTGTAACGATAATTACCCATAACTGTAACCGTTTGATTAATTTCGAAAATATTATGTAATTTTAGAAGTACAGTAGAGCCTCGGTAATTCGAGCCCCGGAATTTAGAGGTTCCGTGTAATTCGAGGTGGTCTTAAGAAAATTAAAATTTTCCATAAAACTAGAGTAAAATCCCGTTTTTATACGGGGTCCACATGTAAGTTTTACGCACTTCCAAATGTGTTACATTTTGAGCTTTCTTTCAATTTTTCCATGCACAAAAATGCAGGTAAAACTGCCCCACTTAGGGGTTTCGTTCATAATACACAGAAATAACCTTGGCTTCAGACTGCTAATGCATTTCTATTACAGATTGACAGAAACCGTTAGGTTCGATCTTTCTTTGTCGGGACCTCGTGTCAATCGTACAGTGCATACCATCCTTTCGGAAAAGAATACTGTATTGTTACAGTAATCCCTACTCAGCAACAATGGTAATTAAAAGTGTTTTCCTCGTTCCACTCCATTAAGGATCAGACAATGACTTAATCCTTAAAGGATGCCGATGTAGCAAATTGGAAATGTTTGCCAATATACATACAGGCGTAACACAGGTATATAGGCCTACTATATTGTTTATTTATTTATTTTTAAAACCATTATTGTGCTCATTAAACATTTTATCTATGATTTACCCATTGACTTAGTGATATTTCCGTATAATCCGAGTTTTTTGTAATTCGAGGTAGCCTCAGCCCCAATTAGCTCGAATTATCGGGGTTCTACTGTAGTCAATAAAGAGTATGTCAGATTTCAAGATTGTAGAGCAATTAATTGCTGAGGAAAAAATAATGTATTTCACCTATTTCCCACCGATGAATTTCACCCAAAGCTGTACGTCCCCCAAAAATTCTAGAGTGATAGGGAAAAAGGCGAATAAGTCAAAACACCGAAGTTTTCGGTGAGACAAATAACAGTTTATTTCCACAGTATTGTTACAATATTTACATCAACCCACCCAGATATTTTTACACAGTAATTATCTTAACTCAGTTTATATCAGGACATGGTAAATTTGGAAGCTATTTCCGAAGATTTAAAATAAAAATAGAATGTGACTATACTTGCCCATGTGGAGAAATTGAACAAACAGTGAAACATCTTTTACTAGAATGTCCCAGATTTGAAAGACAACGTTTTCAATTAAGGTGTAAACTAAACTATTGTGACACTACACTTTCAGCACTACTGACAGTTTTTAGAAAAGAGTGTTGCAAACAAGATTTTGTACGTTTCGTAAATTATGTTCATTCCCGTTTATAATTATTACTTGTAAGATAGTTTGTTAATATTAATTTTGTTAATTTGTTATATTTAAAACCCTAACATACCTCCAAGGTAAAATAGGGTCACATGTATTGGAGTATCAAAAAAAAAAAAAATTATCTTATACTATGTAAAATTATCTGGGTGGGCTGATCTAAATAGTTGTAACAATGCTGTGGAAATAAATTGTTTTTATCTTTCCTAAAACTTGGGTATTTTGACTTATTCGCTTTTTCCCTATCACCGTAGAATTCATTTATATTAACTACTAACAAGTAAGACAGGAAGCGACGTCAGAGTAGAAGCAGTGTAGACCTACTGAAATACTGAGTAAGAGAATGATTTTATACTTCATTAATCCAGGAACCATGTCATTTTTTTGGTTCTCATTCAAGAATACATACAATCCACTTTCAGAAGTGATAGAGTACCTACTTCACGTACACCCTATACTTTCCCCTTGCTCTCTGTAGAGACGAGTGGTGTGAGAGCCATCTCGTGGCAGATGAGACGGCGTTCATCCCTAACCAGCGGTATTTCTCCTGGAGCCCACTAGATGGCGCGGAACTTTACTACGCCAATCTGTTTTACAGTACAGGCTTTATATTGCCTTGTAGCCTATTATTTATGTTGTCATTTCAAAGGGAATGCTGAGTCAATACGTATCGATGAAATATCAATCGAACGATTTTACGAATTTCTAACGTTGAGTTTTTAATAAATGTTTTAATAAGATAGACTGACTGACTGAAAGAGAATCAACATAGAACTTAAACTGTAATAGGTAGAGACTTGGAATTCTGAGAATACCTTCGTTTCATAATGTAAGTGCAACCTAAGAAAGGATTTTCAAAGAAAAAATTATTTGAAGTGACAAAAATAAAATGTTATATAATAGACCTTCTTAATGGGTAATCTTTTCTTTCTTTCTTAATCGTAGTTTAACCTCTCCCTTTTAGGATTTAAGCGACCCAAGCCACCCGGGCCTTACAGGGCCACGACCTGTCGGAAGAGGGATTAGCTATGAATCACATACATACTTTTTTGACCAGACAAGGACACGAAGGGCATCCCCGGTGAGTGATCAGCCCAATGCCGGGGCCACCTCCGAGACAACACGAACATATAGGACGAGACTCGCCATTCACACAACACTATCTCAGAGCAAGGGGAGGATGGGGATGAAGATGATAATGACGGCCAGATCATATCCGGGGACCACAAGGGCCTAATGTTACCTGACATTTGTCTCACAGGTGAGAGAAAACCCCGGAAAAACCTCCCCTAGGTAACTCGTCCTGACCAGGAATCGAACCCGGGCCCGCTGCGTGAGAGGATTAATGGGTAATCTTGAAAGTTTATTGGATATTTTACTTCATATTCTTTTTTACGAACTTCCTTCAAATCCAGACTGTATGCTAACTGTTTCCAAGGAATTACTTCCTGTCCGGATTGTTGAGGTGTCCATGGATTTTATTTTAGATCCCACATAATGATGCCAAGAAATAAAAACGTAATGCTTTTTTTATTTTTTTTATTATAACAGCATGCACCATTACTTAGGAATATTCAAACGCAATGCTTATAGCCTAAAGATATCTGACTAGCAGGTGCCCGCAGCTTCGCCCACGATAATTAATTGGAATAATAAAAATTAAGATGAAAATAGTTAAAACGTTATATTTATTAACACTTACGCGCAGAACATTCTTAGGCCAAAACTAAACGATTAATATAATTAATATAGGCTAATAGCTAAAAATCCGGATTGAAATTAATCCCACGATTAGAAAGCGCAGCATGGGGAAAACAACCTCAGATTCGAGTTCCCTGGCCCAAACAACTCCTGCATAGTGAGTTTCGTCCAAATCGAACAATGTTTGCCCGTTTAGGCCTATTTTCATTATCCCTCTTCCGTCTAGGTTGAAAATTTCAGATATCTGCGTGCCTTGACATTATAAACAAAATAATGAATTGACCAGGGAGGGCTTACAAAATTCAAGCGATCGCTATGCTTTTATTTCCAAGGCATGACAATAATAGGCAAAGCCAACTGTAATTGATTTGACAATTGAAATGTATTACTGAAAACTGATGCTTCGAAAGTGCAAAAAATAGACGTTTTCTGCCAGTTTTTCACTCATAACTCGCGAACGAAAGCTAAAATTAAAAATCCGGCCTTTAATTATGACCTTTCATTAATCGTTATTCCCGTAAGTACCATTCAACCGATTTCGTCCGAAATCAATAGGCTTCTTCCCATGGACGTTATAAATGTGTATAACAAGTTTCATGAAAATCCCAAAAGCGTATTTTACATAAGTTATAACAGATAATTTTTATAGTCCTATAAACGTGCTTACAACTATTTTTTTGTTATGTATTATCTTGCATCAGAATTATTTAAAATACCCTGATACTTAATGAGAAATGCATCATGCATTTATGACATATACTCTTATAGAATTCAACGGCCCTAAATAGCGTGCTTGCTCCCTCACTTCGTGAGACGTCGGGTATACTCGGCGACGTTCATCTCTTGCAGTCTAAACTTTCACGAAGAGTAGGAAATTAGGAAAACCGTTTCTTTATCATATAAGGCCTAAGTGAAATGAACACAATGAACAAATAATCTAATTTTATTTTTACTTACAATTTTCATAACTCTGAATCACAAACATTTTTAATAAACTGCCAGTGTAAATTTCTTAAAAATCCTGGAGTCAATTAATAATGACGGGTGAAGCAGCAGACACCAGCTATAATGTATTGTTAGTTTAACCCTGGCAGTATCGCACACAATAAAAACACAAAAAACCACTCCTTCCCTTCAAAAATGATATAATTTATGAAAATCACACTGAATTTATCAAATAAAATTTACATCATATTCATCTGTCAACAAACAGTTGAGAAACAATACGTATTATGTGTTCACAGGTAGCTTTGGAACTGCATAATCGAATCTGAGATCGTTTTCCCAGGCGGCGCTTTCTAATCGTGGAATGTACTCTGAAGCCGGAATTTTAGCTGTTTCATTAATATTATTAATGGCTTAGTTTATGAATGATTCGCGTGCAAGTGTTAATAAATGTAATGTTTTAATAATTATTATACTCTTGTTTTTTAATATTTCAGTATGACTGATTTAGTGTACATCTTATGGCCTGAATAGAGAAGGCCATGAGTCGAGTGTTGCCATGACTACATTGTAGGATTAATGTCTAGCCAGATGTGTTTCCGACATTTGAAACTGTTGTGTTTCTGCTCCTAGATGGCAGTATTCTCTCATAAAATATTACGACCGTAGCGATATCGTAAAAATATACCATGGAAAAGGTTACATTATTTTAACGGCAGCCATATTGCATTTTTACGATTCTGACTTGCAGAAACCTGGATATATTTATATCCCAGTAATCCAAGTGAACGATATCTATGCTTTGGTAAACATTTAGGCTGCTGTATTTTCAAGTATCAAGTTCCATAAAATTGACGATTGCCATACAGAAAGATATCTTGTTTAACACATTGTATTAGAATCCTTGAATTTTCTGGAAAGTGAAATAAAAAGGTTCAGTTTATGAGCAATCAAATTTAATATTGCTGGTTTAGTGAAAAAAAAAACTTAGGTTTTATACAGGGTGTTAATAAATAACACCGAAATATTCTACCTGTATATAGAGAGGACTTAAACAAACAACAATTATTAGGAGATTTTTGCTCTACGACGTAAAATGTGTATGCTACAGGGCATTAAAGTCATTAAAATTTGGTACTCATAAATCAATAATTACGCAAAATAGGGTTAAAATGTTCATTAAATTGACTTCATGCCTTCCTAGTGATTGATAAAACCTTACTCTTAATCATTCGTCAACAGCTATATCATAATTTAGTGTTTAACCTAATCTGCAAAATTTAGAGACTAATCACATGACTGGTCGCCACTGCATTAGTCTTTTTTTATTCATAACTACTCACTACAGGTTAACAACGAAGCTCCTTTGTTTTGATTTTTTTTTTCTAATGTTAGAAGTCAGTGGCTGTCATGCCCTGGGAGATTTTTTGCTGTAACAGGAAAAATTGAATCCATAGAGCAAAAATCTCCAATAAATAATAAATAAAAGTTGCTTGTCTACGTCCCCTCTATACACAGGTAAAATATTTCGGTGTTATTCATTAACACCCTGTATATTACGACACTCGAGTGAGAATTATGTTTTAACAAAATCCAGGAAGAGTTAGAGGAAATATTTGTCTGGATAATCGACGTAAAAATCCAGATAATTACTAGGGCAAGGCATTTAATCTATCCAATATATAAAATCGAAAGTGTGTTCCTTATACAAATCTACATTTCTTGACCAATTTTGCACACATACCCAGTTAAGCCCGGGAAGTAACGCGGTCAACATTAAAATTCAAACAAACTACTCCTTCCCTTGAAAATTATATTCTGAGAATATTATGCAGAAAAAATGAAATCCCATTCAGTTGTCATGACAACAGTGTATTGTTTACAGTGATCACATAGGGCTTTGGCGACTATATAATACTAGACTTCAACGAATTATGATTCCATCGATGTAATATTTTGGCGAAAATAATTACTGAAAAATGAAATCCACGAAAATAAATCACAGTGTGATGCAAGTCACATAACTTTCTCTACCCTCGACATAAGAAATATTTTCTCACTTCACATTTTGATCTAGAATAAGAGGTCGTATTGCAGGGACAACTTAAGTGTGTGAGTATGCTATATCAGAAGTCTGTAAATAATCCTTTCCGCTGATTCGTTATCCATAGCTGTAGGCTTTGTATTAGTTGAGAAATAGGGATGTTTATCATAGCCCCTAAGCATTGGATGGAATATTTTGAGTCCTATGCTCGCAGTATATTATGTCCCGGGTTTTAGGGGAGGAAAGTATGAAAGTGATACTGCATTTCTTTTTTATTTCAGCCCCGAAACGGTTGTATGGTAACATGAGAATGAGAAATAAAATTTTCCATCAAGTCAATACAATCTTATGTAATTTATGTTTCTTCTTCTTTCAACCCCTCCCAGGCATGATGTGTAGAAGCAACGGAATGCAGCATTCGACATCCTCTATGAGCCATAAAAAGCTATATCTAGCGTTTTGTGATGGAATAGTTTGTGTGTGATAAATCTTTTTCTTCATTTCAAGTTCTACATAAATTTTGTATAAGGACCTAGAGTTTCATAATCGAAAGTCCTCCATAAGTTAATTTCAAATTAAAAAATAAAAAGCCCGGGCGACGCCGGGCCTTTTCAGCTAGTGGCCATATAATAGTGAAAAAATGCATTTATACCATAGCGAAAAAGGACCCAACATTAAAAAAATTACCATTATCACTAATAATTAGTTTCTTAAGTAATGAATTGCTAAAACCAATTTATTGGATGACAGGATGACAGTTTTATATGAATTTACAATGTAACACACTTATTTTGTTACTAAAAACGTAAGTAATTTATACTACTTAGCGAAAAAGAAATTCTCTCTGAACTGGCATGCCCATCAAATTGCCCCTAGCAAATATGTACCATTTAAAAAGAAAGAAACAAAATTCTTTATTGTTACAAGACAAACTGCTGTGGTGTTTACAATAAACCTGAATTAAAATGAACTATGGACACTTGGCGGAGATTCTCAAATAAAAATGATTGTCTGTTGTCTGAAAGTAACGATTTGTACATGGAAAAGCTCTTCTCTATTTTCACTGAAACATGACTTAAAAATGCCGAAAATGACCTGAAAATTGCTAAAAAATTACCTATCTCTTAAAAATTACGAAAAATGCAAAATAAAGCAAAAAATTACACAAACAAATTGCCCTTATTTAATTAATTATTTCATTATACACATCTCTATAGGCCTATATATAAAAGGCTTTGTCCTGACTGACTGACTGACTGACTGATTGACTGACAGGAATCAACGTAGAGCCTATACTATAACAGATAGAGACTTGGAATTTTGACAGTACCTTCGTTTCCTAATGTAGGTGCTCACTAAGAAAGGATTTTGAAAAATTCTGATTTTAAATGCCAAAAATCAAATGTTTTTGAGAATACTTAATCCCTTTTTACACAGAATTATCGAATCAGAATCACATTTGACATTAAAACATATTGTTGCCAGTGGGTTTCAGATGGGTTTGGAATTAAATTAAATGGAAGTTTGACAATTACAGTTGGCTTTGTCTATTTTTGTCATACTTTGGAAATAAAACTTTCGCGATCGCTTGAATGTTGTAAGCCCTAATATGGTCAAACATTGTTTTATTTGGACGAAACTCACTATAGGCCTACAGGGGTTTTCTGGACCAAGGAACTCGAATCTGAGGTCGCTTTTACCAGGCGACGCTATCTAATCGTGGTATGTAGTCCACGTGATTTAGGTGTTAATAAATATAATGATTTAACTATTATGCTCTTAATTTTTAATTTTTGAAATAATTATCGCGGGTGAAGCCGCGGGCACATGCTAGTTTGTATATATTCGAGCTATCTTTTAACCTCCATATAAAAAGACGCAAAATCATCAAATGCCTTGCCCTAATAATTACAAAATATTATCCAATAGATCACGCAGGAAGCCTATTTAATCCTAGGTTTAAATCTACCCTTCTGTATCCCTTGTAATAATTAATCCTTGGCATTACACTGTCACACAAATATAAAACATTTTCCTTGGTAATAAAAAACATAAAAATCGCGCTTCCCCCTTCAACTGAACCGGCGCTGATAGTTAAACATTCGTGCATGAAGTCCTTGTATGTTGTCTTTTCCCATGGAAACCAATTACAGATAAAGAAAGACAGTTGACATCTGTACAAACTAAAACACAGGGGGCCCTGGTCAGAGGGTGTAATATTTCAAGTCATTTCCATATGGATAACTGTTCTTTATTTGAATGTTTGGACACTTCTTGACAAAGCTTGTAAATTGGTGTGCTACGAACACACTCTTTGTTCGATTTCCTTGCAATTTGGCATGAATAATACTTGAAGTCATTAAAAAGACTTATATATATATATATATATATATATATATATGAATTTCTTTTTTATTCCAATTCATCCCATCTTCGCATTGTTCGAAATGATCGTGTGTGTATGACTGGTGTGTCTCGTCCTATGTGTTCGTGTTGTCTCGAAGGTGGCCACGGCAATGGGACGATCACTCAACCGAGGAGGCCCTCCATGTTCTTGTCTGTTCAAAAAAGTATGTATGTGATACAAAAATACTCCCCCGACGGAGCGCGGTCCAGTAAGGCTCTGGTGGCATGTGCCACGTATATTTACCGACCAGGGGTGGTAAAACTCAGGTAAAGAATAAGGAGTAAAACGACAATATTTCGGCCTAGAATTATTTGAAGGGAAATATTTCACTGCTATAATGGTAATAACAATAATATTTGTGAATTCGTCATTCATACGAAAACAAGGTATCCCTAGGTAGCCTACTTCATGAAATAAGATAATGTTAAGAAACGTATATTGATCATGCAGTGTTATCATAGGTAATCCCACGAGAGTTGACGAGTTTATCGATAGATAGGATAGATAGGAATTTATCTGATAAAAAAGTCACCTCTAGTTGGATTTATTAACACTATTCCATGAATAAAAGTGTAACGGATTATACAAATAACTAGCTTAAAAGACCCGGCGTCGACCGGGTTTTGTATTTTGTAATTGGAAATTAACTTATGAAGGATTTTCAATTTTAAATTCTAGGTCCTTATATATGCATTTATAATTTGAAATAGGAAGAACGACTTATTACACTCAATCTATTCCCTCATAAAACGCTTGATATAGTTTTTTTATGGCTCATAGAGGATCTAGAATTTTGCATCCCATCGCTTGTACAGTGCACAGCAAGCCTGGTAGAGGTTTAAATAAGAAGAAACAGAAATTCCTGTAACATAAAATTGTAATATCGAGGCGGGAAATTTCCCACTCTTATGTTACCATAAAGTCGTTTTGGGGATGAAATTAAACAGAAAGCATTATCACTTTCATACTTTTCTCTCCAAAAACCTGCGATATAATATAATAATATACACATTACCATACCTCGTTTTGTTTTCTCTATGTCCAGGGTAGAGAAAGTTTTGTGATTCCATTATTTTAGTGGATTTCATTCTGTAATATTTATTTATAACATGAATTATTTTGATAACTTCTCTTATTTGTCAAAAATGCATTTCAATTGTTTTTTCCAAGCCCATCATATAAAATTTGGCAACAATATATTCTGTGATTTGGAATTGATAATTCTATGTAAAAAGGGATTAAGTATTTTCAAAAACATTTAATTTTTGGCATTTAGAATCAGAATTTTTCAAAATCCTTTCTTAGTGAGCACCTACATTATGAAACGAAGGTACTGTCAAAATTCCAAGTCTCTACCTGTTATAGTTTAGGCTGTACGTTGATTCCTGTCATTCAGTCAGTCATTCATTCAGTCAGTCAGGACAAAGCCTTTTATATATATAGAGATAATTACTTTCGTGCTTTGTTGTATAAAAACAAAACTAACAGCTGCGAGTTCACGGCCTACTATGAATCAACCATCCATGAATCGATTCGAGTTCCCACGTTATGACCAGTGCTACCAATGGTGCATATAAGACATAGTTAACTTCATTCAATTAAGCTAACGGCAGAACAGAATAAAAGTACACTAACTGGCTTGCACCGAATCGAAATTGTGTTTTTAATCAATTTACATTTCTATTACTTCAATTTCCAAACAAATTATGTTGTATAAAATAACCTGTTTTCGTGCTGTTTAATGGCAGCATGTGACGTATTAATCACTGCACACTGATGCTTTCGTGTCCAGCGACGAACAGACGATTTTATCCGATAAAATGCCATCCTCGCGATTCCTACGAGAATATTGTAAGATAAACGGGCGTGATTGGTCTATATCCGAGGAATTGCTAAACGTTATTGGTCAATATCAAACACGGGGTGCTATAGTCTGGTTAATTGTTATATTCCCGAATATTCCCAGCTCTATTACACATCCTAAAAAATACGTATTGTTTAAAATCGTAAAAGGGATTATTCAAAGTAAATGTTGGCCAACTGATTATGACATTTGTAAGTTCTTTAAATGCAATACACGACTTCACTAATTGCATAATACATCCCATATATGGCAATCTGCTCTGAACAGTCTACGCTATTAATGTAAAATGGATTTCGAGCTTGCATACAACGAAACGATGTTTGAATATTTTGTTATTCAGATGGCAGTGGAGACACAGATAAGCCGGAAATCTGAACATATTGTTGCCAATTAGCAAGGCCCACATGTACTCATATCGATGAAGAGCTCGATACATCTCGATATATTATAAATATCGTGTATCTAGTTAAGAATAATGACTTCGTACTTGTTGTACCTTGTTAGTCTTCTTCAGGGGAAGATTGCCTAATCTCGTACAACGCCGAACGTTTCTTCTTATATCTCAAGAAAAAAGACAATAGTCTAGTCAACATTTACCATGTTTACGTGATGTAAATGTAATAATATTATAACTTAGTAATTTTTTTTCGAGTGCGTTTGTTTTCACTGTGGTTCTATAAATAACATATTTTAAATTCCTCTGCCCGTATCATATATACGCCTATAACTTAGGCCTACTACGACCCAAGAATTCGATGTCGCATTTTCAACAAACTACATGTTTTGAGGACCCTAAATAAAAAATAATACTTCCAGAAACGTGTCTGTGTGTCAGTGGTCCTCTATTGCATGTGAACACGATACAACGAAAAAAATGAAATGTTTCCTTCTTCTCACAAATTAAATGTCGACAATAAATGGTATTTATACGCAGATAATATTTTTCCGGAATAATTAGTATATTTGGATTCTTTAATGTTGGATTGTTTAAATTTTAGATCTTTGAATTTTTTATTTTTAGATTTTTTTATTTTGGATTTTTTATTTTTAAATTTTGGATTTTTTATTTTTAAAATTTTAGATTTTTGAATTTTTTAAATTTTGAATTTTGATTTTTTTAATTTTGGATACTTGGATTTTTTTTACTTTTTAATTTTGGTCTTTAAATTTTTTAATTTTGGATTTTTAAAATGTTGTATCTTTTAACTTTTTATTTTTGGGATTTTTTTAAATTTTAAATTTTAAATTTTTAAATTTTGGATTTTTAGATTTTTTAAATTTTGGATTTTCGATTTTTTAATTTAATTTTTTTATTTTTTAAATTTTAGATAAGCCTAATCATTGAGTTGATTGTTTTCTGTCCGTTCCGTCACACCTCACTAATTTCGTGACGATTTTTGAGCGTTACACAAGCTCTCGATTTACACCTACCGCGGCTAAAGAAGTTTCACTTTAAAAAATAGGACAAAAAGTGTCGTTGTTATGAACTTTCAAAGAGTGTAGGCCTATACATTTTATTGGGACACTCTAATTTTTGGGTTACTGCATAATTCAGTAGTGCTCATTCAGTTTTCTGAACCTCATTCAATGTCGCATTATCCGCAAGTAAAATCACAAGCTCTCTTCCAAACCCTTGCTCAAATCCTAGCATAGGGACTGTAGGATCAAGTCAGTTGGCTTCCCCTAAGCATTGTATGATTGATGAATATGGATGTAATTACAAGTAATGTGACTTGGCACTGTGTCTCCCGCTGTGCCATTGTGGCAAAGTAGTTTTAATTATGTAGTGGGATTGCTTATGTTGGGAGCTGGTCCCTTGTGTTGTACCTACATAAAGAAATTAGCTTCGTAATTCTTTGCCTTCACACTTTCCTTTAATCTTTTCTTTAATACTTAAACACCTCATCATATATAATTATCCTCCTTCCTATCCGAGTGTTTTCGCTTCCCTTTTATCATCTTCATATCCCATCTTGTACTCAAGTTTTAATCACTTTTTTGCACTCCTTAGCTAGTAAGTGGTACTTACGAACTTTGTTTACATGGATCGTAAGTTGACATTCCCACACAGTCTTGTTGCTAAGGCCGGTTGCGATGAGGTTAAAACACTTACGGTCCAAGCGCTACGTCATAATTCATTACGATACACTTCATAATACAAGCCTTTATGGCCACGGCCCCCAGGACAAATATTCGGTTCCCATAACAACAAACACATGCGAATCACTTTCTGAAATAAACATCTATTTTCAAGAATGTATTTTCATTATATTTTCAGGTAATATCACAATTAATATAATTAAATTGATATAAATAATCATCGTGCAAAAAATAGCATGCAACACACGGGCCGTAAAGGCATTTTTGCACTCCTTAGCTAGTAAGTGTTTCTTACGAAAGTTGTTTACATGGCTCGTAACTTGACATTACCACACGCAATCTTGTTGCTAGGGGCGACGGGCGGAAAGTGAATTGTTGCTAGGGGCGACGGGCGGAAAGTTACTTTACCGCCCGCAAATGCTTATTTGCGAGCAGAAATGACCAAGGCCTCCCCGCTTTATAAATATTCGGTTGCCATAAACAATAACAAATGCGAATCCCTTTCTGAAATAAGCACCATTCTTCAAGTCTGTATTTACATAATATTTTCAGGTAATATCACAATTAATATAATTAAATTGATATAAGTAACCGTCGTGCAAAAAATAGCATGCAACACACGGACCGTAAAGGCATTTACGGGTCTCGAAAACTTAAAAACCCTCGGCTGCGCCTCGGGTTTTCAATCTGTTTCCTCGACCCGTAAACGTGCCTTTCCGCCCTTGTGTCGCAATATACTATTACGGGTCTCGAAAACATAAAAACCCTCGGCTGCGCCTCGGGTTTTCAATCTGTTTCCTCGACCCGTAAACGTGCCTTACGGCACTTGTATCGCAATATACTATAGAAGTTGTTTACTTATTAAGTTGAACCTGTGAAAACATATTGGAATAAACCTAAGAATTGACTGAAATTTTATAATTGACTATTCCACTTATAGGCCTACGCCGCGTGTTTTATATTGACCAATAACCTTTGGCAATTCCTCGGATGTAAATGTTTAACTCTCTTGAAGTCATAGAAAAGGCAATAATCACGATTCAGTGTTTTTGACAAATGTTTCTGCTATGTCCAACAGTGAAATCGGTTAAAACCTTTAGAGAATGTAGAGTTCCTTGTGATAACTAGACCTGTGATTTTAAGGCAAATGCCTATTTTGTTCCTTATGAAATAACATGAAATTTTAAAAATATGTTAACATTTCATGATAAATCACTTATATTTATAGAGTTTTATAGTGTCCTAAAATGCCTATTTGGACCTTTGGAGCCTATTTTTACTATTTTAATGCCTAAACTGCCTATTCTGTACATTTAAAACAAAATTCAACTTCTGTAAATTTTACAATCATTTAATGGACATCCCTGAATGAAGAGCAGAACAGCACAGGGTTTTTCACAGAAACTTGATTTTTACAAACAATTGTCGCCAAAGGAATGCTGACTGACAGGGGAGGATTCGCTCAAAACAACAAGTATCAGGTATTATATACTAAGAAGGTACATACTGTGTCAATTTCTCATATAATCAGAAACTGTTTTTGATAAATGTATTTTTAATTCTGTCTTAATTTTGCAATTATTTCTGTTAAGAATAGGTATACCACGTTTTATACAGTAAAACAATACCACGTTACAGTTGAAGAGCATATTGTAGTATTTTAAAGTCTATTTTCTGTCTATTTACACATTTTTAAAGCATGTTTTAAGTGCCTATTTTATCTTTTAAAAGCCTATTTACTTGTTTTAAAAGCCTATTTTAGGTGCCTAAAACTAATATTTTTACAGCCTAAAATCCCAGGTTTAGTGACAACCTAAGAGATTGTCTCATGAGCGGTTCATGCACTATATACAGGTCGATCTCATATGAAAGGAGGAGGGTTTGTCGACCGGAGAAAAAAGAATCCATGAGGGCTAATAAAGTCTGACCTTTTCCTTAGGTTTAGGGGATTTGGAAGGTTAATATTGTTATGAATAAGATGGATACTGCCTGGATTAGGATCCTCGTATCAAATTGTATTGAAAAGTTGTGTAAGAAGGGAAAAAATGTGTTTCAATTGATACTTCCTCTTCAGTAGTGAGTTATTTCAGAGACCGGATTTTAAAGGGAACATGTTAAGTATAAAAATGACAATATAAAGGAAAAATTATTGTCAAAATAGGGGGAAGAGATATAAATGTGTTTGGCCTATTAACGGGATTCACATATGTCCCATTTTCATTTCACTTCATTAAAAAAAGTTAGACTTGATCATCTACTCTTATACAATTCAACGGCCCTAAATAGCGTGCTCACTCGCTCGCCCACTTCGTGAAACATCGGGCATACTCGGCGATGTCCGTCTCTCTCAGTCTAAACTTTCACGAAAAGTACAAAATTAGGAATACCGTTTCTTTATTATATAAGGCCTAAGTGAAATGAACAAATATTGTAATTTTTTTTTACTTACAATTTTCATAGCTCTGCCCCAAACATTTTTAATAAGCTGCCAGTGCAAATTTCTTAAAAATCCATTAATAATGGCGGGCGAAACCGCGGGCAGCAGCTGTAAAATATTGATAGTTTAACCAAGGAGGTATCGCGGACAATAAAAATTCAAACAAACCATTCCTTCCCTTGAATAATTTCTGAAAATTACACTGAATTTAACAAATAAAATTCACATCATATTCATCTGTCAACAAACAGTTGAGAAAAAATACGTATTAATTGTTCACAGCTTCCTTTGGAACTGCATAATCGAATCTGAGATCGTTTTCTCAGGGGGCGCTTTCAAATCGTGGAATGTACTCTAAGCCGGGATTTTAGCTGTTTCATTAATTACTAATGGTTTAGTTTATGAATGATTCGCGTGCAAGTGTTAATAAATATAACGCTTTAATAATTATTATACTCTTAATTTTAAATTTTTCAATTAATTATCGTACGCGAAGCCGCGGGCACCTCCTAGTATTTAACAATTCCACTTGCTTCATGTCAGATTCTGACTCATAAAATGCAAAAATTATAAACGCCGGGGGTACGCCGTAGCGTCGAAGTTGAGGCGCTGCGCTACAAACCGGAAGGTCGCGGGTTCGATCCCCGTTGAGGTCGTCGGATTTATACATACTATGAATCATCCTCACCATTTCATCTTGTATCGGCCTAATATGCATTTAAATTAATACCAGTTGAAATTTACTCCGTAAAATACTCCATGAATAGAAGCAATTGACGAGCAATAGTTCCATGGCCTACCCTACATATTCCGAACTCCTGATATGGTCTCGTAGCTCCTAAAAGGAGTATTAATACAGCTTAAATAAAATCAGGTAAACTGATGTAACAAAGTGCTTTTGAAAATTTAGTAATAATTGCAATTATGTTGTGCAGAAAATAAGTTATTTTTGTAATCGATCTTCGAGTTAAGCTTCAGCAGGGCTTGCGGAACAACAAAGGTCTAAAGTTTAATACTTAACCTTAATTCATACTCGTATACACTGATATAAGAAATTCTCAAAATATGTCAACATTTCACAAAATGCACTGGCAGAAAAATCCGCTTAATGTACGTAGGCCTAATTATTTCACAGTAATATACCTTCTGTATATAACAGCAATCATGTAGTACTCATTTTAGCTTGAAATTTACTCCATAAAATACACCAACAATAGAAAAATAATTGACAATCAATTTTTCCACTGCCTAGACTATTATATAGACACTTATCCCGAACTCCTGATATGGCCTTAATGGGAATAGACAATTCCTCACCAAGCTAAAGGAATATTAACTATTTTATGGAGCCCTACGGTCCATTGCCGCGTTTACCTAAGCCCACCATTCAACTCTATTCTGTGCTAACTCCATCGAATCATCCCTCTCAAATCCTACTTCCCTTAAATATATCCTAATATTGTCATCCCACCTACGTCTAGGTCTTCCCAGTGATCTTTTCACTTCGGGTCTCCCCGTCAATATTTTTGAGATATGTCTTACCTCCCACATGCGCGCAACATGTCCAGCCCATCTCATCCTCCGTGATTTAATTACCCTTCCTATATCCGGTGACGAGTACAGGCTATAAAGCTCGTCGTTATGCAGTTTTCTCTAGTATCCATTTTCATCTCTCTTAGGCCCAAATATTTTCCTAAGCACCCTGTTTTCGAACACACTCAGATTATGGCCTCGTTGCTGAAATTAAAATAAAAAAGTGTGCGTGGAACGCCACGCGACAGAAGTGAAACTTGTTTTAATTTTTAGATTTTTTCAAATTTGGATTATTGGATTTTTTCACTTTTGGATTGTTGGACTTTTTAATATTGGGTTTTTGGACTTTTTAAATTATGGATTTTGGATTTTTTAAATTTTTTATCTTTTAATTTTTTAATTTTATAATTTTGGATTTTTAGATTTTTAAATTCTGGATTTTGAATTTTTTCATTTTTCATTTTTAAAATTTTGGATAAGCCTAATTATTGAGTTGATTGTTTTCTGTGCTGTCCGTTCCGTTACAACTAGCTAATTTCGTGACGATTTTGAGTGTTACACTAATTTCGTGACGGTTTTTTAGCGTTATAGGCCTACAAGCTCTCGATTTACCCCTACCGCGGCTAAAGAAGTTTCACTTCAAAAATCAGTGTTGCCTAGTAAGACAAAGATTATTTCTTTCTTGTGATGTTTCATTTCCCTGCCCTCTCTTTCTAATTCAGACTTGTTCGATGTCATTTTTCAGACTGAATATGAAGTTATAACCCTGTCTGCTTGAAGTAATAAAACACAAGTAGTCGTGGAGCTTAGAAATGGACTACATGGATGTGGAAATGAGCTGACATATTTCACTCAACAAAAGCCTGACGATGGCTGAGAGCTCATTAGTTGTTCCCAGAAAGCTTTGTTACTTTGATAGCTAGTACTTAAGTCAACAAAGCTATCATAAGAGTCAGTGTTCCCTATTCCAGAGACTGACATTATCAGAGGAAATAGCGCAGAATTTACATCCATAACTCGTAGGGATGGATGAGCTTTTCCAAGAAGTGCTATGCTTATATTTTCATACCCGCTTTTCACACGCAGTTGAGCAAGTATCGTGAGAATGTAGTTAGGAAGGCTCATATTATCGCAGGTAATATAACTTCTGGTCCGGAATTTTTGTCGTAAATAAACGAGCAATAAGATCAGATAAACTGATGTAAAAAAGTGCCAGAATGTTTTTGTTTAATCAGTGATAATTGCAAATATGATGTGCAGAAAATAAGTTACTTTTTGTATTTGATTTAAGTGTTAAGCTCCTTATCTATTCATTAACCAGGCCTTACGGAAGAACCAAGGTCCAGTTTGATAACACAGCCCAACAAAAAATAACTTTTTGTTTGGTGTCTCAGATGTTTTACCGGATTTTGGTCATACTTAGTGTGCTTATTCCAAATATGTAAACAGTTTTTCTCTACCAGCTCTACTTTTATATAGATTTTATTCGTGAACTCTTAGTCTAGCGAAACAAAATCTTGCTTGATAATATAGCTAGTGAAGGTTCTTGACCATACTTTGAACCCGTAGGACGAAAACTGTACGAAGTACAGAAAAACTAAAAGTTGGATTATTTTTTGGTCCTCAAATTGACAGCTCATAAGTCATAAACGTACAATATGTGATAATATCAATTTTTTGAAAGACCCCATGTTATATTATTATTGTAATGTTAATGTAATGTTAGTATGTTGCTTTTTTCTTCACATGATTTAGAAGCTAAAAATAGGCACTGTTTTTTTATTTATATCAAACGTAAAATGGTATAATATGCATAATGGTAATACCATGTCTCACAAAACTAAAGCGGGTAGGGCAAAACTAATGGCACATTTGGCATCAGCGACCTAAATATACCCAAGAATAAGTAAATTTCTAAGGCACCAAAATGGCTGTTGGTCTGTATAATCTTATGTGAAGGAATATGTGGGTAGTGTTATTTGTCAAAGCTAACTGTACGGCAACTTTCAAAGGCGTATATGAACACGGTAAAACAATATGTTGTCATGAGAACTGATTTGCATTTGATAAATTCTATCTAATATATTACCATAAAATAGGCGGTGAATTGGGCATTAGGCCTACTCCCGTACCGGTCAACCGATCTGATCCAAAATCAATAGGCTTCGTCCTATGGACGTTATAAATGCGTATACCAAGTGTCATGATAATCCGATAAAGCGTACTTGAGTTATAGCGCGTACAGACACACAGACGGACGGACAGACATTTTCCCGTCCCCACACACAATCTCATAAAGTACCATACTGGCACTTAATAACGAAGACTTTTGTTTGAAGTAAATCAATATGCATTTCTCTTGTTATATCTTTTCTTTTCGATTTATATTTAGCTACAGAATTTTAGATACAGTTTATGTAAGTTATATAATCGTGTTCAGAAAGATTCAGAGAAATTTTCTTCTCCAGAAAGAGTAGGCCTAAAAGTTATTTTTTACTATCTCAGACCATAGGCGTACCAGGCCGACCATATGGGGGGGGGGGTCCGGGGTCCTCCCCTCGGAAAACTTTAAAAATTAAGGTGCACAATAACGAGTTTTAAGCTTCCCACGCTTTAAATTCATATTAAGTAATTTATAAGCATATTTTTAAAAAAGGTGATATATCACAATAATGAAATAAATAGTACTATTTTCCCTTTTTTAATCAATGGGGGGGTTCAAACCCCCAAACCCCCCCTCGTTACGCCTATGTCTCAGACTACCTTGTTCCCTTAAGGCCAAAATCGTCTGGGCTTTGCTGATAGTAGGCTACTCAAGATGATGATGAAGATGATGATGATGATGAAGATGATAATGGCGACGATGACAAATATAGAATGTAGACAATGTTATCTGGCAGTCTTTGAGCTCGCCGCTATGAATGAGTCGCGTGGCAGGAAGACAGACCCACTCAGACATGACTTCGCATTCTAAGTATCTTCCTCCCTATTTGCATACTTCCATGTTTGCTTACATCACGTGCCCCTTCCGTAATAAGCAGAAAAAACTGAAAGTGGAATCAGGGAAATCCTAAAACTTCCTGGTATTTGAAGAGATTCGTTGGTGAGATGGTATTTTCGTATTTTATCCTTGATACCTAAGAGCCCGGGTTTATAAGCAATAAAACAGTATTAGACCTATAGCAAGGAAATGAAGAGTCCAGGGGAAAAACCTGGTAAGTCACATTTTAATATTTGTACAGAGGATCAAGTTGAAAGTTCATGTAGGTTAAGTCAAACTGTTTTAAAAATAAGAGGTAGATTATTCAAATGAAGTTAATCCCAACAATGGGTAGTTTACAAGAAATTTACCGCACAGTTTGACAACTATAAAGTGATAAATTTTCCTAACTATTGGACTTACAAGGTTTTTCAATAGTACCTGTCAGACTGTATAGTCTACTATTTTAAAACATTTACATTTCTCTGGACTTACCATACTATTATTCTGTTCAGTTTTACCATACAATACTACATTCCTTGAACCATCCTATGAGATCGAAAAGAGAAAGATCATATAAGTCAAATGGTTTTAAAAATAAGAGGTAAATTATTCAAACGAAGTTAGTCCCAACAATGGCTAGTTTACAAGAAATTTAACGCACAGTGTAGACAACTGTAAAGTGATAATTTTTCCAAACTAACTTTTGGGCTTACCAGATTTTTCAATAGGACCTGTCAGACTGCATAGTCTACTATTTTAAAACATTTACATTTATCTGGACTTATCAGGCTATTATTCTGTTCAGTTTTAACACACAAAACTACATTCCTTGAACCATCCTATGAAATCGAAAAGAGAAATTTTATAAATCTGGACTTATCAGATTTTCTCCTGGATTCTTCAAATGTGAAAAGTTAGCACGAAAATAAGAAAAACAAAATTCTACGAAAATCAAATAAATTATTAGTTTCGTAGAAATCTTATTTATTCATTGCTGTTACTGCATGTAAAGAAGGTCATCCGCAGATTTCCATGTGTGAAGTCCTGTTTCTGACAGTGAATACGGATTTCAGCATCGCAGGACGTCCCAGGCGTATGTAAATAATAATAATAATAATAATAATAATAATAATGGTACAGTTTTGAGTTAAATACGCTAATTTTAACAAATTTTAACAAATATATTTATTTCTTAGTGATTCTTCTTTCTGTCTACTTGTAAATGTCATATGAACAACATCATCTACAATATTTGAAATGTCTACAGTATAAATATAATATTTTAAATAATCAGTCCATGAAGAGTAATTGTTTTAGATTTGTTTTACAATAAAATTTTAAAAGTGAACTATTGATGTTAAATCCATGATTGTACGAAATATGTAGCCTATGAGATTGTCGTAGATATATTGTTCATATAATATTTACCAATAGATAGAATAGAATCGCTCAGAAACATTTATGTTTGTTGGAGGACAATATTAGGATAGATTTAAGGGAAGTAGGGTTTGCGAGGGTGGTTGGATGGAGTTAGCACAGAATAGGGTTGAATGGCGAGCTCAGGTAAGTGCGGCAATGAACCCTGTACCCGTCACCGGATTTAATAAGGGTAATTAAAACACGGAGGATGAAATGGGCTGGACATGTTGCACGCAAGATGGAGGAAAGACATATCTCAAAAATATTGACGCGGAGACCCGAAGGAAAGACCTGGACGCAGATGGGAGGACAATATTAGGATAGATTTAAGGGAAGTCGGATTTGCGAGGGATGGTTTGATGGAGTTAGCACAGATTAGGGTTGAATAGCGGGCTCAGGTAAGCGTGGCAATGAACCTTCGGGTTCCATAAATTAGATAAGGTTCTGAGTAGAGTGGGTGAGAAGAAGTCAATCATACACACAATTCGTCAGAGGAATGCAAACTGGGTTGGGCACATTCTCAGAAGGAACTGCTTATTACATGATGTCGTAGAAGGAAGATTGGAGGGTACAACTAGACTTGGAAGAAGAAGAATTCAGCTGTTGGACGATTTAAGGGAAAAGCGGAAATATTGGATGCTGAAGGAGGAAGCAGAGGATAGACAGTTTTGGAAAACAAAATTCGCGTACCAAGTTTGAAAACCTGCCGGAAGGCAGAATACTTACTACTACTACTACTAGCTTACTTAGGAATTTATATTGTCATTGAGTAAGTAAGTTGAAATTTTCACGGAAGCGACATTTCAGCGCACGAAACGTAGTTGCCATTTTGTAACGATATTTATCCGTAAACTGTTAAGTTTAATTAATTCTGAAAATATTATGCAATTGTCTAAGTATTCAATAAAGAGCATGTCAGATTAAAAAGTCACAGAACAATTTCATTGCTGGGAAAATTAATTTCAACTATTTCTCAGTACCCAAACATGTATGTCCCTCTTAATAAAAAGTACGGAGGATACAGATGCCATTGTTACACGGAAGCAGCATCCCAGGTAGACCGGACTGTCAACACAGTGCTTGTGAGCAAACAAAGTTGTGTTTATATGAGGGGTGTTTGATTAGAGAATACCTAAGAGGCTTTCCATGTTCAATGTATTCAGAATACATCAGCAAAATGTTTACATTCAAACAGTTTCTCGTGATTTTAGTAGAAAACAATCTAGTTGGTGTGGTCACTTACTGTAATAATGTTTGTAGTATAATGGCATAAAATGACGATCTGCATGGTGTCGTGATTAGTGTCGCTGGCTACGTATCCGCAGACCCAGGTTCGATCCCCGGTCACATGATTGTTTTGTTTTTATTTCACCTTTATTTATACTACATTCGGCTTTTAGGCCATATCAGGAGTTCGGGATCTGTGTGTATACAGTAGGGTAGGCCATGGAACTATTCCTTGTCAATTGTTTCTATTATTGATGTATTTTAATGGAGTAAAATTTCAACTGATATTAATTTAAATGGATGTGATACAAGATGAAATAGTGAGGATGATTCAGATGTGTAAATATCCAATTCGGCATTTGCCTGTATGACTGGGGAAACCATGAAAAAACACATGTCAAATTGGCCGGCCATGATATTTGAACCTCCCGAATGAGAGTGTAAGACCTTACCTTCTCGGCCACCTCGCTCGGTATGATTGTTTTATTACAGTTTTTTTTCCTTTTTTTTTTTTCCTTAATTGGGGTGGCCCTTCTGTCCATAGCGTGGATGCCTGCCTTTTGCTGGCATATTACGCATACCCCTAAGTTCAGATCAGATCTCATCAAAAACCTTTGTTTTCCTTGCCAGGCCTATCAAAGTTCTAATGGGATCATTATGGATAGCTTCCAGCTCGGATCCCGGGGGGCCGAGGAGAAAGTACCGAGTGTTTGCAAGAGCTTCACACTCGAATATAATGTGGTCTGCTGTCTCTTCTTCCATGCCACATTTCTTACAAATTGGTTCTTCTTTATAGATACCCATTTTGTTTAGATGCTTCCTAAGATGACAATGTCCAGTTAATAACCCTACAGTTATTCTGGTTTGTTCTCTTGTTAGTTTCAACAAGTTGTTGGCAAGTTTCTTAGAAGGCTTTGGTATCATCTTCTTAGAAAATTCAAGACCTGGAACCATTTCCCAAGATTTCATTGTCTTGTCCTGTATCCAGTTGTTTACTGCACTTCTCATGGTCTTTATTGTGATGCCAAGAGAAGGTTCTGGACCATAGAAAGGTTCCGTTGCTCCCATTTTTGCTAGTTGGTCTGCTTTTTCATTTCCTACTACACCTCTGTGTCCTGGAACCCATATGAGTTTAACTGTATTATGTTCTGCCAGTTTACAGAGTTGTTGTATACAATTCCACACCAGCTTCGATTTAACGCTGGTTGAGTTTATTGATTTTAAGGCTTTATTACAGTTAGTAACACCACAAATACACCAATGGCACACTTATCACTGAACAGATAGTTTTACTAGTTTATGGTAGGCTGTGGTTAATTCCCAACATTGTTAAGGTACGGTGATACAGAAAACAACTGATTTGAAATCGGAACAACGTATAGAGAAACACTTGGCGTAACAAACAAGAGAACAACGCTTGGTATCGGCTGATTGATGCAGATAGAAACAAAAAACACACGAGACACATCGTTACACGTGGCCATGGTAGCAGGGAAAAACAGAGCATCACGAACATGGTGTGAATTCTAATTTGCGGGGAAGCCCACACCGGATCCGAAGAAGTCTACCCTTAAAGCTGACTTTACAATGACTCTTACGGCTTTTGATTTATAGTGCTGAGTTTTTGTTATATCTACATTATCTACATTATGTGCTATATCTACATTATGTAGGCATAAATTTGATTCTTTTTTTAAATCTGGTGCGAAATCTAACTTAACTTCCTTTACCCTTAATATACTGTATTCCAGTATACAGTAGGCCTACACGGCTGTAGAGAGCATACAGTTGTCTCAACCTTATTCAAAGACGCATTATTCGTGTGGCAAGTTCAGTTGGTATATGAAATAAGTAACTTTTAACTATTGTTCGGATATTTATGACCTAAAAAGTAGGAAATATGACTGCAAATATGACCTTAAAAATGACTACATATGACTCGAAAATCCTAAATATGACCTCATAAAAGAACGTATTTTCTAAAAAATAAATATTCCAATTTCAAATCTTTAATGTCACTAAATTATTACATCACATTAATTCAGTCAGATAATCATTTTTTAACAATTTTACAGGTGATTTGCAGTTTTACTGGTAAAGAAAGAACTTCTAATGTTTCCAGATACCACTGTAAATGTGAACTGAAAATATTTTTAAAAACATGTACGGTATACTGGAAGTTGTTAACAACAAGGAGGAAGAGGTAATTGTGCTATTACTTCACATTTCAGTTCCAGTAAAACCAAAATATTCGTGACTCTTTTCCACAAAAAATTTAAGTCGACAATTGAATGCACATACTGCATTATTGTGCTCTTTTACCGAATTTATAACTGAAATATGACGTTAATTTACAAATATGACTGAAATATGACCAAGACCATGAAAATGACCAAAATATGACTTTATATGAAACATAAAAACGGTCCAATTAGGATAAGAAATGAGAAATTTATGTTTAATTTCTGTTTATGGGGAGAATGGAGGTCAGGATAAAAATATGACATGTCATAAACATCCGAACCCTAGTTGTAACCATCGAGAGAAATGCAAGAAGTCCATTCGATGCCTGCTTGAATGTTGGACTGGAATTTAATACAGAAAAAACTAAATATATGGCCATGAAACGTCAAAATAATGCTCTACAAAATATTAAAATAGCCGGTAAATTGTTCGAACAAGTGGAGAAATTCAAGTATCTGGGAGCAATAAATACAGACACAAATAATATTAAGGCAGAAGTTAAGTGTCGACTTAAATCAGGAAATGCTTGTTTTTATGCAGTTCAGAAACTCTTATCTTCTCGTCTTCTGACCAGAAATCTAAAAATAAAAATTTATAAGACAATTATCCTGCCTGTTGTATTATATGGATGTGAGACATGACCGCTTACTGGTCGGGAAGAACATAATCTGAGAGTGTTCGAAAACGGGGGGCTTAGGAAAATATTTGGACCTAAGAGAGATGAAAATGGGGACTGGAGAAAACTACATAACGACGATTTAGTGCCTACAGTATACTGTGCAATTGTGGTCTTTTACCGAATTTATTACTGAAATATGACGTTAAATTAAAAAATGACCGAAATATGACCAAAATTATAAAAATGTCTAAAATATGACCTGTGCAATTGTGCTCTTTTACCGAATTTATGACTTAAATATGACGTTAAATTAAAAAATGACCGAAATATGACCTAAACTATAAAAATGTCCAAAATATGACTTTATATGCAAAATAAAAACGGTCCGATTACGATAACAAATGTGCAATTTATGTTTAATTTGTGTCTGCGGCGAGAATGGAGGTCAGGATAAAAATATGACATGTCATAAACATCCGAACCCTACTTATAACTATCCGTCGGACAATTAATTCGAAAATTCACTATAATATAGGCCTACTATAATACAGAATAATATAATATTATTAAACTTATTATGCAATTCGTGTATAAGAACTCAAACAAAATAGTGAAAGCTGTTTTCGAGAAAATATAGAAAAAATGAAATCCCTTCATGTAAAGTAGGTGAAAAACTAAGAGAAAGTCGTTGCTTTGCTTTGTGTCGCATCACCGAAGGATACACAATCCAAATATGATCAGACGTAATGCACTCACGTAATTTTCTTTACCCTAAACATGGGCAATACGTCTTTCTCACTTCACATTCTGATATAGAATAAGAGACCGCATTGCAAAGAGCGCGTGTTCAGTTGTTTCAATATTATGGAAAGCTTTATTGTTCTCCAGGCAAGACTGAGTTTCTCTTCAGAGAATTTGTGTGAAAAAAAAAGTTTCAAATAAAGGTTTTAGCCCAAGCACCTCATGTGCATTTTTTATGCTTTTCATTTCGTCATTTTTTGTTAATTTTAGTATTTCAGAAGGAACTCCCCATAATAATATAATTTTGTCTGTTTTTTTGGTTTCCTATGATTTTATCTATTCATTTTTGCCATTAAAGTCAATGTACATATTAAAAGTTTCATTTTATCTTCTACCCTAGCCCAGCCACCCCTTCAATATAGTTTCCTCCAGCTAAAACTTGCATAATGTATTTTTTTCTACGGCAATTCAAAGTAAAACTGTAAACCAATGACACTTTTCAGGACTACCGATAGTTAACGAAAACTTTTCAAGATAAAATAATTTATCTAGAACAATTATTAGAAAAAATTATACAAAAATAAAATAAAAGAAAGAATAGGCCTACTGCAGTATACAGTCTTCAATGTTAGTACATTACATAATGCAAGTATTTTAAATAAAATCACTGCTCAAAATAATAACAAAATGTTCAAAACCTATTTTTGTTCAATAAGTAAATTGTTAAAAAATGAAATTTAATTTAAGCCACTTTAAAAATAATGTTTAGGGCTTTTTGAATGATTTTAAAGTAATAAATACCTTGTTTAGGATCCATAGTGAATTTTTTTGGGTAATCTATAGGTAATCAAAATAAAAAGTTAGAAATTAGAGGCAAGCTATCTGTTATCTAGTATAACTTGGCTGTAGGCCTGTCTTGTGTTGGTATTGGCATTGGTGGAGAGAAAGAAGCAGAAGTAAAGTAATAAGAGGGCTTTGGAAGTTGTTCTTCTTCTTTTCTCCAACTTGAATTGCATTGGCAGGCCGTGCACGCTGGAATTCCAGTCACGTGTGGAACTGGAGCTGGTCATCAATATTATTGTTGCGCTGTCTGTAGTGTCAGCACTGTCGCTATCCATTCCGTTGCCAGGCGAATAAAACAACTGACTGACATCCACCGTAACTATTGTGGCTTCTTATGCGTTTTATTAGTTAACAAACGATTTTTTTCACAGACATAATATGTACACAACTCATACAATCTTTTCACTAGTATTTTTGGTTCTTTAGTCAAGCTAATTGATTTTTTTGGTTATTAAATTTTGACTGTTGTTTGTTTTTCTTTCTTATTCTTCTTCTCTATACGCCTAAAATACAGCATTCCCAGGGTATAAATTTATGAAATCATATATTTCACTTGATTTCACCCGTTTTCACACATTGACTGTATATCTTATGTTTCTTTCCTATTTGCTTCGATATTAACAATTTTAAAGTTAGGCTATATATATATATATATATATATATAGTTACATATATAAAATTTTTCGGAATGAGCCCGTCAGGCCGAGTGTAGCAATCCTACGAGAAAAATAAATAATTTTACCATTTGTATCGCACACTATTTTTAGACAGTTGTAAACATTTATGAAATAATAATAAATGTTAGATAGGCTAAATTGTATGAATTACCGCGGAGACGGCCTTATTGGAGCGCACAGAAGTTGTTATTTGTTTTCTGGGACAGGCTGCCAACTTAAGGACAAGGCTTTTCACCCATGAAGTGTCACTATGAGAAATTTCACGTTTATAATTTAAAATTCTTATTAAACTGAGTCTATTATTAATCATATGCAAATACTTTTAACTAAAAGAGTATTTTGTATGTGAAGCAAATAAAGTTGGTTACCCTGGTGTGTTATAATTTTATACCACTCACTGGCGTAATCTTCTCCTGTTATTTATTATCACCTACCGTTAAAAGTGCTTCTTTTATCTTCGACTGTCTAAAAAAAGATATTAAAAATCTCTGTGTGATGCAGATTTTGTGATTTTAAAATTGTGAATGTTAAAGTCTTGGACTCGTATTCGGGAGGTTCCAGGTTCAAATCCTGTGGCCGGCCGATTTTCGTTTTCCCAGTCGTAAACGCAAATGCCGAATCGGATATTTACATACCATGAATTACCCTCACCATTTTATCTTTTTTCATATCCTTTTAAAATCAAATCAGTTGAAATTGACTCCGTAAAAATAAACCAATAATAGACAAAATTGACAACCAATAGTTCCAACAGGTGTAGACACACATCCCGAATTCCTGATATCCTCGCATCTAAAAGAAGTATAAACCCAGCTGAAGTGTAAAAAAAGTGAAAATGGATAATTCTGATTCAATTATCGATGAATAAAAGGTCTATGTTTGGAATTTAAATCGCAAAAAGAGCTAGCATAAGGAAATAACAAGATTCTAGAATTTTAAATTAGTTTTATTACGTTTTGCATAATTTATGTGCATGATAGGTTTAGTAGTCTCTCAGAGCAAGTTCTTATGTTCTGATACATAAAAGATGTTCGAATATGTTAAGAATGAATGGAATTTAACAAGAAAAAGGAGCTGGTTAATATTTTTTTTACGAGGCACAGCATGAGCAAGTGTATACGGAATTCAAATTTGAGGGTCCGGGACTTAACGATTTATTTGCAGACGAGTGGACAGCTTCTGAAAGGAGCGAATCTCATCTAGGAGGTAAATATAAATCTTTTCGTCCATTAAAGTGGCTGAGGACGTGCCACAGAATAAATGACCATGGCCACCTTGTCTGATGTGAAAAACTGCCAGCCTCTACTTTTCTTCCATGCGTCAAGTTTAGCATAATGGAATGAAGTGAAACAGTTGAAGTATCACGTTTCACTGTGGGCCATGCTCTCCAATCAAATTGCAATGCTCACATAATAGCTATGCATATCATGGCCACCTACTACCTGTGTGGACATCGTTATTCTTTTCATTACCTAGGAAGTTTTCACTGGTCATGGAACGTCAAAATAATGCACTACAGAATATTAGAATAGCCGGTAAATCGTTAAAACAGGTGGATAAATTCAAATATCTGGGAGCAATAATTACATGTACAAATAATATTAAGGTAGAAGTTAAGTGTAGACTCAAATCAGGAAATGTCTGGTTTTATGTAGTTCAGAAACTCTTATCTTCTCATCTTCTCTCCAGAAATATAAAAATAAAAATTTATAAGACAATATTATTGTATTATATGAATGTGAGACATGGCCGATAACTCTTCTGAAAGAACATAATCTGAGAGTGTTCGACAACAGGGGGCTTAGGAAAATATTTGGGCCTAAGAGAGATGAAAATGGCGACTGGAAAAAACCTGCATAACGACGAACTTTATGACCTGTACTCTTCACCGGATGTAGTAAGGGTAATTAAATCGCGGAGGATGAAATGGGGTGGACATGTTGCACGCATGGGGGAGGAAAGATATATTTCAAAATTATTGTCTGGGAGACGCGAAGGGAAAGGATCACTCGGAAGAACTAAACGAAGGTGGGAGGACAATATTATGATGGATTTAAGGGAAGTAGGATTTGCGAGGGATGATTGGATGGCGTTAGCACAGAATAGGGTTGAATGGCGGGCTCAGGTAAGCACGGCAATGATCCTTCGGGTTCCATAAAATCTCTATATATATAAAAGGCTTTGTCCTCACTGACTGAATGAATGACTGACTGACTGATTGACTGAATGACAGGAATCAACGTACAGCCTAAACTATGACAGGTAGAGACTTGGAATTTTGACAGTACCTTCGTTTCATAATGTAGGTGCTCACTAAGAAAGGATTTTGAAAAATTCTGATTCTAAATGCCAAAAATTAAATGTTTTTGAAAATACTTAATCCCTTTTTACATAGAATTATCAATTCCAAATCACAGAATATATTGTTGCCAAATTTTATATGATGTGCTTGGAAAAAACAAATGAAATGCACTTTTGACAAATAAGAGAAGTTATCAAAATAATTCATGTTATAAATAAATATTACAGAATGAAATCCACTAAAATAATGGAATCACATAACTTTCTCTACCCTGAACATAGAGAAAACAAAACGAGGTATGGTAATCTGTATATTATTATATTATATCGCAGGTTTTTGGAGAGAAAAGTATGAAAGTGATAATGCTTTCTGTTTAATTTCATCTCCAAAACGGCTTTATGGTAACATAAGAGTGGGAAATTTCCCGCCTCGATATTACAATTTTATGTTACAGGAATTTCTGTTTCTTCTTATTTAAACCTCTACCAGGCTTGCTGTGCACTGTACAAGCGATGGGATGCAACATTCTAGATCCTCTATGAGCCATAAAAAACTATATCAAGCGTTTTCTGAGGGAATAGTTTGAGTGTAATAAGTCGTTCTTCCTATTTCAAATTATAAATGCCTATATAAGGACCTAGAATTTAAAATTTAAAATCCTTCATAAGCTAATTTCCAATTACAAAATACAAAACCCGGGCGACGCCGGGTCTTTTAAGCTAGTATATAATATTCCTTTAGCTTGCTGAGGAATTGTCTGTTTTCCCATTGAGTAAGTAAGGAAGTTTTCACTGGTGAGGGCTGGGAGTTTAATAGTGGCAACACATCTATAAAATCAAGGTTAATTACAGGAAGTTCAAATCGCTTTTTTGGATGTTGGTTGGATGTCCAGCATACTTCAAAGCAAATAGGAGCCTTCTTCCGGCGGAGGTTCAATCATGTGTTACACTCAATCATTCATCATAATGAGTAAAATTGTTTAAGCAATCTTGAAACAGTTCAGTATGTTATTGCATATTATTGTGAATCAAGAATAATTTTAAGATATTGAATTATTTTTAATAATTGACTTACTGTAGATCCAAAATTCATTTTAGACTGGTTGATTGAGCCAGCTCAATTTCTTCTGGTTACTGTGAAGGCACATATATATATATATATATATATATATATATATATATAAAAGTAGGCCTATTCATGAACCGCAGAGTATTGTTTCTGTTGGACATTACATGAGAATATTATAGGAGAAAAATTCCTCTGGCAATGGGACTAGAACCCAGGACCTTTGGCTATTCACCTTAAGGGCAATCAGTCATAGGAGAGAGGTTCCATCAGGCGCTGAGTATTGAACTCCGGCTTAGCTCAGTTGGTAGAGCATTGGCGCGAATAGCCAAAGCTCCTGGGTTCAAATCCCAGTGTCAGAGGAACTTTTCTCTTACAATATTCCCATGAAAGAGCCCATTTCAAATTGGCCAGCCAGGGCATTTGAACCTGGGACCTCCAGGATGCGAGTACAAGGCGTTTGTGCATCCCTGTTGATGGAAATGCAGTAACCTGCTTGACCGGTGCGTTAAGTAACAACAAGAAGAACAAATTGGTAATTAAAACTATAACATGAGATACGAGACCGGACTGCTTTCTTGCACCGGAAATACGTCACTTGTTCTGCAAGTTCAACATTTCCACAAAGCTGCATTTAATTCCACACTAATAGATAGTCTATACTCATTAGTAACTGGTATAATCATGCTATTGATTATAGCATTGAATGGCATAAGCAGGTTTCAGAAGCTTGTTGTGGTTATTTTGTTGATGTGAATCGATGACCAATCCAGTATAAGGATTTGTGGATTTTCAATCAATCGCAATCGTTATTATTAGGGACCGGACTCTTAGGTTTTTACCTATTTTTTCCCTTACTTCCAAAACAAAAAGCGCTCATACACTTTTTCGAATCATGTCCATAGGATTCACCCACATTAATTCTGTGGTACCTAAAAATACCTAAATGGGGTATAAAAACCTAAATATACCTAAACGGGATATAAAACCTAAAATATACATTTTAGGCTACTTTTTTGTCTTTTTTGTTTGTCAGTTGAGGAATCGATATTTTGCGGAGAGACAATAATTTTTGTCGGGTTGAAATTAATACCAACAGCGTTCCGTTCAACCCATTGTCGTCTAGGATGGACAGTATCAAGAGAGGGAGTGTAAGAGTACCGGCGTATTCCTTTTAAAATATTCGTACGAACAACCATTGTTGCCGTGTATGAACAAGGATATAGATTTCTGTTTTAAAGCGGTTGTTTGTCTTTAGTACTGACCTGTTATTCATATTGAATGGTCACACTGTGAGTTTTAAGAAGACGTGTTAATTATGCCAAAACAAATGAAATCGAGTATATTACGGCAGGCAATCTTATTTTCACTGGTTCTTTTGATGTTTATGCTTTCTTTCTTCAATTGTGTAATATTGTCCTAAAGCCAGTTTACACAAATTTCAGTCACTTTTGTTAAGTTAAACTTTACAAGTATTATGTACTCAATCCTATGTAGCACATTCAAATTCATTAAACCGATTATTCTACCCGAAAACTATATTTTGGACAAAAAACCTAAAAAAGAACTATTTCACCTAATGGAAAACCTAAAACAGTGTTTTTAAAAACCTAAAAATCCGGTCCCTAGTTATTAACCACGAAGCATTTCCTCCTTGTAAATCTGTGCGTTATGCAGATAAGACCAAACCACGTTCTTCGAATGTCCTTTGAAGTCTTTAAAACGACGTAGCCTATGTGTAGGGATTTTAATTTTTTTTAACCATTCTTAAGATGGTGGCCGTTTATGGTTTCTTTTATGTAGGCTAATATTCAGCCTGTTCCAACAAACCTAGACAAACTTTTCTTGTAATTTAGATACAATTCTAATTAATTATTAATTATCATTAACAGGGCCCGGATTCTGATGACCTAACATTGTTTGAAAAATGACCTATAAAATGACCCCACATTTTATAGAAAGTAGTAGTAGTAGTAAGTATTCTGCCTTCTGGCAGGTTTTCAAACTTGGTACGCGAATTTTGTTTTCCAAAACTGTCTATCCTCTGCTTCCTCCTTCAGCATCCAATATTTCCGCTTTTCCCTTAAATCGTCCAACAGCTGAATTCTTCTTCTTCCAAGTCTAGTTGTACCCTCCAATCTTCCTTCTACGACATCATGTAATAAACAGTTCCTTCTGAGAATGTGCCCAACCCAGTTTGCTTTCCTCTGACGAATTGTGTGTATGATTGACTTCTTCTCACCCACTCTACTCAGAACCTCTTCGTTTGTCACATGTCCATCCACTTTATATTTTCTATCTGTCTCCAGCACCACATTTCAAAACTTTCTAAATATTTCTTCTCTAATTTCCTCAAAGTCCATGTCTCTGATCCATACAAAGCAATACTCCAAATATAACACTTCAGCAGGTTTTTAAGAAAAAGACTTAATAATTATAAAAAAATGACCTAAAAACTGGTATTTTATTTATAAAAGAACTATTGTTCACACAAAGTTATAGACTATTTTGTACATAATTGTAAAAACTGTAAATAACTGTAATGTTGTGAATGATATTTTCTCACGGAAATTTATATAGTGCAGTTACTCATTGGATGGCCAGTCGGCTTCAAAGGTTTCGGTGTTTCTTTATGTTAATTGATCTGACTAAATCGGTCTTGGGCTTCCGCTATCCAAAACAAAAGCAACGTTGCAATATTCTCTCATTGTTGTCACTGACCTCAGTTCTTCCTTCGCTTTATTCAATTCACACGTGTTATTGTTTACTGTAACTTGATCTTGCAACAACGCATTCACTCCACGCGGAGTAGACGAGTAGCTGTCAAAATCGCCACAGGAAATTCTTAGATTTTGATTGGCTGGGGTAACTAGCTGATTGGTGCGGTAAAACAAAGAACATGGGTTGAGCTATCGGCAAACTTTTCCTCCTAACGAAAGGAAGCCGCCTGGGTATGCAATGAGTAACTGGACTTTACTGGCACTGAGGCACTGGCGAGTCAAAATTCTGCATTTCCTTTTGTGGTCTGCCGGATTATATTGTTGTTTATTGAGGGTAAACAGTAGTTTGCACTCTCAAATCCAAGCAGGTGGCATACTCTGGTGCCAAGTCAATCTAATGACAATAGTAATATAATACAAAATTTTGGCGTTTCTTTGTTCTCACTTCCGACTGAGACATGTCAACACTTTAACGCCGAATTTTCCCTTCTTGCATTAAACAAACAACACTTCAAAGACAGCACCGCTAGCGACGAAAAGAACAGTTAATACACTCAATGTAAATACATGAAAATGACAAAATAAGGAAGCAAATGACACGAAAATGACAAAATAATGACCTAAAATTGAAATAAATGCCCTAAAAATATAAAATTGCACAAAAAGACAAAAAATGACCTAATAAAAATGCATTTCAGTAATCTAGAGGTCATGATAAGGATTTATCCACAAGTTGGCAATGTCCATGCAGCATCAATAAAAAGATGACATGTCATTAGAATCCGGGCCCTGATTATTATTAATATCAGTTGTATTTATAGGCAATTAATACGCCGTGGTGTAATGGTTAAGGCACTGCTGTACAAACCGAAGGTCGCGGGTTCCATTCCCTAAGAGGTCGTTGAGATTTTCAATTGGCCTAATCTTTCTGGTGGCACTATGGCGCTATGGGGTCGACTCAGCCTCTAACAGCAACCAGTACCAGAAGTGTTCCTGGGGGTAAAGGCGGCCGGTGCATAGGGATGACAACCTTGCCACCTTCATGTGCCGTTTGTCACAGTCCGGGAGCCTTAACCTCCTGGAAACTCTACGTGTCTCCATGGTCAATACAGGGATCACACAAAAGCGATGTTCAATTGGGTGGCAAACTTAAATTTTGTCTTAGCCTATATGGATGTTGTATTTGATTTGAATAAATTTGAAATTTATTTTGAAAGGGGAATGAGAAAATTATAAAGGATGACAATAAAACAAAATAAAAAAAGAGAGAGAGCGACTGAACAAAAGAAGATGGGATGGCTAAATAAAGAATGGATGTATATTCGTTACGGACAATTAAGTAACTTGCGAAAATGTCATCATTATTGAAGTACCGTACATTGGATAGTAACGTCAACGGCCGGACATTAACGACGGTTTATAGTTGATAATAAAACATTGTCCGGGAAATTTTGTAAATTTTCAAGCCTCATTGGCCAATGTCGTAACGAATGCTATTTTTCGATAGTCCAACTGAATAATAATTAGGGGGCAGATTTCTATGACCTAAAAAATAGGATATATGCATGCATTTATGACCTAAAAAACATTAAAATATGACCAATAAAATTTAAAATATGACTTTACCACTTGCACACTGTGTACATTTTTTTAAAGTTTCATTACAATAAATTTTATTAAAACATAGTGTTAATTATTTAAAATATTTGTAAGTTCTCAAAAAGTATCATTATAATGCAAAATTTACAAAATATGATATGAAACTTCAAAATTTCTTTAATATGCACACAAATATGCCAAAAATATGACCTAAATATGCACATTCATACTAAATATGCTACAATAGTTGAAAATTTCCTAAATATGCAGTTATATGCACAATAAAAGCCGTTCCATTTTCACTAGGATGCTTGGAATCGGGTTTAAATTAGTCGGAAACGTGAAATAATGCAAAGGGGAAAAATATGACATGTCATAGAAATCCGCCCCCTAATAATAATGCAGCAGTTGACAGAAATTCTATGCAATTCTAAGTGTCATTAAAGTTTGTGTTGTAAAAATAGTTACAATATACTGTTTCGATAAATGGAAGTGTCTTGTAAGTTTTGTCGTTTTTGCTAGGCCTATCAAATTTTGGCTTTGTGTAACTGTTTTGATTAATTGCATGTATACGTTGCGGAAAGTCATACGTCATCCATGGAAATTACAGACAATGTTTAGATGGTGAGAGCCGTTGAGAAAGTAAATTTAGTTTGTTACAACCAGTAATTAAGAAGAATGTTGCTATGTGCTGTCCTCCCTGATTTGGTGTGGAGAATAGAACCATGTAATTATTGTATGCCTTGTTAGTTCAGTTTGTTCAGTTGTTTCTGATGTATTAATTTCTTTCATTCTTCATTTGTTTCAGGTATGGTTGCTGGGATACCAGTGAAGGGATTTTGCTATCGGAAAGGTTAGTTTTAGTCACCGCCGTCTCGAGAATTACACTGCCTGTCCTATGCCTATTTTAACATGGAATTTAGAGTATTGATAAATTGCCTAATTTCTCCAGTAGAGGCGACACAGTTCACGCCCAGATAGCATGAAATTCCAGCATATTTCAGTTTCCGAGTTTATACTTCAGAGGGCAACACAGAGCATACGGTAATGTAAAGGGTATTTGCAGCTGGGTGTGAAAGGTGCTGCCATCTGTAATGTCGCAGCTTACGCAAAATTATGCGTATAGGACAGGCAGTGTATACACAAGTAATACAGTCTAGAAGGCAGTGGTTTTAGTATATTGTATAATTTTGTCATTAGCTTCTCGTGCGTTTATTAATTCTTCTTCTTCTTCTTCTTCTTCTTCTTCTTCTTCTTCTTCTTCTTTCCTTTGCTTTAAACTCTCCCGTTGTAGAGACGTTTATGCGCCCATGCCGCCCGGTTCTTATAGGACCGCGACCTATCGGGAGAGAAATTCTTTGTGGATCACATACATAGGACTATATTTTTGACCAGAAAACAACATGGAGGTCCTCCCGGTAGAGTAATCAGCTCAATACCAGGACCACCTCCGAGACAATACTAGCGGGCTGTAGTCAGTTTCTCAAATTCTAAGCTGTTTGCCAGTGCGAATATATATATATTAATGTATATACAGGGTGTTAATGAATAACACCGAAATATTTTACCCGTGTTTAGAGGGGACATTGACAAGCACCTTTGGTGCTCATAACTCAATAACGAAGCGAAATAGGGTTAAAATTTTCCTTAAATTGACTTCATGCCTTCCTAGTGATCGATAAAAACCTGATTCTTAATCATTCAACAACTATATCATAATTTAGTGTTTCCATAATCTGCAAAATTTACAGACTAATCACATGACTGGTCGCCACTGCATTAGTCTTTTATTCATAACCATTGACTACAGTGTTAACAACGAAGTTCCTTTGTTTTGCATTTTTTTCTAATGTTAGAAGTCAGTGGCGGCCATGCCCTGGGAAATTTTGTGCTGTAACAGGAAAAATTGAATCCGTAGAGCAAAAATCTCCTAATAAAAGTTGCTTGTCTATGTCCCCTCTATACACGGGTAAAATATTTCGGTGTTATTCATTAACACCCTGTATATACTTGAAAGCTGATTGCCAAGTGCAGGCTTTGTACAGCCCTGATGAATGGGATCGCCAGATAATTAATTATAGCATTGAATACAGGATTACCTAACAGGGTCTGCCCGGGGGCTTACACCTGGTCAGTTATCCTTTCTAGTGTACCATATTGAGAGCGTTTTTAACACTTTGTTGTATCATGTCAACTATTTCTGTAAAGTGTTACATGTTTTTTTTTTTTTGGCAGGCAGAGATCTATTTTTTGCTGGGGTAAATTTTCTATTCTCTCATTCTCTCACATACATTCGTACACTGACAAACACTCTCCCGTCTCTGTTAATATTTTCAGACCGAGCGAGGTGGCCGATGGTTTCGTCTTGGACTCGCATTTTGGAAAATAGTGTATTAATTAAATATATTTCCATATGGTTATTAAATAGACTCCCTGTTCAATTCCCCATGACGTCGATGTGATTTTTCAATTGGCCTAAACCCTCTGGCTGATGGCACTATGGCCCTGGGATCGACTGAGCCACTAATAATCCTGGAATAAAGACGGCATGTGCGTAGAGGGGACAAACTTACCGCTTAAGTTCATGCCGGTTGTCTAAATTTAAGGGAGCTTCAATCTCCAAGAACCCTAAGAGCCTCCATGGTCTGTAGCCTATAAGGATAACTTTATTATATCGAAATATATATATATATATATACATATTGTTAATTCAGCTTTATTTAAACTCCTTTAGACATCGAAGCCATATCAGGAGTCAAGTTCTGTGTGTATACGAGTAGGCCATGCAACTATTGATGTGCCATTGTTTTCTATTATTGGTGTGTTTTAGGAGTCAGTGAATTTCAACTGATATTAATTTAAATGGATATGATAGCCTACTAGATGAAATGTTGAGGATAATTCATGGTATGCAAATATCCAATTTGGTATTTGCCTTTATGGCTGAGAAAACTATGAAAAATCCCATGTAAAGTTCGTTGTCGGGCATGGGATTTTTTTCCCTTTTAATTAATATTATCTACTGTTCTTGTACTTAAAGGATTGTGTGGGGGACGGAAAAAAGGTCTCCCGTTTGTCTATCTGTCTGTCCGTCCGTGTGTCTTGTAGTAAGATAACTCAAATACGCTATATCGGAATTTCATGAAACTTAATATACGCATTTAAAGGTAGAAGCCTATTGATATTGGACCAAGTCGGTTGACCGGTACCGGAGTAATGCCTCATTTAGTGCCTATTTTATGGTAATTTGTTAGAAAGAATTTATCAAATGTAGGCTACATAATTTCTCATAACAATATACTGTTTTACAGCGTTCATAATATACGGCGTTGGAACTTGCAATACAATTAGCTTTGACAAATAACACTACCCACATATTCCTTCACACATGCTTATCAAACTAGACCTTTTTTCTTCCGTAAGAGCTGCTTAATGAATCGATCTGGAGCTTAACTCGGAAATCGATTACAAAAATAAATTATTTTCTGCATGTCATAATTGCAATTATCACTGATTAAACAAAAGCATTCTGGTACTTTGTTACATCAGTTTACCTGATTTTATTTGTTTGATCATTGGTTCCCCATGCCTTTCTTCGCGATTGAAACCTGTATAACATCAAGGATTGCCTTTTCTTCTCCAAGAGATTGAAGCAAAATATTTATAATTCAGTTTTATCAGATGTCTAGATGGTTTTGAATGTTGTGACCACAAAATCAACAGAGATTTATCTAACTTTATTTTATGTTAGACTTAACAACAGTTCAAAATGTCGGCCGCGATGTCTAAATCATGTCTGAATTTTTAACGACCGGTCAGCATCTGATATAATTCATGTTACAAGAAAGCGGGCGAAGTCTATCAGAAGCGGCGTTTAACAAATTGCTGTGACGTGACTGTCAGATGTTCATTCAGGCTTACTCATTATCGCTACCTCAGCGTTTTTGCGTCAAATAATAAATTTGTCTTATTATAACACCACTAAAACATCATCTCCAATCATTTTGTTCGCATTTTAAAATTAATAATTAAACACGACGGCTTTAATGAATGCAAAGCCTGAGGTTAAATTCTACACTGCTTAATCATAACTTCTCTCCGTGTAAAAAAAAAAGAGGATTGTAGTTATATGGCAAACTGGTCGGACCGCGTGTCAGAAAAGTGTCACTTGGAATAAATCAACAGGTTGGGTGAAACTTGCACAAAGTGTGACAGGCTATTGACATTTCCATAAGAGAGATAATTACATTGGGCTTTGCTCCAGCTATGTTGTACTGGTCTCTAGGCAACGGGATCTTCGCTTGTTTTCTCAAGTTCCTTTTCATCGTTGGCCCCGTGAGTTATGAAAGGTCTTGCGAAATCAAGGTACTGTGGCCATTTTTTTTTTTTTACAGTACTTACTTTAAGAGGCTATTAATAAAAAAAATCTAGAATGTTTGCCCACTTCCAGATGAGTTAGAACATGAATAAAAATTTTCACAGGAAATAATAGTAAAATTTACAACAAAAACATAATAATAAAAGAAAGTGCTTGTCTTTCTATCTGTGCGCGATGCCCAGCGAAATCTACCGAGCACAGTGATCTGAAATTTTAAACTTAGGTGGAATGACGGGTGGGAAAATGCACCTCGAAGCCAGATTTTTAATTTTCGCTTTCGTTCGCGAGTTATGAGTGAAAAACGGGCAGAAAATGTGCATTTTTTGCGCTTTCCAAGCATCAGCTTTCAGTAATACATGTCATTTGTCAAATCATTTTCAGATGACTTTGCCGACTTTTGTCATACCTTGGAAATAAAAGCATCGCGATCGCTTGAATTCTGTAAGCCCACCCTGGTCGATTCATTTGTTTATAATGTCGAGGCACGAAGACATCTGAAATAGAATATAGGCCTAGGCCTAAACGGGCAAACATTGTTCGATTTGGACGAAACTCACTATGAAGGGGTTTTCTGGACCAGGGAACTCGAATCTGAGGTTGATTTTCCCATGCTGCGCTTTCTAACCGTGGAATTCACTTCGAAGCCGGATTTTTAGCTGTTTCATTAATAATTATTATTAATCGTTTAGTTTAGGCTTAGGCCTATGAAAGTTTCGCCTGCAAGCGTTAATAAATATAATGTTTTAAGTATTTTGGTCTTACTTTTTCATCTTCCGATTAATTATCGTGGGCGAAGCCGCGGGGACCGGCTAGCATTATAATAAATATGATTTTTAAGTATATATGGCACCATTTCTTTACTACCATGTGATAAAGGAGTAGCCTATACAGAATTTCAGCTCTCTAGCTCTAATAGATTCTGAGACGAGAGCTTGAAATGTTTATAAAAAATGTAGTTTAGAGATATTTGCGTTTCAAGATTTAAAAATTGTCTGACTTACCTGGTCATAATGATTACCAAATTATTTCCCTGCAACCAATGAACGTTTTCCTTCTAAAATCGATAGAGATATTTGAAATCATATCTATTAGAGTCCCTCCTGACTTTTTAAATCGTTCTTCGACGCAGGAAACCCAAATATCCTGCCATAATTCACACTTGATCAACATATGTCCTGGAGACACCATTGTGTGAATTTAATTTTGAAATTAAATAGTGTCTGCTATCAGATAAGGATTTTGAGAACTATTCTTGACCATAACATTACACTTTCTTTCTACTACGCACAAGTTGAGTCTAGATTATCGTACGGTATTTGTTTTTGGGGGTCTGTAGCCATGTTAAATGATGTATTTATTGTCCAGAAACGTATCGTCAGATGCATAGCAGGTGTTGACCAAAGAACTTCATGTAGGGAATATTTTATGAAATACAACTTGTTAACAGTATATGCTTTGTATGTTTTGAAACTTCTGGAACTTGTTCATACAAACTCATCTGAATATCAGAAAAATAGCGACTATCATAATTATGATACAAGATATAGAAATAATCTCTGTACACCGTCTCACCATTTATCTACACTTAGTAAAACATATATGGTTTTTGGTTTACAATTATATAATAGTTTAACTGCTAATACCAAGACGCTAAATTTACTTCCGTTTAGAAAACATGTCAAATCTATTTTAATACAAATATGCCCCTACAGTTTGGAGAATGCACGCGTAGGCCTTTTAAATCACACAACTTTTAAGTAATAGGCATAGAACTAATTTTAATGTTTTATATTAGTATTAGAGGAAACCTTGACACTGTCCATACATTTACTATGTCTTCGACAATAAAGATTATTATTATTATTATTATTATTATTATTATTATTATTATTATTATTATTATTATTATTATTATTATTATTATTACCTGCTTATTCATACCGATCATTGAGAAATTGCTCCCCTGTAATCATCATAAAGTCATAACCTCAACAGCATAAATGTACATTAGTGAAACAGAAAAAGATCACTTCAGTTACACAATTTGTAGCACTACTATTTTGATTATTCATCTGATAAATTCAATATTATCACGAATTCATCATTTATTAATATTTATAGAAATTTCACTTTCTCAAATGTTCTTCATCTACTGCCCTTCCGTTTGTTTTTGGTTTGTTTTTGTTTTTTTATCCACAACCACATTAGTTATTCAGGATCATTTATTAAGTGCTAGTATGGTACTTTATGAGATTGTGTGGTGGACGGGAAAATGTCTGTCCGTCCGTCCGTCAGTCCGTCCGTCCGTCCGTCCGTCCGTGTGTCTGTACGCGCGATAACTCAAAAACGCTTGATCGTATTTTAATGAAACTTGGTACATACATTTACAATGTCCATGGGAAGAACCCTATTGAAATTGGACCAAATCGGTTGTCCAGTACCGGAGTAAAACCCAATTTAGCGTCTATTTTTAAAAAAGCCAAATCTCAAATACGCTATATCGGATATTCATAAAACTTGGTATACGCATTTTTAATGTCTATGGAAAGACGTCTGTTGATATTGGACCAAATCGGTTGGCCGATACCGGAATAATGCCCAATTTAGTGCCTTTTTATTGTATTATATAGCAAAAGGTGCGATAACTCAAATACGCTTTATCGGATTTTCATGAAAATTGGTTTATACATTTATAATGTTCGTGGCAAGAAGCCTACTTATTTTGGGCCAAATCGGTGGACCGGTACCAGAGTAACAACTAATTAAAGGTCACATTTTTTTAAAAATCATGTCTATACAACAATGTTGCATTTTTAATCATTTGGGGGCTTTGTCTGCAGTGCATTCAGATGTTTGTTTACTTCGCTGATGTGGTTGTAAATAAGTACTACCAAATACTATACATGAATACTGTTATATACAGAAGGTACATTACTGTGAAATAATTAGCGGAGTTATATGCCACTGAATTTTGTGAAATGTTGACGTATTTTAAGAATTTCAAGTTGTAATATATTTTGATTTGACAAATAACACTATTTCTTCACATAAGCTTATCAAACTACATTGTCAAATTGACTGAGTTAGGCCTAACCGAATGGTAACATCTTGGATTCAACGAAAGCATACTGGCACTTTGTTATATCAGTTTACCTGATTTTATTTCCATCTAGGAATCGCCTTCATAGTTATGCACTTGGCAGTACTTATTAGTAGGCCTAATGCAGGTTGCAGCAATTATAAAGCTACCAAAACAACCACGTTTAAAACTGTTTAAAACTTTTCCAAATGTAATAAAACGGTTTGAAACGCCACTTTTACAAACCTAGCTCATGCTTATGAATAGGGTTCAAATTTTTATGACCTAAAAAAGTGAAAAATATAACTTTAAAAATGATCTTAAAAATAACTAAATATGATCTTAAAAATAACTAAATATGGCCCAATAAAAAAACGCTTTATTCCTAAAAAATAAAATTTCCAGTTTAAAACGTAAAATGACACTAACTTCTTACGAAATATTAGTTCAATATGATAATCATTTTTTAAACAATTTTACAGGTGATTTACAGTTTTACTTGTTAAGAACTTCTAATCTGTTAATGGTTCCAGATACCACTGCAAATGTGAACTGAAAATATTAAAAAAAAACATGTCTATTGGAAGTTGTTAACAACAAGAAAGAAGAGGTAATTGTGCTATTACTTGTTAATGTCCCTTCACATTTCAGTTACAGTAAAACCAAAATATTTGTAACTCTTTTTTGGAAAAATAAATAAATCGACAATATAGTGCACATACTACAAAACTGTGTTATATCACCGAATTTAAAACTGAAATATGACGTTAAATTACAAATATAACCGAAACATGACCAAAATATGACTTTATATGTAAAATAAAAACGGTCCTATTTGGATAACAAATGTGCAATTCATGTTTAATTTCTGTTTTCAGCGAGATTGAGGTCAGGATAAAAAAATCCCTTTAGGCAGGCCTACGGGCTGAGGTAGATTTCGAAGTGCTTTTGGTTTAATTTATTATCGCTGCGCAGCACTCTTCTTTTTTAGCCTTGGCACGGCAAACCTGCAGTAAAGAGGAAGAGCCTACAATCATTTGTTTTAACAACAACAATAGGATATAATATTCTGGGAGGCCGTGCGCAAGATCAGCAATGAATAAAATTAGCAAATCCGCTAAACAAGACAAAATTATGATATATTAATAATAATTCTTTTAAGTGTTATTATTTTCAAACATTAAAATCTCGCGTCATATGAGAGCTATCAAGAAACTATTTATTGATTTGCAGAGTACTCATCAAGAGCTTTTCAACGATACCCCACAAGACGTGGTTTCAAAAGTTTCGAATTTTCATCCCCCACCCCCACCCCCACCCTCACTCGAATCCCCGAATCGTTGGTGTCACTGTGAACTCCATAGGGAGTACTCTAATTTATTCCAACAAAGTTTCCCTCTATACTTCATAGGGGCCGAGATATAATTTTTTTTTAATTTCAACCCCCTCCCCCGACCACCCCCTTGGGCCAATTTTGCTCATTAACGAACTTGTCCGAACTATTGGGCCTAGAAATAACATATTAAAATTTGGTTCGAATATCTTCAAAATTACGGCCGCTGTCGTGTAAAGATATATATATATATAAATATCACAATTTTTTTTTTTTAACGGGCGGTGGTTTCGTACTTAGGGGAGCATGAAACGTAAAGATATGAAAGAATTTTTCAAAAATCATGACATGGTATCCATTGCAATAGGTAGATTTTTCTTCGAAATCTACCTAAAAATGATATGTCAAAAACATCCGAACCCTACTTAAGAATTTTAACACACATAGTACATTCTTATTTTCTGAAGGGGCAAGTAGCAGTCAGGTTTCAAACCCGGAACTTTGTTCCAGTTTGAATAGTGAGATAGTTGCTTATGAAAGCCATTAATATTCAGTGACAACAGCGTATAGACATGACCCACTATTTAATATTCTGATTTATTGAACACCAATTAAAACCAGATGCTAGGCCACCTGATAATAATGTCTATGCAAAATCCCTTGCTTCATATTCACATCTGTCGTCTTGTAGGGAATTCAAGCAACCACTTCGCCAATAGTTTACTTAGCGGTTCGCTGGCACTGCTTGTATATTCGTGGCATCAGCCACATCTAATAGAAATTAATAGGAGAATAAGTGGAAAGTTCGCGGAATTTAGTTGTAATTATTTATTATCACAATATACAGGGTAATAAAATAATAACATCGAAATATTTTACCTGTATACAGAGGGGACTTAGACAAGCAACTTTTATTAGAGGATTTTTTCTCTATGACGTAAAATGGGTATGCTACAGGGCATTAAAGTCATTATAATTTGGTGCTCATAAATCAATAATTACGTGAAATAGGGCTAAAAAGGTCATTAAATTGACTTCATGCCTACCTAGTGATCGATAAAAACCTGACTCTTAATCAATCGTCAACAGCTATATCATAATTTAGTGTTTCCATAATCTGCAAAATTTACATTCTAATCACATGACTGGCCGTCACTGCATTATTCTTTTTTTTTTATTCATAACTACTGACTACAGTGTTAACAGCGAAGTTCCTTTGTTTTGCATTTTTTCTTATGTTAGAAGTCAGTGGCGGCCATGCCCTGGGAGATTTTATGCTGTAACAGGAAAAATTGAATCCATAGAGCAAAAATTTCCTAATAAAAGTTGCTTGTCTATGTCCCCTCCATACCCAGGTAAAATATTTCGGTGTTATTCATTAACACTCTGTAGGTACACATTTACTTCATCTCCTTCGAAATAGGCTCCTTCAGAACACACACATTTGTTCCACCGCTCCTTCCATTGCTGGAAACAACAATAAAAATCCTAGATATATAAGCATTCATGAACCACAGATTATTGTCTCTGTTGGACATTACATGAGAATATTATAGGAGAAAAATTTCTCCGACACTGGGACTTGAACCCAGGACCTTTGGCTATTCGCGTCAATGCACTACCAACTGAGCTAAGCCGGAGCTCAATTCGCAGCGCCAGATGGAACCTCTCTCCTATGACTGATTGCCCTAATGGTCTACCTCACAGACAGAGGTAGACCATTAGGGCAATCAGTCATAGGAGAGAGGTTCCATCTGGCGCTGCGAATTGAGCTCCGGCTTAGCTCAGTTGGTAGAGCATTGACGCGAATGGCCAAAGGTCCTGGGTTCAAGTCCCAGTGTCGGAGGAATTTTTCACCTATAATATTCTCAATGAAAGTCCTGTTTTGGTATCTTTCGAAGTTCAGCCGTCAGGTTGGTTTTGTTGTCTTCTACAGTGGCAGAACGGTTACCTTTGAGGCCCTTTTCGATCTTGGGGAAGAACCAGAAATCCACTGGTGCTAAATCTGGTGAGTTGGGAGGCTGGTAGAGGAATGGAATTTATTTATTTATTTATTTAACCTGGCGGAGTTAAGGCCATAAGGCCTTCTCTACCACTCAGCCAGGGCAAAAACATGAAATACATAATGATAACAATAATAATGATTAAAAATAAATTAAAAAAGAACTGATATACATGAATACAAGAAACGAACATTAAATACAAAGAAAAAATTAGAACATATATACTTGAATAATTAAGATACATTAAGATACATTAAGATACATTAAATGATAAAAAAGAAATTTATTGTTACAAATATGATTTAGTTATATAAAAGCATTAAGTGATAGAAACTGAAATTAACATTGGACATGAAAAAGATTATTAAGTACTACGTATATGTGCTGTTAACTGCGATCTGAAGGTTAACAGTGACCGGCAGTCCTTGATGTGAGATGGTAAAGAATTCCACATTCGGATGACTGAAGTAGTAAACGATGATGAGTAAAGAGATGGAATGTCCCCACAACAAGCGATATGTGGGAGGGAGCATAGTCGTGATGCAGAGTACATCCTCCTTGCTATTTAGCGGTCACTCATGATCTTTATTAGTTAGCCCAAATCTCACAACTTACTGTTTGTATACAGGGTGTTAATGAATAACACCGAAATATTTTACCTGTGTATAGAAGGGACATAGACAAGCAACTTTTATTAGGAGATTTTTGCTCTATGGATTCAATTTTTCCTGTTACAGCATAAAAACTCCAAGGGCATTGCCGCCACTGACTTCTAACATCTGGATAAAATGCAAAACAAAGGAACTTCGTTGTTAACACTGGTCTTATGAACAGAAGAAACTAATTCAGTGGCGGCCAGCCAGTTGATTAGTCTGTAAATTTTGAAGATTATGGAGACACTAAATTATGATGTACCTGCTGATGAATGATTAAGAATTAGGCTTTTATCAATCACTAAGAAGACATGAAGTGAATTTAATGAAAATTTTAACCATATTTTCCTTAATTACTGACTTATGAGCACCAAATTGTAATGACTTTAATGCTCAGTAGCATACACATTTTACTTCATAGAGCAAAAATCTCCTAATAAAAGTTGCTTGTCTATGTCCCCTCTATACACAGGTAAAATATTTCGGTGTTATTCATTAACACCCTGTATAAGTTTTATATTCTAGACTAGTAGCTTATGTTAATGATTAGAGACCGGATTTTAAAGGGAATTCCTTTTTTTATATATTTCATCACAAAACGTGATAAAATTGAACAGGACATTACTGAGTAAGTTTCAACTGCAAATGACCTGGTTTTAACGTCCCTTTTTTTCCTTTTTTAGGCCCATTTCCCCCCTTTTTTTAGGAACTTTCCCTTTCCAGTACCTTTTTTGCTAATTTATTTTGAAAAATTCGTAAATTACCCAGTATTTGGCAATATGAAAACATTAAAAATTGTTTTCACTGATTCACCATTGAAAAAATAATTCCTCCCAGCAGAATAGAGCGTTACAGGGAAATCATAGGCTTGCCATTGCCTAAGTTTCCCATTATAACAAAGTGGGGCACGTGGATTTCGTGTACTATTTTCCTCTGTCAGAATTTCAACAAGATAAAAAAAATGTCTTCAGTCATTAGATGTTACAGAATCAGCAGCTGTAGAGCAAGCAAATTTTATATCCCTTTTTTCCCACCTTTTTTTGGCAATAATTTTCCTTTTTTCCCACCTTTTCTTGGCAATAATTTTACCTTTTTTCCTTCCTTCTCTGGGTGAAAATTTTCTCTTTAAAATCCGGTCTCTATTAATGATAGCCTAATGTGATATTAGAATAATAGAATAAGTTACAGTATGTTGTCGCCTAGTCTATGCAAGAAAGTAAAATTTAAAATCTGAACAAATCCCCCAACCTTACGGGTTGCGTTCGCTCCTCTCACTCAGCACTCCCGGGTTTGACTGGTGGTCGGGACAAGTTACCTAGTTTTATTTTTTATTTATTTTTATTTTTTTTAAGGGGGCGGTATTTCCTCACTTCTGAAACAAATGTCGGGTAAATTTAGTCCCTTATGGTTTCCGGATATCATCTGGCCGTCATTATCATCTTCGTTCCATCCTCGCCTTGTGTGTGAATGACGTTTCTCGGCTTATGTGTTCGTGTTGTCTCGGAGGTGGCCCCGGTAATGTGCTGATCATTCATCCGGGGAAGCCCTCCATGTCCTTGTCTGGTCAAAAGAGTATCAGTGATACATAGATAATTCCTCTCCCGACAGGTCGCGACCCTGTAAGGCCCGGGCGGCGTGGATCGCTTAAATGTCCCTAAAAGGGAGATTTGAAACTAAATTAAAGAAAGAAAGAAAGAAATATGATAAGATGAGGTAGGCCCTAGCTAGTATACATAACCATTAAATTTGCGTGGGTCAGTCTCACAATATACAAACCCATGCCGGACCGGAAAGAAACATATTGATTTGATCCTTACATTATTAAATTTCTTATAGCGTGGGCCTACCTTATTTTGTAATTTTGCACGAAATTTGAATTTTTTTTTTTCAGTTTAGTTTCTGTCTGTGCATAGCATAATAATATCAAAATAATACTCTAAGCATGGCCAATGCATTTTTCTCACTTACATTTTGATATAAAACAAGAGCCCATATTGCAAAGAGCACTTATTCAGAGGGGTTGGCTTATAACTACCCTTCAAATAACTTTTTTTGAAAAAAAAAGTTTCAAATAATAGTTTTAGCTCTTGGTATAAGCACACCTGTAAAACTTCAAGAAAATCGTAAGAGCTGTTTTCGAGAAAATCGCTACAAACGAAATTTTCTTCATGTAAAAACTCCGTGGCGCGACATCCCCGAAGGGACAAGGCCTACCACCCGACCGCTGCGTCATCTACCTATAGGCAGATGGCAGGATTGGGGGGCATGTGGTCAGCATCCCGACACCCACGGCCGTTAATGGTGGTTTGCATGACCGGAGCCGTTACTTCTCTATCAAGTAGCTCCTCAATTTGAGTCACGAGGCTGAGTGCACCCCTACCAGACCTCCCTGCCTCAGAAAAATCCGAGGAGGTACCGGGGAACGAACCCGGGCCGACGGATACGTAGTTAGCGACGCTAACCACAAGACCACGCCGACGGTCTTTCTTCATGTAAAGTCCCTTAAAATAATAGAATTTCGTTTCCAATCTTTGTGTCACATCCTGAGAAAAGTGCCTGATCCAAAAACAAAATGTTGTTTTCATACGATTTTCCGTTCTAGAGCTAGACTTTTCACAGACATCTAAACACACACACAGACATGTTTCCGAAAATAGTATTTTTGGATTCAGGGGCTGTCGAAACGTGTATTTTATTTTAAAAACTCAATTTCGAACTTGGGGGGTCGAAAATAATACTTTCTCTAACTATAGTACCTATGGTACGGACAGAGGAAACGAAAACATTAACAAAGAAAAAACAAATAAACGAAGTAAAGACAAGAAGAAATTTCAAACAAACAAAGGTAACTTCTACAGAAAACTTGATAATCTATTACACTTCTTTGGAGGCAAAACAAACATATTAGCAGCGGAAGACGGAGTTAGATAATTCCATTAAACAATTACCAAGGCCTCCTGGATGAACCGAACTCTTTAGTATATGTTTTTGTTTGGAAAAGTTTTGAGAGGTCATCGCTCATCTTCTCTGTGAGATGGAAGACACATGGGGAGAAGATTGATATCTGCTGGGAGAGGTCAGAATGGGGGAGGGAGATCTCAGGGTTTGATTCTCCTTCCTGGATATAAAGGGTAGGGGAAGAGAAAGGAAGTCATCGGAAAAAAACTATGATGATATACTCACATAACTTTTTTAACCTTAGGGGACCAACCTGTGAAATTTAGATAGTTTCCTTTCTTCATACGATTTTCTTCATTATTTTTCCTTGCCCTGGAAGCATATACCAAAATAAATACTAACATTTCCAGACCTGAAATTTTTCGTATCTTGCAGACTATTATTTAGATGACATTTTAAAATTAATATGGTCATAATTTAGCATACACATTACAATATTATCGGAGAAAAATTCCTCTGACACTGGGATTCGAACCCAGGACCTTTGGCTATCCGTGCCACTGCTCTACCAAATTAGCTAAGCCAGTGGGGAGGCCAGACGGAACCTCTCTCCTATGGCTGATTGCCCTTAATGGTCTACCTCAATGACAGACAAGTTATGTCACATGAAGTACTGTGAGGCACACTAATTAGTGATTTTTGTGACCGGGCTTCCACTGTTATTGTACAGTTAACATTCAAGATGGTTTTATATGCATTCATGAACCATAGATTATTGTCTCTGTTGGACATTAGGCCTACATAAGAATATTATAGGAGAAAAATTCCTCTGACACTGGGATTCGAACCCAGGACCGTTGGCTTTTCATATGTTCGGTGTTCGTGGTAAGCTATTGAAGCCGCAACTTTTTATTTAATCTTGTTCGTTTCTGTATAAAATCAAATAATTATTCATTTTCCTCACTTAAAGTCATTTTCTCTAGTGGGATTCTCTTAATAATAATAATAATAATAATAATAATAATAATAATAATATAATAATAATTTAAAAATGATAATAATAAATAAAAATAATAAAATTAACAATAGTAATACTAATAATACTACTAACAATACTACTATGAATAATAATACTAAAAATAGGTGCTAATAATTATAATAAGTTATTAATTTTTTCGTTAATAGTAATAATCATTATTATTAATAATAATATTATTAAAATTATTATTATTATTATTATTATTATTATTATTATTATTATTATTATTATTATTACATTCATTGTATATTAGCAACGTATTCCAAAGATCAGAAAATAGCAAAATAATAAAATATTAACTTTCCATATTTGTCATTTCATCTATTGGGTTCGATTACCTCCTCTTCAGAATCTGTGTAACACGGAAAAACCTAAGTCGTAGGGTTAATGGTTGCTTAGCAACGCACTTTTAAGTCATTATTTCCAGGAGGCCATGACCACTGTTTGTAATTACACTGAATTGCATTTGATTGTAGCAGAGCATCTCTCCCGTTGCTATGGCAACAAAATAGCTTTCTTTGTAATTTATTGTTGTTATGGTAACGAATCACTCCATGCAGATATTTTCTGTTAGTTAATGTATCGTCATTTAAAGCTAGTTAAACCAATTACTAGACTGTCGGGATGGCTCCTCTATTCTGTACCGTTATGAATACTTTGTTTGCCTTCATGATGATGCAGTCCTCGTGTGGCGCCTGAAAGTCCGGACTGCGAAGTAAATGTCTTCTTTTCTGTATATTTTAGCTACTTGCCGTGTAACTTCTGGTGCTTTATAAACTCTATTGCATTGGTTCATGCAAGAGTTCATCTTTTCATGTGACTTCTTGTGTTTGATCATTCAACGTGAAGTCCGACCTGTAAAAATAGCAAATCGTGCGAAGAATGATAAAATGATACATGATTTCCAGTGAGAAAAGCATGGAAGAAACTCTGTAGCAAACAGGATTCACATTATCTTTGCTTTGACATTTTCCACACTATTAATAACAAGTAGATAAGCGGTTGTTCTTACACATGGTTCTTATAACACCGAAATATTTTACCGGTATTTAGAGGGGACTTAGAGAAGCAACTTTTATTAGGAGATTTTTGTTCTAAGACGTAAAATGTGTATGCTACAGGGCATTAAAGTCATTACAATTTGGTGCCCATAAGTCAATAATTACGCGAAATAAAGTTAAAATTTTCATTAAATTGACTTCATGCTTTCCTAGTGATCGATAAAAACCTGACTCTTAATCAATCGTCAACAGCCATAGGCCTGTCATAATTTAGTGTTTCCATAATCTGCAAAATTTACAGACTAATCACATGACTGGTCGCCACTGCATTAGTCTTTTTTGTTTATTCATAACTAATTACTACAGTGTTAACAACGAAGTTCCTTTGTTTTGCATTTTTTTCTAATGTTAGAAGTCAGTGGCGGCCATGCCCTGTGAGATGTTATGCTGTAACAGGAAAAATTGAATCTATAGAGGAAAAATCTCCGAATAAAAGTTGCTTGTCTATGTCCCCTCTATACGCAGGTAAAATATTTCGGTGTTATTCGATAAAACCCTACGAATCCTGTTAACTAAGCATGTAATTTGTTTGTCTCAAATTAAACGTTGGAAGTGAATGCAAAACTTCTAGAAGCTGAATAATTATTTGAAGAATTAATTTTATTTTAAAAACAAGCAGGTGCCCGCGGCTTTGCCCAAGGTTATTTACTCAACAAATAATTTATTTAAAAAAATTATAACATTATATTTAATAACACGTTACATGGTCCAAGTCCAAGAACCAGACCATGAAAGAATTCTTTGTAATAATATAGTATTATTAATAATAATAATAATAATAATAATAATAATAATAATAATAATAATAATAATAATAATAATGCATCAGTCCAACTAAAAAATCCTGTTAAAATTTGAATATTATTAAATATATCCCTGGAAAAAAACAAAATTCATCATCTCACGTTGGAGTTTTTCGGATAATATTTACTGCACAAAGTGAAACAAAATTTGGTCACCCTTGTGAAGAAAAAGGAACGGTAAGCTGGAAGCATGCGCACCAACACACCCACATCTCGTATCCAGGTTACACGATAGTCATCTGTTTGTTGCATTTGTTTGGAAAGGCAAAGCCAACTGTAGTTACTTAATGCCTCTAATTAAAATATGCTGTCGTGCGCAGGTCCATCCCAAGTATGCAGTGTATAAATAAATGGTGCAAAAGTACGTTGCACAAACTTTCTCACATATACGTGTTAAAGGCTAGCACAGAAAAAATTAAATTAAAAAGACAATTAAATTTTAGTATTATGAAGAAACTCGTGATTGGACGTTGGAGGTGTGACGTCTTACCGCTAGACGAGAGGTGGCTGGCTGACAAACCTTGCGGGAGATATAATATGCCACATTTTCGAAACCTACAAAGAGTGTATCGTACATTATTCGAAAATGCAAGGGCGCTTCGCTACGGCTGCCGCCTCCGCTTCGAGCACTTAACTATGTGGTTAGTGTTATGCATTATTTAGCTATATGTTGAGGTGGATACAAGACACTTGCGATAATATACAAGGGCAGTTGGTCACTCTGATTCGCTCAGAAACAAAATACATCACACAGTCCGTGCAAATGTGAATATCGAATGGGGGAGCTTAAGGGGCGACTTATCTTTGAATTTCGCCACTACTACTACTACTACTACTACTACTACTTAGGTTATATTGCACGCTTTAACTGCATGTAGGTCATATCACGTGTTTAGTATGTTTGCGTGAACCATTAGTCTATACCAGCGTTTCTTAACCTTTTTGAAACCGAGGACCTCTAAAATGAGTAAAAAACTTTAAGGACCCCAAATTTGACATCCCATTTTTAAAAGTAGGCTATATGTAGGCCTATATTCTTAATATTTGGGGTATTAAATTATAGGTCGTTATAACGAAATACATTCTTTTTTAATCTGACGGAAACACAGTTATTGAATTGGAATGAAACTATTGACAGTAAAATTATATTTGGAACAGACTTTAATATGTATTACCAATTTGATAATATAATTAGGAATTATGTTATTACTCACTTTTAATGAGACGGTTGAGCTTGTCACCTCTTGCAGAGTTCCTGGATATTTGGCTCATTATTAGTCAAATTTAGTCGAAGATCAGCAGATAGCCTACATTAAGTCGGTTTCTGTATTATGTTTTCAGTTAAACGAGCGATGAAAATCCCTTCTCACAAAGATAGGTTGTTGAAAACTGCATGGCGCCTCTAATAACAAAATTCCGACGAAGTCTTATTTTTTAGACTGTGCAGTGCATCAGGGGTTTAAAACTGTGGTCCTTAACTGCAAAAGTAAGAAAACTTGCAATATGACCTGTATTATCGAAAATTTTAAAAACTTTGACATCTAGTGTCCATTTTATGTGAAAAATTTCTACTTCTTTACTTCCCACTTGCTTTATGATAGTTTTAAATTAATTATGTCTGCGGACCATAGGTTGAGAAACGCTGGTCTATATTAACAACTAATTCGCGTCATGTTTCTATTGTTTAGTGATGTCTTTTTATGCGGTATTCAGTTTAAACGATTATAATATCCAGTGACATAGCGGCGATGAGTTATAGAAAATAAGCAAGTCCTACAAACTCGGCGTTCGCCTTTGCGAACGAGGAAACCCTGAAAAACCCAAGTCAATTTGGGCGGCCACGAGGTTTGATTTGAACTCAGGACCACTTCCCTGTTTGCCTATACCACCTCGCTGTAATTGGTTTTGGTGTGTTCATTTCGACTGAGCTAAACTGATTGCATTTCACAACAATAAGTACATTAGGCCTATAGTTTTCTTGTTACTAGGGGCAACATAATGTCATTCATATTTAAATTGACATTTATGTTCTGAAATTCGCATTTAAGCTGTCCTTATTTCGTTTTTATCTTGATATCTACTACATGTACAAAGATATGTGTTAAACAAAAAATGTTCATTTTAAATTTCTCTACAACTTTACTGTGGTAGGTTTTCATGTATCGCCTACTGTAATGGATATAATCTAGAAAAATTGAAAATGGATATGAGTAAAGTACCCCTTAAGTCATTTTTGCAGAAATACGGATATAGCCATTTTATTAGTCATAGATAAGAGTTTCCAATTTTAAATTTTTATTAAAATCGTTAGAGCCATTTTTTCACAAATCAATTTTTTTTTAAAGTTTTCATGAAAAGTCCCCTTAATATTTCAGTTGTAAAACTAAATTTCTGGGCGGTTCGACAAAATTTCGAAAAAGTGCTTAATTCAAAAAATGAAGTAAATACAATGAACCGTTTACCCGCTGTGCTTGTCCACAGACGGACAGACGGACAGACGGACAGACGGACAGACGGACAGACGGACAGACAGACGGACAGACGTCATTCCAAAAATACTTTTTTCGGTTTCTAGGCTTCATGAAACATGCTCTCCCGGTGTTATCTCGACTTCGATTTTTTGTCACGATCACAATACTTTCTCTATACTACGTATATGCGAGAAAGTAAAATACTAAAAATGGACTATGTTATGGCAATCTCGTTTTACCATAACCAGCATTTTAATTTAAAGACAGCCAAGTAAGTTTTAGGGCCTATGTAAATAAAATCGCGAGAGCTTTTTCGAGAAAATTTTGAAAATAAATTTTCTTCACGTAAAATGTCATTCAAAATAAGAGACAGTCGTGTAAACCTTCGCGTCACATCCCCAGAAGATATCTAACGTAACAATAAAATTTTCATTATTTTATATTCACACTCAGATACACATAGACCCATACCCAACCAGGGTTTCTGAAAATTGTAATTTTTTATTCAAAATGTATATACGCGTGCAAATATGCAAATGGCCAAAATACTGACTGATCCCCTTAAAAAAAAAGCGAATTCGTGTGTATGTATATAGCTATATACATGGTGTTAATGAATAACACCGAAATATTTTACCTGTGTATAGAGGGGACATAGACAAGCAACTTTTATTAGGAGATTTTTGCTCTAGGGATTCAATTTTTCCTGTTACAGCATAAAATCTCCTCCCAGAGCATGGCCGCCACTGACTTCTGACATTAGAAAAAATGCAGAACAAAGGAACTTCGCTGTTAATACTGTAATCAGTAGTTATGAATAGAAAAAAGACTAATGCAATGGCGACCAGTCATGTGATTAGTCTGTAAGTTTTGCAGATTATGGAAACACTAAATTATGATATAGCTGTTGACGATTGGTTAAGAGTCTGATTTTTATCGATCACTAGGAAGGCATGAAGTCAATTTAATGAACATTTTAACCCTATTTCGCGTAATTATTGATTTATGAGCACGAAATTATAATGACTTTAATGCCCTGTAGCATACACATTTTACGTCATAGAGCAAAAATCTCCTAATAAAAGTTGCTTGTGTAAGTCCCCTCTATATACAGGTAAAATATTTCGGTGTTATTTATTAACACTCTGTATATATATGTATATGTATATGTTTAGCTTCGGTTCTTTTATATATATAAATTGATCATTCGGGTGAAAATTTATATGTTTGTCTGGGCATTTGAAATTAATATATATATATAATAAAGAAGAGGAAGACGACGAAGAAGATGAAGAGGTGAAGAAAGTGTGAGACTTGTTAGAAAATAGAGGTGATTACGAGTATGAAAGTGAGCAAAACTTGAGATTAAGGAAGAGAAAGTTAATCTAGGAATTTGAGTCTCATTTGAAGTTCTTAGCAGGAAATGACGCTGAACTTTTGTGTGAGTTTCATGAGTGGAGGTGAAAGATTTCAAGTTGGCAAGACTGACGTCTTAATTAATAGTTCACGTGTCAGGCGTCGCCCATGGCAACCAAACCAAGGCCTGCTTCCACTGCTGAATGAAGAAAGAAGTATACATTGTTCACGGCTTTGAATGAACTTATGAATAAGCAGTCAGTGTGTTGCTTTTTAATTGGCTGAGCCAGATTCTGCTCCATAGAGTGAAGCTGCGTCTCACAGAATATGTTTAGCTTCAGTGCCACCAGCACTAAACATGCAGAACCTGCTTTTGTTGAGTGGTGCATTATTTAAAAGTAGCGCCCCCTTCTTCGTAGTGTAAAAAGGTAATTTGCACGATTTTTAATGTTATCCGAGGTACACCACGAAAAAGTGGCCGTACTTCGTTGCTCATATTTTAATATTGACGCGTAAATCTCTTTAAATCGGTCTTTTAGGCAGGGCCGTAGCTAGGCGGTGGCGAGATGTGCCCCCGCCAAGGGCGCAGGTACAAAGAGGGCGCAAAATTAACCATGAAAAATCTCACCTTTTTTAGAGTGATGCAATTTATCAAGCAATAAAAATTCCACGTTAATGGAAGAAATCTTTCAGGGTATTAAAAATTACTGCACGTGAACTATCTGTAGTATTATGCCGATTGTCTACAAACAAAAAGCAGTCATGCAACGTTCTTTAATTAACACGTTTCTTATTGACAGAGTATGATAACATAAATCAAGAACAGTATGGAAAGATATAACGACAATAAAAATTAAAACGTACGTTATTAAGTGCCAGTATGGTACTTTATGAGATTGTGTGGGGGACGAAAAAATGTCTGTCCGTCTGTCTGTCTGTCTGTCCGTCCGTCTGTCCGTGCGTCTGTACGCACCATAACTCAAGTACGCTTTTTCGGATTTTCATGAAACTTGGTATAAACATTCATAATGTCGATGGGAAACACCCTATTGATATTGAACCAAATCGGTTCACCGGTACCGGAGTAATGCCCAATTTAGTGCCTATTTTAAATACGCTGTAACGAATTTTCATGAAACTTGGTATACCAATTTATGACGTCCATGAGAAGTGCCCTATTGAATTTGAACCTAATCTGTTGACCGGTACCGGAGTAAAACCAAATTTATTGTATATTTTAAAGACGCGGTAACTCAAATACGCTTTACCGGATTTTTATGAAACTTGGTATACACATTTACAATGTCCATGGGAAGACGTCTATTCATAATGGATAAAATCGGTTGATCTGTTTCGGAGTAATGCTCAATTTAGTGCCTATTTTAAGGCAATATACGTATTCGAAAGAATTTATAAAAAAAATGAAAATCAGTTATCTTGACAACATCATCATCATCATTATCGGCTCTACAGTCCAAAACGGGCCTTGGCCTTCACTATTCTTGTCCTCCATTCATCTCTATCCATAGCGATCTTTTCCCAGTTCCTACAGCGAAGAAGCTGTTGGCTGTCCTCCTTGACTGCATCTATCCATCTTTTCGGTGGCTTCCCCACATGTCTCTTTCCAAACATTTTCCCCTTCATATCTTGACAACATAGCCTATTGTTTTACTGTGATCTTATAAGGCCTTGGAAATTAAAATACAGGTAGCTATGACAAAAAACACTATTGTTTTACATGCGCGTATCCAACTAGACCGTTAAAATGACCCAGGTGGCCGAGATGGTAGACCTTTCTTCTTCCCTAAGCCCTGCTTAATGAATAAATCTGGAGCTTAACTTGGAAATCAATTAAAAAAAAACATATTCTGCATATCATAATTGCAGTCATAACTGATTAAACAAAAACATACTGGCACTTTTTTACATCAGTTTACCTGATTTTATTATTTAGATGAAAGTGGTTCAACTATTCGAAAAAAAAATATTTTACCTATGTTATGTATTATGTAATTTACTTTTGATACTAGATTTTATGATTTAATTATTTTTTTAAGTAGTTTAATCGTCTGAAAATAAGGTTTTAGTACCTTGAAAGTCCTACACTTAGTTCATTTTAAAATTGATGTTTAGGTTATCTTTGATAATAACAGTGTTTTTATATTAAAATAATAAACAATTTTACAGAAATTTAAAAAAATTGTTTAGACCCCCCAGTATTGGAGGGCGCAGATTTGTCAAACTCGCCAAGGGCGCAGAAGGCCCTGTTTTTAGGGGATCACTTTGCTAAAACAGTGTGTAACGGAAATAATCGTAGATGTAAAGGAAATTCGTCGATTCTGGACAAATTAGTATAGAAACCACGGCCTCCGTTCTACGCCACCTAAACAGAAGGCCTTGGCAAGGGTCGAGATTAGAAGTATATTGATGGAGTTTCGAGCAATGTAAAAATTGTGAATCTGTGTTTAGCATAAAATATATATTTAATTGTGGTTTATAATCTTATGTGCTTAACTGGAATGGGAATCATGGTTCTAGAAATAGGTTTTAGGTTTCCTCAAGATGAAGTTCTTAAAAACAATTTTAGATAATCTTTCAGTGTTCAGAAGTAAGTATTATTCGCACACTTTATCTTGAGCTTCACACTCCATAATGCTGAAAACCGTCCATATATAGAAGGCCTCGCTCGAAAAAATGAAGATTGCGACCCGTCCCCAGTATTGCCATACCCAAAAACTTCCCGTTGAGGCATTCTTGAGCTACCGTCAATTTTTTTTATTTGTTTACATCAAATTATTCTGAAAATGACAGAATAAATCCAGGGATATTAGAAGAACAGTACTGGTGTTGTGGAAATGGTCGATATAAGTGACAACGAAGTTAAAAATAAAGATTATTTAAACCAAGAAGTATCGGAAATCAGCGAAATAATGAACCAAATAAATGAAATGGAAGGAAAAACAATTTAATCTGTTTCAAGCTGAATCTGTCGTTGGAGAAAAGAACAAGTCAAGTTTTATTATTTCGTTGTATGAATTGTGTTGTATTAATTACCTACAAACTTTCGCGAAAGGCATTTAGTTAAATTACTTCAATTCAGGCATGTGAAAGTGCGTATTCAAGTAGGCCTACATGTACAATGCTACGACGTTTAAACGATTTTCTATATTCTGAAGACCGGGAGAGAAACTGTCTAAATAGGCCTAAATATATTACCTTATTCATTTCTCCAGCGATATATTCTACTATAATATCTGAATCAATATAAAATCTTTAGTTTGGTAGCGAGAGTTGAAAGTGCTACAAATTACAGTTAGTTCCATTGTGTACCAGCATAAAACTACACACGTTATATTTTCTGGTAATTGGCAACCCTTCAGAAACAACGTCAATTTCAACTCACCGCCTTCTGCAATAGTCAATCTCTTATACTGCTTGCAATATCAGCTCCCCTCACCCCCGCATTTTTTTGGCTCAAGATAAAGTGTGAGCATAATACTAGGTTTTGTAATTTCAGTATAAATTCAGTCAGTAAAATCTCTGAAAACCCGTGAAAATTGCTGTTCCATACAATACATTTTGTCACTGTAATAAACATATCTATTTATCTCTACTTATCACACGCCTACGCCTATTTGTTCTTTGGAGGCTACCATTTTCACTGAATGAAATACATGCCTTGCAATTTGCGATATCTTACAGGTGTTGCGTATCCATGACAAGATGATTCATGTTAAACTGGAGAGGGTACAAGGGGGCTTAGGCTATAGCAAACAGATGTTGCAGTGTTTCACAAACCGTGGGTTGCGACCTCAAGACCACAGGGGGCAGTGTTCGCACGGATTGGATTGAAAAGGGCCACGATAAATTCTACTCTCATCTGTCTGACACTGTATTTATTTCTACTTCCTGTGTGCGGCTATCAGAACTTGCTTGTTCAGGAAAATGATATATTTACACTGATGAGTGGAAGAGCGGTTTAAGGGATACCAAGATTATTTTTAAACTATTTCTGCCAGGTTTTACTAAATTAATTATACCCGAGACAGAAATATATTCTGGTTTGGGTGGATTTCATTTTTATTGTCAATATTAGAAAAAAAAGAGCTGAGTAATCATAAAATAGCATAACAATAGCAAAATAGCATAGTGTCTGAATTTTATCAAAACGGAAAAGTTGAAAAAGTAGTACGAAGAAAAAAAAAATCTGATGTGAAAGTCACATAACTTCCTCTGCCCAAATAAAAGTTAGCAGTATTCACATATCCTTGTACAGAATCGCAAGACACAATTTTACGCTAATTATTCTATAAATATCTCTTCTTTCAATGATGCGACTAAAAGCGCAGGCTGTATAACAAACTTAAAAAAAAAAAGAACAAGTGACGCAGACGTTTATTGAACTTTCCGCCGTAAAATATAATTTCTGAAATTTATCGAATATTTCCCTCAGATAGGCCTACTTCTTTACTCTATGCATGGCCAACAATACATCTTTCTCACTTCACATTCTTATATAGAATAAGAGGCCGTGAAAGAGCGCGTATTCAGTTGTTCATCACGCAAGACAAACTTTCTACAAACAGTGGGTGGCTTGTAACTACCCTCAGAGAATTTTTTCGAAAAAAAGTTTCAAATAAAAATTTTAGCTCTCAGTAAAAGGAACACATGTGCAAATTTTAAAGAAAATCGTTAGAGCCGTTTTCGAGAAAATCGCGAAAAACGAAAATTTCTTCATGTAAAGTCCCCTTAAAAACAAGAGAAAATAGTCGCCAATCTTATCCTCACATCTTCAGAAGGTACCTGACCCAAATACGAAATTTCGTTTTCATACGATTTTCCGTTTTGGAGCTAGAGTGTTCACAGACAGACAGACAGACACACAGACATGTTTCCAAAAATAGTATTTTTGGATTCAGGGGGCCTTGAAACGTGTATATATACTAAAAACTCAACTTCGAATTTTAGGGTCGAAAACAATACTTCCTCTACCTATAGTACCTATGGTACGGGCAGAGGAAGTAATAAATAATTTACTTTTACTTTTGGTCTTTTATTCACTCCATCCCGTGTCATGCGCAAGTAGACAGAATACGAATTCGCCTGGATTACTATGAGGAAGAAGATGGGTTTCAACTTTCCACAATACAGAATGAAACCTTACAATTAAGGCTACATTGTTTCCTTAGTGTTCAGTGAACTTCTTAGAATTGTGTAACACGCCACAGGGATATGACCTCGTCGGCCTTCAGAAACACAACATGGATTTGTTAAAGGCCAATCGGTTCACTGACCAAACCTCTATTTATTGCTCCACAAATCAAACAATCTTTCTCGTTTATTGATCCCAGTTGAAGTACGTCTGTATCTTTAGAAAATCAAGTTCTCTTCACAGGCGGTATTACATTAGATCCTCAATCAAACCAGGACTACTTTCTCAAAGCTAATAAAATATACAAGGAAATATTTTATATACCGGGAGTTCGTTTTTTCTCTATTGCTTCTTCCAGGAATATTGTTAGAGCGCCATTTGTGACAGTCACTTTTCTGTGTGACATTTCCAAACTATCTCCTGTAATTACAGAGGCTATTAAATGCCACAATATGAGATTGTGTGGGGAACGGGAAAATGTCTGTCCGTCTGTTTGCCCGTATGTCTGTACGTGCGATAACTCAAACACGCTTTATCGGATTTTCATGAAAATTGGTATACGCTAAAAATGTCCATGGCAAGAAGCCTATTGATTCGGCTGACCGGTACCGGAGTAATGACTAATTAAAGGTCATATGCTTTTTAAATGGGAAATCATGACTAGGCCTATACTAAAAACCCGCGTTGCTTAATCTTTGAGGGCCTTGACTCCAATGCAGTCAGATGTTTGTTTATTTCGTTGATCAAGTTTAAGTGAGTACTACATGAATACTGGTATATAGAGAAGGTGTATTACTGTGAAATAATTAGGCCTAGTTACATTAAGCGGAGTTCTTTGCCAGTGTATTTTGTTAAATGTTGACATATTTCAACGAATTTCTTATATCAGTGTATGCGAGTATGAATTAAGGTTAGGTATCAACTTTTAGACTTTGTTCTTCCGCAAGCCCTTAATGAATCTATCTGGAGCTTAACTCGGAGATAGATTACAAAATTAACTTATTTTCAGCACATCATAATTATTGCAATTATCACTGATTAAACAAAAACATTCTGGCACTTTGTTAAATCAGTTTACCTTATTTTATTTCCAATAAAATAAATATTGTCTATATACTGATAATATATCATGGGCCTACTATGGGATACAAGCGTTTGTCTTAAAATTGTATTAAAGGAACTGAAAAGAAAAGAAAAATTTACATTTCATATAAATTACAGCATAAGGAATCTCCATATGAACTACGAGCCTATTCATTGTATTAAACTAGGAGGTGCCCGTGGCTTCGCCCACGATAATTATTTTAAAAATTAAAAATTAAGAGTATAATAACTATTAAAGCATTATATTTATTAACACTTGCACGCGAATCATTCATAAACTAAGCCATTAATAATATTAATGAAACAGCTAAAATTCCGGCTTCAGAGTACATTCTACGATTAGAAAGCGCCCCCTGGGAAAACTATATCAGAATCGATTATGCAGTTCCAAAGGAACCTGTGAACACATAATACGTATTGTTTCTCAACTGTTTATTGACATGAATATGATGTGAATTTTATTTGATCAATTCAGTGTAATTTTCAGAAATTATATAATGTTTCAAGGGAAGGAATGGTTTGTTTGGATTATTATTATCAGCGATATTTCAAGAGTTAAACCATCAATATTTTACTGCTGGTGCCCCCGGCTTCGCCCGCCATTATTCATTGACTCCAGGATGTTTAAGAAAATTACACGGGTAGATTATTAAAAATGTTTGTGGTTCAGAGCTATGAAAATTGTAAGTAAAAATAAAATTAAAATATTTTTTCATTGTGTTCATTTCACTTAGGCCTTATATAATAAAGAAACGGTTTTCCTAATTTTGTAGTCGTCATGAAAGTTTACACTGCGAGAGACGAACTTCGCCGAGTATACCCGATGTTTCACGAAGCGGGCGAGCGAGTGAGCACGCTATTTAGGGCCGTTGAATTGTATAAGAGTAGATTAAATGTTTTCTTTGCAGTCCGGCATGGGTTGATATATTGTTTGCTTCCATCGATATTAGCTAATACACTTTTTAAAGTCAAGATGTATGTCTATAGGTGGTTTAAAAAAGTTGAATGTTATAAAACAATATTGAAAGCGATGCTTTCTTGGTCCCGGCTTATGCGGGTGTGCAGATGTTTGTAGGAAGCTTTTGATATATTTGATATATTTTGTCTGTATGAATGCCTGTTTGCCGAACGTAAAGTCCTCTTTTTATCTTCATAATAAGAGCAAGTATATCTCATTAGATATTTTTGTATTCGACTCCTTGTTAAGATTATACTTACTTACTCAATGGCAATAGACAACTCCTAAGCAAGCTAAAGGAATATCATCTATTTGATGGAACCTGGAGGTTCATTGCCGAGCTTATATGAGCCCGCCATTCAACCGTATTATGTGCTAACTCCATCCAATCATCCCTGGAAAATCTGAATTCCCTTAAATCTATCCTAATACTGTCCTCTCACATACGACTAGGTCTTCCAAGTGGTATTTTCCCTTCGGGTCTCCCAGTCAATATTTTTTAGGTATGTCTTTCCTCCCCCATGTCCAGCCCATTCCATCCTCTGTGATTTAATGACCCTTACTATATCCGGTGAAGAGTACAGGTCATGAAGCTCGTCGTTATGCAGTTTTCTCCAGTACCCATCACCTAGACGTAGGCGGGAGGACAATACGAGTAAGATAGATTTAAGAGAAGTAGGATTTGCGAGGGATGATTGGATGGAGTTAGCACAGAATAGGGTCGAATGGCGGGCTCGGGTAAGCGCGGCAATGAACCTTCGAATTCCTATGAACTCCGGCTTAGCTCAGTTGGTAGAGCATTGGTGCGAATAGCCAAAGGTCCTGGGTTCAAGTCCCAGTGTCGGAGGAATTTTTCTCTTCTAATATTCTTAGGCCCATATGTTTATTTAAGCCGGTCTCCTTAGCCGCGGTAGCTAGGGCGTGCTGCCTTGGAGCCGTGGGTAAGGAGGCTGTGGGTTCGAATCCCGCCTCGGGCATGGGTGTTTGTGTGTCATAAAGAAAACACGGAAAACAATGAAAGAACAGAAAAACAAGGGAAAAACCGATAACTAGAAAAAGATAGAAGAAAAAATTGAGAAAAGAAAGAAAGAAAGAAATGAAAAAAAAAAAAACAAGATTGAAAAAAAAAAATTCCATGAAGTAGATAATATTCCTTTAGCTTACTTATTGCCATTGAGTAAGTTAGTAAGTAAGTAAGTAATTCAAAGTAAAACTGGAAAACTGTCAAAAAGGACTACCGGTAATTAACGAATGTTTTGAAGGTAAAATAAAATTGGGTGAACTGATAAAACAAAGTGACAGATGGAGTTAACTACTCAGTTTTAGACCACGGTGTGGTCTTCCATAAGATTGTGGTATATTTCACAACGAATTTACATGAAGAGAATGCCATACATAATCTCTATCTCTATATATATAAGAGGCTTTGTCCTGACTGACTGACTGACAGGAATCAAGGTAGCCTAGAGCCTAAACTATAACAGGTAGAGACTTGGAATTTTGACAGTACCTTCGTTTCATAATGTAGGTGCTCTCTAAGAAAGGATTTTGAAAAATTTTGATTTTAAATGCCAAAAATCATATGTTTTTGAGAATACTTAATCCCTTTTTACACAGAATTATCAAAACAAAAACACAGAACATATTATTGCCAGTGGTATCAGATGGGTTTGGAAATAATTGAAATGGGACTTTCACAAATTAGAAAAGCTATCAATATAATTCATGTTGTAAATAAATATTAAGGAATGAAATCCACTAAAATAATGCAGTCACATATCTTTCTCTACCCTGGACATGGAGAAAACAATACGAGGTATGGTAATGTGTATATTATTATATCGCAGGTTTTTGGAGAGAGAAGTATGAAAGTGATATTGCATTTCTGATTAATTTCATCCCCAAAACGGTTTTATGGTAACATGAGAGTGAGAAATAAAATATTTCGCAAAGACAATACAATTTTATGCTACCAGAATTTATGTTTCTTCATATTTGAACCCCTACCAGGCTTGCCGTGTACTGTACAAGCGATGGGATGCAAAATTCTACATCCTCTATGAGCCATAAAAAGCTATATCAAGCGTTTTCTGAGGGAAATATTTGAGTGTGATAAGTCGTTCTTCCTATTTCAAATTCTAAATACCTATATAAGGAGCTATCATTTAAAAATTGAAAGTCCTTCATAAGTTAATTTCCAATTACAAAATATAAAACCCGGGCGACGCCGGGCCTTTTAAGCTAGTATAATATATTATACTAAGAGGGAAAACTTTTACTTGAGCTGAGAAAGTTTTGTGTTTCAAATAAGATTTTGTTCAGTTCTTTATAATTTATTAGACATTGCCAACGAGACTCGAATTCACTATTAATACTGTATTGGATGATAGAAGCCCATCCATCTCTTTCACTTGTTCATGTGAAATAGATGAGCATGCTTTGGTTGCAGGTGGCCATGGGGAGAAATTTATTTCCACACTATGTGGTAACTTGAATCTGACATATTGTTACAATATCGCATTCGAAGGAGGCCTTGAGCAGAAATCTTCTACATTCAAGTCAATTAATTTATAACTTCAAAACCGTATTATATTAATTTTGCTTACTTCGTCATATTTATGGCTCTAAGTTAATAAAATTGGGTAACAATCAGTCATATACTCATAGTTTATTTCATTTGATTCGAGTTCGAAATAAAATTAAGTAATCTAGAATGACTATACTACAAAGCCGCGTTGCTAATCATTGAGGGCCTTGACTCCAATGCAGTCAGATGTTTGTTTGTTTCGTTGTTCAAATTGAAATGAGTACTACTTGAATAATGTATGTTACTTTGAAATAATTAGGCCTACGTATATTAAGTAGAGTTCTTTGCCAGTGTATTTTGTAAAATGTCGACGCTTTTAAGAATTTCTTATATCAGTTTTCTATAAACACGTCATTCGTTTGTAATCAGTTTGACTGAATATTTTCTTTGCTTATAACTGACAATTCTTCTGTCTTTTTTCTTCTTCTTCTTCTTCTTCTTCTTCTTCTTCTTACTTTTAATTCCTCCTTCGTCCTGTTTAATATTCTCTTGAACAGGTCTCATTGGCCATTTCCCCTAGTGGATGGCAAAAATATATAGATTCCCATGGCAGGCCGGTTTGACTTGTTTTTTTTTCTCATGATCCCATATTATGCTCTTTTATTTTTCTTCTAAAATGCAATTTATGAACGTAAATACTTCCTTTATTTTTTACATAAGAGATTTAATTTTTTTTTTGCTGTGGGAAACTCTCGCAGCAGGGGTTTTTAGGGGGTTTCCCTTACTCATTAGGTGAATACCGGAAAGGAGAGACGACCGCCGACAGACAGATGATAAAACTCAAACAGAGTTACACATTCTATTAGTGCTGAATCAAACAGCTGGCTCTAAACACATTACCCACAAGCTTAAAGTACACAAGCGCCGAAAAGTTGTTGGCCTATTGTCGAGGGCTCCGGGGGCAGTGGAGGGCAAAAAAAATGTATGAGGTGTCATTAATGCCATCAGAAGATATCTGAAGACCTAAGGACTTAAAGTTTTCTGGGATTCGTCTTAGGCTATAGGCAGTGATGGGAAGTAATTGAGTAAAAATAATCGGATTACAGTAACAATTCCTTTTTTGGTCCCATTTGCTTGTAACCAATATTTTTTTAGTGTAATTTATACTTGTAATTCACTTTTGAAAATAAAATTGTAATTGTTACAATTTAGTAGTCGTTGGTATTAGTATCATTCTCGCTTTTTTGCTCATTAATAATTTGGGCTTGTGTCCAAAACAAACAAAAAACAAGGAATTTTTAGGTACTATAAAGTAATTGTAATTGTAGTTTTAATTTTACTGATTACTTTTTGAAAAAATCTGATATGAAAGTCACATAACTTCCTCTTCCCAAATAAAAGTTTGCAGCATTTACGCTAATTATGCAATAAATACCTTATAGCCCCTTCTTTGAATGTTGCGACTAAAAACGCAGGCTATGGGGGGAAAAAAAGTGACTGCAAACGTTTATTGAACTTTCCGCTGTTAAGAATAATTTCCGAAATTTATCAAATATTGCCCTCAGATATTTCTTTACTGTAAGCAGGGCCAACAGCACATTTTTCTCATTTCACGTTATTATATAGAATAAAATGCCTTAAATGTCCGCGTATTGAGTTTTTCACCAGGCAAGTTGGTAGGTTACAACCACCCTTCACAGAATGTTTTTGAAATGGTATAAGCAATCCATGTACAAAATTTAAAGGAAATTGTTTGAGCTGTTTATGAGTAAGTAGCAAGAAACAAAATATTCTTCATATAAAGTCCCCTTAAATATAAGAGAAGGTTGTCGCCAATCTTCACAGCCTCTGAAGGTACCTAACCAAAATACAAAATTTTGTTTTCGTACGATTTACAAGAAGCCGTATTGCAAAAAGCACTTATTCACAGTGGGTTACTTATAACTACCCTTCAGAGAATTTGTTCGAAAAAATGTTCCAAATAAAAGTTTTAGCTCTTAGTACAAGAAATCCATGCGCAAAATTTAAGGAAAATCGTTAGAGCCGTTTTCGAGAAAATCGCGAAAAACGAAAATTTCTTCATGTAAAGTCCCCTTAAAAATAAGGAAAATTTGTCGCCAATCTTCGAATCACATCTTCAGATGGTACCTGACCCAAATATGAAATTTTGTTTTCATAAGATTCTCCGTTTCGGAGCTAGCCTGTTCACAAACTTCCACACAGACAGACACACACACAGACACACACACAGGGGCCTTGAAACGTGTATATATGCTAAAAACTCAACTTCGAATTTTAGGGTCGAAAACAATACTTCCTCTACCTATAGTACCTATGGTACGGGCAGAGGAAGTAAAAAAGTAATTTGTAATTGTAATTAAGTAAAATGTCTCTCAGGTAATTGTAATTCAGCCCAATTACTTTCTTTTTGTACTTTTCCCTTCACTGCTTATAGGTAGGGTGGCCATTTCTAAAATGTCAGAAAGGAGGACACACTTCTTCGGTAATCTAGCATAGTATAAAACTTCGGGCATGGACGGCTGGATAGCAGATATTACATGGTATACCCTGACTAATTTTACTTAATAACGGCATTTATATAAAATAAATGATTATGCACTGCTTTACTGCTTTTTGAAGTGTACTGAAATTCTTTGACCCACTGAGGATTAAGAGAAGTCTTTCGTTTTGGCATTCTGGTAATTGAAGAAAAACACGGTAAACTGCAAAGAATGTACTGTAAAATACAAATGGACACTTGAACAACAATCAACAGTATGGCCAACGCCACGTACCGCACCAAACAAATGATAGTACGCTATCAAGCCAACGTTAGGAATAGATTCAGATGTTTCCGCGGCACCAACGAAACAAATGATAGTAGCCTATGGACAAGCGTGCCATCTTTAGGATTGGCAGGAACATACGGGAAAATCCCAATTTTATTAATACGCTTTACCGATCCATCAGAGTCTCGAAAAGGGGGACAAATCAACGTCCGGCATAAAGCTGCGCCGGATGGAGGACTACTTAGCAAAAAGCTTTACAGTCCGGCCAAAAGCCGGACGTCTGGCCACCCTATTTATAGGTGAGGGAAAACCCCAGAAAAATTTTCCCTATTGGGAATAGAAGCGAGAGGAGAACGAAAGCATCGCCGATGTCACAGCGGTGTACAGCATACCGTTAGCCCACTTTCTATATTTATTCTCCAGTAAGATGAATTTTAAATACACTGCCTTGCTGCAAGAAGGAATGTTGTTGACTGTCCATACAAGTTGGGAATTTCTAATTAAGATTGGAGTTTAATAACTGGTGATGTCAATCAGAATATGACATATGACAGAGAGTGAACACAGTTATTGTGTAACTGTTGGCGAACTCACTGGCGCCTAAGTCTGCAGAACGGAATGCGGACCCACTCACCTATTTGAGTGCTACTTATGCCACCAGTCATGGCCCTCTATAACCCTGCTTTATCTTCCATTCAATCGGAGCAAGCAGGATTTAGTTACGGCAGTCAATGCATATACTAATTAATAGGGTTCGGATGTTTATGACATGTCATATTTTTATCCTGACCTCCATTCTTGCCGAAAACACAAATTAAACACGAATTGCACATTTGTTATCCTAATCGGACCGTTTTTATTTTACATATGAAGTCATATTTTGGTCATTTTCATGGTCTTGGTCATATTTCGGTCATATTTGTAATTTAATGTCATATATTTCAGTTATAATTCGGTAAAAGAGCAAAATTATGCAGAATGTCCCCTAAATTTTTAACTTCAATTTTTTCAGAAAAAGTGATGAATATTTTGGTTTTACTGTAACTGAAACGTAAAGGGACAATTACAAGTAATAGCACAATTACCTCTTCTCCCTTGTTCGTAACAACTTCCAATAGACATGTTTTTAAAAATATTTTCAGTTCACATTTGCAGTGGAAACATTAACAGATTAGAAGTTCTTTACAAGTAAAACTGTAAATCACCTGTAAAATTGTTAAAAAGTGTTTATCTTATTGAATTAATGTGACGTAATAATACAGTGTCATTAAACGTTTTAAATTGGAACATTTATTTTTAGAAAATACATTCTTTTATGACGTCATATTTAGGATTTTTGGGTCATATTTAGTCAATTTTAGGGTCATATTTTAAGTCATATTTTCCACTTTTTTAGGTCATAAACATCGGAACCCTACTTATAACACTAGTGTAACCTTCGCATTGGATCCTTCGGTGACCTTAAGCCGATGATGAAGTAACGTGGGTTGCAGAAAGAGAGTGAAGGTGCAATGAGATTGCCCGACCCTCTCCAACTTCTTACTTCGTTACAAGAATTTCCATTCATCCCCCTCGGGCTTAAATCCTGATCTCCCGTGGTTTTTCTTCAGCTCTGTACTCCACATAGTGCACTTTATTAAAGCTATCAGCCCTTAGCATTAGCCCCTTTCCTCACCCTTTGGTCGATAAAGGGCAAACCTTGCAGGATAACAAAACCAAAGCGTGATTTTCTCAGTTCATATTGTTTTCTTGAATCTGACGGGTTTGGACAACACGATGTGAAATCACTTTGGTATGATATTTACATTAACACGAAGAGAATTGATTTTATTTGAAACTAGCATGTGCCCGCGGCTTCACCTGCGATAATTATTTCAAAAATTAAAAATTAAGAGCATAATAGTTAAATCATTATATTTATTAACACCTAATTCACGTGGACAACATACCACGATTAGATAGCGTCGCCTGGTAAAAGCGACCTCAGATTCGAGTTCCTTGGCCCAGAAAGCCCCTATATAGTAAGTTTCGTCCAAATAAAACAATGTTTGACCATATTTAGGGCTTACAACATTCAAGCGATCGCGAAAGTTTTATTTCCAAGGTATGACAAAAATAGCCAAACCCAACTGTAATTGATTTGACATTGAAATGTATAACTGAAAACTGATGCTTCGAAAACGCAAAAAATGCACGTTTTTGCCCGTTTTTCACTCATAACTCAGGATCGAAAGCGAAAATTAAAATTCCGGCTTCGAGGTGTATTTTTCGACCCTTCAGTCCACCTATGTTTAAAATTTCAGATTTCTGCGTTGAGTAGATTTCGCTGGGCATCGCGGACAGACAGACGGAGGAAGGAAGACACTCTTCCTTTTATTAATATAGATTCAAGCTTTTTAAAAAACTTAAACAAGGTTTATAAAATATTACAAAATTCCAAATTTCAAAAATCTAGGCTAAAACATTTTCTACTATGGAAAAAAGATAGATAAAACACAAAAAATTACAATTTTTGGAACTTAATATAATATAAATTCACTTAAACACACTTAGAAAACTGATCTATTTATCCATCTTTGTACATAACTTCATCGTATTAATATCTAACTCTAGTATAAGGAATAGTTTATTTATATTATGATTAGCAACTCAATAGATGCCAGTGCGTTATACCGGGTGTTCGGAAATTCATATTACAAAACTTCTAGGGCTAGTAGAGGGGACTTAGTAGAAAATATTTCGAATAGGAACCCATGTCCGGGAACGTTAGTGCTACAGCCATTACAATGTGTCGGATTTGCGGCGCAAGGAAACATATTTTAAGTTGGGGGCGGATTTCTATGACATGTCATATTTTTCCCCTTTGCATTATTTCAGGTTTCCGACTAATTTAAACCCGATTCCAAGCATCCTGGTAAAAATGGAAAGGCTTTTATTGTGCATATAACTGCATATTTAGGAAATTTTCAACTATTGTAGCATATTTAGGTCATATTTTTGGCATATTTGTGTGCATATTAAAGAAATTTTCAAGTTTCATATCATATTTTGTGAATTGTTAATGTATTTTAACTTACCTTCGCTACTTGACATCTTTATAATATGTTAATTATATCTCCTCCATTTCCAAACACTAATGCATACAGATCGCTGCAGAAAAAAACCCAGATATTACACCTTTTCGTATATTGCTGTCACATGTTTCGTAACAAACCTGCCGCCATGGCAACAGCGATGACAGTGCACCAACCGGTCGGGCAGTGAACTTATGAGCTATTGCTATTCTTTCAATGTTACTTTCACCCCCAATGATATATCCATACCGTGCATTTGCATTTAAATGCGCGAGTCTCAATTTCTCACGCAAATTATGATTTCATGCCGGACTGCACAGAAAACATTTAATATAATGATTAAGTACATAATAATTTCTTGTACCTTCTTCTGTAGATTTGCATGCATTTTAGAGCCATTTCCTGTTAGTTTATTACTACTGTAGACCTTAGAATTTTAAGCAAAACAATTTGACATTTTAGGCACCTAAAATAAGGTTAAAAAATTATGTGAATAGGTACTTTTTATTTTAGACAAGAAAAATTATTTCTAGTATTTAAAATTGGCCTCAAAACAGTTAGTTATGCATAAAAGTAAGTATTATTACATTTTTATTTTTGTGACTGTGAGCAGGGGGGGGGGGAAGCGACCAGTCATGTGATTAGTCTGTAAATTTTGCCGATTATGGAAACTCTAATTTATGATATAGCTGTTGATGAATGAGTAAGAACAAGACTTTTATCTATTACTAAGAAGGTATATAGTCAGTTCAGTGAATATTTTAAACCTATTTCCCTTCATTATTGACTTATGAGCACCAAAATGTAATAATTTTTATGCTCTGTAGCATACACATTTTACGTCATAGAGCAAAAAACTCCCAATAAGAATTGCTTGTCTATGTCCCCTCTATACACAAGTAAAATATTTCGGTATTATTTATTAACACCCTATATATACGACAACAAATTATTGTCCCGTTCTAAATAAGATCATTATCTCTCTATATATAAAAGGCTTTGTCCTGACTGACTGACTGAATGAATGACTGACTGAATGACAGGAATCAACGTACAGCCTAAACTATAACAGGTAGAGACTTGGAATTTTGACAGTACCTTCGCTTCATAATGTAGGTGCTCACTAAGAAAGGATTTTGAAAAATTCTGATTCTAAATGCCAAAAATTAAATGTTTTTGAAAATACTTAATCCCTTTTTACATAGAATTATCAAAACAAATTCACAGAACGTATTGTTACCAGTGGTATCAGGTGGGCTTGGATTAAATTAAATGGATGTTTGACAAATTAGAGAAGGTATCATTATAATTCATATTATCTATATTAATAAAAGGAATTCTCCTCGATGTCCAGCGAAATCTACTGAACGCAGAGTTCTGAAATTTTAAACATAGGTGTGCTGAAGGGTCGGAAAATGCACCTCGAAGCCGGAATTTTAATTTTAGTTTTCGTTCGTGAGTTATGAGTGAAAAACTGGCAAAACACGTGCATTTTTTGCGTTTTCAAAACATAAGTTTCCAGTTATACATTTCAATGTCAAATCAATTACAGTTGGCTTTGGCTATTTTTGTCAAACCTTGAAAACAAAACTTTCGCGATCGCTTGAATGTTGTAAGCCCTAAATATGGTCAAACGTTGTTTTATTTTGACGAATCTCACGATACAGAGGTTTTCTTGGCCAAGAAACTCGAATCTGAGGTCGCTTTTACCAGTCGATGCTATCTGATCGTGGTATGTAGTCCATGCGATTTAGGTGTTAGTAAATGTAATGATTTAACTATTATGCTCTTAATTTTTAATTCTTGAAATAATTATCGCGGCACATGCTAGTAGTATACTAACCACGAACGAATGAAGTAAACCTTCAAATTCTTGTAATTCCTTAAAGAAAATCTTAAAAATGCTTTTTAGACAGGTTTAGACAATTATCCCCATTTTAGGTCGTTTTATGCTTCCAATGGGTATAATTTTCGTTAGCCTATATTGAAAACATCTACTTTTGTTTTACACATTTCCCTAAAGGAATTAAAAAGGCATTTGCCTAAAATTCCGAGGTCTATTTTTTACAAGGTAAACATTATTTTCCCGTCGGATATAGGCCTACCGTATTTTACGGACTACAAGATGCTCCGGACCATAAGACGCAGCTTAATTTTAGGATGGAAATTTAAAGGAAAATATATTTAATGTGATTCTAAACGAAATAGTTATTATAAATTAGCCTTTAATCTTGTACAATGGAATCGGTGTAAATCACTTCTAACTTAAAAACTGCATTGTACGAAAATCTCTTCTGTACAGGTGGCATCGCATAAATTTTAACAACTGAACTGATTTCTCATTAAAGACCCTCTAACCCTCAATCAATTCAGCATACGGTAAGTGTAACGGGACAAGGCTGTTTAGAGGTCATTGCCTTAATTTAAACCACCCGGCGAAGACACTCCTTTTGTATAAAAGAACTCAATATTCCTTTCTTTTCGCATTGTATATCCTACCTGGCTTCCAGCTACCCTCATTTTAAGATTGTGAAAAGTGCAGTGATGTACAGTCTGTGCCAAAATTTGTAACTGTCTTATCGTTTAGGCCTACAGCAACTTGTGTATAACTAAGGCATCCCAGCAATATTTACCATAATTTTAATTTTTTTAGTGTACTTCAGACCATCTGCGTGCCCGCCTCTAGATCCGAAGGTCGCGGGATCAAACCCGGCCGCAGTCGATGGGTTTTTCAGGACGTAAAAATTCTGGACACGGAGTCCTCCGGGAGGGACTTTAAGCTGGGGGGCCCGTGTCGTAGATTTACGGCACGTAAAAGAACTCCAAGCCCCTGGACAAAATTTCTCGGCCCTTTCACGTCCAAGTAGGCCTAATAACTAGAGACCGGATTTTAAAGGGAATTCCTTTTTTTATATTTCATCACAAAACGTGATAAAATTGAACAGGACATTACTGAGTAAGTTTCAACTGCAAATGACCTGGTTTTAACTTCCCATTTTTTTTCCTTTTTTAGGCTCATCTCCCTTTTTTTAGGAGCTTTCCTTTTCCAGTACCTTTTTTGCTAATTTATTTTGGAAAATTCGTAAATTACCCAGTATTTGGTAATATGAAAACATAAACAAATTGTTTTCACTGATTCACCATTGAAAAAATAATTCCTCCCAGCAGAATAGAGCGTCACAGGCTTGCCATTGCCTAAGTTTCCCTTTATAACAAGGTGGGGAACATGGATTTCGTGTGCTATTTTCCTCTGTGAGAATTTTAACAAGATCAAAAAAATTCTTCAGTCATTAGATGTTACAGAATCAGCAGCTGTAGAGCAAGCAAAGGCTTTACATAAAACAAACGTGTATCTCTCTGTTGAATTTTTACATTCTCTTCCTTTTATATCCCTTTTTCCCCACCTTTTTTTGGCAATAATTTTCCCTTTTTTCGTCCTTGTATGGGTGAAAATTTTCCCTTTAAAATCCGGTCTCTACTAATAACTTAGTTTCCGGAGGGGGTTAAGGGGCGATGGGTTTACCACCTGTCCCTCTGCCCTCTCTAGGAAAATAAGCGTAACAAAATTCACATAGGTAAACAGAAACCTCCACTTGGAGGCCCTTCGCTCAAACATAGGGGCATAGGTTGAGAGAGAGAGAGACTTTGGACTATTAGACGCACCCAACTTTTAAGGCTCTGTTTTCAAGGTAAAGAGTACTCCAACATATTACACGCAGAACTGTGAGCAGGTACAGTCGGTCAAATAAAAAACGTCGGGACTCGTATGCAGTTAAAATTAAAGTTTTAACGCATTAGTTCACAAGTTTCCTATAAAAAACATAAAATACAAGTCATTTTGAGGCCATGCGACAGGAGGGAAGAAATGAACAACGAGGGAAAAATGAACAACGCGGAAAGCGCAACACACGATATTCAACTTAATGCATTGTCATAATTCATTTTGCTTTGTGTTCGCACCACATACAAATGCTAGCTTGAGAGAAAGTGTAGTTAGGGCTGTAATTGACCTGCATTTTTCGGCCTCTGAAGCAGCGAGAAGGTTCCATATTTCTTAAAGAGGTGGGTACTTCACTATAATGCGACCGGAAGTTTTCATAGGAATCGTGGATCTGGCCGGCGTATTTCGATGCTATTAGAATGGTGGCAGAAGTTGAACGTAAGTAATTGATTTGGCACTAGAAGTACCGGTATTATAAAATAAAAGCTTTAAAAAATGCTCCTTGAATAAACATATTCCTCGCGAATCTATTAGTTATTAATATTATACAAATTTGCAACCAAGAATATGGCGGATTTGAGGCATATAGCCACAGCCTTCTATACATGTTTGTTTTGGAACAAAACTGACTAAATAATCAAGAAAATACATGGATAGACAAGAGGCGTGTGTGAACCTAACCTTAAGTCTTCCTGTACATGCGCATATGCTCATTCGTGATACTTAATCAAATACCGCCGACGTTTTTTATTTGACCGACTTTACAGGAAATTAATAACAATGAGATAGAGGTCAGAGTTGAGTGCCTTCTCTTGTTATATTCTTCTTCTTCTTACAGGCTTATCCGCGTGGACGAGAAGTATAGGGAAACCTATTATCAGGGGCGAATCTCTGTCCAGGTTTTTTACTTCCTCTGCCCGTACCATAGGTAGAGAAAGTATTGAATTTATTCCCGAAATTGGGTTAGTAAGTACACGCTTTGAGGTCTCCTGAACCCAAAAATACTGTTTTCAGAAACATGTCTGTCTTCCTTTAATTTTTTAGACCTATGTGGAGTGTTTATAATCTGAGAGTGTTGGAAAACAGGGTACTTATGAAAATATTTGGGCCTAAGAGAGATGAAAATGGGGACTGGAAAAACTGCATAACGGCGACCTTCATAACCTGTACTCGTCACCGGATATAGTAAGGGTAATTAAATCACGGAGGATGAAATGGGCTGGACATGTTGGGGGCATGGGGGAAGAAAGACATATCTCAAAAGTATTGACTGGGAGACCCGAAGGGAAAAGACCACTTGTAAGACCTAAACGTAGGTGGGAGGACAATATTAGGATATGTTTAAGAGAAGTAGGATTTGCGATTGATGGTTGAATGGAGTTAGTACAGATTAGGTTTGAATGGCGGGCTCAGGTAAGCGCGGCAATGAACCTTCTGGTTCCTTAAAATAGAAAATATTCCTTTACCTTGCTTAGGAATTGTCTATTGCCATTGAGTAACTAAGTATATGGAGTGCTTATACCAAGAGCTAAAACTATTATTTGAAACTTTTTTCGTAAAAATTCTCTGCATAAGTCAGGTAGTCTACCGTTCATACAAAGCCAGTATTGCCTGGTAAACAATAAATCTTTGCATCATGATGAAACAATTGACTACTCATTTGCATTTTGCATATTTTCTTTACGACTTTGTGAACTTTATATTGGAATTTTAAGAGTAGTGAATATTGTGTGGTTTGTAGCACATTTTTATCAATTACTTAACGGGAAACGAACTCATAACCTTCTGTCAATAAAGAAACATCACATCAATAACTGCAAGTTCGTGTATATTTGTGAATCTCTTTTCAGAATTTCGATTTTCTAACTCACAAGAATCGGCCCATCCTTTTTGCAGTCGACTGTACATTAACTTGTCCCCACATGAAGTGTTCCTGCTATATCTATATCTAGTTTAGAAGTCCCGGCGTCGCCCGGGTTTTTTATTTTGTAATTGGAAATTAACTTATGAAGAACTTTCAATTTTTTAATTATAGGTCATTATATAGGTATTTAGAATTTTAAATAGGAAGAACGATTTATCACACTCAAACTATTCCATCAGAAAATGCTTTTAATAGCTATTTATGGCTCATAGAGGATGTAGAATTTTGCATCCCATCGCTTGTACACAGCAAGCCTGGTAGGGGTTAAAATAAGAAGAAACAGAAATTCCGGTAACATAAAAGTGTATTGTCTTTGCGGAATATTTTATTTCTCACTCTTATGTTACCATAAAACTCTTTTGGGGATGAAATTAAACAGAAATATAATATCACTTTCATACTTCTCTCTCCAAAAACCTGCGATATAATAATATCTACACATTACCATACCTCGTATTGTTTTCTCTATGTCCAGGGTAGAGAAAAGTTATGTGACTGCATTATTTTCGTGGATTATATTCTTTAATATTTATTTATAACATGAATTATATTGACACCTTCTCTTATTTGTCAAATTTGCATTTTTTTTTCCAAACTCATCTGATAGCATTAGCAACAATATGTTCTGATTTGGATTTTATAATTCTGTGTAAAAAGGGATTAAGTATTTTCAAAAACATTTAATTTTTGGCATTTAGAATCAGAATTTTTCAAAATCCTTTCTTAGTGAGCACCTACATTATGAAACGAAGGTACTGTCAAAATTCCAAGTCTCTACCTGTTATAGTTTAGGCTCTACGTTGATTCCTGTCAGTCAGGACAAAGCCTTTTATATATATAGAGATATTTCCGCCACCGTGGGGTTTTATCATAGAACAAGATATTTTTCAGATTAGCTCTTTATTTTCCTATTCCAAAAATTAAGAGACATATTATAAATAAATATCCTATAGAAAATGCCACCAAATGTAGAAGCTATGTTCAATGTTTTCACATTCCATTTGTCCCAAACAAATTGTTGCCAACCAAAAGAGTCTGAATTCCGCTACATACAAAATTACCAAAAATTACCAACAAGTTTTTTTCGACAGCTATTCTAAGTAAAAGCGAAGTGATTTTTTTTTTAAATTTACGATTCAAAAATAACATAAAAGTCGATTAATACAGGAGCCTCAAACTTCATGACCCCTATGGACTCCAAGGACTATCATAGGAAACACTATACTTGCAGCTTCTTCATTCAGTGTAGGTGTGTCCTCAAGGATTTCGGCAAGGGATGATGGGAAGTTATTATTTCGCATGTTGGTAGTCGTAAAGATGGGATTTTTATTATCTGTGGTAGCAGGCAGTTATAAGATGACAAGAATAGATTTATCATCGCGATGACAGCGCTTTATACGACCTCATTATTGCGAGCTTTAATAAGCTGCATGTTCGAGAATCGATTTCAGTATCGAGTTATGAGGTATTTATGGCCCCATTTTATGTTTCCTTCTGAAGTGACATACCGGTCTTTTCAGAATGAAATTTATTCATGGAAGATATACATGCCTTTAATGCGTTCAGAATATTAAACCATCTTTTTCTTTTCAGCAAGACAAACCAGTTTTCATAATTGAACACACCTAAATGTAGAGTAAAAAAAAATAAGTGTCTGTAGTTTTGAAAAAAAAAAAAACCCTGATGTGAAACACTCACAGAAGTTCCTTTGCCCTTAATATAGCCTATTCCAGTTAAATGTGTACGGCTGTTTTGCAGTAGTGTACAGAATTGATGTTGGAAGATTTGATTCTGACATTGAGACAACTGAATGCGCATTACTGCAATTCGGCCGTGTACGCCATACTGGAATGTATTAAGGACTAGCATGTGCCCGCGGCTTCGTCCGCGATAATTATTTAAAAATTTAAAAATTAAAAGCATAATAGTTAAATCATTATATTTATTAGCACCTAAATCACGTGAATTACATACCACGATTAGATAGCGTCGCCTGGTAAATAGCGACCTCAGATTCGAGTTCCTTGGCCCAGAAAAACCCTGTATAGTGAGTTTCGTCCAAATAAAACAATGTTTGACTATATTTAAGGCTTACAACATTAAAGCGATCTCGAAAGTTTTATTTCCAAGGTATGACAAAAATAGCCAAAGCCAACTGTAATTGGCTTTATAACTGGAAACTGACGATTCGAAAACGCAAAACATTCACGTTTTTTGCCCGTTTTTCATTCATAACTCACGAACGAAAGCGAAAATTAAAATTCCGGCTTCGAGGTGCATTTTCCGATCCTTCAGTCCACCTATGTTTAAAATGTCAGATCTCTGCGTTCAGTAGATTTTGCTGGGCATCTCGGACAGACGGACAGACAGACAGACCTTTTGAAAGACACACTTCCTTTTATTAATTTAGATAGAGCAAGTTTTGTTAACGTTTCACTTAGGATTTTTTCGTACAAGTTTTCTGAATGAGTCCACCACTGTGACGCAGGGGATGCTTTCGCTCTTCTCATGCAGAGGGCCCGGGTTTGATTCCTGGTCGGGACAAGTTACCTGGGTGAGGTTTTTTCCGGGGTTTTTCCTCACCTGTGAGACAAGTGTAACTTTAGGCAAAAATCTCCTAATAAAAGTTGCTTGTGTAAGTCCCCTCTATATACAGGTAAAATATTTCGGTGTTATTTATTAACAATGGCTGACTGACTCACTCACTCACTGACATTAATGTTTGCCCACTTCCAGATGAGCTAGAAACTTAAAATTTGGTGAACATTTAGCTTTTAGGCTGTAAGCTACAGAATTGTTTTTTAATTTTTAACCCTAAAATCCCCCCAAAAAAAGGGTTCGGTTTCCATGGCAACGGTATGCTTCACATGGGGCTTTGGAAGTTGCAATACACTTTGACAAATACATGCTAGGGATAGAAATAATTTTTGTAAATCGAGCAAGGCGGCCGAGATGGTAACATCTAGACTGGGGGTTTGGGGGCAGAGCCCCCAATGAGCCAAGCGAGCCTTTACTGTATATCAGAACGAGAAGCGATAAAATTGCGATAATTCATGCTTAGAGTAGAGTCATGTGTAGGGGCGGATTTCTATGAGATGTCATATTTTTCCCCGTTGCATTATTTCAGGTTTCCGACTAATTTAAACCCGATTCCAATCATCCTGGTGAAAATGGAACGGCTTTTATCGTGCATATAACTGCATATTAGAAAATTTTCAACTATTGTAGCATAGTTAGTATGAATATGTAAAATTAGGTCATAATTCTGACATATGTGTGTGCATATTAAAGAAATTTTGAAGTTTCATATCATATTTTGTTAATTATATGATACTTTTTGAGAATTTACAGATGTTTTAAATAATTAATATTATATTTTGATAAAATGTATTGTAATAAAACTTTAAAAAAAAATATACACAATGTGTAAGTGGTAAAGTCATATTAAAAATTTTATTGGTCATATTTTAATGTTTTTTAGGTCTGAAATGCATGCATATATCCTAATTTTTAGGTCATAGAAATCCGCCCCCTAGTCATGTGCCTGTCCGGAACTTTTAGAGCACGGCTTTTCTTACAAAGCATTTATTCAGAATGAATTTCTAGAAAGTTTTCACACGAAATGAGAATGTAACATTTATAAAGAAGCATCAGATAGATATGCAAAGAAATTGCGAAGTTTTGGTGAAGGGAAACACTTGAGCTTTCCCTTATAAGTGTAACTCCACAGGGGGTGCTTCTTCCACCCTCTTGATATCAACCACAAATGCACTTTTGCTTTCCCACTTCATACCCCTAGGCCACCACAGCAATACACTTCAACTGTCATCGCATCAAAAGTATCGATTGTCGATTTCTCTATGAGTTTTCTTCTCTGCGAGAATCGCTTATTGCAGAAAGCGCTACGGTATGACGTATTAATGAATCTCACTTCCATTAAGGTGTATTAGGTATTACCCTTTCTTTAAATTCAACTGTTCTTATACTCCTTTCAGCAACGAGGCCATATCAAGAGTTCAGAATCCGTGTCTATACAGTGGATCATGCAACTACTGTCATAGTCAAATATTTTCTATTGTTGGTGTATTTTATGGAGTAAATTTCAACTGATATTAATTTAAATGGATATGATACTGGACGAAATGCTGAAGATGATTCATGGTATAGAAATATCCAATTCGGCATTTGCCTTTACGACTGGGGAAACCATGAAAAAAACACATGTCAAATAGGCCGGGTACGGGATTTGAACCCGGGATCTCCCGAATAGACCCTCGGCCATCTCACTCAGGTAAACTGATGTAACAAAGTTCCAGAATGCTTTTGTTTAATCAGTGATAATTGCAAAATTGTGGTGTGCAGAAAATAAGTTGTTTTTTAAATCGATTTCCGAGTTAAGCTCCAGATCGATTCATTAAGCAGGGCAGCATAGGTCTAAAGCTTTATAAGCATACTAGCATGTGCCCGCGGCTTCGCACGCGATAATTATTTCAAAAATTAAAAATTAATAGCATAATAGTAAAATCATTATATTTATTAACACCTAAATCACGTGGACTACATACCACGATTAGATAGCATCGTCTGGTAAAAGCGACCTCAGCAGCCCTATTCTGTAACTTCTCGATTTCGGAATCGGCGAAGAAACCGATTTTTCCATGTTTTGGTATTCTGTAACTCCATTCCGATTCCGAGCGATCGGAATCATACCGATAGTAATGGCGGCTGATCGGAATCCTTGCCGAGAGGTCTCACGCATTCGTTTGGAAATTTCTAAGTCAAATAAATAACGAAGGAAAGCAATACACAATGCCATTCTATTAAATTTGTGTTATTAATGCATAAGCATAACTAATTAAAATATTTAAAACTTAATAAACTAATGAAAACACATTAAAATAATATATGTAAAAATGTAGGGTTATGTTTGCCTTACAAATCATGGCCAAATATTAGCCTACCCAATAAAAGTCATTTAGTAAATGCTTTGGATAAACTTTGATAATTTGTGTAATTAAAAAAAATGCAGAAAAAATGTCAATGACGCGTAGGCCTTAAAAATTCTGAACAACAAGAAAAACGCAGGAAACGGCAACTTTTTTTGAAGGGACATATTCCAAAGTTGAGTCAATGCTTTTAATTAGACATAATATAGTGTACTATGTAGTCAGCTTGTGCAAAGTAGTTAGGAAAATGCAAAAGTAATTACCTGGCAATGAGAAGTGTATATTTTAATACTACAAACCACTGATAACTGGATTCTCTCTTGTGGAGACAATATCGCTTGAAATAACACACCACTATGCTTTCACAGAATAATTACAGAACTATATTCATTGCACGGTATTTCACTGTTAATCCATTATTAACTTTGCACTGACTCGATAAAACTTGCATTAGTGACAATATTACACGGAATTGTAGCCTATGGCTTCTGTAGACTACAAATGCCTTAGCCTGACTGCCGTGTGGAACAAAAAATCTGAAAGATTGGGGACATAGCGGTTTATGAGAGATGAACGACCGCTCTCCCTCGTCCTTGGAGTATTTCTTTGAATTGCAACCCTCACCAGCACATTCCTAACATTAGAATTGAGAACCATTGAATAGAATGTCGTCTAGCTGTGCATTGCAAAATTTTAAAACCACAGCAGTACGTAGGTTTACCTTATTTGTAAGGCCCGTCAAAAAATAAGCGGCCTATTCATATTAAGTTCTTTTAGTACGACTTTATTTTATAAATTGTGTGAGATATTATCAAGTCTCATGAATTTTAGGGTTAGTTAAACCATTTTCATTATGGCGGGAGTGGTGTTTCAGACGACAAATGTTCACAGTTGAGATGACGTCACTTAAAACCCTTGTCTCTCATTGGGTAACGTCACCTGTACGTCACTAATGCCTCGGCTACCTTCGGGATTTCGTTTTGAGATACGCAAAACGAGTGGATGATCTCGATTGGTGTTACAGAATACCAAACAAGCCAACATTTCGATCGACTCGGAATGGGGAGATCCCGATCGGTAACATCTCGAGTCGAGCGGCTAGCAAAACCAAAAGTTACAGAATAGGGCTGCAGATTCGAGTTTCTTGGCCCAGAAAACCTCTGTATAGTGAGATTCGTCCAAATAAAACAACGTTTGATCATATTTAGGGCTTACAACATTCAAGCGATCGCGAAAGTTTTATTTTCAAGGTATGACAAAAATAGCCAAAGCCAACTGCAATTGATTTGACATTGAAATATATAACTGAAAACTTATGTTTTGAAAACGCACAAAATGCACGTTTTTTGCCCGTTTTTCACTCATAACTCACGAACGAAAACTAAAATTAAAATTCCGGCTTGGAGGTGCATTTTCCACCTATGTTTAAAATTTCAGATCTCTGCGTTCAGTAGATTTCGCTGGACATCGAGGACAATTCCTTTTATTAATACAGATAATATGAATTATAATGACACCTTCTCTAATTTGTCAAACATCCAGTTCATTTAATCCAAACCCACCTGATACAACTGGCAACAATATGATCTGTGAATTTGTTTGGATAATTCTGTGTAAAAAGGGGTTAAGTATTTTCAAAAACATGTAATTTTTGGCAGTTAAAATCAGAATTTTTCAAAATCCTTTCTTAGTGAGCACCTACATTATGAAACGAAGGTACTGTCAAAATTCCAAGTCTCTACCTGTTATAGTTTAGGCTGTACGTTGATTCCTGTCAGTCAGTCAGTCAGTCAGGACAAAGCCTTTTATATATATAGAGAAGAGATGTGAAGGAAATGTGGTAGTATTAGTTGTCAAAGCTAACTGCATTGCAACTTCCAAAGCCGTATATTAAAACTACTGTAAAACAGTATGTTGCTTTGGGAACTGATTTGCAATTGATAAATTCTTTCTAATATATTACCATAAAATAGGCACTAAATTGGGCATTACCCGTCAACCGATTTGGTCCAATATCAATAGGCTTCTTCCCATTGACGTTATAAATGCATATACCAAGTTTCATGAAAATCCGATAAAGCATATTTGAGTTATCGCGCGTACAGACACAGACGGACGGACGGACAGACATTTCCCGTCCCCACACAATCTCATAAAGTACCATTCTGGCACTTAATAAAAATGGTAATAACGGCCATCCGGGGACCACAAGGGCCTAAAGTTACCCGACATTTGTGTCACAGGTGGGGAAAATCCTTACCTAGGTATTTAACTTGTCCCAACTGGGAATCGAACCCGGACGAGCTGTTTAAGGGGAGCGAACTCATCCACTGCGCCAAAGCAGTCAGTGGACCCAAGTGAGGTTTCATTACTTTTTTGCACTCCTTAGCTAGTAAGTGTTTCTTACGAAAGTTGTTTACATGGCTCGTAACTTGACATTACCACACGCAATCTTGTTGCTAGGGGCGACGGGCGGAAAGTGAATTGTTGCTAGGGGCGACGGGCGGAAAGTTACTTTACCGCCCGCAAATGCTTATTTGCGAGCAGAAATGACCAAGGCCTCCCCGCTTTATAAATATTCGGTTGCCATAAACAATAACAAATGCGAATCCCTTTCTGAAATAAGCACCATTCTTCAAGTCTGTATTTACATAATATTTTCAGGTAATATCACAATTAATATAATTAAATTGATATAAGTAACCGTCGTGCAAAAAATAGCATGCAACACACGGACCGTAAAGGCATTTACGGGTCTCGAAAACTTAAAAACCCTCGGCTGCGCCTCGGGTTTTCAATCTGTTTCCTCGACCCGTAAACGTGCCTTTCCGCCCTTGTGTCGCAATATACTATTTTGCACGACTTAACTAATTAGTGGTACTTACGAATGTTGTTGCCGTGGATCGTAAGTTGACATTCCCACACGCAATCTAGTTGTTATGCGCGGTAAGAGTTTCCATGCGGTAAGAATTTACTTACGGCACATCATAATACAAGCCTTTATGGACAAGGCCCTCCCAGGACAAATATTCGGTTCCCATAACAACAAACACATGCGAAACAATTTCTGAAATAAACATCTATCTTCAAGAATGTATATACATAATATTTTCAGGTAATATCACAATTAATATAATTAAATTGACATAAATAATCATCGTGCAAAAAATAGCATGCAATTTTCGACCCGTAAGCGCATAACTCTTTCCTTGATCCGTTTGCATCGCTTACGGCACTTGTATCGCAATATACTTTAATTTAAGGAGAAAAGCGTTATTCAACGTTAACTGAGGAAGCAAAGGTCGTTTTGTAATAAGGCTTGTATCACCGCAGAAGTGTCTGTGGATTTTCACAGATATTTTCTCACGGCCAAGAGGTCAGCTCTTCATAAGTTAGTAATTCTTCTGTTTAAGCCATCAATTTGGTTTCCAAGTTTCCATTTCACTTGGTATTAACATTCCGAAGTTGCTCTGTTGGAATCATTTCAATTTGTTACGTGATTGTGAGCCACGGCCTCCTTATCTTCTCTAGGATGTGAAGAACACGTGAAGATCGCATCCTAACATTAACACCTGGCTTTGTCACTGTAATGATAGCTTCCAGTCCACCGTGTTGCTAATAGACTTGCTTTTCTATTTTCAAACCAACGAGGATTTGTCGCGAATACGTATTTAAAAGTGTACTTAGATGAAAAGATATGTTTTTGCACGACTTAACTAATTAGTGGTACTTACGAATATTGTTGCCGTGGATCGTAACTTGACATTCCCGCAAGCAATCTTGTTGCTATGGAAACAAAACAAATTTCCGTGCGATAAGAGTTTCCGTGCTGTAAGAATTTACTTACGGCACTCATCATAATACAAGCCTTTATGGACAAGGCCCCCCAGCACAAATATTCGGTTCCCATAACAACAAACACATGCGAATCACTTTCTGTAATAAACATCTATCTTAAATAGTGTATATACATAATATTTTCAGCTAATATCTCAATTAATATAATTAAATTGATATAAATAATCATCTTTCAAAAAATAGCATGCAATACTCGTGACGTAAGCGCATAACGGATCTCGGAAATTGAAAAAAAACTCGGGGCAAGCGCCTCGTTTTTTCAAACTCTTTCCTCGATCCATATGCACCGCTTACGGCACTTGTATCGCAATATACTATTATATGAGGCGCGTCCATAGAGTAAGTTTCCCTGGCCCATTTACAGAAACAAAACTCTGTTTCGTGGGCATATATATTCCGACAGATACAGCAAGTATTCAGCTATTATTCAACATATTTGCCACCGGAATTGGATCATTTGTCGTACCGTGGGACCAACTATTGAATACCTGTGTCGTAGAAGTCTGCCGACAGGGATTTGAACCACTGTGTGACAAACATCTCCTCCTCTCTGTCATTCTCTGTCATTCCCTCTCATTTCTTGAGGTGTAGGAAAAGATGGAAATCACTGGGAGCTGTAGGATGGTTGTTTAATAAAACACCTCCCAGCCGACCTTCTGCAGGAGACTTGCTAGGAGATGTTTAAACATCCACCCTACAGCTCGAATCTCGATCCCAGTGATTTCCATATTTACCTACATTTAAGAAATGACAGGGAATGACAGATAGAATGAGATGTGTGTCACACAGTGGTTCAAATACCTGGCCGCAGACTTCTACGACACAGGTGTTCAAAAGTTGGTCCCACGGTACGACAAATGTTTCAATTCCGGTGGCAAATATGTTGAATAATAGCTGAAAACTTGCTGTATCTGTTGGAATATATACTTATCAGGAATTGTGTTTTGTTTCTGTAAACAGCGCCAGGGAAACTTACTATATGGACGAGCCTCATACTTTATACAGGTAATTATAATTGTACTAGGCCTATAGGTGGAGGAACCAAATCATTAAGTGTTTTTCCCATTTATGCTTGTATTAATGATCCCCTCCTGTCCACTTATGTAAAAGAAATCAGCTCTGCATTTCGTTATGTTATAAAACAAATTAATCAAGTAGAGCGGGTTAACAAAATCGAAGCGATCGACGGATTGATGACGTTATATTGTAGAAAATAGAGTTCAACGATGCTATTTTTTTTTTCCGGTTGCTAAGACAACCGAATAAGGCCACCTTCAAGCAATTCCACAATTGAATACGGTGTTTTGATGGGTTGTCATGGTGACAAGTAGTCTCATTGAATACAAGAGGGCCTTGTTTAACGGTACGTGGAGTTCAAAGTTAATTTATCCAGTTGGGAGGAGCTTGGAGTTTTAACTTTCTTTTTCCACACGTAATAATAGGCTAAAAATTTTGAATCCAATAAAAGGGGGAATATAAAATAAACATGTTATAAGAGGTTTCCACGAAGGGAATTGAAATAACCTAAAATTAGAGGTTATGAAGAGTGGTAATTGAAAAACTGTACACTTTTGGTTTTTGTTAACTGCGCTTGTGGATCTGATAAATGCCAGTGCGTGCAGTTGGCTGCACTGGTCACCATTAAGTGGACATGCCGAGAAATTGCCTTTACAAACGGGAAATTATATACGTAGTTATCGTGACTGCAGCTTCAAAATCACACGCAGTGTGTGTGTGTGTGTGAGAGAGAGAGAGCTTAAAGTTAACTTCATTTAAGTTAGGAGACTTCTCCATTCTACAATGGGATTAAATTACCTACCTATCTTCTAACTTCTACTAGCCGGTACCAAAGGCTTCACCCGATTATTTTTCATATTTTAAAAATCAATATAATATCTCAAAGAAAATCCTTGAATATATATATTTTATATATAAATATATATTATAGTATATATAAAATATATTATATATATATTATATCTCTATATATATAAGAGGCTTTGTCCTGACTGACTGACTGACTGACAGAGAATCAACGTAGAACATAAACTATAAGAAGTAGAGACTTGGAATTTTGACAGTAGCCTACCTTCTTTTCATAGTGTGTAGCCTAAGTGCTCACTAAGAAAGGATATTGAAAAAAAAATAGATTTTAAATGCCAAAAATTAAATGTTTTTGAGAATACTTAATCCATTTTTACACAGAATTATCAAATTCAAATCACAATTCACTAGACAACAGTATTGTTGCAAGTCTTCACATAAGGCTTTGGAAATAAAATGAAACGAGACTTGACAAATTAGAGAACTATCAATATAATTTATTTATTTATGACTGACATATATGACCATGTTATAAATAAATATTAATAAATGAAATCCACGAAAATAATACAGTCACATAACTTTCTCTACCCTTGACACAGAGAAAACAATACTAGGTATGGTAATGTGTATATTATTATATGGCAGGTTTTTGGAGAGAGAAGTATGAAAGTGATATTACATTTCTGTTTAATTTCATCCCCAAAACGGTTTTATGGTAACATGAGAGTGAGAAATAAAATATTCCGCAAAGACAATACAATTTTATGCTAACGGAATTTCTGTTTCTTCTTATTTGAACCCCTACCAGGCTTGCTGTGTACTGTACAAGCGATGGGATGCAAAATTCTACATCCTCTATGAGCCATAAAAAGCTAGGCTATATCAAGCGTTTTCTGAGGGAATAGTTTGAGTGTGATAAGTCGTTCTTCCTATTTCAAATTATAAATACCTATATTAGGACCTAGAATTTAAAAATCTAAAGTCCTTCATAAGTTAATTTCCAATTACAAAATAAAAAACCCGGGCGACGCCGGGCCTTTTAAGCTAGTATTCTATATAGGGGACTGGAGAAAACTACATAACGACGAGCTTCATGACTTGTACTATTCACCAGATACAGTAAGGGTAATTAAATCACGAAGGATGAAATGGGTTGGACATGTTGCACGCATGGGGAAGGAAAGACATATCCCAGAAGTATTGACTGGGAGACCCGAAGGGAAAAGTCCACGTGGAAGACCAGGATGTAGGTGGGAGGACAATATTAGGATAGATTTAAGGGAAGTAGGATTTGCGAGGGATGATTGGATAGAGTTAGCACAGAATATGGTTGAATGGCGTGCTCAGGTAAGCGCAACAAGGAACCTTCGGTTTCTATAAAATAGATAATATTCCTTTAGCTTGCTGAGGAATTGTCTACTGCCATTCAGTAAGTAAGTAAGTGTTATTAGGAAGGAAAGGTCGAGTCAGACTGAAATGCCACAACCGGGATATGTACCACGGATCTTCAGCTCTCCGTGCTGCTGCTCTGACACTTGAGTTACCATGGCAACGCGTCGGTGCAACATTAAACTTTCCAATTCCTACATTATTAAGTGCCAGTATGGTACTTTATGAGATTGTGTGGTGGACGAAAAAATGTCTGTCCGTCTGTCTGTCCGCCTGTCCGTCTGTCCGTGTGTCTGTACGCACCATAACTCAAATACGCTTTTTCAGATTTTCATGAAACTTGGAAATCACATTTATAATGTCCATGGGAAGAACCCTATTGATATTGAACCAAATCGGTTCACCGGTACCGGAGTAATGCCCAATTTAGTGCCTATTTTAATAGATTATGGCAGAAAGGCGCCATCACTCAAATACGCTGTATCGGATTTCCATGAAACTTGGCATACCCATTTATGACGTCCATAAGAAGTGCCTTATTGAATTTGAACCTAATCTGTTGACCGGTACCGGAGTAAAATCCAATTTAGTGTATATTTTAAAGACGCGGTAACTCAAATACGCTTTACCGGATTTTTATGAAACTTGGTATACACTTTTATAATGTCCATGGCAAGACGTCTATTCATAATGGATAAAATCGGTTGACCTGTTTCGGAGTAATGCTCAATTTAGTGTCTATTTTATGGTAATATACGTATTCGAAAGAATTTTTAAAAAAATGAAAATCAGTTATCTTGACAACATAGCCTATTGTTTTACTGTGATCTTATAAGGAATTGGAAATTAAAATACAGGTAGCTATGACAAAAAACATATTGATTTACATGCGCTTATTCAACTAGACCGTTAAAATGACCCAGGTGGCCGAGATGGTAGACCTTTCTTCTTCCGTAAGCCTTGCTTAATGAATAAATCTGGAGCTTAACTTGGAAATCAATTTAAAGAAAAAACATATTCTGCATATCATAATTGCAGTCATAACTGATTAAAAAAAACATACTGGCACTTTGTTACATCAGTTTACCTGATTTTATTAGTAGTTCATTAGCTTTTACTTGAAGAACCGTCTTCTGATGCGTTATTTTTTATTAGCTTGGTAAAGACGCCTGGTTTTCTGTTGTTTATTTTTTCTCTTGTGTGCACTGGCTTTCACGTCATTATTTTCCAATTTAGCAGGTCACAATCTCATATAGTGGGCCATGCATTATAATATCTACGCAGCGAACTCCTTCCAGTGCAATAAATTATCTTTCATTATCTTTTCCTCTGTAAACTTTCCTATAAGAATCCTATAAGTTAACCAAGTTAGCAGCTATTGGTAACGTTGCTAACTGCAGGAAATTCCGCAGGAATTAATCAATAGATCTAATTAACTTGCTTTGATAGTATATTATTGGAGAATAGGGATCTGTTACTTCTGAAAAGTTTTTATCTGCTGAATTAAGTTAGACCAACAAAGAACAGGGAACACCAACTATAATCAGTTCAACATATACGAGGGTCGTCCAGAAAGTAAAGAACTAGCAGGTGCCCACGTCTTCGCCCACGATAATTAATTGAAAAATAATAAATTAAGAGTATAATAATTATTAAAGCATTATATTTATTAACACTTGCACGCGAATCATTCACAAACTAAACCATTAGTAATTAATGAAACAGATAAAATTCCGGCTTCAGAGTACATTCCGCGATTAGAAAGCGCCCCCTGGGAAAACGATCTCAGATTCGATTATGCAGTTCCAAAGGAACCTGTGAACACATAATACGTATTGTTTCTCAACTGTTTGTTGACAGATGGAAATGGTGTGAATTTTATTTGATAAATTCAGTGTAATTTTTTAGAAATCATATAATTTTCAAGGGAAGAAATGGTTTGTTTGGATTTTTATTATCCGCGATACTTCCTTGGTTAAACTATCAGTATTTTACAGCTGCTGCCCGCGGTTTCGCCCGCCATTAATAATTGACTCCAGGATTTTTAAGAAATTTGCACTGGTAGCTTATTAAAAATGTTTGTGGTTCAGAGCTATGAAAACTGTAAGTAAAAATAAAATTAGAATATTTGTTCATTGTGTTCATTTCACTTAGGCCTTATATAATAAAGAAACTGTTTTCCTAATTTTGTACTCTTCGTGAACGTTTAGACTGAGAGAGACGCGAGCATCGCCGAGTATGCCCGATGTTTCACGAAGCGGGCGAGCGAGTGAGCACGCTATTTAGGGCTGTTGAATTGTATAAGAGTAGATAGATGATTTGGCATAGGCTAACTAAATAATAAGGAAATATATTAACACAAAACTTTATTTTATCTTGTTTGCATTGACTTTGACGTCCATCTTAGCCTACACACGACCAATGTGAAAGAATTATCGTTCCACTGTGACCTGCTAGTGGTTTACTATGATGCCGGTTGTCAATCAAGAGCTAAGCCAAGCTAGTTTAGCTTAGCTCACATACAGTGCGGGATTTCATATGTAGTTGTGCCGAAAAAACTACACATGAAATCTGGCACAACTATACATGAAATCCCTCATTGTATGTGAGCTACGCTAAGATAAGTTAGCTTAGCTCTTGGTCGACAACCGGCATAGCCTGGGTCTTAAAGTACTTTTACAGAATGTAGCCTATGTCGCCACTGGCTTGATAACTCATATTGAGAATGATTGGTGGTAACTCTGGGATAACTTATGAGAGTCACTTGAAGAATTGAATGTTGTACCGGCATCTTGCCATGGTAGATCAGTTGGTTAGAGCAGCGGCACGGAGAGCCGAAGATCCTGGTTCAATTCCCGGCTATGGCATTGAATGTTTCAGTCTGATTTCACCTTTCCATCTTTCCTTTATTTACAAAGATACAATATCTTGCTCTGTTTCTCAGCGTAATCGTCATTGCTATCAAGGTATATATTGTAACGTGGTAAGTTACCAGTTTTTCAGTGCCGATGTATACTCTTATAGTCCTGAGCCGCTTTGAGGTCTTCATCGGTTGAGAAGCCTTTCTCACCCAAAAAGTCCTTTAGTTTCTGAAAGAAGCGAAAATCGATGGGTGCCAAGTCAGGGCTGTAAGGAGGATGTAATATGATATATAATTTATTGTTGTGTCATAATATTTACACCCTTAGCGTTACAAAGGTTTTCACCATAGGGTATACCTCTTACATTACGAATTAATATTAACATAAAAGCCTTGAGAACTTACAAATTATGGTAAAACTTGTAGTTTGTCTAGGGGTATAGCATACGGCTCAGGGACCCTAGGTAACTTCACATTGGCCAATTAAAAAAATATTTTAAAGAAGGCACATGAAGGGTCGGGGGAAAAAACCAGGTAAGTCACTTTTTAAAAAAAATGGAGATATCGTTACAGTTTGCTTCAGATTCATCATACCCATCAGCTGAAAGGTCGAAAGCGGAAAAAAAGCAGACCAGTCGGGAGAAATTAGCAGTCAAAGTTTCACTGTAAGGGGAAATAACTAGGGAAGTCAAGCGCAAAGAGGAAAGAAGCAGGCGAGTCAATGGTGTCTCAACTGGCTTCATTAATTATATAGACTAACAAGTAATCAAATTGCTGGCCTCAAGGAAATCAAACTGGCATTCCGTATCCGCGGCCATTCGTACTTGGAGTGCGATAAAAACGTAGGTTTATGGAATCTAAAAGCATTGATGGAAACACCTGAGGATTTCAAAGAAATGGTGAAAGCATCAAGATGTAAACCATCCCCTTTCATTGTGGTCAGCGTTACCCAACAAATGGTGCTAGACTGGAAGACAATGTTGGACTCAAAGTACGCTGCACAGTGCCCTTTCAAAACACAGCCTATTAAAGTAATATATTCTACATCCAACCACAGCCGTATGCTGCAACATCGCACGACATACTATGGAGGGATGCAAACTGGGATTATAAGGGCACCTCGACAAGGCCAACCATTGGAGGATGGGCTGTTTGAACTTTCAATTCCAGCTTATAATGGTATGTGTAGCTTTTTTTTTTTTAAAAAAATTGTCTCCTGCAATAGTTTATCACAATTTATCAGATATTTTCTTTCTTTATTCTAGGTCTCCTGCCGATTTCAAGACAAAAATTTAAAGATATACAAAATCTTATAAAGTTTTGTAGTACTCATGCTGTCAAATTCTTCAGTCAGCTGCCCAATGTCTAAGTGATGTGAGTCTGTTCCACTTGACTTACCTGTTTTTTTCCACTTCAAAAGGTACCTTTGACAGGGTTTCGTGGAATTACATCTTTATGGGGACAAACTGGTGGCCAACAGCTATGATTCCACATTTCCTGAATCCAAGACTTCATTTTTCAGAAATCATAATTATTTTATGTGCAGATACATTGATGTCATAACAATTTGAACATTAAAATAGCTTTTTCTCAGTTTGTAAAAACATTGACTCTCCTGCTTTTTTCCCCTGACCCTTCACATGTATGTGCATATGTGCGTAAAAGGATGTCCAAAAATTTCGCTGTTAAAACGTTGAAGGATAACGAAAAATGTCAACACAAAACTTTATTTACGAAGATATAATGGATACTATTTCTCAACGCAATCGCCATTGCTGTAAAGGCATTTATCGTAACGTGGTACCAGTTTTTCAATGCCTCAGCCAGGATATCACTACAGCTTTGAGGTCTTCATCGGTTGGGAACTCTTTTCCACCCAAAAAGTCCTTTAGTTTCGGAAACGCGGAGGGTGCCAGGTCAGAGCTGTAAGAAGGATGTCCAAAAATTTCCAACTTAGAACGTTGAAGTTGTGCCTACTTTAAGTAGCCGAATGAGGCCGAGCCTTGTCGTGAATCAAAAACGTCTTTTCAGACAACTTTCGACGTCTCTTGTTTCGGATAGCGTTGAAGACTTGCACAATAGGCCTCCGCGTTTATTCCTTGTCTTCTTGGCAGAAACTACAGGCGGTACAGGGGATCGAACCCGGACCTGCTGATCCGTAGCCAGCGACACTAACTCAGAAACCACACAGACTGTCAAAGGAACTCCTGCGGGACAAAATTCCGGCACACCGGCGACGGTCACAGGCCTAAGTTTCAGTTCACCCCTGTCGTTAAATAACCAATCAAGCAACCAATCTGCCCACAATTTTACACTCATCTTGGTTGGTTGCATTTCAATGGTAGATTTTTCCCGTCACCAGATAGTAAGCCGTTAGATACAAGTACAATGCAATAAATGGTTTACTATTAGCATTTCCTAAGAAAAAATGGAAATAACTTTGCAGGAATTCGTTCCAGCTAATAACATTTTTACGGAAATAGAAAGGATGTTTCAAAATTTTCCTTTAGAAATAAAATAATGTAAATGTTAGTCTTATATCTCGCGGATGAAGTCAAGCATAGTCTCCACAAAACATTAAGTTGTTAGAATATGAGTTACTTTAGTGTTTATTTATTGTATTGTATATTTTAGGTAATTTTTGTAACTGATTTGCGAGTGAAGCTCCAGATCGGTTAATAACATTGATAATGGTTTTCTGGTCAAAATTCAAGTCGAGTCAAATTCGCGCTAAGAGCGCAGCCACGTTTCTCTAGCAACAGAGGTTGCAGCGGCTTAAAGTTTCATTCTTTTAGAGCAAAGTTTCTCAAATCTTTTTTTTCAAATCAAGACCTATATAAGTAAAAACTATTCCTTGGACTATTTTTGGCCAGTCAGGGTGTCAAAAGAACTCCTGTGCGATAGAATTCCGACACACCGGCGACGGTCACAGGCCTAAGTTGCAATTCACTCCTGTCGCTAAATAACCAATCAAACAACCAACCTAACCACATCAGATAATCGCAATTTTACTCTCAACTTGGTTGGTTGTAATTTCGCTGGTCGATTTTTCCCGTCACTAGATAGCATGACATTAGAAGATTATGCAAGTATAATGACACTAAGTGTTTTGCAATTATCACTACCGAAGAAGAAAAGAAAATAACTTTGCAGGAATTCATTCCAAATAATAACTTTTTTACGGATATAGTGAGGATTTTTAAAAAAATTACTTAAAAAATAATATAATTTAAATGTTGTCTTATAAGTCGCGGATGAAATCAAGCAAAGTTTCCGTAAAAATTACCCAGTTATAGACCTTTTTGTCTATTTTTTAATTACTTATGTATTTTTTTTTATTTTTGTAACTGATCTGCGAGTGAAGCTCCAGATCGGTTAATAATCTTAACAATGGTTTTGTGGGCTATAAGCCGAGTCAAATTCGCCCCAAGATCGCTGCCACGTTTCTCTGGTCAGAGAGGTTGAGGTTAAAGAGAAGTGAAAGAAATGTTCGAAGTTTTTAATTGCTTATTTTACAAATGTAGGTACTAATATCCCGTTTTAGACATTTTATTGAGCATGTGATAAATTCACATTAAGGGGGATAATACAGTAGCCAACTCTCTTATCTTAAACTTTGATTGGACAAATTTTCATACAATTTCGTACACTTATCCTACAGTTAATTTATAATTTTTCCCGATGATTGGAGATCCGGATAGTTGAAGCTCGGATAATTAGAGTTTTACTGTTAACTATGTTTTAATAAAACAGTGATCACATCAGATCGTGAGTTCGATAACTGCCCAGGTCCATGACATTTATGTGTGCATGAATATGACAGCCTCATATATGTGGGTTTCAAGTCATGAAAGTTAAAAGAACTGCTAACTAAACTAAATTCCGTGGCACTACATCCCTGGAGGGACTAGCCTACCATCCGCCTACACCAGATGACATGATTTATTAAGTGCCAGTATGGTACTTTATGAGATTGTGTGGGGGACGAAAAATGTCTGTCCGTCTGTCCGTCCGTCCGTCCGTCCGTGTGTCTGTACGCGCTCTAACTCAAATACGCTTTATCGAATTTTAATGAAACTTGGTATACGCGTTTATAATGTCCATGGGAAGAACCCTATTGAAATTGGACCAAATCGGTTCACCGGTACCGGAGTAAAACCCAATTTAGTGTATATTTTAAAGGCGCCATAACTCACATACGCTTTATCGGATTTTCATGAAACTTGGAATACCTATTTATAATGTCCATGGGAAGATGTCTATTGATATTGGACCAGATCGGTTGGGCGGTACCGGAATAATGCCCAATTTAGTGCCTTTTTATGGTAATATATCACAAAGGCGTGGATAACTCAAATACGCTTTATCGGATTTTCTTGAAACTTGGTATACGAATTTATGACGTTTTTGGGTACAAGCCTATTGAATTAGGGCCAAATCGGTTGACCGGTACCGAAGTAACGAGTATATCAATATTAATTTTGTAATCAATATTCTTTAAAAGGCCCACAATGTATTAAAAAACTTAACAAATTGCCAATCGTTTATTCATATTGTTAGCAACCTTGATTGATTTGTTTCTTCATAAGGATGTCAGTGTGGGTAAATAATAATTTAAATAAACGATTTATAACAACTAGCCGATGAATATTGATATTATAATGTGTATTCTATGGTTATGTAGACTACCGATATTTACATTAGGCTATATTTTACTGTGAGTATTTTTCTTATTCGTTCCTGTGCAGCAATATACCTAATGTAATTCCTGATAGATAGATTTCATATGCTTATTATTCATTCATAACCTTTAAGGCTGCTTTAAATTGAAACAGAGATATCAGCGAATCGTAGGTCTATTGCATCATTATTATTATTGCCGGCACATTTTGTTTTTGGAGTTAACTCGGACATCTATTACAAAAATAACTTTTATGCATGGGGCTATCATAATTGCGTGTATCACTGAGTAAAAAAAACATACTGGCACTTGGTTATATCAGTTTACCTGATTTTATTTATTTATTTATTGTGCTAAGAATATTAATATTACAGGCTAATGCCAAATTACAATATTCTCGCTTATATTAATACACCAGATTCTAATATTAAATATTTAAAGTGATATTCAAAATAACTAAACTAATACTACAACAGAAAAGAAAAGAAAAACAGAAACACAAACAGTATGACAATTACACAAGGGAACATAATATGAAAAACTTAAATAATAATATAATTAGGGGAATGTGGTCAGCATACCGACACCCACGGCCGTTAATGGTGGTTTTCGTGACCGGAGCCGCTACTTCTCTATCTAGTAGGTCCTCAGTTTATATCACGAAGCTGAGTGCACCCCGTTCCAGACCTCCCTAACTTAGAAAAAATCCGAAGAGGTAAAGGGGATCGAACCCGGGCCTTGGTGAACCGTAGCCAGCGACGCTAACCACAAGACCACACAGGCTCTCAAAGAACTCCTTCGGGACAAAATTCCGGCACACCGGCGACGGTCACAGGCCTAAGTTCCAATTCACCCCTGTCGTTAAGTAACCAATCAAATAATCAACATGACCACATCGAATAATCGCAATTTTACCCTCATCTTGGTTAGTTGCCATTTCGATGGTAGATTTGAATAATTTCCCGTCGCTAGATAGCATGGAGTTAGGAAATTATCCAAGTATAATGACAATAAGTGTTTAACTATTATCGTTTCCCAAGAAAAGAAGATAATAACGTTGCATGAATTCAATCCAAATAATGTCACTGTTTTGGAAATAGAAAGGATTTTTCAAAATTTTACTTTAAAAATAAAATAAATTAATGTTAAACTTATAACACGCGGATGAAGTCAAGCATAGTTTTCATAAAATATTACCCCAGTTGTTAGTAGTTAGTAAATTTTATTTTTTTAACATGTCTTGTTTTAATTTTTGTAACTGATCTGCGAGTGAAGCTCCAGATCGGTTTTGTGGGCTATAAGCAGAGTCAAATACATCCTGTGAACGCTGCCACGTTTCTCTGGCCACAGAGTTTTTTTTATTTTTTATTTATTTAGCATAAAATTACAACCCGTGTTTTACCAGAAGTATATCACGGGGTATTAACAGAGTTTTGATTGTCCAAAATTAATGCTGAAGTTGATGGAAGATGCTCGTGAGGAATTCTGCGACGCTGACTGTGTTGAAGTGTCCCTTCAGAATATTTGGTGTGAAGCAAGTTGTAGTACAGCTGGACGGTCTCTGGAGAAGTTAGTGCATTCAGTCATTAGATGGTAGGCCGTCTTCAGAGGTTTTTCAGGACAGCTGCAGTAGGGTGAGGCAGGTCTGTTCATTTTATGTAGATAGGATTTAAATCGGCCGTGGTTGGTGAGGAATTGTGTGGCGATATAATTGGGCCATAAGGATAAGGACAGTCTATGGTGTATGGTCGGAAAGAAAATTTTGGTGTGAAGGGAGTCGTTGGAATTTGTGTAAATGGAGTTCCAGATGGTTAGGTAATATTCTTTTACTAACTTTTTGCCGAGGGTTAGAGGAATTGAATTGTAGTCGACGGTGGCCACAGAGTTTGCAGCGGCCTGAAGTTTCGTCCTTTTAGAGCAATGTTTCTCAAACCTTTTTTTCAAATCAAGAGCTGTATAAGTAAGAACAGTTCTGTGGACTTTTTATTTTATTTTAATTTTTAAAAAGAGAAGTGAAAGAAGTGTTCTTAAATTTTAATTATTTCTTTTGCAAATATAGGTTCTAATATCCCGTATTAGACATTTTGTGGGGCATGTGATAAATACATATTAAGGGGACTAATACAGTAGCCAACTCTCTTATCTTGAATAATTGAACTTTGTTTGGACAAATTTTCATACAGTTTACTAGTTACTTTATAGGCCTACATTTTCCCGATGACTGGAGATCCGGATATTTGAAGCTCGGATAATTGGAATTTTACTATCAACTAGGCCTATGTTTTAATAAAACACTGAACAAGTCAGATCGTGAGTTCGAACGCTGAACAAGTCGATAACGTTTATGTGTGCATGAATATGACAGACACATATCTGTGGGTTTCAAGTCATGTAAAATAACTCGTAACTAAGCTAAACTTCGTGGCACTACATCCCTGGAGGGACTAGCCTACCATCCCACCGCTGCGTCATCTGTCGTAGGCGGATGGGAGGATTGGTGGTATGTGGTCGGCATGTCTACACCCACGGCCGTTAATAATGCTTTCCGTGACCGGAGCCGCTACTTCTCAATCAAGTAGTTCCTAAGTTTGTTTCACGAGGCTGAGTGCACTCCGTTTCAGACCTCCCTAACTTAGAAGAAATCCGAAGAGGTAAAGGGGATCGAACCCGGGCCTGCTGATCCGTAGCCAGCGACGATAACTCAGAAACCACACAGGCTGTCAAAAGAACTCCTGCGGGACAAAATTCCGGCACACCGGTGACGGTCACAGGACTAAGTTCCAGTTCACCCCTGTCGTTAAATAACCAATCAAGCAACCAACCTGCCCACAATTTTACGCTGATCTTGGTTGGTTGCCATTTCGATGGTAGATTTTTCCCGTCACCAGATAGCAAGCCATTAGATACAAGTACAATGCAATAAATGGTTTACTATTAGGCCTAGCATTTCCTAAGAAAGAAAAAAAGGAAATGACTTTGAATTAATTCATTCCAGTTAATAACATTTTTACGGAAATAGAAAGGATTTTTCAAAATTTTACTTTAAAAATAAAATAATCTAAATGTTAGTCTTAGGCCTATATCTCGCGGATGAAGTCAAGCAGTCTCCACAAAACATTATGTAAGAATATATGTGTTTTGGTATTATAAACTTTGTATTGTATGTTTAATTTTTGTAACTGATCTGCGAGTAAAGCTCCAGATCGGCTTTGCGGCAGTGTTCCCGTACGTACGACTATAGTCGTACACATACGACTATTTCATAGATTTGCACGACGTACGACGCAAACATGTGTCGTATGCCTATTCATACGACTATTTTTATTATTAGCTTTTTATACCATTATTTTCTGTTTATTTTTTAGCAATCTACTGCAGAATATTTTCAATTTTGATAAACATGGAGTTTTTTCGTAGTTTATTTTGTATAGATATGTCGCTAAATGAATGGCGGAAAGTTATAATAGCCATTGTCGAATAAAACTCAGTCCCTTTATTTCTTACAGGCCTTCACGGGCGGGTGCCGCTTCTTGCTTAAGTTGTATTGTTGTATTGTTATTGCTACTTCTCTCATTATTCTTCTCCAAACATTTTATATTTTAGCCGCACGTCTGCAAAACGAAGCAATCCAAACCTCTAAAGAAATTATTCCGATAAAGAGCAGTTGGTCTCATTGTTTTTGTTTTATTTTGACCAAGCATAATAATCATATCATTGTTATTATTAATAGTATATGTTGACACGTGCATATCAAAAGTGGCTCTATACTTTTCTTTAAATAATATTTCTGTACCTCAGAGCCAAAGGAACGTAACTCCAAATTTAATATTTTTTTTGTTTTTTTCATATTCTTTACTAACTTCTTGACCTCCATAGAACCAATTAATATTAAATCCATAATTTCATTAGAAACCAAGATATTGAGAGCCAAATAGTAGTAACTTCATTCCCCTTTATTGTTCAAAATTTTGTTTTTCGCTCCTCCTGTAAAATTTAGTTTTTGGCAGTTACGCTCGTTTGGCTCTGAGGTACAGATTTAGAAATCTTACTTTCTTATGGTTTGTATTTTATTAATATTTTATTAATATTATTATTATTATTATTATTATTATTATTATTATTATTATTATTATTATTATTATTATTATTATTATTATTATTATTATTTCAATTTCTTCCTGCAACATCTGCGGACAGCCGATGACAAAGAGTACCAACAACAATGGGTATATGTAGGCTATACAGTTACGAGAGACCAATCAGACCAATGGGGGTAAACAGGTCAGCATGCGTGAGTGGAGCAGTAGCACGTTATAGAATTTACAAAAGCATATTTTAACCACCAATCTTGCAGTTATAGAAAAAAATGTCTGTATAGAGTACCTCACTTGGCAGTCATTATTATAATATTATTATTACCATTATTATTATTATTATTATTATTATTATTATTATTATTATCATCATCATCATCATCATTATCCTGACAATTCGCAAAGTGTACGACGATTTTAACTATCGTACGACTATTTTCAATGGTTAGTACGACTCTTTTACGTTTCTGATCTGGCAACCCTTCTTTGTGGGCTATAAGCCGAGTCAAATTCGACCTAAGAGCAGGGTCGGATTTAAGAGTATGCAGCCTATAGCCTAAAGTCAATTTGCCGCCCCCTCTGTGGTTCATATTGCTTAATACATTTGTTTTATAACTTACAACAAAAGGGTAGAGTTCATTGGTGTTTTCATATCTTTTAAACATAAAGTTAATTTAGATTGGATAAAACTACAATTATAATTGTTTACATAATAGATTATATAATCAATTTAGTTTTCTACTTTTTTACTTACTTCTTTTAAGATTCGTTAAAAAATGAAATGGGTTTCGAAATTAATTTGTTCTTGGAGATCAGTGATCACTATTTTAAACATATTTTTATATTTTAATGCTAATGACCAGGGCCCGGATTCTAATGACATGTCATCTTTTTATTGATGCTGCATAGACATTGCCAACTTGTGGATAACTCCTAATTATGATCTCTAGATTACAAAAATGCATTTTATTAGGTCATTTTTTGTCATTTTCGTGTCATTTGCTTCCTTATTAAGTCATTTTAATGTATTTACATTGAGTGTATTAACTTTTTTTTCGTCGCTAGCGGTGCTATTTTTGAAGTGTTGTTTGTTTAATGCAAGAAGGAAAAATTCGGCGTTATAGTGTTGACATGTCTCAGTCGGAAGTGAGAATCAAAGAAACGCCAAAATGTTTTATTATATTACTATTGTTATTAGATTGACTTGGCAGCAGAGTCTGTCACCTGCTTGGATTTGAGAGTGCAAACTACTAGCCTATTTACCCTTAATAAACAACAATATAATCCGGCAGACCACAAAAGGATGTGCCGAATTTTGACTCACCAGTGCCTCAGTGCCAGTATAAATTTCCGTGAGAAAAGAACATTCACAACATTACAGTTATTTACAGTTTTTACAATTATGCACAAACTAGTCTATAACTTTGTGTGTACAATAATAATTTTTTATAAATAAAATATCAGTTTTTAGGTAATTTTTTATAATTATTAAGTCATTTTCTTTAAAATATAGGGTCATTTTATAGGTCATTTTTCAAACAATGTTAGGTCATCAGAATCTGGGCCCTGGTAATGACTATCTTGCGTAATTGAAGAACTGTGTTTAATTTGAATTAAATTGTCCTACACGGTGAAATGAAATTACACAAATTGTAGTTAATTACTGGTTTATTCGTTGAAAAATTTACAAACTTCTGTAAAACAACTCACCCCACGTAATCTTCATGTTCAAATTTACATAGCTTCCTTACGAGATTTCTTAATAATGTCCTCATATGAAAGTGTTTTTGTTGTAGTAGCCTCAATTTAGTAGGTCCTCAGTTTGTATCACGAGGCTGAGTGCACCCCGTTCCAGACCTCCCTAACTTAGAAAAATCCGAAGAGATAAAGGGGATCGAACCCGGGGCTGCTGATCCGTAGCCAGCGACGCTAAGCACAAGACCACACAGGTTAAAAAAAGAACTCCTGCGGGACAAAATTCCGGCACACCGTCTACGATCACAGACCTAAGTTGTAGTTCACCCCTGTCGTTAAATACCCAATCAAATAATTAACCTGACCCCATCGCATAATCCCAATGTTACCCTCATCTTGGTTGGTTGCCATTTCGATGGTAAATTTTAATAATTCCCGTCACAAGATAGCATGACATTTGGAGATTCTCCAAGTATAATGGCACTAAGTGTTTTACTATTATCGTTTCCGATGAAGAGAAGAAAATAACGTAGCATTAATTCATTTTAATTAATAACATTTTTACGAAAATAGAAACGGTTTTTAAAAATTTTACTTTAAAAATAATATAATTGAATGTTAGCCTTATGGCTCGCGGATGAAGTCAAGCATAGTTTCCATAAAATATTAGTTTGTTAATAGAGAATGTGAATTCCTTTACTACATTTAGTAGCTTTACTTTAATTTTTGTAACTGATCTGCGAGTGAAGCTCCAGATCGGTTAATAACATTGATAATTCGCCCTAAGAGCGCTGCCACGTTTCTGTGGCCACAGAGGTAGCAGTTGGCTAAAGTTTCGTTCTTTAAGAGCAGTGTTTCTCAAATCTCCTTCTCAAATCAAGAGCTATATAAGTAAGAACAGTTCTGTGGACTTTTTGAAGTGAAACTTCTTTAGCGGCGGTAGGGGTAAATCGGGAACTTGTGTCACGCCCAAAAACCGTCACGAAATTTGTGTCACACTCAAAACTGTCACGAAATTAGTAGAGTGTTTCGGAGCGGACTGCACAGAAAACAATCAACTCAAGAGTTAATCAAAGGAAATGTTTCAGACCTAGTACGAGGACCTGCAAATGGGAATAGTAAAATCCAAAATTGAAAAAATCTAAAAATCCAAAATTAAAAAATCCAAAATTAAAAAATCCAAAAAATAAAAATGTCAAAGATCCAAAATTTAAAAAATAAAAAAATCCTAATTTAAAAATTTAAAGATCCAAAATTTAAAAATCCAAAATTAAAAAAATAAGAACTAAAAAATTAAAAATCCAAATTGCCAAAATTTAAAAAACAAAATTAAAAATTAAAAATAAAAAAAGCCTAAATCTAAAAAATAATAAAATCCAAAATTTAAAAATCCAAAATCCAAAATTTAAAAAACAAAAAATTCAAAGATCGAAAATTTAAAAAATCATAAATTCAAAATTCAAAGATCCAAAATTAAAAAATTAAAAATCTAAAATTAAGAAAGTTCAAAAACCCAATATTACAAAAGCCCAATAATGCAAAATTGAAAAAATTAAAATTAAAACAAGTTTCACTTCTGTCGCATGGCATTCCACGCACACTTTTTTTTTATTTTAAATGTTGTCATTTTTAAAAAAAAGAAGTAAAAGAAGTATTCTTAAATCTTAATTGTTTACTTTACAAATGTAGGTTCTATTATCCCGTTTTACACATTTTGTGGAGCATACTTTCAAACATAAAATATATAGGCCTAAAGAAAATAATAAACTTAATTTTGTGTCCAATGAGATATACTTTTTACCACCTTATACCCTCATTTAAAATAACAATCTTGGATAGTTTGAGGGCTGTTATGAACAAGGCCCTCCTCATCACAAATATTCGGTTGCCATAAACAATAACAAATGCGAATCACTTTCTGAAATAAACTTCAATCTTCAAGAATGTATATACATAATATTTTCAGGTAATATCACAATTAATATAATTAAATTGATATAAATAGCGAGCGCCTCGTGTTTTCAAACCTTTTCCTCCATCCGTAATCAGCCTTACGGCCCTTGTATCGCAATATACTATTATAAGACCTGGGATTTTAGGCTCTAAAAAAATTAGTTTTAGGCACTTAAAGTAGGCTTTTAAAACAAGTAAAAAAGGATTTTAATAGAGAAAATAGGCACTTAAAATATGATTTAAAAATGTATAGATAGATAGAAAATAGACTTTAAAATATTACAATATACACTTAAACTGTAACATGTTTTTTTCCCCTGCAAGAAACGTGGTATACCTATTCTTAACAGAATTAACTGCAAAATTAGGCATCACGAACTATATTCACTTAAACAGATGTTCTTTCACTGGTGACTTGAAACAGTAGTCCCCCTCCCACATCAGTCAGCATTCCTTTAACGACAATTGTTTGGAATAATCAAGTTTCTGAAAAACCCAACTCTGCTGTTCTGCTTTTCATTGAGGGATGTCCATTATAAAATTGTAAAAATTACAGAAGTTGAATTTTATTTTAAATGTACAAAATAGGCATTTTTAGGCACTAAAATAGTAAAATAGGCTCTTAATGTCCAAATAGGCATTTTAGGGCACTATAAAGCTCTATAAATGTAAGTGATTTATCATGAAACGTCCACATATTTAATAATTTTCGTGTTATTTCTTTTTTCTTTCTTTCTTTCTTTTTCGTAGTTTTACCTCTCCCTTTTTTAGGATTTAAGCGACCCAAGCCGCCCGGGCCTTACAGGGCCGCGACCTGTCGGGAGAGGGATTACCTTTGGATCACATACATACTTTTTTGACCAGACAAGGACATGGAGGGCCTCCCCGGATGAGTGATCAGCCCAATGCCAGGGCCACCTCCGAGACAACACGAACACATAGGACGATACACATCATTCACACACACACACACACACTCACTCAGAACAAGGCGAGGATGGGGATGAAGATGATAATGACGGCCAGATGATATCCGGGGACCACAAGGGCCTAAAGTTACCTGACATTTGTCTCACAGGTGAGGGAAAACCCCGGAAAAAACCTCACCTAGGTAACTTGTCCCGACCAGGAATCGAACCCGGGCCCGCTGCGTGAGAGGATTGGACGCATGCCCTGAGCCACAGCGGTGGACCGTGTTATTTCATCAGGAACAAATTAGGCATTTGCCATAAAATCCCAGGTCTAACTATTATCTACTATTGTTACTAATTTGAAGATAGAAGTTACCTTCTTCCATTAAAACCTGTATTGCTATTGCTGCAGTTTCTCTGAATAATTTTAATGACATTGCAAGAAGATGCTTATACAATAATAATACTGCGTTTCAGTAGCAGATAATATATCGATGTTATCATAGCAACATTAAGCAGCGAACATAACAATGTTACTTGTTAGTGTATAAGTAGATCACGACTGGGAATCGAACTGGGTGCTGCCGTTGTCGTGACTGCGGGGTGGTGTCTGGAGTCCCGTGTTCGCATGTCAAGCACACCAGATCGTGATGCTGTTGTGGGAGTGGTTGCTAGCAGGTGTATGTGATGTAAATCTCAAAACAACAAGGGACTATAAATCTTCTCTTGTTTTGACGGTGAATAACGTTTATTGCTGTTTGGATTCTATTATTTTATTTACTTATAATGTTAAAAATTAATAATTATTTTTGCAATCAGACGCCACCCGAATGAGCACATAATAATAATAATAATAATAATAATAATAATAATAATAATAATAATAATAATAATAATAATACCACCAACAACATAGGCCGTGACATGATAAGTAAACCCTTTAACGCACGATACTCAACTATCAAATTGTAAATCTGTACCGGACCGCATAGAAAACAGTTAACCTAATGATTAGACCCATAGTTTATTTATTTTACTCTATTCTGTAAATTGTTCATGCATTTTAATTTTTCTTTCGAGTATTTTTCGTTATTTTATTTAAGTTCTCTGTCTGTAGAAACTCAAGACAACATTGTCCTGCCGGTTGTATTATATGGATGTGAGACATGGTCGCTTATTCTTCGGAAAGAACATAATCTGAGAGTGTTCGAAAACAGGAGGCTTAGGAAAATATTTGCGTCTAAGAGAGATGAAAATGGGGACTGGAGAAAACTACATAACGACGAGCTTCATGACCTGTACTCTTCACCAGATGTAGTAAGGGTTATTAAATCATGGAGGATGAAATGGGCTGGACATGTTGCGCGCATGGGGAGGAAAGACATATCTAAAAATATTGACTGGGAGACCCGAAGGGAAAAGACCACTTGGAAGACCTAGACGCAGGCGGAAGGATAATATTAGGATAGATTTAAGAGAAGTAGGATTTGCGAGGGATGGTTGGATGGAGTTAGCACAGAATAGGATTGAATTGCAGGCTCAGGTAAGCGCGGCAATGAACCTTCGGGTCCCGTAAAATAGATAATATTCTCTATTGAGTATTTCCATAGAGTAAGTAAGTCTGTAGAAATCCACTCTTGCCTGGTGAACAATAAAGCTTTGTTTCAGGTTGAAACAACTGAATACGCGCTCTTTCACGGCCTCTTATTCTATATTAGAATATGAAAGAAGAAAGGTGTTTTGCCTATGCTTAGAGTAAAGAAAGTTACGTGAGTGCATTAATCAGATTTTATTTGGGTTGTGTATCCTTCGTGGATGCGATGTGTTAATGACATTCTGTTCGTTTTTACACCAGTTTACATGAGGAAAATGTCATATAAGTTATAATCAGGGCCCGGATTCTGATGACCTAAAGTTGTTTGAAAAATTACCTATAAAATGACCCTAAATTTTAAAGAAAATGACTTAATAATTATAAAAAATGACCTAAAAACTGACATTTTATTTATAAAAAAATATTATTGTTCACACAAAGTTATAGTTATAGACAGTAGTTTGCACTCTCAAATCCAAGCAGGTGACAGACTCTGGTGCTAAGTCAATGTAATAACAATAGTAATATAATACAAAGCTTTGGCGTTTCTTTGATTCTCATTTCCGTCTGAGACATGACAACACTTAACGCCGAATTTTTCCTTCTTCCATTAAACAAACAACACTTCAAAGACAGCACCGCTAGCGACGAAAGAAAGTTGATAAGCTCAATATAAATACATGAAAATAACTAAATAAAGAAGCAAATGACATGAAAACGATAAAATAATTACCTAAAATTGAAATAAATGCCCTAAAAATATAAAATCGCATAAAAAGGCAAAAAATGTCCTAACAAAAATGTATTTATATAATCTAGAGGCCATGATTAGGATTTATCCACAAGTTGGCAATGTCTATGCAGCATCAATAAAAAGATGACATGTCATTAGAATCCGGGCCCTGGTTATAATATATTGTACAGTCGGTCAAATAAAAAACGTCGGGCGGTATTTGATTAAGTATCACGAACGAGCATATGCGCATGTACAGGAAGACTTAAGGTTAGGTTCACACACGCCTCTCGTCTATCCATGTATTTTCTTGATTATTTAGTCAGTTTTGTTCCAAAACAAACATGTATAGAAGGCATTGGCTATATGCCTCAAATCCGCCATAGGCTATTCTTGGTTGCAAATTTTTATAATAATAATAATTAATAGATTCGCGAGGAATATGTTTATTCAAGGAGCATCTTTTTAAGATTCTATTTTATAATACCGGTACTTCTAGTGCAAAATCAATAACTTACGCTCAACTTCTGCAACCAATCTTAGCATCGAAATACGCGTCCGGCCAGATCAACGTTTGCTATGAAAACTTCCGGTTGCATTATAGTAAAGTTTCCACCTCTGTGCTGCTTTTTCATAAATATGGAACCTTCTCGCTGCTTCAGAGACCGAAAAATGCAGGTCAATTACAGCCCTAACTACACTTTCTCTCACGTTAGCATTTGTATGTGGCGATGACACAAAGCAAAATGAATTATGACAATGCATTAAGTTGAATATCGTGTGTTGCGCTTTCCGCGTTGTTCATTTTTTCCCTCCGTGTTCATATTTTCCCTCCTGCCGCATGGCCTCATATGTTCCGAAAATGACCTGCATTTTGTGTTTTTTATAGGAAACTTGTGAACTAATGCGTCAAAACTTTAATTTTAACAGCATACGAGTCCCGACGTTTTTTATTTGACCGACTGTACTAAGTGCAAAAACTTTCATTCTGACAGAGAAAGTTATGTTTCACATTACATTTTTTTTTTACTTATTTTGGTGTTATTTCTTACATTTTTGTGCTTGTTTGCTAGTTTATTTGCTTATAAATCCTGGTTCTAAATATAACTCTTCTGTTAATATTTTTCAAATGCAACCAGTTTGACAGATGTGGTATGGTAGAGGAGCGAAGTAAGTTATAGTTGAAGACATGGGTAATAAACTACATGGCAAAATCAACGCAAGTGATAGGTGAACAAATAGGTTGCCAGGCGAGGTGAATGACAACAATGAAGAGTGGAACAAATTGGTTGCTAGGTGACATTATGAATGGGAGTATTGTCGTCAAGTGGACACGCCTGTAGCTACTGTGCGCTCCTTCCACAAGGTCAGACAAGGTCACGGCAGTTTTTTTAAACTCATTGCGAATATTTGAATTCATTTAGGTCAGCGTTTCTCAACCTATGATCAGCGGACTACTGGTAGTCCGCGAAGATGGTGCAGTTGGTCCGCAGACATAATTAAAAAAATATCATAAAGCAAGTAAAGAAGTAAAAAATGTTCACATAAAATGGACACTAGATGTCAAAGTTTTTAAAAATTTCGAAAATAACAGGTCCTATTGCAAGTTTCCGTACTTTTGCAGTTAAGAACCACAGTTTGAAACCTTTGATGCACTGACGTCTATGGTTCCCTCTTTCATTCAAAACCCTAAAAAATAAGACTTTGTCGGAATTTGTTATTAGATGCGCTCTCTTAACAAGGGTTTTATTGTTGGAGGTGCCCGAGTGTCTGATACCGTTAAACCTGTGTTATAATTCCTAATTATATTATCAAATTGGTAATAACTATTAAAATCTGTTCAAAATATAATTTTACTGTTAATTATTTACTTTCAATTAAATAACTGTGTTTCCGTCGAATTAAAAAAAAAAATGTATTCAGAATTATTTCGTTATAATTACCTATAATTAATAACCCAAATATTAAGAATATAGGCCTACATATAGCCTTCTTTTACAAATGGGATGTAAAATTAGGGATCCGTAAAATTTTTTAGACATTTTAGAGGTCCTCGGGTTCAGAAAGGTTGAGAAACGCTGATTTAGGTAGATTGCAAACCTACTGCTGATGATAATAGGAGGCGCGTCCATAAAGTAAGTTTCCTTGGGGCTGTTTACATAAACAAAACACAATTTAAAGGAAATATTTATTGTAACAGACACAGCCAGTGTTCAGCTATTTTTCGACATATTCGCCACCGGAATACAAACAACTGTCATATCATAGAACCAACTTTTGAACACATGTGTCGTATATACGCCAGATATTTGAACCACTATCCGCTTCTCTGTCATTCCCTGTCATTTCTTTAGGTGTAGGAAAAGATGGAAATCACTGGGAGCGAAGTCCGGGGTGGTTGTTTAAACACCTCGTAGCAAGAATTTTCTGGAAGTTCGGCTGAGAGGTGTTTAAACATCCACCCTAAAGCCCTGTCAGTGCAACCCAATTCGTGTGCTTTTATTAAGTGCCAGTATGGTACTTTATGAGATTGTGTGGGGGACGAAAAAATGTCTGTCCGTCTGTCTGTCTGTCTGTCTGTCCGTCCGTCCGTCTGTCCGTGCGTCTGTACGCACCATAACTCAAGTACGCTTTTTCGGATTTTCATGAAACTTGGTATAAACATTCATAATGTCGATGGGAAGAACCCTATTGATATTGAACCAAATCGGTTCACCGGTACCGGAGCAATGCCCAATTTAGTGCCTATTTTAATAGATTATGGCGCCATCACTCAAATACGCTGTAACGGATTTTCATGAAACTTGGTATACCCATTTATGACGTCCATGAGAAGTGCCCTATTGAATTTGAACCTAATCTGTTGACCGGTACCGGAGTAAAACCCAATTTAGTGTATATTTTAAAGACGCGGTAACTCAAATACGCTTCACCGGATTTTTATGAAACTTGGTATACACATTTACAATGTCCATGGGAAGACGTCTATTCATAATGGATAAAATCGGTTGATCTGTTTCGGAGTAATGCTCAATTTAGTGCCTATTTTATGGCAATATACGTATTCGAAAGAATTTATAAAAAAAATGAAAATCAGTTATCTTGACAACATAGCCTATTGTTTTACTGTGATCTTATAAGGCCTTGGAAATTAAAATACAGGTAGCTATGACAAAAACACTATTGTTTTACATGCGCTTATCCAACTAGACCGTTAAAATGACCCAGGTGGCCGAGATGGTAGACCTTTCTTCTTCCGTAAGCCCTGCTTAATGAATAAATCTGGAGCTTAACTTGGAAATCAATTTAAAAAAAAACATATTCTGCATATCATAATTGCAGTCATAACTGATTAAACAAAAACATACTGGCACTTTTTTACATCAGTTTACCTGATTTTATTCTGTTCTGCTTTTAGCTTACCTGAATTACTGTAGGTTAATTATGTCTTATATGCACCATTGGTAGCATTGGTTACAACATGGTTACTCCAATCGATTCATGGATGGTTGATTCATAGTATGTCGTGATCTCACAACTCTCAGTTTTGTTTTTATACAACAAAGCACGGAAGTAATTATTATTTATATATCCCGTTACATTTAATCCATGCAATAGTCTTAATATATTCAACTCGAGTTGACGAATTTCATCAGAAAATTCGCTCCTGTGACTAAAAATAAACCATATTTAAAAAATATATACATTTGTTTTATCCACATTGGTAATAATTACTTTATTTGTTTTCTATGCGGTTCGCGACCAGCATTTAATTATTTGTGGACATGTAGGTGGAAAAGAAATTGAATTCCAAACAATCCCAAAAACCAAAGTTCTGTCAGGATTCTTAAATTTTGGATTTTGGATTTTTAATTTTTCATTCTTGGGTTTTTTTAAAAGGCTAATCATTGAGTTGATTGTTTTCTGTGCAGTCCGTTCCGCCACACCTCACTAATTTCGTGACGATTTTGAGTGACACTAATTTCGTGACGATTTTGAGCGTTACACAAGCTCTCGATCCACCCCTACCGCGGGTAAAGAAGTTTTGCTTCAAAAAAGGGTTTTAAACTGACATTCTCTCAACTTTCATTCCACGGTATAAGAAAGTCATATAAGTTAACCCTAAGTGAAAGGCATAGTGAGTTAAGAAGGTTTAAATTTGTAATACAGAAGCCGGTACTGCACGATAAGAACTAGAGATACGCGCTCCGGAGACTGCGATGCTGGTGTAAGTCACGAACTCATTCGGGCGGATTCTCATTACGAACTGGTTCAAGGAAAACTATATTACGTAATTTAGAAGTATGTAATTGAATTTATAAACATCTCTTCCAATACAATAGTTAAACATGTGTCATAAGTAGAGTTCAGATTTTAGGTAAAAACCTATTTTAATCCTTAAGTGATATATGGACGAAAACGTGTATATGCATGTTTCATAAGTGACTATGCCTAAAACTGATACTTTTATAGGACCTAAAACAGCCTAGTTTTTACGTTAGAACCTAATATTGCCTTTTTTGCTTGTTTTTCCTCTAAAGTTCAAAATAAGTTTCTTTGTTATAAATTCTAGCATTTATTTTCAGTTCGTACTAAATTTTTAGCTCGGAATATGCAGTAGGCCTACATGACATATTTGTGATGTGGTTAAATAGTAAGGATTGTTTCGTCTTCAGTAGAAAAATTCCTTGGAATTTCCAAGAAAATGTAGTGTTTTTCCCCCGACTCCCACATCCAGTAAAAAAAAAAAAAAAAAAAAGTAGTTCTCTGAATCACTGTGGGATACAAGAGGTTGAATATGCTAGCGTCCGTAGCTTCTGGGCGCAGGCATTAGATTTTCACCACTGTTATGGTAGTAATACAGGCCCTAGAAATAGGTCTATATAATTATGTGTATCATAGGCCTATATCTGTGTTTTATCATGATTACTGATTAAAGGTAAATTCAATAAATATAATATTCTGCATTGCAATTGAGATATTTCAGAAATGACAACTTAACAATTTTATAAGATACTATTTTACGATTTTGAGAACCTATTTTCCAATTTTTAGAGCCTATTTTATTTACCTTAAAGAGAATTTTTAGCGACCTAAAAGTCCGAAGTCTAGTCATAAGAATATCTGGCAAATCGGAGGATTCTGTCTCCTTAATATCCTGATGTATAAATCTTATTCTAGGCCACCCCCATGGCTGAGTGGTTAGATCGGTCGCCTTCTAGCGCGGGGATCCGGGATCAAATCTCGGTGGATCCATGTGGTGGACATAACGGGTCAGGGCAGGTTTTCTCGAGGTGCTCCTGTTTCTGCTGCCACTCCGCCAGAGTTCCGTTCATCATATTATGACCATTGGTTGCAATAAAGGAATTATAAAACTTATTCTGTGAAAAAAATGAATACATAATGTCTGTACACTTATAGGCCTACTCTGTTTTGTATTCAATTTAATATTTTTATTTATTTGATTGAAACATCAGAAGTATTCATGTGGCCATGCAAGCGCCGCCTACATCATAAAAATTACCATTTGATTTAATGCACGAGACTCAAATTCTGACGCAAATTGTAAATCCGCACCGGACTGCAAAGGAAACAGTCAACACAATGATTAGGCCCAGAGTTTATTTCTTTTATCCTATTCTGTAAATTGTACATGCATTTTATATTTTCTTTAGAGTATTTTTCATTATTTTATTACATATTCAAGTCTAACTATGGTATCTTATAGGATAAAGATAATGTACTTCCTCTGTTCTCCAAGTTCTTGTAAAATAATATTCTAGACTGGGATGTTATTCCTCTATCTTCTCAGGTCACAGATTCGAACCCCGTGTCAGGAATTTTATCCTAAGATTCTAAAAGGGTTCTAAAAGGGCCAATGTCAATTTCTTGCAAAAATGAGATTTATGCATTATAGATAGGGCCCTGATTTATTGGTGAAATAAAATGGTAGATTTCGGTGTTAACTTCCTTCTATTTCGGTAGGTATTTCGTGAAATAAATTACTTTATACTACATTGGGAATACCCAATATAGGTCTATGTAGAATGTTTGTTACTAGTATTTTGCCCTTGTATGAACTGAACTAATTTTCGATTTAGACATGATTAGAGTTAATGTTCAAATATAATTACGAGAAATATTATCGTAATTTCTACTAAACACCATCAGATAGCCATTTGCAAACAGAAGTGCCAACCATACCACTGAGGATAAAAGACGAAATCTGTTGAATACAAGCAAACATTCTACACTCTTCTGCTGTAATCGATCATAGGAATCGCTAACTTGGCAAAGACATAGCAGGAAAAGAGTGTACTCAACAGTACAAACACAGAAAATCTTTGCGTAAATTCTGCAATCTTTGTAATCGATCACAAATATCGATATATCGGTAAATCTTCGACAGCCACAGAAACAGCAGAAAAAAAGCATGCTGCTAAGAAATAAAAAATACAGTACACCAAAACACAATATTGTGATTTTAAGGCACATTTTCGTGCTCATTTCTCACTTTACGGACAAAAGGGGCATATTTCGCGCTTATAGACACATTTCGCGGAATCGAGTAAATTTCGCGATATTTCATGGATTCAATTTGGTTCATATTGGTATTTTAAGCATATAAAAGCTAAATATAGCTAAGGGAGGTTGTTTTATAAAATTTCGCGCTTATCGTTGTTACCAAAAAATACGGCCCCTAATTATTGAGCTCGTCTAGTCTTTATCTTCCGTATTCTAAAAGTGCCAATGTATGATGCTATTAATAGACATAAATACAGAAACCTTAGAGACCAATGTCGGAATTTCTCAGTAAAAAATGTTACTTCTATAAAGGCTTCAAATTCAGTTGTCTAAAAGCAAGTTTTATGACATTGGCTCTTTTAGAACCAAGCCACAGTTACATTGCCATAAATCTATCCTGTAAATAAACACCTCATTGGACAAGGGAAATCGGATTCATTTTCAAGACATGATTCCCCAAAATGACTCATAGGCGTACCGAGGGGGGGGGTTTGGGGGTTTGAACCCCCCCCCCCATTGATAAAAAAAAGGAAAATTGTATAATTTTTTTAAGTCTGCCGATAAATTACTTAATACAAGTATAAAGCGTGGGAAGCTTAAAACTCGTTATTTTGCGTCTTAATTTTTAAAATTTTCCGGAGGAGGACCCCCGGAAGCTTAAAACTCGTTATTTTGCATCTTAATTTTTAAAATTTTCCGGGGAATAACCCCCGGAAGCTTAAAACTCGTTATTTTGCACCTTAATTTTTAAAATTTTCCGGGGGAGGACCCCCGGAACCTTAAAAGTCGTTATTTTGCATCTTAATTTTTAAAATTTTCCGGGGAGGACCCCGGGCCCCCCTCTTCCTGGGGGGTATTCCAGACCCCGCGGATGTTATAACCCCCCCCCATATGGTCGGCCTGGTTACGCCTATGAAATGACTCGCATGTTTGATTAGTTCTATTTATTTCTTACAATATAAGGGCTAATCAATATGCTAAAATACATAATAGCAATAATAAATTCATTACTCACTCTGTATAGGTCTACGCTATTAAAGGTAGGCTTTTCAAAGAGTAACCTAAGTTTAATTTAAAAAATATAAAATTCACATACCGTAAGTAATATCTTGTTGTTTTTTTAGATAGATTTCGAAAAAAAATCTACCTATTGCAATCAATAACATGTCATAACTTTCCAAAAAATTCTTTCATAACTTTATGATTCATGCCTCCCTAAGTACAAAACCATCGCCCGTTCAAAATTTTTTGTGATATATATATATCTACACGCTAGCGGCCGTAATTTTGAAGACATTTGAACCAAATTTTATTATGTTATTTCTAGGCCCGATAGTTCGGACAAGTTCGTTAATGAGCAAAATTGGCCCAAGGGGAGGGTCGGGGTCGGGGGTTGATATTTTGAAAAATTTATATCTCGACCCCTATGAAGTATAGAGGGAAACTTTGTTTGAATAAATTAGAGTACTCCCTATGGAGTTCACCGTTACACCAACGATTCGGGGGTTTTGGGGGTACGAGTGGGGGTGGGGGGATGGAAATTCGAAATTTTTGATACCACGTCTTGTGGGGTATCGTTGAAAAGCTCTTGATGAGTACTCTACAAATCAATAACTACATTCTTGATAGTTCTCATATAAGGCGAGATTTGAATGTTTGAAAAAGTGCTCTTTCCTCTTTTTTGCAGTAATTATTGCGGGTTTGTCATGCCAAGGCAAAAGAAGAAGAGTGCTGCGCAGCGGCAATAATTTAAACCAAAAGCATGATCGTTCGTTGAGTGCAATGATTCGTACATTGTGAACGACTCATTCACGATTTGCCCATCTCTACGTCATATCATACCAATTTGAAGTAACTCACTAAAATAAACTTCATCATGGTACATAATGAATACACAATCAGTACCATTTCTTTTGTAACTTGTTACTGAATTACATTGATATAGTATTATTATTATTATTATTATTATTATTATTATTATTATTTTACATATTATTATTATTATTATTATTTTTTTTTACAGGAGTGGATCCTCGAGTAATCTGGGTCCTGAACCACCACCTCCGTCGTCACGTGACAAGGAAATTGCCCATCTCGCCACCAGATACCTGGAGGATAACGTGAAGGCCTGGATCAACCCCAGGATATTCGCCAAAGTGAGTACCAAGTTAACTATTTACTGTAAGAGGTCACGTCAAACATAGACGAGTTCCTTATCATAGGTAATATAACGAATTTTAACGATAAACTGACGGGCATGACGTTGCGGGTAAATTTATGTCGAGAGATTCTACACCTTTTCAACCTCAATTTCGGAAAAAGTAATTTCAATTTCGGAAAAAGTAATTTCAATTTCGGAAAAAGTAATTTCAATTTCGGAAAAAATAATTTTAATTTCGGAATAAGTAATTTCAATTTCGGAAAAAGTAATTTCAATTTCGGAAAAAGTAACTTCAATTTCAGAAAAAGTAATTTCAATTTCGGAAAAAGTAATTTCAATTTCGGAAAAAGTAATTTCAATTTCGGAAAAAATAATTTTAATTTCGGAATAAGTAATTTCAATTTCGGAAAAAGTAATTTCAATTTCGGAAAAAGTAACTTCAATTTCGGAAAAAGTAACTTCAATTTCGGAAAAAGTAATTTCAATTTCGGAAAAAGTAATTTCAATTTCGGAAAAAGTAAATTCAATTTCGGAAATACGAGGGCTATTTTTTTTAAACCTCCGATGGGGCATAAAATGAAAATCACAGTGAAAATCAAAACTGTTTTATTTGGAACATTTAGGTACACCTTCTAGCTACTTCTCTACATAATCTCGCTTCGATTGAAGAATTTCAAAACTCTTCAAAATGCCGTGAAGACCCTTCTCAATACGCTGGCGGCAAGCTTCTATGAAGAGGGTATAGTAAAGTTGGTACCACGCTAGGACAAATTACTCAATCGGAGCGAGATTATGTAGAGAAGTAGCTAGAAGGTGTACCTAAATGTTCCAAATAAAACAGTTTTCATTTTCACTGTGGTTTTCATTTTATGCCCCATCGAATGCTTTAAAAAATAGCCCTCGTATTTCCGAAATTGAAGTTACTTTTTCCGAAATAGAAATTACTTTTTTCGAAATTGAAATTTTTTTCCGAAATTGAAATTACCTTTTCCGAAATTGAGGTTGAAAAGGTGTAGACTCTGTGATGTCAATGCAGTCGACTCTTGCTTCACGCGGTTAGACTTTTTAATAATTTTAAAAATGTAGATACCATTTAACAGGGGAGCAGAAAGGGGGAATAGTATTGCGGCAACGGAGTGATCTTGCCTAACGTCACACACAGTGAAGTGCCGGGCACTTTCTTCACAAACGTCATCACGAGACGAAGCTGTCTTCCACTGATCTACACCATTTCAACCTCAATTTCGGAAAAAGTAATTTCAATTCCGGAAAAAGTAATTTCAAATTCGGAAAAAGTAATTTCAATTTCGGAAAAGTCATCTCAATTTCGGAAAAAGTAACTTCAATTTCGGAAATACGAGGGCTATTTTTTAAAGCATTCGATGGGGCATAAAATGAAAACCACAGTGAAAATCAAAACTGTTTTATTTGGAACATTTAGGTACACCTTCTAGCTACTTCTCTACATAATCTCGCTCCGATTTAGTCATTTGTCCTAGCGTGGTACCAACTTTACTATACCCTCTTCATAGCCCTCGCATTTCCGAAATTAAAGTTACTTTTTCCGAAATTGAAATTACCTTTTCCGAAATTGAAGTTACTTTTTCCGAAACTGGAATTACTTTTTCCGAAATTGAAATTACTTTTTCCGAAATTGAGGTTGAAAAGGTGTAGACCTTGAGTCGTATTTATTGTGACTATATAGCGAATAGTTGCAGGACTAAAAATGTAACGAGTAGGGCAAGGCATTTGATGATTTTGCATCTTTTTTATATGAAGGTTAAAAGACAGCTCCAATGTATATAAATGTACATCATTAAATAATTAATTAAATAAGGGCAATTTGTTTTTGCATTATTTTGCTTTATTTTGCATAATTTCGTCATTTTTCAAGAGATAGGTCTTTTTTTGGGCAATTTTTAGGTCATTTTCGGCATTTTTAGGTAATTTTCAACATTTTATGTCATTTTTGGCATTTTAGGTAATTTTCGGCATTTTAGCAATAAATGTTTTTTTATTTCTTTTTAAATATGATGGGCATGCCAATTCAGAAAGAATTTATTTTTCGCTAAGGATGTCCAAGTACCGTAGTATAAATTTACTGATTTCTTTTGTAACAAAATAAGTGTGTAGGCCTATTTTTTAAGTGCCAGTATGGTACTTTATGAGATTGTGTGGTGGAAGAAAAAATGTCTGTCCGTCTGTCTGTCCGTCTGTCCGTCTGTCCGTGTGTCTGTACGCACCATAACTCAAATACGCTTTTTGGGATTTTCATGAAACTTGGAAAACACATTTATAATGTCCATGGGAAGAACCCTATTGATATTGAACCAAATCGGTTCACCGGTACCGGAGTAATGCCCAATTTAGTGCCTATTTTAATAGATTATGGCGCCTTTCACTCAAATACGCTGTATCGGATTTCCATGAAACTTGGTATACCCATTTATGACGTCCATAAGAAGTGCCTTATTGAATTTGAACCTAATCTGTTGACCGGTACCGGAGTAAAACCCAATTTAGTGTATATTTTAAAGACACGGTAACTCAAATACGCTTTACCGGATTTTTATGAAACTTGGTATACACATTTATAATGTCCATGGGAAGACGTCTATTCACAATGGATAAAATCGATTGACCTGTTTCGGAGTAATGCTCAATTTAGTGTCTATTTTATGGTAATATACGTATTCGAAAGAATTTATAAAAAAAATGAAAATCAGTTATCTTGACAACATAGCCTATTGTTTTACTGTGATCGTATAAGGCCTTGGAAATTAAAATACAGGTAGCTATGACAAAAAACATATTGATTTACATGCGCTTATCCAACTAGACCGTTAAAATGACCCAGGTGGCCGAGATGGTAGACCTTTCTTCTTCCGTAAGCCCTGCTTAATGAATAAATCTGGAGCTTAACTTGGAAATCAATTTAAAAAAAAAACACATTCTGCATATCATAATTGCAGTCATAACTGATTAAAAAAAACATACTGGCACTTTGCTACATCAGTTTACCTGATTTTATTGTAAATCCATATATAAAGCATCGTCATAAACTGTATTTAGCAATTCATTACTTAAGAAAAAACTAATTATAAGTAATAATGGTAAATTTATAGGTCATTATTTTAAGATTTCGGGTCATTTTTTCACTATTTTTAGGTCATAAATGCATTTTTCATTTTGCATTTTTTCACTATTTTATGGTCATTAAATGCCTTGCCCTAGTAATGAGTAGGGACCGGATTCTTAGGTTTTTACCTATTTTTTTCCTTACTTCCAAAACAAAAAGCGCTCATACACTTTTTCGAATCATGTCCATAGGATTCACCCACATTAATTCTGTGGCACCTAAAAATATCTAAATAGGGTATAAAAACCTAAATATTCCTAAATGGGATATAAAACCTAAAATACCTAATTTAGGCTCCTTTTTTTCCTTTTTTGTTTGTCAGTTGAGAAGTCGATATTTTGCGGAGAGACAATAATTTTTGTCGGGTTGAAATTAATACCACCAGCGTTTCGTTCAACCCTTTGTCGTCTAGGATGGACAGTATCAAGAGAGGAAGTGTAAGAGTACCGGCGTATTCCTTTTGAAATATTCGTACGAACAACCATTGTTGCCGTGTATGAACAAGGATATAGATTTCTGTATTTTAAAGCGCTTGTTTGCATTTAGTACTTCCCTGAGTGGTCACTCTGTGAGTTTTAAGAAGACGTGTTAATTATGCCAAAACAAATGATATCGAGTTTATTACGACAGTGGATTGGCGACGACATGAATTTCTTCTTCTTTTTCTTCTTCTGAGGTTATTTTACGACGTTGCACTCCGCGGGTTTCTACGTCTGCTCTGTATAATTATGCTGTATATGACAGACATAGTCATTCAATACAACTCACAGTTGAGAATCTTGAAAGATATTTAGTGATATACTGTAACCAGGAAATGTGAGGCAATCTTATTTTCACTGCTTCTTTTGATTGTTTATGCTTTCTTTCTTCAATTGTATAATATTGTACTAAAGCAAGTTTACACAAATTTAAGTCAATTTTGTTAAGTTAAACTTTACAAGTATTATGTATTGAATCCTGTGTAACACATTAAAATTCATTAAACCAATTATTCTACCCGAAAACGATATTTTTGACAAAAAACCTAAAAAAAACTATTTTGCCTAATGGAAAACCTAAAACGGTGTTTTTAAAAACCTAAAAATCCGGTCCCTAGTAATGAGTAATAGAAACAAGAAAAATTAATAAAAACACATCGGCTTCAGCCATCGTTAATTGCTTCATTGTAAGTAAAACCATCGGTTGGCCTTTATTACATGTTTTGGGGCTGCAATTGTCATATTACTAGCTTAAAAGGCCCGGCGTCGCCCGGAAACTAAGCTATTACTTGGATCCAGAGGTGCTCTAATTTAGGCTTGGAGTTCTTCAACGTGCCGTAAATCTACGACACGACCCCCCTCAGCTTAAAGTCCCTCCCGGAAGACTCCGTGCCCGGATTTTTACGTCTGGAAAAATCCATCGACCGCGGCCGGGTTTGATCCCGCGACCTGCTACCCATAGACCACCGCGACCGACATAATTGCAATTATGACTGATTAATCAAAAGCATTCTAGTAGTTTGTTACATCAGTTTACCTGATTTTATTATTTTTTTGCACTCCTTAGCTAGTAAGTGGTACTTACGAACTTTGTTTACATGGATCGTAAGTTGACATTCCCACACAGTCTTGTTGCTAAGGCCGGTTGCGATGAGGTTAAAACACTTACGGTCCAAGCGCTACGTCATAATTCATTACGATACACTTCATAATTCAAGCCTTTATGGCCACGGCCCCCAGGACAAATATTCGGTTCCCATAACAACAAACACATGCGAATCACTTTCTGAAATAAACATCTATTTTCAAGAATGTATTTACATAATATTTTCAGGTAATATCACAATTAATATAATTAAATTGATATAAATAATCATCGTGCAAAAAATAGCATGCAACACACGGGCCGTAAAGGCATTTACGGGTCTCGAAAACTTAAAAACCCTCGGCTGCGACTCGGGTTTTCAATCTGTTTCCTCGACCCGTAAACGTGCCTTACGGCACTTGTATCGCAATATACTATTACCTGATTTTATTATTTTTACGATTAATCGTTTTGGTCAAAGAGGGTAGGTATAAAGATATTTCAGTACACACGCACGAATTCACATACAATAGTATATTGCGATACAAGTGCCGCAAGGCATGATTACGGATCGAGGAAATAGTTTAAAACACGAGGCGCTTGCGCCGAGTGTTTTCAATTTTCCGAGATCCGTAATGCGCTTACGGCACGTGTATTGCATGCTATTTTATGCACGATGATTATTTATATCAATTTAATTATATTAATTGTGATATTACCTGAAAATATTATGTATATAGGCTACATTCTTGAAGACAGATGTTTATTTCAGAAAGTGATTCGCATGTGTTTGTTGTTATGGGAACCGAATATTTGTCCTGGGGGCTTTGTCCATAAAGACTTGTAATATGAAGTGTATGGTAATGAATTATGACGTGGCGCAAGCACCGTAAGTAATTTAACCGCATCGCAACGCCCTTAGCAACAAGATTGTGTGGGAATATCAACTTACGATCCACGGCAACAACGCTCGTAAGTACCACTAATTAGTTAAGGAGTCCAAAAAAACAATTAAACTTAGGTGCAATAAAAATAAAAGGCGATAGGGAGCGGTGATTGGTAGAAATTGTACATATCCTTACACCGGGTTGGTCACTTGATTCATGAACTAAGTAGACTATACAAATTATCTCCTCTATTTATACATTTCTCATTGATTTATACTGGACACACACCAAAGTGGTAAAAAGCTTTTCTTTGCACTCGATCCAGTTCATTTGTTGAAAACAGGTTATGGCCGATATATAGTTATGCACAACTTCAGGTGGGTCTACAGGACAATGGTTGGGGACGTTCTCGTAAATCGTCACGTCACCCCACTTGATAACGAGAGAGATTTATTCACTTGTCTTCCTCAGTCGAGGTTACAAAATTGTGGTCCGCGACTCTAAACATGACACACACGCAAGTGAATCTAAATGGAATATTTAAGGTTTGGGATAAACTACTTTTAGTACAAGCACTCTAAAACAGCTACTTGTCGGATTGTTAACACGCCGAAAAGTTGCATTTAATTGCATAAAACTTCATTTAAAATGCAATTTTTTCAGCCTAGGAACGCTAAAGTTGTCATGACTAGACCTGGGATTTTAAGGCAAATGCCTATTTTGTTCCTTATGAAATGACATGAAAATTTTAGAATATGTTGACATTTCATGATATATCACTTATATTTATAGAGTTTTATAGTGCCCTAAAATGCCTATTTGGACCTTTGGAGCCTATTTTTACTATTTCAGTGCCTTAAATGCCTATTTTGTACATTTAAAATAACATCCAACTTCTGTAACTTTTACATTAATTTAATGGACATCCCTGAATGAAGAGCAGAACTGAAGAGGGTGGGTTTTTCACAGAAACTTGATTTTCCCAAAGAATTGTCCCCAAAGGAATATTGACTTGTTGGGGGAGGATTCGCTCAAAACAACAATTAGCAGGTATATATAATCTTAGTAAGAAGGGACATACTGTGTCAATTTTTCATATAATCCAAAACTGTTTTTGATAAATGTATTTTTAATTCTGGCTTAATTTTGCAATTATTTCTGTTAAGAATAGGTGTACCACGTTTCTTACAGTAAAAAAGATCACGTTACAGTTTAAGAGCATATTGCAGTATTTTAAAGTCTATTTTCTGCCTATTTACACTTTTTAAAGCTTATTTTAAGTGCCTATTTTCTCTTTTAAAAGCCTATTTACTTGTTTTAAAAGCCTATTTTAGGTGCCTAAAACTAATTTTTTTAGAGCCTAAAATCCCAGGTCTAGTCATGACATATGTCAAAGGGACGTATTTTGCATACTTTCAATGTACTTTTTGCACGACGTAACTAATTAGTGGTACTTAAGAATATTGTTCCCTTAGATATTCCCGCACGCAATCTGGTTGCTATGAAAACAAAAGAAATCTCTGTGCGGTAAAAATTACAAAAAGCACAAGTGACATAAGTAAAACCATCATAATACAAGCCTTTATGGAAGACCGGAACCAAAGCCCCCTAGTTTGTGGCGACTTTAACAGGACAAATATTCAGTCCCCATAACAACCAACACATGCATGAAATAAACATCTATCTTCAATAGTGTATAATTATACATAATATTTTCAGCTAATATCTCAATTAATGTAAATAAATTGATATTAATAATCATCGTGCAAAAAAATAGCATGCAATACTCGTGCCGTAAGCGCATAACGGATCTCGGAAATTGAAAAAACTCGGCGCAAGCGCCTCGTTTTTTCAAACTCTTTCCTCGATCCGTACGCACCGCTTACGGCACTTGTATGGCAATATAATATAATATACAGGTTGATATGCAGACCTAATTTAACACTATAGCAATATCAACAGCATTTTTTCCCTCGTTGACATGCTAATTTATTATTATTATTATTATTATTATTATTATTATTATTATTATTATTATTATTATTATTATGACAGAAGTAAATTCAAGTTTCCACCACGACAGTGTGAACAAAAAATCTGATGTGAAAGTCACATAACTTCCTCTGCCCAAATAAAAGTTAGCAGTATTCACATATCCTTGTACAGAATCGCAAGACACAATTTTACGCTGATTATCCTATAAATACCTCTTCTTTCAATGATGCGACTAAAAGCGCAGTCTATATAACAAACTTAAAAAAAAAAGAACAAATGACTGCAGACGTTTATTGAACTTTCTGCCGTAAAATATAATTTCCGAAATTTATCGAATATTTCCCTCAGATACATCTTTACTCTATGCATGGCCAACAACACATCTTTCTCACTTCACATTCTTATATAGAATAAGAGGCCGTGAAAGAGCGCGAATTCAGTTGTTCATCACGCAAGACAAACTTTCTACAAACAGTGGGTGAACAGTGGGTGGCTTGTAACTACCCTCAGAGAATTTTATCGAAAAAATGTTTCAAATAAAAGGTTTAGCTCTTAGTATAAGCAACCAATGTGCAAAATTTAAAGAAAATCGTTAGAGCCGTTTTCGAGAAAATCGCGAAAAACGAAAATTTCTTCATGTAAAGTACCCTTAAAAATAAGGGAAATTTGTCGCCAATCTACGAATCACATCTTCAGAAGGTACCTGACCCAAATACGAAATTTTGTTTTCATACGATTCTCCGTTTCGGAGCTAGCCTGTTCACAAACTTCCACACGGACAGACAGACACACACACACACACACACACACACTGACACACAGACATGTTTCCAAAAATAGTATTTTGGATTCAGGGGGCCTTGAAACGTGTATATATGCTAAAAACTCAACTTCGAATTTTAGGGTCGAAAACAATACTTCCTCTACCTATAGTACCTATGGTACGGGCAGAGGAAGTAAAAATGGATGAAGAAACACCATCGTTAAAGAAAAGACAGCACTCTTTGTAGTAATTGAAATGTTATAACTCAGAGACTTGGGGTATAATAAAGAATAGAGTAGGCAGTAAATATGAAATTGTTTACATTTTAATATTGCACATTCCATTGTTCATTTACGAGCGGCGATAAAAGAAGACAGAAGAAGAGCGGAATAATTACGATGCAAATAAAGAAGGAAATTCATTTGAAAATAAAACATTTATTATTAAGGGGTGGTTGGAGGTTCATATTATTCCCCATTCCTTGTTTACGGCGCCCCAGTTTTCATTAAGCACCAGCATTTTAGGGTAGAAATGAGCTTCTTAGCTTTCATAAAGACAACCCTCTCTCTTACCCATCCTGTCGAGAATAAAGGCAGAACAGTTGCTTGGTTTTTTTTTCTGAAATGAGTTTTTGCAGAGAAGATCTTTGAAATAATTGTATATTTTTCATTTTAATGATAGCCTATTTAATATCCTATTTATTAAAACAATATCATTCAGTAGGCCTATAAATTTATTTATTTTAAAATTACATAAATACAATATAAGTTCCTGAAATTCCGAAAGAGCAGGAGCTCGGGCTCGGGGGCAGTTCCATGCTTATATTTACATGTTTTACATTTTTTAAATACTTAACTAAAACTACCTAAAACTAAATAGACAAAATGTTGTGAAATAGTAGGCCTACTAGGGGAAAAGACAAAAAAACTGTGAGTAAAGGCATGACTCAATTGTTATAAAAATAAAATCAGGTAAACTGATGTAACAAAGTGCCAGTATGTTTTTGTTTAATCAGTTACGACTGCAATTATGATATGCAGAATATGTTTTTTTTAAATTGATTTCCAAGTTAAACTCCAGATTTATTCATTAAGCAGGGCTTACGGAAGAAGAAAGGTCTACCATCTCGGCCACCTGGGTCATTTTAACGGTCTAGTTGCATAAGCGCATGTCAATTAATATGTTTTTTGTCATAGCTACCTGTATTTTAATTTCCAAGGCCTTATAACATCACAGTAAAACAACAGGCTATGTTGTCAAGATAACTGATTTTCATTTTTTTATAAATTCTTTCGAATACGTATATTACCATAAAATAGGCACTAAATTGAGCATAACTCCGAAACAGGTCAATAGATTTTATCAATTATGAATAGACGTCTTCCCATGGACATTATAAATGTGTATACCAAGTTTCATAAAAATCCGGTAAAGCGTATTTGAGTTACCGCGTCTTTAAAATATTCACTAAATTTAGTTTTACTCCGGTACTGGCCAACCGATTTGGTCCAATATCAATAAACGTCTTCCCATGGACATTATAAATGCGTATACGAAGTTTCATAAATATCCGATAAAGCGTATTTGAGTTATTGCGCCTTTAAAGTAGACACTAAATTGGGTTTTACTCCGGTACCGGTCAACAGATTAGGTTCAAATTCAATAGGACACTTTTCATGGACGTCATAAATTGGTATACCAAGTTTCATGGAAATCCGATAAAGCGTATTTGAGTTATGGCGCGTACATACACACGGACAGACAGACAGACGGACAGACATTTTTCCGTCCCCCACACACAGTCTCATAAAGTACCATACTGGCACTTAATAATTATGATAATGAAATATAAATTATCGTTATAGTAAAAGATACCAAAAGTATAACCTATTTTAAAAGGGATGAAAATCTAATTTATATGATTAAGTTAAAATGTTTTACACTCAACTCACTACTATGTATTCATAACTCCAATGTTAACAACGAAGTTCATTTGTTTCGCATCATTTCAAATGTTAGAAGTAAGTGGCAGTCATGCTCTGGGAGATTTTATGCTGTAACAGGAACAATTAAATCCATAGAACAAAAATCTCCTAATATAAGTTGCTTGTCTATGTCCCCTCTATACATAGGTAAAATATTTCGGTGTTTTAATTAACTGTATACAGCTTGTTCAACATATCTTGAAGGACGAGATGGGATAAGAAAGGATTTAACACCGCTACTGACGGTTTAAAAAGATCCGGTCAATTTTATGACGTTCACCCTTGCTTTCACCCGGCAACTTCTCCGTCAGCGGTGTATTGCGTGCGGTCTCAACAAAACTGCAGGCGCACTGAACCATTAGGTCCGACTGCAAGAGACGGGATAATAATCATACGAACGTGAACTTAGCTTTTAATATAAACTAGGAACCCACCAAATACTGTTCTCCACTTAAATTAAGAATGAAAAAGCTAATCCTGAAGAACCTGAGTCTATTTTTATAACTAGAATAAATAAGAATATATTTTCATTGAATTCTTAATTTTTAAAGATTTTATTTATTTATTTATTTTAAAATTACATGCACAAGTAGACAATATATAAGGTCCTGAACCCCCGAAAGAGCAAATCACAGTTCATTTGACAACAGTATTGTTGGCAGTTTTCATATAAGCCTTTGGAAATAAATGAAACGTGTCTCTGACAAATTAGAGAAGGTATCAATATTATAAATAAATATTAAAGAATGAAATCCACGAAAATAATGCAGTCACATAACTTTCTAGCCTGGATATAGAGAAAAAAATACGAGGTAAGGCAATCTGTTTTGGAAAGAGAAGTTTGAAAGTGATATTGCATTTCTGTTTAATTTCATCCCCGAAACGGTTTTATGGTAACATGAGAGTAAGAAATAAAAATTTTCGGCCACGATAGAATATTTTATGCTGTAACAGGAACAATTAAACCCATAGAGCAAAAATCTCCTAATATAAGTTTCTTGTCTATGTGCCCTCTATACACAGGTAAAATATTTTGGTGTTGTTAATTAACTGTATATAGCTTGTTCAACATATCTTGAAGAAGAGATGGGATAAGAAAGGATTTAACACCGCTACTGATGGTTTAAAAAGACCTGGTCAATTTTATGACGTTCGCCCCTGCTTCCACCCGACAGCGATGTATTGTGTGCGGTATTAACAAAACTGCAGGCGCACTGAACCATTAGGTCCGACTGCAAGAGACGGGATAATAATCATACGAACGTGAACTTAGCTTTTAATATAAACTAGGAACCCACCAAATACTGTTCTCCACTTAAATTAAGAGTGAAAAGCTAATCCTGAAGAAACTGAGTCTATTTTTATAACTAGAATTAATAAGAATATATTTTCATTAAATTCTTAATTTTTTAAGATTTTACTTATGTATTTTAAAATTACATGAATACATAGATAATATATAAGGTCCTGAACCCCCGAAAGAGCAAGAGCTCGTGCTCTGGATATGTTCCATGCTTATATTTGCACGTTTTACTTTATTGAAATATAGTCTTAACCTGAAATTACTTTAAAACTAAATAGACAAAATATTGTGAAATAGTACTAGGGGAAAAGACAAAAGCTGAGAGTAATTGCATGACTCAATTGATACAAAAATATTTATAATAATGAAAAATAAATTATTATGTAGTAGTAGGTGTCTTGATTTTTTTCTGTTTTGCCGGTATCCAACTCGAAACATGAAGAAAACTTAAAAAGTTCACTTTTGGGATAAAAAGGCCAATCTTTGGATAGGGCCTATCCGTATTTCGGTAACTATATAACATACGAAAGCGATTTTCATCTTATCTTTTAGCAAATTTAATCTACTTTTAAAAGCTCTAAAAGATAAACCTATAAAGATAAAACCTATAAAAAGATAGAAACTAAAAGATTGGATAAACCTATTTTAAAAGGGATGAAAATCTAAGTTATATGAGTTTTTAATTTTAGGTAGATTTCGAAGAAAACTCTACCTTTCGCGATCGATACCATGTCATGACTTTCGAAAAATTCTTTCATATCTTTACGTTTCATGCCTCCCTAAGTACGAAACCACAGCCTGTTCAAAAAAAATATTGATATTTATACACGCTAGAGGCCGTAATTTTGAAGATATTTGAACCTAATTGTATTATGTTATTTTTAGGCCCAATAGTTCGGACAAGTTCGTTAATGAGCAAAATTTACCCAAGGGGGTGGTCGGGGGAGGGGGTTGAAATTTTAAAACATTTTTATCTCGGCCCTTATGAAGTATAGAGGGAAATTTTGTTTGAATAAATTAGAGTACTCCCTATGGAGTTCACAGTGACACCAGCGATTCGGGGGTTTTTGGGGTACGAGTGGGGGTGGGGGATGGAAATTCAAATTTTTTGAAACCATGTCTTGTGGGTTATCGTTGAAAAGCTCTTAATGAGTACTCTACAAATCAATATCTAGTTTCTCGATAGTTCTCATATAAGGCGAGATTTGAATGTTTGAAAAAGTTCTCTTTCTTTTTTTGCAGTTATTATTGCGGGTCTGTCATGCCAAGGCTAAAGAAGGAGTGCTGCGCAGCGACAATAAATGAAACCAAAAACACTTACCTCAGCCTGTAGGCCTGCCTAAAGGGATTTTTAGAATTATACAGACGAGGATCGAAACTAGAGCTATGTGATAGACCAGCAGAAGTATAAATTGTATGGAAGATGAGCAAGTTTACATTATGTACGGAAAACTATTTAAAACAGTTTAGTATCATGCATTGAAATATTTCCTACTCAGAAAAAGTAACATTTCCCATTAAATAGTCTTTGGTTTGAAACTCTATACATTTGGCAAGGTAATGTGGTAAGTGTAGACAGTAAGTCATATGCGAGGGACTCATCCTTGCAATAACTGTACATATATTAGGGGGACTCTTGAAATGATCCTATAACCCGCGCCATAACCCAAGTCAAGTTCTAAAGCCTGCCTTGATCGACTTCCCACCCCTCGGCTCATCATAAACTGAGTGGAAGAAATGCATGGCCTACTGTAATGTTAAAGAAATGCCATTAATGTGATGTATCGTTATGGCAACTATGAATTTCTGGACGAGTGGGCTTTGTAACAAATGAAGGGCATGACTCAGCTCTCAAGTTAAGCGATACTTAATTCCTCAGAGACGCGATTCTTTGCGCATATTGTACCACGTGTTCCATCATATTATTTACACATGTTCCCATAAGGCGGTGTCATCCCTCCTAGAAAATCATAGCCATCTGGTAATAACCACAGGGGGCGGTGACACATTCAGTTCTTACTAATTTATTACATTGTGGTCCTTACAGGTGATTATTAGGGCTATAGTTTTGATGAAATTGCATTTTTCTTATAATACAGAATTATAGCTGCTTTTGTATTTGCATGGAAAAACTTAAGCTTTCTCACCTAAAGTAATGTGATCACCAGGGCCCGGATTCTATTGACATGTCATCGTTTTATTGATGCTGCATAGACATTCCCAACTTTTAGATAATTCCTATTCATGGCATCTACATTATATACATTCATTTTTATTAGGTCATTTTTGTCATTTTATGCAATTTTATATTTTTAGGGCATTGATTTCAATTTTACGTCATTATTTTATCATTTTCGTGTCATTTCCTTCCTTATTTTGTCATTTTCATGCATTTAGGCTAAATAGAGTATATTAACTTTTTTGTCTATTCTTTTTCATAGGGTAATATTTATATACATTAGTAGGTTAGTATAATGCAACATCTTTTGTAGGATCTATTTTTAAAACTACATATTTATTTTTCTCCTCAAATGCTCCAATCAAGAACAAAGAACAAAGTTTTTAGACCTACAACATCCTTTCTGCGTTTACCGTTTTTACAATTATGTACAAATTAGTATATAACTTTGTGTGTACAATAATAATTTTTATAAATAAAATATCAGTTTTAGGTCATTCTTTAATTATTAAGTCATTTTCATTAAAATTTAGGGTCGTTTTATAGGTCATTTTTCAAACAATTTTAGGTCATCAGAATCCGGTCCCTGGAGATCACCTATACAGGCCATGGAGGCCCAGAGGGTTCCAGGAGGTTGAGACTCCCAGATTTTGGATATTCGGCACGTGAAGGTGGTAAGGTTGACAGCCTTACGCACCGACCGCCTTTACCCCCAGGATTGCTCCTGGTACTCATTGCTTCTAGAGGCTGAGTCGACCCCAGGGCCATAGTGCCACCAGAATGATTAGACCAATTGAAAAACTCTAACGACCTCAACGGGAATCGAACCCGCGACCTTCCGGTTTGTTGCGCAGCTCCTCAACCACTACGCTACGGCGTACCCCTTCTCACTTAATAATTCAATTTAAAAAAGTCATAATGCAGAATATGTAATTTTATGTGTATATAAAAAAGCTAGTTATTTATTTAAATTAGTTATGTGGTATATTACAGATTTATTTAAAAAGGATTTTGTTATATTACATGCAGTATTTTTAAAAGCATTTTTAAATATATTTGTTAGGACATTTTTTTGCATTTTTGTCTCTTAAATTTTACACACTTAATAAAAGCGTCAACTAAAATTATAGTTTAAAATCTCATTCTAATATATCTAACTAGCATGTGCCCGCGGCTTCGCCCGCGATAATTATTTCAAAAATTAAAAATTAAGAGCATAATAGTAAAATCATTATTTATTAACACCTAAATCACGTGGACAACATAGGCTACCACGATTAGATAGCGTCGCCTGGTAAAAGCGACCTCAGGTTCGAGTTCCCTGGCCAAGAAAACCCCTGTAGCCTATAGTGAGTTTCGTCCAATTCGAACAATGTTTGACCATATTTAGGTCTATATTGATTATCCCTCTTATAATAATAATAATAATAATAATAATAATAATAATAATAATAATAATAATAATAATAATAATCCTCTTCGGTGTAGGTTGAAAATTTCAAATGTCTGCATGCCTTGAGATTATAAACAAATGAATCGTCCAGGATGGACTTACAAAATCAAGCGATCGCCCGCGATAATTATTTCAAGAATTAAAAATTAAGAGCATAATAGTTAAATCATTATATTTATTAACACCTAAATCACGTGAATTACATACCACGATTAGAAAGCGTCGCCTGGTAAAAGCGATCTCAGATTCGAGTTCCTTGGCCCAGAAAATCCCTGTATAGTGAGTTTCGTCCAAATCGAACGGTGTTTAACCATATTTAGGTCTATGTTGATTATCCCTCTTCCGTGTAGGTTGAAAATTTCATATGTCTACGGGCTTTGATATTCTAAACAAATGAATCGACCAGCGTGGGCTTACAACATTCTAGCGATCGCGATGCTTTTATTACCACGGTATGACAAAAATAGCCAAAGCCAACTGCAATTGATTTGACATTGAAATGTATTACTGAAATCTGATGCTTCGACAGCGCTAAAATCACGTTTTGTGCCAGTTTTTCACTCACAACTCGCGAACGAAGGCTAAAATTAAAAATCCGGCTTCGATGCGCATTCGCCCACCTTTCAACCCACCTATGTTTAAAATTTCAGATCTCTGCGTTCAGTAGATTTCGCTGGGCATCGTGGACAGACAGACAAACACATCCTTTTATTATTTTAAGATAGCATGTGCCCGCGACTTCGCGTGCGATAATTATTTCAAAAATTAAAATTTAAGAGCATAATAGTTAAATCATTATATTTATTAACACCTAAATCACGTGGACTATATACCACGATTAGATAGCGTCACCTGGTAAAAGCGACCTCAGATTCGAGTTCCTTGGCCCAGAAAACCCCTGTATAGTGAGTTTCATCCAAATCGAACAACGTTTGACCATATTTAGGCTAATATTGATTATCCCTATAATAATAATAATAATAATAATAATAATAATAATAATAATAATAATAATAATAATAATAATAATAATAATAATAATAATAATCCTCTTCGGTGTAGGTTGAAAATTTCATATTATGTTTGCGTGCCTTGACATTAAAAACAAATGAATCGACCAGCGTGAGCTACATCATTCAAGAGATCGCGATGCTTTTATGTCGAAGTTATGACAAAAATAGCCAAAGCCTAGTGTAATTGATTTGTATTACTGAAAACTCATGCTTCGAAAATCCAAAAAAATGCACGTTTTTTGCTCATTTTTCACTCATAACTCACAAACTAAAGCGAAAATTAAAATTCCGGCTTCGAGGTGCACATTCCGACCCTTTAGTCCGCCTATGTATAAAATTTCAGATCTCTGCGTTGAGTAGATTTCGCTGGGCATCGCGGACAGACAGACAGACGGAAGACAGACAGACGGAGGACAGACACTTCCTTTTATTAATATAGATTTGTTTTGAGACATTAATAATTATCAATTTAATTAATTTTTTAATAAAAATGTAAAACTATCTTCTCCCATGGTATTAAAATATTAATATAATTTTTATATGTCAGATTTTTTGAACCTTCCTTTACAAATTTCCTAATGGATTTTTTATATCGTTTAGTCTATAATTCTTTTTAAAAATATCCAAAAAATGAAAAACCTGACCTAGGATTATACTAAATATATTTTTAAAAAGAACCAAGGCCGACACAGAAAATCTGACTCGATATCTTGTTTGCTTTTTTTATTATTATTTTTATTTCTGCTGTGATTATACTCCTTCGCCTCTCTATCATTCTCTGTCATTCTTTGCCATTTCCTAAGGTATAGGGAAAGATGGAAATCACTAGGAGCGAGGTCCGGGCTTTAGGGTGAATGTTTAAACACCTCCCAGCGAAACTTCTGCTTGAGACTTGCTAGAGTTGTTTAAACATCCACCTTACAGCCCGGACTTCGTTTCCAGTGATTTCCATCTTTTCGTACACCTCACGAAATGACAAAGAATGACAGAGAATGACAGAGAGGCGAAGGTGGTTGTCACACGGTGGATCAAATCCCAGGCGGCACACTTCTACGACACAGGTTTGCAAAAGTTGGTGCCACGGTAAGACATAGGCCTATGTTTCAATTCCGGTGGCGAATATGTTGAAAAAACCTGAATATTTGCCGTTGAAATGAGTATTTTCAAGAAATTGAATTGTGTTTTATTTCTGTAAACGGCCTCTCTCTCTCTCTCTCTCTCTCTCTCTCTCTCTCTCTCTCTCTCTCTCTCTAATCCAATGCTCCCATGTTGGAGCAAAGGCCCTCCAAGTGGAGGTTTCTGTTACCTATATGAATTTTGTTACGCTTATTTTCCTAGAGAGGGCAGAGGGACTGGTGATAAGCCCATCGCCCCTTAACCCCCTTCCGGAAACTAAGATATTACTTGGACGTGAAAGGGCCGAGAAATTTTGTCCAGAGGCTCTAATTTAGGCTTGGAGTTCTTTTACGTGCCGCAAATCTACGACACGGGTCCCCCAGCTTAAAGTCAGTGCCCAGGATTTTTACGTCCTGAAAAACCCATCGACTGCGGCCGGGTTTGATGCCGCGACGTAAACGGCCTCAGGGGAACTTATTTATGGATGTTCCTCTTATGCCCGGTTTCTACAAACTAGTGAATTACCTATGGGTAAATTATCCATGGACAAATTAGTTCCATTTAACCTACAATGATATAATGAGCAAGGCCTTGGAGTTGTACAGTTAATTTAATTCAGAAGGCTTTGATTCTCATTGTTTAAATATTACTATTGATCCTATGAAAGGTTAAATTTTATCCAGCCATTCATGAAAGGATAAATTAATCCGAAGATTTACCCTTGGAAAGATCTAGCCCGAGTTTGTAGAAACATTTTTTTGTCATTTTCATATTTACCCAGAGGACATTTATCTAGAAACTCGCCACAAGTGTATGTGATTGCTATCTTTAAATTATTTGTGCTTGTGTGGTGTTATTTTTGTGTAAATTCTGTCCAATGGATAATTTACCCATAGGTAATTCGCGAGTTTATAGAAACCGGCCATTAATATGTGAATACTCCAAAGTTAGAACCAAAGTCTAGATTGCCGGCAACTTCGAAGTAAAATCACGATGGAAGTTTACATTCGTCAAAGTCTTGACTGTAAGAAAGAAAATGGCGTCTTTGCAAAGTCGACTTTGGTCTTGAATATGCCTCTTAGCATTAGTTATCAATCTTAGTAACCGACCAATGAAGACGGGGAAATAACGATCGAAGAAAAATGTTAAGAAAACTCTACAACAATTTGGGGATGAAGATTAATGGTTCATGTGGTGGGGGTTTTAATCAGATTCCTGACTGGAGTAAGGAGGCTACATTATAATGCAGCCAAGCGTCAAGGAATTGATGACGTCGAGGTGATGATATAGAGAGGGTGGAACTCCCTTTAAACGAGTTAGTTAAAAAAAGGTGGAGGGGTAGAATAACAAGGGGTACGTGTGGGAGTTTAACAGAACGCATTCTGGTATAAAAATATGTGTTTCACCCCAGTGAATTGAAAGATTTATCCACTAACATTATGCACCCTTACCGATATGTATAATGCGTTTAGTGCAAGTGGATTTTTATCGAATCAAGAGCACTTAGACTTGAAGGTGGAGGAGAGGTGAAATTCTGTTTATAAGATTTATGGCCGGTTTCTATAAACTCGCGAATTACCTATGGGTAAACTATCCAATGAACAGAATTTACACAAAATAACACCACACAAACACAAATAATTTAAAGGTAGCTATCACATACACTTTTGGCGAGTTTCTAGATAAATGTCCTCTGGGTAAATATGAAAATGACAGAAAAAATGTTCCTACAAACTCGGGCTAGATTTTTCCAAGCGTAAATCTTCGGGTTAATTTATCCTTTCATGGATGGCTGGATAAAATTTAACCTTTCATAGGATCAATAGTAATATTTAAACAATGAGAATCAAAGCCTTCTGAATTAAATTAACTGCTCATTATATCATTGTAGGTTAAATGGAACTAATTTGTCCATGGATAATTTACCCATAGGTAATTCACTAGTTTGTAGAAACCGGGCATTAATCGTATCAGTAGTTTTACTTTACTTGTTAGAGTTTAGGGCATTTGGCCTTCTCCATGAGCGTACGGTGAAATTTTGTTCGGGAGGGGTTAAATGTAAAGTCGTTTCAGCTCCATGTCCTTGCGCACATTGTGAATTATTACCTTTTTTAGTTACTAAACAGTTGTATTGTGATAATTAATACACTGTAATAAATTAATATGCAGCTCAGTCCTTGAAACTGTTTTTCTTGAGATTTCTATCCATTTCTTGTTTAAGCTAAAGTCTATAAATAAAAACTTTCTTTTGAAAAATTATCATAATACTGTATGGTGCATAGAGCACGTTTTTAAAGTCATCTGTAAATCCACGGTGGAAAAACCCGATTAATGCCTATTACTTCATGATGATTTTGTGATGAACTCGTGATTACTGTTGGCTTTAAAAACAGGTTGGTGGATTTCGGCGGGAGTATTCGAGTTGTCGTTTGAAAGTATTCAAAGGGATCTTTGTTTACTAGTAATACATCACTGTTTTTAGCTGAAAAACTATCAACACCACGAGGTTTTGAAATTTGAATCTTAAATAAATTATGATAAATCTTAAATAATGCTTTGATATGTACGAAATTGTAAAAAAAGTTTTTTTTTTTTTTAATTTCTTTCCATGATTAATAATCTTCAAAATATTGCAGATATTTCGGGAGGGGTTTGAACCCCCTAAACCCCCCTTACCGCACGCCCATGGCCTTCTCTTATACTCATCCAGGAAGAATACAAAATACAGAATGTTACGAAAAATACAAAACAGGAAAGAAGTGTCTCATAACGTAAGGCAAGGCATTTAATGACCATAAAATAGTGAAAAAATAAAAAATGCATTTATGACCTAAAAATAGTGAAAAATTACACAGATTTAATAAAAAAGACCAATAAATTTACCAATATAACTTTTAATTAGTTTCTTTAAGTACTGAATTGCTAAAAGCAGTTTAATGACTGATACTGCGAAATATATGAATTTACAATATAAAACACACTTATTTTGTTACTAAAGAAATAAGTAAATTGTACTACTTCGACACCCTTAGCGAAAAAGAAATTCCTTCTGAACTGGCATGCCCATCAAATTGCCCCTTACAAATATGTGCTATTTAAAGAGAAAGAAAAAATAATTCTTTATTGCTACAAGACAAACTGCTGTGATGTTTACAATAAACCTGAATTAAAATTAACTATGGACACTTGGTGGAGATTCTCAAATAAAAACGATTGTCTGTCGTCTGAAAGTAACGATTTGTACATGGAAAAACTCTTCTCTACCTCCACTGAAACATGACCTAAAAATGCCGAAAATGACCTAAAAATTGCCAAAAAAAATGACCTATCTCTTATAAATGACGAAAAATGCAAAATAAAGGAAAGAAATTTAAAAAATCAATTGTCCTTTTTTAATAAATTTAGTGCAAGTGTATTTTTTTATCGAATCAAGAGCACTTAGGCTTGAAGGTGACGAGGTAAAATTCTGAGCTTCTCTTTATGAAATTAAAAAAGTTGAATAGTTTTACTTCAATTTTTCCCCCCCGCCCGTAAGAAATTGATTTATTTACAGTTATAATTTTGTTTCTTTGAAGTTACATACAAATGTACAAATACAATTACAAATACATATGTATACAAGTAAAATAAAACAATTTTGAAATTTCAAAAGCAACTACAACTACTATTTAAAAAGAGGAAAAGAAATATAGGCTGTATCTTCACAAGAAATATTAACATTTTGAAATACACCCGAATGAGCAAGACTGCTCGTGCTCGGGTGCAGTTTGAAAAACATAAAAGTCAAGAAAGAGGAGAGACAAAGAAATAGAGTGTATAAAAAATGTGATTAACTAATAAAGAAAGTAAAAAATATTAAACACAAATACATAAAAGGAGTGAAACAAAAATGTCTTCAACAGCTAAAAATTTTGAATTGAATTAATATTCCAGAATAAGAAAAAAAAAAATATTTAAGAAGCCAAAAGAGTTAGAATTCATGGACCAGTATTTAGAAAGTGCGCAACTTGCATCGCATCACTGGTTGATCCTGGGGTTCTTCTTCCTTGGCTGCATGATTTTCAGCGAGCAGTTCATTTTGGAGCGAAAATTGCCTCCCTATGGCAACATAACGTGCTCTTTTAAGTGTTCAAGTCTCAAGGGGGGGGGGAATGCTTGAAATTATGAAAATATTCCTTAAAAATGAATTAATGTTACCATTTCGTTAAAGTATATATATATATATATATTGAATATATTGAAGTGAGAACAATTCTTATTATAGCGTCTCACGAATGACATGGATCTCTTCTAATTTCACGTAACAGAGTATAGAGAAATAAAATGAATAGTTTTGATAGCATGCAGTGACTAGTAGGCCTATACGTTATGCAAGTGAGGAGGGAAGGTTTTATTGTGGCCTGCCGGATGATTTTGCCAGGAGGCTTTGCATTTCCATATAGAGCGCTGTTTGTGTTGTCATTTGTTTTCATAAGGATCAGGTGTTGGATCCATGTTATTTAACTCTCTGATTGTACGCCCCTAATATCCTGCCCAGACCACGGCCATCTGATACTACACTCTATGGATACCACCAAAAGAACTGGCTATTACTTAAAAAAATACGATTAGGCTGCTATACAGAGTGTTAATGAATAACACCGAAATATTTACCTGTGCACAGAGGGGACATAGACAAGCAACTTTTATTAGGAGATTTTGTTCTATGACGTAAAATGTATATGCTACAGGGCATTAAAGTCATTAGAATTTGGTGCTCATAAGTCAATAATTAAACGAAATAGGGTTAAAATTTTCATTAAGTTTACTTCATGCCTTCTTAGTGATCGATAAAAACCTAACTCATCAACAGCTATATCATAATTCGGTGTTTCCATAATCTGCAATATTTACAGTCTAATCACATGACCGGTCGCCACTGCAATAGTTTATTTAACCATTCCTCTAGTGTTAACAACGAAGTTCCTTTGCTTTGCGTTTTTTCAAATAGTAAAAGTCAGTGGTGGCCATGCCCTGGGAGATTTTATGCTATAACAGGAAAAATTGAATCCATAGAGCAAAAACCTTCTAATAAAAGCTGCTTGTCTATGTCCCCTCTATACACAGGTAAAATATTTCGGTGTTATTCATTAACACCCTGTAGGCCTATATGTAGACTATTTTAATACTATAGGCTAAGAGGGATGTGATAAGATAAACTAATATCATTACACTTTGTGATATATTCTTCTATTATTATTAAAAATCAGACAAAGCGTGCCAGATAAAATATTACATCACATTTGAACTAGTGTTTCCTTGTACATCCAAAGCCACCTGTTAACAAAACAATATTCAATTGTGAAATTAATTAAAGGTGGCCTTGCTAGGTTTGCCATAGAAACCGGAAAAAGAGTATCGTTGAAATTAAATATTTGCAATTCAACACAAAAATTAGCTTCGATTTTGTTAACCCGCTATACTTGATTCATTTGTTTAAAGCATTCCGACACACAGAGATCTGATTTTTGTACATAGGTTGTTTTGAAAGAGATCATGGAGGCACGCCTAAATGGGAAAACATTAAATGATTTGGACAAAACTCACTATGCAGGCGATTTGGGCTAAGGAACTGGAATTTGATGCCTTTTCTTCCCGGGCGGCGTATTTTAATTGTGAAATGCATCTCGAAGACGGGTGTTTAGATTCTTTTTATCAATCATTTTAATTGTTTAAGCGTTATTTGGGAAAGGTTCATGAATATGGGCACATTTAATCGTTTCATTTCGAAACTTTATGCCCATATGTCAGCGCAAAATTTGTTTTTTCTTAGAATTCTTCTTGGATTAACTACTAAAGAGAGAATACATTTTATTGAACAAAATGAGCTGCTTGCTTCAAGCAAGTTGCCATAGACACAGCATACCAATCAATCACTTTTGACAATAGTTCAAATGATGGTAAAAAATTGGTAACATATAAACAATAGTTTAAATAAAACATGTAAACAATTTTTACTATATATTCTTATATATGTGGTGGTGCAATATGCCCACTGAGTCAGCAATGATGTTTTCTGCCATCTGATTTAAGGATGATAAGTCCAGTCCCAGCTTCCTAAGTACGTCAGCAACCGATCGGTATACAGTACCTCTTGCTCCAAATAAAAGTCCATGGACAGTAAAATGCCGATCACCAAAATTCCTCCTATATTTCTCTTTAAAGAAAGGAATACAGCTTTCATATATATCCTTTTTTTCACGGTCTACGTTGTTTGCTTGGTCGGCAGCATTATTTTCATACTTTATTGTAGGGTCAAGGATGTAAGCTTCATGCAATCCTTTCTTAAAAGCCACGATGTCGGCAAAGCGATTGGATCCTGTCCCATCAATAGCATGGACTTCCTCAAAGCATTCGTATCCATGTTTTGTTAGCATGGTGGTAAGTGCATGCTTCAACTTGTGGTGCCTCTGGGTAATCAGGAGAGAAATGAAGGGACAAGATCCGAGCACATGGCCTGGTGTTTCAGTCTCCTTTGCACATCTGCGACAAAGGGATATCCCATTCGATTCACTATGATTTCCAGGAACTCCTTTCAAGTTGGCATAATTGATATTTAATTTCAAGAGGGCCGTCCATTCTGAAGAAGTGAGCTTAACTTTCTCCGCCATAAAGTTGTTAGTGGCTGTATATTCCTTAAAATGAGATACGCCGATACCTTGCCATGACATTGATGACCATTCCTCGAATGATTTCAACCTCAAAACTCTTCTAAGTTGCCGAGAGCTCATTTGAGTATTACTCGTGTCCAGTGGACTCAGCCTTGCCAAGCTCTGCTGAATCTCATTGTCATAATTAAATACCAGGAGGAAGCGGGGATCGTCACAATTGGTCAACTTTTTAGCAACAGAAATTAAAATTTATGTAAATACGATGGCCGTATTAACTTAATAAGTACATTATTTTAATTATTTTACTGTTAAATAATTTATTTAAATAAAACATCTAGTAGTTAAGTAAATAATCACGATCGAACTTTAAAAGAAACAAGAAAAGCGTTTCAATTCCACCACTGAAGGATGCAAATAGTTCGATTACAATCGATTAACAATCGATTATAGCGCCAAAATCGAATGTTGTTCTCATACGAGGATTTAACACACAGAAAGCTGTTTTTTTCTCAGTATTTCAGAACCAAAGGCCTAACCTGAAAATGGCAGGTTTCATAGATAAGTTATGAGACCTCTCTTCTCAACCGAAGTAATGATTGATATAGAATGTAGAAGATAAAACAATTTATATATAGGCCTATATAAGTTATATAACCTATATTAAACATAAACTACATATAGTCCTACCCTTAAATTTATAATGTAGACCTAGGCTGTAGGATGCAGAAGTTTTTCTTAAATTTGCAATATAATGGACACGTAATTGGAAGGAAATCTAATATAAAATTACGGAATAAGACATAAGAATAAACTACTGTGGGTTAATAACTAATATAACTGTTTTCTATGCAGTCCGACATGGGTTTATATATTGTGTGAGGCCCTAGATGCCTCCTTTAAAGCAGATATAACTTATCTAAAGCACAGATGGTTTTGTTACTTAGAAGGAAGTTTTCACAATTTTAAGGAAAGAAAGAGGTTATGGCCTCCTTGCTCCCACCTTTAGACCATATACGTCTATCCCGACCTATGACTTTGTTCACAGCAAACCCAATGTCCTTAAATTCTTTGTAAGAACTGATGGTGACGGACTATTCGCCATGCGAACAGGAACCCAGGAGTTATGAAAGGATTTATACCTCCCTGAGGCAACGCCAACAGTGGTTAATATCTCGGCACTACACATGTCATGCAAGAGAAATACACGTGGTATGAAACTGAACAAATTTCGAATTAGATTTTAATGTAGGCCTACTAATTTAATTAATATTTCTCCTGAAATTGTTACTTACCAATATCCTTATCGACAATGGTGCCAACTGTTTTAATAACACTAATGTTGCTATGATCCTGACATGCTGAAGGAATAACAAGGTATTGAGCTTAATAGTAAATTATGGCAAATAAACCTAAGCCCCCTATATGCAAAAAGTCCAAGGCCATGCGAGATTCAATTTTCGTCCCTCCTTTCTTTGTATGTTCAAAGGTAGGATTCCCTGTTTATTGTGAATGAGTATTTTGTGAACTGCAAATATTCAAGGATGCGTTCTTTCCATGATTACTACAAACGTTCCAACGTTACTATAATTTCGCTATTATTTTACTGACCGGGAAATATATATATATATATTTTAAATTTTGTTATATATTATAATTTTAACCCTTAAATGCATAGTATATCCTATAGAATACAATACTTTGACTTAAATAATTGTAGAAAAATAGTGCGAAATAACTCGAAAGAAAATGTAAAATGTATGCACAATGTACAGAATAGGGTACGAGAAATAAACTATAAACCTAATCATTGTGTCGACTGTTTTCTGTGCAGTCCGCAATACATTTATAATTTGCGTGAGAAATTGAGTCTCGCATATTTGAGGGTTAAATTCTAACATTCTTACTACCCGCGCGCGATTTCTTGAGCGCTCGGCTCCCTAGTCCTCATTCGGTAGGTTTCGTTCAACTTCGTAGGTTAAGCTGACAACATTGAAACACGAAGTACGCTATACACCCTGACATCTAGTGGCTTCAATACTAAGCTTTCATTCTGTCTCAGGATTCTTATTTATTTATTGACATTATCTTTTCTGACGCATCGAGTTATGGAGAAAAATACAATCTTTCGAACTGCTGATTTCACAAACACTTCATTGTACATCCAACACTTTCCTCACCTCTTTAAGAATTCCGTATGTGCTAATTTCTGACGATCCCGTGAACTCTGATGTCAATTTCATGGACTGAAAGTTGAGCGAACTTTTCACAATTTGTATTAAATACGTTTAAAATTAGGCCTAGGCCTATAGCTTTCTCCACTTTTAGATGCCTTACCTCTCTTACGTTTTAAAACACGAAATGGTGAAGCATGTTCTGCTAAGACTCTTCTTTATGCTTAAAATTAGTCATCCGGTGTAAAAATATTGAGCCTATATTATGCATAATATTCTTATTTGATGACTTATTTGATAACCAAAGGCTTATGACGTGTAATTAATTGTTACGCAATACCGTCACCACGTTATATTATTGAACTGCATTAAAATCGTTGTATATTAAAGTCACTACATAAAATACCATACGCGGGATCTGCTGAAACGTTATTTCTTTAGTTGACAACACTGCAGGAAGACTGGCGGAATAGCTATGTTTTGTTCCCCCCGACCTTCACTTCCCCGTAAATCCAGCGCTCAAGATATGGCGCGCGGGTAGTATGTTTAGTCCAAGTTTATATTTAGCAATTTATACTTAGCTATTTATATCAAGTAGGCCTACGCAAAATAACACTTTAGCGGACGAATCTAGTATAGCGGCCGAGGCTTAGATTCGTCCGCTTATTACTTGTGACGTAGCAGTTTCATAACAATATCCATTAATGTACAGAATTTCATTGTAACACTGTTGCATCGATTAATATCGAACACGAAACAATAATTATAAACAACATACTTAATATTTTTACTTCCTCTGCCCGTACCATAGGTACTATAGGTAGAGGAAGTATTGTTTTCGACCCCAAAATTCGAAGTTGAGTTTTTAGCATATATACACGTTTCAAGGCCCCCTGAATCCAAAAATACTATTTTTGGAAACATGTCTGTGTGTGTGTCTGTGTGTCTGTCTGTCTGTGTGGAAGTTTGTGAACAGGCTAGCTCCGAAACGGAGAATCGTATGAAAACAAAATTTCGTATTTGGGTCAGGTACCTTCTGAAGATGTGATTCGAGGATTGGCGACAAATTTATCTTATTTTTAAGGGGACTTTACATGAAGAAATTTTCGTTTTTCGCGATTTTCTCGAAAACGGCTCTAACGATTTTCTTTAAATTTTGCACATAGGTTGCTTATACTAAGAGCTAAAACTTTTATTTGAAACATTTTTTCGATAAAATTCTCTGAGGGTAGTTACAAGCCACCCACTGTTCACCCACTGTTTGTAGAAAGTTTGTCTTACGTGATGAACAACTGAATTCGCGCTCTTTCACGGCCTCTTATTTTATATAAGAATGTGAAGTGAGAAAGATGTATTGTTGGCCATGCATAGAGTAAAGATGTATCTGAGGGAAATATTCGATAAATTTCGGAAATTATATTTTACGGCAGAAAGTTCAATAAACGTCTGCAGTCATTTGTTTTTTTTTTTAAGTTTGTTATATAGACTGCGCTTTTAGTCGCATCATTGAAAGAAGAGGTATTTATAGGATAATTAGCGTAAAATTGTGTCTTGCGATTCTGTACAAGGATATGTGAATACTGCTAACTTTTATTTGGGCAGAGGAAGTTATGTGACTTTCACATCAGATTTTTTTTGTTCAATTTCCGATGGGGCATAAAATGAAAACCACAGTGAAAATCAAAACTGTTTTATTTGGAACATTTAGGTACACCTTCTTGAAGTGTTTTGAAGTTCTTCGTTGGTGTGGAAGCACTGTCCTCCCAGATCTTTCTTCAGCTGCCGAAAAAGATGAAAGTCACTCGGCACGGGAACAAGTTTTTGAAATCCATCGTGACAGGGGATGAAACGTGGATTCGTTACGACAAATCAGAATCAAAAGAACAATCCAAACAATAGATGCACACAAATTTCCCGAACAAACCCAAGTTCTGGCTTCCACACCATCGAAGAATTTGAAAACAGTTCAAAATGCCGTGAAAACCCTTCTCAATACGCGGGCGGCAAGCTTCCATGAAGAGGGTATAGTAAAGTTGGTACCACGCTTCGACAAATTACTCAATCGCAGCGCGACTATGTAGAGAAGTAGCTAGAACGTTCCAAATAAAACAGTTTTGATAAACACTGTGGTTTTTACTTTATGCCCCATCGGAAGTTTAAAAAAGATAGCCCTCGTATACTATTGTGATTTTAGCCGTCACGGTGGCTCAAGCTTAGCGCGTGGGCCTGGCATGCTAGCGGTCCCGGGTTCAAATCCCGGGCCTGGCGGGCGTGTCATTCGTGGTGGACGAAGCCGTGACCTTTGGGGGTTTTTCTCGGGGATCCTCCCGTTTCCCCCTCTCATTCCACCAACACTCTCCATTTCATCTTCAAACTTCCCCCTCATAATCATCCCGTTTCCTTTCCCGGTTTCCGGTTTACCCTCGCCCCAGCACCTGCTGTGGGCCTCTCCCGTCCTCCCCGTGGCTTGTGGTCCTGAAGTTGCTGGCTGGTATGCTGCCAACCTGGGGGCTCTGTAAGAGGTACCGAGGCAGTGGCACACGTGGCATGGTAGAGGTATCTGTTGGATGTAGGGGAGTTCCGTGGGGGCTCGCGGTGGGGTCTGTTGTCGAGGGGCCGTTGGGCTTGCACATCATTCCATTCCCGGAGGTTGGCACAATGGGCCGCAAGGCCCAACCCGCCTTCCACTCTTAAGGGGACAAATCAATCATTGTGATTTTTATGGAACAGTTTGTGAAGAACACAGTTGAAATAATAGACAAGTGTAGACCTACAATATTTCTAGGTTTTTCTCTCTCGAGCGTATACATAGGATTTTGCATTAAAGCAGACGCTTACTGACTACTACTAAGATTATAATATAATCCACTGTTGATTTTTTCTTTTTCCTGTCTTCTTCTGTTCGTATATTTTAGATTTCTTTTTAGGAGTTTTATTAAATGCCAAAATGTTACTTTATGAGATTGTGTGGTGGACGGGAAAATATCTGTCCGTCTGCCTATCTGTCTGTCTGTCCGTGAGTCTGTATGCGCGATAACTCAAACACGCTTTACCGGATTTTCATGAAACTTGGTATACGCATTTATATAACATCCAGGGAAAGAAGGCTATTGATATTGGACCAAATCGGTTGACCGGTACCGGAGTAATACCCAATTTAGTGCTTATTTTATGGTAATATATTAGATAGAATTCATCAAATGCAAATCAGTTCCCAAGACAACATATTGTTTTACAGTGTTCATGTACGGCTTTGGAAATTCCAATACAGTTAGCGTTGACAAATAACACTACCCACATATTCCTTCACGTATGCTTATCAAAACTTTACCTTTGATCTTCCGTAAGCCATGCTTAATGAATCCATCTGGAGCTTAACTCGGAACTCAATTAAAAAATAACTTATTTTCTGCATATCACAATATTGCAATTTTAGCTGATTAAACAAAATCATTCTGGCACTTTCTTACGTCAGTTTACCTTATTTTGTTAATATTGTAGTTTCTAATTTCTGTTTTAATTTACCTTTTACGTTGTGGTTAGTTTTTCCTTTGTCATCTTCTTCCTCTTGTATCTTTCCAATGGTGCAAGAATGAGCAGATGTTTACAAAAAAAACAAAAAAACAAAAAAAAACAAAAAAAACAAAAAAAACAAAAACAAAAACAAACAAACAAACAAACAAACAAACAAAACAAAAAGAAAAACAAACAAAAAAACAAAACAAACCCAGGAGGACTCTTCAGTATGTGAACCCCGGACCATGCAACAGAATTCTTGACACTTGTATGAGTTAAAACGGACAATTTAGAGCTTGCCCTTGTGTAATTGCATCTGGAGGTCATAATCTCCACCCCTTGTCTTAATTTTCACTGGAATGAAATTCCACCCTCTTCTCATCTCTGACATATTCAATAACACGCATTATACAACCCCTCATTACTAAAAACTGTGGGGAGAATCCTCAGGCTCAGGATTCTCTCTGCTCTACAATACAGGCGTGAAGCAGGCCCTGATTTATAAAGGCTTTTGGACAGTGTACTTTTACAATGATTGTGAAACGGTCCTCCGATGCAGTTCTGATATGTACGGAAATAGTATATTGCGATACAAGTGCCGTAAGCGGTGCATACGGATCGAGGAATGAGTTTGAAAAAACTACGCTCTTGCGCCGAGTTTTTTCAATTTCCGAGATCCGTTATGCGCTTACGGCTAAGAAACAGAAATTCCTATAACATAAAATTGTAATATAGAGGCGGAAAATTTCCCACTCTTATGTTACCATAAAGCCGTTTTGGGGATGAAATTAAACAGAAAGCATTATCACTTTCATACTTTTCTCTCCAAAAACCTGCGATATAATATAATAATATACACATTACCATACCTCGTTTTGTTTTCTCTATGTCCAGGGTAGAGAAAGTTAAGTGATTCCATTATTTTAGTGGATTTCATTCTGTAATATTTATTTATAACATGAATTATTTTGATAACTTCTCTTATTTGTCAAAAGTGCATTTCAATTGTTTTTTCCAAGCCCATCCATATACCATTTGGCAACAATATATTCTGTGATTTGGAATTGATAATTCTATGTAAAAAGGGATTAAGTATTTTCAAAAACATTTAATTTTTGGCATTTAGAATCAGAATTTTTCAAAATCCTTTCTTAGTGAGCACCTACATTATGAAACGAAGGTACTGTCAAAATTCCAAGTCTCTACCTGTTATAGTTTAGGCTGTACGTTGATTCCTGTCATTCAGTCAGTCATTCATTCAGTCAGTCAGAACAAAGCCTTTTATATAGATAGAGATTGAAGATGGATGTTATATTTCAGAAAGTGATTCTCATGTGTTGGTTGTTATGGGGACCGAATATTTGGTCTGTTAAAAACTGGAGGGGCCTTGGTTCCGGTCTTCCATAAACACTAACTTGTATTATGATGATTTTACTTACGGAACTTGTGCTTTTTGTAATATTTACCGCACGGAGATTTCTTTTGTTTTCATAGCAATCAGATTGCGTGCGGGAATGTCAAGTTAGTATCCACGGCAAGAACATTCGTAAGTACCACTACTTAGTTACGTCGTGCAAAAAAGACATTACAATATACATAAAATATTGGTTTGCAAAGCTACACTTTCTACATAGGCCTAATTATTCAATTTGAATTAGTAAATTAATCAGAGCGGGCTAATGAAATCAAAACTTTCAACATTTAATCCTACACATACATGATTGTTTTCTTTCAGCGATGGTCTTCTTTCTCGGTTGCCATGGCAACAGAGCACGCAAGGCCTCCTGCAATTATTTTCACAATTGAAACATATTAGCCAAATCTGGTGTGCCAATAGCGCTAAATATGACGTTTCCTGCCATTTTTCGCTCATAACTTGCGGACAAAAGCTACAATTAAAAACTTGCTTCGAGGTACATTCGGATCCATTTCCGTCCATATATGTTGAATAGTTCACATGTCTACGTGTAGTATATTGGGATGGACAGACAGACCAACATATTTACTTATTTACTTACTTACTTACTTACTTACTCAATGGCAATAGACAATTCCTAAACTAAACTAAACTCCTTGGCGCTACATCCCTGGAGGGACTTGGCCTACCACCCGACCGCTGCGTCATCTCCCGTAGGCAGATGGCAGGATTGGGGGGCATGTGGTCAGCATGCCTTCACCCACGGCCGTTAATGGTGGTTTTCTTGACCGGAGCCGCTACTTTTCTATCAAGTAGCTCCTCAATTTTGAATCACGAGGCTGAGTGCACCCCTACCAGACCTCCCTACCTCAGAAAAATCCGAGGAGGTACCGGGAATCGAACCCGGGCCGACGGATCTGTAGTCAGCGACGCTAACCACAAGACCACGTCGGCGGACAATAGAGAATTCCTAAGTAAGCTAAAGGAATATTATCTATTTTTATGGAACCCGAATGTTCATTGCCGCGCTTACCTGAGCCCGCCATTCAACCCTATTCTGTGCTAACTCCATCCAACCATCACTCGAAAATCCTACTTCCCTTAAATCTATCCTAATATTGTCCTCCCACCTACGTCCAGGTCTTCCAAGTGGTCTTTTCCCTTCGGGTCTCTCAGTCAATATCTTTGAGATATGTCTTTCCTCCCCCATGCGCGCAACATCTCCAGCCTATTTCATCCTCCGTGATTTAATTACCCATACTATATCCGGTGAAGAGTACAGGTTATGAACCTCGTCGTTATTCAGTTTTCTCCAGTCCCCATTTTCATCTCTCTTAGGCTCAGATATTTTCCTTAGCCCCCTGTTTTTGAACACTCTCAGATTTTGTCCTTCCCGAAGAGTATGGGACCATGTGGACAAGCAAACATACAGACAAATATTTGCTCTTATGAGATTCTAGAAAAATAAGAGAAACTTGTCGCCAATGTTCGCCTCACATCTTCAGAAGGTACCTGACCCAAATACGAAATTTTGTTTTCATACGATTTTCCGTTTTGGAGCTAGTCTGTTCACAGACTTTTTCCACACACACACACACACACACACTGACAGAGACAGGTTTCCAAAAATAGCATTTTTGGATTCAGGTGGCCTTGAAAGGTGTATATATGCTAAAAACTCAACTTCGAATTTTAGGGTCGAAAACAATACTTCCTCTACCTATACAGTAGTACCTATGGTATGAGCAGAGGAAGTAAAAATTTACGATTTTTTCTTTCTACTAGTAGTAGTAGTAAGTATTCTGCCTTCCGGCAGGTTTTCAAACTTGGTACGCGAATTTTGTTTTCCAAAACTTTCTATCCTCTGCTTCCTCCTTCAGCATCCAATATTTTCGCTGTTCCCTTAAATCGTCCAACAGCTGAATTCTTCTTCTTCCAAGTCTAGTTGTACCCTCCAATCTTCCTTCTACGACATCATGTAATAAGCAGTTCCTTCTGAGAATGTGCCCAACCTAGTTTGCTTTCCTCTGACGAATTGTGTGTATGATTGACTTCTTCTCACCCACTCTACTCAGAACCTCTTCGTTTGTCACCATGTCCATCCACTTTATATTTTCTATCTGTCTCCAGCACCACATTTCAAAACTTTCTAAATATTTCTTCTCTAATTTCCTCAAAGTCCATGTCTCTGATCCATACAAAGCAATACTCCAAATATAACACTTCACCAGGTTTTAACGTAGCTCTAGGTTCAGACTACTAGTTAGCAGAGTTCTCTTCTTCATAAATGCTTTCTTGGCCATGGCAAAGTTTTAATTATTTCGTCATAATATTTCCTATCTACTTAGTAAATTAATTCCAGGTGAGTGGGGGAATACCACACGAACTGACGTAGCATTCCACGTTTCACAAGGGTTGTTAATTTTAATAATTGTGTCCACATTTCGCAACGCAGCCGTCATATTTTTATTAATGGATATGTCTGTTAACACGGAACGGATGCATTACTGTAATGAATGTTTTCAGAGTATTGAAACCTCCATTCTCTGCATTTCTCGTTGTTTGCGAGACCAGCCACACATTTCTTATTGTATGCCTACAGTAACTGGTCTTTTTGGCAGTGAATAGGACTTGGAATACTGATCGGTAGGAGCCTAATTTTATGGTGAAATAAATTGGATGTTTTTGGTGTTAATGTCCGATGGTGGATATTTTTTCAAAATATATTTTTTATTTATTTATTCATTTATTTATTATTACAAAAAATCAGATGTACATACACAAAAATTTTCTTGCAAGAAACAAAATCGAAACATAACAATTATTTTTCCTCCAAATGAACAAAGCTTATGTTTAGGGGCTAGAAATGAATTAGGCCTATATGAATTATTTAATTTATCCTTAAAAAGTTTACTCCTGTATTACATTAACCCTCAAATACAGCAGTGAGATGAAGGGCTACAACCAAATATTATTATAAAACATTATTTGGCAATGAAAATAGATTCAATTTAGTTTTAAAAGATAAAACAAAAGTAATTTCAATTTGCTTTCGTGTAGAGATTTTTTTTAAACTTTAAAATAAGGTAAACTGATGTAACAAAGTGCCAGAATGCTTTTGTTTAATCAGTGGTAATTGCTATTATGGTATGCAGAAAAGAAGTTATTTTTTAAATCGATTTCTGAGTTAAGCTCCAGATCGATACATTAAGCAGAACTTACGGAAGAATAAAGGTCTAAAGTTTGATAAGCATATGTGAAGGAATATGTGGGTATTGTTAATTGTCAAAGCTAACGGTGCTGCAACTTCCAAAGCCGTGTATGAACACTGTAAAACAATATGTTGCCATGAGAACTGATTTGCATTTTATAATTTCTGTATAATAATATATTACCATAAAATAGGCACTAAATTGGACATTATTCCGGTACCGGACAACCGATTTGGTCCAACTTCTTCCCATGGATGTTATAAATGCGTATACCAAGTTTCATGAAAATCCGATTAAGCGTATTTGAGATATCGCGTACGGACAGACATTTTCCCGTCCCCCGAAACAATCTCATAAAGTATCATTCTGGTATTTAATAATTAAAATGAACATTTTGTAAGTTTTTCTTGATTAAAAGCCCCATAACTCTGAGCGGTCACATAGACCTCTCGTCCTTTTTAATATAACAGAATAAACACGTCCATGATTAAGGGATTTTGACAAAACACAGTTCTACTTATACCAAAAATCCGAATCCATCAAGTCGTGGTTTTCGGGTATTACTCACAACTACGTCACATCTCCGTAATTTATTTTTCCATCGCCAACTGTGTTTTCTGACAAATTCCACTCGCATAGCAGTGTGTGGGAAAGCAAGCGGGGCTCAAAAATTGAACAAACTCTCATTTTTTTCATACAACAAGTTTTGCTTAACAATTTGTCTCTCGTGCTGAGGAAGTCTAAACTGAAAAGGGGGGAAAAGAGCATCAGTTGAAAGATAAAATTGCAATTTCCTGGGGCAGAGGAGGATTTTTTTTTTCCATGATAGTTGGTAGTGGGGTTGGAGCGGGTTAATGAAGATGCGGTTGAGAACTCTGCATGATCGAGTGGAGGGGAATTTGTCGCACATCCGATTTGCTGACGAATCAGCAGGAAATGCAAAACAGAAGTTTCTGTAACCCTCCATTTCTCACAATCAGTATCGTAAACTTGTTAGACACATCTGTATGTACTGATGACATCAAAAATGGACATTCGTCAGAAATTCTTAATGAGTTATTTCTAATTTTCTTTTATGTTATTTTTGAGTCGTTAACATTGTTAAGGGTAAAGAATAAGGTGCTAGTACGTTATAGCGTTTATTGAGGATATCACCAGATGTCACTGTTGTACTTTTCCTATTTGTACAAATTAATAAAATTTAAAGAATGCCCAAATGCTTATTTTGGCATTATTTGAAGTAGACTATCTCAAAAGAGCCTGAGTGAAAACTTATGAAATTTACACCGATAATACTTCTTTATGATATAAAGATGTGATAAAAATTTTGTGACTGAGACTCAAGTGGTTCCAGAGTTATAGTGCATCGAAGTTGGCCAAAAATTGCAAACTATGCACCGAAATTTCAACACTCTTCAAAGCTTTGAGGAAATTATAAATTTGTCATGTTAACTGATAAAATATAACCTACATATACAACTCTTTCGTGTAACACACTTAGGTTCACTAAAATTATGTATTTAAAATTACAAAGTTAATTTTTACTGTTAAATTACCGTTAAATTTCGTGTGCGTATAACGCAATCTTTGGCCAAATTCGATGCACTGGAACTCTGGAACCATTTGAGTCTCAGTCTCCAAGTTTTCATCGCGTCTTTATATCATAAAGAGGTGTTATCTACATAGAATTCATAATTTTTCACTGAAGCAGTTTTGAGATATTCTACTTTAAATATTGCCAAAATAAACATTTGGGCAATTTTTAAAAATTGTATAAAAATGAGCAAAGTTCTCAAGCTTGAAACTTCTACAGCAAGTAGTTCTATAGTATATACAAGAAAAAATTAAGGGCGAGTCTTTCTTCCTTTTAATAATTTTGCGGCACTAAAACTCCCGTTTTAAGTCAATTTTCAATTTGTAGGCTAATTGTGAATTTTTTTCTTCACTTTCTTCACTGCTTAGGTAACATTGTGTTGGAATAAAATCTAAAGAATTTAATTCTGATAATTTTGGTCTTTATTTTGTCTTGTTATCTATAAAATTAACAGAGTTACATACATTTGTGCAAAACGTGTTTTCGGCCGAAAAACTGTTACAAAGAAACTTAAAATGTCCGCCAAAAGAAAAGTATGAGCCTAAATTTTTTTTGCCATAGTTTTGGACTCACCTAATATTGGCTAGTAACTAGTACAAAAATTAGGAAAATCAAAAATGTTGAGCAACAAATTTTATTCAATTTGGTTCATTTCTAATGGATTGACCCTATAATGATCTTACATCGTAAAACACGTCAGAATTCATGTATTTTTAAAAATCATTGTGGTTATTATTTTTTTTTTTTGCAGTCCGGCAAGGGTTTGTATATTGAATGAGAAATTGATCAATAAGGTCATTTCTATTGTCTATTTTCCATTTTCCAGTTTTCACATGCGCAAGTTACCACCAAGTTACCTCTCGATCATGTAACGGGCCTAACCGCATCTTCATTTACCATAATCTAACTCCATTACCAACTACCAGAGAGAAAATAACTCGTCTGCGCCAACAAAATATATTTTCCTTGTTGCTCTTTCCTCCCTTTTCTCTACAAGAAAAATCTGAGGGAGCAAATAGTTAAGCGATACTGATGGGATTTTTCTTCCATTTTCGAATCTCAGTCACTCAATATGTCGGCTAACAGAGTTGGCGACGAATAAACAAATGAACGACGGAAATGAGCCGTCTCTGAGTGAATTAACCGGAAATCACAGCTTGTTGGATGCGGTTGTGCTTTTCTGTTTCTTGCTTACAGTAGGCTTTATTATACAAAACATGGTAATCTATGCGGGCAAGAATATACGAAATGCTAGTAGTTTTCTCGTAGGCCTACTTAATCTAGACTAAGGAGTATTTCGTGTTAAAATAGCAGGAGATGAGAGAAGTGTGTATTCAAACTGACAAAGGCAATGTCTTTTGAAGTAAAACTTCTTTAGTGGCGGTAGAGGGTAAATCTGGAAAATCAGTCACACTAAAACCGTCACGAAATCAGTCACACTCTTACTTGTTTCGGTGCGGACGGCACAGAAAACAATCAACTCAATGATTAGGAGTAATCAAAGGAAATTTTTCAGACCTTACTTCCTCAATGGCAATAGACAATTCCTAAGCAATCTAATGGTATATTATCTATTTTATGGAACCCGGAGGTTCATTACCGCGCAAATCCAAAATTAAAAAATACAAATTTCCAAAATAAAAAAAAATAAACAGAATTAAAAATTATAACATCCAATAATCCAAAATTTAATAAATAATAAAATAAAAAATTTAAAAAATCATAAAATAAACAATTCAAAGATCGAAAATTTAAAAAAATCCAATATTAAATTTTCAAAGATCCAAAATTAAAAAGTCCAAAATCCAAAATTAAAAAAGTCCAAAAACCCAATATTAAAAAGTCCAATAATGCAAAATTGAAAAAATCCAATAATCAAAAATTGAAAAAATAAAATAAAGCTTTACTTCTGTCGCGTGGCGTTCCACGCACTCTTTTTTTTAACTAGAAAAATATGAGTTACATAGTCTTCTATAATAATATTTGATATTTTGTGGTTAGACCCTTAATAGCTCTTTATGTATCCAGTAAGCAAAATAAAGCTTTAGCGGACGAATCTAGTATATACGCCCTAATTCTGGATGAGTCAGAATGATAAAGTTTTTGCGTTCGAGTGAATACAATATTTTTTAGTAAAAGCTCTCTAAATTTTATAAAAAGAAATAAAAATACCGTATAATTAATTATGATGAAAGGTAGTCAGCCATTTGTTAACGTCATATTCTCAAAGCCACCTGAATCGCTGAACAACAATGAACCGTACCAAACGAAATGAGGTATAGATGCGTAATATGAGTCACTTCTTTGTAAACAATAATGCATACGAACTAGTATTTATGAAAAGCTTGTGAAAATATGAGTGATAATCCCAAGGAAATTTCAATCCAACATTGAATTGGAGTTGGTGCCAGTAAAATCTCGGCAGCAGTAGACTATGAGAAGGAATAAATTATTTCATTTAAATGCTGGTGCATCCATGGGAAGCAAAGATTTTCTTGTGAACCATGATGGGAAAAGTTGTTGGCTTTTTTTGTTTGTTATATGACGAAGTTAGCTACCGTGTTTTAAGAAAAGCCCGGGTAAAGTTTCTGATTACCGTAAAGAAAAATTTTGGCTTAAATTTGTTGTTTTACCACCTAATACATGCTTAAATCCATGTTAAAGTTGGTGTGACTGGTCAGTGCCATCTGGATTTGTTTAGGCCTATAGATTGCCTTGACGACTTTAGCGTCCTAGGCCGATAAAATTGCAATTTAAATTCATTTTTATGCAATTTTAGCGGCCTAGGTTGCTAAAATGCAATTTTTCGGTGTGTTACCAGTCCGACAAGGAGGTGTTTTAGAGGGCGTCTACTAAAAATTATTTTATTGCTTAAATAATCAGACTTACAGGTTTCTTAATAGTATATTGCGATACAAGTGTCGCAAGCGGTGCATACGGATCGAGGAAAGAGTTTGAAAAAACGAGGAGCCAGCGCCGAGTTTTTTCAATTTCCGAGATCCGTTATGCGCTTACGGCACGAGTATTGCATGCTATTTTTTGCACGATGATCAATTATTTATATTAATTATTTATATTTTATTGAGATGTTAGCTAAAAAATATTATGTTTATACACTATTGAAGATGGATGTTATATTTCAGAAAGTGATTCGCATGTGTTTGTTGTTATGGGAACCGAATATTTGTCCTGTTAAAGTCGCCACAAACTAGGGGGCTTTGGTTCCCGTCTTCCATAAAGGCTTTATTATGATGACTTTACTTACGGCACTTGTGCTTTTTGTAATTTTTACTGAATTTGTTTTGTTTTCATAGCAACCAGATTGCGTGTGGGAATGTCAAGTTACGATTCACGGCAACAATATTAGTAAGTACCACTAATTAGTTACGTCGTGCAAAAAAACTATTTAACTAACATACTAAAATAAATACCGATAGTGATTTTGTTTTTTCTCTCTGGAGTTGTGTGCAACCTCCTGCTGCTCCAGGGGCTGTGAGAGAAGTTGTAATGGAGTCAGCTTTCCGTGCTGGCGAATTCACTGAAAAGACAGATCAGAGGGTGAATCTGCATCGGGGTGACAAATCGGGCGCGCGATTGCAATGAAAACGTGGAGGGGTGGGAAACCATCATATCTGTGTGCACTGAGCCGTCTCTATGCGTGTTTGTCTCTTGTTTTTCACAAAACAAGACTAAGCCGCCTTGTACACTGTCTGATTTCTTTATTCTGGTAGACTTCTAAGACACCTGTGAACTAAATGGACAAAAGACGGTTTTATTGAATTAAAGATATTATATTTTCTTTTTTGCACGACATAACTAATTAGTGGTAGCCTACTTACGAATATTGTTGCCGTGGATCGTAACTTGACATTCCCGCACGCAATCTTGTTGCTATGGAAACAAAACAAATTTCCGTGCGGTAAAAATTACAAAAAGCACATTGTGCCGTAAGTAAAATCATAATACAAGCCTTTATCGAAGGCCGGAGCCAAGGCCCCCCCCCAATTTGTGGCGGCTTTAACAGGACAAATATTCAGTCCCCATAACAACCAACACATACGAATCACTTTCTAAAATAAACATCTTTCTTCAATAATGTATAGGCCTATACATAATATTTTCAGCTAATATCTCAATTAATATAAATAAATTGATATAAATAATCATCGTGCAAAAAAAAATAGCATGCAATATTCGTGCCGTAAGCGCATTAACGGATCTCTTTCCTCGATCCGTATGCATCGCTTACGGCACTTGTATCGCAATATACTATTATTGAATTAAATATATTATATTTTCTTTAAACACTTCACAAATTAGGTTCAAAGCCGTAATGTTTATTGTTAGATATGCTATTGAAACTGAATACAAGTCGTTCTGTATTCAGTGACCTCGCGTCTAAAACGATCTAAGATCTGCCCTTAATCGATTAAAATGGCCACCGTCTTGAATCAAAATATGAATGAATGAATTAATGAAAATAGCCATAATGTCCCCTGAAGGGCAAGGGCCTCCTATCGAATAGGGAAAGCTCATTTACACTAAGCTACTCCACGTTAGGTGTTGTTCATACATAATGACACCTTTTACGGATTGTGTTGTGGTGCTCTATTTAGTCACTCTTGGATAGGAACACTCTTACACATTTACACTAGGTATTCACTATCTAGTCACTATATAAATGTGCCTCTAGGGATTTCCAGACGTTTCTTCCTCTCGCTACTCGTGATCACTGCTTCCCTGCTTGCTCTTTGAAGAGGTCTGTCCATCTCAGTCTCGGCCTTCCTGGTAGTCGTTGTCCTATATGGGGGTCCCACATGGTGGCCTTGTAAGTCCATCTATTGGATCAGAATATAAAAATAAATAAAAATCTTTTCAGAAAAGTAGTTTATAATGATCTCAAGGACAATTCATGCCTATTTGGAAGAAAATAAATCAGGTAAACTGATATAACAAAGTGCCAGAATGCTTCTGTTAAATCAGTGGTAATTGCAATTGCAGAAAACAAGTTACTTTTGTAATTTATATCCGAGTTAAGCTCCAGATAGATTCATTAAGCAGGGCTTACGGAAAAACAAAGGTCTAAAGTTTGATAAGCACATGTGAAGAAATATGTGGGAAGTGTTATTTGTCAAAGCAACTTTGAAAGCCGTATATGAACTCTGTGAAACAATTTGTTGCCATGAGAACTGATTTGCATTTCATAAATTCTTTCTAATATATTACCATAAAATAGGCGTTAAATTGGGCTTTACTCCGGTTCCGATCACCCGATTTGGTCCAATATCAATATACTTTTTCCCAAGGATGTTATAAATGCGTATACCAAGTTTAATGAAATTCCCATAAAGCGTATTTGAGTTATCGCTCGTACAGACACACGGACGGACATTTCCGTCCACACCACAATCTCATAAAGTACCATTTTGACACTTAATAACTATTGCATTATTAGCTATTAAAACTCCAGAAGAGAATTTGTTGTTTCTGAATTTCTATATAGTTTAGCCTACACCGTGACGATTGAGGGCCCAGAGACATCTTCATATTCTGTTCTATAACGACTGGAGTATTTCTACTCTATGTATAAAACTTCAGTGGGTGATGATTGTTTTTCTTTCATCACAGCGATGCTGATGACGCGAGAAGGGCTGCATCCCTTGTCCTTTGTGGCTCTTCCCGCCCAGTCTGTATCGCCATTCATGCAGGGGTAGAAATAACAATAGCAATGTCTTGTTTCTTTCTAGATCGACACCCAGGAAATAGCAATACATATGTCTGAATCACAAGAAAAAAGTTTATATGGCGGAGTACAGTCTGAAACGACTATATTATACTCAGTGGCATTAGACAATTCCTAAACTAGGAGTATTATCTATTTTATGGAACCTGGAGGATCTTTGCCGCGCTTACCTGAGCCCGCCATTCAACCCTATTCTGTGCTAACTCCATCCAACCATCCTTTATAAATACGACTTCCCTTAAATCTACCCTATGTTGTCCTATGTAGGTCTTTCAAGTGGTCTTTTCCCTTTGGGTCTCCCATTCAGTACTTTTGAGATATGTCTTTCCTCCCCCATGCGCACAACATAAGTTTACCTCATTTTATTTGCTCTGCTCTTTGGCTTTTGTTCCATATATTTGGATTTTTGTGATCTTATAAATATTTATTACTTCAATTAAGTTGAGTGGAATGCCTTTTCTGTCAATAATTTTCAACAATTTCTGTCGATCAACTTTTTGGGCAGAGGAAGTTATGTGACTTTCACATCAGATTTTTTTCAACTTCTTTTGTTTAATATTTATTCCAAATTTTATATAAACTGCTGTTTCCCATAGGATGCATAATCAATCTCAGGTGAGTTGTAAGATGCACGAATATTTAAGAATTAATCTTATCAGAGTTGGATTTTATTTATATTTAAACATAGGCTAAGTAGTCAACACGTGGAATCATCTCTTCTCTATATATATAAAAGGCTTTGTCCTGACTGACAGGAATCAACGTAGAGCCTAAACTATAACAGGTAGAGACTTGGAATTTTGACAGTACCTTCGTTTCATGATGTAGGTGCTCACTAAGAAAGGGTTTTGAAATATTTTGATTTTAAATGCCAAAAATCAAATGTTTTTGAGAATACTCAATCCCTTTTTACACAGAATTGTGAAACTCAAATCACAGTTCACATGACAACAGTGTATTGTTGGCATAGGTATCAGGTATGTTTGGAAATAATTGAAATGGGACTTTGACAAAACTATTGATATAATGCATTGCTGTAATTAAATATTGAAGATGAAATCTATATTATTATATCGCAGGTTTTTGTGGAGGGAAGTATAAAAGTGAAATTGATTTACTTTCTAATTTCATCCCCGAAACGGTTGTATGGTAACATGAGAGTGAGAAATAAAATATTCCGCGAAGACAATACTGTTTTATGTTACCGGAATTTCTATTTCTAATTTTAACCGCTACCAGGCTTGGTGTGTAGAAGCGATGGGATACAAAATTCTACATCCTCTATGAGCCATGAAAAGCTATATCAAGTGTTTTCAGCGGAAATAGTTTAGTGAGATAAGTCGTTCTTCCTATTTCAGATTATAAATACCTATATAAGGACCTAGAATTTGAAAGTCGGAAGTCCTTCATAAGTTAATTTTGAATTACAAAACACAAAACCCGGGCGACGCCGGGCCTTTTAAGCTAGTGTAAGTATAAGCCGCTATAGAAAATTTCAATGAAAAATTTAGTTCCCACAATTCATAAGTGTGGCACGAATTTAAAGATCTTCATGTTTTAAATAAAACGCGCTCTCTCTCTCTCTTATCTCTCTATCTCTCTCACTCTCTTTGTGGCGCTACATCCCTTGAGGGATTTGGTCTACCATCCGACAGCTGCGTCATCTACCAAAGATAGATGGCAAGATTGGGGCATGTGGTCAACTCCGAAAATATAGCACATAAGACTTATCCGCACTTGGGTCAATCCTGCTCCAAAATACAAAGACACAAGTACACAGCCCAAACACGTCACACCATCAACACAATAGGTATACGCTCATCACATATGGTTACCTAAATTTGGTTTGACCGGAGGTTTAGGCTTAATTGCTTGGCACTCCGGGGGTAAGGGTGGGCGCACAAAAAAAAAAAAAAAAAAAAAAAAAAAAAAAAAAAAACCGACACCTACGGCCGTTAATGATGGTTTCCATGACCGGAGCCGCTACTTCTCTATCAGGTAGCTCCTCATTTTGTATCACGAGGCTGAAAATAAAACGTTACTCAATTAATATTCTATCTTTCCTTTAATACTATTTTTAGGTGACCCGCATTTATGTCAGTAGTATTGAGTATTTTAAACATCGGTGGTGGTTATTTTCCGATATCGAGCCCTCTTTAAGAGGGCTTAAAGAGAAAAGACAGATGTAGAGGATAGATACACGAAAGGTAAGCATAGGCGTAGCGAGGGGGGGTTTTGGGGGTTTGAACCCCCCCCCCATTGATTATAAAAAGGAAAATTGTATAATTTTTTTAAGTCTGCCCATAAATTGCTTAATACAAGTATAAAGCGTGGGAAGCTTAAAACTCGTTATTTTGCGTCTTAATTTTTAAAATTTTCCGGGGAAGGACCCCCGGAAGCTTAAAACTTGTTATTTTGCATCTTAATTTTTAAAATTTTCCGTGGGAGAACCCCCGGAAGCTTAAAACTCGTTATTTTGCATCTTAATTTTTAAAATTTTCCGGGGGAGGGCTCCCGGACCCCCCTCTCCTTCCATACTTGCCAGACCCCGCAGATGTTATACCCCCCCCCCATATGGTCGGCCTGGTTACGCCTATGATAGGTAAGCATATGTGGATAACACAACACATAAGTTATTACAGACACCAGTGAAGATTTTAAAAATCCGGAAAAAAAGTACCAGCAGAAAGCCTAAAGGCAGCTTCCAACCCGGGACCTCCAAGGTGCTACCATCTCAGCGAATTCGCTCGGTTTTCTGTGATTTTTTTGTTAAATTCAGCTATGTTTATACTTCTTTTAGCTTCTAGGTCATATGAGGAGTTCGGGATCTGTGTCTATACAGTACGGTAGGCCATGGAACTATTGGTTGCCAATTGTTTCTATAATTGGTGTATTTTTGAGGAGTAAATTTCAACGGATTATAATTTAAATGGATAAGTTATGATAAAGGATGAAATGGCGAGGATGATTCATGGTATGTAAATATCCAATTCGGCATTTGGTTTTACGACTGGAGAAACCATGAAAAAATTCATGTCAAATTGGCCAGCGACGGTATTTGAACCTGGGACTTCCCGAATGGAGTTCAAGACGTTACCATCACGGCCACCTCGCTAGGTTCTGTGACATTGTTTTTATTGCGTTCTGTAGTTTTAATGCTATATTCTTCCTGTTCTATCAGTCCTTCCCGTTTTATAATTCTCATCCTTCATTCCCATGTTCTCCCCTCTCTGTGCTGGGATTGAGTTCACGTCATGAGAGGGAAGATGCAGATAATTATCTGAACAGTCCAGTAATCATCAACACGCAGAGGATCCCGTCATTTTGATCGGGAAAACGCATTGTCAAAGCAACAAAACAATTGCTTGCGAAAAGAAGTTGCAAATGCAGTGCCTTCTGTTATTTTCACAGTCATTTGTTTCATCTTCGTACATGTGTGTAGTTTCCTTTGAGGGAGCTCTGATGAAGATGACAATGTATTTCCTTTGTTTTTACGCTTCTCATGCGGAGAATTGTGGCGAAAACATCTCTCACTGAGTTGCATAAATCTGAATAAGAAAATCGTTTCAAAAGATTTAAAAACTGCCAACTGCAGTTCTACAAGATATGTCCATTAATGTTTTAAAAGATTCTCTCCAAATTGTAGGCTACATAAGCTTTTGTATGACGTCAATTGAAAAAGTAAAATAAATTAGGGCCTAATTTTGGGATAGCTTTCCAAATACTGATTGATTCGACCTGATACTAGATTTTTATTTTTAATAATTTGACTTCTAGGCTACTGTAGATTTATTGGTAGCTGAACCCTCAGGGTTTCCATCATAATATCACGAACAAAAAAACTAAAAACAAATAAATCATTAGTTTTAATAATTTAAATATACAAACTTATGCCGGACTGCAAAGTAAACAGTTAACACAATGATTAGGCCCTTAATAACTTCTTGTAGCCTACCTCATTCTATAATGCCATGTGCAATTAAAATTCTTTTGCACGACTTAACTAATTAGTGGTACTTACGAATGTTGTTGCCGTGGATCGTAAGTTGACATTCCCGCATAGAAATCTTGTTGCTATGTGCGGTAAGAGTTTCCGTGCTGTTATGAATATTACGCCATACCTCATAATACAAGCCTTAATGGACAAGGCCCCCCAGGACAAATATTAGGTTCCCATAACAACAAACACATGCGAATCACTTTCTGAAATAAACATCTATCTTCAAGAATGTATATACATAATATTTTCAGGTAATATAACAATTAATATAATTAAATTGATATAAATAATCATCGTGCAAAAAATAGCATGCAATACTCGTGCCGTAAACGCATAACGGATCTCTGAAAATTGAAAAAACTCGGCGCGAGCGCCTCGTTTTTTCAAACTATTTCCTCGATCCGTATGCATCGCTTACGGCACTTGTATCGCAATATAGGCCTACTTTTACTTCATTTTCTTGTCCACCTTTTTTTTTTTACAAATTTAAGACAAAGTACTGTTCCTTGTATTAAGCAGCACGAAACCAGATTATTTTATACAACATAACTTGTTTGTAAATTGAAATAATAGAAATGTACATTGATTAAAAACACAATTTCGATTCGGTGCAAGCCAGTTCGTGTGCTTTTATTCTGTACTGCTGCACCATTGGTAGCACTGGTCACAACATGATGGTAACTCGACTCGATTCATGGATGGTTGATTCATAGTATGCCATGATTTTGCAGCTGTTAGTTTTGTCTTTATATAACAAAGCACGAAAGTAATTATTATTTGTATAATCCGTTACTTTTTTTTTTTCATGGAATAGTCTTAATAAATCCAACTCGAGTTGACGAGCTTTATCAGATAAATTCGTCAACTCTCGTGGAATTACCTATGATAAAATACTATTCTATGAATGAATAAAACAAATATTCTCTTGTGCATCAATATGATTTCTGAGTACGGCTAAAAAACCGTTTAGTGCTAAGTTTTTTAAATGGTTATCAAGCCAGAAGATTTTACAGATCTGCACAACAAGCCTGAAATACCCGTGATGTTCTTCTTGCTTCCACAATCAGCCCTACAAAATTATGCACAAATATGACCCGTGGGCCTAATGATTTCATAAACAGTTTTCTTAACAGTCCGTCAAGATTTTATAGCCTAAATTGTGCAAAAAACTGGTCTCACGAAATTTAGAGATGTTCATATAATTTTGTTGATGCCGATTCATCTAATATAACATTATTTTGAACTCGTGTTTCCTTGTAGCCTACATCCAAAGCAACCGATTATCAATACCGTATTGAATCGTGAAATTAATTGGTGGCCTCTCTCGGTTACCATAGCAACCGGGATATAATGAGCATCGTTGAAATAGATTATTTGCAATTTATCCTAACTCATCAATTTGTCGATCACTTCGATTTTGTTTGACCGCTCATGAAAGCATGCCTAAATGGGAAAACAATGAAAGATTTGGTCAAAACTCATTATGCGGGGGTTTTTGGGCTCAGGAACTGGAGTCTGAGGTCGTTTCTGTTTATTAATGATCGGGGTAAGGTTCATGAGTATGTGGTATGTTTTAATCGTTTTATTTCGAATATGAATGCCCTTATGACAGCCCAAGTATCACAATATGCCCCGATATACCACCAGGCGTTCTCAATATGAGATATCAACCCAGTGGTGACTTACAACCTGCGAGTATTTTAAGTTCATAGTAAACCACTTGTAGGTCACTGTGGAAAGATAGTTCTTTCACACTGAGTCAGTTGGAGAATTTAATGTTGTACCGGCATGTTGTCATGGTAGCTCAATTGGTTAGCGTCGGCAGGGAAAGCCGTAGATCCTGATTGAAATTGAATTTTTCAGTCTGACTTTCCCTTTTCTACCTATTTTTCTTGTTGGTCCAGCCTTCCACTCTCGGATTACCTGAGCCATAGGCTATATCTCCGGTCCTACAACCGATTTCCCATTTGTTCTAAGAATGCCACCTTCTCTTGATCGTAGTAATAATTTTAAGTAATAATAATTTGAAATAACAATAATAATTTGAAATAATAATAATAATGATATTAACTTCTTCTTCTTCTTCTTAAAATCAAGGATTAGGCAATATGCCTGTTCCGGCTTCACAGTGTATCAGTCCAACGTTTCTTAGGTCTTCCCGGATGTCTTCTCCCTTTAGGTTTATATTACATAATCCTTCTTGGGATCCTTTCTAGTTGCAAATAAGACAAGAACTGAAAATATTTTCCCTAGAAGAAAAAATAGCAAATTATAGAAATCAATGGGCAGAACAAAAAAAAAAAAAAAAATGATATTAACTTTTTGATGATATTGTTAGTGCCATTTTAAGAAGACCTCGTCCCAAACCATCGTCTATCTACAAAAGAATATAATAGCATTGTTCCCTAATCCAAAAATCTGCACAGGCTCTAACACCGACAAAGAGGGGTGCTCTCGTTGTCGCGTGGATTTCCCCAGTGTTGCCGCTGTCATTCACCACTTCTCAAGTGAAGTAAACTTGCTGTGGTACGTATTTGGCAACACTGTACTGGACTGCAGACAAATGTGAATACGCTTAATTACCTTTCTATTCAATGATTGACAGGTCGAAGATGATTAAGGTTGCAGCAGGTAGAGGCAGTTCTTGGAAAAAGAGTTTTTAAGAAGTGGCACCCACAATACTGCATATGGCATGGGATGGACGCGACGAAATCCATCCTGCTTTCTTGAGAAGTGCGATGTTTGCTCTCCTCTTCCCAAAGATTACAGGATCTGGTCAAATACGCGTTTATTGTTCATCGCCAACATCCAATGTTGACTCGAGTGGTGTGAGGTGAAAACAAAGTGATCTTCTTTTGTTTCGTCATAATTGTTACCCCAGGGAAAACAAACGAAGCACATAATTTACTTACATTTGAACCATTCTTTTTGTTGACTGAAAAAATAGACCTGATGGCCGTGCGTCTGTCAAAGTCGTTTACTCAAAACTTATGTTTCATATTCTGTCAGTCAAATAAGTCATGTATAAACATGGGCTCAGGGTTTACGAGAGATGTTCAAATGATACAATATTTGCTTTCAGCCCGTTATTGGTTTTAACAACTTTCTAACTTACTATATTACTAGCTTATTAGCTGTCCTTCGTATGGCTTAGGAAGTATAGACATTGGTCTAGCTTTTGTATACCCTGTAGAAAAATTACTACGTCTTTTCCTTAACATTGTGCTTTTTAAGTGCCAGAATGGTACTTTCTGATATTATGTGGTGGATGGGAAAATGTTTGTCTGACTTTCTGAGTGTCTTTACGCGCAATAACTCAAATATGCTTTATCGGATTTTCATGAAACTTGGTACACGCATTTATAACGTCCATGGGAAGAAACCTATTGATTTTGGACTAAATCGGTTGACCGGTACCGGAGTATTGCCCAATTTAGTGCCTATTTTATGGCAATATATTCGAAAGAATTTAACAAATGCAAATCAGTTCTCATGACTACACTATATTATAGTTTTAGTGTGATCATATACGGCTTTGGAAGTTGCAGTACCGTTAGTTTTACAAATAACATCACTCACATATTCCTTCACATATGTTTTTCAAAATAGACCTTTGTTCTTCCGTAAGCCCTGCTTAATGAATCGATCTGGAGCTTAACTCGGAAATCGATTACAAAAATAACTTATTTTCTGTATATCATAATTGCAATTATCGCTGTTTAAACAAAAGCATTCTGGAACTTTGTTACATCAGTTTACCTAATCTCTATATATATAAAAGGCTTTGTCCTGACTGACTGAATGAATGACTGACTGACTGATTGACTGAATGACAGGAATCATCGTACAGCCTAAACTATAACAGGTAGAGACTTGGAATTTTGACAGTACCTTCGTTGCATAATGTAGGTGCTCACTAAGAAAGGATTTTGAAAAATTCTGATTCTAAATGACAAAAATTAAATGTTTTTGAAAATACTCAATCCCTTTTTACATATAATTATCAATTCCAAATCACAGAATATATTGTTGCCAAATGGTATCAGGTGGACTTGGAAAAAACAAATGAAATGCACTTTTGACAAATAAGAGAAGTTATCAAAATAATTCATGTTATAAATAAATATTACAGAATGAAATCCACTAAAATAATGGAATCACATAACTTTCTCTACCCTGGACATAGAGAAAACAAAACGAGGTATGGTAATGTGTATATATTATATTATATCGCAGGTTTTTGGAGAGAAAAGTATGAAAGTGATAATGCTTTCTGTTTAATTTCATCCCCAAAACGGTTTTAGGCTATGGTAACATAAGCGTGGGAAATTTCCCGCCTCGATATTACAATTTTATGTTACAGGAATTTCTGTTTCTTCTTATTTAAACCTCTACCAGGCTTGCTGTGCACTGTACAAGCGATGGGATGCAAAATTCTAGATCCTCTATGAGCCAAAAAAAACTATATCAAGCGTTTTCTGAGGGAATAGTTTGAGTGTAATAAGTCGTTCTTCCTATTTCAAATTATAAATGCCTATATAAGGACCTAGAATTTAAAATTGAAAATCCTTCATAAGCTAATTTCCAATTATAAAATACAAAACCCGGGCGACGCCGGGTCTTTTAAGCTAGTTTTGTATATTTCGTATAGAAACAAAGATGTCAGAGCTTGTTTAAAACAGTTGATAGTCAGTGATTCTGATTTCCAGGAGATAGGAGGCCGTGGCGGGATGTACGTTGAAATTAATGTGAAGTCCTCGTTTTCAAAGAGCAGCTGCTGTCAATAAGTTGGCATTATTGCATTTGCTAGCAATTATCGCAACTGGATTACCACTTCCCTATCTCATTAGTTCGCCATACTCCTTTGATTGAGGCTGACCCCAAAACAGATGCTTCCACGATCTGCGCATGCTTATAAGTTTAATTTCCAATAAGTTCGCATGGGGTACTTATTGCTTTTAGTTTGATAACGTTCACTGAACATAAGAGAAATGTATTTTTTAAATCTGCGATAGATTCTGGAGGTAGCACTACACGATGGTCCGCCATGACAGTGAACGAAATCAATTTCTTTTTTACCCTTTTCTAATGGGTTAATAACTTTTGAGAAAAAAACTGCTGTGAGTCACATAACTTTCTCTCTCCAAATATGGTTTGCCTCTTAGTTACTTACTTACTTACTTACTCAATGGCAATAGACAATTCCTCAGCAAGCTGAAGGAATATTATCTATTTTATGGTACCCGAAGGTTCATTGCCACGCTTACCTGAGCTCGCCATTCAACCCTATTCTGTGCTAACTCTATCCAATCATCCCTCGCAAATCCTACTTCCCTTAAATCTATCCTAATATTGTCCTCCCACCTACGTCTTGGTCTTCCACGTGGTCTTTTCCCTTCGGGTCTCCCAGTCAATATTTTTTAGATATGTCTTTCCTCCCCCATGCGAGCAACATGTCCAGCCCATTTCATCCTCCGTGATTTAATTACCCTTACTATATCCGGTGAAGAAGCTCGTCGTTATGTAGTTTTCTTATCCCGTATCTAGTGGGTTAATAAGTGTTGAGAGAAAATCTGCTGTGAGTCACAAAACTTCCTCTCTGCAAATAAAGTTTGCCTCTATTGTTAGTACAGTATATTATGTACGACATACTCTTCTTATAAATTGGTGGTAAAAATGAGGAAAATGTCTTTTTGTACTCCTTAGCTAGTAAGTGGTACTTACGAACGTTGTTTACATGGATCGTAAGTTGACATTCCCACACAGTCTTGTTGCTAAGGGCGGTTGCGATGAGGTTAAATTACTTACGGTCCAAGCGCTACGTCATAATTCATTACGATACACTTCACAATACAAGCCTTTATGGCCACGGCCCCCAGGACAAATATTCGGTTCCCATAACAACAAACACATGCGAATCACTTTCTGAAATAAACATCTATTTTCAAGAATGTATTTACATAATATTTTCAGGTAATATCACAATTAATATAATTAAATTGATATAAATAATCATCGTGCAAAAAATAGCATGCAACACACGGGCCATAAAGGCATTTACGGCACTTGTATCGCAATATACTATTACCACATCGTATCGCATCCCGGAAGGATACATTACCCCAATAAAATCTGATTAATGCACTCATTTAACTTTCTTTACCGTAAGCATAGACAAAACGTCTTTCTTCTTTCACATTCTGATATAGAATAAGAGGCCGTGAAAGAGCGCGTATTCAGTTGTTTCAACCTGATGCAAAGACAGAGTTTCTTCAAACAGTGGATGGAGAATTTCTGCAAAAAAATGTTTAAAACAAGAGTTTTAACTCTTATCTCATGTACAAAATCATTAGAGCCGTTTTTGAGAGAATCGCTACAACAAAATTTTCTTCGTGTAGGCCTATAGTAAGAAAAAAGTCGTCGCCAATCTTCGTGTCATATCCCCAGAAGATACCCAACCCAAACACAAAATTTTGGTTTTCATAAGATTTTTTGCTCCGGAGCTAGGTTTTTCACAGACACACACACACACACACAAACATGTTTCTAAAATAGTATTTTGGGATTCAGGGAGCTCAAAACGTTTATTTATGTTGAAGACTCAACTTGAATTTGGGGGTCGAACACAATAAGTTAACTTACTTCCTTTACCTGTAATACCTAAGGCACAGGGAGAAGAAGTAGTAAATAGAATAATAATTTGAAATAATAATAATAATTTGAAATAATAAGAATAATTTGGGATAGTAATAATTTGAAAGAATAATAATAATAATTTGAAATAATAATAATAATAATAATAATAATAATAATAATAATTTGAAACAATAATAATAAATTGAAAGAATAATAATGATAATTTGAAATAATTAAAATAACGATTTGAAATAATAATAATAATTTGAAAGAATAATAATTTGAAATAATAATAATAATAATAATTTGGAAGAATAATAACATTGGAAATAATAATAGGCCTAATTTGAATTAATTATAATAATTTGAAATAAAAATAATAGTAATAATAATAATAATAATAATAATAATAATAATGATAATAAATGCTAGAAAGCTATTATTATAGGCACATCGAAAATTACAATATGGATTAACCTATTTTTTAATGTAGACAACATTAATTTCTTGTCAGGATTCAGTGAGTCAGTCACCATATTTATTTGGCTTTAAGGGGATATCAACTTCATCGTTTACAGTTAACTTGAATGTTCTGAGAATTATTGTCTTACATTCTGCAGTAATCCAATGTTTTCTAGGAAATTCTTTCAATTAAGTTGATAAAGACGATGATCTCAAATGGCAGTGGAATTCCCCGCTTGTGTGTATAACAGTTTTTAAAGCTGCCGGCTCGATGACCCATATTGTCCCGTACTTGACCTTCTAACACGCTGAGATGTCCGGAAATTGTGGGTCTGACCGCAAAGAGTGTAAATACACGGCCTTTCTGTGTTCGGTGGTTGTACGAGGAGGCTGAGCATTTCCGCGACTTCAACTGTTCTTGTAATTCCCTGGGTTCAATAGATAAATAGTAGCTTTGTCTAGCGTCAGTTCTTATGAATCCACGGCCCACTGTCACATTTACCAGAACTATTGCGTATAGTTACTTTTATTTTGAAGACTGGGTTCTGAAAGGGGTTTCCAGCTATATTTATCGTTTTAATAGAAAAGTAATTCTTACTTTGATCTAATTATTAGACTTCGGATTTTAGGTAAAAACCTATTTTAATCCTTAAGTGATATATGGAAGAAAACTTATATATGCTTGTTTCATAAATGACTATCCCTAAAACTAATACTTTTATAGGACCTAAAACAGCCTATTTTTACGTTAGAGCCTAATATTGCCTTTTTGCTTGTTTTTTCCTCTAAAGTTCAAAATAAGTTATTTTTTGTTATAAATTCTAGCATTTATTTTCAGTTCGTACTAAATTTTTAGCTCTGAATGTGCAGTATATGACACATTTGTGATGTGGTTAAATAGTAAGGAATGTTTCGTCTGCAGGAAAAAAAAATCCTTGGAATTCCCAAGAAAATGTAGTGTTTTTCTCCCGACTCCCACAGCTTCTGGGCGCAGGGATTAGGTTTTTCACTGTTATGATAGGAATACAGGCCCTAGTAATAGGTCTGTATAATTCTGTGTATCATAGGCCTATATCTGTGTAAGTATTTAAGAATTTTCAGTCTTATACCCTCAATATGGAATAGTAAGATGCCGTCTACCAAGGATGTGGGGGCAACCTATATCTGTGTTTTATCATGATTATTGATTAATGGTGAATTCAATAAATATAATATATTGCATTGCAATTGAGATATATAAGAAAATTGGCAACTTGACGATTTTATAAGGGACTATTTTACGATTTTTAGAACCTATTTTCCAATTTTTAGAGCCTATTTTAGCTACCTAAAACACCATTTTTAGCGACCTAAAAGTCTACTAATTATTCTTCATACATTTAGTAGCCTATATTGCTGAACTAATTTTAAACTTGTACAAGATTCCATAAGTAAACTAATAAGGCTATAAATTTTTATACAGTAGAGCTAATAATAATTGAATTATAATTTTAAATTTATAATCCTTTAAAAGTAATTTAATTAAATTAGCTTATCAAAATACATAAGGTACTGGTATCTTTATTTTTTATTAAGGAATATTCCACAATACAATGGTTTTCCTTCATCCCACAACAATCTTTTGCCTCCATAAGTCCCTGTCCATAACATCTTCTTCACTTAATCCTTTTCTCGCCATACTCCTTTTCACCCCATCCATCCAGCACTTTTTGGGCTTCCCTCTTCTTCTTTTTCCTTCTACTTTCCAATCCAAAATTTTCTTGGGTATTCTATCCTCTGTCATTCTGTGTACATGTAAATACCATCTCAAGCGTCTTTCTTCTACAATTTCCAAAATATTCTTTTCAACTTCGATTATTTCCCTTATTCTATTATTCCGAATTATTTTCATTCCTGGATTTTCTTGCTGAACGCCTCCGAAAATCCATTTCTAATACCATTAATTTGTTTGCTTGTTGTCTACTTATGGTCCAAGTTTCAGCGCCATATAATGTTGCACTTTGGAGCAATGCCTGATATATTAATTTTTTAGTTCTATGTAAAATATTTTTACTTCCTCTGCCCGTACCATAGGTACTATAGGTAGAGGAAGTATTGTTTTCGACCCTAAAATTCGAAGTTGAGTTTTTAGCATATATACACGTTTCAAGGCCCCCCGAATCCAAAAATACCATTTTTGGAAACATGTCTGTGTGTGTGTGTCTGTGTGTCTGTCTGTGTGGAAGTTTGTGAACAGGCTAGCTCCGAAACGGAGAATCGTATGAAAACAAAATTTCATATTTGGGTCAGGTACCTTCTGAAGATGTGATTCGAAGATTGGCGACAAATTTCCCTTATTTTTAAGGGGACTTTACATGAAGAAATTTTCGTTTTTCGCGATTTTCTCGAAAACGGCTCTAACGATTTTCTCTAAATTTTGCGCATGGATTGCTTGTACTAAGAGCTAAAACTTTTATTTGAAACATTTTTTCGAACAAATTTTCTGAAGGGTAGTTATAAGCAATCACTGTGAATACGTGCTTTTTGCAATACGGCTTCTTGTAAATCGTACGAAAACAAAATTTTGTATTTGGGTTACTTGTTTTTTTCCCATAGCCTGCGTTTTTAGTCGCAACATTCAAAGGAGGGCTATAAGATATTTATAGCATAATTAGCGTAAATTCTGCAAACTTTTATTTGGGCAGAGGAAGTTATGTGACTTTCACATCAGATTTTTACTCCATAAGATTGAATTTAGCATTCCTATAATTCTCTTCCCATCCGTTGTTCTTCTTTGAATCTCTAAATTTGTTGTTGCATCCTTTTGTATAATAGACCTTAGATATTTAAAATATTTTCAACATGTGCAATTCCTTCAGTGTTACATATTAACTTTTCTTCCAAACCCATTGAGAAATATTCAGTTTTATTGAAATTTGTCTCTAATCCCCATATCCTGTACTCTTTTACCAACTGGTATCTAATATATATATATATTAAATTTAAAATGATGCATTTTATTGTGTTCTCTTTAGTGTGTATTGAAATTAGATCAGTGATAGCCTATCAGTTGTAAATTGGAACACTGAATAATTGACTACCCATTACTATAGCAACAATAAGCAATGCCTACTTTAATCATTCTGTTTGATTTTACCGTATTATGTTATTTTAATATAAAGTTACCGACGTAGGGGGCCATGACTAAATCATAATCTTATCATATTTGCCACATACACATAGATTCCCTGTCGTTCAAGTTCGCACCTGTCTCAGGTCTGTTGTCTCTAGGCCCTGGGGACCTTCACAGTCTACTTCTTCAGCCCTCTTCCCCATCCGGTGTCGATCTCACGACCTTCCTGTTTGGCATCGAAACTCAAGCTCTCTTGACCGCTGAATGAGCACGATCTTCAACTTTTTTTTTCTTTCGGAAGAATTACAAAGAAGATCAGAACTTCACTTTTGTAGAGAATAAGAAGAAAGAAGCGTACTGTTTTCCGTTCCAGACTTATAAGAAATGCTGTGGAGAGATGAAGGGGGTGTTGCAGCTCTTTTCATGGGAATCGCGAGGGGTGGGCAGCGATCACCACCCCCACAGACACTGCGGCGCTTGTTGAGCAACTTCAGAAGTCCTTCGGATGAAAGAAACTACTTTTCTAAGAGTGATGGATCGGGTATTTTCTTAATGTCGGAGCTCCCAGTTCAAAGTGGATGAATAATAATTAGGGACCGGATTCTTAGGTTTTTACCTATTTTTTCCTTACTTCCAAAACAAAAAGCGATCATACACTTTTACGAATCATGCCCATAGGATTCACCCATATTAATTCTGTGGCACCTAAAAATACCTAAATGGGGTATAAAAACCTAAATGTACCTAAACTGGATTTAAAACCTAAAATATCTAATATAGGCTACCTTTTTGTCTTTTTTGTTTGTCAGTTGAGAAATCGATATTTTTCGGAGAGACAATTTTTGTCGGGTTGAAATTAATGCCACCATCGTTTCGTTTAACCCATTGGCGTCTAGGATGACAGTATCAAGAGAGGAAGTGTAAGAGTACCGGCGTATCCCTTTTAAAATATTCGTACGAACAACCATTGTTGACGTCATGTGAGGTTCAAAGGACATTTTCTGCCTTCAAATGTATTCTGAGATAACAGGAAGAAGTTCACATTTGATAATCTTGAAAGATATTTAGTGATATACTGTAACCAGGAAATGTGAGACAATCTTATTTTCGCTGCTTCTTTTGATTATTTATGCTTTCTTTCTTCAATTGTATAATATTGTCTTAAAGCAAGTTTACACAAATTTAAGTCAATTTTGTTAAGTTCAACTTTACAAGTAATATGTATTGAATCCTATGTAGCACATTCAAATTCATTAAACCAATTATTCTACCCTAAAACGATATTTTGGACAAAAAACCTAAAAAAAACTATTTCACCTAATGGAAAACCTAAAACAGTGTTTTTAAAAACCTAAAAATCCGGTCCCTAATAATAATAATAAAGTAATAATAATAACTAGGGCAAGGCACTTAATGACCATAAAATAGTGAAAAAATGACAAAATATTTTTTTTAAATGACCAATAAATTTTTCATTATTACTTGCATTTAGTTTTTTAAAGTAATGAATTGCTAGAAGCATTTTAATGGATGACAGTGCAATATATATATGAATTTACAATACAAAACACACTTATTTTATTACTAAGGAAGCAAGTAAATTTATACTACTTGGACACCCTTAGGGAAAAAGAAATTCTTTCTAAACTGGCATCTCCATCAAATTTCCCCAAACAATTATTGAGGTGTAGGAAAAGATGGAAATCACTGGGAGCGAGAGCCGGTGGATGTTGAAACTTCTCCTAGCCGAACTTTTGCAGGAGACTTGCTGGGAGGTGTTGAAATCTCCACCATACAGCTCAGACCGCGCACCCAGAGATTTTCATCTTTTCCTACCCCTCAAGAAATGATAATAAATGACAGTGATTGACAGAGAAACGGAGAAGGTTAGCCTATCACACAAAGGTTCAAATCCCAATCGGCAGACTTCTACGACACAAGTGTTTAAAAGTTGGTCCCACAGTATGACAAATGTCTCATTTCCTGTGGCGAATATGTTGAAAAATAGCTGAACAATTGCTATATCTGTTGCAATAAATATTTTCTTGAAATTTTGTTTTGTTTGTGTAAATGGCTCTAGGGAAACTTATTTATGGACGCGCCTCGTAATATAATATTTGGACTAGTTGTTTCCGTGCTCATCCAACGCCACCTATAAACTAGACAATATTCAATTGTGAAATTAATTAAAGATGGCCTTGCTCGGTTCCCTTATTTCAATTAAATTCTTTATACATCACTACACTCGGAGACCTGATATTTTTACAAAGGTGCACAGTAGGGGATCATAAAAGCACGCCTAAACGGGACGAAACTCTCTATGCTGGTTTTCTTTGGACTAGGGTAACTCGAGACTGAGATAATTTTTCCCCCGGGCATCGCACTTTAGTCATAAAATGCACCTCGAAACCGAGTTTTTAGCTTCTTAATTATCAATCATTCTAATTGTTTATGCATGACTAGCTTAAAAGACCCGGCGTCGCCCGGGTTTTGTATTTTGTAATTGGAAATTAACTTATGAAGGATTTTCAATTTTAAATTCTAGGTCCTTATATAGGCATTTATAATTTAAAATAGGAAGAACGACTTATTACACTCAAACTATTCCCTCAGAAAACGCTTGATATAGTTTTTTATGGCTCATAGAGGATCTAGAATTTTGCATCCCATCGCTTGTACAGTGCACAGCAAGCCTGGAAAGGTTTAAATAAGAAGAAACAGAAATTCCTGTAACATAAAATTGTAATATCGAGGCGGGAAATTTCCCACTCTTATGTTACCATAAAGCCGTTTTGGGGATGAAATTAAACAGAAAGCATTATCACTTTCATACTTTTCTCTCCAAAAACCTGCGATATAATATAATAATATACACATTACCATACCTCGTTTTGTTTTCTCTATGTCCAGGGTAGAGAAAGTTATGTGATTCCATTATTTTAGTGGATTTCATTCTGTAATATTTATTTATAACATGAATTATTTTGATAACTTCTCTTATTTGTCAAAAGTGCATTTCATTTTTTTTTTTTCCAAGCCCATCTGATACCATTTGGCAACAATATATTCTGTGATTTGGAATTGATAATTCTATGTAAAAAGGGATTAAGTATTTTCAAAAACATTTAATTTTTGGCATTTAGAATCAGAATTTTTCAAAATCCTTTCTTAGTGAGTACCTACATTATGAAACGAAGGTACTGTCAAAATTCCAAGTCTCTACCTGTTATAGTTTAGGCTGTACGTAGATTCCTGTCATTCAGTCAGTCAGTCAGTCAGTCAGTCATTCATTCAGTCAGTCAGGACAAAGCCTTTTATATATATATAGATTTGGGTACGGTTCATGAATCTGTAGTTTGCTTTAATTGTTTCATTTCAAATCTATATGGTCATATGGCTGCACAAGATTCGTTTTGCTCGTTTAATTATTAATTTTATTACGTAAAAGAATATAACTAAGAACAAAATTATGTAATCCATTCAATTTAAGTAAAAACGATGTCAGTGTTCATGAAATCAGGTAAACTGATGTAGCAAAGTGCCAGAATTTCGATATGCAGAAAATAAGTTATTTTTGTTATCGATTTCCGAGTTAAGCTCCAGATCGATTCATTAAGCAGGGCTTTACGGAAGGACAAAGGTCTAGTTTGATAAGCACATGTAAAGGAATAAGTGGGTAGTGCTATTTGTCAAAGCTAACTGTATTGCAACTTCCAAAATCGTATATGAACACTGTAAAACAATATGTTGCCATGATAACTGATTTGTGTTTGATAAATTCTTTCTAATATATTACCATAAAATAGGCACTAAATTGGGTCATTACTCCGATACCGGTCAACCGATTTGGTACAATATCAATAGGCTTCTTTCCATGGACGTTATAAATGCGTATACCAAGTTTCTGAAAATTCGATAATTCGTATTAGAGTTATCGTGCATACAGACACACGGACAGACGGACAGACATTTTCCCGTCCCTTACACAATACACAATCTCATAAAGTACCGTTCTGGTAGGCCTACTTAATAAACATAATTTTTAAATTATTTTTGTTAAATAAATTATTAAAATAAAGCATCCAGCTGGTGAAACCGCGGGCACCTGCTAGTAAACAAATAATTTAATAATTTTGCATGACGTTTAATACAGTAGATCAACGGTTCCACACCGGTGGGTCGCGACTCAATCCTAAAAGTATCAGAAACCATCGAATAAACCATCAGAAAAGATCAGAAAAATTGAAACAAATCATATTGTGTTTTGATTGTTTTCTTGGTTCTTGATTTTTGGCATCTGGGGCAGACAATAGAACCACACATACCTCCTAGATGTAATATAGTATGTTTACTTAAAAACAGCAATTTTGCCTGAAAATTAAAATTGTCTTTGTGTACTTTTATACGTAATTGTAATTTTTATCTTCACCTAGGAACACTTTTTAGTGAGTATGAAACCACTTGTTGCATATATTGCAAACATATATCTATTGTTAAATAAATAACTGTTTTGTCAACCATTTTCAAATCAGAACACAAATTGTTTATCAATAATCAATCTGTATCTTTAAAAAAGCATGTATAAGCTTATATATATATTTGCAATATTGGATGGTCAATTATATATACATAAGGAAGGGATTCGATACAAATAAGGTTTTTTACTCCACCATGGACCGATGGACCGTGGAGGTATTCCGATAAGGAAAGGTGGGTCGCCAGCTGAAAAAGGTTGGGAACCACAGCAGTAGATAATTTAAATATGATTATAAACTTATTAATACCAGGTCTTTCGTACTAATGGAGGACCTTAAAGAAACCCGTCAATGGACATAAGCAGAAGCATGCCGAAGGATTAAGTTAACTCCTTATCAAGAAATTTTCACGATCCATTTCTCCCTTTGTCCTCAAGGCCTAAGTGCGAATTCCTCGTTGTGACTTGGCAAACTCGAAACTGATTGTTGTCGGTGGTTTAATTACGGTGTGCGACGACAGGTGGCATCTCTGTGCTTGTGGCTTCACCTCCCATTCCCTGTTCCTTCTTCACTCGCTGATTTGCATTTAATGAACTCTCTCACCGGGGCCGTGATTTTTTGACAAATGAAGGTGGAAGTTAGCACAGTCTCCTTGACGAGATGGATCACGTGGTAAAGGGGAGATTCACGCGTTAATTAAAATGTTTTCAGGGGGCTGTGGTTGCCTTTGGTGGCCACGGAAATAATAATGAAACTAATTGTTGCGTAACAGGACTTTTCCCCATGTCTGTTTTTAATTATTATTTTGCCTGCTCCTTGCTAGAATATAAAGGTCTGCGCTTGTTTTTTTTTTATTCGAATTATACAGGCTTTTTCATATAAATTCGTTACTGTTGGCTTTGTTAATGGACCGCACACAAGCAACGGTCGTATGAGGAGCTTAATGTATGAACTACGTAACTCAATTCTAGATTTTTTTAATCTTAAAACTCGCTTAAAAGGCCCGGTGTCGCTAGGGTTTTGCATTTTGTAAATTCGAAAATAACTTATGAAGGACTTTCGATTTTCAAACTCTAGGTCTTTATATAGGTATTTAGAATTTTAAATGAGGAAGAACGACTTATCACACTCAAACTATTCCCTCAGAAAACGCTAGATATAGCTTTTTATAGCTTATAGCAGATCCACGCGGTTTCGCCCACAATAATTAATCGGAAGATTAAAAACTAAGAGCAAAATAATTAAAATATTATATTTATTAACACTTTGCACGCAAAACATTCATAGGTCTAAACTGAACTATTGATAGGCCTAATTAACGAAACAGCTATAAATCCGGCGTTGAAGTGAATTCCACGATTAGAAAGCGCAGCATGGGAAAAATATCCTCAGATTCGAGTTCCCTGGCTCAGAAAACCTCTGCATAGTGAGTTTCGTCCAAATCGAACAATGTTTACTCATTTAGGTCTAGACCTATCTTAATTATCCTTCTTTCATCTAGGGTGAAAATTTCATATGTCTGCGTGCCTTGACGTTATAAACAAATGAATGGCTAATATTTTCATCCAAAGTTGTACAACTCAATTTCTCCAACAAAATGTAAACCTATGCCGGACTGCAAAGAAAACAGTTGAAACAATACTTACAATTACAATTTATTGATCCAAATTACACGAAAAATACATACAAAAGTTGATACACCACCCGAAGAAGGAGAGCTTGTGTTCGGGGGTGGTTCAGTTCAATATATTAGAAAAACTTAGACCCATGGTTTATTTTCTTGTCTTATTCTGTAATTTTACATGATATTTAAATTTTTTCCAATATCTTTTCCACAATTGGATTACGTATTTAAGATAAACTACTGTATTATCCTCCTACCCATGGCGTAGTGGTTGAAGCACTGCGTTACAAACCTGAAGGTCGCGGGTTTGATCCCCGATGAGGTTGTTGGAATTTTTCAATTGGCCTAATCCTTCTGGTGTCACTACGGCCCTGGGGTCGAATCAGCCGCTAACAGAAATGAGTACTAGGAGCAATCCTGGGGGTAAAGGTGGCTGACAACCTTACCACTCTCACGTGCCGAATATCTAAAGTCTTGGAGCCTCAACCTCCTGGAACCCTCAGGGCCTCCCTGGCCTGTATAGGGAACACTTTATTTTTACCTTATTATATCCTACAGAATACTTTATGAATTTATACACGATTAAGTTGAGCAGACAAATAGCCTTCGTTCTATTAGAAGACAACAGGAGGCTTTGGAAACACAGATGTAATAAAGCAAAACGAAGCGATCTGATGCGGCAGTGGTCAGGTTGTCATAGCAACAGATTGATGCTAGCGAGGATTATATCTTGACATATGAAAATCGTTACGGACTGGACGGAACATGCATCCAAGAATCCTTTGTGCCAACATAACTGAGCCAGTCTGCGTAACTTCCCTCCCATTTGCCAAGATTCCCGTCCGCGTTTCCTTTTCATTAGAGCTCCATTGTCTGTTTCATTGTACCTATGTTGTTCACTAACTCACGTATTCTCTTTGTAGTCCCTTATTTCCATTCCAATTCAAGCGATTACGAATTTATATCATTCCCTTACTTTTATGTTTTATTTCTGTCTATTATCTATGTTGATCACCAGACTTCCAATATTTGTATAGGGAACGAAAATTTAGGTTCGCCTTATCATATACGGATTTAACACGACGTCTCTCTGTATGGACAATAACTTCACAGCCTAAAGAGAGCCTATATATATATATATATATATATATATATATATGTATATACTAGCTTAAAAGGCTCGGCGTCGCCCTGGTTTTTTTATTTTGTAATTGGAAATTAACTTATGAAGGACTTTCGATTTTTAAATTATAGGCATTAAAAATTTGAAATAGGAAGAACGACTTATCACACTCAAACTATTCCCTCAGAAAACGCTTGATATAGCTTTTTATGGCTCATAGAGGATGCAGAATTTTGCATCCCACCGCTTGTAACAGTACACAGCAAGTCTGGTAGGGGGTCAAATAAAAAGAAACAGAAATTCCGGTAACATAAAATTGTCTTTGCGGAATATTTATTTCTCACTCTCATGTTACTATAAAACTATTTTGGGGATGAAATTAAACAGAAATGCAATATCACTTTCATACTTCTCTCTCCAAAAACCTGCGATATAATAATATACACATTACCATACCTCGTATCGTTTTCTCTATGTCCATGGTAGAGAAAGTTATGTGACTGCATTCTTTTCGTGAATTTCATTCTTTAATATTTATTTATAAAATGAATTATATTGATAGTTTCTCTAATTTGCCAAACTCCCATTTGATTTATTTCCAAACCCATCTAAGACCAATGGAAACAATATGTTGCCATGTGAACTGTGATTTTGATTTGATAATTCTGTGTAAAAAGGGATTAAGTATTCCCAAAAACATTTAATTTTTGACATTTAAAATAAAAATGTTGCAAAATCCTTTCTTAGAGCCTAAACTATAACAGGTAGAGACTTGGAATTTTGACAGTATCTTATTTTCACAATGTAAGTACTCACTAAGAAAGCATTTTCCAAAATTTTGATTTCAACTGCCAAAAATTAAATGTTTTTGAGAATACTTAATCCCTTTTTACACAGAATTATCAAATCCAAATCACAGTTCACATGACAACATATTGTTGCCAGTGGGTCTCAGGTGGGTTTGGAAATAAATTCTGTTTAATTTCATCCCCAAAACGGTTTTATGGTAACATGAGAGTGAAAAATAAATATTCCGCAAAGACAGGACAATTTAATGTTACCGAAATTTCTGTTTCTTCTTATTTGAACCCCTACAAGCAATGGGATGAAAAATTCTACATCCTCTATGAGCCATAAAAAGCTATACCAAGCGTTTTATGAGGGAATAGTTTGAGTGTGATAACTCGTTCCTCCTATTTCAAATTCTAAATACCTATATAATGACATATAGGCCTAATTTAAAAATAGACAGTCCTTCATAAGGTAATTTCCAATTACAAATTTAAAAAACCCGGGCGATATATATATAAAATCCGTCAAGGTCCAGTGAAACTGAGTCACTCATAATGTGTGTACGGACTACAAAGTACAACTGACTTGGGCATCCCTACACAAAGTAAGATGAAATTAAGAAAACCAGACGCTAGACTTGCCGAAGCATCTTTTATTGACCCTGTATTTTCTTACTCATGACGCGTTATAATAATACAATAAACGTTGATGTGATGTATGGACGAATTCTTTTGTAAGAAATGCCATTAGACACATCCATCATGGCGGATCAGCGGGAAAATCCGACGGTCATTGGGAATTATTGCCGCTCTTTCCACGAAAGCATCCCTCCACACATTTTCCAGAAACCAGTTAACTGATCACTTAATTCCCTTTAAAAGGTTTTCCACCCCCTATGTGAGGCAATGTTTGTGATGCCAAGATGATGGTAGGGGGTGTTTAATCGAAATCTCGTATTTCAGATGGCGTTGGTGTCTTTATAACCACGCAATTACTCTGTAGCTATGCCGTACTACATGCACCATGTACAAGATTTATAGTTACTATATTTCCGTGTCATAAAGCATAGAAATCTCACATTTTATCATCAGCTTAGGTTCAATGCAGTGTAGGATATGAAAATCTAGTCATTTTAGTGACAAATGACTGGATTTCAGTGCTCTCAGCTGTCAAATCATCTACTCTTATACAATTCAACGGCCCTAAATAGCGTGCTCACTCGCTCGCCCACTTCGTGAGACATCGGGTATACTCGGCGATGTTCGTCTCTCGCAGTCTAAACTTTCACGAAGAGTACAAAATTAGGAAACCCGTTTCTTTATTATATAAGGCCTAAGTGAAATGAACACAATGAACAAATATTCTAATTTTATTTTTACTTACAATTTTCATAGCTCTGAACCACGAACATTTTTAATAATCTACCAGTGTAATTTTCTTAAAAATCCTGGAGTCAATGAATAATCGCGGGTGAAACCGCTGGCACCAGCTGTAAAATATTGATAGTTTAACCAAGGATGTATCGACAGCAAAAATCCAAACAAACCATTCCTTCCCTTGAAAAATTATATAATTTCTGAAAATTACACTGAATTTATCAAATGAAATTCACATCATATTCATCTGTCAACAAACAGTTGAGAAACAATATGTATTATGTGTTCACAGGTTCCTTTGGAACTGCATAATCGAATCTGAGATCGTTTTCCCAGGGGGCGCTTTCTAATCGTGGAATGTACTCTGAAGCCGGAATTTTAGCTGTTTCATGAATTATTAATGGTTTAGGTTATGAATGATTAGCGTGCAAGGGTTAATAAATGTAATACTTTAGTAATTATCATACTCTTAATTTAATTTTTCAATTAATCATCGTGGGCGAAGCCGCGGGCACCTGCTAGTGTTCTACATTATGTGGTGGACGGAAAAATGTCTGTCCGTCCGTCCATGTGTCTGTACGCGCGATAACTCAAACACGCTTCATCCGATTTTCATGAAACTTGGTATACGCATTTATTACGTCCATGGGGAAAAGCCAGTTTATTTTGGATTAAATCGGTTGACCGGTACCGGAGTAACAGTAGCTAAATGCCACTTATTTACTTACTCAATGGCAATAGACTATTCCTCAGCAAGGCAAAGGAATATTATCTATTTTATGGAACCCGAAGGTTCATTGCCGCGCTTACCTGAGCCCGCCATTCAGCCCTATTCTGTGATAACTCCATCCAATCATCCCTCGCAAATCCTACTTCCCTTAAATCTATCCTAATATTGTCCTCCCACCTACGTCTAGGTCTTCCAGGTGGTCTTTTCCCTTGTGGTCTCAAAGTCAATACTTTTTAGATATGTCTTTCCTCCCCCAATCGTGCAACGTGTCCAGCCCATTTCATCCTCCGTGATTTAATTACCCTTAGTATATTCGGTGACGAGTACAGGTCTTGAAGCTCGTAGTTATGCAGTTTTCTTCAGTCCCCATTTTCATCTCTCTTAGGCGCAAATATTTCCCTAAGCACCTGGTTTTCGAAGATTATGTTCTTCCCAAAGAGTAAGCGATCATGTAATAAATTTTCATTGTTACTTATGATTAGTTTTTGAAGTAAAACTTGTTTTCTCGCGGTTGGGGTAAATCTGGAAAATCAGTCACACTAAAACGAAATCAGTCACGAAATCAGTCACAAAATCAGTCACACTCAAAACTACGTGTTTCGGAGCGGACTGCACAGAAAAGAATCAATATCAATGATTAGGAGTAGGCCTAATCAAAGGAAATTTTTCAGACCTTAATTCCTCAATGGCAATAGACAATTCCTAAAGCAATCTAAAGGTATATTATCTATTTTATGGAATCCGGAGGTTCATTGCCGCGCAAATCCAAAATTAAAAATCCAAAATTAAAAAATACAATTCCAAAATTTAAAAAAAACAAAACTAGAAATTAAAACATCCAAAAATCCAAAATTTAATAAATAATAAAATTAAAAATAAAAAAATAAAAAAATATTCAACTCAAAGATCGAAAATTTAAAACTTCCAAAATTAAAAATTGAAAGAACCAAAATGAAAAGTTCAAAATCCAAAATTTAAAAAGGCCAAAAACCCAATATTAAAAAGTCCAATAATGCAAAATTGAAAAAATCCAAGAATAAAAAATTGAAAAAATAAAAAAATAAAATAAAGTTTTACTTCTGTCGCGTGGCCTTCCACGCACTCTTTTTTTAATTAATGAATTGCTAAAAGCAATTTAATGGATGACAGTGCGTTATATATATACACGATATAAAACACACTTATTTTGTTACTAAAGAAGTAAGTAAATTTATACTACTTGAACACCCTTAGCGAAAAAGAAATTCTTTCTGAAGTGCCATGCCCATCAAATTGCCCATAGCAAATATGTGCCGTTTAAAAAGAAAGAAATAAATCTTTATTGCTACAAAACACACTGCTATGGTGTTTACAATAAACTTGAATTGAAATGAACTATGAACACTTGGCGGAAATTCTCAAATAAAAACGAATGTCTGTTGTCTGAAAGTAACGATTTGTACATGGAAAACCTCCTCTCTAATCCACTGAAACATGACATAAAAACTCCGAAAATGATCTAAAAATTACCTATCTCTTGAAAATGACGAAAAATGCAGAAAATAAAAAAAAATTAAAAAACAAATTATCATTATTCAGTAAATTATTTTGAGATAAACAATTATATATAATCAAACTATCTTTTAACATTCATATAAAAAAGATGGAAAATCATCAAATGCCTTTCCCTAGTTATTAAACAGAGTGCTACAAAAAAATGTATACACACTTTGAAGTGTCATAGAAAATTTACTTCCCGTTCTACAAGGTTAAATTTCTGGGAGAAAGTAATGTTATATTTTCTTTAACAGGTGGCAGCAAAATAGTTTCAACAATCGTGGCAATAATCGTTTCAACAATCATCCAACAATAATTTCAACAATCCTTTAACAGTTGGGAGACAGTAAAAGAAGAGGTGTACAAACGTATAAACCACGTAACCTAGACACACTTAGGAATGAGATTCAAGCGGAGTGCGCAGAAATCTCACTGGACACTTTGGTATAGTGGAGGCTAGACCTATGTAGACAGTCGGGATGCTTTGAGGATTAAGCCATTGTCTGGCACTTAAGGAGTGGTATGGTACTGACTGAACGGCACTCGTCTGGTGTCCACGTGGAGTCATGTCAAAAATTCAGAAATTAGCACTGATTGGTTGCACACGAAATTCTATTGGCTGTCAGGCAAGTTCAACGCCCAAGAAAACACGCTGAAAATCCAGAATATACAACTCTATTGTCCAAGACACCCTCATTTCAAGTTATTTACTGCGGATTATAAGGGTCTGTCGGCATGCCCTTGAAGAAAGATGTATATGTAGAAGTTGCCTCCACTATACGATGTACGGAATCAGTGGTGACTCGTACTCAGAAATGTATTGATGCTGAAGGCCACTATTTTGAACATTTGAACACTAACAATTTAACATTTGAACATTGAACAAGATTTTCTCCAGAAAGTCATTTATTTTTCAAATTGGACTTTAAGCTTTCCATTTCCAGAAATTTAACCTTGTAGAACGGAAAATAGATTTTCTATGGCACTTCAAAGTGTGTATACATTTTTTTGAAGCACTCTGTATTTCCGAGTAAAGCATAGAAATCTCACATTTTATCATCCTTTGATTTGGAGCAGGAAGCTTAGGTTCAATGCAGTGTAGAATATGAAATTCTACTAATTTTATTGACGAATGGCTGGATTTCAACGCTCTCAGCTGTCAAGTCATGTTCTACATTGTGTGGTGGAAGGGAAAATGTCTGTCCGACCGTCCAGTGTCTGTACACGCGATAACTCAAAGACGCTTCATCGGATTTTCATGAAACTTGGTATACGCTTTTATAACGTCCATGGTAAAAAGCTTTTTTATTATTGACCAAATCGGTTGACCGGTACGGGAGTAACGACTAATTAATGGTCACATTATTTTTAAATGGAAAATCATCACTGTACTACAAAGCCGCGTTGCTGACCACAGAGGGCCTTCACTACAGAAGTCAGATGTTTCTAAATTTATTATATCACGCCTTGCTTTAGATGTGAGGCATTTGTTGTAATTTCGTTCTAGTGTTATCCCATTTATTCCTTCACATATGCTTATAAATAAATAAATATATATAAATAAACATAAATAAAAGTGTTTTTTTTTTTTAATCTAGCCGTTGAATAATTATACGCAGCTGCTGTTGATATAACATTGTGTATAGTATTCTATCGAAATGTACGGCTACCAATATCTACATTATTATAATATTTTAATGCGAGTATTTTTCAGTTTAAACGTTGCTGTGAAAGCAAATAGACCTAATGTAATTCCTGACAGATTGATTTCAGATTGAATTTAATTTATTCATAACCTTTACTGCTGTTTTAAACCTGAAATAAACATGTCAGCGAATCGTAGGCCAACACTTAAACTTATATCATTAATGTTATTGCCAATGCATTGTGTGAAATCTATAGGCCTATTAATAAAAGGAAGTGTCTGTCTGTCTGTCTGTCCGCGATGCCCAGCGAAATCTACTGAACGCAGAGATCTGAAATTTTAAACATAGGTAGACTGAAGGGTCGGAAAATGCACCTCGAAGCCCGAATTTTTAAATATTCGCTTTCGTTCGTGAGTTATGAGTGAAAAACGGGCAGAAAACGTGCATTTTTTTGCGTTTTCGAAGCGTCAGTTTTCAGTTATACATTTCAATGTCAAATCAATTACAGTTGCCTTTGGCTATTTTTGTCATACCTTGGAAATGAAACTTTCGCGATCGCTTGAATGTTGTAAGCCCTAAATATGGTCAAATATTTTTTTATTTGGACAAAACTCACTATACAGGGGTTTTCTGGGCCAAGGAACTCGAATCTGAGGTCGCTTTTACCAGGCGGCGCTATCTAATCGTGGTATGTAGTCCACGATTTAGGTGTTAATAAATATAATGATCAGGGCTAGGATTTATATGTAATTGCATATTTCTTAATTTCACATATAGACACATTTTTTCACTTATCTCCATCTATTATGTTTTTCTCTATTCAAATTAAACAAATTTATTTTACATATTTTTCCATATTTCTGACAATAGCACATATTTATATGTAAAATAAATATTTGTCCATATTTAGTGATTTTAATGCAATATTCGTACATATTTCATTCTTAAGAGTAAAACTATAAAATTGTCGTTTTCAGTGACAGAAAATATGGCAGCACAGGATAAGTTTACAGTTAGCCTATGTACAGAAATGAATGTGTGAAAAATGATTTGTGTTACATTGAATCAAATTTGTTTAATATAACAAAAATAATTCAGAAACTAGGCCCTACAAAATAATAATCTGACATTACCTGGAAATATTGACATTGTGAAAAACATGATTCATGAACTCAAATGTATACGTGGACATTTAGCCGATCTTATCAAATGTAAAGTGGACAATGTGTTTTCAAGCAATCCAGGCTTTGAAGAAATGTGTAAAATCAGTGCAATCTTAAGTAGCTCGTCAAATGTAAAACTAGAATCAGTGAATTTTAAACACGAGCCAATCACTTCATGTGCAGTAGAACGAAGCTTCAGCCAATACAAATCACTTTTGAAAACTTAAAACAACATTTTGTTGCATACTGTTATGGTAGCAGAAATAATAAATGAATGAATACAAATAAAGTAAGTGATCTGAAAAAAAAATTGAATAATTTAATTTATGAATCCAGTAATTGTAATGCATTTTTATAGGTTCTAAAAGTAACAAAATGTAGTGTCTATTGGTTAAATTTGTTTTGATGTCCATATTTTACAAAATATATTTGCATATATATGTAGGCTACGTATTTTGACATTTTTAGTACATATATATGTACATATTTTGACATTTTTAAGTACATATAAATCCTAGCCCTGATAATGATTTAACTACTAGGCCTATGCTCTTAGTTTGTAATTTTTGAAATAATTATGCTAGTGTTGACATATTTTAAGAATTTCTTGTATCAGTGTATACGAGTATGAATTGAAGTTAAGAATCAAACTTTAGACCTTTGTTCTTCCATAAGCTCTGCTTAATGAATCGATCTGGAGCTTAGGCTAACTCCGAAATCGATTACAAAAATAACTTATTTTAAATGCATATAATAATTGCAATTATGCAATTGATTAAACCAAAAGCATACTGGTACTTCGTTACATAAGTTTACCTGATTTTATTTATCAAATTATTGGTTGTTTTATATGAGTCTAATCATTGCGTTAACTGTTTTCTCTTCAGTCCGCCAAGTAGTTATAATTCAAGTGAGAAATGGAGTCTCATGCATTAAGAGTTAAGTAGGTGGGTCACTATAATATCACTATAATCTCTTCTATATATAAAAGGCTTTGCCCTGACTGACTGACTGACTTAACTAATCACTGACAGAGAATCAACGTAGAGCCTAAACTATAATAGGTAGATACTACGAATTTTGACAGTACCTTCGTTTCATAATGTAAGTGCTCACTAAGAAGGAATTTTTCAAAATGTTTATTTTAAGTGCCAAAAATCTAATGATTTTAGAATACTTAATCCCTTTTTTTACACAGAATTAGCAAATCCAAATCACAGTTCACATGACTTCAATGTATTGTTGCCATTGATCTCAGTTGGGTTTGGAAATAAATGAAACGGGACTTTGACAAATAAGAGAAGGTATCAATTTATAATTCATGTTATAAATAAATATTAAAGAATGAAATCCACGAAAATAATGCAGTCACATAACTTTCTCTACCCTGGACATAGAGAAAACAATACGAGGTATGGTAGCCTAATATGTATATTATTATATCGCAGGTTTTTGGGGAGAGAAGTATGAAAGTGCATTTTGGTTTAATTTCATCCCCAAAACAGTTTTATGGTAACATGAGAGTAAGAAATAAAATATTCCGCAAAGACAATACAATTTTATGTTACCGGAATTTCTGTTTCTTCTTATTTGAACCTCTACAAGGCATTGTTGTAGAAGCAATGGGGTGCAAAAATCTACATCCTCTTTGAGCCATAAAAAGCTATATCAAGCGTTTTCTGAGGGAATAGTTTGAGTGTAATAAGTCGTTCTTCCACATTTCAAATTCTACATACCTATTTAAGAACCTAGAGTTAGAAAATCGAAAGTCCTTCATAAGCTAATTTCGAATGTCAAAATACAAAACCCGAGCGACGTCGGGCCCTTTAAGCTAGTAAAATAAATTAGAAAGAATTTATCAAATGCAAATCAGTTCTCATGACAACACATTGTTTTACAATGTTCATATACGGCTTTGGAAGTTGCAATACATTTAGCTATATGGCAAATGGGGTACGCCGTGGCGTAGTGGTTGAAGCGCTGCGCTACAAACCGGAAGGTCGCGGGTTCTATCCCCGATGATTTCGTTGGAGTCTTTCAATTGGCCTAATCCTTCTGGTGGCACATGGTCCTGGGGCCGACTCAGCCTCCAACAGAAATGTGTACCAGGAGCAATCCTGGGGGTAAAGGAGGCCGGTGCGTAAGGCTGACAACCTTACCACCTTCATGTGCCGAATGTCTCAAATTTGGCAGTCTCAACCTACTGGAACCCTCTGGGCCTCCATGGCCTGTAATAGGGAAAACTTTACCTTTACCTTACATGGCAAATAATACTTCCCATATGCTTATCAAACTAGACCTTTATTCTTCCATAGGCCCTGCTTAATGAAACGGTCTGGAGCTTAACTAATACAAAAATAACTTATTTTCTGCATATCGTAATTGCAAACATCACTGATTAAACGAAAGCATTTTGGCACTTTGTTACATCAGTTACCTGATACTGTTCCTCAAATTATTGGTTGTTTTATATGAGCCTAATCATTGCGTTAACTGTTTTCTCTGCAGTCCGCATTTAAGAGTTAAGTTGAATGGTGTTTTACAGAAACGTCTTAACTTATTACAATAACCAAATAAGTTAATCTGCCGGAACCCGTTGTAATGAGATGGAACTACACTCTATAATAAGCATTTGGACGCGTAAAAGCGGGGATAATTCCACCCCCGTGTGGTTTTATTACTGGAAAGGGCTGATGGCACGTGTCGTATTGCTGTAAACTTTATGTCTGCAGATAAGAAATATAACCAGCCGCTGTTGCACCATGAAAATGCTAGGGTAAGCCATCTTAATTCCAGGGATGGCTTCAGCAGTAATTTCAAGCATGGAGATGACTTTAGGGCATTGACAGATGTGTAGAAATGCTGTCTAAAGCTTCCAGCACTTACAAATTTTACAATTACAGTTTTACAATTGTTATAGGCTACTGGTATTGACTATTTATCTCATGAATAAGTGACCAATCCAGTAGAAGACGCACTTTTAGGTAGATTTTCCTATTGCAATGGATACCACTTTATGATTTTCGAAAAATTCTTTCATATCTTTACGTTTCATGCTCCCCTAAGTACGAAACCACCGCCCGTTCAAAAATAAAATTTGTGATATTTATATATATATATATATATATATATAGGTCGGACAAGTTCGTTAATGGGCAAAATTGGCCCAAGGGGGTGGTCGGGGGAGGGGGTTGGAATTTTTAAAAATGTATATCTCGGCCCCTATGAAGTATAGAGGGAAACTTTGTTTGAATAAATTAGAGTACTCCCTATGGAGTTCACAGTGACACCAACGATTCGGGGGTTCGAGTGAGGGTGGAGGTGGGGGTGGGGGATGAAAATTCGAAACTTTTGAAACCACGTCTTGTGGGGTATCGTTGAAAAGCTCTTGATGAGTACTCTACAAATGAATAAATAGTTTCTTGATAGCTCTCATATGACGCGAGATTTTAATGTTTGAAAATAATAACACTTAAAAGAATTATTATAATATCATAATTTTGTCTTGTTTAGCGGCTTTGCTAATTTTATTCATTGCTGATCTTGCTCACGGCCTCCCAGAATATTATATCCTATTCTTGTTGTCAAAACAAATGATTGTAGGCTCTTCCTCTTTACCGAATTCAGTTCTTATTACTGTAGGTTTACCATGCCAAGGCTAAAGAAGAAGAGTGCTATGCAGCGACAATAAATTAAACCAAAAGCACTTCGAAATCTACCTCCGCCTGTAGGCCTGCCTAAAGGGATTTTTTTACTTGAAATCAAAGCCTTGAAAGTTGAGTGCGTCTAATGGTCCGAAGTAAACTAAAAAAAAAAAAAAAAAAAACGGTATATAGGCATATTGCCGGGAATACCATAATCATAAACAAGGTGTTGTACAATAATAAGTTACTTGCAAATTGTGGCACAGACTGTACATAGGTGTACTTGTGACAATCATAAAATGAGAGTAGTCGGAAGCCAGGAATACAAAGCAAAAATAAAGAAATGCTGGGTTCTTTCATACAAAAGGATGTGTCCAAGGGGTGGTATAATTTAAGGTAATGACCTCTGAACAGCCTTTTTCCATTACATTTATCATATGCTGTATTGGTTGTGTGAGGGTGTAAAAGTATTTTCAGTCTTTTACGAATTTTCATTTAGAATCACATTACACTTTTTATTTTAAATTTCCATGCTAAAATCAAGGCGCGTCTTATAGTCTGGGGCGTCTTATAGTCCAAAAAATACGGTAAGTGGTATTTCAACCAATTACAGGGGTCAGTCGTCATAACTAGGACACGACATATAATAACCATAAAATAGTAAAAAAAAAAAAAAAAGTAAGGTGTTCCCTATACAAACCATGGAGGCCCAGAGGGTTCCAGGAGATTGAGGCTCCCAGATTTTAGACATTCGGCACGTGAAGGTGGTAAGGTTGTCAGCCTTACGCACCGGCCGCCTTTACCTCCAGGATTGCTCCTGGTACTCATTTATGTTAGAAGCTGAGTCGCCCCCAAGGCAATAGTACTACCAGAAGGATTAGGTCAATGAAAACTTCAACGACCTCATCGGGGATCGAACCTGCGACCTTCCGGTGGGTAGTACAGCGCCCCAACCACTAGGCTACGGCGTATCCCTCCATAAAATAGTGGGAAAGAATGCAAAATAAAAATGCGTTTATGACCTAAAAATAGTGAAAAAAGGCAAAAGATTTTTAGGAAAAGACCAATGAATTTACCATTATTACGTATGATTAGTTTTTGAAATAATGAATTGTTAAAAGCTATTTAATGGATGACAATGCGTTATATATTAATTTACTATATAAAACACACTTATTTTGTTACTATAAAAGTAAGTAAATTGGCATGCCCATCAAATAGCCCCTAGCAAATATGTGTCATTTAAAAAGAAAGAAAAAATCTTTATTGCTACAAGACAAACTGCTATGGTGTTTACAATAAACCTGAATTAAAATGAACTTTGAGCACTTGGCGGAAATTCTCAAATAAAAACGATTGTCTGTTGTCTGAAAGTGACGATTTGTACATGGAAAAGCTCCTCTCTACCTCCACTGAAACTTGACCTAAAGTTTACCAAAAAATGACCTATCTCTTGAAAATGACGAAAAATGTAAGATAAAGCAAAAGAAATTGCAAAAACTAATTGCTCTTATTTAATCAATTAGGCTATATCATTATACTCATTTATATATATTCGAGTTATCTTTTAACCTTCATTTATAAAATAGATGCAAAACTATCAGATACGCCTTAACTCTGCCAAATAAAAATAAGTTTTATTAATATCATTATTATTATTATTAGGGGGCGGATTTCTATGACATGTCATATTTTTCAGGTTTCCGACTACTTTAAACCCGATTCCAAGCAAATTGGTGAAAATGGAACGCCTTCTATTGTGCATATAACTGCATATTTATTAAATTTTCAACTATAGTAGCATATGTTAATCAAAGTCAAGAAAAATGGGAAAAAACTATTAACGACATTAATACTGGAATTAAAATTAGGAAAAAAATAGGCTAACTAGAAGTAAGTGATATAAGCTGATCTACAATAGAAGTAATAATCCAGAGTTACACTGCCAACATTGTGGAACTTGCATTATCTCATTTTTTTTAAATTTGTGGACATGTTGAGTTTTGGAACTAACCGACTCAATTTAGTATGAATGTGCATATTTAGGTCATATTTTTGTCATATTTGTGTGCATATTAAAGAAATTTTGAAGCTTCATATCATATTTTGTAAATTTTGCTTTATAATGATACATTTTGAGAACTTACAGATATTTTAAATAATTAACACTATATTTTAATAAAATGTATTGTAGAGAAACTTAAAAAAATATACACAATGTACAGGTATAAGCGGTAAAGTCATATTTTAAATTTTATTGGTCATATTTTAATGTTTTTAGGTCATAAATGCATGCATATATCCTATTTTTAGGTCATAGAAATCCACCCCCTAATTATTATATTCATAAACACAACAATGGACTCGTCTGAGACTCACGTTCTGAAGGTCCCGGGTTCAAGTTCCATGGCCAGCCAATTTGATTTCGATTTTGCATGGTTTCCTTAGTCGTAAAGGCAAATGCCGAATTAGATAATATTTACTTTGAATCATCACCCTGTATCGAAAACAGGGGCTAAGAGGTGTAATGTTCACCATATTTGGTTTAAAGAAAATGCAATGTCGGCCTACCTTACTTCTTTTTCTCTGCCAGACATAGGCGTAACCAGGCCGACCATATGGGGGGGGTTATAACATCCGCGGGGTGTTGGGGGGATTGGAATATTCCCCAGAGAGGGGGGGTCCGGGGGTCCTCCCCCGGAAAATTTTAAAAATTAAGATGCAAAATAACGAGTTTTAAGCTTCCGGGGGACCGCCCCCGGAAAATTTTAAAAATTAAGATGCAAAATAACGAGTTTTAAGCTTCCCACGCTTTATACTTGTATTAAGTAATTTATGGGCAGACTTAAAAGAATTATACAATTTTCCTTTTTTTTAATCAATGGGGGGGGGGGGTTCAAACCCCCAAAACCCCCCCTCGGTACGCCTATGCTGCCAGATTAAATAAAAATGTATTATATTATTATTATTAAATTATCAAGAACTTAAAAGTGAAACATCTTCATACCTGTAGTTTTTTGTTCCCAAGTATTCACACTATAAAGGATATATGATCTCCGATACAGATAAATTCGCTCTGTGATACAGATACATTCATCCTGAAATAGCAATCGCATTAATTTTTGTTATCCACGGAAACACAGAGAGGATTGTTAGATCTAGCCACGTGATTGCTCCAGGGGTTACCATGGAAACGTAAGCTATAATTTTCTCGATACTTATCGATTTGTGATTCTTGCTTCGTGGCCTCCTAGATTATTCAATATACCAGTTGCTGAACCCAATGCAAATGTCTCACGTCTGAATACGTATCACAATGCCACATTCCACAACGGATATAGAAACCAGTCCTTATAACGCGCTTTGAATACCAATTAAGGATTTATTTGAGACTTAAAAATGCACTTTCACTCAAATAAGGGATTATACTTCACCTTAACATTGGTCCTTTATGCTCTCTTTTACTTTCAGCGTGAACTGATTGAGTTGGCTGCAAATAGAAAAAAAAATCTTATTTGATACACTCACATAACCTTCTCTTCCTTAAAGCATGTTCAATAAAACTTTCAGCTAGAACAAGAGGCCATATTGCAGGGAGCATGCTTAGATGTTTCAGCCTGGTGCAAAGCATGATATGTATTCTAAATAATAATAATAATAATAATAATAATAATAATAATAATAATAATAATAATAATAATAATAATAATAATCAGGGCCCGGATTCTAATGACTTGTCATCTTTTTATTGATGCTGCATAGACATTGCCAACTTGTGGATAAATCCTAATCATGGCCTCAAGATTATAGAAATGCATTTTTATTAGGTCTTTTTTGTCATTTTATGCAATTTTTTATTTTTAGGGCATTTATTTCAAGTTTAGGCCATTATTTGATCATTTTCTTGTCGTTTGCTTCCTTATTTAGTCATTTTCATGTATTTACATTGAGTGTATTAACTTTTTTTCGTCGCTAGCGGTGCTGCCTTTGAAGTGTTGTTTGTTTAATGCAAAAAAAAAATCGGGGTTAAAAAATGTTGTCGTGTCTTAGTCGGAAATGAGAATCAAAGAAACGTCAAAATTTTGTATTGTCATTAGATTGACGTGGCACCAGAGTCTGCCACCTGCTTGGATTTGAAAGTGCAAACTACTGTTTACCCTCAAACAACATTATAATCCGGCAGACCACAAAAGGAAATGCCGAATTTTGACTCATCAGTGCCTCAGTGCCAGTATAAATTTCCGTCAGAAAAGAACATTCACAACATTAGTTTCTACAATTATGTACAAACTAGTCTATAACTTTTTATGTGCAATAATAATTTTTATAAATAAAATATCTGTTTTTGGGTAATTTTTTTTACAATTATTAAGTCATTTTCTTTAAAATATATGGTCAATTTATGGGTAATTTTTCAGACAATTTTAGGTCACCAGAATCCTGGCCATGATAATAATAATAATAATAATAATAATAATAATAATAATAATAATAATCGTAGTAATGATATTAATAATAATAATAATAATAATAATAATAATAATACAAAAATGCTAAATTGAGGCATTATAAATCAGTAATCTTACCAGAAGCTCTGTATGCAACAGATAGAACAATAAGCAAAACAGAGAAGCGAATCTTAAGGAATATTATGGGACCAATTTGGGAGAATAACATGTAGAAACTGGGACCAGAAAAGGAGTTATAGGCCTACAAACAAAGAGAAAAAATAAGCCATACTTTCAGGAAAAGAAGATTAAGATTCTATGGTCACATTTTCAGAATGGAAAGAGACGGACTTGCCAAGCATTTTTTGGTCACTATGTAAGTAAAAAAAACTAAACCAGCATTTTTCAAGGAAGTTGAAGAAGATTTGAGATTACTCAATTATATCAAAAAGGAGGATATTTAAAACAGAGAATAATTTAGGAAAGCAATATTTGTGGCGAATTTCCAAGGAAACCCAAAAAGAAAACGGGAAATAAATGGACGGAAGAACGGAAACAGCAACTTCGCGAAAGAATGAAGAAGTTTTGGGAAGGCAAGAAGAAGACAACTGTTTCACGTGGTCCTAAGCTGGCCTAATCGAAAGGAATAATAATAATAATATTTTTTTTATTAAGGAATATTCCACAATGCAATGGTTTTCCTTCATCCCACAACAATCTTTCGCCTCCATAATTCCCTGTCCATAGCATCTTCTTCACTTAATCCTTTTCTCGCCATACTCCTTTTCACCACATCCATCCAGCACTCTTTGGGCTTCCCTCTTCTTCTTTTCCCTTCTACTTTCCAATCCAAAATTTTCTTGGGTATTCTATCCTCTGTCATTCTGAGTACATGTCCATACCATTTCAAGCGTCTTTATTCTACAATTTCCAAAATATTCTTTTCGACTTGCATTATTTCCCTTATTCTATTATTCCGATTTTTTTCTTTCCTGGATATTCTTGCTGAACGCCTCCAAAAATCCATTTCTAATACCATTAATTTGTTTGCTTGTTGTCTACTTATGGTCCAAGTTTCAGCACCATATAATGTTGTACTTTGGAATAATGCCTGATAGGCTATATTAATTTTTCAGTTCTATGTAAAATATTTTTACTCCATAAAATTGAATTTAGCATTCCTAGAATTCTCTTCCCATCCGTTATTCTTCTTTGAATCTCTAAATTTGTTGTTGCAGCCTTTTGTATAATAGACCCTAGATATTTAAATGGATTTGGAAGAAAATGTAATATGTAAAACAGAAGAAATTGCACATGTTGAATATTTTAAATTCTAAATAACAATAATAATAATAACAACAACAATCGTAGTGACTATATTAATAATCTAGAAAATATTAGGCTTAAAAATAGATTAGCCTACTATTTTTTGTTGAACATATGATTTTATAAGTGAATTATATTCAGATATTGTACCAGCCTTATGAAACCAACAAACACTAGATGAACCTTCACCATATTACCTTAACCCTGGAATTCCTGACATGCAATACATAGACCCATTGCGGACTGCGAAGAGAACAGTTAACAAATTGATTAAACTCATAGTTTATTTCTTGTATCTCACTTCACTTCACTTCACAACTCAGGTTTGAAAAAGCGACAAATTGGAGAGCAGGTGTGGAGGGTGAGGAATAGATTTAGTTTGTTTGTGTTATTTTGTATTTATATTATTTGTTCTTTTTTTGTGTGTGTTTGCATAAGCATGTACGGTCCATGCGGACCCATGCGACTGTTTGCATTGGAATTTGTAAAAAGTTAATTATTGTAATAAACACTTACACTTTAACACTTTAACTTTTATTTATCGACGTCACACCATGTAAGGTTTCAACGTCCGTAGGGGTTGTAAACAAATTTGCCTGTGTGTATACGAAAAGTAGTTGTCCTAAATTGTTAGATCATATCTTCATTTTACATCGGTATAAGAATCGTTTTAAAATTCTAGCTGCTTTGTGTGGTTGATCCGTATTTAAGGCTGCGAAGGATGAAATGGGCTGGACATGCTGCACGCATGGGGGAGGAAAGACGTATCTCAAAAGTATTGACTGGGAGACCTGAAGGGAAAAGACCACGTGGAAGACCTAGAAGTAGGTGGGAGGACAATCTTAGAACGGATTTTTGGGAAGTAGGATTTGTAGGGGATGATTGGATGGAGTTAGCACAGAATAGAGTTGAATGGCGTGCTCAGGTAAGCGCGGCAATGAACCTTGGAGCTCCATAAAATAGATAAAATTCCTTTCGCTTGCTGAGGAATTGTCTATTCCCATTGAGAAAGTAAGTAAGTATTTCTAACAGAGGCTTTAAACTTTAAATAAAAGATGTACTGTATATTTCAAAAGTCATTTAAGGAAAATATCAGAGGTGCTGCGTGAATAGATTTTTATTATAATAAAATATAATATTCGTGTCCACCTTATACCCTCATTAAAATTAATAATCTTTTATGGTTCGCCTTTAACTAAAGTCTATTCTTGTAGTGTACAATTTTTCTTCATATAGGCTACATAGTACCGTAGTTCAAAATTATTTGTACGTAGTTGAATTAGGCCTAATTTTTTTTTGCGTCTTTGTTTTAAATTTTTACAATAAAATAAAAGGCTAAGTTGCTAATTTTCCCCCCCCCTATTTCTTATGCATACGTATTAAACCAGGGTAGGCTACTCTGTCTATTATAATATAAAAAAAAACAATTTATACTACAAGAATAAACTGGGGCCCGGGCGGCTTGGGTAGCTTAAATCCTAAAAGGGAGAGGTAAAACTACGAAACAAAAAAACAAAAAAAAAACAAAACAAAAAAAAAGACAGAATAAACTGGAGTTAAGGTATCAGAGATTATTATTTTAATGAGGGTATAAGGGGGACACGAATATTATATTTAATTATAATTCCACCCTCATTGGAAAATAAAGTTCATTAATATAGATTTTTATTGTTCTAAATGCTAAAAATCTAGAAGAGGTAAAAAAAATGTTCAGGGGGACAGCGCCCCCTCTAACCCACCCCTGGCTAAGGGCCTGTATTGTACAACAAATGAACAACTGTATATAGGCTACAGTATATACAGTATACCTAAAAAAACTTGAATAATACAAGTAGACTAAATGTGAAGATGTTTCTGCAATATGTTTTGCGCCGTTTATTTTAATTTACAAAACAATTAATTTACTGAACTTTGTTGCAGATTGATCACGAGGCAGTTACTGCTCCTGAATACGTATACAAACCCAGGACTTCGTCCTCCAGTCACCACCATCATCATCACCAGCAACACAGCAAGCAGTTGCACCGCAACAATACTGGCCATGCAGAAGAGTTGCATGGATCCTCCGCTGTGGCGCTGGCGTCGACACAGAGCTGTGGCGGGTCTCGGCAAGTTTCCGCTGCTGGCAGTGTTCGCCGCTCCAGCACACGGGACGGCTGTGGCTCTAACGCAACAGACATGAGCAACACAAACCACGTGCTCCCTCAGCCCCCTAGTGCAACAATCACCAACGGCAAGTTGGGGAACGGGACATTGAATTCCGGATCCAAATCTACAAACGGGACAGTGAGTTTGGGATCCAAGTCGACAAACGGGACAGTTAATTTGGGATCCAAGTCGACGAACGGGACAGTTAATTTGGGATCCAAGTCGACGAACGGGACAGTTAATTTGGGATCAAAGTCGACCAACGTGAAATTGTCGAATGGGACAGTGAATTCGGTATCGAAGTCTACTAAGTTATCGAACGGGACGGCGAATTCCGGATCGGAGTGGAATAGCTACGTCAGACAATCGAGTGGTGTTGTTTCGCCTAGGACACATAATTATGGAGGACATTCTTCTGCTGTGGATCTGTTGTACGCCGGACTGGATGGTACCCACTATTCCGAAAGCAAGTATGCGTATTCAGTGAGTGGGATTCCTGGGACACCCGCACAATCTTCTGCAGCGGCAGCTTTCTTCGCAAGGTGAGTACATAATCTTCTTCTTTGCACGACGTAACTAATTAGTGGTACTTACGAATATTGTTGCCATGGATCGTAACTTGACATTCCCGCACGCAATCTGGTTGCTATAAAAACAAAAGAAATCTCCGTGCGGTAAAAATTACAAAAAGCACAAGTGCCATAAGTAAAACCATCTTAATACAAGCCTTTATGGAAGACCGGAACCAAGGCCCCCTAGTTTGTGGCGGCTTTAACAGGACGAATATTCGGTTCCCATAACAACCAACACATGCGAATCACTTTCTGAAATATAACATCCATCTTCAATAGTGTATAAACATAATTTTTTCAGCTAATATCTCAATTAATAATAAATAAATTGATATAAATAATCATCGTGCAAAAAATAGCATGCAATACTCGTTCCGTAAGCGCATAAAGGATCTCGGAAATTGAAAAAACTCGGCCTCGTTTTTTCAAACTCTTTCCTCGATCCGTATGCAGCGCTTACGGCACTTGTATCGCAATATACTATTATTTAACCATTAAATTAATAATAATTCCTTTATTGCAACCGATGGTCATGGTATGATGAATGATGCTCTGATATATGGCAAGGGGAAACAGGAGCACCCCGAGAAATCTTGCCCCGACCCCATTTTGTCCACCACAAATTCCACATGGATCCACCGAAATTCGATCCCGGGTCCCATAGGTAGAAGGGGAGCGGTCTAACCACTCAGCCATGGGGGTGGCCATAAGCATTATTTAATTGATGAGTCTTAGAGGATACTGTCGTTTGTCTTAACTTTGTATTAAAAGAAATGAAAAGAAATTAGAAGTAAAATTTAATTTCAATGGAAAATTTACGGAATAAGGTAAAACACATCGACTATGGGTATAATCATTGTTTTAACTGTTTTCTATGCAGTCCGGCACGGGTTTATAATATTGTATGAGATGTACCAAGTCTAATTAGTCATCATATGCAATTAGCTCGTTGTAATGTCTATGACTATTATTATTAATATTATTATTATTATTATTATTATTATTATTATTATTATTATTATTATTTTTTTTTTTTTTTTTTTTTTTATCAAAGAAGCCAGAGGTGCGAAGATGTTTCAGTTCAGTCCTTGAGAATTTACATAAAAATAATTGGACGTAGGTCCGATAAAATGCAAGTGATAAAAATAAAAGGATAAAATTATGGCGATACACACTTATTGGTTGAAATTTCACTTCTTCTTCTACTGGATTGGCCGCTGATTCGTAAGCTCCAAAATATTTCGTTTAATCTATTTGTACGCTTTAATCAACAGGAATCGATGTGAATTTGTTTCGAGGAATAACGCGAATTTAAACGAAAACGCAAATTTATTAAATTTTATAAACTTATTGCAAAATTTGACGGATCACGAAATCTCCATTTAAAATTTTTGTCGCCAGTTTAATGTGAAATTTTATAGTGACACACGATTTTTTCATAAACAATTCAAAAGCTGTGGCTTTTCACGACATACCAGTAAAATTAAAAAAAGAAAAAAAAACTGCACAGTCAACCTGAAAAAAAAAAAAAAAAAAAAAAAAAAACAGAAATAATGTGAAATCGTCAGAATTAACTCGAAATCCTTAAAAATAGAGATAATTCCTTATACATCAATTTTCACCAAAATATGAACACAGTGAATTACTTAGGCCTATGAGTAATATTGGTATAATGATACGAACGGAGCGGGCTTCATTTAGCCGCATGAGGAAGAAGGAGGGCTTTCAATGAAGAAAGAGGGTTGTTATTAAAGACCTTGGGAGACGTGATGCAGGCCATATGAACCCTAATTTTTCAATCGGTGGAATTCCTGAGGGAGTTACCTCCATACGTAAGCATAGGCGTACCGAGGGGGGGGGTTTGGGGGTTTGAACCTCCCCCCCATTGATTAAAAAAAGGAAAATTGTATAATTTTTTTAAGTCTGCCCATAAATTACTTAATACGAGTATAAAGCGTGGGAAGCTTAAAACTCGTTATTTTGCGTCTTAATAATTAAAATTTTCCGGGGGTTCACCCCCGGAAGCTTAAAACTCGTCTTAATTTTTTAAATTTTCCGGGGAAGTACCCCCGGAAGCTTAAAACTCGTTATTTTGAGTCTTAATTTTTAAAATTCTCCGGGGGAGGGCCCCCGGAAGCTTAAAACTCGTTATTTTGCGTCTTAATAATTAAAATTTTCCGGGGGTGAACCCCCGGAAGCTTAAAACTCGTCTTAATTTTTTAAATTTTCCGGGGAAGTACCCCCGGAAGCTTAAAACTCGTTATTTTGAGTCTTAATTTTTAAAATTCTCCGGGGGAGGGCCCCCGGAAGCTTAAAACTCGTTATTTTGCATCTTAATTTTTAAAATTTTCCGGGGGAGGGCCCCCGGACCCCCCTCTTTCTGGGGGGTATTCCATACCCCCCAGACGTTATAACCCCCCATATGGTCGGCCTGGTTACGCCTATGTACGTAAGTTAGAGAATTCAAGTTCCTCAGCCTTAATACTCCATACGTAAGTTTTTCAGTATGAAGACCTCGAACCAATTCCAAACTACTGTGCTAAGCAGAATGATTAACTGTGCTTCTTGTCTAGATCTTTATTCGTCATCAGGTTGTTACAATTAACAAGCATTGACTTCGTCATTTATTAACCAACTAGCTTAAAAGACCCGGCGTCGCCCGGGTTTTGTATTTTGTATTTTGTAATTGGAAATTAACTTATGAAGGATTTTCAATTTTAAATTCTAGGTCCTTATATAGGCATTTATAATTTGAAATAGGAAGAACGACTTATTACACTCAAACTATTCCCTCAGAAAAAGCTTGATATAGTTTTTTATGGCTCATAGAGGATCTAGAATTTTGCATCCCATCGCTTGTACAGTGCACAGCAAGCCTGGTGGAGGTTTAAATAAGAAGAAACAGAAATTCCTGTAACATAAAATTGTAATATCGAGGCGGGAAATTTCCCACTCTTATGTTACCATAAAACCGTTTTGGGGATGAAATTAAACAGAAAGCATTATAACTTTCATACTTTTCTCTCCAAAAACCTGCGATATAATATAATAATATACACATTACCATACCTCGTTTTGTTTTCTCTTTGTCCAGGGTAGAGAAAGTTATGTGATTCCATTATTTTAGTGTATTTCATTCTGTAATATTTATTTATAACATGAATTATTTTGATAACTTCTCTTATTTGTCAAAAGTGCATTTCATTTGTTTTTTCCAAGCCCATCTGATACCATTTGGCAACAATAGCCTATATTCTGTGATTTGGAATTGATAATTCTATGTAAAAAGGGATTATGTATTTTCAAAAACATTTAATTTTTGGCATTTAGAATCAGAATTTTTCAAAATCCTTTCTTAGTGAGCACCTACATTATGAAACGAAGGTACTATCAAAATTCCAAGTCTCTACCTGTTATAGTTTAGGCTGCACGTTGATTCCTGTCAGTCAGTCAGTCAGGACAAAGCCTTTTATATATATAGAGATGATACAATATAATAGGCCTATATAGTCAAATACATGAACATTAACTCAATTACTAAGAAAATTATACAAAAGTATTACATGTTGACTAACTTCCTCAGGAGTAAACACACTTACAAAGCAGGCCTATTAATGAAATCTACATAAGTTAAGTTTACTTTTAAATTAATCAATATTTAAATTCTTTTAAGTCACTTTAATAATTCCCCCCCCCCTCTCTCTCTCTCTTTCGTAGTTTTACCTCTCCTGTGTAGGGACCTTTATGTGGCCTGCGCTGCCTTACAGGGCCGCGACCTGTCAGGAGAGGAATGAACCATGGATCACAACTTACAGACATACTTTTTTGACCAGACAAGGACATGGAGATGGGTGATCAGCCCAATGTCGGGGCTGCCTCCGAGACAACACGAACACATAGGACGAGGCACACACTCACTCCAAGCAAGGCGAGGATGGGATGAAGATGATAACAACGGTCCCTATAGGCCTAAGGGAGAGGTAAAAAAACTACGAAAGAGAAAATTTCTAAATGGAACAGTGCGCCTCTCAAGGAGGATTATAGTACTAATTTAGTTACTCTTATATTCCGGGAGAGGCCAACAATTTTCGAGAGGAACTAAGATATAACTAAGACGTGAAAGGGCCGAAGAATTTTGTCCATGGGCTCTTATTTAGAATAGGGGTCCTTGAGCATACCGCAAATATCACAACACGCTCTCCGTGTCTAGTTTTTACGTCATGAAAAACCCATCGACCAGGGTTTGAACCCGCGACCTTCAGATCTAGAGGCTGGCACGCTACCTGTATACCACCGATGCCCAGTGTACCAGTTGAAGGACCATATCCTTCAGGCATAACGCTGCGAGATATAGGCCTAGTTTGCTCTCATGTAGTAGATACTTTAATGAACGTAATGACGCGATGCGATTGTGTTTTATTAGTGAACATGAGCTCGGTTGCCAGGCAACGGCAGTTTCGCTCCATTTAGCTTCATTCATAATAATTATAATGTTATCTAACCTGTTGTCTTGCTTCTCTTTCACTTGTTCGCCTCGCTCCTTGCAACAGCTGATACGTTGGCAAATCTGTCTCTATGGACAGATGGCGAACATGTGTGCCTTTCAGCTGGCAGGTTCTTGGTTCTAAGAAGGAAACCTGAGGTAAACAAAAACCATTGCCTCTGTGTCACTCTAGCTTCTAGCACATTACTGGTATGACTTAAGATGAGACGAACATACTGGATTTTTTTTACTTCAGGTTTCTTTCTTAGCACGTCTCTGGCATTAGTTCAAAACCCGGTGACAGGGTTGCTAATTGACCATTGAACTATTTCCTCCGGTGAAGTTGGTTTAGGGGGCGGATTTCTATGACATGTCATATTTTTCCCCTTTGCATTGTTTCAAGTTTCCGACTAATTTAAACCCGATTCCAAGCATCCTGTTGAAAATGGAACGTCTTTTATTGTGCATATAACTGCATATTTAGGAAATGTTCAACTATTGTAGCATATTTAGTATGAATGTGCATATTAGGTCATATTTTTGGCATATTTGTGTGCATATTAAAGAATTTTGAGGTTTCATACCATATTTTGTAAATTTTGCATTATAATGATACCTTTTGAGAATTTACAGATATTTTAAATAATGAACATTATATTTTAATAAAAGGTATTGTAATGAAACTTAAAAGAAATATACACATTGTGTATATTTTAAATTTTATTGGTCATATTTTAATGTTTTTAGGGACATAAATGCATGCATATATCCTATTTTTTAGGTCATAGAAATCCGCCCCCTAGTTATGACTTATGAGTGATTTTAACATCTACTCTTATACAATTCAACGGCCCTAAATAGCGTGCTTGCTCGCCCGCTTCGTGAGACATCGGGTATACTCGGCGATGTTCGTCTCTCGCAGTCTAAACTTTCATGACGACTACAAAATTAGGAAGGAAAACCGTTTCTTTATTATATAAGGCCTAAGTGAAATGAACACAATGAACAAATATTCTAATTTTATTTTTACTTACAATTTTCATAGCTCTGAACCACAAACATTTTTAATAATCTACCAGTGTAATTTTCTTAAAAATCCTGGAGTCAATGAATAATGGCGGGCGAAGCCGGGGGGAACAGCTGGAAAATATTGATGGTTTTATCTCTTGAAATATCGCTGATAATAATAATCCAAACAAACCATTCCTTCCCTTGAAACATTATATAAGTTAATTTCTGAAAATTACACTGAATTGATAAAATAAAATTCACATCATATTCATGTCAATAAACAGCTGAGAAACAATACGTATTATGTGTTCACAGGTTCTTTGGAACTGCAAAATCGATTCTGATATAGTTTTCTCAGGGGGCGCTTTCATGTCGTGGAATGTATTCTAAAGCAGGAATTTTAGCTGTTTCATTAATTATTAATGGCTTAGTTTATGAATGATTCGCGTGCAAGTGTTAATAAATATAATGCTTTAATTATTATTATACTCTTAATTTTTTTATTTTCAAAAGAATTATCGTGGCGAAGCCACGGGCACCTCCTAGTTCAGTACAAAGAGAGGAGAGGAATTCGTGGCTTACTGGTTTAATTCCATACAGATGCATACCTTATTTTGGAATGTAAGTAATGCTTTTGGTCCTGTTTTGTTTAGTATGTCTGTCTCAGACTAGCACATTAATCGAATGACTTAACAATAATTTGTTACAGTGAGACAAGTGTACTGGTTTTTGTTTACATCAGGTTTCCCTCTTAGATTTACTACTTTAGTTTAGTTCACTCCTGCTTTGTGCACGCCACCGTAACATTAGAAACAATTGACAGTCAATAGTTTCATGGCCTACCGTACTGTATAGACACAAATCCCGAACTCCTGATACGGCCCCGTAGCTAAAATGAGTATGAATACACCTAAAAATCATACAAACATCTGACTGGATTGTAGTCAAGACCCTCTCTTAATACCCCTACTGAGGCCATGGTTTCTACACTCATTTGTCTAGACTTGACATGTTCCCATAGGCCTAACATGCAGTTTTAGTGTCGAAATAAGTAGACCTATTTACATATAAACCATAGCTCCTTCAGGTATATGTATATAAAAACTTATTAGCCTCAAACTTTAGGAACATTAAGACTGCTAGACCTACCATAATCTGTGAGAGTTTATTTACGACCATATACAAAGTAAAAAGCGCCCTCTAATCGGAAGTGTAGTCACTCCAGTTAGTGTTACAAGAGGTCAGCACTTGCAGTGACCTCTAACACACGAGGCTTATCTCAGATTGTGGGTGGTATCATAACTACACAGGTCAACCAGAACTGCTCCGTGCTCATTTGGCCCCTGAGGCTATCCTAGCATTATTATCCAACTTCTCTCAGCAGTATCGGAAATTTATTTAAGGGAAATGTACAACTTTTGTTAGTGTAAAATTAAAGAACTTTACATCAGTTTTCGGTAAAATAGGAAGTGTCTGTCTGTCTGTCTGCCTTTGCGCGATGCCCACCGAAATCTACTGCACGCAGAGATCTGAAATTTTATGTATAGATGGACTGAAGGGTGGTCGAATGCACCGCGAAGCCGGATTTTTAATTTTCGCTTTCGTTCGCGAGTTATGAGTGAAAAACTGGAAGAAAACGTGAATTTTTGCGCTATCGAAGCATCAGTTTTCGGTAATGGCCTGAGTTTCAATTGTCAAATCAATTGCAGGCCAAACTTTGGTTGGGTTTTGTGGGCCAGGGAACTGGAATATGAGGTTTTTTTCCCCCCAAAATGCGCTTTCTAATCGTGGAATTCACTTCAAAGTCGGATTTTTTGCTTATTCAATATTAATCGTGTATTTTAGGCTTATGATTTTAATGTTTTAATTATTTTGCTCTTAATTTTTAATCTTCCAATTATTTATCGTGGGCGAAGCCACGAAGACCTGCTAGTGGTAGTTAGTAGTAGTAGTAGTAGTAGTAGTAGTAGTAGTAGTAGTAGTAGTAGTAGTAGTAGTAGTAGTAGTAATAATAATGATAATAATAATAATAATAATACAGAATTTATAAAGAATAATAATAATAATAATAATAATAATAATAATAATAATAATAATGAGTGTATAAACACCTTCTCAGGTAGAAGAATAAGAAAAACAGAGAAGAGAATCTTAAGGAAATTTATAAGACCAATCTGGGAGAATAGCATATAGGCCACAAACTGAAACCAGAAAAGGAGTTATACAAACAGAAAACATAGGCCATACTTTCAGGAAAAGAATATTAAGAGTCTATGGTCACATTTTCAGAATGGAAAGAGACTAATTTACCAAACAAACTTTTGATCACTATTTAAGTTAAAAAAAAAAAAAAAAACAGTATATTTTTCAAGGAATTTGAAGAAGATTTGAAATTACTCAATATCAAAAAGAAGAATATTGCAAACAGAGAAAAGTTTAGGAAAGCAATATTTGGTGGCGAATTTCCAGAGAAACCCAAGAAGAAAACTGGAAGTACTCGTAAATGGACGGAAGAGCGGAAACAGCAACATCGCGATAGAATGAATAAGTTTTGGGAAGACAAGAAGAAGACAACTGTTTCACGTGGTCCTAAGCTGGCCCAATCGAAAGGAAAATAATAATAATAATATTAATAATAATAAGAAAAATAAAAACTAAACTCCGTGGCGCTACATCCCTGGAGGGACTTGGCCTACCGCCCGACCGCTGCGTCATCTACCACAGGCAGATGGCAGGATTGGTGGCATGTGGTCAGCATGCCGACACCCACGGTCGTTAATGGGGTTGCCATTACCAGGAGCCGCTACTTCTCTATCAAGTAGCTCCTCAATTTGAATCACGAGGCTGAGTGCACCCCTACCAGACTTCCCTACCTCAGAAAAATCCGAGGAGTTACCGGGGATCGAATCCGGGCCGACGCATCTGTAGTCAGCGACGCTAACCACAAGACCGGACCACGCCGGTGGTCAATAATAATAATAATAATAATAATAATAATAATAATAATTATTATTATTATTATTATTATTACTAGCATGTGCCCGCGGCTTCGCCCGCGATAATTATTTCAAAAATTAAAAATTAAGAGCATAATAGTTAAATCATTATATTTATTAACACCTAAATCACGTGGACTACATACCACGATTAGATAGCGTCGCCTGGTAAAAGCGACCTCAGATTCGAGTTCCTTGGCCCAGAAAACCCCTGTACAGTGAGTTTCGTCCAAATCGAACAGTGTTTGACCATATTTAGGCCTATATTGATTATCCCTCTTCCGTGTAGGTTGAAAATTTCATATGTCTTCGGGCCTTGATATTCTAAACAAATGAATCGTCCAGGATGGACTTACAAAATCAAGCGATCGCCCGCGATAATTATTTCAAGAATTAAAAATTAAGAGCATAATAGTTAAATCATTATTTTATTAACACCTAAATCACGTGAATTACATACCACGATTAGATATCGTTGCCTGGTAAAAGCTATCTCAGATTCGAGTTCCTTGGCCCAGAAAATCCCTGTATAGTGAGTTTCGTCCAAATCGAACGATGTTTAACCATATTTAGGTCTATGTTGATTATCCCTCTTCCGTGTAGGTTGAAAATTTCATATGTCTACGGGCCTTGACATTCTAAACAAATGAATCGACCAGCGTGGGCTTACAACATTCAAGCGATCGCGATGCTTTTATTTCCACGGTATGACAAAAATAGCCAAAGCCAACTGCAATTGATTTGACATTGAAATGTATTACTGAAATCTGATGCTTCGACAGCGCTAAAATCACGTTTTCTGCCAGTTTTTTTACTCATAACTCGCGAACGAAAGCTAAAATTAAAAATTCGGCTTCGAGGTGCATTCGCCCACCTTTCAGTCCATCTATCTTTAAATTTTCAGATCTTTGCGTTCAGTAGATTTCGATGGGCATCGTGGACAGACAGACAAACAGCATGTGCCCGCATGTGCCCGCGGCTTCCCCCGCGATAATTATTTCAAATTATAATTATTAACACCTAAATCACGTGGAGTGCATTCCACGATTAGGTAGCGTTCCCTGGTAAAAGCGACCTCAGATTCGAGTTCCTTGGCCCAGAAAACCCCTGTATAGTGAGTTTCGTTCAAATCGAACAATGTTTGACCATATTTAGGGTTGATTATCCTTCTTCCGTGTAGGTTGAAAATGTCATATGTCTGTGGGCCTTGACACTCTAAACAAATGAATCGTCTAGGATGGACTTACAAAATCAAGCGATCGCTGCTTTTATTGCTTTTATTTTCAAGGTAGGCTATGAGGTATGTTGACAAAAATAGCCAAAGCCATCTGTAAGTTATTTGATATTGAAATTTATTACTGAAACTGATGCTTCTAAAACGCAAAAAAATGCACGTTTTCTGCCAGTTTTTCACTCATAACTCACGAACGGAGGCGAAAATTAAAATTCCGGCTTCGAGGTGCACATTCCGACCCTTTAGTCCGCCCATGTATAAAATTTGAGATCTCTGCGTTGAGTAGATTTCGCTGGGCATCGCGGACAGACAGAAGGACAGACGGAGGACAGACAGACAGACAGACGGAGGACAGACACTTCCTTTTATTAATATAGATAATACAATACAAATCCTTTTTTTCTGATGAAATCTGTTCATCCTGCCCCCATTGAGACTTGAGACTTCAAATGTGGCCTTCATACTCGAGTAATTTGGGGACCCCGGTCTATAAACATCGCAAGAATAGTTCATAGGTTGGCTAAAGAAGTCAGAAAAACAGGCAGTTAATGTTTGTTTGAAAGTATTTAGAAAGCTAAAGACTTGTCGATATGAACATGTGTGAGGTGTGACGTAATAATGAAGGGCACTGAGGTGTCATTACAGTCTGGATGCTTTCCAAGCAGTAATTACATTTGCGTTGTGTGTGCTCTATACGCCAGGGGAGCCAGAGTGATGAATGGCATAACAGTACACAGTGGTAACTAAATAGCTGAGCTTTTAATTTTCTTTCACAGTGTATTGTCACACAATGTAGAAAAAGAACCATCACCGCTAATATTACCATAACCCTGAAATTCTCGACACGCAATACATAGAACCATTGCGGACTGCGAAGAAAACAGTTTAAAAAATGATGAGGCTCATAGTTTATTTTTTGTACCTCATTCTGAAATGTTGAATTTCTCTTTCAGTTTCTTATTCATTTTATTAAGTGCCCGAATGGTACTTTATGAGATTGTGCAGTGAATGGGAAAATTCCTGTCCGTCTGTCCGTCCGTGTCTGTACGCGCGATAGCTCAAATCCGGATTACCGGATTTTCATGAAACTTGCTATACGCGTTTATAACGTCCATAGGAAAAAGCCTATAGATCTTGGAACAAATCGATTGACCGGTACCGGAGTAATGCCAGATTTAGTGCTTATTTTATAGTAATATATTGGACAGAATTTATCAAATGCAAATCAGTTCTCAAGACAATATATTGTTCTACAGTGTTCATATACGGCTTTGGAAGTTGCAATACAGTTTGCTTTGACAAAATAACACTACCCACATATTCTTTCACATATTCTTATAAAACTAGACCTTTGTTTTTCCGTAAGCCCTGCTGAATGAATCGATCTGGAGCTTGACTCCGAAATCGATTAATAAAATAGTTTATTTTATGCATATCATAATTGGAATTAGCCTTTATCTGATTAAACAAAAGCATTCTATCACTTTGTTACATCAGTTTACCTGATTTCATTTAAAAGTGAAACAGTGTATTCATAGTGACTAAATAAGAATAACTTTTAACTAACCAAAATATTTAATTATCTTAAATAGTCTTATACCAAATGGTAAAAAAAAACATATTTTAAGCAAAATTTATACAATTGATAGTTGATTTAATTTGACAAAATAAACAAATTTTAAAAATAACTTGGGTAATAGCCTAAACTAATGATACATTTTTAACGCCAAAAATACTATCAAAATCAAAATGTCAAAAGACAAAATAAAAAAATCTGAGTATGAAAAACTCAATGTACACTATCTAATTTTTCAACTTTAGGCCTATATTTATATTAACTTTAATATTTGCCTGTTAAATTTTATTTTATTAAGTTTTATTTTTAATTTGACCTTCCTGCTCAAAGGAGTATAAATAATACTGAGTTAGGCCCAAATATTTTCCTAAGCCCCCTGTTTTCGAATACTCTCAGATTATGCTCTTCCCGAAGAGTAAGCGACCATGTCTCACATCCATATAGTACAACCGGCAGGATAATCTTCTTATAAATCTTTATTTTTAGATTTCTGAAGACGAGAAGATAAAAGTTTCTGAACTGCATAAAAACATTTATCTCCTCATAGTAGACACTTAACTTGTACCATAATATTATTTATATATGTAATTACTGCTTCCAGAAATTTGAATTTCTCCACTTGTTCATGTGTTTTATCTGTTATTTTACTATTTTATAGCGTAATATTTTGACGTTTCAATACCATATAGCCTACTTAGGGTTTTCCGTGTTAAATTTTAGAGTTGCACTCAATATTTGCTTTACCTACTCCTTATATGGCCTCGATGCTCCAAGAAGTATAAATAAAGGCTTGAAACACTTTCTTTTGTTTAGGTCTCCGTGTTTCCCTCACATTACACTAACTTATAGTCGTATAAACTAGACACGCATTAAATATTAAAAACACGTGGAAGGAATATCACAAAGTCCACCACCTGTACCAATCCGCGTGATTTCCCTCCGGTGCCTTCTCATTTCCCGCATTCACTATGTTGCCAACAAAAAACTTCCCTCCCTCAGGCAGCTAGATGTGATACCAGCACTTCCAGTCATTTTATAATTAAATTTGCCCGCCTGAAATATTCAGCGTTAGCTGCGCATCTGATTAGCATTCGAAATTCGCGAGAGACGTGTTCAGCAGAAGTATCGGTATTAGAAGCGAGCTTTTGACTTCGTTACTTCAACAGGAAGGATGTTGTAAGTTGTTTTTCGATTTTTCATGACTTCTGATCATTTGTGCCCAAAGATAGTTCAGAAAAAACTTAATTTATTTTAATAATTAAAGTTATAACTAGGGTTTGGATGTTTATGATCTAAAGAAGTGGAAAATATGATTGCAAATATGACCTTGAAATTACTAACTATGACCCAAAAATCCTAAATATGACCTCATGAAGGAATGTACTTTCTAAAGATAAATATTTAAATTAAACCGTCTTATGACCGGTTTCTATAAACTCGCGAATTACCTATGGGTAAATTATCCAATGGACAGAATTTACACAAGGATAACTGTTACAAGCACAAATAATAATTTAAAGATCGCAATCACTTACACTTGTGGCGAGTTTCTAGATAAATGTCCTCTGGGTAAATACGAGAATGACAGAAAAAATGTTCCTACAAACTCGGGCTAGATCTTTCCAAGGGTAAATCGTCGGGTTAATTTGTCCTTTCATGGATGGCTGGATAAAATTTAACCTTTCATAGGATCAATAGTAATATTTAAACAATGAGAATCAAAGCCTTCTGAATTAAATTAACTGTACAACTCCAAGGCCTTGCTCATTATATCATTGTGGGTGAAATGTTACTAATTTGCCCATGGATAATTTACCCATAGGTAATTCACAAGTTTGTAGAAACCGGGCATCAATGACTCTAAATTAATTCAATCACATAATCTCTTTAAAAAAAATTAAGGTGATTTAAAGATTTACTTGTAAAGAACTTCTAATCTGTTATGTTTCCAAATACCACTGGAAATGTGAAGTAGAAATATTTTAAAAATATGTCTATTGGAAGTTGTTAACAACAAGGAGGAAGAGGTAATTGTGCTATTACTTGTTATTGTCCCTTCAGATTTCAGTTCCAGTAAAACCAAAATATTCGTGACTCTTTTTCCTAAAAAAAATTTAAAGTCTACAATTTAGTGCACATACTGCATAATTGTGCTCTTTTGCCAATTTTATAACTGAAATATGACGTTAAATTGCAAATATGACCAAGACCATGAAAATGACCAAAATATGACTTTATATGCAAAATAAAAACGGTCCGATTAGAATAACAAATGTGCAATTCGTGTTTAATTTCTGTTTATGGGGAGAATGGAGGTCAGGATAAAAATACGACATGTCATAAACATCGGAACCCTAGTTGTAACCATCGAGAGAAATGCAAGAAGTCTATTCGATGCCTGCTTGAATGTTGGACTGGAATTTAATACAGAAAAAACTAAATATATGGCCATGAAACGTCAAAATAATGCTCTACAAAATATTAAAATAGCCGGTAAATTGTTCGAACAAGTGGAGAAATTCAAGTAGGCCTATCTGGGAGCAATAATTATATACACAAATACGTAGGCCTAATATTAAGGCACAAGTTAAGTGTCGACTTAAATCAGGAAATGCTTGTTTTTATGCAGTTCAGAAACTCTTATCTTCCCGTCTTCCGTCCAGAAATCTAAAAATAAAAATTTATAAGACAACTAGCTGAATAGGCCCGGCGTCGCCCGGGCTTTGTATTTTTTAATTTGAAATTAACTTATGAAGGACTTTATGTACAGTATGTAGAACTTGAAATGAAGGAAAAGATTTATCACACTCAAACTGTTCCATCAGAAAATGCTAGATATAGCTTTTTATGGCTCATAGAGGATGTCGAAAGCTGCATTCCGTTGCTTCTACACATCATGCTTGGGAGGGGTTGAAATAAGAAGAAACATAAATTAAATAAGATTGTATTGACTTGACGGAAAATTTTATTTCTCATTCTCATGTTATCATACAACCGTTTCGGGCTGAAATAAAAGAGAAATGCAGTACCACTTTCATACGTTCCTCCCCTAAAACCCGGGACATAATATACTGCGAGCGTAGGATTCAAAATGTTCCACCCCATGCTTAGGGCCTATGATAAACATCCCTATTTCTCAACTAATACAAAGCCTACAGCTATGGATAAGGTATAAGGGGAAATGATTATTTACAGACTTCTGATATAGCATACTCACACACTTAAGTTGTCCCTTGCAATACGACCTATTCTTCGACATAAAAATGTGAAGTGAGAAAATATTTCTTATGTCGAGGGTAGAGAAAGTTATGTGACTGCATCACACTGTGCTTTATTTTCGTGGATTTCATTTTCAGTAATCATTTTCGCCAATCGATGAAATCATAATTCGTTAAAGTCCAGCATTATAATTATAGTCGCCAAAGCCCAATGTTATCAAAGTAAACAATACACTGTTGTCATGTGAACTGAACAACATTCATTTTTTTTCAGTATAAAATTCTCAGAAATTATATAATTTTCAAGGGAAGGAGTATTTTGTTTGAATTTTAATGTTGACCGCTATACTTCCCGGACTTAACTGGGTATGTGTGCAAAATTCCGTGTAAATTGGTAAAGAAATGTAGATTTGTATAAGGAACATACATACATACATACATACATACATATCCACAAACACACATTCGACTTTATATATTAGATTATCCTGCCGGTTGTGTTATATGGATGTGAGACATAGTCCCTTACTCTTCGGAAAGAACATAATCTGAGAGTGTTCGAAAACGGGGTGCTTAGGAAAATATTTGGACCTAAGAGAGATGAAAATGGGGACTGGAGAAAACTACATACCGACGAGTTTCATAACCTGTACTCGTCACCGGATAAAGTAAGGGTAATTAAATCACGGAGGATGAAATGGGCTGGCCATGGGGCAGGAAAGACATATCTAAAAATATTGACTGGTAGACCCGAAGGGAAAATACCACGGCAGACCTAGACGTAGGTGGGAGTATAGTTTCAGGAAAGATTTAAGGGAAGTAGGATTTGCGAGGGTTGTTTGGATGGAGTTAGCACAGAATAGGGTTGTCTTACTAATATAAAAAAATATAATTCATTATAGGACTATATTACTATCTTGTAGCATGATATTTACATGGGCTGGAACTCTGAAATGGAATAGATAATTTACTTGCTGATTTAAAATACAGGCGGCTTTGAGATTTTGTTTTCAGATTACCTAGAATTCGTTGCTATGGTAACAAGTTGACATTAGCTTTATGTTGCATAACATGGGAGATAATATATCTGATTGCAGACCACACATGGCCGAGTGAAATTATTTTGAGACTGGATGCTACTGTAGATGCTTATCTGTTTTATCTCCTCAGAGCAGGTTGCATGATGGAGATCACGATGAAAGCGACAGGGGAGCCACCTACTGGTGGAACAGGAACTCACAGCATCTCCCAATAGATTTATGTGTACAGTTCCAGCCAAAAGTATGGTTTAGATTCTTACGTTGCAAGTTTTTTTTTTTTGTTTTCCCCCGTGGCGACGTCTAGGGGGTGTGCCATTCTGTTAGAAAATTGATGGCCTCTCCTTGGCCCTCCAGTTTTGGCGAAGAAAAATCGTTTCTTAAAATACGGAAATAATGACGTAAGCTTTAACGTTTGTTCCAGTAAACAAACTGGAATAAAGGGGGTCAGCGCAACAGTGGTATAACTTCTCCGGCTTGGAAAATGAGATAATAATAATAATAATAATAATCTTTATTGTTCATTGGTCCGCCGGCGTGGTCTTGTGGTTAGCGTTGCTGACTACAGATCCGTCGACCCGGGTTCGATTCCCGGTACCTCCTCGGATTTTTCTGAGGTAGGGAGGTCTGGTAGGGGTGCACTCAGCCTCGTGATTCAAAATTGAGGAGCTACTTGATAGAGAAGTAGCGGCTCCGGTCAAGAAAACCACCATTAACGGCCGTGGGTGTCGGTATGCTGACCACATGTCCCCCAATCCTGCCATCTGCCTACGGGAGATGACGCAGCGGTCGGGTGGTTGGCCAAGTCCCTCCAGGGATGTAGCGCCACGGAGGAGGAGTTTATTGTTCATTGAGGTTCTACATAGTAGAGTTCCTATTGAACATTGTCATAAATTTCCAAACAAAATGCTTTGCTTCAGGGAAGTTACAAATAGTTGTTTGGAGAGATTAAGTTCAAGTCGATCCCTTGTTCTAACAAGAAGAAATGTATGTCAAGTTTATCTATTAAAAACTATTAACAGGGTTAAAAATAAAAATAAAAAAAATATTATTATTGAAGTATGAAGTTATTTGGATTAAATTCATTCAAGGAATAATATGCATTAGTTACTAATACATGTCGTATAGTTCTACAGAACTTGATTTCGGACAAATTCTTCACCTCATGGGGAAGCTTATTGAATATTTTGATTCCCATAGCAATGGGACTCATTGCTGTTATTTGAAGATTGTGTCTAGTTATTGCTATATTATTTGCTGTTCTTGTCTCATGGCCATGAATATCTTTATTTTTGTTGATATTTGGTTCATTTGTTTTTATCAGTCTAAGTAACTCATAGTTACTTAGTTAAGTAACTCATAGATAGTGATGATGAGGGCCCGAATTTTGATGACATGTCATCTTTTAACTGGTACATCATGGGAGTTGCCCACTAGGGCAGGTATTCTGATCATGACTCCTAGATTACAAAAATTGCAAGTTTGAGGGTCACTTTTTAATAATGTTTTCCAATTTGTCATTTTTAGAGTTCAAAGTCATTATTTTGTCATTTTTTTTAACCATATTATGGTCTTTTATTCCCACATTTCATATTTTTAGGTCCTTTTATTTCATTTTGTGTTGTTTCTTGAATTATTAGGAGTTTTTGTGCATTTATTTACATTTAATATTATGAGAACTCTAAATAATCACAATTAAATAGATCTTGTTATAATTTTAATTTGGATACTGAAAGACAGTGTTTGCTGTTTGCATTTAACTGAATGTGCCAGTTAACTAATTACAACCCTATATAATGGGGTCAAAAACATTAATGTAGAATAGACGCAAATCTGATGAATATACTAGCATTTTCACATAAATTTTTGGGTCTTTTTTGTTAATTTTGGGGTCATTTTTCTGTATTTTTCCAGTCATTTTATAGCTGATTTTTTAAGTATTTTTAGGTCATCAAAATCCAGGCTCTGGTGATGCTTTTTGAATGACTAGGGGTAAATTCTATTCTTATATAGAGGATGGGTTTATTAAGTCCGCTGTAGGTAGTCTTGAAGTCGATAATATCTTCCCTGAAACGGAATTTCTCTAAGGCAACTAATATTTTTAAAACCAAGAGAAAATCCAAAGAAACTACAGACTTTTACCGATCTTATCAAATATGTACCATTCATTTGTCATTAATTTTGTGATAATCTGATTTCTGCAAACTGTGAAAGAACTGTGGAGAATGACAGTGAGTTTTTTCATGTACGAGGGCAAAGTAAGTTTTCCTGAGGCCCTTTATAGAAATGAAACACAATTTATTTGCAACAGACACAGCAAGTATTCAGCTATTTTTCAAACATATTCGCCACCGGAATTGAAATATTTGTCATACCGTGGGACCAACTTTTGAACACCTTTGTCGTAGAAGTCTGTCGCCTGGATTTGAACCACTGTGTGACAACCACCTTCGCCTCTCTGTCATCCTTTGTCATTTCGTGAGGTGTAAGAAAAGATGAAAATCACTGGGAGCGAGTTCCGGGCTTTAGGGTGGATGTTGAAACACCTCCCAGCCGAACCCCTGAGGGGGCTTGCTAGGAAGTGTTTAAACATCCACCCTACAGCCCGGATTTGTATTGTTGGCAATGCTTAAAGTAAAGAAAGTTATGTGAGTCATGCCCTGTTTCTATAAACTCTTGAAATACCTATGGGTAAATTATCCATGGGAAAATTAGTTCCAGAATCACCCACAATGATATAATGAGGAAGACCTTGGAGTTGTACAGTTAATTTAATTCAGGAGGCTTTGATTTTCATTGTTTAAATTTTTGTTGATCCTATGAGAGGTTAAATTTTATCCAGCCATCCATGAAAGGATAAATTAACCCGACGATTAACCGACGAAAGGATAAATTAACCCGATAAATTAGCCCGAGCTTGTAGGAACTCGCCACAAGTGCAAATTGTTTGAGTTTGTAAAAGTTATCCTTGCGTAAATTTTGTCCATTGGATAATTTACCCATAGGTATTTCGCGAGTTTATAGAAACCGGGCATAAATTAATTAGATTTTATTTGGGCTGTTTATCCTTCGTGGATGCGATGCGAGGTGGCAACGACTGTCTCTTAATTTTTACAACCAAATTACAGAATAGAATGTCTTACATAACATAACTGAGTGCCAAAAATTTATTTGGGCAGAGGAAGGTATGTGTTTCACATCATACTTTTTCTTACGTTTCAAGATGATGGCGTTTTAACAGATGAAGAGCAGATCTTCATTTTTTTGTGGCGAGATGTACTGTTCCCATAACTACCAACTATCAGTAGACGTGTTAGAGCGCGTGCACGAAAATGAAAAATTAATTACAACAAAAACTATGAGCCTCTCAACAACAGTTCTCAATTAGGGCGTTTTCATGCCATCATTATAGCAAAAGCTATCAACTGGGGGGGAATTTTCTCACTTCAGGCTAATAAAATTACCTGGTGTAATGCAGCTGCAGGGAATATTTTTTGTTGAGAAGTTAGGTTTAACAAAAAAAGTTCTCTTCATATTATATTAACGAGTCAAGACAAGATTTGAAAGAGGATATCGCATAGACTAAAAACAAAATGACTCGAATAAAAACATGTAATTTCCCTTACTCTCGTCTGTTAGTGCATATTTACCCGATCTGTGATCGTAAAAAATATAAAAAGGGAAATTTCAGGAGAAACAATTACCTTCTTTACGCTTGCTTCCGGATATTAAATTTCACAGAATATAGCGTCGTTTCTAGTGTTATGATATACATTATTTTTTATGATTTTCTTAACTTTTCTTTCCCGGAATATGAACGAAACCATAATTTCCGGGATATGTTATAATTAGGGCCCGGATTTGTATGTAAAAAAAAGTTTTTTTTCCTGATGCCTACATTCCTAAAACAAAGTTTAATATCGAAATCGAGGTCCGACAAACGCAAATTACAAATTTTATTTCGCATAAAAACACATATTTTACAAAAAAAGTTATGTGAATAAATATTTTCGATATTTTCTCCATAAATACATATTTTAGTACTATTCCGGATCTTTATGTAATTGTTTTCCTGATGCTCTTATCAATTCCAAATTTTATTTTACATAAAAACACATGTTTTACAAAAAATTTATGTGAATAAATATTTTCGATATATTCTCCACAAATAAATATTTTAGTACTTTTCCTCATTCTCTTTTAACACTTTACAACAAAAATTTGTATCTCGAAAAAAATTCAACACAAATGCTTCACTTGCAATGAGGTGAGAGTGATTCACTTGCAATTGCTTATCGGGGAAGAACAGAACCCAATCTCAACATTGCGTAGTTCGGTTAAAGAAATACAATATGTTGAAAGGCAACTTAACATTATCTCAGGTTCGAAAATAGAAGTTCTAAGAACAAAATTTAAAGGTATGTTTGAGAAAAACCCTCTGCAAAGTCGCTCAAGTTTTGGAAAGCCAAAACATAAGTGAACTTGATCGTGTGTTAGTGATATACCCCTCTTCAAATATGCAAGGTTAACATCGTGTAATGTAGAACGTTCCTTTTCTCAATATAAGGCATTATTCTTGGATAATAGGCAAGGATTTGCAATCCATAATCTGGAGGTGACATTTGTTGTGCACTGCAACTTCAGTCAGCATTTTACATCTGATGTTTAGCTGCAATTGGTGAGTTTCAATATAATTTGTTCTAGTAAGTTACGAACATTCTGGTGTTTTTGTTTTTGTTTTTCAGAAATATATATATATATATATATATATATATATATATTTTAGTTTTAGCACATATTTTTAAAATTTTAGCACATATTTTTAATATTTTTAGCACATAAAAAATAAATATTTTTAAGTTTTTTAGCACATAAAAATCCGGGCCCTAGTTATAATTTGTAGTGGATTTTTGGCGAAGACTGTACACATTAAATGTCCTGTAGCTTTAAGTTAATGAATAACACCGAAATATTTTCCCTGTGTATAGAGGGGACATAGACAAGAAACTTTTATTAGGAGATTTTTGCTCTATAAATTCAATTTTTCCTGTTACAGCATAAAATATTCCAGGGCATGGCCGCCACTGACTTCTAACTTTTGAAAAAATGCAAAACAAAGGAACTTCTTTGTTAACACTGGAATTGTGTGGCGGTGGCGGTGCAGTGGCGGCCAGTCCTGTGATTAGTTTGTAGGCTCAATTTTGCTGAATGTAGAAACACTAAATTACGATATAGCTGTTATTGAATGATTAAGAATCATGCCTTGTAGCATATACATTTCTCCTTAAAAAAGTTGCTTGTCTATGTTCCCTCTATATTTACTTACTTACTTACTTGCTTACTTACTTACCTACTCAATGGCAATAGACAATTCCTCAGCAAGCTAAAGAAATATTATATATTTTATGGAACCCGAAGATTCATTGCCGCGCTTACCTGAGCCCGCCATTCAACCCTATTCAGTGCTAACTCCATCCAATCCTACTTCCCTTAAATCTATCCTAACATTGTCCTCCCACCTACTTCTAGGTCTTCCAAGTGGTCTTTTCCCTTCGGGTCTCCCAGTCAAAACTTTTTAGATATGTCTTTCCTCCCCCATGTCACGCCCATTTCATCCTCTGTGATTTAATTACCCTTACTATATCCGGTCAAGAGTACAGGTCATGAAGCTCGTCGTTAAGCAGTTTTCTTCAGTCCCCCCATTTTCATCCCTCATGGTCCCAAATATTTTCTTTGTCCCCTCTATAACATGTAAAATATTTCGGTGTTATTCATTAATAGAACTGGGATTTTAAGGCAAATGGCTATTTTGTTCCTTATGAAATAACATGAAAATTTGTAAATATGGGGACGTTTCATGATAAATCACTTACATTTATAGAGTTTTATAGTGCCCTAAATTGCCTATTTGGACCTTTAGGGTCGATTTTACTATTTCAATGCCTAAAAATGCCTATTTTGTACGTTTAAAATAAAATTCAACTTCTGTAATTTTTACAATCTTATAGACATCAGAGGTGGGTTTTTCACAGAAACTTGATTATTCCAAACAATTGTCGCTGAAGCAATGCTGACTGACGGGGAGGGGGAGGATTAAAGGGGAAGGACTAATGTGTCAAGTCACCAGTAAAAGAACATCTGTTTAAGTGAATATAGTTAGTGATGCCTAATTTTGCAGTTATTTCTGTTAAGAATAGGTTTACCACGTTTCTTGCAGTAAAAAAAGGCCACGTTACATTTTAAGTGTATGTTGTAATAATTTAAAGTCTATTTTCTATCTATTTACACATTTTTAAAGCATATTTTAAGTGCTTATTTTCTCTTTTAAAAGCCTCTTTACTTTATTACAAATGGGTTTTCTCCTTATACCCTCTAATAAAATACAACACACTGTGTCCTTAAGGAGCTGAACAAATTTATTGTGATGGCTTTTTTTTCTTTCTTTCTTTCTTATTAGAGGGTATAAGGAGAAAAACCATTTGGAATAAATTCACCCTCTCTGGTTAAAAATGAAATTTATCAATTCACTTATTTACTTGTCTTAAAAGCCTATTTTAGGTGCCGAAAACTAATTTTTTGCACTCCTTAGCTAGTAAGTGGTACTTACGAACTTTGTTCACATGGATCGTAAGTTGACATTCCCACACACTTTGTTGCTAAGGCCGGTAGCGATGAGGTTAAAACACTTACGGTCCAAGCGCTACGTCATAATTCATTACGATACACTTCATAATACAAGCCTTTATGGCCACGGCCCCCAGGACAAATATTCGGTTCCCATAACAACAAACACATGCGAATCACTTTCTGAAATAAACATCTATTTTCAAGAATGTATTTACATAATATTTTCAGGTAATATCGCAATTAATATAATTAAATTGATATAAATAATCATCGTGCAAAAAATAGCATGCAACACACGGGCCGTAAAGGCATTTACGGGTCTCGAAAACTTAAAAACAATCGGCTGCGCCTTGGGTTTTCAATCTGTTTCCTCGACCCGTAAACGTGCCTTACGGCACTTGTATCGCAATATACTATTTTAAAGCCTAAAATCCCAAGTCTATTCATTAACAACCTGTATAAACAGTTTTCTAAATTTGTTACGCAGTGATACGCAGAAACATGTTTACCGATTTGCGGTTGAGTTTCCCTGACACGGTCTTAATACAGGTAGAGGTTTCATGGCACAGGGTGTTATTCTAGGTTATCGTAACAGCAGCCATATAGCACATGCATTAACACCGAGGCAGTGGTTGTAATAGTTGTAAGAATGGAGAGTGGGCGGGAATTTAATTGCTCAACAGTTGCACAAAAGGACAAGGACGGTAACTGACCTGCTGAGAGAACGAGTCACATTAGCATACATCACCATGGCAACCACACTCCATTCAACTGTTACCACCGTTTTTACCTGCTCCTAGGAAATTGCCCATATTCTGGTACCGTAAAAGCGTTTCCATACTCTAAAGCCGATATCCCACGACAATTTTTGGTCCAGATGTCTACAAACCGTCAGATTGGATCCTGTGACATGGACGATTGCTATAAAACACAATTTCATCCTATACAGGGTGTTAATGAATAATTCCGAAATATTTTACCTGTGTATAGAGAGGACACAGACAAGCAACTTTTATCAGGAGATTTTTGCTCTATGACGTAAAACGGGCATGCTACAGGGCATTAAATGCATTACAATTTGGGGCTCATAAATCAACAATTAAGCTAAATAGGGTTAAAATTTTCATTAAATTGACTTCCTGCCTCCTAGTGATCGATAAAGATCTGATTCTTAATCATTCATCAACAGTTATATCATAAGTTTGAGTTATAATCTGGAAAATTTACTGACTAATCACATGACTTTCCGCCACTGATTAGTTCGTTTATTCATAACTCCAGTGTGAAGTTCCTTTGTTTTGCATTTTTTCCAATGTTAGAAGTCACTGGCGGACATTCCCATGGATATTTTATGCTATAACAGGAAAAATTGAATCCATAGACGCATAAATCTCCGAATGAAAGTTGCTTGTCTGTGTACACCGAACCTCACGTTCTGGACGCGTAAAAAGACCTTCCCAGCACTTAAAACCTTTGCAAAAACAGCACTTCTTGAAGCAAATTAACACATCAAAGTAGACGGTCATTTGGCCACTACTCCAGTCCGAACGAGGTTTTCGAGGGGTTTCCCTCGTTCTTATGCGAATGCCGGACTGGTTAATAATCCCCTCAAACAGATACACGCACTACAGATCTCTAGAATACATAACTACAAGTCACGAAAAAAACTCACTCGGGAAATATTGCACATAAGACCTATCCGCACTTAGGTCTATCCTGTGCCAAAATACAAAGACACAAGTACACAGCCCAAACACGTCACACCATCAACATCCCCTACGGATGTACATAAGAGCACAATAGGTATAAACACAACACATATGGTTACCAAAATTTGGTTTGACCGGAGATTTAGGCTTAATTGCTTGGCACTCCGGGGGCAAGGGTGGGCACACAAAAAAAAAAGTCCCCTCTGTACAGAGATAAAATATTTCGGTGTGTTATTCAGCTAACATAGGCTAACATAAAGTTAATAAATTTCATTTTTCTTCCCGTTTGTGGTAATATTTGTTAATATGAAAAGACTCGTCCACCTGACCACAAACCACAATAGATCAAAGTTCAATGGATGCAACGTCACTACGCCCTATAGCATTATAATATTAATTTGGATTTATGCACATATACAAACCTATATAATGTCCTCCTATATGAATTTATAGAAACTTATAAAGTATTCAATATCTTGTTAGGTTTGAAGTTACACTATTGTCATAAAATATTTGTTTGGATTTAAAATTATGTAGTCAAATAAAATACACTTACTTTTAGATAGCAATATGCTATATGTATCTAATTAAAACTTAACCATTAAAAACATATATACACTGATGCTGTGCACTGTAACTTAAATTAACTCCCAGGGATTTCCATCTTTTCCTAAACCTCAGGAAATGAAAAAGAATGACAGAGAGGCGAAGGTGGTTGTCACAAGGTGGTTCAAATCCCAGACGACAGACTTGTACGACACAGGTATTCAAAAGTTGGTACCACGGTAAGACAAATGTTTCAATTCCGGTGGTGAATATGTTGAAAAGTAGCTGAACACTGGTTGTGTCTGTTGATTAAATATTTCCTTGAAATTGTGTTTTGTTTCCGTAAACAGCCCCAGGGAAACTTACTTTGTGGACGACCCTCGTATATTGAAATATCTTTGTGCATTATAAGAAAAAGCACCATATTTCATTAACCTGCAGATTTCGTTCAATATAACTTATCAGCAAAAAAAAAAAAAAAAAAAAAAAAAAAAAAAAACAGAAAGATAAGATGGACTGTCCTTATTGACTGTTATGTTTAAGACAGTTGAGTTGCGTGTCTGAAAATGCCCACTTCTCACTTTTCAATCAGGTAGCACTGGAGAAACAAAAGAACGGCTTCCAGTGTTTTGATTGCGGTTCCAAGGTGGCCATGAGAGTTTTTATTCCAGTAATTGAATTACATATTTCAGCAGCTTATATTTAACTGGTTTTTTGTGAATGGAGAACCCGACTTTTGACTTGAAGCGAACCTGAAATCACAGCCTGACTACAAAACATTTTATTACCTAACGAAGAGTATACCCAGCCACATCAGATAGGCCTAATCGCAATTTTACACTCAACTTGGTTGGTTGTCATTTCGATGGTAGATTTTGCCCGTCACTACGGAGATAGTATGGCATTAGAAAATTATGCAAGTATAATGCATTAAGTATTTTACATTATCACTTCCGAAGAAAAAATAAAATAACTTTGCAGGAATTCATTCCAATTAATAACATTTTTACGGAAGTAGAGAGGATTTTTAAAAACATACTTAAAAAATAATATAATTTAAATTTTGGCTTATAACTCGCGGATGAAGTTAATCAAAGCTTCCGTAAAATATTACCCCAGTTGTTAGTAGAGTAGTATTTCTTGTTTCTGATTGTTAAATATTTTTAATTTTTGTAACTGATCTGCGAGTGAAGCTCCAGATCGGTTAATAACATTGATAATGGTTTTGTGTGGTATAAGTCGAGTCAAATTCGCGCTAAGACCACTGCCACGTTTCTCTGGTCACAGAATTAAAAATTAAAAAATCCAAAATTAAAAAATAGATAACACAAAATTAAAAAATCCAAAAAGTAAAAAATTCAAAGAATCAACATTTAAAACATCCAAATTCCAAAATTAAAAAGTTCAAATATTTAAAATTTAAAAAATAAAAAATCAAGAAATCGAAAATCCTAAATCAAAAAATCTAAAAATAAAAAATTTAAAAAATCTAAAAATTAAAAATTAAGAAATCGAAAATTGAAAAAATCTAAAAATCCAAAGTCCCGCGGCTTAAAGTTTCGTTCTTTTAGAGCAGTGTTTCTCAATTTTTTTTTTCCTTTCAAATCAAGAGCTATACAGGGTGTCCCGAAAAAAGGTTCCAATATTGAGAGAGGTTGTAGTATGCAACAACGCAAGACAAAATGTTCCCATAACCATTGGTTAAAATCTTCATATCTTCGGAGTTATGATCTACTGCCACCATGTCTCTGATCTACTCTTCACAACATGTGCTCTGTGGTCACCATCCATTGCAATGCAGCCTTCCACCCAGCGTCTCATGGAATAACGCATCCTTTGGAACACCAACAAACAACAAACAACAAGCAAGTAAAGTAGGCAAGATACATGTATCGGATCCTCATAATTACAATACTAGAAGAAATAAAACATTGCCTTTAATATTTCACCTCTTCTGGCTCTAAACATAGCATTTATTCTGGTCCAAGACTCTATAACTATATAATTAGATCGCATCCAGAAATAGTACATATGAACAACAAAAAATTCAATAAGTTTATCAAAAATCTTATTTCATAGTTCAAAAGTTATTTCACTCTGTACTTAGTAGACAATTAAGGAACGATTTTATTTGTAATAACTCAGAGTTTCAATTTTGTTCTTACTACTGTTCCTTTTTTCGTTTTACTTTGTCTGTTCTTTCTTCTTTATTATTACTTTTTTTAGGTATTGATTTAATTATATTTTCTTTATGCATTTGTAATTTGTATTTTGTAATGTAAATGCCTGAACTGAGCCCGAGCACGAGCACTTGCTCATTCGGGTGGTCTTGTTTTGCATAAATATTTATTAAATAAATAATAAAAAAATACAATATATATATATATATATATATATATATATATATATATATATATATATGTGCATCGTACAAACCAAGCTCATAAAGTCGAAGATATGAAGTTTATGACGAATGTTTATGGGAACTTTTTGTCTTGCCTTGTTGCATACTCCAATCTCTCTCATTATTGGAACCTTTTTTCCGGGACACCTGTATTTATTCCTTGTCTTGTTGGCAGAAACTCAAGACTCTCAGGTCTTTAATATCATTAATGTAATTATATTTTAATTGCAGCCCCTAAACTCGAACTTTCAAAGAAAGTGCATATGTAGGATTACCGTATTTTACGGACCTTAAGACGCACCTTTTTACCTTCAAAACAGAGCCTTAAAAGTTGGGTGCGTCTAATGGTCCGAAGTACACTAAAAAAAAATTAAAATTATGGTAAATATTGTCGGAATACCACAGTTCAACACAAGGTGTTGTAAACGACTATTCAACTCATACGCCGTATGTTTGATATTGACCAATAACGTTAAGCAATTCCTCGGATATAGACCAATCACGGCCGTTTATCTTGCAATATTCTTGTAGGAATCGCGAGGATGGTGTTTTATCGTGATAAAACCGTCTGGTCGTTACTGAAGACGCAAGTATCAGTGTGCAGTGATTGATAGTCACTGCTGCCACCAGGGGGCGCGAAATCAGATTATTTTATACAACGTAACTTGTTTGGAAATTGAAATAATAGAAATGTACATTGATTGTGAACACAATTTCGATTCCGTGCAAGTCAGTTCGTGTGCTTTTATTCTGTTCTGCTGTTAGCTTACCTGAATGAAGTTAACTATATCTTATATGCCCTGGTGGTACCGCTGATTACACCAAGGTAGCTCGAATCGATTCTTGGATGGTTGATTCACAGTATGCCGTGATCTCGTAACTTTTAGTTTTATTTTTATACAACAAAGCACGAAAGTAATTATTATTTATATAATCCGCTACGTTTTATTCATGGAATAGTCGCGATGGAATAGTCGCGAATCTATCGATAAACTCGTCAACTCTCGTGGGATTACCTATGATAAAACAATTACAAATGTTAACACAGACTGTACATCACTGCACTTGTCACAATCGTAAAATGAGGGTAGTTGGAAGCCAGGTAGCCTATACATTACGAAAAGAAAAGAATGTTGAGTTATTTTATACAAAAGGAATTGTCTTCGCCGGGTGGTTTAAATGAATGCAATGACCTCTAAAGAGGCTTGTTCCGTTACACTTGCCATGTGCTGAATTGAGGGATAGAGGGTGTAAAAATATTTTCAGTCTTTCATGAGAAATCATTTCAGTTGCTAAAATTTACCCGATGTCACCTGTACAGAAGAGATTTACGTACTTTGCGGATTTTAAGTTAGAAGGCGTGGCCACCGATTCCATTGTAGGCCTACAAGGTTATAAGTAGGGGGCGGATTTCTATGACCTAAAAATAGGATTTATGCATGCATTTATGACCTAAAAAAACATTAAAATATGACCAATAAAATTTAAAATATGACTTTACCATTGTGTACATTTTTTTTAAAAGTTTCATTACAATTAATTTTATTAAAATATAATGTCAATTATTTAAAATATCTGTAAATTCTCAAAAAAAGTATCAGTATAATGCAAAATTTACAAAATATGATATGAAACTTCAAAATTTCTTTAATATGCACACAAATATGCCGAAAATATGACCTGAATATGCATATTCATATGCTACAATAGTTGAACATTTCCTAAATATGCAGTTATATGCATAATAAAAGCCGTTCCATTTTCACCAGGATGCTTGGAATCGGGTTTAAATTAGTCGGAAACCTAAAATAATGCAAAGGGGAAAAATATATGTCATAGAAATCCGCCCCCTAGTTATAGGTTATGTAATGAAGTATATGTTTCCCTTGTAATATTTCGTTTAGAATCACATTAAGTTTCTTTTTCTTTAAATTTCCATCCTAAAATTAATGTGCATCTTATGGTCCTTAAATTACGGAATGTAATCTATATATATAAAAATGAATGTATGTGTGTATGTGTGTGTGTGTGTGTTCTTTATGCATTACTACACCATTCATCCGATTGCCATGAAACTTTGGGAAGTTGTTGAGTACATTCCCGGGAAGGTTTCTGGCATATTACATTTTTAATTTTTTCTTTCGTTCGTGAGTTATGAGTGAAAAACGGGCAGAAAACGTGTATTTTTTGCGTTTTCGAAGCATCAGTTTTCAATAATACATTTCAATGCCAAATCAATTACAGTAGGCTTTGGCTAATTTTGTCATACCTTGGAATAAAACCATCGCGATCGCTTGAATGTTGTAGCTCACGCTGGTCGATTCATTTGTTTAATATGTCAAGGCACACAGACATATGAAATTTTCAACCTACACCGAAGTGGATTATTATTATTATTATTATTATTATTATTATTATTATTATTATTATTATTATTATTATTATAGGAGGGATAATCAATATAGGCCTAAATATTGTCAAACGTTGTTCGATTTGGACGAAACTCACTATAGCCTACAGGGGTTTTCTGGGCCAAGGATCTCGAATCTGAGGTCGCTTTTACCAGGCGACGCTATATAATCGTGGTATGTAGTCCACGTGATTCAGGTGTTAATAAATATAATGATTTAGCTAATACGCTCTTAATTTTTAATTTTTGAAATAATTATCGTGTGCGAAGCCGCGGGCACACGCTAGTGCTTGATAATAATAATAACGCAGTCCAATTTTAATTCGCTTAAGTGTGTATTCAAATGACATTTCTGTTTCATCACCTGTGCAGTTAATCGTCTACCATCTCTAGTTTTTAGTCGTACCTCGCGAACAGCTCAGCTTTGTCCTGGCTGCGACATCTGAAAGCGCAGTACCGAAATGCGGCTATTTGCTCTGTATCGCACATGAGCTAACCACTAATAACAATAGCACTGGCAGTTTGTCTCACACGTGACCAGAAAGGACGTGAAAGCAACAGGTGGATATCATTCATACGGGATTGCCTCGTGTCGTGAACCAGTACCGAAGCCCTACTGATCTTCACAGCTCATGTGCCTACTTCAGCCTTTATAACATAATTGTAATACAGTGGACTCTTAGTAATTCGAACCCCATGGGGAATTAGAAAAAAAATCAAATTATCCAAATTTCGAATTAACCAAAACTGTGACTTTTTAAACGAAAATGCCGTTAAAATGTTAAAAATAAACGCATTGCAATAAATAATTATTGTATAGTGAATCTTACCTTAATGACTGCCATCTTGTTGTTTGGATGTTAAATGAAGCCATTTTTTTCCACACTAAAACTGTAACCCTAAATTGAATAAAGGAACTCCACGCTTTGACATTTTCAAACACAGTCACACTTGTAGGATAGAATGAACACTAAAATTTTCACAGAAGTGTTGAATCCCTCCAAGACTGTAGCGGAGGGGGTGAACTTCGCATCCCATTGAACATCTATTCAGCAGAAGGAAGATAACGGTGGTTAAAAATACACTTTAGTACGGTACCTGCTGGCTGCTACCGACTAAGGTTCTTCAGCGAAATAGAGAATTCTTGTGGAATTCCTGGAAGCAATGAACTCAATCCTTACAACATTAACATAAGACAAATTTGGGCTTCGATTTATCCAAACTAAGCTTTAAAAAATTTAATAAATTGCAATTTTTTTAACATACATTTAGGCCTATATAGGAATTTCAAGGGGAATGAGTATTTATTCGAATTATACAATATTTCGAATTATCCAACGTCGAATTAACAAAATTCGACTGTATTATAATCAGGGTGACCAAAATATACAGCTTTCACATTGTTGTCTGCCTAGTTACTAATCCTTAGGATGAGAAAATCATCGCCGTCTCGAGAATTACACTGCCTCTCCTATACGGGTAATTTTGCATACGCGGCGACATTAGAGATGGCAGCACCTACCGCACTCTGCTTCAATTTGAAGTGAAATACATCCACCAAGAATTCAAAGAGCAGATAAAGAAATTCTATTACCGAATTCAATTCAGCCGGAACCAACTCATGCAAGAACTGGGCAATTACAGTGTTGAAGAATATATTAGATACAGGACTCCAAAACATGCCTTATAATAACGTAACTTTACATGGATAAGTACCTCTCCTGATATTTCAGGAAGGTTATAATAATATTTTTCTTTATATCGTTATGTCTCTTGAAACTAATGTTGTAGTCTGGGACAATAGTTCGACACTACTGTCATATGGTAAGAAGAATATTAAAAAAAAGAGTGCGTGGAACGCCACGCGACAGAAGTAAAACTTTTTTTTATTTTTATATTTTTTCAATTTTTTATTATTAGATTTTTTCAATTTTGCTTTACTGGATTTTTTAATATAGGTTTTTGGACTTTTTAAATTTTGGATTTTGGACTTTTTAATTTTGGATCTTTGAATTTTTAATTTAGGATTTTTTAAATTTTCGATCTATGAATTGTTTATTTTTTAATTTTTTTTATTTATTAAATTTTGGATTTTTGGATCTTATAATTTTAATTTTGTTTTTTAAATTTGGGAAATTTCTATTTTTTAATTTTGGATTTTTTAATTTTGGATCTTTGATTTTTTAAAGTTTGTATTTTCTAAATTTTGATTCTTTGAATTTTGTATTTTTTGTATTTTTTAATTTTGTATTTTAGTTTTTTTTTATTTTGGATTTTTTAAATTTTGGTATTTTCGATTTTTTAATATTTTTATTTTTAAATTTTGGAATTTATTATGTATTAAATTTTGAATTTATGGATGTTTTAAGTTTTAATTTTGTTTTTTTAAATTTTGGAAATTTGTATTTTTTTATTTTGGATTTTTAATTTTGGAATGCGCGGTAATGAACCTCCGGGTTCCATAAAATAGATAATATACCTTTAGATTGCTTAGGAATTGTCTATTGTCATTGAGGAAGTAATGTCTGAAAAATTTTCTTTCATTACTCCTAATCATTGAGTTGATTGTTTTCTGTGCAGTCCGCTCCGAAACACGAAGTTTTGAGTGTGACTGATTTTGTGACTGATTTTGTGACTGATTTCGTGACTGATTTTGTGACTGATTTTCCAGATTTACCCCAACCGCGAGAAAAGAAGTTTTACTTAAAAAAAAGCCTATACATTACCTTACATTGCTTGTATGCTCTGTGTTGCCCTCTGAAGTATAAACTCGGAAACTGAAATATCCTGGAATTTCATGCTATCTGGGTGTGAACTGTGTCGCCTCTGCTGGAGAAATTAGGCAATTTAACAATACTCTGAACTCCATGTTAAAATTAAGCATAGGGCAGGCAGTGTAATTCTCGAGACGGCGGTGGAGAAAATTCACCCGGTGGAGTTAACTCAGGGGACTTTGAAATCATTCATAGACATATAAGGGGAAAAAACAGAATTCTATTCAAATACACACACTTGTGTCTGAAAATTAGTTTTTTCTTAATTCAGCTGTATTTTTACTCCTTTTAGCAATGAGGCCATATCATATATCATATTATATTTTTTTTATGAAATGAGTTTTTTTATTTTTTATTTATTATTATTATTATTATTATTATTATTTTTTTTTTTTAAGCAGTGAAGTTTCTAACCATAATAATAATTATTTAGGCCATGTAATTGTCTGCGAAACGAAACGTGGCGTTTCTTCTTGTACCTTCGCAATGTTTGAAGGAAATAAATTTAGATCGGCTTTTGTGGCAAATAAGTACATGAAAGAGTTATTTCTAGTCATGGCCTACTTGTTGTTGCGAATGAGGAAAATCCTGGCCTCCTTATAAGGACATTATAAAACTGGAACAAAACACTGTCACCATCAGATAAGATGTCACCCAGGTTACTTTGGAATAGGTCGTGCCTCACGCGCACTGGACCCTGTCATCAAGTGCACGCACTGTGACCCTCGCTTGTTTCAGTTCCAATAATTACCACGTACTTTCACTGGACAGAATCAGTTCACTCAAGCCATGCGTCTCTAGACAAGTGTCTTGGAGTTGATCTTAGAGGGCCGTCCACAAAGTAAGTTTCCCTGGGGCCATTTACAGAAAAACAAAACACAATTTCGTGGAAATATTTATGCAACAGATACAGCAAGTGTTCAGCTATTTTTCAACATATTCGCCACCGGATTTGAGACATTTGTCATACCGAGGAACCAACTATTGAACACTTATCTGACGCCTGGGATTCGAACCACTGTATGACAACCACCTATGCTTCTCTGCCGTTCTCTGTCGTTTATTGAGGTGTAGGAAAAGATGGAAATCTCTGGGAGCGAGGACCGGGCTGTAGGATGGATACTGAAACATCTCCTAGCCGAACTTTTGCAGTAGACTTGCATTGAGGTGTTAAAGTCTCCACCCTACAGCTCGGACCGCGCACCCAGAGATTTTCATCTTTTCCTACCCCTCAAAAAATGACAGTGAATAACGGAGAATTGTGGAGATTGACAGAGAAACGGAGGTTATCACACAATGCTTCAATCCCAGGCGGCAGACTTCTATGACACAGGGATACAAAAGTTGGTCCCACGGTATGACAAATGTCTGAATTCCTGTGGTAAATATGTTGAAAAATAGCTGAACGCTTGCTATATCTCTTGCAATAAATGTATCCATTAAATTGTGTTTTGTTTCCCTTAATGGCCTATGGGAAAGTTACTCTATGGACGCACCTAGTACATTGATAATGTAATCCATGGGAGTTTTTACTACCAAATTTTGTAATAAATTGATGGGGGAAAAATAAAAAAAAATTACGCAGAATTACAGAATAAGGTACAATATATAAACTGTGGACCTATTCATTGTGTTAACTGTTTTCTTCGCAGTCCGACATGGGTTTGTATGGTGGGTTCAAGAGTTAACTATTTATCATTAGTTAACTATTTATCAGTAGTTCAAGAGTTAACTATATTTGTATATAACTTATTCCACTTATTCCACTTACATATTCAGGCTGCCATAATTCAAAGATTACCATGCAAAAATAATATTTTTGCACGACCTAACTAATTAGTGCTACTTACGAATATTGTTGCCGTGGATCGCAACTTGACATTCCCACACGCAATCTGGTTGCTATGAAAACAAAAGAAATCTCCGTGCGGTAAAAATTACAAAAAGCACAAGTGCCGTAAGTAAAATCATCATAATACAAGCCTTTATGGACCAAGACCCCCTAGTTTGTGGCGACTTTAACAGGACAAATATTCGGTCCCCATAACAACCAACACATGCGAATCACTTTCTGATATATAACATCCATCTTCAATAGTGTATATACATAATATTTTCAGCTAATATCTCAATTAATGTAAATAAATTGATATAAATAATAATCGTGCAAAAAATAGCATGCAATACTCGTGCCGTAATCGCATAACGGATCTCGAAAATTGAAAAAATTTGGCGCGAGCACCTCGTTTTTCAAACTCTTTCCTCGATCCGTATGCACCGCTTACGGCAATTGTATCGCAATATACTATTTAACTAGAGCACGGATTCTTAGGTTTTAAACTATTTTGTTCCTTACTACCTAACTGTGATGTTTAACATAATTGTCCGTTCATTGTCATGGCAGTCACATAGTCCAATCTTATAAAACCTACAAAAATTGCTACATGAGATGTTAAAAACTAAAAGTGGCTGATAATGTTTTTTCATTAAAATAAAATAAAATATTTATCAAAAGGAAAATTACTTTTTAATTTCTGCCTACAGTTTGCATCTTGCTCATTGATACCAGTATATTTGTAAGAGAAAATATAACATTGCGTTTTGTAATTTTGTCATTGTGTATCCCCATTGTTCCGGTAAAGGAGATTGTTAGTGAACCAAAATCCCTGGGTTCTTTACAAGATTAAAGACACTAGGAAGCTTAAACTTGCAGTTTATTCGCAGTATTTGCTAAAGAATGCTCAATATAGTTTTGTTGTTTAGAGCCACGGGGATTGTAAATAAGAATAAAATTAATTATATTTGTTTTCATATGTTTTTTGTAAGTATTAAAGTGAATCTTAACAAAAATTGTCTGAGAATTGTAAAAAATAAAATATGTTCAAAAACTAATACAGGGTTTATAAAAAAAAAAAAAAAAAAAATCCGGGCCTTAATTATAACGTATTACAACGACTTTGAAGGAGAAACAATTGAAAAAATCTTATGTGAAACACATAACTTCTTCGGCCCAAAGAATCAAATAAAAGAAATTCTCTTTAAGTAAATTGGTTGTAAATATGAAGAGAATGCCGACACTACCTCGCATCGCATCCCGGAAGGATACACAACCCAAATAAAATCTGATTAATGCACTCATGTAACTTTCTTTACTCTAAGCATAAGCAAAACACCTTTCTTCTTTCACATTCTAATATAGAATAAGAGGCCGTGAAAGAGCGCGTATTCAGTTGTTTCAACCTGAAACAAAGCTTTATTGTTCACCAGGCAAGACTGAGTTTCAACAAACGATGGGTGGCTTATAACTACCCTTCAGAGAATTTTTTTCCCGAAAAAATGTTTCAAATAATACTTTTTAGCTCTCAGCAAAAGTACTTCATGTACAAAATTTTGAACAAAATCGTTAGAGCCCTTTTTTCAGGAAATCGCGAAAAAACTAATTTTTCTTAATGTAAAGTCCCCTTAAAAATAAGAGAATGTAGTCACCAATCTTCGTGTTAGAAGAGTACCCTTTGACAATCCAGTCTGGCACTGTATCGCCTGAGGAAATTGCCATAGAGACTTCCTACAGAGAGAATGTGCTCTTGTTCAGTGCTGCATCAGAACTCTTTCACACGGCCGCATCCAAATAAATCCTTATGCTTTCAGATATTAAGTTTGAGTGTACGAGGTTTAAAAAGTAAAACATAAAAAAAAAATAAATAAATAAATAAATAAATTAAAAATAAAAAAACAAGCAAGCAAAAATAATGATTTTAATGCACTGTAGCATACACATTTTACGTGTACCACCGTTGGTTAACTGCCTGACCAGTTGGAGCGCTACGACCGCACTAATTTCGACTTGTGATTGGATAACTTAGAATTATCCGTAGCCGTGGTGGTTACTAGCTGTTTGTTTGGAAACATAATTACTATGACAGTAGGAAAATGCGTGTGGACTCTTACATAATATTTCGGTTTTTAATAATTATAAATAAAACTATTTTCGTTTATATGTGGATTTTTTTTAAAGTTGTGGGTATGAAAGGAAGATGTTGAGTGTAAACTGTATTTGTATAAATACAAAGTAGGATCATACCTATGGGTTTGACATAAGCCTATAGGTAAAAGGAATTCAAGAACTTTAATATTATATTCTGTATAATAAAGTATGCCAGTCTTCAACTTTATGCAATGGATTATATTTGCTTGATATTGAAATATTTGGCATATTTCTCACATAATATTGTAAATATTGTGCATATATCTGTTAATTCAAACATTTACATTGTTTCTTTCTAAGCGAATGTTTTGAGAACCGACTATACAATTTTCGAAACTGACTGCATAATATTTAAATAACGTTTCACTTCCTTAGTTTTCAATTTAATAAAATTTGTTGCATTTACCTAATTTATAACGTACTTCAAGTAAAAAGAGAATGCAAAGTGTTTACATTACGTAGGCCTGAATGATAGAGCATACTCCATTGTTTTCGAAGCATATTTTACAAAATTTAGAGCATATTTTCACGCATTTTTTATTCTTTGATAAAGTTTAACCTGTCACTATGGTTCATAAAAAGAGCCAGTACAGAGCGATTTATGTAAATTCCTCCACACGTATAAGTTAGAAGAAGTACAATCTGGCTTTATCACCAGCCGATCTAGTTAAGATGAATGAATTGGAGGTAACACACCCAGCTCTTGTTTATTACCGGAAGCTGAGTATTTATAGCGCTGTTTAGTATGTGAGAACAATTACATGCAACAGTGGAAACAAGTAGAATTTGGATACCACCTGTGTGCTGAAATTCCCAGGGTTTTAGTTCTGGTACGCATGCGTCTATTGCGTCGTCATGGTAACTTTGTGGTTTATTAAATGCCAGAATGGTACCGGTACTTTATGAGATTGTATGGGGGACGGGATAATGTCTGTCCGTCTGTCTGACTGTCCGTGTGCCTGTACGCGACATAACTCAAATAAGATTTATCGGATTTTCATGAAACTTGGTATACGCATTTATAACGTTCATGGGAATAAGCATATTGATATTGAACCAAATCGGTTCACCGATTCCTGAGTAATTCCCAATTTAGTGTATATTTTAATAGTATTATACGGTACTAGAAAGGCGCCATAACTCAAATACGCTTTATCGTAATTTGTAATAAAATAGCGGAAAATAACCTGAAAGAGGATTTAAAATCCATGTAAAATTTATAGTATAGTGCAGAATAAAGAAATTCAAGCCTAATCATTACGTTAACTGTTTTCTATGCGGTCCGACACAGATTTATAATTTGCGTGAGAAATTCAATCTTTTGCATTAAAGGGTTAACGTTATAATTAGTCTATCGACAACCGTCTTCTATGATGTTTGTAATGTGTTTTTTCAACCATTTCCCGTTCATGCTATCATGGTTTAAACTCGAACCTTCTGAACCCTTTGCCGATAGACTAACCTTCCTCCTTCTTTTTCCAACTGTACATAAAACATGTGCGGAAAAATAAATTAATAAGTACACAGATGGCTTTGCATTAAACGAAATCTGAAAAAATCTTAGATACGATTCACTGATTCAATTATTGTTGGCAGTGAACGCGTGAATTTTCATATTATCGAGTTCGACTTGAATATGTAGAACAAGTGAAGCTTTATGAAGTCAGACACTACGACTTTAAAGAAGACTATGAATACGAAACACATACCGTATAAGTCGACTTGTCCAATAACCTCAGCTTTATAAAGTCGTTCTTAAGTCGCCGAGTTTTTAAAGCTGAACTTATTTGACAAGTCGACTTATATGTTTTTCGTATTCATAGTCTTCTTTAAAGTCGACCTTTATTTAAGTCTGACTTTAAAGCTCTACTTATTCTACATATTAAAGTCGAACTCGATTATATGAAAAATCACGCGTTCACTGCCGTAACAATTGAATTAGGCAATCGTGTTTAAGATTTTTTCAGATTTTATGTAAAGCAAAGCCAATTGAGTACGTATTTTGCTGTAATGATATAAAAATACAGACGGTGCTGTGCATTGTAAACAAAGAATTCAATTTATCCAGTCATATTATGCAGCGTGTAAGTAAATTGATCAATAGTTTCTTTACAATATTCTGCGTATATATTAGCTTGGATATTGTTCAGAATTAATACTGGTAGGCTAATGTATTTATTTCGATATTCATTATTATTTTACAGAGATTCAAAACAGCTTAGGAAGCTTTGGGCCGATATGAAATGCCATCAGAGAGAAATACCGATGAAAGATAGGCGATTGATATTTCCAAAATTGTGTTTTCTTCAAACGAAACCTCTTCTTAAATTCATTGTCAATGTAGAATTTGAATGAATTCATCATGTTTCGCAAATAACGCTTTGGGGCGCGATTTTCTTCTAATACTTCGCCCCGATCCTCAAAATAACTGTCCATGGTTCTGGCTTAAACTGAAATAAGTCAGAAGCACCCTTGACTTGATAAAGTTTAACTTATTTCGACAAATAAGTCGTACGTTAGTGACTATGAATAGCAGTAAGTACGACTTTGTCAAGTCTGACTTTATAAAGTAACTACGTCGTAAGTCTTGTTTTTGTCAGAAACTCAACTTAAGACGAGATTAAAGTTCGACTTGAATATAAGTACGACTTATTGCGACTATGAATACCGGCCTTAGATCAGTGTTATACAATAGAACTTGAGTCTGAACTTTCCTTGAAATTCAAGCCTAATCATTACATTAACTGTTTTCTATGCGGTCCGACACAGATTTATAATTTTCTCTCGTTCGCAAGTGCCGACTATGAATACCGGCCTAATATAAGTGTCAAATCTGATCTGAAAAGTTGGAGAGAGAAGAAAAGAGAGAAATCAATTAGTCTAAATGGCTGGAGAGACGCATTAATTAAAGAAAGAAAGAAAACATAGCCTAATACATTTAAGTAGCTAAACACTAATAAATAGGGGGCGGACTTCTATGTAATGTCATATTTTTCCCCTTTGCATTATTTCAGGTTTCCGACTAATTTAAACCCGATTCCAAGCATCCTGGTGAAAATGGAACGGCTTTTATTGTGCATATAATTGCATATTTAGGAAATTTTCAACTATTGTAGCATATGTAGTATGAATATGCATATTTAGGTCATATTTTTGGCATATTTGTATGCATATTAATGAAATTTTGAAGTTTCATATCATATTTTGTAAATTTTGCATTACAATGATACTTTTTGAGAATTTACTGATATTTTAAATAATTAACACTATATTTTAATAAAATATATTGTAATGAAACTTAAAAAAATATACACAATGTGTAAGTGGTAAAGTCATATTTTAAATTCTATTGGTCATATTTTAATGTTTTTAGTTCATAAATGCATGCATAAATCCTATTTTTTAGGTCATCGAAATCCGCCCCCTACTATTAAATAAATAAGCATTGCATCGAACGCCAAACTACTTCCTGTATTAAAATAAGTAGTTTATCTGCGTCTTTCCCTTCAACAGCTGTCTTTCCTTGCATATTATAAGCTAATTAAATTGCACATAAAATTTAACCACAACAAATTGGTAATTGAACTTTCTTCTGGATCTAATTGAAGTAGCAGTTTGTCTTTCATAAAGCATGCTAGTTCAGTAATAACATGTTTTAACTCCCTGTGAGGTGGATAATGTGGAAGCTCCTACGTCACAGTACCTAATTAGTGCTGAAGATGAGTCTGTGATGGGTACAATACACTCGTTATTACACATAAAACGACCCAAGTCTCCATATACAGAACCACTGCCTCCTATGACTCAACTGTTATAATTGGTTTTCAACTGTTTCATTTCTGTCCGAGCTTCTGTCGATAATAATCACGGATAACGGGTCTCGTTGCAAACACTTCCAAAACAGAAGAGAATCGTTCAACTCCGTTCTAAGAACTATATAATGAGTACCACACACTCGTATACCAGTTCATATTAAAGAAAAGTAATAGGCAGCTGAAAGTAACATGAACTTCATTGTTCGACTTGCTGTGCCCTCAGCAGTTAAAACAAGCATAAGTCATTCGTATAGACTATAAAAACGCAGATTACTTTAAAAATAATAGGCTATCTTTGGATTTTCAGTCTTTTTTATATTTCCGTTTATATGTGATGAATAGGGCAATACATTTAATGACCATAAAATAGTGAAAAAATGCAAAATGAAAAATGCATTTATGACCTAATAATAGTGGAAGAGACCCAAAATTAAAAAAAAAAGACCCATAAATTTACCATTATTATTTATAATTATATTTTTTAAAGTAATGAATTGCTGAAAGCAATTTAGTGGATGGTGGTGCGTTATATATATAAAGTTCAAATATAAAACACACTTCTTTTGTTACTAAGAAGTAAGTAAATTTATAGGCCTACTACTTGGACACTTTTAGCGAAAAAGAAATTCTTTCTGAACTGGCATGCCCAACATGCCCAAGTAGTAGGCCAGTATTAAAAATTTGTAATCTGTATTGTCTACTGTCTAACACTCAGATATTGTACTGGATTATTATTATTATTTGTTTTATTTTTTTATTTTTTTTCGAATGAGGCAAAGGAATATAAGACTATAATGTAAGTTACATTTAGTATTAAGATTTATTACGACAGTAAATAAACCATCTGACATCCAATGAAGAAGATCACTAAGGATCCAGAATACAACATAAATCATGAAAGAATATTTTTGCACTCCTTAGCTAGTAAGTGTTTCTTACGACAGTTGTTTACATGGCTCGTAACTTGACATTACCACACGCAATCTTGTTGCTAGGGGCGACGGGCGGAAAGTGAATTGTTGCTAGGGGCGACGGGCGGAAAGTTACTTTACCGCCCGCAAATGCTTATTTGCGAGCAGAAATGACCAAGGCCTCCCCGCTTTATAAATATTCGGTTGCCATAAACAATAACAAATGCGAATCCCTTTCTGAAATAAGCACCATTCTTCAAGTCTGTATTTACATAATATTTTCAGGTAATATCACAGTTAATATAATTAAATTGATATAAGTAACCGTCGTGCAAAAAATAGCATGCAACACACGGACCGTAAAGGCATTTACGGGTCTCGAAAACTTAAAAACCCGAGGCTGCGCCTCGGGTTTTCAATCTGTTTCCTCGACCCGTAAACGTGCCTTTCCGCCCTTGTGTCGCAATATACTATTACATCTGAAAACGAAATGTTCAACATTGCAAGGATTGTTTAAAAAACTCAGTTTATCGCACAAAATATAAACCTATGCCGGACTGCATAGAAAACAGTTGACACAATAATTAGACCCATGGTTTATTTTCTTGTCTTATTCTGTAATTTTACATGATATTTAAATTTTTCTTCCAATATCTTTTCCATCATTTTATTACATATTTAAGATAAACTACTGTATCCTCCCCGTCAGGACCGACAAGAGGGAGGGGCAGCCGGGGCTGCAGCCCCGGGGCCCGGTCGACCAGGTTATATTTTTTACTTTCTAAATTTACTCTAAAGTAAAATTTTTTATAAGTCAATAAACAGTTTAAGTTATGTTTTTGTGTTTATTTTACCTGCATCGTCCTGTCGTATACCGGAATTAATTAATCTGAAACGGATTATTCTTGAAGAAAAGTTGTTATTTTTTAAAAGTAGAAGCAGAAATCTTTTTGGACTCAATAGTAGGCCTCACTAACGTTCGACATTTAAAATCATAATTTTAAAAAGATTAAACTGGTACATACAGATAAAATTGTTTCTAATTAGAACATTTTAATGTATTTTTCCGTTTCGTGCCCGGCATCAGTTAACCAATTTGGTCCAAAATCAATAGGCTTCGTCCCATGGGCGTTATAAATGGTATACCAAGTTTTATGAAAATCCGATAAAGCGTATTTGAGTTATCGCGCTTACAGACACACGGACAGACAGACAGACAATACTGTCTACCAGACAATCTCATAAAGTACCGGTACCATTCTGGCACTTAATAATTATGTAATATCATTACATAATCTTTTTGTTGCATACATTATAAAGGGCGAGTTGGGTGTGAATTTAATATTTGACGGAGGCCCGGGAAAATTTGTCCCTGGGGCCCTTGCTTTCTTTCCACGGCCCTGCTCCCCGTAGAGTAGTGGTTGAAGCACTGCGCTTGCAAGCCGGAAGGTTGCGGGTTCGTTCCCCGATGAGATTGTTGGAATTTTTCAATTGGCCTAATCCTTCTGGTGGCAATATGGCTCTGGGGTCGACTCAGCCTCTAACAGAAATGAGTACCAGAAGCAATCCTGGCTGACAAGCTTTCACGTCGTGCTGAATGTCTAAAATCTGGGAGCCTCAACCTCCTGGAACCCTCTGGGCCTCCATGGCCTGTATAGGGAACACTTTACTTGACGTATAGTTTATTCTGGACGTGATACCTAATATAAACATAGAATTAATGTTGTGTAATGATTTCTTCTCGGAATAAAGTCGTCCAGCCTGAGGACACCCGTTGCTTAACTTGGAGCTGCTTGTAAAAGGTGTAATTAGTTTTGTTTGTGCAGTGATTTCATTGGCCAGAGCACGCACTGACTTTTACAACGTCTGTAGCTTTTTATATCCCAAGAATCGCACAGCTACAATCTACTCTTATACAATTCAACGGCCCTAAATAGCGTGCTCACTCGCTCGCCCGCTTCGTGAGACATCGGGTATACTCGGCGATGTTCGTCTCTCTCAGTCTAAACTTTCACGTACAAAATTAGGAAAACCGTTTCTTTATTATATAAGGCCTAAGTGAAATGAACACAATGAACAAATATTCTAATTTTATTTTTACTTACAATTTTCATAGCTCTGAACCACAAACATTTTTAATAAGCTGCCAGTGCAAATTTCTTAAAAATCCTGGAGTCAGTTAATAATGGCGGACGAAGCCGCGGGCACCAACTATAACATATTGATAGTTTAACCAAGGAAGTATCTCGGACAATAAACATACAAACAAACCATTCATTCCCTTGAAAAATTATATAATTTCTGAAAATTACACTGAATTTATTAAATAAAATTCACTGTCAACAAACAGTTGAGAAACAATACCTGATGTAGAGGAAGTACGAGGGCCGTCCACAAAGTAAGCTCCCTAGGGCCGTTTACAGAAACAAAACACAATTTCATGGAAATGTTTATTGCAACAGATACTGCAAATGTTCAGCTATTTTTCTAAATATTCCCCACAGGAAATGAGACATTTTTCATAACGTGAGATCAACTTTTGAACACTTGTGTCGTAGAAGTCTGCCGCCGGGTATTTGAACCACTGTGTGACAATCATCTCTGCTTCTTTGTTATTTATTGAGATGTAGGAAAATATGGAAATCACTGGGAGCTAGGTCCGGGCTGTAGGGTGGATGTTTAAACACATCCCAGCCGAACTTTTGCAGGAGACTTGCAAGGGGGTGTTGAAGTCTCTACCCTACCTCTCCGACCGCGCACCCAGAGATTTACATCTTTTCCTGTACCTCAAGGAATGACAGTGAATGACAGAGAAACGGAGAAGGTTATCACACAGTGGTTCAAATCCCAGGCGGCAGACTTCTACGACAAAGGTGTTCAAAAGTTGGTCCCCAGGTATCACAAATGTTTCAATTCCTATGGCGAATATGTTGAAAACTAGCTGAACACTTGCTATATCTGTTGCAATAAATATTTACATGAAACTGTGTTTTTTGTTTTTTGTAAACGGCCCAGGGGAACTTACTTTATGAAGCGCCTCGTATGTGATCCACGGTTACCCCCCCCCCCCCCCGCGAACAGGTTGTGATTCTGTCAGGCCGGGAGAAGCCTGAACTTCTTTGAATATTTGTCGGTCGGATAATTTTTCCGCTGAATGTACTTTTAAGTTGGTCGCTATCCTAAATTCATTCTGGCAAAGAATATATTTAAATTTGTTACGCAGAATTCACCACCTGTACGAGAAAAGGGCACACATGTTTCATGACTAGCCTAGTTGACAATGAATGGAGTGAAAGTAAACCAGATGTTATCATCAACTTCATGGCCTCCTGTCTCTTTTCATTCAGCATGTGCTACTGTAAACAATAGGTCGCGTTCCTAAGCAATGAGGTTTGATACGGCAGCCTTCCCCCCCCCCCCCGCACTTTTTCAGAGAAAGATTTACATTTTTATTTTAAAAGTCTATTAAGAGTATACTGAGTGTTAATGAATAACACCGGAATATTTTACCTGTATATAGAGGGGACTTAGACAAGCAACTTTTGTTAGGAGATTTTTGCTCTATGACGTAAAATGTGTATGCTACAGAGCATTAAAGTCATTATAATTTGGTGCTCATAAATCAATAATTACGCGAAATAGGGTTAAAATGTTCAGTAAGTTGACTTCATGCATTCTTAGTGACCGATAAAACCCTGATTATTCATCAAGAGCTATATCATAATTTAGAGTTTCCATAATCTGCAAAATTTACAGATTAATTACATGACTGGCCGCCACTGCTTTAGTTTTTAGGTACATTTCTAAGAAAATCTAACTATTGAGATCGATACCATGTCATGACTTCCGAAAAATTCTGTCATATATTTACGTTTCATGCCTCCCTAAGTACGGAGCCACCGACCGTGGTTATATATATATATATATAATATTTTTACACGCTAGCGGCCGTAATTTTGAAGATATATGAACCAAAGTTTATTATGTTATTTCTAGGCCAAATAGTTCGGACAAGTCCGTTAATGAGCAAAATTGGCCCAAGGGGGGTCGGGGTCGGGGGTTGAAATTTTGAAAAAAATTATATCTCGGCCCTTATGAAGTATAGAGGAAAACTTTGAATAAATTAGAGTACTCCCTATGGAGTTCACAGTGACACCAACGATTCGGGGGTTTTGGGGGTACGATGGGGGTGGGGGGATGGAAATACGAATTTTTCGAAACCATGTCTTGTGGGGTATCGTTGAAAAGCTCTTGATGAGTACTCTACAAATCAATAACTAGTTTATCGATAGTTCTCATATAAGGCGAGATTTGAATGTTTGAAAAAGTGCTCTTTCCTGTTTTTTGCAGTTAATATTGTGGGTTTGTCATGCCAAGTCTAAAGAAGAAGAGTGCTGCGCAGCGACAATAAATTAAGCCAAAAGTACTTCGAAATCTACCTCAGCCTGTAGGCCTGCCTAAAGGGATTTTTTTATTTGTAACTACGGTGTAAGAACGAAGCTCCCTTGTTTTGCATTTTTTCAAATGTTAGAAGTCAGTGGTGGCCATGACCTGGGAGATTTTATGCTGTAATAGGAAAAATTGAATCCATAGAGCAAAAATCTCCTAATAAAAGTTGCTTGTCTATGTCCCCTCTATACACAGATAAAATATTTCGGTGTTATTCATTAATACCCTGTGTAGCAATTGAATTAATAAATGCTGGTGAAGCCGCAATCACATGCTAGTTATTTAATACCTCAGTAACAAATCGATATATTAAAACTGAAATTTGAAACTGTAATTTCTGTTCAGGTTTTAGTTATGTGTGTCAGATTTCAAGTTCGTAGCACAGATAGATCAGAAAATTACTCTCAACACTTCGATCTTTCTTGTAGGCCTTTTCCTCTTTAGTTCAGGCCGTCTCATACTACTTGTAGGAACGCAGTTGGATAATTCTTACACGGATTTTCACTTATCTCGTATGCCAGGTTCCCTTCAAACGAAACTACCCTCTTTTCAAAAACACTTTCTAAAGCTTCATTATTCAGTTAAAAAAAAAAGAGTAGGCTTGCCTAATTCCTTAGGTTGCATGAAATTGCACTTAATTCTTTGATTTCGCGCGAATTGGTTGCCAGGCAACGGGACAGCCCCAACTTCACAGCGGCTTCTCATTACTATGATTTGTGGCGACATGAAAACAGCGACAGTCTTCTGATTAAACAAATGAAGAGCGAGCCTTCAAACAATAGAGGGCGTTGCAATTGGCGACTACATTATAACGGGGACGCAACTCTCACATAAGGAGGCCTTGTTTGTCTTTGTAAAGTTTACCAACGAGGGAATCTACTTGACATTTCAGGAAATTTTTCTGTCAACATCTCTTCTGACTTAGGTAGATTTGTTTCAGTCAATACGCAGTCCAGGGAGCAACAGAACTAGGCCCACCATAAAATGTCATAAAATTGAAACAAAAGCATAGGCCTAACGTACTATAGTAAAGTAATATTTAATATGAGGTTCGATCCAGCAACATTAAAAAACTGTCATCAGATGTCCGACGCATTTGTAAAATTTTGAATTCGTTGATAAAACGTATTCCAGCAGCCGGGAATTCAAGATTACTGGCTTTCTAGAAGCTTTCCCGGAAATCATTGTTGTTGTTGTTATTGTTATTATTATTATTGTTATTATTATTATTATTATTATTATTATTATTATTATTATTATTATTATTATTATTATTATTATTATTATTATTATTAAGTTCCAGAGTGGCACTTTCTAATCAGGTGAACGTGAAAATGTGTTTCTGTCTGTCAGTCTGTCCGTGTGTCTCTATGCGCGATAACTCAAATACGCGTTATCGGATTGTCGTGAAACTTCGTATAAACATTTATAATGTCCGCTGGAAGAAGCCTATTGATATTGGACTAAATCGGTTGACCGGTACCGGAGTAATGCCGAATTTACTGCCTATTTAATAGTAATATATTAGAAAGAATTTATCAAATGCACATCAGTTCTCATGGCAACATACTGTTTTACAGTGTCCATATATGGCTTTGGAAGTTGCATAGGTAGCTTTGACAAATAACACTACCGACATATTCCTTCACATAGGCCTATGCTTATCAAAATTCAGACCTTCGTACAGAAAAAAAGAACAATGAAATTCACCTATTTCTCACCTATGAATTTCACCGAAAGCTGTATGTTCCCCCTTAAGATTAAATATATTCATATGTCATTACTAGAGACGAGACTTTCAAGCACTATAAAATTGCGAAATATGCATGCATTCATGCATTATCAAACAAGGGAAAAATACACTAAAATATGCACTAACATTTATGGCCCAATATGAAATTTTTTAGTACACTTCATCTGAAATTATAATAGATCGCTTTTGGAACATTTAGCTGGAGGCATAGTAAAATCACAGAACAGACAATCACACTAACCACTGCACACACTGTAAAGATACTGCAGGTTTCCCGAGCACTGACAAAGTACAATTCACCCCAAGTGCGGGCCGGAAATAGGTGGGGGTGGACAAAGGCAAGGTCAAATTCCTTTTCGCACATCTCGCGCCACTTCACAAACGTCTGTAAAAATGGGTAGTAAAAATCGAAGATAGGGAAACTTTGCCACGATATCACTTTCTTGAAAACCCATTAAACACGCATTTAAACTGAATATAATGTATATTATATGCATGATTTAGCCAAAAATACCCTAAATATGCTTTATGCATGTTTTTTCCTCCAAAAAGGTCAAAACATGCAAACATGCACGGAAAAAGTATGCATATTTGGAACCAGAAAGTAATGACATGGGTAAGTACTCAGTTTGAGCTATGTCCTAAGTTCTCATAAAAACATGCAATTGCATGAAAGTCTCGTCTCTAGTCATTACGCTCTTCTAGCAAGCACAGGTTCATAATTCGGGAAGAGAAAATAGTGTGTGTGTGCCACTTAACGTTCCATGTGAGCTTTTGATCACCTGCTGTTATTTATTACACATACGAGTGAAATCAGAAACCCTTCACCGATCTTACATCAACTGCTCTTAAGTAGAGGTTTACTCACAGCGTAACAAATGCTACACGAAATTAAAATATCCTGCTAAATGAAGCCTTTCTCTCATGGCCCACTGTAATAAGGAGGGAATGCATCTCGCATATCTGCACGGCAATACAATCACCAGGAGCAACTCAAGGTTCTGTATTAGGCACGCGCAGATGTAGATATTATCCTCTGCTTCTTGACAATGTGTGGGCAGATAGCGTGCGTATCTTGTCTGATGTACGCCTTCATTCATGTCCACGGATGAGTTTCATAGTCATTATACTGAAAAAAAGAATAAAAAAACTCTATAAAGGTCGTGTTGAACGTGTTCTCTTTAGCTGTTAACAAAACGAAAACTGGTTTGGATCCGGCTCTGGGCATATTGTTGGGATATCTTAAAAGTAAGATACGGAACATGTTAGTTAGACAGTAGGCTTAATTCGATCTGAAAAGTTTATACTCTGTCTCTAATAATAAAATCAGGTAAACTGTTGTAACAAAGTATCAGAATGCTTTTGTTTAATAAGTGATAATTGCATCTATAATACGCTGAAAATTAAGTTTTTTAAAATCGATTTCCGAATTCCAGAATTCCAAATGAATAATTCATTAATGCCCGGTTTCTACAAACTTGTGAATTACCTATGGGTAAATTACCCATGGACAAATTAGTTCCATTTAACCTACAATGGTATAATGAGCAAGGCCTTGGAGTTGTACAGTTAATTTAATTCAGAAGGCTTTGATTCTCATTGTTATTGATCCTATGAAAGGTTAAATTTTATCCAGCCATCCATGAAAGGACAAATTAACCCAAAGATTTACCCTTGGAAAGATCTAGCCCGAGTTTGTAGGAACATTTTTTCTGTCATTTTCATATTTACCTAGAGGACATTTATCTAGAAACTCGCCACAAGTGTAAGTAATTGCTATCTTTAAATTATTTGTGTTTGTGTGGTGTTATTCTTGTGTAAATTGTGTAAATTCTGTGCATTAGATAATTTACCCATAGGTAATTCGCGAGTTTATAGAAACCGGCCATAAGCAGGGCTTACAGAAGAACAAAGGTCTAGTTTATTTTAATCAGATTAACATCTTCCAGCATCAGCAGAACTATACAGATTTGTGGTATTTTGACAATCGCAAACTCACATAAAATACAAACAAACAAAATGTCAAATTGCCCGGCTACGGTATTTGAACCTGCGAGTCCAAGTTGTTACCATCTCTGCTACCTCCCTCAGTTTATCGGTCTGGTTTCATTTGTAGGAATACTGTTATTTGTCAAAGCTAACTGTATTGCAACAATTTCCAAAGCCGTATATGAACACTGTAAAACAATATGTTGTCATGAGAACTGATTTGCATTTGATAAATTCTTTCCAATATATTGCCATAAAATAGGCACTAAATTGGGCATTACTCCAGTGCCGGTCAACTGATTTCGTCCAATATCAATAGGCGTCAACACCTTCCTGCAAGTTTACTGCAAAAGTTCGGCTAGGAGATGTTTCAACATTCACCCTACAGCCCAGACATCGCTCCCAGTGATTTCCATCTTTTCCTACACCTCGATAAGTGACACAGAATGACAGAGAAGCGGAGATGGTTGTCACACAGTGGTTCTAATCCCAGGCAGCAGACTTCTACGACACAACTGTTCAAAAAAGTTGATCCTACGGTATGACAAATGTCTCAATTCCTGTGGCGAATATGTTGTAAAATAGCTGAACACTAGCTATATCTGTTGCAGTAAATATTTCCATGAAATTTTGTTTTGTTTCTTTAAACGGACCCAGGAAAACTTATTTTGTGGACGTCCCTGGTATAGGCCTATTGATCAAATTTTCAGAGCGGCCGAAGAATCGATGGACTCATGGTGAAAAAACAAATAGCCTATTCCTATTTCTCCCAGTTCATAACTCAGATTTAAGAAATGTTATTGTATTCCAATTTGGAATGTAGGCCTATTCTACTGCAGTTTGAATTCTCCCACGTGTTCCGTAAGCTAATTAGAACGGTACCTGTAAAGTGGCCGCATGAACCAGGAGGCCGTGATTTGTCACCGGGCGATAAGGAGGCCCTGTAATTACCTGACAATGAGAATGGAGACAGGTTTATGAATCCCACACCAGATGTCACGCTCGTAGCTCCCGTGCCTAAATTAATGATACTTGTGCGTGCAGAAAGGACTTAAGTAACACCCATTTAAGGCCCGAAAGTTAGTGCCCTACCAGAAGACGAAACATGCATGAAAATATGCTCTATACTTCGTAAAATATGCTCCCGAAACAATAAAGTACCGGTATGTTCTATCTTTTAAGTCATTTGAATACTGTACGTTTTCTTGTTAGCTGAATCTATTCTATATAACTTAATATGAGGAAGTGTCTGTCTGTCTGTCTGTACGCGATGCCCAGCGAAATCGACTGAACGCAGAGATCTGCAATTTTAAACATAGATGGACTGAAGGGTGGGTGAATGCACCTCGAAGCCGGATTTTTTATTTTAGCTTTCGTTCGCGAGTTATGAGTGAAAAAATGGCACATAACATGCTCCTTCGAAGCTTCAGTTTGCAGTAGTACATTTAAATTGTCAACTCAATTACAGTTGGCTTTGGCTATTTTTGTCATACCTTGGAAATAAAAGCATCGCGATCGCTTGAAGATTGTGAGCTCACCCTGGCCGATTAATTTGTTTATAATATCAAGGCAGGCAGACATCTGAAATTTTCACCCTAGACGGAAGAGGGTTAGTGAATATATAAAATCAGGTAAACTAATGTAACAAAGCGCCAGAATGCTTTTGTTTAATCAGTGATAATTACAATTATGATGTGCAGAAAATAAGTTATTTTTGTAATCGATTTCCGAGTTAAGCTCCAGATCGATTCATTAAGCAGGGCTTACGGAAGAACAAAGGTCTAGATTGATAAGCATATGTGAAGGAATATGTGGGTAGTGATATTTGTCAAAGCTTCCAAAGCCGTGTATGAACACTGTAATACAATATGTTGTCATGAGAACTGATTTGTTTTTGATAAATTCTTTTTAATATACTGCCATAAAATAGCCGCTAAATTGTGCAATAGTGCCACCA